>OY751332.1:10685186-13085186 GCA_963564715.1 Catocala sponsa
CTTAGTTATATTATACTAGCTTTTGCCCGCGGCTGCGCTCGCGTTAATTTAGAATTTGACAATCAATTCTGGTTGTATTCTGCTTGTAATAATTCAATCATGATTCGAAAGACATGTGGCGCCATCTATTATCATAAGAACGTTATTTTTGTTTTCCTTGGGAACAGTAATTTTTTTCGGGATGAAAGGTAGCCTATGTCCGTTTCTGTACACTTGACAACGTATATGCAAAATTTCAGGATGATCGGTTCAGTGGTTTAGGCGTGAAAAGGTAACAAACAAACAAACTCATTTCCACTTTTATAATATTAGTTAGGATTCCTAAAGAAATTAGCAGGTTTTAATAACGGCATTTCGGTAGTTTGATTTAGTATTCAAACTACTGGCATTTAGTATTCAAACTACCGAAATGCCGTAGGAAAATACATACTGCGATTTTTCTTTCACTTTATAATAGGCAGTAAGGCAGACACTAATATAAATTACAGCCTTTAGGCAGTATCAGACACCATGTTACTCAACATTTCACAATTAGAAAAAATCACTTTATCACTCCGCACTAGCCTGATCAGGCAACAAAACGTTGAAAAGAATTCTCGTCATAAAAAGCAAACCGTTATTATCACACTATACTGATATCACATTCATATAAACTATGCATTTTGTAAGTTATTACAATCAAGTTAGAATATCAACCTCTCAAAACAATAACCGTGTAAGTACACATCTAAAATTACTTTATTTTTATTATTAATATGTACCTAGTATCTCACAGCCAAATATATATCTACCTTTATAAATAGAATACAAGATAGAATGAATAAAATTTGTTCCAACTTAAATTCCCCTAACTTAAGCACATGTAGCTACACGAAATAAACAAGCCGGAATCGATATTAAAATCCAAACATGTAGTGGACACAAAAACCCAATCGAACTCTTAAAAAGGTAACCGCACACTCCATCGGAGATGCGAGAAGCGGATTATTTTAGACAATCTATTTGTACGGGAACCTAAGAGGCGACCCTCAAGAAAATCAAATCAGACAATCAAGTGGAAAAATCTATGTCCGGTGTGCAAACAATCACGTCTAGTTACTGTGTGCCGAGTGACGTAGGGTCCTCACCTAGCCCATTTATTTGGTCTCCACTCGTCTCCTGGGAACAGCATATTTGTTTTAAAGCTTTATTACTAAGTAATGTGTACATAGGTCAACCCTCTAAAAATTTCGTTGATATTGACCAATGTATTTAACGTTGGCGTTTTCGTTTCGTGTTTCGGGTTTGATACGGTAGGAATATTTGCATGTGGGAGGTTAAATTGAAATGCGAAGTAATGGAAAATGTTTGCTGAAAATAGATTAAGTATTTCTTATACAGTCGCTGTATTAATAATGTTATTGCTTCTCTTTCTATATTTGATGGTTTCTCTGTAATATTGGTGCTCTTAATTTGTTGAAGATGTCCAAAAGATGCTATTTTTATTATAAGTTTGGGTTTAGAACTACGCTAGTGATAGTGTACATAGCTTTTCTACATTTAAGTGAGAAGTTACACAATCTATAGATACTTATCCTCAGAACTTAAACAGAAAGGCGGTAATTTAATTTATTTTTTACGTTCTTTATGGAGTCTATTCAGTATTGCACAATGCATTCATTGTATAGGAAGACCATAGATATACATATGACTTAAAAATGTAACACAGTTGTAAATTTTGAATCCCTCATTGAATCATAATATCTGTCAGATACTTGAGAGCTTCTATTTAAATCTCGGACCAAGTAACTGTGTGATAATTGGTCCGAGATTTAAATTGTTTGAATTCCACAGAAGTATGCATAATAATATGTACTCTTTGTTTAACATTTCATAGATTAAAAGAAGATGACCCTAAGAACAGTATAACAGTTAGCACATGACTGGGATAGATAAATTATATTTGATGGATAAATACATAGACTCACGCCCACACGCGTAGTGGGCAGAGTCTACAGATCTTTAATTGCTAAGATTATAACATATCTCTCTTGGTAAATTCACTTGCATTACATGTATCCTCTCTCGTTAATTTAAGATTTAAACTCTTAAAACAGCACTATGGCAAAAAGTGTATTGATTTAATCATACTTTATGTCTAACTATACGTTGAATCATATATTATTGATATTATAATGCTATCAATAAATATACCATTTCAATATTTCATTAATGTTGCCTATAAATTAAATTCGGTCGTAAAGCGAAAAATCCCATTGTGTCTGTCCAGTAATTTATTCACCGGGACAAATACAAAAAACTTGTCTGTTAGACGAGGGTGGTAACCCCGGGTAAAAAGGTGTCAATTTTTGAAAGATTGTACCGCGTCATGAATATTATATCAACGAATTGAGTTGAGGGTATTTTGCGATAATGTTCGACGTTCACGGATGCTGTCAGCCTATGTCATTTCATACGGATTTGCCCTTTGTTAAAAGTAACACGTAGTGTGTCGAAGGGATCATATCGCCTGGAAAATTTGCCTTCCGAAAGTCGAGCCATGTTTACATAATCGTGTGAGGGATTTATGTCCTCGTTTGTATCGAGATTGTTATTCGATTATGTATGATAAGTATATTTCAATATTAGTCCTACATGAATCTATACAACGAACAATTAGCGAAAGAGATTGATATACTGATTTAGTTGTAAGGCTATTTTTAATATTTATTCTACTATCTACTGCTGTCGTACACAAAATACTAAGTTATAGAGGGATTTACATCGTCACTTTTAGACAACGAATGTATAATACATGATTAAGGGCCGATTTTCAATCGTCAGATAATTTTTATCTAAGCATTAAACTTGGCGGTTTGACATATTTTATATATACAAAAGCTGTCAAAATGTCAAACATATTCCCCAGATAAAAGTTATCTAACGATTGAAAAATCAGCCCTAAAAAGCTTATATTTGAACGCCGGTGGCAACCGTAATTGTTTTCTTTAAACAGCATGACGGATTTTATTAAAGCCATAGAAAAAGAAAGTCGATAAAAGAAATGTCGTGTTGAAAATAGATACGTACTTATATATAACTGGAAACATAGTAGCGACACTGCTGACGCTTTAGTTTTGTATAGTCAGGCGCAAGTATGCAGTAGCGCCGCGCGGCAGTCGTCTCCCCGCAACCACTCACTTAGGTCGTAGTCCAATATGTATTTATCACTAGCTTTTGCCCGCGGCTTCGCTCGCGTTAATTTAGAATTTAACAATAAATTCGGATTGTACTCTGCTTGTAAAAATATAATTCAATCATGATTCAAAAGACACGTGGCGCCATCTATTTTCATAAGAACGTTATTGTTGTTTTCCTCGGGAACAGTAATTTTTTTCGGGATGAAAGGTAGCCTATGTCCGTTTCTGTACACCTGTCAACGTATATGCAAAATTTCAAGATGATCGGTTCAGTGGTTTAGGCGTGAAAAAGTAACAAACAAACAAACTCATTTTCGCTTTTATAATATTAGTTAGGATTAGGATACTATAACTGGTACCAGTAAATATATATATAACCATATGTAACAACAAAGTTATTTCATTTGGACACCCACAACATACTTCTTGCTACCCCCTACAACATTATTTGTCTTTTAACTTTTGAGTTGGGTAAAAACACCCAGACTAATAAACATTGACAAGTTAATATTTTGACCTATACCGCCATCGAATTGGAATGTTATTTATTCTGCATTGCTAATGGCGAGTTTACGTCATTCGTGCGAATTGTTACCACAGTCACAAAGTTTAAGAATCTTGTCAACATTTGAGACGCCCACATCGGTGTCAACAATGACTGCATATCCTTGGTATCCGACTCCATTGTTTTCTCTCAGACTGGTGAGTTATTATGTATTTAATTTGAGTGACAAATATATTCAAATATTCATCATAATATAAAAGCCGTCGTTCGTTCAATGACGGTTTACACGATTTATTTAATATTATTTCAAGCGTGATTGAAATGACATCATAGTAAAGTGTGTTCTCTGTCTGACATTTTACAAACAGCCCTTTATTAGATGTAACGTAATTAGCATATACGTATTATATTCTTGTTTGTCGTCCTTCATTAAAATTTGTCACTCATAACAAATTAGAGAACTAACCGTAATAGATTATTTTTATTGATATAATCAGCTGAAGTAAATTAATGTAATGTAGGTAACTTATTTTTCTTAACCGAGAAATTCTATAGACTTTCGGGCAACCAGTTAGGCTTCACAAAATGGATGATCATTTTTCATAGCATTTAAGGACCATATTTTGTCGAGAAAACACATAAAGCTCTTACGTCATCATATATCAGCAATTTATAAAAAAGTTGCAACAAATCCAATAAATAATATATTTTACGCGTTAACAGTTCGATAGCAGATAATATAGTGAACGGAAATCGTAAAATAAGTTTTTCTGCGTCGCCGCCGTCCCGTCGCGAACGACAAATCTACTATGTATCTAATATATTACCGTAGCATTTTATTTTTGTGTACCTGAATGTATGCATTGGTATGGTATCGTGAGATTGAAAGCTACTGGGAATTTCTCTTTTTGCTATAATAAATACTGGATATGCTTTACTACGTTTAGTTATGTTGCAAGAAGCAAGCAAAGCCTTCAAGATTCAATTAATATAAATATAAGTGTCTAAGAATGTTTTATTTATATTAACTTGACTTTCGCTTACATTTGCTAGGTTTTTGTTATTAGATTCTCGTGATCCAAGTTTTTATGGTTTTTCCATATTTATTCTTTCAAATATGTAGTAATGGACGTATGGATGATATATAGATGCTTGCACTTAGCAAGCTTCTAATTAATTTCTAATCGGAAATCAAATCTTCTGTAGTTTAGGTAACTGTTATGATTTTACGTTGAGACCTAATTAATCAAACTTTAAATGCCCAGTTAAGATTTCTTTATCAGTCTTATATATAATGCCGAAACAATAGATAGATATGAAAATTATATTATTTATTTAAAAAAAAGCAACTTCCGCATTAGGTGTTACTCCTGTATCGCGGAGGTCTTAACAAACATTCAAACAACGGGCAAAAAGAACACACACACTCAGCACAACCATTTGTGGATCACACAGGTTATTGTCCCATGTGGGGATCAATCCCACAACACTCGACGCAGTTTCAGTGGCGAGGCGACCACTTAAACCACCACGCCATCCGTACAGTCAAATTGTTCTTGGTGGTCGATCCCAGTATGGTTTTTAAAACATCTACAATCTAATTACAACAGTATAACTAACTAGATTATGATAGGTATTATCCTTACTGCCTCCGTGGTGCAGCGGTAGTGAATGCGACTGCTGTGCATGAGGTCTCGGGTTCAAATCCCGGGTCGGGCCAACAAACAGTTATTGGGTTTTTCAGTTAAGAAATCTCAGTAGCAGCTCGGAGTTAGGAAGTTGGCGGTGTAAGACACCCTTGTGCCTCGGAAAGCACGTAAAGCCGTTGGTCCTGCGCCTGATCTCTCTCCGGTCGTGTCGTATTACCGTCTCATCGGATCATAAGAGATAGGGAACAGAGAGTGCACTTGTGTTTGCGCACACACTTGTGCACTATAATATCTCCTGCGTAGTTGGCCAGTCTCGGTTAAGATTGGCCGCCGTGGCCGAAATCGGTCTGGAGGATAATATTATTATTATTATATCCTAAACCACTACGGTAGGTAAGCATTATGCTCTGCATTTAAACTTTTAATCTCAAGTCTGTAATTCATGTCGAATTTCATTAGTTGCTTTTATCCATTTCATAGTAAATCATTTTGATAAACCCCTTTTTAGTTATTTGTCACTGGTTTGTAAATTTCTTTAGTAATAAACATTTTAAACATAAGATTCCAATGGAATTAATAATGATATTGAACAAATCCATCAGTTATTTCAAAATAAACGAAGACTAAGCAATAATTGGTACACTCCGTAATTTTCACAGCCAACAATCATTAAGAATATTATTTAAATATTTCGTGTTCGTTTCAGAACGAATCTCCTTTGTCTCTAAAATTTTATTTTTATCGTAATATCTTGAATGGTTAATGTTAACGAACTTCAGAAATTAAGTTTTCAGACACAGATATCAGATTCCTCTTAATTACATTTGTACGAAAATTAAATTTATTAGGGGCTTATTATTTAATAAATTTAAAAAGGCTGGATACTGTTTGTAGTTCTTTTTTGTGTTTAGAGCAGCAAATATTGTTCGGATTTTAAATAATTTATTTTATTTTATATACCGATGTCAGTATATAGCCTTTTTTACCATAGTCTCGGGCACATGCCTGAGATTATGGTACATACCCATTATATATGTAGGTATACAAAAATGGGAAAATAAGTGTAGGAAGTATTTCAACCTGCATTTGATCAGCGTAGTAATCAGCACCTAACAGTATAAGTTTCGTGTTCCATATTTAAACAATAATTAACTTTTTCATGCCAATTATACGTACCTTCTTGGAATGCTTCTCTGCTTTTGACTACGGCTAGTAGGTACTGTCTGACCCACGAGCGTTTAAAAAGATAATGCATAATATATGCCTAGTATCATTGCGTTAATGTCCGCTTCTTATATACCTACTGCAAGCAATACTGCGAGCAGATCTATGCGCAATATTATAGATTTTATAAAAGTACAACTCCCGCTCTAGGGATAGTGTCTGTATCGTGGGGAACTTTTAAATAATTGACCTGAAGTACACCCAGACTTGAAACAACTATTTGTGAAATATAAAAATTGTTGTCTCTTGTGGTTGAGGCGCAGTAGCAGTGAGCACTTTAACCACTACGCTATCCTTATTGGTACCTACAAATTCTCCACCTATAATAATATTTTAAATCATCATCATCATCAAGCTATAATAGTCCACTGCTGGACATAGCCCTAAGCATAGCCCTAGCCCTGGACATATTTTTTATGCAAGACTATATATCCGTTAGCTAGTTGCATTTTTGAGTATGAACTACGAAAGCGTTTGTAATAAAAATAGCTTGAAAGCCGGGACAGGTAATAAGCTACTTTTTAGAGAAACGCGAACGGTGAAACGAAAACCAATGTCATAGGAATCAGTTAGTTTGCTATAAATTTCGTAAATTAGTATTAACTTAACTGCTTTCCATTACATGCAATGGAATCTCTTTAGTAGGTATTATAAAATAAACAATTTAAAGACAAAACGATGAAGTAACAGTCTCTCTACAATTATAAAACATCAAGATATAGATATGTATATTATAAACACAACATTTACCAGTGCAAAATAACGAAAAATAATATAATAACAAAATATTTCACAAATCCAATCGCCGACACTCTTCAAATTCACTTTCCAAATTTTTTATTAGCCATCACTCGCAACAAAGTCAATTTCAACTTGTTTTCGTAAACGTTTTCGAACGTATAACGCTCGTGTCAAACACAATGTTGGCGGCAACAATGATGGCTGAATCAAATGTCACGACGCGACGGTGCAACATATATACTTGACTATAATATTACTGTGTATTTGTTGATATAAACTTCAGGGGTAGCGGTTGATTGTTGATTTTATATTTTCGATTTATATACTATTTGTGTCTGCCACAGGTTTCTTCTTTTGTAATATATAGGTACTAGGTTCATATTGATACAAAAACCAAAGACGCAAGGGTCGGTGAATCGTTAGTAATATAATATTATCTATTTCTATGTGAAAATTATGATATTTATAAATTAAATGTTTGGCTCTGACTGGGAAGAAAGAAACTTAGTGCTCAAAGTTTAAAGATTTTTACCTTTAATCTATACTAATATTATAAAGCTGAAGAGTTGTTTTGTTTGTTTGTTTGTTTGAACGCGCTAATCTCAGGAACTACTGGTTCGATTAGCCTATTTATCGAGGAAGGCTATAGGCTATATAACATCACGCTACGACCCACAGGGGCGGTGCAGTAACGATAAACGCGGGTGAAACCGCGGGCACATCTAGTGGTATAATAAAAAGTGTTTACTTCTGTCGCGTACAGCATGGATGGATATTTGAATTAAAATATTTATATTATACAACAATCCCATTTAATGTTAAGCTCTTATTAATTCTCAGGCATTCGTTAGTCTTAATTATTTTATTTTTATAAATGTTAATAAATGCAGGTTGATTAAATCGAATTAATTTTAAACTCGCATATGAGGCGATATTATTAAAATGTTAAAAGAAAATTATTTTATTCATTAATCACCCAAGAGTATAAGAATAACGCTCGTTTACCGCGAGTATATAAATAAAATACACGTCTATTTTATTATTCAGTTCCAAATATCGACACGTTGACAAACCCCAAATGAATTCCCTTTTATCCCGTTAAAGGCAACAGGAGTGAAATGGGAAATCATATTACTACGTCGTTCCCACTTGAAATTCATTAAAACCTGTTCTTAGTCAAATGTAATAATTTATTTAAGCAACAAAAATCCCCAAAAGTAATATCCATTGAAGCGTATTTAACGCTGAAACGGAGATGTGAAATAGTGATGGGTTGAAGCGATAAATTATTGTCGATATTTTACTCTAAAGATTGATGATAGCTCGAAAAGCTGTGTGTAAAGTAATTAATTGCAACAAATACTGCTTTGAGATAGCATTTTAAATGTGAAATTATTGTTCAATATTTAGTATACTATGATAATTACATTTTGTATTGATATACAATATTATTAATATGAATATTTACGGTGTAGTAATACTACAACATCATAATTATTTATCATATACCATAAATAGATAATTTATCGAAGTTTAAAAATAAACTTGCATGTGATTTTCATTCATTTCTGGTGTGATACCCGGCCACTAAGTACTATTTTACACGCACAAATTTATTTGATCTAAAATCGTGTTAAAGAAATAGTAACCTGCCAAAATCTAAACAGAGGTGATAAAACACTGATTGACGTGAACTATTGTCCGTCTTAGAAGTCAGGCTATCGACATACAAAGCAACGCGTAGAAGCTCAATATATTTTAAAATTAATTAGGTCGACTTGTATGTGCCCTTCCCTACGGAGCGCAGGCTCACGGTATCGTATTAGCGTATAAATAATTCGGCATATCTTTCTCCGCATTATGTCATTTACGGTGTTACCTTTTAGATGAGTATTTACACAAAAGAAGAGAGAATCAAAAATGATAATTATATGCAAATCTCTGGTTCGTTTGAGGGCCTCTCGCCAAATGTCTGGCCCTATTTGATGTTATGGAAGCTTTTTTAAAGATCCCTAAGATGGTTGAAAGATCATCTGTATTTATTATTAACGTATTTTAAGTGCGCCTTTACGTATTTAAATACTTTTGGTTCTTGTAACAAATGTTTCTCAAAACGTAATTAATGTAAATATTACATCAATTTGTATGTCTACGTATTGTACAATTCAGATCAATTTTATTATAGTCAATATTTTTAAGCTATAAAAAATACTTTATGTATATATTAAAGCTCATTTAGATTGTAAAACAGAACATTGTGAGAAAACGTTCAGAAAGAGATGTGACTGTGTGGTCCACCAACTCCCGCTCTCACGAAAAATTAAGCTTAACCGCACTTTTTAACAGGTCATTGCTCAATATTGAGGTTTTTATGCTAAGCAGATATAAGAATAAATAAGATATCCAATATATTTTTTTAAATTTTAATTTGCCTAGAGTCTTAGAATACCTTAGAATACGTAATTAAAAATCTATTGTGTCTGGCCATCAGTGTGCCGCTGTGATTTGAACTAGAATAACGAGATGCTTGTTATAAAAGTTTAAAGTCAAATACTTATTGGCCTACTATAATAAAACATTATATGTGTATATACAAAGTTATTCAGAAAGAAAAAGAAAACAAGGCACTACATTCGATATTCAAACATTGTTACCTACCAAAATTTCCATTGAAGCGCATCTTGGGTCCAAAAAACAAACTGAAAATTCAAGTTGACATCAAGTATTCGAAAAACGAACGCTCTTCGTTAGGGCTGTCCCATACCTGCGCTGCATATGTTACTATGCAGTGAAGTTTTCAAACTAAAATCCCATTCGCATTGTTTATTTGTTACAAGTTGACGTACGACGGAGAAAATCGAATTTTCTTTGATTCAAGATAGAGTTTGCAGAGAAAACAAAGAACTTTGGCAAATAAAATGTACGGATTTTAGGTTATATTCTAAATAATAATAGTTTTGTGTATTGATTGTCTGATTCGTTTAGTGATTTTATAGAAAATTTATGGAGTGATTCCATTTCACAATATTATTAGCAGAGGTATTTACACCTGCCGCCAACTTTTATTATTGCAGAGCTTATTGTGGTCTACCTTGCTCGGCCATATCTTGACAGAAAATTCAATAGCATTTGCTCTGCCCGGGTATCGAACCCAATAACTCATGCACAGTAGTGGCATTCACTACTACTGTTACTACGAGGCTAGCGATCTTGTTATCCTTACAGAAACCTTCCTCAATAGCTCTATTAATGACGCTGAACTATTTCCCCCTGACTATGTTGTTCTACGGAAAGACCGTCCTAATGACGTCGGGTGGGGCGGTGTTCTGTTGGCAGCAAAGAAATGTTATAATATGAAAAGAATTACAAATGTAGATGACTTAACTGATGATAAAGAATTATTGTTCGCTATTATTACCTTAAAAAATATTAAGTTAATGGTTTGTGTCGTCTACCTGCCGCCCAGTTACAGCAGTAAACAATATCTTGACGTCTTAACATGCATGGAAAATGCTATTAGCATGTATACTGAATATCTATTTCTGATAATTGGGGATTTCAATTTAAATTCATGCAATAATAGTTAGATCTCAATTTAATAATTTTATAGATTACTGTAAGCTGCAACAATGCAATAATATTAGCAATAAATATGGAAGCATCCTGGATTTAGTATTGACTACTCTGGATTCCAATAGTATTAATGTATCATTCGATACTGAACATTTAGTGCCTATGGATGCATACCACCCTCCTTTAGAGATAGTGCTCACACTTCCTAGAAGAGAAAACAATCCGTCGTCTCTGCCTCCAGGAAAGTATTTAGGTATGGAATGGAACTTTCGTAAAGCAGATTTACATGGCTTGTACACTGATATTGCTAATATTGACGGGGCCGAACTACTTTACCAGCAGAATTTAAATATAAATCTAGCCGTAGACATACTATATACTAAACTTAATAGCGTTATCAGTACACGCGTCCCTTTAAAAAAATAGCCCACAACAATAAATATATATATCCAAAATGGTATTCCAAAGAAATAATATATTACATAAAATCAAAGTATTTTCATTTGAAAAAGTTTAAATGCTATGGTTTAGAGTTCAACAAAGAACTTTTTAAATACTAAAGGACTAAAGTGAAGAACTATATAAATACAGCATTTAAAAATATATAACCTTATAAATACAGCATTTAAAAAATATATTACAGCATTAAAAACAATATAAGTTTAGAACCGTCAAGTTTTTGGCAATATGTAAAGGAGAAGCGTAAAAATAGGCAACAGATAAAAACATATACTTATGATAGTAAAGCTGTAGAAGGTTAGGAAGCCATTGACTCGTTTGCTAAATATTTTAGTTCAGTGTTCCATGATACTTCTCCGTTATTAGATGTGAAGGTAGCAGAGGACGAGGCTAATCGTTTAGGCTATCTATCTACAGTGACATGTTACAGTTACCGAACTGAGGCGTGCAGTACGACGACTAAAAGCTTCAACAGCTTGTGGTCCCGAGAACATACCAGCCTTTTTAATTAAAGATTGCTTGTCAGCTTTAGAAGTGCCGCTACTTCATGTTTATAATAATTCACTTAGACAATGTTTATACCCAAGCAAGTGGAAAGTGTCCAGGGTGACGCCAATACCTAAATGTGAGTCGTCCACAGATATAACTAACTGTAGACCTATCGCTGTATTGTGTGTATTTGGTAAGATATTTGAATCCATTCTAAATAACGCCATTTATTAACAAATTAAAGGACAGTTAAATGATTGCCAGCATGGGTTTCGCCCTGGGCGCTCCACATTGACTAATCATATAGAATTTGTAGACTACATAAGCACAAGAGTCAAGTCTGGCTGTCAAGTAGACGCCGCATACTTTGATTTTAAGAAAGCCTTTGATCTCGTGGATAATGATGTACTTTTAAACAAATTTTCTGTACTGGGATTCTCAACTTCTCTCCTAAAATTTATGGCCTACTACTTAAAAGATCGTAAACAGTTTGTTAAGGTAGAAGGATATAAGTCAGAAGAGTATTATACTCGATCAGGGGTTAGTCAAGGTAGTACCCTAGGTCCTATGCAATTTTTAATAATGATTAATGATTTACCTAATGTTATCACTAATGCAAAATGCCTTATGTTTGCCGACGACTTAAAACTGTACCTTTCTGTAACTAAGGACAAAGATTGTTTAGCGCTACAACATGATATTGACGCAATAGTTGAGTGGACTATAAGAAATAAATTATCACTTAATAATTCAAAATGTAAAACTATCACTTTTTCTCGATCCCGTAATCCGATTACAAATATATATAATCTAGCTGATGCACCAATGGAACATGTTTTCTCAATCAAGGATTTGGGAGTGATAATGGATAGCAAATTAAATTTTCATGAACATATACTTAAAACTTGCAAAGACGCTAATAAATGTCTTGGTTTCATTATTAGAATATCATCACAATTTAAGAACACTCAAGTTATAAAACAAATATACAATGCATATGTCCGTAGTAAATTAGAATATAATGCAATAGTTTGGAGTCCTCAAGAGGCATTGTATACTATTATGTTAGAAAAAATCCAACGTAAATTCAGTAGATACCTATACAAACGTCAATATGGATACTACCCCTTTCTCTATCCTTCTAAGTTTGTATCAGGCATGGTAGGTTTAGACACACTGCAACTCAGGCGGGAATCCACACACATAATAAATTACTGTCTAATACTAGCGGATAGGGTTGATAGCCCTGTTGTACGGGAATCAATACATTTCAATGTTCCCGACAATTATATGCGTGGCGTTGGAAGGCGACAACATAGACTTCTGTGCTATCCGCCTATGTGGCGTTCTCCCCAAGCTGACAACAACCCCACCGCTAGAGCTATTACACTTATAAATTAGTTCCTTCAATGTAGTCCAGATGCAGATATATTTTTTGATTCCCAAAACATAATTTTGAAACATATTTATATATATCTGAACTATAAAATTACTTTTTAAAGTAATTTTATAGTTCCTAATTTGATAAAAGGTTGTTTTTGTTGACTGTTGTTACAAATATTATTTTATGTTATTTCTTTTGTTAATCTAAGTTTTTGTTAAGATTGTATGTAATTTGTTGTAATATTATTAGCATAGATATAAGCGATTTGGTGTATACTGTAAGCTTATATGTTTTATGAATAAATAAATAATAAACTAATATTATCAAAACATGTTCTATATATACATACATAAGTATTATGTAGTTTCATTGTGTTATTGTTTTTATACTGGATGCCTTAAACACAGGCAAAGCGAGTATATAATAATATATAACATTATGTAAAAACCCAATAGTATTGGATAATATGTACACAATATTATTGTAGATTATTTATACTTATTTATCCTATATGTTCAACAATAAACATCGTTTGTTAGAAACAGTAGTAAACATGAAACATCAGAATCTATTTAAATCATTCGGTATAATAATATTTCATTTACCCTATATATATTTACTAGCTGATCCGCGCAACTTCGTCTGCTTCACATAAGAGAATTTGCCCCATTTTTGTAACATTTTTAATTGATGCTCCGCTCTTATTGGTTGTAGTTTGACATTATATAGCCTATAGCCTTCTTCGATAAATGGGCTATTCGACACTAGAATAGACTAGAATTTTTCAATTTGAACCAGTTGTTCCAGAGATTAGCGCGTTCAACCAAACAAACTCTTCAGCTTTATAATATTACTAAGTATAGATTATTGCAGCTATCTGTGCCAAAACTGTTCGATGTCTGAATAGAAAATTTCTTTTTTGGTTTTTCGATGAGGAAATCTGAAATAACAGTATAAATTTAAGTAGAGTACATTATCGTGGGCTCTGCCTAAACATTCGTATGTATGACGTATGACGGTGTAGTGGTTTAAGTGTTCGCCTGGCCACTGTCGCTGTGCCGAGTGTGGGTTTGATCCACACACGGCCCGATTTGTGTGACCCACTAATAGTTATTCCGAATTCCATATAGCTAAACTTTGTTTCAATATTTGTAAACTCACCCACGACATTTAAAGTATTCCTAGTGTATATGCACATAATATATTTAACTCTTGAAAGTTATTAAACGTTAAACAATATATTTTTATATATTATAACTAGCTATTGCCCGCGGCTTCGCTCGCGTTAATTTAGAATTTGACAATCAATTCGGGTTGTACTCTGCTTGTTATAATATAATTCAATCATGATTCGAAAGACACGTGGCGTCATCTATTATCATAAGAACGTTATTGTTGTTTTCCTAGGGAACAGTAATTTTTTTCGGGATGAAAGGTAGCCTATATCCGTTTCTGTACACCTGACAACGTATATGCAAAATTTCAGGATCGGTTCAGTGGTTTAAGCGTGAAAAGGTAACAAACAAAAAAACTCATTTTCGCTTTTATAATATTAGTTAGGATTATGTGATTCTTGTACAGAACACTTGTTAAATGTGACACAACAATGTGTGTTGTGTGAATGTGTGTTGTTTGTTGTTGTATTTCATAATGTTTTCTTTTATTGTAGTAACTTTATTTATCCTAACTTCCTAATTAATATTATATAAATGCGAATGTGAGTTTGTTTGTTTCGCTTTCACGCCTTAACTACTCGACCGATCAATATGAAAGGACTTACCTTTCATTCAGAAAAAAATAATATTCCCGAGGAAAAGAAATGTATCGACAAAGTGTACATTAACGCGAGCGAAGCCGCGTAATAATGAGGTTAGAACTCTAGACGTAATATTAGCTTTACTAAGAATATATAGAGCTTGTATGGATGCTCAAAATTATAACTCCGACCATAATAATTCCAGGTGCCTTCCAAAAGCTTCATAAATATCTTGAAACGTCTTAATGTATTAAGGTCGGAGATAATGTGTATATTATCTCAAGATCAAGACAAAGGAGATAATATAACGCAAGCAACCCTTCTGACTAATGTATTTCATTAAGATAATTGCTTAGACCACAGGGATTGACCTCTTCAACGACGGGAATTGCTTCTCCTTGAGAATAATTAATATAATTATAATACACTAGATGTTCCCGCGGTTTCACCCGCGTTTATCGTTACTGCGCCGCCCCCGTGGGTCGTAGCGTGATGTTATATAGCCTATAGCCTTCCTCGATAAATAGGCTATCCAACACTAAAAGAATTTTTCAAATCGAACCAGTAGTAATCACGCAGAATAAACCAAGAGAAACATCGTTTGTACTATGTCTGTAATGGGTAATTATTTTGCTGCGATGTTATTTTAAACTGCTATATCTCCTAAGATATTCATTGAAATCGAATGATGTAAAGGGCAATTTTGTTTTAAATTAAATACTTGTGATGAATAACGTATTTATTTGGATAAGGATTAATATCATCTTTATAAAAATACCTTCGCAAATAATACATTATTTTAGAACAAATTTCGTTAGCATAAAAATGGTTATAGTGATCCAACCTTAAAAGATAGACATATGCTGTCGCGGACTTTTTTTTAGAACTTTTAAAGGGGAACAATTCTGTCATACATGATTTTTGCGAAACGTTAACTGTTTACGCAGCGCACGCAGCGGAAGCTCTCAAAAGGAAAAAATACACTCCGATTTTGAAACATTCTTCATTGGTGCTCCGCTCCTATTGATCTTAGCGTGATGATATATAGCCTATAGCCTTCCTCGATAAATAGGCTATCTAACACTGAAAGAATTTTTCAAATCGGACCAGTAGTTCCTGAGATTAGCGCGTTCAAGTAAACAAACAAACAAACAAACAAACAAACTCTTCAGCTTTATAATATTAGTATAGATATTAATACTTATTAAGATTAAGTTTCAATAATGGAATTGCTTTTAATTATAATTGTAAGAGAAAGTTCTGATTTCTCTTTGTTAGGGTGTTTGCTGTTGAGTTTGAATGCTATTTGACTACTAGGCTGGCTTTGTGTATATAACTATTCTAAGTAGGTCTCTGAATACTATAGATATGTTAGCTAATGGGAGCTTAAATGAATTGTCATTGTCTTAGTTTCTTCTTCATCCTAGCGATTATTAATCCCAGCTTACGCCAGGGTCCGCTTATTTCTGGTCTAACGAGATTTAGCTGAATATCAGTTTTTACACGGAGCGACTGCTATCTAACCTCCGTAACCCAGAAGGATAACATCATTCTATGGTTAGACCAGTTGTCAGGATATTTGTGGGCGCTGACTTGTCAATAACGACTGCCATAGATGTTCATGACAGCCGGGACCCACTGTTTAACGTGCTTTCCGACGCACGGGGGAGAAACACCGCGAACTTCCTAACTCCGGGCTATTTATTAAGAACTTCTTGACAGAAATTCTTTATAAATTGCTACTAACAAATTTTTGACGGAAAATCTTAGTAACGTTTTCCAAACCCGACCCGGGAATCGAACCCGAGACCTCATGATCCGCAGTCGTATTCACTACCGCTGGACCGACGAGGCAGTTTAATGTGATAAAATCCTTTTGGTGCATATGCGACGCCTTTTTGGTTATGCGGTTTAGCGATTGATTATGAGGTACCAGGTGTGATTCTCGAACATGTTGTTGTTTTTTTAAGAAAATCCTTAGCAGCATCGCGACATCTGGACATACATAGACGTCTACGAAACGGTGATTGTTTCGTTCTTTGTCACTTGGAACCCAAAGCAACTAGCAAAATGTGGGCAATGCATTTCACTATAATACTAGATAGTGCTCTGTATACCTACATACATATATAGTCTCACGCTTATATCCCCTAAAGAGTAAATAGAGATGAATAGGCCACATTTTTCCAGCTATTAGTTTTTAGTATATATATATATATATATATATCAAGTGTTACTGGTACCTTAGTAACACTTAGTATATGTGATAGTTTTACAGACCGACATAATGTCTATAGTGTGCATATCTTGTTTGTAGTCTATACAATACTTCAAGAAATATCGCAGATGCCAAGCTGCTTATCTGTTGGAAGGAATTTCGATCTCAGTCGTCGCTTTACGTTACGGCAGACAGTCCTAGGCATGCTTCGACGAACTGATTCCGATCAGTGCTACCGATGCTGTCGAAGTGTTTCTATACTGATCTATTTACACTATGAAATCCTATACGCCACTAAAAATGAGTAGTGACTAGTAAACAACAATATTGTATTATGTTTATTGTTTACAGTTTTCATTGCAGTTTATTTTAAATTTTAGCTTTAAGCAAGCTTTAGCTTAGTTTGGGAATAATAATTCGAACATACTGTGAAATACATTTTTATGTCTTGTCATATGAGCAATCTATGTGAATGTACTTGGTGGCAATAAATACATTTTTATTTTATATATTTTATTTTATTACAACGTTTTCAAATTTTAATATTATTTTAATTAAACGAGTATTTATATTTACACTTTTCCACCTTAGTCTCCCCACCATGGCTGCTGAAAAGCAGTCGAAGCATAAACATAAATATTTTCTAAGACAATTTATGAATGTTATGGCTTCTTTGTATACACTAGCATTTTGCCCATGCAAGAACTCCATTTTTTCTGTATGTCAGCGCGAAGTCAGAGAATAGCGACTACATTGAACAAGCCATATTTGTTTGTTAGGATTAATGAATCAATGAATTTCTTAGATTGATAATATTGCATTTGTATGTGTATGAGCGATAGCCAAATTTTGAAAATCTTAACATAGAAGACGTTAAAGTACTATACGAAAAACAGGCGGGCGAGCCGCAAAAATCGAACCCGAGACCTTAAGCTCAGCAGTCGTATTAACTACCGTTTTGCCATGAGGCAATCGTTCTATTAATGTCAGAATAGTATTATGTCTTTCTAATGTGAAAACTTAAATACGATATTAAGTGCTTAAGCACTCAGTCTGTTAGAACAACTGTTTTAATCCAAGTTTATGCTGTTTTTGCACTACCATTAATCGATGATTTAATGGTACTATAAATACTAAATGCCTACATAAAGTATCCCTATTTAACAAATAGTTCATTGTTGTCAGCTCCTAAAATATTTATAGCACTATTTATTCTAATATATTATACATTATAGTCGTATTTATTGTTTCATTGCGGTGCTTTATCAATGTGTGGATATTAAGGCAAGGGTTGTGATTCAAAGTAGGCTTGAAGACGCAAACTGTATTGCGTATGGCGCAATACAGTTTGGGTCGCAGTGCGCTTAGAATCTTGAGTATCTATTCGTGTTTGCATTCAGATAAGAAAAACATATTTCATTTATTTTTTGAAGTCAATACTACTTTAGCGGCGTTGTGCACTTTTTTTGTGATGTGTAAAAAATGATAAACTCGCGTCAGGACACGTGACCTGATCGAAAATTCGCAAGATGGAGGGAGAATTGTCAAACTCGCGTCAGGACACGTGACCTGATGGAAAATTCGTAAGACGGAGGGAGAATTGTCATGTTTGTGTACGATAGCGCATAAATGAATATTGTATTTTACCACATAAATGCTAGTACTTTTATACTGATAAAGCAATTTGTGCAAAATTATTCCCTAACCATTCCAAAATATCAAAAATGCACAACGTTAATATTCAAGTTTTCACTTCTGCCGGCACTCCCGGAGTGCAACCCGTTGATTTTTGTTATTTTATTCCTGTGTTGCGGGGGACTTTACAAAACATTCGAACAACGGACACAAAGAACATCCAGACTCTGAACAACTATTCGTGGATCACACAAATTCTTGTCTCGTTTGTGATTTAAACCCACAACACACGGCGCAGTAATAGCAGCGAGGCGACCACACAAGCCACTACGCCATCCGCGCAGTCGTAATGGATGTATATGTTTTTGAATTTATCAGTCACAAATATCATTCAAAACAATGTAAAGGCCTATCACGCAATAAATATGTTCAAAATGGATTTCCAATCTTATCAATAAATGTAAATGATATGTAACTGAAATTGAATTTAAGGTCACGTTTGATGTTTATTTCAATTAAGGATATATTTGTGATATTTATGATACTGAGACTAGCTCAGAACTTTATTCAACCATTTATGTCATTGAATTGGTTCTCTGTATTTAACCCATTGATTTATTACTTATATTAGAAGAGACCCAATAAAAAATAACATACGTTTTTTCAAAATGCAAACGCCTATTTCGTGATATTTTCGTTGGGACAAATTTAGCAACTAAAGATGTCATCACATCTGCCTATTGTTGACTTCCTAGTAATGTCTCTAATATAATATATGGCTTAGCCAATGTTACCGGTTTTTCCTTCAGGATATTTTCGGTAACAGCACAAAATACAGAACTGTGCATGTTAGGTAGTAATGAACTCGTTTATATTATATGGAACTTAAACAGACTTGCAGCTATAAAATGAGGAAGCTATGCAAGCCTTCTAGCCCGTCGAAAATAAACCGTCATATGAACTATCCTCTTCGTTGGTCTAATGGCATAAGTTTTGATCCCAGGGCCCACCCTGAGTCGATCTATAAGAAATTCTCAGTTTTAACCCGGCGTTTGGAAATATGCACGGTAGACGACAATAAACTCACGTCCATTTACGTGAAACCTAAAAAAGCAGCTGGCAATATGTGGGTGTCATACACCATTGCCTGTCTTCTTGGAGATATAAAGGCATGAAATCATGTTATGTAATTAAATGTTATATTAGCATGATCAAAAGACGTATGTCACAGATTTATGATTAGCTTTCGTTACTCTCTATTGAGTATAATAAAACTTTTCATAAATCTTTACAACGATAAACTTAAGTTCAAGTAATTTAGGTACAGCATTTTTTCTGCTACGTGAAAGAAATCTTCAAGTTTCACAGAAAAGTTAAGATATTTTAAAATTAAAAGTCAATTTACTGCTGAACAAGGTTTAAATTTATTCAAAATATAATTTCAATACCAATTTTAATAATTTAAACTTCGGTACAACTTTTCTATAGCGTATAAAAAGAAGCTTAGTCTGTAGCCCATGACTAACTTTGTTCAAACTGCAAGACTTTGGATAAATAAAGACCTGAATAAGCAGTGTAAGCACTCAATCAAATCTTTATATTATGTTAATACTAACAAAGCCATCGATACATTACCAAATTCAATGAGAAATAAATTTTTAATAACCCGTCTAGACTAAACATTTACAGAAACCGATCTCAGCTTCGCCAATCCCAAGTTTTCCACTTAAGAAGCCAACATTGAACCGTTTTATTAGCGGTTTGTTCTCCGTTCACTCAGCATTCATTCATTCGTTCCTCTTTAGACTCAATCACATCGAACATAATAAAACAGAAAATAAAAACTATAATGAACCAACTTCATCTTGTAAATATTTGCTTGTCTTGGTACAGAAATAATGATGAACAACTTGCTCGGACTAACTTCGTCGGCTGTAGCAGCTAATTTATATGTACCTAGTTGTTTTATTGTTATTTCAATTTTTACGGCAGTGAGCATTTTAAAACTATGAATGGAATAAATCAATTTGAAAATATTACATCGAAGTTTTATCATAAGCTGGATGTCGTTTTATGTATTAGGGATATTTATGTAAGAATAATATACATACACACAAAAACTGAGATATCCACAAAAGAGTATATAATTTCCTATGAATTTTTTTTAAATTTATTTTTTATTTTTTGGAGCAAAATAAAAAAATATAAAAAAATAATACAATACAATACAATTTATCTAGATTTAACCAGTATTATTTTTAAACGCCACGTAAAGGTACCAAGCCGATTGTTTTGTACTTGTTACTTTTGCAGTCTTCATGCTGCATCATACCTTAAAAATAGAGAACACCAAGTAGAAATTGAATTCTTCAACTACCAAACGAAAGAAATACAAATATCTCGCTCAAATACTAAAATCATAAACGCCTCAATTCCCCAAGGAAGTGTAATAGGATGTCTTCTCTTTTTATTATATATTAACGACCTCCCCAAGATCATAGAAGGCCCGTGTGTTTTATTCGCAGACGATATTTCACTCTTATTATCATGTCAAAATAATCAAAACATTAATGGAAAAATTAACGAAACCCTCAAAAAAACAGTCACTTGGATGAAAGCACATAATCTAGAAATAAACTTCTCTAAAACTAAAATAATGTCGTTTCACCCCTATCAAAAAGCACCATTAGATATATCCTTTTCCTTTAATAGCCAAGCAATAGAAGTCGTGCCAGATTTCAATCTTCTCGGTGTAACAATAGATTGTCACATAAACTGGAAATCACACATCAAGAAAATAAAATTGAAAATTTCCAGATTTTCATACGCACTATATGAAATTAAAAAACAACAGATCTCCATACTGCCCTTGCCACTTACTACGCGTATGCCTACGCATGGTTAAGCTATGGCATCATATTATGGGGTAAATAGTACAGACGCACCAACTCTTTTCATACAACAAAAGAAACTTGTCAGAATCCTAGTAAACATAAACAATACCGATAGTTGCAAACCCTATTTTCAGGAACACAAAATTCTAACCCTATCGTGCATCTATATTTTAGAAATCTGTAAATTTGTACACAAAAATCAACACCTTTTTACAACACAAGAAACAATACAACAAAAATATAACCTTCGCCATAAAAATAGACTTAACCTACCATCATCACACCTTAAAATGCACTCAAACAGCACTTACGTTATGTCAATTAAAATCTACAAAAAACTATAAAAAACGAAAATAAATTTAATTCCTTTATAAATAAAGTAAAAAGTATCCTTTTAGAAAAATGTTATTACGATTTAAACGAATATTTTAATGACAAATTAATTAATAATTATATCTCTCTTCCTCTCTCCTACTATTGCTGTGCCCGACAGGGTCCATGATTGTTCTCATATTTTTACTATACCACCTAAGTATATACATTGTGGAATGCAATAAATGAATGATTGATGATTTATTGATTGCTACTCAATGTATTCTATCAGTGAAAGCAAATAACACTGTCCGATCCAGGAATCGTTCTTGAATATTCGAACACAATTTATTACACACATTGATAATTTCGATTTGTTAGGACTGATAGCGATCTTTTTTTACATACTTAACCAACGCTTAGTCTTCAAATCGATTAGTATTGTTTGAATTAATCCGTAATTATTTGAATTATTGGAATACTTAATCGATTACTGTAAATCGATATATTATACCCTCTCGATGCTATGTTTTACTTTTTGTTAGGCCGATAGTGGTATATTCTAACTACCTCTTTAACTACTTTTGTATTATGTTTCTTACGCGCAACGCTTTATACATACATATACTTCAACGACTTCAGCTTGCACCATACCGCTATAAACAAACACAACATACGACTCCTTGATTAGTAACATATCTGTGGTTTATTAAAACTCATGTAGCATTGGTCTTTCCATGTTTATGATAATATTGTAAAACTTAAAATATTTTATAGCGAACGTATATCATATACGTTCATATTATGTTTACATTTGCCATTATAAATGATAACGTATTGTTTTTACTGCAGAGCGTTGCGATTTCGACTCATACTGACAAACAATTATTCACTATAGGTAGACTAGTATGTACTTATCAAATAAGTTGTTTGCAGAAACTAAATCTCAACTGTTCAGAAGTTTGAAATAAACAAGTTCTAAAGAGAATATTGAATTACTCTGGACTCTTCTTCAAACGTCAGGTTTATTAGAAGACGTTAAACGAAATCTCTGCATATTTCTGCATTATTTTTTATATAAAACTTTTGCTTTGCATTTTTATTTTTAAGTGTATTTGCAGTTTTTACTGAAATCATAGTACAGTATGGTGTTCTCACAAACCCAAACCGAATGAGAGAATTTATAAATATTTAGGCAACAAACACATATATACAAAACACATAGGTATATGTTTTTTTACAAAGATATTTCTCGAAATATACAATATTAAGTGACATATTATTATGTAAAAGATCATTCAAAACATTGCTGTGTTGATTTAATTGCCACGTTAACCCCGTGACAATATTTTACACTAAATTTAAGATAATACCTAATATTAATACATACATACATAGATTCACGCCTGTTTCCCAGAGGGGTAGGCAGAGACTACGGATTTCCATTTGCTACGATCCTGACACACTTCTCTGGCTTCATTCACTTTCATCACATTCCTCATACACGCCCGTCGGTTCAAGGAGCTCTTAACCTGGCTTTTGTCCAGAACGCCTCCGATCTGGTCGAGAAACGTTCGCCTAGGTTTTCCTCTTGCGACTGTTCCATTCACTAATATTAATAATAATATAATAAATCATTATTTTATGACATAACAACTTTTTGTTTTTGCGGTCATGTTGACGATCTTTCTTTGGCTTATTACTTTAGAATTCGTTTCGATATTGGACTAACCACGAAATTATTAACAACTAGGTTTTGCTCGCAGCTTCGTTCGCGTAAAAGTAGGTTAGGTTATGTTGGTAACAGTACTTTTTCTTCATATAAAATACAGCCTATGTTACTCCCTGATAATAATAGGGATTAAATATAATGACCACCAAAAATAGTAATTGCGCAGCAAAATATGCTTACTAAAATATATCATAACGAGCACCTATACGTCTCAAATCACTGCATTCCGTCTCGGAAGGGTTAGTTCTTAAAGCCGATTGAAGTAAAATTTAAAGTAGATATATGTATATCACAATTAATCTATCAAAGCTTAGTAAGTAAGGACTTATAGATACATCATAACCGTCCCTTACGCAAATACCACTATGCAAACTTCGTCCAACGCAATATTGACTTAAGTTCGTAGTCTTGTTCCCATCAATCTGCTCAAATGGGCGGCGCATTACAAAGTTGGTCCCCCAAAGCCCAAGAGGTCACTTCCTCTCATAGTTAATTATAATAATTGGTAAAAGGGACCACCACGTGCTTTATATTGAATAGCCACTTTGTGGACCCTAACTAACTGTCAAGACAATTTATGTTTTGTAAAATACATATTTGTTTGTATATGAAGCACGTGTTCGCTCTTTTTAAAGAGAGTGAATTGTTTTCCGAATTTTGTATGAGACCCGTTTCAATATTTTACCCCTACACAACTTCTAATAATAATTCCTGCTTGTGGGAACGTAACAAATATAAAAAAATAAGACTGAGCATACGCAGAATGGTGACGGCTCGCTGGCGTAGTGGTTAGTCTAACCGACTGCCACGCCTGAGGTCGCGGGTTGGATTCCCGCACAAGTCAAACATTTGTATGCATGAACATGGATGTTTGTCTTGGTCTGGGTGTTTCTATGTACATATAATATGTATGTATTTACAAAAAAAAAGTATAGATATATGTATGTCTATCCATTGTCTAGTACCCATAGTACAAGCTCTGCTTAGTTCGGGCTAGATGGTGTTGTGTATATGTGATAGAATATTATATTATAGAATATTATTATTATTATTATATATTTATGAATCATACAGGCTTTTGTTTTGTCTCTTGTGAGGATCCAACTTTCAATACTCGGCACACTGGCAGTGGCAAGGGGAACACTTAAACCACTGTACCAATCCGAGTAAAAAGGTTTTAATAGAGTAGGTCAGATGCTTCGGTTAAATCGTTAAAACAAATATCTTGCCGACCCATTTACTATGTGTATCACAAAGACACTTATTTTAGGAGTCGCATTAGCTTAGCCTATGTATTCAAGAATAATCGTCATTGGTATTAAACTGCTTTATACGGATGTTATCTTGTTTGTAACGGTACATGGACAAACAAAAATATGCCAAAAGTGAGGGGAATCAAAATTCTTCGGCCTCAAAACGGAGACATGACATCGCAGCACCAGTCAGCTTGTGACCACGGCCGGTGTAACCTGGTCGAAACGTCAAGCCAATAAAAGGTAAACATTATGCATGATCGCGTTAATACCCGTTACATATTATATACCTATACATATATCTTGTTTACTATAAAACGCTATTATCACGTGTTGTTAAACATAGAAAAATAAAAGACGCGATAAAATCCGTATAAAGTAGTTTATTTTAATGTATAACATTCGCGTAAACGTGTACAATATTAAATAACCGTCATAATCATACAATGGTGCCAATTCTGTTGTCACAAAATTCTCTAAGCTTAACTAAAAATCACTAAAATTTAGTTTAGTCCTCTCAAATGACATTTCGTATTCTGAAATCGTTAAAAGCGACAGGACTAAAAGAAATTTTAGTGATTTTTAGTTAAGTTTAGACAATTTTGTGACAACAGAATTGGCATCAATGATTAATTGGAGCTTTTTGGTGCTAATTTACTTTAATGAAACTTACGCACTATCCACATAATACATCGGAATATAATAACAACAGTTGTAATAAAAATAGAAGACTGGGAAGAATGGTAGAAAAATGTCGTAATGTACAGCTCTATCTGTAATCCTTTGGGAATATGCAGGTGTGAAGTGTATGTATGGGGGCTTAATAGAAAAATATATTGTATAGTTGCATATAACCAGGCTCGATAAAATCCGCAACAAGTACGTGCGAGGAAGCCTCGGTGTACGCGACATCGCCGACAAGATGCAAGAGAGTAGGCTGAGATGGTATGGTCACGTAAAAAGAATTTGGCATTACAGCTTGACCTCCCCGGTCGCAGACCTAGAGGCAGACCCAAGACAAGGTGGAAAGATGTAGTGCTAAAAGACAAGAGGGAATGTAATGTTACTGACGATGATGTCGAAGACAGAGCGAAGTGGAGGAGAAAAATAAGGAAAGCTGACCCCACCACCATGTGGGATACATAGCTAGGAAGAGATAGAGATTGTACAGTTGCATATAAATAGCAGTAATCACAATAGTATAGTTTAGTGGCTACTACGAGTAATACGAGACAGTCTATTCGCGGTTGTGTCAATTTTGTCTTTAAATACATACATACATAGAATCACGCCTGTTTCCCAGAGGGGTAGGCAGAGACTACGGATTTCCATTTGCTACGATCCTGACACATTTCTCTGGCTTCAAATACATGTGCAAAAACAGCGAATCATAACCGTAGTAACACAATTAAACAATTGATTTTCATATTTCACCTTGCTTATTAACTTCAATCTTTAATCAGTAGATACCCGTATAATATCACGTTTCATTTTCTGCATGCTAGGTGTATTATAATATTGTTGTTGTTGGCTGTACTGTCGCATTAGCTTTTTTTCTGTAAAGATAGTATAAATTTGATTAAATAAATAAAAAATTGTTATTAACCTGTCTAATCTTGAAATCTCTTCTCCTTAGCCTTTATTATTCCCAAGTCACTTGGGGTCGTCTTTCTAGTATAACCGGATTTGACTGGATATCAGTTTTTACACGGAGCGACTGCCATCTGACCTCCGCAATCCGAAGGCTAACGATACCCTAAGGCTAGACTAGTGTCAGGATATTAGAAGGCACTGACTTCCCAATAACAACTGCCATAGATGTTCATGGCAGCCGGGACCGACGGCTTAACGTGCTCTCCGATGCACGGAGTAGGCGATAATTGTCAATCAATACGCACATAATTTCGAAAAGTCATATAAATTCCGAAAGTCAGAGGTGCGCGACGTGGGTTCGAACCCGAGATCCTCTGCATTGCAGTCTGTTGGTCTCCCCTGACATAATTAAAAACCTATTGTGACGTTTCGCTAGCTAGCTATAGCCGCCTAATAGGTTAAGGAATGGGTTAAATAACGATCATTCTTAATACGATATGATCGTAGCAATAGCGTATTATATGCGTTTTCCCGGTAAACAGCTAGTTACTTGCAACTATAAAAACAACAATGCAATCTATTTGATAACTGTATGTTAATTATAAACAGGAAAACTAGCTATTATATAGGTACAATTTCCATTTCCACCGTACAATGGGGGGCTCAATTGACGCATAAACTAATTACCTGTTCTAGATAGCATGAGGCCCTTCATTTATGCTGCGTAACTTAATTACTTACACTGACAGACGAGCACCGTATACCGGCCGCAAAGACCAGTGTAAATTGACCCATATAACCAGTATAATATTTTCCCCAACAACGTGTTAAACAAAACATTACAACCGCGCCGTAGCTCATTTTATTTGGTTGGCTTATTGCGTACTGCTGTTATGGTGTATTTCAAAATGTAGATTAGCAATTGCCTCTTATAGTACAACAGAGAGGCAAGTCAATTAAATACTTGAACATAGTTGGAATATGTGTAAGTTGAAGAGCTATTGTACCGTTATGGAAACTAATAAATTCGCGAAATTGCCAATATGATAGCGTCTTTGACGCGAAATCGAATTTTCGAGGGTTTTAAACGTTGGAAATTTTGATAGGGCGTTGACATTATATGTAATATTTCAATATGAAATGTAAATATATTGCATCTAACTGTAAGGTGTGGTTATAATTTAATATTATATTGGATTCGGCTAACATAAATTATTTATAACTGTGTAAAATCATAATTTAATACAGCAATACTGTTTCGAAATAAGAAGAGTATAGATTAAACAAAATGTAATATAATAGTAAAGATATTAAGCATTACTGATATTACATGCAACTCTGTTAAGAATGATGTATCTTAAAATAAATACCGATTAAAGTTGACTATAGTAGATGTAAGACAGCCTCTAAATCTATTAGATCTACTTAGTTCTAATAGAATTATTATAGACTAGGGTCTATAATTTGTATACCTTATAATTAAAAACTTATGTATTATATTACATTAATACTTTTTACCTTTAACTACGATCCTTTTTCCTTTTACTGCCGGCATTATCGGGCACTAATACAGTACCATAAATATCCGTAGTAAATATGTCACGCCTATATTTATGAAGAATTTGTGCTTATTATCGAGTGATAGTAATAATGAGAAAGATACTTAGGAGAGACTGAAGGCAGGTTACAGAGTTGATAGGTCTCTATACGTTTCTGTAAGCACCCAAATCGTTTTACATGACAGCGCAATTGGCTGTTCATAAAGAAGTATTGTCGCCAAGACTTACGTGTGGTAGAGAAAGTTCGGCATGGCAGAAAAGACAAGAATTGAGTAAGGTAGGATTTGGGCATTAAGAAAGGATGGATGGCAAAATACTGGACCAAGAATTAAACTCGGCTGAAAATATCTTAATAGTAAATTACAAATTCTGTTAAACTATTGAGTCGCAGTACACCAGGGGCATAACACAAACGGTTTCCAATTATCTCTGGTATTTCAACAATCGACGGTATAAAGCAAATTTGAATGAGACAAACGAAGGGGAAAGATCTCAATAAGCTTTCTCGGACTATCTCCAGAATATGTGCAATGTGAAAATATTCTGGAGAAAGATTAACTTAAGAATACTTTAAACCGCTGACCGTGCATATAGAATATAAAAATGCGAATGATTCAAGAAAAGTGTGCCAGGATCATACAAAGTCAAAATCGGTATCTCTGCCTACCTTACCGGCAAGTAGGAGTAAGTCGTACAATGTATATTAAACAAAACACAACACACCAGTCACAATATACAATAACAGTTATTAACAAAAGTTTTTTTGATATACAACAAGCAGTTTCATTTAAAATAGAAAACTCCTGAATATCATTTTCCCTTCAACTAGCAATATGTTTATATTTTGCCGGTAAACTTTTAATGTATGCCCGTTTCGCCAGTGAATGGGGGTAGGTGGGTGGTGGGGTAGAAACTTGCTCCGTCGATTCCAGAAGCTTGAAGAACTAATTTAACTGCGTCCCCTAACTGCCACTTCAATAAATTCTAAACTAGATATATATTTTTACCAAGTTTCAATCTTTGGAAATTTACAACGGCCCTCTAATGGAAGCTTACCGTTTTAGCTAAATTTAGTGTCTGCTTTTTTCGACTTTGGGATCCAAGTTTAATCGCTGTATGGGTTTTGAATAGAGAATAGGATAATGAATGATTCGTTTATAGTATATTGTCCGCGGTCATAAGATCGCGATCATTTCTGTGGGAGAGATCATCATGAGAAAGAGTGTTGAGTAATCGTGCTCTACACTCTTTCTCATGATGATCTCATTTGCAGCAATTTTTACACTTTACCCGACTCAGGAATCGTCCTGAGTCGGGTACAAATTGCTATTAAGGTCAAACACAATGACATTTAGTTCTTAATAACAAAAAGGAGACTTCAAATGTGACCGGGTGACGGTTATAGATTGGTACGTAGTTTAATAAAATGTAATAATGTAATTAAAATATAATAATAATAAAACGTTTATTTTTAGATTTTAAATCCATACATAATAAATAAGTAATGTCAAGAGAGTGAGCATTAGAAAATCATTTCATCACAGACACATACATATATCAAAAAACATTGAAATACATTTAATAACAAAATAACTTAGAAATAATTAGAAAGAAAATATAAAAAGTAACATTTAAATAAAAATTAGATTTGCATGTCATAAATTAATATCATAAATCAGTTCATTATGTTTTAACGTCACAATATAAATACTTAATAACTAACATTAATTCATAAAATAATTAATCCTGATGAAATTATTATATTAGTTAGATTCAGACTTGTTAGTTTAGAGTTTTCAGACTTTTTAGTGATTAAATATATCATATATGGTCGAACAAAGGGTTATTGGTTTTTTGTTATGAAATTCGTAACCCGGTAAACGATAATAGGTTCTCTGCTCCTATTGTTTCTTATTGTTATCATTTCAAACCGAGGTGCTTAAAACATATACCAATAATAGATTTCTGCTCACGCCTTCGGCGATAAACAAGAGCTAGTCTATTAGTTGTACATTTTCTGTTCTTATACTATTAATTAAATATAGGTAGGTATACGTACGAATTCTACATAATGCATCTTACATGTATCTTCACGTCAAAATATGCAGAAATTTACACACAAAAGGTAATCTTGTGTTTAATATGAACATGTCGAGAATATCGTCACATGTAAGACTCCCAAGCTCTGTTCATAACATCTATCATATTAATGCATAACATGCACATATACCGTACGTAATGCTCGCTTTTGCCTGCAGCGTCACACGCGTGACTCCTATTAGAACACATACCGATTAAAGAGTATAAATCCTACTTATTAATCCAGTCTATAATCCATCTCTGTACCAAGTGTAATCCAAATCAGTTCTTCGGTTTACGCTTGTTTGAGTAAGAAGCATCCAATCATCATCATTATCTTCCACATGTATAATATACACGATTTTGCCTGCGGCTTCGCTCGCATTGATTTTGTCAATAAATTTCTATACCTTGGGAACAGTACTTTTTTCTGGATAAAAGCTATGGCCTGTGGCTTTTTCTGTGCTCCTGACAACGTTTTTGCGAAATTTCATGATGATCGGTCATATAGAACGTGAACGCGTAACAAACAAACTCACAACAAACAAACTTTTTCAGGCGATGTGTTTCATCGCCTGAAAGATAACGACATCAAGATGCTCAGAGCGTTGCGTCTTACATCTATATATTAATACGTGATGCAAAAACATTGTACCCTTTTTTACAAAAATTGCGCGGACGGAGGAGTATGAAATTTGGCACAGTTAAAGTTTATATGGAAAAGGAGGGGCGAACCCTAATATTTTTATAAAATATGCATTAGAAATACATTAAATTAATGAAAAAACACTACACGCACACATCCATGCATTTGACACACGCAGTTAAATCGCGTTCGTAGTATTTCGGCATTGTTCGTCTGACGTTGTAAAATTCTATAAACTATGGTTACCTTATTTATAGGTAATAAAGAAAACAAACAAAGTAACAAACTTAGGAATTTTGGTCGAATTTTGACCACTAGGCGACCGCTAGTTTGTATTTAAAGCTGCACACTTACTTTTGCCACACTGAGCGTATTTGCTTGGAACGTATTACGTTCCTGTTACGTTATAGTGGTTAGTTTTATCAATGTATTGCATAATACTATTAGTGACATGCGCAATATGTAATTCTTTTACTATTTACTAGGAAAATTATTGTTGTTATATGTAACAACTATTATGTATATAGATAATTATTAGATATAATAATATTTCTAGTAGCCTGCTTCTTATCTATCTTCTTCTTGTCCCGGGTTAGATTCCTAGGTTAGCTAAATTTTTATTAGGTTTTCTATTGGTAAATATGGTCTCTTATTATATAAGATATAATACGAAAGTAAGAACATAGTAATGACATATATTTTTAACAAAATGTAATAATCATGTCACAGCAAAAGTTTGACTGTCAAAACAATAGAAAATTCTAGTATCCGCTCGCAGCGCCACCTACTGCGTCCAGTTGTTAATATAAACCAAACAGGGACTCACTAGAACGCGCACAAACATTTTATCAAAATGTCTACCTCCTCCCAGATGGCTAGACCAGCAGTTTAGGAGGTGCTCAGTGACATAGACATATACAGAACAATAGTAACATGTAGTAATATATATACAGATAGAGCAGCGATAGCTCAGTGGGAGACCAACAGACTGCAATGCAGAGGGTTTCGGGCTCGAACCCACGTCGCGCACCTCTGACTTTCGGAAGTTATATGACTTTTCGAAATTATGTGCGTATTGATCGACAATTATCGCCTGCTCCGTGCCTCGGAAAGCACGTTAAGCCGTTGGTCCCGGCTGCCATGAACATCTATGGCAGTCGTTATGGGAGAGTGTCGACACAAAATATCCCACTGGGTCGAAGTGTCACCGGTCTGCACTGACTGGCCCTCACATAAGATAAGATAAGATATATACAGATATTAAAAAATTGATTAAAAGGCAAATCCTTTAAATAAATTGTTTGAAAAGTTTATGATTCACCAAGCGTACGCTATGCTCCCTTAATAATGACACAATACCTACTTTAAACTGTATGATTATTAAAATAATATATTCTACGAAACAAAAACCTTTAAATTAACACGATCAGCCTAAACAGACAATATGGTTCTCATTCAGCTAGCTAAATAAACAGGCTTAAATAAGCAAAGATATCTCAAATAACGTTCCTAGTCAGATTATCTTATATCTGTGAAATAAGACTGTACGACATAAACACTCTCTCTAAGTGCTAATAACTAGAAATTTTCATAGCAATTTAGCAAAATGATATCTGCAGTCCTTGTCAAAGTAGTTCTCCTAATTAGACGGCCGACTTCGCGCTATGCATGTTAACGACTGACATTTGCATTCAAATCTCTCGGTTCATGCCTGTTAAGGTGCAGTCTCAATGTGCGAGCACTTGTAGAAGACTTCAAATTTGTTGGACTAAAACTTATGCTACTACCGTGTATTTAAATGATTTGCAAGTTGGCTACATCTAGTTAAATCGAGTCAAGCTTTAAGTGTTGATTTTCTTACGTGAATTTTTACACGTATATATTGTGTTCCAAATAAAGTATGTGTAGTCGTCCGGCACATACATAGATAATATAATCCAGGGATGTTATAAAAAAGGAAAAATATGACAATTTCGCTTTCATTTTGGTTTCTAAATATGTTTTGTACCTACTTATATTATATATCATAGCATACCCATTGAAACATACACAACAAACATTAAAATAATATATTCTAAATAATATTATACATATAATTATGTTTTTTTAGATATAATTTATTACACGATATTGCTATTTGTCTTAAGCTTGGCATCATTTAGCACTAATCCAACCTATACAAAAGTACTACCTATGTCCACGATCTATACAAAAACACTGCTTTACTATAGAACAAACCTTGTAAATTCTTAAATGGCTACTGAACGTTCGTGTCGCCGAGATCACAGTGTAAATGGCGATGGGCGGCAAAGCCGGGGCGCAACTGTCAAAATCACCACGTGATCATTACACCGGGGAATGAGTCGGAAAATGAGCGCTCACGTATAATTGGCGTCCCGGAATGAATTTGTGATTCAGTAATGTGATATTTTGATGAGGTGCGAATGACATTGTTTTGTATAAATATATTACATTGTTGTGACGTCTAATACATACATAAATATATAATGTTATGTATTGTACATATCACAGTATATACCAGTAACTCAACCATACAAACTGTCGATTGGACGCATCTGCACAGACGGAGCCTATAAACTAATTTTACAATGCAGTCAACTGCGATTGTCGTACGATATTAGGGACTGCGTTTTGGGTTTAAGAAACTTTTAATGATGTTTACGAATACTAATATAATTATTGCGTTGTTTAAATGTATGTGCTACTAACGATCCGAATTATTAAGAAATAATATCTAGTGTTTGAAATAAATGGAAACATTGATTTAAAAATCGATGTGTAAAGGTTCTACGGTTATCGAAATAATAATTTCACACCGAAACTGAAACCACAGTGGGTTAGAAGTTTCGGAGGTTATCGAAAATAAATTGTTGTGAATATTTAAAATGTAACCACAGTGGGCTGACTTGAGATAGTTCTGTTACGTTTGCAAAGATAGGACGTTATTCCAATATAGTATCATTGATGCATGAGTAGTTGCTATGAATAATCGTATAATATATGAGTGTCATTCGCGTTGCTGTCATCGGGTATATACCACGCCGCCACGAATCCATTTAAAAGTCAAAATTTTGGCAAGTCCATCTTAATTTATTTGCATTATATTTGTTACTCAAAGATATCAGAGCATTTCTATAGTCGTGAGTAATAATATGAATAAAGAAGTCAGTGTTGATTGATTTAAAATGATAAATACCTGTGACTTATGAGTAATTGAAATACAAAATATACCGCTAAGTTATCATTAATCACCTTAATGATAGCTTATAATTAACAAAAAGGTATATCTAGATTTACTTTATTAACGTTTTCTTATATATCACAAAAATAATAAGTGCCATCCCTAGACCTCTTATCGAGCGTACGTCTAAAAATAGCTGGCTTGATATACAGTTTTATTGTTAAATGTACTTATTGTTTGAATGCGTTATGCAACTGCATAACGCATACAAACAATAAGTACATTTAACAATAACAAACAAACTACCTAACTAGGTAGTTAACTAACAGAATAATAAATAAGAATACTACCGGTGGCATATAGTATGGTGGTTTAATCGATGTTTGAGGCAAAGGTTAACGCTCTTTGGAAAATACCGGCGGTAATTTACCTTAGGAAAACCCTTAATTACGGTTTTCTTTTACGTCCTATTTTTCTTTTTTTTATGCAACTAACGTGGCAAATAATCATACGGCCCACCTGATGGTAAGTGGTCACCGTAGCCTATGGACGCCTGCAACACCAGAGGCATCACTTGCGCGTTGTCGACCCTTCAGGAGAAAAGGAAGTGGGAAGGAGAAGGAGTGGGAAGAGGGAAAGAGGGTGATAAGACCTCCGGCACTCTCACTCACCAAACGAAACACAACAGTAGGAATACTGCTATTTCACGTCGATATTCTGTGAGGGTAGTACTTCCCCGGTCGAGCCGGCCCATTCATGCTGAAATCAGCGAGGCTCTACTACTCAAAGTCCTGCATGTAATAATCGTAAACTTTTAGACTAAGAAAATATAATATGTAAGTAGTAAATATTTTGATTGTTTTGTTTTTAAAAAAGATAACGCCCGCACTAGGAAAAAATCCTGCGTCGCGGAGGACTTTACAAACAAAGTTTTGTCCCGTGTGGGATTCGAACCCACAACACTCGGCGCAATGGCAGTAGCGGGGCGACCACTTAAACCACTACGACATCCGGCTTGCGTTAACTTTTTCTGTTTTAGATTTCACGAGCTTCAAGACTTTTATTTAAGTTTCAGTTGCTCTGTGTAACATTGTATCAATGAATATAAACAACACTCAGACTAAAATTTTTGAAGGATTGTCTATACGTGACAATGCGGGATACATGACGTGGGCCATGCGTTATCGCTGCGTCTACGTTGCGTTGTCGCAACGTCCGCGCTGCGCATTGAATAAACACCAATCTAAAGGAGTCCGTAATGTAAAAGCTTGTAAAATTGTTTACATTTTTTTACTCATTTGTGAAATACATATGATACCTACTTTTTATCAAGTGATGCAATCTTGTTAGTTTCAAAAATAGGTTAAATATTTTTTGAATTCTATAGAAAATATACGCAAAGATTTGTAATCATAGCCATAATAATATTGATTAAAATGTATTGTTTTTAATTAAATATTTTTCCTTATATGAACAATTCTTATTTCCTTATACTTATATAATAAAAGCGAAATTAGAGGAGAGAAAAACAAACCAGTAAACACAATGATCGCTTTTATTATATAAGTATTGTATACATACTTATATAATAGAAGCGATCATTCATCATGTGTTAACTGGTTTGTTTTTTCGGACTATAGGATCGACATAATATTCTGCATGTACAGAGTATATTTGTAGGCCGATGACATAGATTATTTTATAATCTAGCAAAATTAACGTTTAATAAAGAAAGGTGCCTAAAAAAGAACATTAATAAAATCTGATGTATGTACAGTCAGCAACATAAGTAGAAGCTGAAAGTTAAACATATTTATAACAGTAAACGATGAGGAATCACCATTATTGTGTATTATAAAGCAATTCAAATTCTTGTGAATATTTAACTATTAATGTCGCCAACAATAATATATTATGATGATCAGGAAATACATATATTGAAACACTTATTTGCTTTCGTAACCGTGATAATTTAAGAATTGGGTTTTCCATATTGTAGTTACATCACAAAACCTACAACCACAAATCTAGTCCGAGAATTCCCATTATGAAGCTTTAGTAGGTAATTAAAAATGGGTAAGTTAAAATGGCGCAATTAATTGTGGTATTATCGTAATCCTAACTAATATTATAAAAGCGAACGTGAGTTTGTTTATTTGTTAAGCTTTCACGCTTTAGTTACTCGACCGATCCTCATGAAATTTCGAATGTCAGGGGAACAGAAAAGGACATAGGGTATCTTTTATCCAAAAAAAGTACTGATGCTAACCTAACCTACATTTATGCGAGCGAATCCGTGGTCAAAATATAGAACTAATTTATACATAGATATATATTATATGCCTACTCATATTTAAACATTTTCGGCACCCATAGATGTGACTGATGTCATGGGTTCGAGTCCCGGGCCGGTAAACAAGAAGGAAATTTTCAATAGTTAGTAACCCAGAGTTAGGAAGTTTAGCATACCCACGTGCTTCAGAAAATATGTATAGCCGTTGGTCCGCTACATGTCCTCTAATTAATGATTATTATCTATAATAATATTAGAAAGCTGAAGAGTTTGTTTGTTTGAACGCGCTAATCTCAGGAACTACTGGTTCGAATTGAAAAATTCTTTTGTTGTTAGGTAGCTTATTTATCGTAAAAGGTTATAGGATATATAACATCACGCTACGACCCACAGGGGCGACGCAGTAATCATAAACGCGAGTGAAACCGCGGGCAGATCTAGTCATTAATAAAATGTACATTCTGAGAGTTAGCAATGATGTCATTGTGTAAAATTTGCCCATCTGTTAATGTGGTGAACTATGACATAGCCCTTTTCATCTGAAAAGACACCCGAGTCCAGCCGTGGGACAGTTTATACACATAACAACATACATTATAATAATATGATGTCTATTACATATGCTATATTAAAATAAAAAATGAGTGACATAGAAAAGCCAGCACGTATTTTCCTCAACGGAAAACTTGGCTGTGTAGGTTTTACACTGACATTCTAATGACTATTTAAGATTTATAGTATTTTCTCGGTAGCTATGTAATTTGTTTTATGTAATAATAATAATGTCCTCCAGACCGAATTTCGGTCATGGCAGCCAATCTTAACGGACACTGGCCATCTGCGCAGGAGATATTATAGTGCACAAGTGTGTGCGCAAACACAAGTGCACTCTCTGTTTCCTTACTCTCATGATCCGATGGGACGGTAATCCGACACTACCGGAGAGAGATCAGACGCAGGACCAACGGCTTCACATGCTTTCCGAAGCACGGAGGTGTCTAACACCGCCAACTTCCTAACTCCGGGCTCGTATTGAGATTTCTTAACAGAAAAACTCAATAACTTTTTGTTGGCCCGACCCGGGATTCGAACCCGAGATCTCATGCACAGCAGTCCCATTCACTTCATCATTATCTTAAGTAAGGTATAATTACGTGGAGTTTACTATCGACGTACTGTCGACTGCACGGAGGGCGTAGTGGTTTATATGATCGCCTCGTCACAGTCGTCACTGCCACTACGCCGAGTGTTGAGAATTCCACATATTGTTGTGTGATCCACAAATTGTTGTCCGTTGTGTGTCCGTTGTTTGAATGTTTGTAAAGTCCTCCGCGACACAGGAATTATTCCTAGTGCGGGAGATGTCCTTTAAACAATAAAAGCTATTTAATTATAATATGTCAATGTGAATTATAAACTCGTGGCATTTGGGTAGAAAAGAAGAGAAAATTTCATTTAGTTACACGTGTAACGGCATTCCAACTTATAATTATTATTGAAATTAATTATTACGAGTTTTATCTCGCTATATTTAGTATATTACAATTCCAAACCGCGGTTAAAGTCGTAAGAAATAGTATGATTTAAATGAGTAACTTTCGCGGAAACGTGATATTGTAATTATTAGTTCATTTCAGTCACAAAGTAATATTGCTAACAATACTAACTGGATACAATGAAACCAAAAATGGGACTATCTTTTTTTATATTATTAAAGCCACAAGCAAGCGTACTGCCCTCCTGATGGTAAGCGATAATGCCGACAGTAGCTTAGAATCGCTGTTAATACATTATAAGAGATACTCGCGCGTTGCCTAAAAATTACTACACAATTGCGGCTATATTAGATTAACTGAGAACATAACTATCTTACTTACCTCAGCTCAGCTACGTCACAGATTGCTTAACATTATCATGATGAAACTAGCAATAAGCGCTTCGAAAGAACGGATTGAATAAAAATCACGTTCAAATAAAGCTAGAAGCTCGTAAGGGCTAAAGAAACGGCTACATTGAAGCTATTGCAAGCTAACATTAAATTGTTATGGCGCTATTTACAGTAAACTATTATAAGTGGTGTCTGGAGCTGTAGTGTGCACTATGCTTTACGATTAGGGTGAACGCACCACTTATTGGCCTTTAAAATATTTTTATACGCAATTAACGTCGCTCATAAATTAAACGACTATCATTCTTGAAATTCAAATTAAAATGTAAAAGTGCACTTTTAATTAAAAAGTAGGTTCTTTTTCTCAATATATTAGTTAAGCTCTTACTACTAGCTCCATGATTAGCAATTAAAAAGTTGTAATAATTTACCTTTTGTAAAATTTTCTTCCAATTTTTATTGAAGCAAATTCTAAGGACTTAAATAATTTATAGGTTTTTTTTTTAATTCTTTTTAATAAGTTATGGTAAAAATATTATATATTTTTTATAAAAAATATATAAAACATTTTTTATTTCTATTCGACCATCTAAAAAATATGAGAACTTTTCGATGGTCGAAGAGAATTATATTTAGAATTTATTTTATACTTAGATAAAATGTACACTTTTTAAATATCAGCCAATCCATTTTTATTTTTCCATAGGACGACGAAAGAAAGATATAATTATATTTAAAAATAGCAACTGATATCCAAATGTGAAACAGCTAAATAGTTGTTCCAAAAATATAATTATAGATATATACATATGTAGATAGTGTCTACACTGGCGACAACATTTTATACTTTATAATATAACCTTTTTAATTTATTTTTTTATTTTCGGGGACGTTTATACCAGAGATACCTAAGATTAACCAAACGTCAACTAGTAACCACTAGTTGTCTATTCTGTAAAAAGGGAGCTATCATCACAAAAGACAAAGACTACTACTAGATTTTATGTCACCTTATTTTTTTAGGTGCCCCATTCAAAGCAACATCAGGACGTGGAGGTATTTCCTCTGCATTCTTTCCCATCTTTTGTCTTCTCTATTTTGTTGGACTACCAAAATAATGAATATTAAAGTTTGTGAAGATTTTTGGATATTTGTTCCTTAGTCACGCGTAAACCATCAAACGGATATAGGTAACCCACACACATAGGTACACCATACCCTGGATTAACACTTGATATATTTTATCCCAGTATGCGATCCCATGAGAATCATGTGGATGTAGCCGCGAGTATTACCTACCTATTGTCGGCCTCGATAGCGTAGTGGTTAGTGTAACCGACTACCACACATGAGGTCGTGGGTTCGATTCCCGCACAAGTCAAACATTTGTGTGCATTAACATGGATGTTTGTCTTGGTCTGGGTGTTTCTATGTATAATATGTATGTATTTACAAAAAAAAGTATATATGTATGTTTATCCATTGTCTAGTACCCATAGTACAAGCTCTGCTTAGTTTGGGCTAGATGGTGTTGTGTGTATGTGACAGAATATTAAATATTATATATTATTATATATATATACCTATATAAAAAAGAGTTTAAACATCACTCTACTGACATTTTCGTTTTTTCCCGCTTGCCATCAACTAGCTGTTTCACCCTACCTGTTTATAATATTTTTGCTAGTATACTTGATAGTTGTGAAATTGCAGCACATTCCCGTGGGATATTAACCTCGCTTCCTGGCCATGTAAAGCGAAGGTTCCTGTTTACTCCTTTATATCGAAGTACTGTAGACTTGATGCTATTACCTTGTATTTATGTTTTGTTTACATTGGATTTTAGCTCCCAAAGGATCAACGAATATTTCGTAGATACGTCTGCGCGATTGGATTGAGCTTACGAATGTAATTTGGATCTTAAAAGCAAGGAAAACGAGTACGCCGCCGGTCTGTGACGTAATCGAACCTACAAAAACTACTAGATCGCCTTCGTGCGGTTCAAGGATTTATTTATGGGATAATCAAAGTGTTATTGTCACATTGATCATCCCATAAATAACTAAAATAAACTACACGGTAGCGTAGTGGTTTAAGGGGTCGCCTTACCACTGCCGCCGCGCCGAGTGTCGTGGGTTCGATCCCCACACGGGAAAATATTTGTGTGGTCAACAAATAATTGTGCCAAGTCTGAGTGTTCTTTGTGTCCGTTGTTTGAATGTTTGTCAAGTCCCTCGCGATACAGGAATTACTCCTAATGAGAGAGATGACTATAAAAAATATGACTTATGTATCTTGCTTCAAACATTGATTACAAAAGATGGCTTAACACGTAATACTTGTTTCTATTGTTTATATTATGAGACTAACGATCTTATTTTATACTAGCTGTTACCTGCGACTTCGTCCGCGTAGATTTTAACTAAAAAGTGTTTGTCTCTGCGGAACCCTATTTTTTTTCTAAAATTAAAGTAGCCTATGTTACTCCTTATAACATCAGCTATCTGCCAGTGAAAGTCCCGTCAAGATCGATTCAGCCGTTTCGGAGATTAGCCGGAACAAACAAACAGACAGACAGACAGACAAAAATTTTAAAAGTCGATGTTTTCGTATACCTTATATACTTTCATATGCATTAGATAAAAAGCTGTTATTTTGACATTACAAACAGACACTTCAATTTTATTTATTTGTATAGATATATTAGTTTTGTTAAAGCTGGTCTAAGTACTATATTATTTATTGAGTTAGAGATCTCCAGTAGGCTAGAGTACTAATGCTCTAGATATACTACTAAAATAATAATATAATATAATATATTCTACCACATTCACACAACACCATCTAGCCCAAACTAAGCAGAGCTTGTACTATGGGTACTAGACAATGGATAAACATACATATACTACGTTTTTTTTTTTTTGTAAATACATACATATTATACATAGAAACACCCAGACCAAGACAAACATCCATGTTCATGCACACAAATGTTTGACTTGTGCGGGAATCGAACCCGCGACCTCAGGCGTGGCAGTCGGTTACACTAACCACTACGCCATCGAGGCCGAAAGCAAACTAAATAAGTACTGAAGTAAATATACGTACAGGTATATTTTTTTCCTCGGTGAAAAACAATTGTTTTCTAAATTAAATATCCATTTCATTATCATGCGATCATCACTAAGAAACATCATCAGATTAAAAATACGTAATAATAATATCAGCCCTGAATATAAATCACCCTACTGCAGGGCTACTGGTCTCTTCTCAGTATGAGAAGGCCTTAGTCCACTGCGCTGGTCCAGTGCAGCTTGGCAGGTAACACTTTGTTTTTCTTCACCGTTAATGCAAGTGATAATTAACTAATTAATACATATGTGACTTCTAAAAATCAGAGGTGCGTGCCATGGGCTTGAGCCCAAGACCTTAGCACGGCAGTCCAACGGTCTCCTACCAGGATGTCGATACATATTGTAGTTTAATTATATTTTAGTACATCAATCGATAAAGCATATAATATAATAAATGCCAAACCGTTGTCAAGCTTACCGAAGGAAATACATCTGCAACTGATCCATAGCTCTAAAATGTTGCGAAAGGAACATTTTTCACTGTCACTACACAGACGCACAATATTTTAAAATATATCTAGACAATTAATGGATAAGTACATCACAAAACATTAAACGCAATCGACATAATGACCTCTGACTAATAAACAGACTCGCGAATTACAAAAATACTATTTGTCAACATTAGTCGAACACTAATGTTCAACACACACAAGCAAACAAAAATATATTATGCAAATTATACTTACGCACACAAGCAAGCCTAAATCTTGTACATATATGCGTTTAAACAACCTAATACAGACAAGCGTACCCAAAATAATTACTCAGCATACAGGTACTTGTATTTATTAAGAACAGCGGGGGTTATACAGCACATGCCTGCCGAAAGTATTATAAAAAGCCTTTTGTAAGTCTACCCTTTCAGTGCACGAACGTTTCGCTCTGAAATGCTCTTTTATTCGTCAAGAGACGAACGCATAATGGCGTCGAAAACACGCAGCCCCTACAGAAACAGATACTCTCTTAAACAATACACGTTTTGATAATATAACGCTTTTTGATGAGGGTTTCAAATGAAAGCCAAGAGGTTCCGCACAATTGCTACTGTTGAGTACTTTTTCGATGCTGTTTTTCGGTTGCTGCGTCAATGCAGGGTTATGTCATGTGTGTTTTCTTGTCCGAGTATTGGAGATGAATAATCCTATGGTTCTTATATTGTGAAATATCATCCTTGTTTATAAGCTGTTCCACAGCAGCAGTGCAAATAGGATTCTTTTCAGGATGTGTAAGTTGAGCCAAAGTGTTCAGAGCAGATTGGAAAATTTCACATATAGCCGATGACATTATGGAGAAGCCTCCTCTATAAAAGTTTAATCAGAATGTATTCATTTACCATTAAAGCGAACGATAGTACTTAATTACACATGTACGAGAAGTATGTCTATATATACACTTCGGGTCAGGCCAACAAAAAGGTATTGGGTTTTTCTGTTAAGAAATCTCAATACGAGCTCGGAGTTAGGAAGTTGGCGGTGTTAGACACCCCCGTGCCTCGGCAAGCACGTAAAGCCGTTGGTCCTGCGTCTGATCTCTCTCCAGCCGTGTCGGATTATCCGTCCCATCGGATCATGAGGGTTAGGGAACAGAGAGTGCACTTGTGCTTGCGCACATACTTGTGCACTATAATATCCCCTGCGCAGATGGCCGGTCTCCGTTAAGATTGGCCGCCGTGACCAAAAATCGGTCTGGAGGACATTACATCTTCGAATTTCATGCACTTGATGTTTTTTAGGTTCCAAGCAATATTTATAGGATAGTCTTAGGCTTATAACCCTGGAGCGGTGTAGGTATTACACCCACATTTGTCCAACTATGATAATAGGAACAACGTCATAGGCGATCAGTATATTGCTGTCTACTGGACAGAGCTCCTGAGTCCGTGTTACTACAGAGCATTTTAGCCGACCCGGGATTCAAAAACCGAGACCAGACAGCAGTCGCATTTACTACCGATATAACATCGATTCAGATCAGATCCACAATCTATTAAATTATTTTATTATAAAAGGCAAGCTTATTATCTTGAAATTAAACAAATTTATACGGATTTTAGATAAATTAGATAGATGGTGGTTGTCTCAATGTTCTACAATGTAATACATTGAGACAACCACCATCTTAGTCTCCCCGTGAACATGGCTACTGAAAAGCAACCGAAACGTCGGGGAAAGTGTAAAATTAAATCTAAATAGTTTTATAATATAAAAAGCTTAAATACAAACACACACAAACAGTAACTAGTAAAAGTATTTAACAATAGTAGTTTAAAGATTCAAAATTTTTTTAATTTTGCTCGTCAAAATGACCACACTCCACCTGATGGTAAGCAGTCGTGTGGTCTAAGAGCAGTGGCCTCCACACCGCCCTCATAGCAGCCGAGGCATTTTATAAACAGTGTTTTATAAAAAAACAAACAACGCGATAAAATCCGTATAAATTTGTTTAATTTCAATGTATATTATTCGCGTAAACGTAAGACAATATTGAGATTATTATCTCTTTAATACATTATATATTACTCCTAAGAATTTTACTAACAGTAAAACCCAATAACTTTTTGGCCGCTCCTGAAATCTAGGCACGCAGCAATTTTCCTCTTTACTTCTGTCTACCCCTTTGGGTTGGGGATATACAATTATGAGTATATTTGTTCTTCGAATGGGATCGTCATCGTTACTAGATGTGACTGTTTCACTAGTATATATGTATATATAAATCTAGCAGTCTAGGATTATGTCCGGTATCCGGCATTAGCGTAGCTTTTGTGGCACTTAAAGCCATTGATAGCGAAACGTGGATGTAATTCACCTCTGCCACTATGCCTTTGTGAATATCGACTTAAGACTATATATTATGTATGTATTAATCTTCTCACGAATGTAATTAGCTTTGAGACCTACTTAAGTGCTCTGCATACACTATACACTTTTATTAATATGTAACTATTTCCACATGACCAAACTTTATAATAGTAACAGTATATATGATCGTAATAAAGTATATAAAATGTAACGTAGCTCTATTTAATTGAAACTACTAACAATACCAACCAGAAAATTTGTCGCGGGTTTTCGATTTCACCCCACATAATACTGACGTACTAACGTAGACGTGCCCCATGGGACTTCTATTGACACGACCCACCATGATGGCACTTGGTAACAAACACGATTTTAATCAATACATCAAACAAAACTTAGCCACTACCAATAATAATTAAAACCGAATGATTATATGGAATATTTGTAAAGGACCAAAGGGGACGTTTGGCCGCGGGCTAGACGGCTATTGCATAAGTAAGACATCGTTGTAGGGTTGTCTCTTTGTTGATTTAGACGTCGTAGTGAATTTAGTACATAACTAAGATACATAGACCTTGGACAACTTTCTTGTTTTAAAAAGGTATGGTACAGTAAGGTTAAATTTAGACTTAGTTTTATGCAACTGATTAATAATTGTACCATTCAGTGCTAAGACTTGCTAGGAATTTGTTGTCGCTGTGGAATAGCTATCTTCTAGCCCGATCTAGTAACAAACATGAATGCACTTAGCCACGACACATGGCGATAAATTACAAAATATAAAAAAAACATGTGATTCTAACAAAGACTCACCGCAAAATGTCCTTCAGTCGCCGGGCTGTAAGTCAAGTTAGGTTAGCATAATTGAACAATAAAACGGATCCAATTATAGTCAATAAGCTTACCCCAACCGAGAACAGTTTCTACACAGGCGGGCGCCTTCAGCGCGCCGGGTAGGTTACACGTGTTCACAAGTTCACGATTTTAACAAGTGTTTATAATGCACACAAGAGACACGACAATATTATGTGTGGTGCGTGATTACACTGTCCAAAATATCCAATTTCCAAAGATTTAAACAAAATAAGGCGTGATTATCCTCGTGTTCTCTCATAATCGGCCTCGTGTTCAAACCGATATTTTCCAAGTTTTTACATTTTGACGTTTTGTTTTATAATAACTCCCGCGTTTGAGACAACGGGAATTGCGACCAAAAAAGTGCCAGTAACAAAATTACGTCTGCGACGGAACAATAATAAATAGTATTTTCTTATACTTGTAGGTAAGTGATACCTGTATAATGTTCCTGCTTAAAAAGGAGATAGTAAAGTACCAACGTTTAGTTTGTTTTTGGGTCACGCGATTTTACATGCATAGTGCTGTCCTACTTTTAATTAACATTTGACATATTATGTTGGTGAAAAACACTGATCCTGATACATATTCAATTATATATCAAAACCTTGAAGGAGCAAGAATACAATAACAGTCGCGTGACTAAATCTCTTTAGTCATCTCATATATTAAGTCTTACAGAGGAAAGAGGTTTTAAGGCACTTGGCTTCCTAGCCAAGCTCCTTAAAACTTCTGTTGAGATTAATTCCAGATAATATCTTAACCCTACTTCTTATTTCTTAGCAAAGATGTGGTTCTTAGCAGAATACACCTGCTATGTTAGACTTGAGATCTTACAATGGACAGATGTCTATAGACTAGTGAAACAATAACCTTTCGATAAGCTCCATGCTCTCAAAACACAAGTGCGTCCAAAACTAGCAAGTACCAACCCTGGTTCATAATCCTACGCCCTCATGTAATCCTGGTCCGCAAGATGATGATTGCGTCCCATTTTAGTTTACAAAAGGTAATCCTTTAAGAGAAACTATTGGGAATTTTGATAGTAGTTAGTGTTTACGATGTAAATTCAACAGTAATATCATAAACCTGTTTGATTGGTGCCGTAGAACTTTGAAAGGGATGAAGAGAGAATTCTGAAGATTATTACGCAGTTATAACTCTGAGCATAATAACGGCACAACTATTTTGAAGCAAGCCCTTATCTAACGTAGATATGGAAAATATGTTTGAGTCCCCTAATTGGGAATGAGACGTTTGAGGCTTCCTAAATCGCTAAAGTAATTAATAGAATTGTTGTACTCCCTATTGTTGTATTGTTGAACTCCCTCTAATGTTGATTTTTTCATTACGGTATCCAATCCACTTTCTACTGAATTTAAATATCAAAGACTTTAGGGGTAGGACACAGCTGGATCCACGCTTGAACTTAGTACTCGTATTTCCTCAGGTGAAGGAGGGCGTGCGGGCTGGAGGTTTTTTGGTTGTGTAGGATGTGTACCTTATAGAATATCACAGCCATAAGCTTGCGCTGTGCTCTTGCAGTGAGTAGACTTTTCAGGCTCCTGGAAATCGGTATTGTGCTGTTAACACCTGTTTGTCCCTTGCGTTATTAGCACATCGAATGTACTCCTTGATGGATGAAGAAAACTTAAAGTAATCGATACCGTCAGTATTCCTTATTTATTATACATATATGTGTTTAATATAAACAATAGTAACCGCTAACGTCAGGCGATCAATACAAAATTAAATATTTGAAAAATAAATAGTACACGCATTCTTTAAAACATTAATTCCTGCGCAATTCCTACGGACAAAGTTGCGATAAAAGTGTCAATCCCATGTGCTAATCCAGAACGTGGAATACTTATGTGCCAACTGTCATTCATCTAAATCCAATCAACGACTGACCCGTGATTGTGTAACACATCCAAATATCTTCAAAAGCTTTCATATTCCTACAATATTTGTAAGAAATAAAAAGACGAGAAATAGAAAACACCATTAAACTTAGTTATCAACACTGTATCATGGCTCGGCAATAAATACGTACGATCGTTACACTGAAAATGTCATATACGGGACATAAACACATTGCAGCAACATTGTCACTAAACGACTAGACTTTACGACCACATAAACATAAAAAACTCATCGGCAAAAATATGAAAATACATCTAGCATGTGTGGGAATAAAAGTTTTTCCATCTAGTTGGTATATTTCCCTACAGAAGTCATAAACATTTTTGTTAGCGGACAGCCTCCCTTGTCTAACCCCCGACTAAAGTTCAATTTTATTTCACTCTTTAGTCGTCTAGGCGAGAAATAAATGTTGAGCTATCCTGTCCGTTAAATAGTTTAAATTACACTATAAATTTTTAAGATGTATTTAATATTTACGTGACTCCGGCTTTAGAAAAAAAAGTCGATTTCGTCAATGAGTAAGGTTTGCAAATAAAGTTAAATTAATTTTTGCAGTTTGCTGGTTATGTTTAATATGCGTTTTTATTATTACCTGTTTATCTATACTTATCAGCGTTTTACTTTCTTTGACCATCAATCAGCTAAGTACTACGGACCACTAAGAATTGTAATTATTATGACTAATGTCTGCATTACGTTAGTATCTACTAAAGGTCAACGTGATACAGTTTTCGTTTCTATAATATGGAGGTAACTATTAACAAGAAGATTTACCCACATAATATTGAAAATGAAATTCAACAGTTAAAGTATTACATAGAGACCAAATATTTATGGCAGTCAATTTTAAAATGATGATATATCTCTAAACAAAAGACTCCTACCTAATTCATTTGCAGAGGAAATTAAGTTCGTAAACGTAATTGAGTTTTTCGATATTTCGATGTAAATAAGCACATACGAACAAAAATAATATCGTCTTTGTAATATTAGTTAGGGTTCCGTTTGAATAGTATTAAAAGGCTCTACGCCGTAGCACTCAATATTATCCTATAACTTAATTCCAAAAGCGCAGGTAGATAATACCACCCATTAACATGGAACACCGCAATAAAAACAAACGCAACAAGATTTTCAAAACAAAATAGCCTCACTTTGAAAAATGTATTCTAATAAAAACCATTTCCCTGTACACAAAAGCAATTTTTAATAATTACGTTACGTATAGGCAAAGTCTATCAGTAGTCGTGCCGTTACGGGTATGAAGAGGCTTCGTACAAAGCCGCCGGAGCAAATAAAGTTATTCTCAAAACGCAGGGTAATGAGAGTTCATTGGATTACTGAGGCTTATATAAGCCCCAATAATAATAACCCAAAAACGCACGTGGACTCTCAGTATTAAATAACTGACTCAATAATGTCTAATTTGGCCTCGCAGACCCGCGCGAATTCTTGCCCGGGGGTGGGGTGGGGTTGTGGTTCAATGTTTACGGTTATCTTCATTACATTAAACGTTTGAGTCTCTCGTGTTTATTTTTAAACATTATTCGCTTCAGGTTTACGAGTAAATAGCTATCTAAATTATTTAGGTAATGGATGCCGCAATAGCAGATTACATTTTTTGATGATTAAAGCTATTTTTCTTCCGTTATTTTTCTTCTTAGTCGATTGTTTAATTTATTACTTGATAAAAGATATTATTCGGTAACTGAATATTTTAATTATAGACTCATAATCTAGATGATATTATTAATATAATTATAAATACATTACTGTTATTAAAATATTTTCAATTCTAGATTAAGATATGTGTTTGCCAGATTTTCTTTTTTTTTCTAATTAATATTTTAAATGAATGTTTAACGTGCTGTATATTCATTTTATTATCTTATTTTTCCTGGAATGTATACAATTCATTAATAAATATCAATATGTCATTTAAATAATATGCATGTAATTTTAAAATTGTACCAATGTAATTTAATTAATTAAATTTTGCATGCCACATGTGGCAGAATATGCAGTACAAATTTAAAAAATGACCACCTGTATACCTGAACCATATTCTAGCAAATAAAGATTATTATTATTATTATTATTATTTTACTGGTTTACAAGTGATTTAACTGTATAATAAAGTGATCTGTAAAAAGTTGTGTTTTGTGTGATGTACTCGCCTGCGAGTGCGCCGTGTGTTGTGTCTAATCCTCACAAGCTATAAACAATTGTGTCATATACAATTTGTTGTTTCGAGTCTAGGTGTTGATCGTATCCGCTGTTTGCATGTTTGCTAAGTCCCCTGCAATACAAAGTCTGCTTGGTACGGCAGTGGTCTTTTGAAAAGGTATTTTATTTTGTACACCTTCATGCTGGATTTATAGAAACGATGAATTGGCAATAGCGATATGTCTATTTCGATAGACTGTATCAACATTAATTAAGGCCGGAACTCCACCAAAGCGGAGACGAGACAAGCGTAGAGGAGATGTTTTTTAAACAACCAATAGAATTGTGTTATTGACACATCTCCTCTCCGCTCAGCTTCAGTGGAGTTCGCTGTGCGGAGATGTGTAATATTTGTATGGCGCGATGGAAGCGGAGATGTGAGCGGCGTGCAGTGAGCGATGTCACTCAACGCCTCGCACCCGAGCTGAAGAACATCTCTTCTCGCACAGCACACAGCACACCGCACACATCTCCGCTTTGGTGGAGTCCCGGGCTAATTCTACATCTTCATAACTACACTAAAATACCTGTCTATCCGATCGCAATGTGTTTTGTAAAAATATTAACACTGTATTAAAACCAACTTAGCGAGTAATATAATACACAGTTTACTGAATCATAAAACACTAAGCGTGTCCTCCATAAAGGTTATTCAAGCGGAGACTTCCGTACCTACTTGCTAAATCTCTCCGATGCAATTTAGAAGGAAAATAGACAATACAAGGGGCTGAACGATCATTTATTTATAAAGCTACGAGTATAGTAGTCGCCGATGTCGTAGACATGCACGGGTAGTGAGGGACAATGCACCGATATTACTTTTAGTCACTGTTACTTTTTAAACTACCTAATATTATATCAGTTTTTTATACCTCAGTGCCAATAGACGCAAAAGTGAATGCTGTGTATGAGGTCTCGATTTCTTTTTCGAGGTGGATCTAAGGGTTATTGCGGTTTTCTTTCAATGAATTCTAAGTAGCAGCTCGGAGTCTAGTAACAGTTCCAGACTCCGTGCTGCCACTGAGAATATTGGAATTTATACCTTTCGAAACTGAGAATTTCCGAACGAATGATGTTTCATGGTAAGAATAAGCACGAACGAACTTACGCAATTGCGTATTACGCGTTTCACGGTAGGCCTACTGGTCATAATAGTATACTATTTACTTACATAGACATGTTTACCTAAATATTTATTTTTATGAAACTGACAATACCAATATATTTACAATTATAAATATATTATAATTTAAAATACATTAAATTATATAAAAAAAATAGGATTAACTCCTAATAATATTATTCTCAGCAACTTTAATCTCCTTCTAAAACCAAAGTACCTAAACGTTTCAAGTTAAGAAATTAACACGATACGCTAAAAAAACAGCTTTAGCAATAAAGTCACTCAGGCGCCACAACTGCGCTTTTCGTCGTGTAAACTGGACAGATAGCCTTTCGTGACATTGCTCTAATTTAAATAACAGTTACTCTACACAGTAGCGGTTACATCACATCACTATCGCACAGGTGTCGTATTGGAACAATTTGGCGTCACTCGTCCCGCGCCGGCGACGCAATAATGTACCGCGCTCCATTTACACTTGCAGCAATTTGTTTTAGATTCACGTGCATTTTTAGTATTTTCACCGTTTTTACCATCGTAGGTATCTTTTAAAACCCGTTGCAGCACTTTAAAATAGATCTAAATTACGTTTTTGTTTGTATTTTTATTTTCCTGGTAAGATATTTTGTTTAACAATATGCTTGTTTTGTTTCTAATGTTCTTGGTCATTGTCAAATTATTATATTAATATTATTGAGGTATCTAGTCTTCCCGTGTATATTTTTCACTGCGGGAATGCAGGGCCAATAGTAGTAGTAACTGCTGCAAAACTTTATGATAAGCTATGGAGAGTCCTTTACAACACCTGTCATATAGAATATAATTTTGTAATTAATTGCGATAAACTACAACTTTAATCAATTTCCATACCCTGCATACCTACTAAGAGCTTTTTCTAATTTAAATATACGAGTATTACTCGTATTCTAAATAACAACAAATGCATATTCGTATTTAAATAACAATTGAATTAGTAGTTATTTGTATAGATTTTACTAAATCAATTTAAAAATGGAGACTAAGTATTATATTTATTATTTTAAAATGTTGTAGGCTCTTTCTAGTGTAAGAGTCCCACTGCCAATACAAAACAGAACTAAAATTATTGCTGATATAAACACAATTGATAGCATACTTAAGAATTTACAAGCCTATTTCCACACCAAAACAGCTTTATACCAGGCGAACGCAAAACAAACGAAACTGAAATGCCGATTCAAAACATTGGCAACATTAATATAGAAAGAGATATTCGGAACCACGTCGTTGCTTTATATCTTTTGTTTCCGTTTTGTAAAATTTCACCCCATAACATTATGTTGATGGCGGCAATAACGTTTGAAATATTTACGAATATTGTAACAAACGAGCCGGGTGTTGATAAATAGCCGATGCCGTGCCGGATTGACCGTGCTAGAATAAAGATTAGCTCAGGACCACGAACATTTTTCACACGACAACAATTTGTTCAAGACTCGTCGTTCTGTGAAATAAAAGGTCCGTTTTATCGTACATGGCTGTTTTCTTCGAACAATGAATAATTTATTTTTGTTTGTGTTGATAGTTTGTTCAGTGGTTTGTTTTGGATTGTCATCATCTTATGTTATACCTATATTACATATTTCGAAGGTTTATTTCCGGGGTTAGTTCCTAAACAATTGTGTAAGGTTTCATTTGATACAAGATCATTAGACGGCTTAGATGGCGTAGGGGTTTAAGTGGTCACCTCGCCACTACAGCTGCGCTAAGAATTATGGGTTTGAAACGGGACAAAAGTTTGTGTAATATATAAATCCTTGTTCCGAGTTTGGGTGTCATGTGTTAAGTCCTCAGCGAAAAAAAAAAATTCCGGATCAGGCGTTGTCTTTATACAAAGATAAGAATATTTACAACTAAATCTCTAGTTATTTGATCGATAATCATTCTAAAACTACCGCATGTGAAATGAAGAACATTGACATTTATTTTCCGTCAATATATTTTCTTCACAGTAGGTATACATCCGCATAAAATTACATTATTTTATACGCTAAGTTGACTTCTGAATGCAATATTACATACACACAAATTAATGGTAGTTGACTTATTACCTGACTCATTCAATTACAACTAAAATCTTACGTAAACTATTTATAAACATTAATAATTATTTATTTGTTCACAATACAATGACTCAAGTATACTCATTATGTTTTACGACGTCCGATTAATAGTACAACATGACATAACAGAGGACTGTCAACCGTTCAAAGTATAAAATCCTTCTGCGTTCTTATCTGCCCTAGTTTTATTTCCACGGAACCAGTTACTTACCGCCAAACGAGCGATAGTCTAGTGGGAGACCATTGGAGTGTCAGGCAAAGGTGTTGAGTTCAATCCAAAGGCGCGCATATCATCACTTTTCGAAGTTCTAAGCGTATTAAATCGCTAATTATCGCTCGCTTTAATTGTGAAGGAAAACATCGAGAGGCATGTCTGAGAGTTATCCATAACGTACTTAAAGATATGTAAAGTCTGCCGAACCGCACTGGGCCAGAATGGTGGACTCTGGCCTAACCCTTCTCACACTAAGAAGTAGCCCGTGCCCAGTAGGACAGTTTAATTCAGGGCTGATATTATCAGAACTATATTTATTAATGACCGTAGCAAATGAGACGAAGAGCCTTAGTCCCTCCTATGTTCTAGAAGAAGTATGTAAGCACAGGTACATTACAGCCACTTTTAACCAGCTAAACTTTAAGGTCCCATGTGATAGGGAATGAGCCTGTTGCCGTTTACTGAGCGCAGTTTGAAACTCAATGCTGCAACTAAGAATTGCTTAGATTATCGAGATTGATGATTTATCGAGACCTCATGCATAGCAGTCGTTAACACCCCCCGCTGTGCCGAGACACCTGCCTGTATCAATAAACTAAGTTCTATATTATAAAGTAAAGAATTTGTACTTACATTGCATTATATTTAGTACTAAATGTTCCCGCGATTTCACCCGCGTTTGTCGTTACTGCGCCGCCCCCGTGGGTTGTAGCGTGATTTTATATAGCCTATAGCCTTCCTCGATAAATGGGCTATCCAACACTAAAATAATTTTCAAATCGAACTAGTAAATCCTGAGATTAGCGCAAACAAACAAACAAACTTTTCAGCTTTATAATATTAGTATAGATACATAGATAGAATGAGTCACGTCGGTATTTTTGAGGGCATAGGTAGGCGAATTTCAACCACATTTTGCCAACGTTATAAGGAGCGAGCCTTTTACCATCTACGTCGTATTATAATATAACTAGATTTTTCCCGCGGCGTCGCTCTCGTAAATGTAGGTTAGGTTAGTAACAGTATTTTTTTCTGGATGAAGGGTACCCTATGTCCTATTTTGTTCCCCTGACAACGTATATGCGAAATTTTATGATGATCGGTCAAGTAGTTAAGCCGTGAAAGCGTAAAAAACAAGTAAACTCACATTGGCATTTATACCTAATATTATAGAAAGGATGTATGTATGTATATTTATATGCACAGTGGTTGTAGAATCGTAAGTGCCAAGTAATGTCTTGTATCATGTCGGTAAAGCCCTCTGTCGTCACAGGAATGACTGCATGTACGATTGATTGCTTTTGAGGAAAACAATAGGTAATTAAACCAGATTTTATTGTTATAATTATTATCCTTAAAGTCGTACGTGTAGTGTTGTCCTGCTTGCTCGGGTTAAATCGTCACTATTAAGGAAATAGCACACACTAAACAGCGAAATCATTTGAAAGACCGCATACAGCTTAGTTTTTCTGCAACATTCGCCATGAAGTCACACGTACTTTTAATTACGATAATTACTCAAATAAAATTTAATCATGCTTTTTATGACCAGTTTGTTTTCGACCGATTTGGTTTAAAAGAATACGTATTAGATTTATCGAGTGTAGATATTAGTACAAAATGTGATTATAAAAAAGAAAAGTGTATTTTCAAATGCTGTCCTGAAGGACAAATCTTTGAACGGTTTAAATCGTGCGTACCTTCGAAAAAAGTTTTTTCTAATGTGACTGTGTATGATAAACAGCTTATTGGTACGAATAAGTCATTGAAAAGTGTCTTCAGACTTATACCTGCGCTCATGAAGGATGATAAATTTGCAAGGAATGCGCTTTGGTGGTACAAAAAAGTTTACTTGAGGGAGGTGAGTTTTTAACATAGTTTTATTTCATAGTTTTATTTATATAAGAGGATAATTTGGAGAGGCGTTATTTTGTTTGTAATATGATAGTATATTGTAAAGTCAGTGACATAAGTAGCTAAGTATTAAATTAATTTCTTACACAAGTTTATGAATTAAAACTTTTTAATTATTAATGTTCTCGAAGATATGTGAAGTCTGCCAACCCGCACTGGGCCAGCGTGGTGGTCTATGGTCTAACCCGACTCACCCTGAAAAGAGGCCTGTGCCCAGCAGTGGGACAGTTTAATACAAGGCTGTTAAATTATTATTTATTACACCGTATTTATTAACTCTCTTTTAACTATAACTGTTGTAGACACGTGAGAGAAAATCTAAATCTTATGTCGCCGACTGTACATACATATATTTATGTACCCTGAAAGGAGTATAATCACATTATATTGTGATTATTCGTCAATAAAAGCAACACCTACATATGAAGGTGTAGATGATATCATCTAACTAATAAAATAGCGTCAAAGCAATTTTAAGCGGATCCCGTTAAATAAAAATTGTTCAGGGATGCTTTGTTTGCTGTTCTAGGCTCATTAAAAAATAATGGTTTTATCCGGTCACTTTGAACGTAGCTATATTAAACTCTTTAATGAGATGCTATGCTAGCTTATACTTCAGTTATCCAGGTAGTGCCAAGGTTGTCACAATGCTATATAGTACATGTTTTGACGGATTTCCTCATAAACTATTTAATGCTCTACTCCTAAATGTATTGCTTAGACTCATCCAATCATGGATGCTGTGCTATTGATCTTCGACTTCGTGGTCTGTCAAATGCAGTCAATCAGTTTATTTTCCTTAAAAATAAATGTTTTCTCTCGGCATTAAGTCCTTTATTACGAGGGACTTTAACAAACTCAGAATAATAGTTCATAGCAATCTAGAATCGTTTCTGAATACACACAAATAGTAGTTGTGTCGATCCATTATACTCAGCGTAGCGCTAGCAACGAGGCGACTGCTTATCCTTTGCTCCTATCGGTTAAGGTAATCTAATAGTGTCCAAAACTATGTGCTCATGCTGAATAATTTCACTCCAAGAACTTTAACTTTCCATCGTTTCTTGCATCACCTAATTATATAATAATAATATCAGCCCTGTATTAGACTGTCTTACTGCTAAGCACGGGCCTCTTCTCAGTGTGAGAATTCTCTTCTTAGTCCACCAGGCTAGGCCAGTTCGGGTTGGTAGACTTCAGATATCTTCGAGAAAATTAACTCTCAGATATGCAGGTTTCCATACGATGTTTTCCTTCACCGTTAAAGTGAGTGATATAATTAACTATTTAATACGCACATAACTTCGAAACTTCAGAGATGCATGCCTGAGGATCGAACTCGAGATCTCTGCGTGGCAGCCCTACGGTGTCCCACTAGACTATCGTTGCTTGCCTTGCATGTTGTTGCCTAATTTTATAACCTTTTTAATTTTAATCTGCTGTGATTTCAGGATGGCAAGCTTCTTATGAATATCCCAAATGTATACGATAGGTGGAAAACTATTGAAACCAATCACTTCTGTGTGGAAATGAAGATGAGAAATAAAGAACTAAAACCAGTTTTTATGGTAGAATATTCTATTCAGCGATTTCGAAAACCTAGCGCCTACAAAAAATGGGGTAAATATGATTTTATCTATAACTTGGTGTCAAAAATATCCTAAACCTACTTGAAATACATACTAGCTGACCCGCGCAACTTCGTCTGCTTCACATAAGAGAATTTTTTCCGTTTTTGCAACATTTTTCATTACTGCTCATTCTGCTGCTTTCCATGCTCCTATTGGTCGTAGCATGATGTTACATAGCCTATAGCCTTTCTCGATAAATGGGCTATCCAACACTAAAATAATTTTTCAATTCGAACCAGTATTTCCTGAGATTAGTACGTTCAACCAAACAAACAAACAAACTCTTCAGCTTTATAATATTAGTATAGATGATTAGTATAGAATGTAATTCAAATTACCAATAAGTGCCGATTCCCTAATTACTCAACTTACTAAAAATTAATTTATTTTCATATATAATGTATTTTAGTGCGTTAAAATTAATGTAATTATTTAAATAGTATATTTTTGAATTGAGTAGAGATGCTATAATAATCATTATAAATTGTTATTTAACTAAGATCTAATGTTTGTCATTTGTCAGATGTCATATTTTTTTTTATTTTTACTTATCAAAACTGGTCCATATCTTTAATTGCGATATACTTCCTAAAGGGCCCACTATTCCAATGCACCTATATATTAGCCTCGTTAAAAAGAGAAGAACACAAGTAATATAATTAGAAATACAAAGACAAAAGTTGTGCAAACAATTACGTGAAAACAAATTGGATAGCTGACTCCTAAACTAAGTAAAAAATGCTAATAACAATCAATTAAAGTAATAATCACTTGGGGTTATCAAATAATATCAGGGTTGGTTTGATGTATAAACCGTAAACCAACAATAAACCTGAGTGGTAATCTCATTTTTCATTTCATTATATGTACTTTTTTGTTTTTCTATGTTAATACTTACGTACTTATATCTCAGCAGCCATACCCCCTCCTAATAGGTGATCATGACAACTGCTAATAAAAATTTAATAACTCGTACACACAGATGAGCCAACTTAGCCGAGTTTTGAAACCTTTGGCAATGTAACTGATTTGCTACTAGCAATGCACAAGTTCTTGTCAACATAGACAAGTACCTATATGTATGCTATCCACAGATTGTGATGGTGTGTGTGTGTTTTTTAATGATACAAAGCCAAACTAATAATAATTATTGTACTATAAATATTTGCAGCTCTGATCGTGTGCGCAGTTAGCCTGATCCTGACTTTGTCGGTATACGCCATAGTTTCACAACTAAGGGAACTAAACGGCATCTTACTGATGATACACTTGGGCTGTCTAACCGTCGCTACTATCGCACATGCTTGTCTAGAGAGTTATAATACGATGAAATTACGAATATCAGGCATCTTGGTTATATGTAAGTCATACAAACCATTTTAATTTAACTATACTTCCTTTAAATTAATTTGATATTTTATTAACCTTTTGATTTAATGTCGACAGCCATGCATCACACATGTTATTCTAAATAAAATAATTATTAAATTCTGATATTTTCAGCGTTCTTCTATTATTGTTTCATGATGTCCAGTTTATGTTGGTTAAATGTAATATTCTACCGGCTGCTAAAATCAAGGTAAATGTATATTTTTGATAATGTATGCTGTATCAATTTAAGAGCATTTGAAATCTTAACGACAATTAGACAACTTAGATTTTAAAATGTTATCTATTTCGGTATCCTCGTAAAGTATATAATTATATAAATGTAGTCAAGATCTATCATATAATCTACTAAACCTATGTTACGGATTTGGAGATTCTATAATTAATTGTAGAATCTCCAAATCCGTACTGAACAGTGGTAAAGCTTAAGCTTTACCACTGTTCAGTACGAGCTGCGATTCTTATCGTAGTCCGTAATATATTTACGCATAATATTTGATGAAATTCCAACAATCGAACGGTACTAGAAAAATAATTGACGACTCGATGGCGTAGTGGTTAGTGTAACCGACTGCCACGCCTGAGGTCGCGGGTTCGATTCCCGCACAAGTCAAACATTTGTGTGCATGAACATGGGTGTTTGTCTTGGTCTGGTTGTTTCTATGTATAATATGAATGTATTTACAAAAAAATAAGTATATATGTATGTTTATCCATTGTCTAGTACCCATAGTACAAGCTCTGCTTAGTTTGGGCTAGATGGTGTTGTGTGTATGTGGTAGAATATTATTATTATTATTATATTATTATAATACTTATTGACATTATAATGTTGGTATCACTTTTATATGCGTAAAATATGATAAAAACTATCAAGTCACACTAGAACCAACAAGCAGTGATGGTGTTGTGGTCACTTCAATTAAAGGCCAGTTAGTCTTTAAAATATTTTATACAATCTCCTCTCACTATCACTCTTATTTGAAACTTTGTGGACTATAATTTAGGAACAATGTTTTCGGCACTATGGCCAATGAAACGACTTATATAAAATTAAGAACAACAGACTTTGTCTTTTTTGGTCGTGTAAACTCTTTCTAATAATTTCAATTTAGAATCTTGTTAGACAATTATTGAAAACGAAATACAATAAATCGTTTACTAAACTTATAGGAAAGCAACATACATTGTTTTCAATATATCTATTAATCAGGTATTGCTATATTCAGGAGCAATCAAAATAAGATAAATCATTAATTTATTTTCAGAGAAACTAAAGACGATTCAGTATCGATTAGAAAGGAGGTAATAAAATATAGCGCCTACGCAGTCAGTATACCGTTTTTTATGACGATAGCCGTCGCAACCATTGAACTGAGTGACATGACAGACATGCCCTCATTCGTTACACCACAGATGAAAGAAAAAGGCAATTTCAGCTTTAAAGGTAAGACATTAGCGTATGTTTTAGGTTAAAGCAGTTTTCTTGCATTATCCATATCGATCTATGTGACTGCCTCTTGCTCTATAGAGTTTGATATCCAAGTTGGGTTAAGTTTATTGGTTTATAATAAACGCTTGTCTTCACTTAACTTCTCATCGACCGAAATCAAACATTATAAAAACGCATTGTGTCTTGTATACTTACTACATTCGTACATATCGGCATGCAAATGGCTTAATAGTCAATGTTTTTTTCTAAAACCTTATAGGTATCCTAACTAATATTATAAATGCAAATGTGAGTTACGCTTTCACACCTTAAGACTGCGCCGAGCGAAATGTGCCAAAACAGGTGGTCACAGTTAAGTTGATAAAATCAACACTTTTCGTTTAATACAAATATAAAATATACATTTACCATAACAATGAATGTGTTTACAATTACTCCGTGTTAAAAAATTTAAATAATTAATATTTTCGCCTACAAAATTACGCAAATTTGCACGAAAATTGCAAAAACGTAAGCTCGTATTAAGTGATTTTTTTAGGTTATAGCAGTAGAAGTTTATCATATTTTATAGTTTAAACGAAACATAAATAGTTATATTACAATTTGTGCGTCCCAAATATGTAAGTTATTGGTTGACAATAGAGATACATATTTATTAAGAAAGCATTTCAAATCCTCCATACAATTTTACTATGGCAGCCGCACGCCGATTTGAATATCGAGCTCTGTCATTCTGTCCAACCGCGTCTTACGCTCGGCGCAGTCTTAACTAGTCGACCGATCATCATTTTGTTTGCTCATTTTCAGGGAAACGTAAAAAGACATAGGTACCTTTCATCCAGAAAAAAGTTCTGTTACTAATCTAACCTAATCTACATTTTGTAATATAATAATTACTCATATTGTTGTCCACTAACCTTCCGCTTTTATCGTTTACAGAAATCGAATCTTTATACTACTTCTACATTCCAATGTTTCTAATTCTTTCGTACAATTGGATCGTCTGCTTCGTAAAAGTGGTTGAATTTTGCAAGACATCTAGACAATTCGCGGTGGTCTCGACGGACGATGAGGCTAAGGCTGCAGAAAATTCTTTTAACAGGTATTTAATTTGAATTTACAATATATTTATTTAATTTATATTTATTTGTTTACGAAATCAAAACTGACATTAAACCAATATGACAAAGAAGTCAAATGTATACAGTAGACAAAGAATTAATATTTAATACACAAATAATGTAGTTCTTCTGTCCTTCTAGGAATTCCGTCAATGTAATTTGACTAAAAATTTCAACATTATGTCAAGGAAGTGATTTTCTTTTAAATAATCAAGGATATATTTAACATGCATTAGAATACACAGATAATTAATGTTTCCGCGTATGGATCACATCGCACACGATCATAATTAAATTAATACTAGTGTCCATAATAATTTAATAACAACATGGATGATGATGGTTTTATTAGTCATGATATGAAACAAAACTCATTGATTTCAACGCTACACGCCGCAATACATCAAATATTTTCATTATGTCTATGTAGTGATATCAAGTTATTAGCAATTATGTATTGACGCAAGTTAGGAGGGGCCTTTATCCAGCAGAGCACTGGAAAATATTGATGGATAACGCTTATTAATAATATAGGGTCACCTTGGGTAATGATCCAATGAAAACAAATGACCATTCAAAAGATTTGAATTATTTTAAATCAACCTCCCGCAGTAAAAAGTAATCCGGTGTAATGTGGGCTTTACAAATATTGAAACAGCAGCCGAAACCACAACAACTATTTGTGGCTATACAAATATGTATATCCTAAAGTTTAGTATCTACCTAGTAGATTTGAGTGCACAGATGGTGGTTTATATGGTTGTCTCGCCGTTGCCACCGCACCGAGTGTTATGGGTTCGATCCTAACATGGGAGAAATATTGTGCGATCCACAAACAATTGTTCCAGGATCCTCCGTTGTGATAATGTTTGTCAAGGCCCTGCGACACAGGACTTATGTCTAAAGCGGGATTTCACTAATAAAACAAAAAATATTTAGATATCAGTCTAGACTACATCATACCAGACTATAACGTTACTGTGACTTAAACACAGCTTTATTTTAACTCTGTATAAAAAACTTCTTTTCTATTTTCAGACCGATGCAATTCGTGAAACTATTAGCTGTACTCACCTTATCTGCCTTGCTGGAGTTATTGACTCTATATCCAAAAGGCACGTGCGACATGTTCGCGTTATATACCATGTGTATTGGACCAATTGTAATGATTATATTTGTATGGAAAAATAATGTGCGAAGATTATTTGTTCAACGGCTACAAGGATGGAAACCGGAATCCTTAGCAGATTCTTATAGGCTAGCTGCGATATTCCATAAAAAGTAGTTTATCTGATTGTACAATGTGTGTTTTAGTATTGTTTGAAGTTTGTCAATAGTATTATATAAATAGACTGATTGACCTTATATAATAAACATGTTAGAACTACCTACTTAATAAAGTGTGTATTTATATTGTCAGTAATTGTATATTAGCATAGAAGCTGTTTATTGGAACGATTTATATGTAATGCCTGCTATTGTAAGCCTGTTGAGATCTTAAGCTTTAGAGTCAAGCTATCTTAATTTTAGACAAATGAGAGGTCTACAACATTGTTATTGCATGCGCGAGAATAAGATAAAACTATGTAGGTATACACTCTGTAACGCCTTATATCACTCTCTCGCATGCAATGACAATGTTTTCAAGTATGTGATAAGGAGATAGATCCACCTACCTCTCTTGAAGTTTTACTCGCTAATTAGTTAATAATTTGAATATGTAATTAGCTTCATATGTGACTTGAAACTGTATAGATAAATAATTTATATGTAAGTATTTAGTTTAAATAAGATGTATGAACTCCAACAAGTGCAAATAAATAATATAAAATAATTACTCCAGACAAACTAAGGCAAATTATATATGTATATCATTTGCCTTCATCAAGTCATTTATTTGTGAGTAGTAGAGCCTCGCTGATTTCAGCATGAATGGGCCGGCTCGATCGGAGAAGTACTACCCTCTCACAGAATATCAACGTGAAATAGCAGTGTTCCTACTCTTTTGTTTCGTTTGGTGAGTGACAGTGCCGGAGGCCCAATTACCCTCTTTCCCTCTTCCCGCTCCTCCTGTTTTTCCTAATGGTTCGGCAACGCGCAAGTGATGCCTCTGGTATTGCAGGCGTCCATAGGCTACAGTGACCACTTACCATCAGGTGGGCCGTATGCTTGTTTGCCATCTTAATAGTATAAAAAAGCGTGCAAAACCGGTTCGCTCGCGTGGAACCGAGGAAAAATAACTATTGCTTATTTGCTGGAATAAAAATAAGACCAAGGGCTTGTTTCACCACCTCCAAATAAAATTTGTCTATAAGATAAAAGTATCGCCATCTCTCCTCTTTAACCTAACAAGATTGAGACAGCATGCGATATATTTTTCGGATAACTTTTATTTGTTAGTTGTGGGAGTGTCCATAAGCTATTTTTCGGTATTGCTAAATGTATGTTTGCAGGATAAAACCAACAAATACTTAAGCATTTATTATATTAGTAAAGATATGGATACCTGCAAAAGAAGATAACCGGCTGACAAAATAATGTATTTTTATTAATTTAGCAGGAGATCATATTAGGAATTAACGAATCAATATGGTTGTACTTTTTTCGCTTACGTACCCAAGGAAATAAAAATGTAGGCATGTACTTCTGTACATTATTATAATACCACTTACACTTCACGCAACGATTGTTCTAATTGATCTGTTCTAAATGTCACTAATTTCAATAGTTAATACATTATACTTAGATTATTTTTGTTATAAAGTATAAAACTCCTCGAAACTTTGGCATTTGTTATATTATATGGCTGTGTTTTTGTTTAATACAAATATTTTTTTATAAAGTTTCTTATTTCACTATAGTACTGTCGGTAATTGAGTTAGGGTAACAGGCCACTCTAAAAATATGTAACCAAATGACCGACGAGTGTAAAACTTACTTACTTACCGATTTAGATATAACAAGTAATACATTTAACTTAATTACGCAGATATTAATTTAATTATATTTGTATAACCTCCTAACTCAATTAGGGATTGTAAATTTTTTGCCTACAAGCTTCCTTGAGTTGCCTCAAGACACTGCCGAAATGGCTTTATTAGGTTTCACAGACTGTGGTCACAGTCCGTCTCTCCACAGCGGACAAAATCAGGTTCTCGTAACAAATTATGGAAGCACATCATTACTTATTTATGTTATTCTAGCTTTTCCGCGCGGCTCCGCCCGCGTAGTACCTACATCAATAAAAAGTAGCATATGTCCTTCCCTAGGTTTTAAACTATATTTGTGCCAAATTTCATCAAAATCGGTTGAGTGGTTTAGCCGTGAAAAGGTAACAGACAGACAGACAGATAGACAGACAGAGTTACTTTTGAATTTATAATATTAGTAAGGAAGTAAGGATAATTGATGGAATATTGGATAAGTAACCCGATATCACCGTTCTGTAGATGGAATAGAATAGACCAACCTTCGTTGTAACTAAAAATGATAAGTGGAACGAGGAAACCAAACCGTATCGTAACCAGCGTCATAAAGAAACAGATTTAACAGCAGATTTAACATTTAGCAGGAAGGAAAACTTACTTACGTACTTACGTCTTGCTATTCCCAATGAAGTAACATTTTGCAATCTGAAATCACTGTGGTTTATTGGAATATATGTTTCCATTTCCTTGTGTTTAATAAGGATATTCCACACTGTGTAATACACAATGTATCGATCTTAGAAATAAATACCCTTTATGAAACATAAATACTGTTTCGCGATCACCATTTTTTATTTATGCTCTAAATCTTGTGTGTACCACAGTTCGCCTGTAGCATCATCTACGCTGATCATGCTGTACTACGAAGCTACGGTTGTACAGAGCCACAAACTACTAAACTGAGTAAACCGCATCAAATCCGTTCAGCAGGTCTGGCATGAAGCGTCAACAAACCACCACATATGTATGATAAAAAAAAATATTTAAATTTATTTGATTGAAAATGAGATCTAGATAATTATGGTTGAGTAATTTTTTTTTAATATCCTTTTTACTTTTATCTTATAGACACAAATACTATACAGTTTTATAAACGATAGTTTGATCTAAAAATAGCTAAATTTGTAACGTTATATCATCATCGACGGCCCCAATTCATTAACAATGGATTTGACGGCGGCTGGCGTGAAGACCCTTCATCTCAGGTTATATCAGGACTCAGGTTTAAATCCCTGACATAACAATACCGGGACCACTTTCCCGCCGATGCCCATTTTGCAATTTGTCAAATACATACGGCGTTATTGTACGTAGAATGTAATTTGCAATAGTTTAACTAACTTTTTATAATTACCACCATGATATATGTATTACCTAATTTATATGCTAAGTGTCTCAAATTCTTAGTTACCTATATATTTGTGGTTCAGAAATCATCTTAATTTCTCCCTACGAAGACGATGTCTCCCTATGATATGAGTGGATGATAAGAATTATTTGGAATAGGAAGGAGCCGGCTCGCCGAGGAAAGTAAACTTGTTTAGAGGACATCGGCATAGGAGTAAAAATACCGTATATTACTGCGTTTCTCCAGGTGACACAGAGTACTAGAGTGGAACATGCCTACCAATGCCATTCCTTTTTTACCTCATCTTTAGATCCTTTTCCCTTTGATTACAATGTGTTCGTATTACTCCTGGAGTTATTGGCTATCATAGTATACCTATGATAGCCTATAACTCCAGGAGTTACTGATATACAGTAACTATCTAACAGGCTGTTAAACACAAAGAAATACAGAATGATACCTAAAGACCAAACTTTTTGCATCGCTAATGTACCATTTGGTCTTTATTTTTATCAGTTCATCTGAAATTGATGTCGACAAACATTATGATAACATTGAAATTCAGATATTATTCTCGATAAGTTAATCGTCATAGATCATCACAATATCATAAACACGAGCCGTTACATTAAATATTCTCTTGCGGCCCATACACGATACTTTTTCATTGTGTCTCATTTTAACTGATTGATGAGGTAGCCAAGTTTTAACTCTCAAAAAGGCAGCATTTTACAATATAGAGTTCCGATTTAGTATCATTGTCATAAAATCACAAATAATATTCTTTTAAGTTAAATGAAACGTAAAATCTGATTGCATAAATCGCTTTTAAGTTTACATTGAACGTTTATCACGTTTATCAGCTTTTATTATGAGAAATGACCCTCTGATTACAGTGTAAGTCACAAAGTATAAAAAAATAAAGTACTGTTGGCCAGTTTAACGGGCCGTGTGTACCAATGGTCAGTTACAATAAAGTCGCGTCAATATCAACCCTTAATTAGGCTGGACCACCCCTAACAACACACCCAATTAAAATACACATTTTGAGTAGTTACACTAATTGGCGGATCGCTCTTTTCAAAGACTTACTCGTTCTATGTCAGATTACATTATGGAGAGGTACTGCACGGTTTATTATTACTCATATTGGTATGAGTCATTTTAGGGTTCAATAGTACTTTGCAAATCCAGTAAGGTTGAACATAGGCATAGGAACCAATATTAAGTAAAAAAATTAAATTAAATATTACTACGAGTGAAGGGAATAAGCTATTATTATGGTACAAGAGTATGTATTATATTATCCATGCTTAAGTTTACGGCTGATCATAAGATTCCGGGCTTGAGTTCTCGATCGGGAAAAGCGAAAAATAAAGAATTCTCATCATAGTGTCTGTAAATGTGATCATAATAGCGCATTACTTAATTTGAAGTTTTTAAGCACCTTTCTCGTCGGCTATATACAGGTCTGAGTATATATATCATGTAGAATCGGTGACAACCTAATAGATTCATAATCGAGAAATTGTAGGTTACATCCATCAACCAGCACACAAACCAACTTTTAACACAAGTAATAAACAGGTGGAGAGAAAAGAAGATAACAAAAATAAGAATAGCGTGTAACCAGAATTGCTTGCAACGACAAAAAATATAATTATAGTGTTACAGTGACTATATAACGATGCAGTATATGTCTTTGGTTTACGCAAATGTTACACGCTGAAAGTAAAAAATTACCCGTCAAGACATCGAAACGAACACCACATTAGTCACAGTGTCCGTAGATGTTAAAAGTAACAAAAAAATAAAGGAATGTTTTAACATAAATAGGGATCTATAAACAACATAAAAAATAAATTGCAATAAGATCCATACAAAGTAGTTTAATTTAAACTATACAGTATTCAAACTTATCTCATAAAACTGCGCAAGTCTCGACTAATTCGTATTATACATAGTTTCACATTCAACTGACCAATAGAAGATCCAAAGACACTGATTACTGTCCGACCGCACTATGAATAAAACAAGTCTTGGTCAACCACCTTTGATTATATATTCACAACCTTTGTTAGTTAATAAGTAAATCAAGATACCGAGCTTATCTTGCGTAATTCATGCGATGTCACGCCGTCTATTCAACCCGATACGATTTCCCCATGGACGTTGACAAGATGAAGCCATCTAATTACGAATTCGATGCATCCAATAAATATACCAATCGATTCAAATTTACATAACAAGATGTATACAATATCGATACCGAATATACTTGAAACAAAATTGACATTTTATCTGATCACAAACGTAAACAGTTGTACGTCAAACAAAGCAGAAAGAAAATCAAACAGGACAATAGTATGCAGACGACATCAAAGACTACAAAGCTTAGACTCAATTACAATTTCGAATTGATAGTTCCAGAAAACCCTTATTAGGTAGACCACGAAATAAGGCAATTTCATGGACAAAAGGCTGCCCCTTCATTGTACTATGGACGCTGACGGCGATTCAAAAGTTTCCAACTGACGAGTAGCGATGGGGCCACCCTAGCTGTCCGAAATTATTGAATTTCATCCAGAGGAGACTGACCACACGTTTATTGTTCTCTCGGAACATTGATTAGGGTGGCACAGCGTGGCAGGTATATCGGATATGTATGATTTAATGATGTTGGGGCTAGTCCTCGTAAGGAGAGCACCTATTTTATCTAATTGAAACATTGATGGACAGAAAAGGGAAATCTGCTTTTGTAAATTGTTCACAAAGTTATAATATGAAATATCTTCAAGTGGAAAGGAAAGCTTGCTCAATTATTAGGCAAATTTATCATTATTGGTATTTCTATTATTACCTGTATATTGTACCGTCAAACAATTTTACGCTTGTTGACTGTACATAGTATGTTTTATAAAGAGTGGTCTAACCATAACGCACTATGTTAATTGTAAATAAAACAAAAAGTATTTAGAGAATTATCTTAATTATTTTTTTATTATGATAGAAAGATATCTTATATGTGTGAAACAAAATATTGGCCAAATGCTCGCCACGGCTTCGGTGGCATCCCTATATCCGATGGTCCATATTTTTAATGACGCTGAGACATAATTCAGGTTCGATGTCATTAATGTGCCGAATTATCTCATACTTTAGCTTTAGAATTGCCGCATTTGCGCAAATGAGAATCCACGAGTGATTGTTGAAAAGCCGATGCATCCACAAAGAGTGACTCTTTCGTGCGGTTTATGGACAGGCGGCGTCATTGGGCCGTACTTCTTCGAAAATGAGATCGGCCAAGCTGTTACTGTGAATGGTGTTCGCTATCGTGACATAATAACGGACTTTTTGTAGCCAGAAAATGAGGACACGGAGCTAGACGATATGTGATTTGACACCGTTGGACTTCTTTCTTTAGGGATATTTAAAGAAAAAGTGTACGTCAATAAGCCATTATTCTAGAGCTAAAGGATGAGATAATTCGACACATTAACGACATTGAACCTCAAAATGATGCCTCAGCGTTATTGAAAATATGGTCTATCGGATAGAGGGATGCCACCGAAGCCGTGGCGAGCATTTGGCCGATATTTTGGTTTCACACATAATTGTCAGAGATCTTTTTTATTTTTTTATATATTTTGCTCGTCAAAATGACCACACTCCACCTGATGGTAAGCAGTCGTGTGGTCTAAGAACAGTGGCCTCCACATCGCCCCCACAGTAGCCGAGGCGATGTTGAGGTCTCTACTTTGACGGCCTGAGAAAATGCTTTTTCACGCCCCGCTTAAAGGACCCAGGATTGAAGGAAGAAGGAAACACGTGCCTTGGCAGAGAATTCCATGCCTTGGTCGTTCGGCAGAGGTATGAGGACCCAAACTTTTTGGTACGCGCTCTAATCGACTCTACCGTGTAAGGATGGCATCTGAGCCCAGCACGCGTTGTTCTGGATAGGAAAGGGGAGGGCGGGATAAGGTGGAATAACTCTTCAGAGCACTGTAGAAACATGCCAATGAGGCAATGTCCCTACGGAGTTGCAGAGGTTCCAGTGAACTCGTGACCTCTGGATCTCCGATGATACGGACAGCCCGCCGCTGTAACCGGTCGAGAGCGTCCAGCAAGTACTGCGCGGAGCCATCCCAAAGATGAGAACAGTACTCCACGCAAAGGCGCACTTGTGCCTTATACAATAGGCACAGTTGCCCAGGCGTGAAGAACCGCCTCACCCTGTTCAGAACTCCGAGTTCTCTTTCTATCATAATAAAAAAAATTAAGATAATTCTCTGAAAACTTTTTGTTTTATTTAAAATTAACATCGTGCGTTATGGTTGGACCAGGCTTTATATTAGAATAAGACGATTTTTCTCATGAAAAATTTCTTTATATAAATATATAGGTAACTTTTCCATAAACTTTCAATTGGATTGGTTTACAATGGTTGTAAGATGAGGTAAGTATACAGGTATTTAATAGGTTGCATAAAATAACTGTAGTAACGAAGGCATAAGCATCTCGGCTTGATCGAGATCAGTTTTCATTTTCCTTTCATTATTTCAATCAAAACCCCAAACCGACAATATATTAAAATATATTTCATATCGAAATTTCGAGCGCACTTATTTTTGTCCAAAAGCAAAATGCATAATGTATTTCCATTGATTGTGAGGCTTATTTTATATAAAGGCCTCATACATAGCTAACGTTGCTATTTTCTTCATTCCGTATTCCGTGCCATAAATGTACCGTGGCTATACTATTATACTTTAGTGAAAAGCAATTTATAATATCTCTACCTCGTTAAAAACAATAGTTCAAAGAATCGCGACATTTCAATACTTTATTTCGATTAAGGGGAAGGACAAACATTGAAGTAGACTTTGGCATGTAGAACTTTATTTTATAATTCAAAATTTGTTGCCTTCTGAATTTTATTATTACTTGAAATATTTTTACTTTCTGCACAGTACACACACATAAAATATACATGCAGAAAAACTTTTAGGTAGGTACCTATGTGTTATAACAATTGCAGTACGTTAAAAGGAACGTGTAGGTACTATGTTTAATCCGTACACACACATCCACAGTGAGCATCAAGGGACAAGTTATTTGTATAATATTCACGCTCGTATCTCAACAATATATTAACTATAGTAAACAGTGCGGCTCTGAGTAGCCGCCGCGCGTCGCCCCGACAACGGTACAATTTGTCCCGGACAGGGGCGCTTTTCAATAATAATTCCACCATAAATTCTGTCAGAGACCGCGGTCCAAGGGATAGTGGTCGACCAATTAATTATTATATTGCCTTTTTGACTGCAAGCTCCGAATAGTTTCTTTATTGAGTTGCGGCTGTTATTTAGTTGGTATTTCGTTGTGATTTGATACGTCGATATTGTGAAATATAGAGGTGTTTTAGTATTGGAAATTTTGGGAATATTGTTTTTGTGCTACTGGTAAAAATAATACAATATTTTATTAATAAACAGCTAGATAATACTATGATAATTAATTGAAAAATCTTTCAGCCGATATCCAGATAGTGTGACGTACTATTCTGGCGTTACCCAAGCAATGTAATGAGTATGTAACATGAGACGATGGAATAAAACGGCATTAATATTTGTGTTTGCAGTTATCATTTGTTCTTAAATAATTTTATTAGATATGCAAAATACAATGTAGAAAATCGCTCAAGTTTTAAAAGTTTTTGTGTCAATGGTTCCGTAAGGATACATAGATTACATAGTAAATAGGACAAACTGTTTTATATAGGTTTTAGGTTATGTTTATTATTTTATTTTGATTTCATGTACTTACTGTGCATTACATTAGTTATTTTAGGGTTTCCAAAGTGATATAAGTGTAATATTTTAATGTCTTTGCCTCTAACTAACCCTGTTCTATCCAAACTTTTTCAAATTAAATAATGGAAATAAGTAAATACTTATTTTCATTTATACTCCATTTGGTTAGGTATTTAACTAAAGGTAAACAATCTTGATGTGTCTTTTTTATCTTTTTATCTAAAAACTCAGTTTAAAAATAAAATGCTGCTAAAGATCAATGTAAATACAACAATAACGATTACTAAATCAATTTAACCGTTACTTTAAGCAGTAGTTTGTGTAAAAAGTCACATCAAAATTGTTTACCTTTAGTTAAATACCTAACCAAATGGTGTATAGATGAGATAGCCGGCAACCAATGAAACAAAATTTAAAATTACGGTATTTTCGAATTCGTAAACGATTTTAAAAAACCATAGATGATAATATGTCATGATTGAATGTGACTTTCAAGGCAAATGTTATTAATGAGACCATTACCATAAATCAAACTACACTTACGTTTAACGATGAAAATGTACATTTAACTAGTTAAACTTGTAACAACAAAATCATCATTATTATCCAACGATATTGTTCCAAGTTCATCCACCTTTTACGCCAATGTCTGGGGCAATTTGTTACTATAATGTTAGCCATCTGTCGCTCAGCAACCAACATAATTCAACCAACTTATACCCAGGCGGTTATAACCACTGTGATGCGGTATAATGGCTGTTTTCTTAGCCCGTTTATTGTTATTGCATTGACTGAAGCCGCAATCGTGATGGAAGTAATAGATTGCCGCTATCAATTTCGTCGAGTTATATCTTTTAATGTTTAATGGAAAAAGAAAAGTAAATTGCTTGAGTTAGATTTGTAGCGTCTTGTTCTTACAAATTGTAGACAAATTGCACGGATGGTTTCAATGGTCGCTTCGTTACTGCCACTACACCAAGTGTTGAGGATTCAAGTGGTAGAGGACATTTAAGTGATTTACAAATGCTTGTTTCGAGTCAAGGTGTTGTATGTGTCTACTGTCTGAATGTGTGTAAAGTCCGCTGCCATACAGGAATTACTCCTAAAGCGAGAATTATCTCTAAAACATAAACAGCGCTGTTCCTAACCACATGTGGCCACACCATGTACCATTGCATCAAATATTACGTGTTCGATAACTGAACTGCACAAAAATATGATCTTAAATGTAAGTATACTTTAAACAAGTATCTGTTTGTTTAAAGTTATCTTCTACCTTGTGGTAATTTGGCGGTATATCCTTTTCCACCTCTTTGCCTGTTTAAGGTATTTTTGACGTGACAACGTCTAATAAATCGATGAACGCCGGCTGCATGACTCATTGTCCCGTTACACTCATTGTAACGTTACGATCGGACCGAGAGCGCTACACGAGCGAGCGAAAGGCACGTTATGACGTTGTCACGTTAAACTATCGTCCGTAAACCGACTTTACAGACAACCAATTTTTTTTAGACTAATTGCGCCCGCCCTACTGTAATATCTGTGTAGCCAGGTTCAGCAGTGGTGATTATAGAAAATATCGAGTACCTATTGACGCTGGTGAAGTCCCAGGGAAAGCTTTGCTAATTACGTTTAGAAGCATATAATAGAAAGTAATTTATTTATGACTGCCTGTTGGTTTGATAATCATTGCTGGTAGAATTACTGAAAACACAAATATTATTTATCTTTAATGCCTTCCAACTTGTTAAAACTGTACTTATCAAGTAGAGTGAAGTTGAGTCGCAGAGGCACACTGGTGGCAGGACACTATAGGATTTTAAGTAAGTCTAACATTAAAAAAATTTACATGTTACGTGTTGCTTGACTGATGCAGTTGGCGAAAAGACAAAATAAAGTTGAGATTGCCGTCCAGACTTTCAGATTTGAGTGTTTATAACTTTTAAATGTTTCAACGCAATCATATATATTGTTTGCCTTTAGGTGACGTTTGTACATTTTTTTGACGTTTCGGATAGGTTACACTAGGCGCGGTCACAAGCTGACTGGTACGGTGACGTTCTGGTTATGGCTCCGTTTGTGAAGCTGAAGAATTTTCATTTACCCTCACCTACTAGATTATGTTGCTACTAAACTAAAGACTATGCTTATCGTATTCCTATTACTAATGCTAGCGGATATGTCCGTCTTCTTTGCTTTACCCGATTGTGTAAATGCGCGATGTTTTGTCATGTTAATGACTGGATTCAACGACGGGATTAATTTATAACCATCTTCCCTATTTAGATTTTTGTGTTATTTACAATAGATTTTTAATGCTGTCTGTTATTCTAAGACTTGACAGATTAATGTCAAAATGATATCTACGAAGTTTTAATTAGGTCTTTGCATTCACGTTGGTAGATAACAGCTTTATCATCGGGATTAAATATAATGATCAGCAAAAATACTAATTGGTCAGCAAATATTGCACAGCATAACGAGCATCTATACGCCTCAAATCACTGGATTCCGTCTCGGAAGTGTTAGGTTATGTTAGGTCCTTTTTTTCAACCCATCCAAAAATAGGAGCCCCGCGAAGCGGGGCTCCGTCAACTTAGTTTGATCTCTTTAAAGTTTGCTGGCCATGAGTTGCTGATCAATTAGCTTTTTTTGCTGCGCAATTAGTATTTTTTTGCTGTGCAGTTAAATACTACCCTTTATCATCCTGGCATTATGATAAAGATACGCCATTAAAAAGAATTAGGAATTGGGAAGAAACTACAAAACTGACTACTAATCACAGAAAATACATAGACTAAATTATAACTGAGTACATTTATGATATGCAACAAACTCAGCCCTAATACAAAAATTAAAATAGAGTTAAAAAGAAAAATTATGTGTTCACTGCCACTAAAATATACAATTTTCAATGCTATTCTTTGACGATTTGGGTACAAACACATATAGGTCAAATAGTATTTAGTCTCAGAGGCACAGCGGTAATAAATGTGACTGCGATGAATAAGGTCTCAGGTACAATTTCCAGATCGAACAAAGTGTTAGGTATTTTTTTCTGTTTGGACATTCCTAGTAGCAACCCCGAGTCTAGAACTATGTCTAATAGACGGCAATAAGATCAGACCATATTATGTAAAACCATATTATGACAGGCGAAATAAGGGTATGGTTTATCTATGTCTGGATGTGGATTTGTATATGATACACCCCTTCCTACCATTACGGGGACGATTTGTGACTTTGTATGCATGTATATTTATCTACAATATTCTATTCACATAACCCACCATAAACTTAATAACCAATCCAAACCAACCACACATATGAGAGAGTAACAAACTGCTTAATTCACGGCTCGTTCCGCCAATATATCTGAGAGGCAAACTAAGGGAAAATTGTAAAATTGCCATCGTTACTCATATAGTGCACAAGGACCTTATTAAAGTTTAAAGGTCCCGCACATTATTCATGTGCAGGATACGCTCTCAGTTGACTCCCCACACGTAACGGCGGCTATAAATTCGACGAACTTTATTGGCTATTAAAATAAGTAATGAAACAGTTTTGTGCTCGGTTTTGCTATAGTTACTCTATAATTGTTTGTTTGGTAAATAATAGAGCTATCCGATATATGTAATACTAGCTGTTCTCCGGTGTCAACTACGCTTATGATTGTTGCTTCGCTTTCGTGGTTCGTAGCGTGTTGTTATATAGCCTACGTTAAATCGATTAAATCGGTTCAATTTCGAATTTAATTGACTGAACGGATGACGTAGTGGTTGCCGGTGGTCGCCTCACCGCTACCACTGCGCCGAGTGTTGTGGGTTCGAAATATTTGTTCCGAGTCTGGGTGTTCTTCGTGTCCGTTGTTTGAATGTTTGTAAAGTCCCCCGCGACACAATAAATATTCTTAGTGCGGCAGATGTCTAAAAAAAATAAAGAATAATAATTTTAGAGTTTATCGATTATAGACAAACAAAACTCTTTCTTCTTTTAATATTAGTAGATATAAATAACAAGGTTAACCTAGCAAAGAAAATAACAGCGTCATAATATTCCACCGCGTCGCTGTCAATTGGTAACGCACCTGACAATATTGCCACGTGGACCAGGAGTTAGTGGAATTTGGATGTGACACAGCTCTGCTACTGTCTAGCCCTTCGGGTGTACAGGCTGAGTCTATGCATGTACATATATAATTCAGTTACTAAGATTGACTCGTTAGTCCCGTAGCTTCAGTTTGCGCTTATGTTTACGGCCGATCATAAGGTCGGTGCGATTAGAAAACCATATTTGTTAATTTGTGGAGTGTGTAACATGTGGAGGCCACTGCTCTTAGACCACACGACTGCTTACCATCAGGCGGAGTGTGGTCATTTAGACGAGCAAAATAAAAAAAAAGAAAAAAAAATTGCAGGTTCTTTCTTAGGAATTTCTCAATAGCAGCACAACGTCTTAATATGTGACTCGTAGTTGGTGAAAGGCTCACCGGTATACGTGGGTTACAAGACGGCTGACGAAATGTAGGTGTCATGACATCTCTGCCTAACTCTGAAGGAAAGCATTTCTGTATTTATATTGTATTGTATACATTCAAATGTTAAACCACAATCTATTGTGAATCTGAGTATCTAATCAATTATAATAACTAAGATAAAATTGTATACACCGAAGGAGGAGACCGTCCTGAACGCCAGGTCTCCTCCTTTAATAAACAAACATCACTTTTAGACGTTATTCAGTCCAGGTAAAAACACACAACAAACCTTACATTATAACATTTTATTTCGAACAAGATCAGAAGGCAGACAGCTAGTCGCTTGCAGAAATAACGGGCTCATTAAATACGAAGAAATCTTTTGCTCGAAAAAAATATTCAAGTATCCCCTTTGGAACAGCTAATTTGCAAGTTTATTTACTGTAAAAGTATAGTATTCTGTGTAATGCCTCTCGAGTACTTGGTACAGACTATTTTAATTAGTACAATGTGCATAGTTATCGTTCGGTGAAGCCTTAAATAAGTGCTTGTGTTTGAAGCGCTTACTCTGGTAAGAGTTCTTTGTTTACATTTTATCCAACTGTTATGTTCGTGTAAAATGAAAAGGACTCTTATGTTTCTTTTTATAAAGAACTAGCTGATGAGTTTATGAATAAACTTAATTTTTTCGTATTATTTATAACTATTTGTTATTACCAGCCATTGCATACTAATTATTAATATTAAGTAATATTACGTCTTGGCCGAAATTAGTATCTAAACACTCATGTTTCAAGGAATCTACATTTTATAAGCGGTTTACTGTGTCAGATTTAGCCATTTAGATACAGCGCAAATTTAAAATTAGGTTAGATGCGGAGATGCTTGAATCAGAAGAATAGGAAAAAGCGGCAGAATTTGAAACAGTCTTAAAGACGATATTAAAATGGTACACATTACATCTTACTAAACTAATTTTTCTAGACAAGAATCAAAACCGATTTAGCGGCAAACGCGTAGATACCTACTCTATTATTGCATCAACAGTTAGCTTAGCTAAAAAGAATTATAGTGAGTATGGAAAACTGAAGGCAGCCTAACGCATCTACAATTAAGCCCAGCTCTAAACGTTTTAGAGTACCGCGTGCGGTGTAGGCATAGTTTCAAACAACGCATAAAATCCAATCGAAAATTCATTTCCTACGTAACCCTGGACCGTAATCAAGTAAATCGCAATTAAATCAAACATCCATTCACTAAGTTCGCTTTGACTTCACGGCTCTAAGATACGGATTTCCATTAAATTAAACACCGTCTTTGCACAACTATTTATAAAGATTCCGTGGTAAGGGGTGAACTCTATTCAGGATGTGAAATTTGACGTGTGAGGCCTTAACGGTTCAAATAAAGCGTGCCCAGAGCGCCCATTGTGTACCATTGAAAGGTGGAACATATCTATCTCATAACCATCGCTATGCCTTATTATTCCTTGTGATTTCTTCATTTTGATGAAAAACGTTGGATTTATATGGAGCTGTGAATACATCGTTTTTTCCTATTTATAATACCAAGTGCACGTTGGCATTAAGTTACACACGTTCTGACATCATAATCGCTCGATTTGATCTCCTGGGCCCGGATACCGAGATAAAAATTGACTATGTGGTAAACCAAGACTATATCTGTCCAAACCCAAGTAATAAATATTCAAACATAATCACGACCTTTGAGGTCTTTAATAAAGTTAGGACATTGGAATCATTTTTATGTTTATATGGTGATAACATACTTTTATGTACATTAATGACATTGACATTTCAGTACATTTTAAACATGACATCGATATCCTCAAGCTTTGCCAGTGATTAAAAAAATCAACGGGTTGCACTCCGGGAGTGCCGGCAGAAGTGAAAACTTGAATATTAACGTTGTGCATTTTTGATATTTTGGAATGGTTAGGGAATAATTTTGCACGAATTGCTTTAATTATCAGTATAAAAGTACTATCATTTATGTGGTAAAATACAATATTAATTTATTGCGCTATCGTACACAAACATCACAATTCTCCCTACGTCTTACGAATTTTTCGATCAGATCACGTGTCCTGACGCGAGTTTAACATTTTTTACCCATCACAAAAAAAGTGCACAACTCCGCTAAAGAAATTTTCACTTCAATAACATCAATTATAACTTATGAGTGAGTTATGATCTATCGGATGTATTGCTCCTGAATTTTTATATAATAAAGTATAAAACTGAGATATTAAAATTTTAAAGGGGATTTCTTGTCAAATAATATTACGTTTGCTTAAATACATATTATCATATTGATTGTATGCAATTGTTTTGTAGTAACTGTATAAAACTTGTTTTGAGTAATAATTAACCAACATTATTTTATCTGTTAAGCCAAAGTAAGTCTAATGCCTAAGTAAGGTTATTATCAAAACAATAAACATTTAAAGTTCAGATACAAATCAGAAGAATATCAATGCCATAATTATAATAAAATTGCTATCTAATAAAACTTTAAGTATCACAAAAGAATAGCCTGTTTTACAAAACAAAGTATTATCTGTAATTTGATGCCATACTGTAAAATAAAATAAAAGTTATATACAAACAAAAGTAGCTTTCATTAAAACTAAAATCATTGACGAATATAAAATCCATTACCATAAATTATTCTCTTAATCGGTGTCCGAACATACACAATGATGTAAGAAGGCAACTCACTATTGCCAATACATAAAGTATTCTATGTTTGATATTAACACCGGATCAGAATTAGGTTTATAGTGGTAAATGTAGTGACGTATGTAGTTGTCCTGAGTCTGGACTACTTAAATACAGGTACAGGTATTTAATGAGACAGTTACTCTAAATTGGCAATAGTTGATCAATATTAAACAAAAAAGCCATTCGTGATAAATCTTGAAGAAAGCAGAACTATAAGATGTACTTAGTGTTTGTAACCACGTTTGTATGTGATCATTAGATCTCGATTTTAATTTTCGAGTCGGGCAAAGTAATATTTGTGTTAGGAAATTCGCTGTGCAGTCTGGCAATACCCGGTTGTCAGCAATAGAATAGTCTCTACAAACTTATGTGTAATATGGAGTGAGTTGTTAAAATAAAGCTGGCGATATGTAAGTAGGTACAATATGTCTCTGCCGGCGGTATATATACAGGCTTTATACATAATATATTTATTTTACGTTACTACTACAGTAAAATAAACGCCCTCAGCGTTGTATAAAACTGAAGCTTTCCTCTAGTTTTAAGTAGGTAAATGTCTCAACATCTTCAATTTATACTAGGTGATCCAAAATATGATCCAGAAAACTTGAACTGGTGGTATTATCCACACTTCTAATATATTCATCTCCGATATGAAAACGTATCCCATTGCGTGTGAATAAGAATACACGAAAAGGGCTCGAAAACGGCTCACGTGTATAACACGACCAATATCTTACGACCCGCTTAACATTATTTGAATCGCCATCTTTTTACCATTCTTTCAGAAGATAGTGAGGCGACGGAGATCAGAATAAACTGGCTGTCTTTGAAGATGATCGCGGAGCGTGTAAGTTCGCATTTATATAGATTCCAAACGCATTCCACAAATGAACACAATTTAAAGACGAATGAGTCTTTGGATTCGAAATTTGAATGAACGCGCGGCTCGATTCGACCGTAATGACGTCATATTTCGTTATTCCTGCTCGAGGAACAGACACAAAGGGGATGTTAAGTGGTTTATTTTGAAAGAACATGTTTAGTATGTAAATAAAAGTTGATACGTTTTTGTTAAGCCATGATAAATACATAGCAACTTATATCGTATCATGTCAGTATTATTTATCGAATCATACGTAGTATTGTCAATCTACATAAGACATGTCTTGAACTGTCTTATCTTCAAAGGCAAACTGTCCGATAATCTAAGCTGATAGCCTTTAAGTTGTTTGTGTCTTTGAATGTACTGAAACACGAGCACACAGTACCACGCTCAGTACACGCACAGTACCACACAGTTGTTGTCAGAAGTAGTCTCTTTGGACAACAGGCTATGCGGTACAAAGTGTACGCTACGCAACTAATCAACATAACAACATTACATTACAACCGCCATCTAATTCTGTCTACCAAAGTTACTTAATTGCACTTAAATGTGCTGAACCACTGGTTAACAGTCGCTTGGGAGGGCTGATGTTTTTAAACGTCGCTGTTGTTTATAAATCTATGAAATGATTCTTGTTTAAATATCAACATTATTTTATCACAAAATAACGTGCAGTGACTCACTCAGTTAAATTATAATTATTAATGAAAAAAATCCTTATCTTCTATTGGATAATATAATCTTATATGAAAAAAGCCTGCTAATACTGTTAAAATAACATAAGAAGTTTCAAACTTTATTCAATGTATAATACTGACATTATAAATCCTTTCGCTGTCCCCTGATAGACAATAAACATTATTTATAATATTAGTTAGGATGTTTCATAACATCGGGTATGAAACATCCTAACTAATATTATAAATGCGAATGTGTTTGTTTGTTTGATTGTTTGTTACGCTTTCACGCCTTAACTACAAGACCGATCATCATGAAATTTTGCATACACGTTGCCAGGGGAATAGAAAAGGTCATAGAGTGGACCTCTCATCCAGAAAAAAACCTAGCTTAACCTACATTTATGCGAATGAAGCCGCGGGCAAAATCTATTTATATATAATGGATTTATGACTTTACATTATAATAACATTATACACCAAATACTTGCAAATTTTCCACTCCCATCACTTAAAATTCAAATTAATTCCACTAATAACAAATAGCACATTACTCGAGTGCTCATCAAATCTCAATATTTTGTTCCGCAAATAACCTGAGGGAATTGCAAAGCCGTAGAAACCCATACTCCTGCGGCATTAGCTTGGAGTGTATGACATACTCGGCTTAATCCCTATTATACATGCATCAAAGACTCGGGAACAGTGTGGAGTACCCCTGTGATTTGGCGAACAATACGAACGCCACGTTTGAAAGCTCCTTGACCTATTTATGTGAGTATCGAATTACACGACCAGTTTTTACGGCATTTTGAACTTTAATTTGTGGGAATAAAATTGGAAATTGTCTGTCACAATTGCAAATTAAAATCAAATTAGATCGTATTGGTAGTATTGTTTGACATACGAATGTTCGAATTAAACTTTGTTGGATGAATCTTAATGTTCGGCATTATGTTTGTCTCAATATACATTATTATGATATTTATATGGATTACAATGTTTGTCGACCAATAAAAACCTAGATCAGTAGTTCCCGAAGTGGTCCAGGTGGACCCCCAGGGGTCCACGGGAGACTTGACGGGGGTCTACGCTGGCGTGACAAAAAAGAAATGGGGGTCCACAATTCGTAAGCGGGTGTCCATGAAAATTTATTTGCTTTCAATTGAGAAGAACTAAAATGTTGACTTGACTTCACCTATCGATGTAGGCAGATAATATTTTAAGAAGCTAAGCGACTGTTACTTGTAAAAATATTGATATGATATTTCATACCAGTGGTCTCAAATCTACCGATTTTTCGGTAGAGAATGCCTAAAAAGAAAAATAGGTCAGCTCGTAGAGATTTGATCAAATTTTTTAATCGCATGAACTTGATTGATTCTTCACCGATATAAGTACGAATGCGAAGGAATATGGTAGTAGCTGCAGGGGATCCACCGGAACCAGGTAAATTTTGAAAGGCTATGAGAAAAAGTCTGGGAACCTCTGATCTAGATGTATCGTTTTATAGCACTTTCAGAAACAAATTAAACACTACATCTGTAACAAACGTAACAAAAGATATTAGATAATATTGTATAAGATGCAAGTAACATGCGCAAGTAAAGGCACATGCGCGATTTTTATACTTTGTATAAAGGAAAAGCTGTTCCCTGCGATTTCATCTACGTGTATGATTACTGCTCTGCTCTCGTGACTCGAAGCGTGATGTTATATAGCCTATACTACTTCTGGATAAAATAGTTTTGCAATGGTGAATTATTAAAATCGATCCAGTATGTAACGTCAGTGTTTATTAAACATAATATAAAAATATATTATCTTTATAATACATATTAATATATTATCTTTATTATAGACTCATACGAAATACCCGCGATAATGATTAACACGCGCCAGGTACTTTCGTCGTGAACAAGAACATTTATAATTATATTATTATACATTCGTGATAATACGTGTATATAGTATAATGATTATAAATATTGACCATATACGATATACCTACATAACTCATGGGCTTATTCCCGTGCGCTCCAAATCTATTGTTCTCCAAACTTCACATTTCCATACATTCATTACCAGGAGCTCCAAGGATTGTTATATTCAAATAATTAATAAAGCCACATTTACCCATTTCGTTCCCTATAGCTCCAAAACATCACAAACAGCTTCAAGAAAAAGTCAATACTTCAATATAAAAATTGTTACCACGAGCTGTCGGGAACACACTAGTAAGTAGGTCTATATTTAATGTTGTAATATAATTTGGAGCTCTGGGGAACAAATGTATGGAGATAAGAGGTTTTAAATAAATAAATTAACATAAGCTTTTGGAGCCCTTGGGAACGATTTAAAAAATAATAATAATATTTAATTTCAGTTTTGGACGCTGGGGAACAAAATAGCGGAGCGGGCGGGAATAAGCCAACTCATGATGCATGTTTTATCTTGATACCTACCTATATGCCTAGAAGTCGTAAAATATAGATAGATACCTACTTCCAAATTCCACGCGTGCAAAGTCGTGGACAAAAACTAGTAGACGATAAAATCATAAAGTCTGTATTATAGCTCTATAATATTTCTAATGTATTTTTTTTATACCTTAATCAGGTATTTTGTACAACGAAAGTCATGGTTGAGTTATAAACATAATTACTATTTCATGTTCACGAAGTCAATTAATTAACGATACATTACTACTAAACGAATGTGGCGATTAACTGCCGCTTGCATGCGTGACATACGTTAATCGACTATTTAGACTAACTGTAAGTTTCCGGGGTCGATTTTTAGTTCGAATGGAGTTACATACAAATTGTTTTTTATGGGATACCATACCTTAAAGTCAACGTCGAGACGGTGCCACAAAACGCCGTGAAAAAAGACGCACTTTGACCAGAAATATTAGTGCTGTAGAGAATTGACATCCGCCACAGTACTAATATTTACCCACAGACGTTGGTCATCATTGTAGCAATGAACACTTAGAACTAAAACAGCCATTTATAAACCACACATTTTTCTGTCTCGTACAGACATCGAACTTATAAAATTTCAGCGCATTGGCAAATGACCAATACACCAAAGCTTAAACCCCATCCATGCAGTTAATAGGTCAGCCTTCATTGATTATACCAAGAATTATTCAATTAGAATTCAACTACTTTGTGATCATTTAATCAAAGTAATCCATTTTATAGGCAATCATTACTAAACTACTCATTAAGCTTAAAGCCAAGTTGACATAAAAATGCTGCCTTTGATCAAGAAGGCAACCAATCATTTGTAAGAAACTGATTGACATTCAGCTTCTTTATACGATACGATTTCCAAATGATTGCTTTTACTCTCTTTTTTGATAAAGTGTACGATCCGCCAGCTGATATTTGTTTACAGTATCCTATGATAGTTCGTTATGCCAGAGACATCGCGCGTCGCAGGTGAAAGGTGAAAGAAAAGTAATGGGAGAAGTGTGATCCTCCAGGACTCTTACTCGCTCTTAGTGAAGCGCAGTAATAGTATTATTAAGTACAGTCAGCCTCAAAACTCGATGACCACATCCATATTTCCATAACACATGAACAACGTAGCATGCATAAAACGCTTACCAAGACTAGCGCCAGAATTAAATGAACATTGTAGAAGTTCAAAATTAGCTAAACACCACATTGTGAAAATTAACTGAACATCAGATTGTCAAAAGTAGCTGAACAAAGAACGTTCAACTACAAAAAGTTTTGGGCGACCATAGACGAGACGTTCGCGTGGCTATGCATTTTAGTTAAAAGTAGTATCCGACCGAAACTAGTTTTTATGACCGAAACCGAAACCGAATTTCGGCTTCCTTCTCAGTTTCGGCCGAAACCGAAACCGAAACCGAAAGTTCTATATAAGGTTATGTTCACGTGGCAAAAAAAATTGTCAGTCATAATCACTTTTATTTCTAAATCACATTAATTATTCAGTCTTTGATATTTGCACTAATCTAATGATTGATGACTTAACTTATGATAGCTCCTTATTTCAGATAAATTATTTGTGCTTTTTGAAATAATGAGTTTTTTTAAAGTAAATATTCGTACTTTACGCTTTTTCAACTCTTAACCGTTAGCGATTAAGGTATACGGTATCGCTACCGGTATGAAATAACTGTAGCGCTTTATTTAAAATGTTCACTGAAAGCGATTGAGATTTGCGGTTACGCTACCGGTGCAAAATATTGATAGCGCTATTTTTTATGTATCGCTATACCTTTATTTAACGTTCATTCACCCGAAAAAAGTGCTTTGATGAGGACCTACGAGTCCTACGACCTACGTGACGTTGTCAGCTCTCAGCGACGAGGACATTGCGATTGTCATCAAACAAAACTTATGACAAATGTATATACCTTATTGTTAGTGGTTTAGGTAGCGTAAAAAATAACGGTATGGTTATTTTACTATAGCGAAAAATTTATGTATCTTAATTATAACTACTTAATTATATTAAAATGAAAAGGTATGACGTCCTACCGTTAAATCTGATCAGACCAGCGGGTAGGTGATCGCCCACGTGGTCTTTTACCGTTTTACCGTCGAATTTCCCTACTACAACCAGTTTGTCAAGGCTGTTTGGTTGCCTTCGAGTGACATGGCCAAAGTAACCCAGAAGTCGTTGGTAGCATATTGTGGAGAGACTGGTTCTTATCTTCAGTTGGTCGAGAATAGCCTTATTGGTGCGTCTTGCTGTCCACGGTATGCGAATGTATGTAATTATTTAAGAGTCAGTAAAAGGCAGTGAAAATTACTTTTACTAGAGTTTTGTCTAAGCGAAAACAGATTTTGTCGGTCAAAATATATGTGTAGGTCAGATGTTTATTATTTATATTATTTAGATTAAATATCAGTAAATACTTAGTTTAAAAACTACATAAACACAAGTTGTGAATTGCGTAGTCATAATCAAAACATCTTATCTCGTTCCACCTTCTAGATTCTAGTATTAAATAGTCTTAAAAGTGTCGTAATCGAAACTAAATTTGCTAAAACTTTGATTATATTGGATAATCGTATAGTGTAAACTGATTCTGTATGTTTGCTTAAGTTATTGATTTTTTCGCACAATGCATTTCGATTACACTAACTAACACAGACGTTCGCCTCAAAATGGCTTATATTAACAAAAGCTACAACTCTCTGAAGAACGACTTTTTATATGAAATGGATTACATTGCCAATATTGGGAGCAAGATGTTTATCTTTCCTTTCATCGGTCGGTCAAAATTTACAGTGTGCTGTTACCATTTTACTTATGGCCTGGTATTCCTTACTTCGACGCAGTTATTCGTCACTCTTTGTTTGACGGGATTCAACAACTGGTTCGAGATCATCAATATTGCTCCTAACCTTGGCGTTTGCCTTATGATATTGATAAAGTACGGCAAAATTCACGGTAATAAAGAATTGTACGATAGCATTACTCAACACTTTCGACACAATCTTTGGGAAGCGGTCTGTGATTCTAGAGAACATAAAAGGATTTTGTACCGTTATACGAAAACTACAAGGATTATAATCAGATTTGAGTTCTACTACACAATCGCTTTGGCTATCATCGTTGATGTGTCGTCCAGGCTCATCATGATATATGACGTTGACGTTGTTGGTAAAGAGAAGCAGTACTTGTATCCTTTTGACGGCTGGTACCCCTTTGACAAAGTCCAGTGGTATTACGTGGCCTACATCTGGGAAAGTTTCATGACCACTGTCGTTATTTTCCTTTATGTATTCGTCAATATGTTGCACATTTCTATTACTAGGTTTATTTGTACAGAACTTAAAATACTCGGTAATTTGACAAAAGAACTCATCACTAAAGATGATGTAGCCAATATTACCCAAAAGGTGAACGTTGATAAAACTCATTTCAATATAAGGCAAAAGTTGAAATTTATTATTCGTAAACATCAGTTTCTTACCAAGTAAGTAAAGGAAATTTAATATTTAGTTTTACGTATTCCTCATTATATTTTTCGTATTTATAATTTTACCTCAGTTTTAAATTGTCCTACCGGTGGGCACGAGCCTTATCGCCGTCCATTAGAAGGGTAAGGCCATAGTCCACCATACTGGTGACCAATAAGAAGAATTCTTAGACATGCAGGTTTTCCCATGATGTTTGCCTTCATTGTTAAAGCGGTACTGCAATATTTGATATCTTTATACATATAATTCGTCAGTATGTATGTATGTCACTGCACTCCTACTAAACAGCAGGACCGATATAGTCGATTTTTTTTTTGTGATTTTTGAGTGAGTTCCTAGACTGTATAAATTCACAGTTAGACTCGATAAGTCGCGCTGCGATGGATTCTTTCGGGCAGGACAACGTCTGTCGGGTCACTAGTATAATATTAAATGATAGGTACGAACTATGTATTAAAGCAAAAATTTATTTAAATTAAATGTTGATACTTCAAAAAAACTGTTAATTATAAATTTCGTTGTTTCAGAATAACCTCTGAATTGGATACAGTTCTGGGTGACGCAATGTTACTGACATATTTATTTGGATCTATATTCATTTGCCTCACAGCTTTTACATCTACTGTAACTCCTTCTACCAGATATTATTTTTCTTTAATATTTTATTATTTAATTTGGGAGTCTTATTTATTATTTATATCTTGTAGGTTGTCGAGGATTCATACAAATCTCTACGCTATTTTTCTTTCTTCTGCTCTTTACTGGTCGACACGTTTTTTCAATGCATTATGGGACAACTCCTTATTGATCATGTAAGTACGATATTATCTTCCATTATTCCTTGTAATACAAGACCTTTTATAGTACTTTTATATTTTAGAGTGAGAAACTTGAAAGAGCCATACATTTCGCTGATTGGGTATATGCTGACCGTGACACAAAGAAGATGTTGTTTATATTCTTGATGCGTGTACAAAAGCCGTTCACTTTCACCGCTAAGGGTTATTTAACTATGAATCTAGATACTTTCAGTGGTGTAAGTATGAGCATCCTCTAATAAGCCTATTGAATATTATTTATGAATACAACATTCGTCGAAATGAATTTGTGGTCATAGTAGATTGATGAAAACTTCTCTATGAGAGTGGCGTTGTCGACGCCGCGATGGTTGAGGGTGAGGCTAGAAATATTAATATCTCTATTGAGTACACCATACATACATGGATTCATGCAAGAATCCCCGAAGATGTATGACGCTCATATTTCGCCAGCTGTTTTTAGTCAGTTGATTCGAAAATCAAACCCAAGATCTGACGATACGAGTAGACAGATAGATAATAAATACGTGAATCTAAAATCCATACCTAGCTTAATATGAGATCTCTGCCTATCCCTTGGATCTCACACCTATGTTGATAATTATTATTTATGTCGTATTTGTTTATTTCAGATTTGCAGCCAGTCCTACCAGTTCTTCAACTTACTACGTACTGCGTATTCGGAATAAGATAATTAAATGTCTTTTTGCTTTAACTTTTCTTTTAACTAAGCTATAATTAATATTGTCTTCTGTTTACGCGAATGTTATTCATTGAAATTAAACTACTATATACGGATTTTATCGTGTTGTTTATTTGACACTTTATTACAAAATTTGTAAAACCTGATGTTGCAATAAATATTGCAAAATAATACTTCGTTTCTTCTTCGCAAATTTATTATTCATTGAAATTAAACTACTATATACGGATTTTATCGCGTTGTTTATTTGAGGCTTTATTACAAAATTTTGAAAAACTGTTTCTCTACTATTACTATGTAACAGTTTTTCAAAATTTTGTAATAAAGTGTAAAATAAACAACGCGATAAAATCCGTATATAGTAGTTTAATTTCAATGAATAACATTCGCGTAAACAGAAGACAATATTATAATTTATTATTGTGTATATCTGTGACATCTGTAGTTATTTATATATAATTTGTAAATAATATCGAGATTAAAAGCTATTATTAAGGTATTCTCTTCGTAGAGACATAATATATATAATACAACTCGAATGTTGAAGTTTTATACTGTTGAAGTTATATATCCAATTGTTTTACATAACGGCACTGTTTTGTAAAATGGTTAGCGGTTATATAAAACAGCTAATTATGCAATCTATCTGCGACATATATATGAGGATATAAAATGATGCATGCATACAAGTAAATGGTTAGGTACATGACATTAGTGCGATTAATATTATGTAGTTATCAGTACATAGATGAATGTTTAACAAAATAACATTGTTTTTACTACTGATATGACATGCAAGTTTACAGGCCGGCTGGTAAATAGCGGTTACCAGCGGGTAGCAGAAGACGGTCAATTTCAACATAAACGTTGTGATGTACATTCCTTGCCCACCTAACAACCTCTTGTAATTCTGAAGAAACAGACCACTACTCCAGAGGTCTTACATCTCTTAAAGCATTGTCGAGCATACGAGAGAAAGAGACGTAGCTACACACTCTGTAACCCTGTCTCACTTTTTTAGTTAGTACAACTCCTGCACTTTGAATATTTCTTGTTTTGCGGGCGGCTTTATAAACATTTAAATAACCGACACAAACTCGGGATCGGTACAACTGTTTGTTGATCACACATTTTTGTCCCATTTGGCGAGTGAATGGCGCGGAGGCAGTGGAGAAGCGACCACATAACCATTACGTTTTCCAGCAGTCAAATATTTCAAATTGCATGTGCGAGAATCAGCAGTGCTATACAGACTAACGCGTCTTACTCTGGCGCATGCAATAACATTGCTTTAAGATATGATGGTGGGACTCCTGTTGGCAGCAACGTACTGCCTTAAGGACCTCATCTTAGGCACACAAGATAATTTTCTTTGTCCACCTTTTGTACAATGGTTATAACCACACTGCTAAAAGTCTGAACGAAGATTCTACTGTGGCCCAGCCCTGATTGTTTTTTAAAAAAAGAACTAAAAGGCGCTGTTATTTTTTTTTTTCATTGTCATGGTACAGACAATATACATATTTTTAAATAAAAGAAAATCATTGAGGCTGTTTTTGATAATATACTTTAGATTTTAACGTTATAGATTTTATATACCTACATATACAGACATGACAGATATACTAGGTGCCAATTTAATCATGTGTATCTATCTAGCGGCGCCACTCGAGCTAGACCGAAAAATCTAGTGGCAATGCTTTGTTTGTTCAATGTACCTGACGAATTTATTAACAAGATCCAATCCTCAATTATTATGGTAGAAATTACAATAAATCGCCTCATCCATCCAGCAGAGCCCTCGGTTGTATTACGCTCGAAATACATAAAAATAATACTGATCGTAACTTGTGCCAATGTACCTCTCGATTCATGTATTAACTCCCAGGAATCTTTAACAGAACAGGAGAAATTCAGCAAGAAAATTTAATTATTACTACACAAAAAATATTTTATTTTGATATGTTTGTACGGTCTTTCTTCGATATGGCTGAAACACTCGTTATGAAAGTTTACATTCCAGAAAAAGAACAGCAATAAGTAAATTAGCACGCGTACTAAATATATTATACATCACCTAATTATTTTTAACCTGCTTGCATAATTTATATACTTTGGCGTAGGCAAACGAGTTAATTGTCATCTAAATGGGCATTATTTTACGGCAATGTGTGGCTGCAATGTACTGGCCAACTATAACAGCCATATATTACACACGTCTACATTTTGCATATCCAAAGAATTATGTTTGGAATGACCGACTCATTCAATGATTTGTGTGCTTACATATTGCGATAAAAAGAATGCTTCTTTAGAAACCTCCTTATTAAATTAAATACTATTTAAATGCTTATAATGTTATAAATAAATAAATTGTAATTGATCTTCAATAAATATGTAGTTCTAACAATTACGTGGTTTTATTTTACAATTGTAAAAGTATTCTCACGCAAGGTTCTCGAGTTAGATCCTCAGGCTTTTCAAAGTTATGAATTATTATCAAAGTATATAAATGACGCCCGCTTTAACGACGACGGAAAACATTGTGAGAAAACCTGTATGTCTGAAAGTTCTCTATAATATTCTGGAATTTGGCATTATTCCTGAAGTCTGGCAACCAGCACTGAGCCAGCGTATTGGACTACAGCCTAACCATTCTAACACTAAGAACATTGCCTAGCAGTTGGATAGATTATACAAGTATAGAGAGCAGATATTATAATATTATTATAAGATTTATTAATATTGTTTAAATAAATATTTTTATCCTACCAATATATTATTACGATGATACTATAAGATATTATGATATGTGACTATACTTAGCTTACCAAGGCGCGAACAAACAATCTGTAGAGTTGATTTCTTTATCAAAGTTTACCGATACAAAACTAAAAGCATCATGAATATTTGTGAAGGGATATCTACAAAATAACGGTATGCACACGATGGCAAAAACGTGGAAACCTGAACAGACAATGACTCTGTATATTGAAATCGGCCCGCGCTAGCAGTCGTAAAGGCAAGATGTCTACCCTCATATCGAAAGTCTACGTGAAAAATAGGCATATTGAGACAATATTGTCTCTGTACCATTTTCACCCTATATTGAATTGCTTTATTTTGGCAATAGAGGCTTAATGTCTCCATTTAAGTGAATTATAACCATTTGTAACTTGAAACATACATAAGTATTCTAAGTATGTAACAAAGAACATAGATAAATTAAAAAATAAACTTACAAAAATGTTTAGTATATATACATAGGTACATTGTTTAATTTTTTTCAAAGATTACCCCGTATCGGTATCTTTGCTGCGTCGCGGAGAACTTTACAAAAATTCTAACGAAACAATATTGTACGGTTTCGTACACTTGATAGTTGTTGTGGTTTGGTGAGTGCGGAGAAAAGAGAAAAGACACAAGTTGCATTAAATAGTCAAGTATAATCACGTATAGGTTAGGATAACACGAGTTAGGTTTTGGCAATTCGTCTCTCTAATGTTTGTACATCGCGACAGTAAAGTTAGCACTGAGTTGCTTTTATAATAATATAATTTCTGTTGATTAAGTAAAAGACGCACGTCCGACAGGTCGCGTTATCAGCAAAATGCAATGTACCTAGGTACAGTTTAATGAGACTGTACAAATATTGTAAGATGTTTTAAAGCTAAAACGATTCGTTAATATATTGCAACAATCTCTGCAATAGAGATATTAATTTCAAGTATATTGTGCAAATTTTACCTGTACCTGTACCTGGCGTAGCAGCATTGCTGAGTACGAGTTTTCGATTTCGATTACCTTGTCTGACAAAGTGTTATTTTTCTGTCAAGAAATTCTCGGTAGCAGCACGAAATCTGGCATTGTATCCGGTAAACTCTCTGCGAGAATGTAGCTGTGTGAGACTAACTATGTATGTAGGATCCTGAAGTTCTGATATATGTTCCAGATTTTTTGTCAGGTAAATTAAATTGGCAACGAGATATTTAAAAATATGTTAATCCTAACTAAAACAAGAATGAAAAATCAATTATTGTTGAATTTGTTAAAATTAGTTGTGCTGTTCATTGGCTAAGGACAAAAAGATGCATACAAAAATTCCTTCATACCAATATAGACTGTTTAATTTCATACCTTTGCCTGCTGCCATCGTTTATAAAAATATAAAACTATATTTCAATCTGTTCACTAACTAAAACTAACATTATCAAACTAAAATAATTGCGCGTGATATTTTCGACTGATATGCATTATAATAGTAATAATTATTACATAAAATCTATTTATCAACAATCACGATCACTATAAAAATGTATTGGTAACTAAATTATTAATTCTTCATTATTATTGCTAACAGCCATATAACTTTAATAGCTTTTCCCCTTTAAAAACCTGGCTTTGGCTCCGGAAATTTTGAGTATGAGAATCGGTCGAAAATGTTTAGCATACACGGAGCTATCCTTGTGATTCTCTTCACCTTACCTCTTAGTCATAAAGCAAATGGCGGTAAGTATATTATTTGGTTTATAATTTTCTCGAAATATGCTTTTCCACATAATCGATCGGTTTCGTGCGGGTGGCTATATTTTGATTATGGCAATTAGGTGACGTAAGTGGTACGCAATCGATACCGATGGATAGGATAGAATAGTTTAGGTGGGATGACATCATAGAACAACGATCGTGACAGACTTTTACTATACATTTTTTTTTATTCCTTTGCCTTTTGTTACGTCCCACTGCTGGGCAAAAGTACGAAGACATTCGCTGCCAGTCCTTTTCGAAGACGTCCAAGTCGTCTCGCTATCTCCGTTTAGATCTGCCCCATCGCCGTCGACTGTATTTTGGCACACAATTTGTGCCCACCTCTCTGGGTGCATGCGGCAGACGTGTCCGACCCAGTCCCACTTCAGTCTGGCAGATTTCGTACCTACGTCAATTATGCGTGTTGTGGAGCGCAGAGTAGTGTTTCGGACGTGGTCCGTCCTTTTGATTCCGAGAATGCTACGCTCTTAGCTCTCTGGCAGATTTTCAATGAATAATACGCATCAAAAATGTTCGTCCCATATTTTACATAGTAAAAGAACTACAAATATATTATATTCTATCTGTGTATGATACACTTGCTTCTTATGTCTTTAAAATGTATAAAAACATTTTAAAATAAAACCTGTATAAATTAATTACATTTTTTTTGTATTATTTTTTAAATTTTCGTCATTTTAATTTTCAATGTAGATTATCGGGCATTCTAATTTTCAGCATTTACTCTTATTATCAATATAATAATATGTGTTCTTCAATATCTGATGCATTAGAATCTAAAATAAATTGTCACCTCTAAATTCAAATTTAGAATGATCGTAAACCCATTTTGAACAGTTTAAGTTACGAGAACTGCCCTATATACTGGTAAATTATATGTTTTACATAAAACATTTCCAAGTTTGAAAAGTTGTAAGTGACATCAGCGCTTTAGTTTTATAAAATATCATAAAGATTTTATTATTATTGTTCCAATGACTTATTAAATATATATTATAGATACATTTACTGGAAGCTACTCAGGCGCTCAAGCAGGTAATTATTTGTAATAATTAAACTAATTATTTGTAATATTATCAAAGAGCACTCAAAAGTAGCTACATATTAATTGACCTTTTCGCTATTCCACATGCTTTTTGTATCAACATTCAAAAGTACCTACTAACAGCCTGGCACCTTTTTATAATGCACACCATACTAAAACAACATACTAATTTTGCTTACGACGCGGCACTTACTAACACTAAGCGACGGAAAGATATTGTTTGTACTACACAGTTTTAATCTAATTATATTTTTACCAATTGGTTTTTCGTATCCTTATGTCTATTTCTCTATAATAAAATAAACAAAATTACTACGATTCATGACAAAAAATATGCTAACACTTAGCAATTAGTTCAACAATATTTACAAACCTTGAACTACGATCAAACTAAAAACTTGATGACTGTTGTTCAATAAGTGTTACGCAATAAAATAGCCGTTTACGTTGTCATAGTAATATTCATCAGGTGTTGTATACAAATAATCATGTTTTATAAGTATTGTTTTGGGATCTATATAATGTATTATACAGAATGTGTCCTTAATGCGGATCCAGGAATAGCGCAGATAGTGATAAGAAAAAAGAAGCGAGCGATAATTAACTATTTAAGTACGCATATAACTTCGAAAAGTCAAAAATGCGCACCTCGGGATCGAGCCCAAGACATCTGAGTGGCAGTCCAACGGTCTCCCACAAGGCTATCGCTGCTTGATTTTACATTGCATTGCATTCATTTTACATTGCATTGCATTCATTTTACACACTCTTTTAAAAATTAAATTTCTTTTAAGAAAGATTCGTAACATTTTTAGTTGACAAATTATTAATGTAACCCCTCCAGCTATATTGGACCACCGCCGCTACTAACTAGCTGTGCCCACGATCAATCAGCGCAAACATAATATATTTTACGTAGCCATTAGGCTAAAGTTTAATATTAAGATATTTATTTTAATTGTAACCTGAATCTTCTCCCTAGCCTTATTATTACCAATCACTCGGGGTCGGCTTTTCTGGTCTAACCAGATTTGACTGGATACCTATCAGTTTTTACACGGAGCGGCTGCCACCTGACCTCCGCAATCCGGAGGCTAACGATACCCTAAGGCTAGACCACTGTCAGGATATTATAGGGCACTGACTTTCCAATAACGACTGCCATAAATGTTCATGGCAGCCGGGACCAACGGCTTAACGTGCTCTCCGAGGCACGGAGCAGGCGATAATTGTCAATCAATACGCACATAATTTTGAAAATTCATATAACTTCCGAAAGTCAGAGGTGCGCGACGTGGCGTGGGTTCGAATCCGAGGCCCTCTGCATTGCAGTCTGTTGGTCTCCCCACTGAGTCTCCCCATTAGTAACCTCAATAAAACAGATAAACATGTAAAAACTATAGCCTACAATTGTATTATTATAGGATTTTATCATTATATACAGATTGATTTCAGTTTGTCGCAAAAATCTAATAAAATGACTATGTATTTGCTCGCTGTTATGCGGATATAATAAATATCTGCCTTCTTGGGTACAGAGTCGTGGCTCTGTGTGTGTACATATGTAATAATATTTTTTATTTAGCTAATTTTATATACGTTTTTTCTAAACTAAACATATCACAGCTTTTAACATTAGTAATATAATTTTTACATAAATGCTAAGTATAACAAACCATTAACCATTAATAATGAAATTTAAAAATGAAGTACTGCTATGATGTCATAATTTTTTAGCAGCCTCTGAAGACGGTACAGCCAATATACATAGATAGAAGTACCTAACTTAAATTCATTCAAAACTCACTCTCGTTCATTTCTATTTCGGACACAATCCATCAGCAAGTGTTGAGAACATACATCCTCAATTTGATTGCAAATATAACAATTTGGTGAATTTTTTTTTTCCATAAGAGATGCAAACTTTACCGATGCATAGTATATTAATGTATTTTTTTGCTGAGAGTGTTTCAACATGCTATAAAAATCTGTAATTGGATTTGCGCTACGTTACAAGAATTAAACTTAGAAACAGTTAATCAGTACATCGGTCTCATTATATATTTATAAAGATAGTACAAAAGGCGTGTGCTCGAGTGACTCTGGCGACTAGTGTGTAGATAACAGGTAATCTTTATTTTGTGTACGCAGAACGGAAGACGCTTCTACGCGGCGATGGTGGGCACGGATCCAAGTAGAACAATATCAATAGATAGCTTAATTTATCGATTTTGATAATATTAAGATATTGTTCGCGAACTTCAGCTATCTATCGATACATGTTAATTAATATAATAAACCAAATATGTTATCTTTAGTAAGATTAGTGAAGAATATTGTAAATATATTGTCTATAAATTTACATATTATTTTTAAAACATTTTCTTTAAAATATGTTCATTATAATTGACGAATCTATCTTAATTATTATCTTAGTAAAAACATATTAACATATAAAAATGAAGCCTACACTTTTATATTTAATTATGTATGATATTATTATTATATATAGTTTAATACTACTGATTCGCTAAAATCTAATCAAATGACTACATTTATTTACTGGATATAATAAATTTCTGTCTTCTTGGGTACGAAGTCACTGCTCTGTGTACATATATAATTTTTTTATTCAGCAATAAGACTAATAAATTTAATAATTGTTATTTAGCCACTGACGGGACTAGCACCATGACAAAAGCTGTAGCCGGATCTGAAGCCAAAAATAGTAAGCCACATATATACTATTTTTTACTTTTATAAGACTTCTGACTATTTCTCTGGTAGTATTTTAAAGTACTATAGAAAACTGTAATTGCATTTGCGCTATGTAATAAAAATTATATTTAAAGATGCATAGTATAATAATAAATATTTTACTGAATCAATGGATAGGTCTTCATAGGGCGTTCAACCAGATTTCACTTGCGCGTAAAAAGGATCTTAAATATAGGTATTATATTTAGATAACTAGTATTTCGATAACGGGTAGTCTTTCTTTTGGGTATGCAGAACGTAAGACTGGCCTCTACGCGGTGGTGGAGGGCATGGATCCATATAGAATAATATCAATTGATAACTTAAGTTTATCGATGTTGATAATATTAGGATTTTGTATGCTAACTTCAGCTATCTATCGGTATTTTTAAGAATGTTTTACCCTATATTAGTATCTCCAAAAAGATCAGTGAATAAATCAATGTCCGAAATTTACATATTATTTTAAATAGTTTTTCTTTTAAAATATGTTATCATTGATGAATCTATCTAAATTGTCATCTTAATATAAACAGATGACATGTAAAAATGTAGCCTACACTTTTATACTAAATTATGTATGATATTATTGTTATGCAAATCGATATTAATTTGTCGCTAAAATCTAATAAAATGACTACATTTATTTTTTAGCTGTTATGCGGATATAATACATTTCTACCTTCTTGAGTATAAAGTCGTTAATCTGTGTATGTATGTATATATTATTATGTACAGTGAGCTGCAAAAATTTATACCTTTGTCAAAACTAAAATGATATAAGCCGGTAAGTGATGCCATCTAATAGAAATCGATACAAGAACTTTTAAGTAGTTTTTCTATATCGTAATAGATGGCGATGTACTATTATAAAATAAAAGAGTAGATTTCCTAATAACTCAATTTTGTTAAATTTACTTATAAAAAAGAAAACATTTTTACATGAATGAAACCCGAGGGTAAAACTTATATAGCTGTACTTTATAAAACATCTACTTCATTGTTATTCATTCTAATTCGAGTGATCACAGCCCTTAAGGTATCCATGCAATATTACAGGTGACTGTACATATTAGGTAATAATTCTTATAATACAACTAATAAATAATTGTTATTTAGCCTGTGACGGGACTGACGCGGCAACACAATCTGGAGCCGGGTCTTCAGCCGGAAGTAGTAAGCCACATTTATATATTTTTTACTTTTATAAGATCTCTGACAATTTCCCTGACAGTGTTTCAACGTGCTTAGCAAAAACTGTTATTAGATTTGCGATATGTAACAAGAATTATACTCAAAGATAGATCGTATAACATCATCAAACTAAAATAATTGCGCGTGATATTTTCAACTGATATGCATTATAATAGTAATAATTATTACATAAAATCTATTTATCAACAATCACGATCACTATAAAAATGTATTGGTAACTAAATTATTAATTCTTCATTATTATTGCTAACAGCAATATAACTTTAATAGCTTTTCCCCTTTAAAAACCTTGCTTTGGCTCCGGAAATTTTGAGTGTGAGAATCAGTCGAAAATGGTTAGAATACACGGAGCTATCCTTGTGATTCTCTTCACCTTACCTCTTAGTCATAAAGCAAATGGCGGTAAGTATATTATTTGGTTTAAAATTTTCTCGAAATATGCTTGTCCACATAATCGATCGGTTTCGTGCGGGTGGCTATATTTTGATTATGGCAATTAGGTGACGTAAGTGGTACGCAATCGATACCGATGGATAGGATAGAATAGTTTAGGTGGGATGACATCATAGAACAACGATCGTGACAGACTTTTACTATACATTTTTTTTTATTCCTTTGCCTTTTGTTACTTCCCACTGCTGGGCAAAAGTACGAAGACATTCGCTGCCAGTCCTTTTCGAAGACGTCCAAGTCGTCTCGCTATCTCCGTTTAGATCTGCCCATCGCCGTCGACTGTATTTTGGCACACAATTTGTGCCCACCTCTCTGGGTGCATGCGGCAGACGTGTCCGACCCAGTCCCACTTCAGTCTGGCAGATTTCGTACCTACGTCAATTATGCGTGTTGTGGAGCGCAGAGTAGTGTTTCGGACGTGGTCCGTCCTTTTGATTCCGAGAATGCTACGCTCTTAGCTCTCTGGCAGATTTTCAATTAATAATACGCATCAAAAATGTTCGTCCCATATTTTACATAGTAAAAGAACTACAAATATATTATATTCTATCTGTGTATGATACACTTGCTTCTTATGTCTTTAAAATGTATAAAAACATTTTAAAATAAATCCTGTATAAATTAATTACATTTTTTTTGTATTCTTTTTTAAAATTTTCGTCATTTTAATTTTTAATGTAGATTATCGGGCATTCTAATTTTCAGCATTTACTCTTATTATCAATATAATAATATGTGTTCTTCAATATCTGATGCATTAGAATCTAAAATAAATTGTCACCTCTAAATTCAAATTTAGAATGATCGTAAACCCATTTTGAACAGTTTAAGTTACGAGAACTGGTAAATTATATGTTTTACATAAATCATTTCCAAATTTGAAAAGTTGTAAGTGACATGAGCGCTTTAGTTTTATAAAAAATCATAAAGATTTTATGATTTTTTATAATACATATACTGGAAGCTTCTCAGGCGCTCAAGCAGGTAATTATTTGTAATAATTAAACTAATTACTTATAATATTATCAAAGAGCACTCAAAAGTAGCTACATATTAATTGATCTTTTCGCTATTCCACATGCTTTTTGTATCAACATTCAAAAGTACCTACTAACAGCCCGGCACCTTTTTATAATGCACACCATACTAAAACAACATACTAATTTTGCTTACGACGCGGCACTTACTAACACTAAGCGACGGAAAGATATTGTTTGTACTACACAGTTTTAATCTAATTATATTTTTACCAATCGATTTTTCGTATTCTTATGTCCATTTCTCTATAATAAAATAAACTAAATTACTGCGATTCATGACAAAAAATATGCTAACACTTAGCAATTAGTTCAACAATATTTACAAACCTTGAAGTACGATCAAACTAAAAACTTGATGACTGTTGTTCAATAAGTGTTACGCAATAAAATAGCCGTTTACGTTGTCATAGTAACATTCATCAGGTGTTGTTTACAAATAATCATGTTTTATAAGTATTGTTTTGCGATCTATATAATGTATTATACAGAATGTGTCCTTAATGCGGATCCAGAAATAGCGCAGATAGTGATAAGAAAAAAGAAGCGAGCGATAATTAACTATTTAAGTACGCATATAACTTCGAAAAGTCAAAAATGCGCGCCTCGGGATCGAGCCCAAGACATCTGAGTGGCAGTCCAACGGTCTCCCACAAGGCTATCGCTGCTTGATTTTACATTGCATTGCATTCATTTTACATTGCATTGCATTCATTTTACACACTCTATTCAAATATAAAAAAAAATATTCAAATTAAATTTCTTTTAAGAAAGATTCGTAACATTTTGAGTTGACAAATTATTAATGTAACCCCTCCAGCTATATTGGACCACCGCCGCTACTAACTAGCTGTGCCCACGATCATTCAGCGCAAACATAATATATTTTACGTAGCCATTAGGCTAAAGTTTAATATTAAGATATTTATTTTAATTGTAACCTGAATCTTCTCCCTAAACTTTATTATTCCCAATCACTCGGGGTCGGCTTTTCTGGTCTAACCGGATTTGACTGGATACCTATCAGTTTTTACACGGAGTGGCTGCCACCTGACCTCCGTAATCCGAAGGCTAACGATACCCTAAGGCTAGACCACTGTCAGGATATTATAGGGCACTGGCTTTCCAATAACGACTGCCATAGATGTTCATGGCAGCCGGGACCGACGGCTTAACGTGCTCTCCGAGGCACGGAGCAGGCGACAATTGTCAATCAATACGCACATAATTTCGAAAATTCATATAACTTCCGAAAGTCAGAGGTGCGCGACGTGGCGTGGGTTCGAATCCGAGACCCTCTGCATTGCAGTCTGTTGGTCTCCCCACTGAGTCTCCCCATTAGTAACCTCAATAAAAACAGATAAACATGTAAATACTATAGCCTACAATTGTATTATTATATGATTTTATCATTATATACATTTTGATTGATTTTCAGATTGATTTTAGTTTGTCGCAAAAATCTAATAAAATGACTATGTATTTGCTCGCTGTTATGCGGATATAATAAATATCTGCCTTCTTGGGTACAGAGTCGTGGCTCTGTGTATGTACATATGTAATAACATTTTTTATTTAGCTAATTTTATTTGCGTTTTTCTAAACTAAACATATTAACCCCATCATAGCTTTTAACATTAGTAATATCATTTTTACATAAATGCTAAGAATAACAAACCATTAAAGGTACATGTTAATAATGAAATTTAAAAATGAAGTACTGCTATGATGTCATAATTTTTTAGCAGCCTCTGAAGACGGTACAGCCAATATACATAGATAGAAGTACCTAACTTAAATTCATTCAAAACTCGCTCTCGTTCATTTCTATTTCGGACACAATCCATCAGCAAGTGTTGAGAACATACATCCTCAATTTGATTGCAAATATAACAATTTGGTGAATTTTTTTTTTTTCATAAGAGATGCAAACTTTACCGATGCATAGTATATTAATGTATTTTTTTGCTGAGAGTGTTTCAACATGCTATAAAAATCTGTAATTGGATTTGCGCTACGTTACAAGAATTAAACTTCGAAACAGTTAATCAGTACATCGGTCTCATTATATATTTATAAAGATAGTACAAAAGGCGTGTGCTCGAGTGACTCTGGCGACTAGTGTGTAGATAACAGGTAATCTTTATTTTGTGTACGCAGAACGGAAGACGCTTCTACGCGGCGATGGTGGGCACGGATCCAAGTAGAACAATATCAATAGATAGCTTAATTTATCGATTTTGATAATATTAAGATATTGTTCGCGAACTTCAGCTATCTATCGATACATGTTAATTAATGTAATAAACCAAATATGTTATCTTTAGTAAGATTAGTGAAGAATATTGTAAATATATTGTCTATAAATTTACATATTATTTTTAAAACATTTTCTTTAAAATATGTTCATTATAATTGACGAATCTATCTTAATTATTATCTTAGTAAAAACATATTAACATATAAAAATGAAGCCTACACTTTTATATTTAATTATGTATGATATTATTATTATATATAGTTTAATACTACTGATTCGCTAAAATCTAATCAAATAACTACATTTATTTACTGGATATAATAAATTTATGTCTTCTTGGGTACGAAGTCACTGCTCTGTGTACATATATAATTTTTTTATTCAGCAATAAGACTAATAAATTTAATAATTGTTATTTAGCCACTGACGGGACTAGCACCATGACAAAAGCTGTAGCCGGATCTGAAGCCAAAAGTAGTAAGCCACATATATACTATTTTTTACTTTTATAAGACTTCTGACTATTTCTCTGGTAGTATTTTAAAGTACTATAGAAAACTGTAATTGCATTTGCGCTATGTAATAAAAATTATATTTAAAGATGCATAGTATAATAATAAATATTTTACTGAATCAATGGATAGGTCTTCATAGGGCGTTAAACCAGATTTCACTTGCGCGTAAAAAGGATCTTAAATATAGGTATTATATTTAGATAACTAGTATTTCGATAACGGGTAGTCTTTCTTTTGGGTATGCAGAACGTAAGACTGGCCTCTACGCGGTGGTGGAGGGCATGGATCCATATAGAATAATATCAATTGATAACTTAAGTTTATCGATGTTGATAATATTAGGATTTTGTATGCTAACTTCAGCTATCTATCGGTATTTTTAAGAATGTTTTACCCTATATTAGTATCTCCAAAAAGATCAGTGAATAAATCAATGTCCGAAATTTACATATTATTTTAAATAGTTTTTCTTTTAAAATATGTTATCATTGATGAATCTATCTAAATTGTCATCTTAATATAAACAGATGAACATGTAAAAATGTAGCCTACACTTTTATACTAAATTATGTATGATATTATTGTTATGCAAATCGATATTAATTTGTCGCTAAAATCTAATAAAATGACTACATTTATTTTTTAGCTGTTATGCGGATATAATACATTTCTACCTTCTTGAGTATAAAGTCGTTAATCTGTGTATGTATGTATATATTATTATGTACAGTGAGCTGCAAAAATTTATACCTTTGTCAAAACTAAAATGATATAAGCCGGTAAGTGATGCCATCTAATAGAAATCGATACAAGAACTTTTAAGTAGTTTTTCTATATCGTAATAGATGGCGATGTACTATTATAAAATAAAAGAGTAGATTTCCTAATAACTCAATTTTGTTAAATTTACTTATAAAAAAGAAAACATTTTTACATGAATGAAACCCGAGGGTAAAACTTATATAGCTGTACTTTATAAAACATCTACTTCATTGTTATTCATTCTAATTCGAGTGATCACAGCCCTTAAGGTATCCATGCAATATTACAGGTGACTGTACATATTAGGTAATAATTCTTATAATACAACTAATAAATAATTGTTATTTAGCCTGTGACGGGACTGACGCGGCAACACAATCTGGAGCCGGGTCTTCAGCCGGAAGTAGTAAGCCACATTTATATATTTTTTACTTTTATAAGATCTCTGACAATTTCCCTGACAGTGTTTCAACGTGCTTAGCAAAAACTGTTATTAGATTTGCGATATGTAACAAGAATTATACTCAAAGATAGATCGTATAACATCATCAAACTAAAATAATTGCGCGTGATATTTTCAACTGATATGCATTATAATAGTAATAATTATTACATAAAATCTATTTATCAACAATCACGATCACTATAAAAATGTATTGGTAACTAAATTATTAATTCTTCATTATTATTGCTAACAGCAATATAACTTTAATAGCTTTTCCCCTTTAAAAACCTTCCTTTGGCTCCGGAAATTTTGAGTGTGAGAATCAGTCGAAAATGGTTAGAATACACGGAGCTATCCTTGTGATTCTCTTCACCTTACCTCTTAGTCATAAAGCAAATGGCGGTAAGTATATTATTTGGTTTAAAATTTTCTCGAAATATGCTTGTCCACATAATCGATCGGTTTCGTGCGGGTGGCTATATTTTGATTATGGCAATTAGGTGACGTAAGTGGTACGCAATCGATACCGATGGATAGGATAGAATAGTTTAGGTGGGATGACATCATAGAACAACGATCGTGACAGACTTTTACTATACATTTTTTTTTATTCCTTTGCCTTTTGTTACTTCCCACTGCTGGGCAAAAGTACGAAGACATTCGCTGCCAGTCCTTTTCGAAGACGTCCAAGTCGTCTCGCTATCTCCGTTTAGATCTGCCCATCGCCGTCGACTGTATTTTGGCACACAATTTGTGCCCACCTCTCTGGGTGCATGCGGCAGACGTGTCCGACCCAGTCCCACTTCAGTCTGGCAGATTTCGTACCTACGTCAATTATGCGTGTTGTGGAGCGCAGAGTAGTGTTTCGGACGTGGTCCGTCCTTTTGATTCCGAGAATGCTACGCTCTTAGCTCTCTGGCAGATTTTCAATGAATAATACGCATCAAAAATGTTCGTCCCATATTTTACATAGTAAAAGAACAACAAATATATTATATTCTATCTGTGTATGATACACTTGCTTCTTATGTCTTTAAAATGTATAAAAACATTTTAAAATAAATCCTGTATAAATTAATTACATTTTTTTTGTATTCTTTTTTAAAATTTTCGTCATTTTAATTTTTAATGTAGATTATCGGGCATTCTAATTTTCAGCATTTACTCTTATTATCAATATAATAATATGTGTTCTTCAATATCTGATGCATTAGAATCTAAAATAAATTGTCACCTCTAAATTCAAATTTAGAATGATCGTAAACCCATTTTGAACAGTTTAAGTTACGAGAACTGGTAAATTATATGTTTTACATAAATCATTTCCAAATTTGAAAAGTTGTAATTGACATGAGCGCTTTAGTTTTATAAAAAATCATAAAGATTTTATGATTTTTTATAATACATATACTGGAAGCTTCTCAGGCGCTCAAGCAGGTAATTATTTGTAATAATTAAACTAATTATTTATAATATTATCAAAGAGCACTCAAAAGTAGCTACATATTAATTGATCTTTTCGCTATTCCACATGCTTTTTGTATCAACATTCAAAAGTACCTACTAACAGCCCGGCACCTTTTTATAATGCACACCATACTAAAACAACATACTAATTTTGCTTACGACGCGGCACTTACTAACACTAAGCGACGGAAAGATATTGTTTGTACTACACAGTTTTAATCTAATTATATTTTTACCAATCGATTTTTCGTATTCTTATGTCCATTTCTCTATAATAAAATAAACAAAATTACTGCGATTCATGACAAAAAATATGCTAACACTTAGCAATTAGTTCAACAATATTTACAAACCTTGAAGTACGATCAAACTAAAAACTTGATGACTGTTGTTCAATAAGTGTTACGCAATAAAATAGCCGTTTACGTTGTCATAGTAACATTCATCAGGTGTTGTTTACAAATAAACATGTTTTATAAGTATTGTTTTGCGATCTATATAATGTATTATACAGAATGTGTCCTTAATGCGGATCCAGAAATAGCGCAGATAGTGATAAGAAAAAAGAAGCGAGCGATAATTAACTATTTAAGTACGCATATAACTTCGAAAAGTCAAAAATGCGCGCCTCGGGATCGAGCCCAAGACATCTGAGTGGCAGTCCAACGGTCTCCCACAAGGCTATCGCTGCTTGATTTTACATTGCATTGCATTCATTTTACATTGCATTGCATTCATTTTACACACTCTATTCAAATATAAAAAAAAATATTCAAATTAAATTTCTTTTAAGAAAGATTCGTAACATTTTGAGTTGACAAATTATTAATGTAACCCCTCCAGCTATATTGGACCACCGCCGCTACTAACTAGCTGTGCCCACGATCATTCAGCGCAAACATAATATATTTTACGTAGCCATTAGGCTAAAGTTTAATATTAAGATATTTATTTTAATTGTAACCTGAATCTTCTCCCTAAACTTTATTATTCCCAATCACTCGGGGTCGGCTTTTCTGGTCTAACCGGATTTGACTGGATACCTATCAGTTTTTACACGGAGTGGCTGCCACCTGACCTCCGTAATCCGAAGGCTAACGATACCCTAAGGCTAGACCACTGTCAGGATATTATAGGGCACTGGCTTTCCAATAACGACTGCCATAGATGTTCATGGCAGCCGGGACCGACGGCTTAACGTGCTCTCCGAGGCACGGAGCAGGCGACAATTGTCAATCAATACGCACATAATTTCGAAAATTCATATAACTTCCGAAAGTCAGAGGTGCGCGACGTGGCGTGGGTTCGAATCCGAGACCCTCTGCATTGCAGTCTGTTGGTCTCCCCACTGAGTCTCCCCATTAGTAACCTCAATAAAAACAGATAAACATGTAAATACTATAGCCTACAATTGTATTATTATATGATTTTATCATTATATACATTTTGATTGATTTTCAGATTGATTTTAGTTTGTCGCAAAAATCTAATAAAATGACTATGTATTTGCTCGCTGTTATGCGGATATAATAAATATCTGCCTTCTTGGGTACAGAGTCGTGGCTCTGTGTATGTACATATGTAATAACATTTTTTATTTAGCTAATTTTATTTGCGTTTTTCTAAACTAAACATATTAACCCCATCATAGCTTTTAACATTAGTAATATCATTTTTACATAAATGCTAAGAATAACAAACCATTAAAGGTACATGTTAATAATGAAATTTAAAAATGAAGTACTGCTATGATGTCATAATTTTTTAGCAGCCTCTGAAGACGGTACAGCCAATATACATAGATAGAAGTACCTAACTTAAATTCATTCAAAACTCGCTCTCGTTCATTTCTATTTCGGACACAATCCATCAGCAAGTGTTGAGAACATACATCCTCAATTTGATTGCAAATATAACAATTTGGTGATTTTTTTTTTTTTCATAAGAGATGCAAACTTTACCGATGCATAGTATATTAATGTATTTTTTTGCTGAGAGTGTTTCAACATGCTATAAAAATCTGTAATTGGATTGTCGCTACGTTACAAGAATTAAACTTAGAAACAGTTAATCAGTACATCGGTCTCATTATATATTTATAAAGATAGTACAAAAGGCGTGTGCTCGAGTGACTCTGGCGACTAGTGTGTAGATAACAGGTAATCTTTATTTTGTGTACGCAGAACGGAAGACGCTTCTACGCGGCGATGGTGGGCACGGATCCAAGTAGAACAATATCAATAGATAGCTTAATTTATCGATTTTGATAATATTAAGATATTGTTCGCGAACTTCAGCTATCTATCGATACATGTTAATTAATGTAATAAACCAAATATGTTATCTTTAGTAAGATTAGTGAAGAATATTGTAAATATAATGTCTATAAATTTACATATTATTTTTAAAACATTTTCTTTTAAAAATGTTTATTATAATTGACGAATCTATCTTAATTATTATCTTAGTAAAAACATATTAACATGTAAAAATTAAGCCTACACTTTTATATTTAATTATGTATGATATTATTATTATATATAGTTTAATACTACTGATTCGCTAAAATCTAATCAAATGACTACATTTATTTACTGGATATAATAAATTTCTGTCTTTTTGGGTACAAATTCACTGCTCACAGAGCAGTGAATTTGTACCCAAAAAGATATACATATATAATCTTTTTATTCAGCAATATGACTAATAAATGTAATAATTGTTATTTAGCCACTGACGGGACTAGCATCATAACACAAGCTGGATCTGAAGCCGGAAGTAGTAAGCCACATTTATATATTTTTTACTTTTATAAGATCTCTGACAATTTCCCTGACAGTGTTTCAACGTGCTTAGCAAAAACTGTTATTAGATTTGCGATATGTAACAAGCATTATACTCAAAGATAGATCGTATAACATCATCAAACTAAAATAATTGCGCGTGATATTTTCAACTGATATGCATTATAATAGTAATAATTATTACATAAAATCTATTTATCAACAATCACGATCACTATAAAAATATATTGGGAACTAAATTATTAATTCTTCATTATTATTGCTAACAGCAATATAACTTTAATAGCTTTTCCCCTTTAAAAACCTGGCTTTGGCTCCGGAAATTTTGAGTGTGAGAATCAGTCGAAAATGGTTAGCATACACGGAGCTATCCTTGTGATTCTCTTCACCTTACCTCTTAGTCATAAAGCAAATGGCGGTAAGTATATTATTTGGTTTAAAATTTTCTCGAAATATGCTTTTCCACGTCATAATCGATCGATTTCGTGCGGGTGGCTATATTTTGATTATGGCAATTAGGTGACGTAAGTGGTACGCAATCGATACCGATAGATAGGATAGAATAGGTTAGGTGGGATGACATCATAGAACAACGATCGTGACAGACTTTTACTATGCAAATATATATTTGATGACTACCATGACTAATATCTAGTTAACAGGTAATCTTTCTTTTGGGTATGCGGAACATAAGACTGACCTCTACGCGGCGAGGGTGGGTATGGATTCAAGTAGAACAATATCGATAAATAGCTTAAGTTTATCGATGTTGTTAATATTAGGATGTAGTATGCTAACTTCAGCTATCTATCGCTACATTTTAATTAATGTGTTAAACCAAATATATATTTGGTTTAACACATTTATAACTGTATCTCGTTGATTGCTTACCTACTACTTGCTACGAAATTGTGTAATTTCCAGTACGAATCTCGGGTTCGACAAATTTAATGTCCTTTTTAATTCGTAGCTCTATATGAATCTGTGAATCAATATATTATTTTAATTGTTTAACAATTAGACTAATAAAAATTCGTTGTTTAGGTGCCAGCGGGACCCAATCTGATTCTATGGCTCAAGCCTGGAGTGGTAAGTCAAATATACTTTCATAAGACCTCCGACTTATATATTATACCCTCGGAGTTTTCCAACGTGCTATTAAAAAGTCTTATAAGATTACTTTGCTTTAAAAATTGAAGCTTTAAAATATATAGTATAATAAACAATTTAATGAACCAATGGATATCTTCATATTATGTTAAGCTGGATTACACTTGCCCGTAAGAAAGGCTTTCGGGTTGCTATCATAATTAATATTTAGATAACAGATAATATTTATGAAGTGAAAACTTCTTTAGCGGCTTTCTTCGTAAGACGGAGGGAGAATTGTCAAACTCGCGCCCTGATCGAAAATTCGTAAGACGGAGGGAGAATTGTCATGTTTGTGTACGATAGCGCAATAAATGAATATTGTATTTTACCACATAAATGATAGTACTTTTATACTGAATTTTGCACGAATTGCTTTAATTTTTTTTATAATTAAAGCAATTCGTGCAAAATTATTCCCTAACCATTCCAAAATTTAAAAAATGCACGCCGTTAATATTCAAGTTGTCACTTCTGCCGGCACTCCCGGAGTGCACTCCGGGAGTGCCGGCAGTTTTTGACTGTTTTTTTTTGGGTATTTGACATCTATGTTAATTTTCACCTGAATAAAAACAAATATATGAACAAACGTAACGAAACTTAATACAATATATCTAAAACATCCGAATTCATTCATTCAATCCTACAGCCATTGCAGTTTTTAGAGAGCGCTCAACGCACATACGAACAGATTTGCTTACTGACTTGTTCACATATTTTTTATTATGTACCAATCGATATAGCTTTGTCACTACTTATTAAAAAAATATTCTGTAGTATAACTATACTAACTCTACTACTCAAATTATAAAAATGTTTTATTACATTCGTCAATGTATAAATACATCTATACTAATATTATAAAGCTGAAGAGTTTATTTGTTTGTTTGTTTGTTTGAACGCGCTAATCTCAGGGAGTACTGGTTCGAATTGAAAACTTATTTTAGTGTTGGATAGCCTATTTATCGAGGAAGTCTATACGCTATATAACTTCACGCTACGACGTACGAGACCGGCGCAGTAACCATAAATGCGAGTGAAATCGCGGGCACATCTAGTAATATTATAAAGCTAAAGAGTTCGTTTGTTTATTTGTTTGCTTGAACGCATTAATCTCAGAAACTTCTGGTACGAATTAAAAAAATATTTAAGTGTTGGATAGCCTATTCATCGAGGAAGGCTATAGGCTATATAACATCACGCTACGCCCAATAGGAGTGGAGCATTAATGAAAAATGTTGCAAAATCGGCGAATATTCTCTTATGTGATGCAGACGAAGTTGCGTGGGCCAGCTAGTAAATAATAATATTAGCTCCGTTTATAAACTGCCCCACTGCTGGGCACAGGTCTCTTCTCACTGTGGAAAGGGTTAGGCAATAGTCTACCATGCTGGCCTATTATGGTTGGCAGACTTAATATATCTACGAAAACATGATGCAGAATTATTATACATGCAAGTTTTCTCATACGTCGACAATTAACTAAAAATACGCACATAACTTCGAATAGACTTCGAAAATATTCTTAGTAATTTTTACGTTGCTAATGTATTTACTTGTTTTTTAATGGCGGTGCTGTTAGAGGTTATGGGTTAAATAACACACTGTACAAACACTTTAACTATTTATTTTATAGTTTTAAACTTTGACACAAGGAAGTTTTATATGTCCGTTCACTTACAGCTCACAACAAGAAGTGACAGATAGCAGTGTTGCTACGCCTTTTATAGCTTATCAAACTGTCAAGTGTTTGACTACTATTTATATTGTATGATGTTAAATTATACAATTACTGAGGTGCAATTATTCTAAATAGTTAAGTATAATAATGAATTAATTTTTGCACATATAAATGTATAAAATTCAACAGGTGCAGGTGCTGGATACCTGTTCGGTAAGCAATACATTCATACAAAAAATGCCAAGAATTGTTTTTTTTTAAACAAGAAGCTTTTCGCTCAAAGTGCAGACCCTGGGCGACCTGATACGTCTACGTTCCTAACTAAAATACCCGTTAATATATTGCAGGATAAGCCCACAACTCCTTTAGAAGTACATAATTATGATAAATTAGCAATCTGACCTGTAATTATTATAACCCTCTGTAATAATAAGTCTTTAATTATGAAATTGCCGTTCATGTCCTCCATCTAACGTTGTTTTAATTTTCTATAATTACAAATTGGTTGATGTTTTTGCTAATTTAACAAAAACCATAGTGGCCTATATAAAAGCAAATACTATACATTTAAAAAAAGACATAGAATTCAAATTGGTCATAAAAAATATTGATAAAATAGTTTGTATGAAAAAGTCAACGTTACCGATTTTATTCATACAATGCGCCTAAGCGGTCATTTCGCACGAATATGTGCGCCCGAATTGTGCGAAACGACACTTTTAAAAATATATTTTTTCGTGCGAAATTACCACTATGCCTACAATGCGGCAACTTTACATTAAAACCCCTGTTATGAAGTCTCGCGTAGTCGAGTTTTTGTCCCACAATATAACGCTGAATTCTAATATTGCACCTTATTCTTGTAGGAGGTTTATCGAGCTATGGAGCAGGTTATCGTAAATCAATATTTTAATATGTTTATTTAAAATTAGATATGTCGGAGCTCACATAAATTTTAATCTCGTATGTTTTATGTTTAATTTGTAAGCAAGATAATACACTCAATATTATTTGAATCATGTTTATTTGTTTTAACAGGAAACTATGGTAGAAGATATATAAATAGCGTAACTTCCTCAGGTGAATATTTATTTGTTCCTTACGATAACACACCATTCTGTTACACGTTATGTCTGCCTTGCCGCTATAGCAATTGCAATAAGTATATGTACTTCTTGCGTAGAAGGCCAATCCTTGTAATAAACTGAACAAGGTAGAATTTGGCTCTAGCCACCTAAATATCACAAAAGTTATTCTTCTAAATTTAAATAACTGTCAAATGGGAACTTACATTTTAGTACAAACTAAATCGGAATCTATTATGATGATCCTATCATTAAATACATTCCTTTATAGCATCAGCAACAGCATTATCAGGCGGCAGTGGCGGCAGACAAACAGAAGCTCAATCCATGGCTACATGTAAGTTCATAATTTCGTTGTAGACATTTTTTAAAGACAGCTCCCGTACTAATTTTAACGCCTGTGTTGCCTCCGTATCTGTCAATAAAAGGGACAATACCTAACAATTTAATCGTGGCATCGTAACTTTAATGGCAACGCTGTTAGGCTTGACTATGATCTTACATTTGGTATCACAAAGTGCGTCAAGTATTACATATCTACGAGTATGCATATTTAAAGAAACTCTTTTTAGGATCTTCGATAAAAGAAAGGACAATTGCACTAACATATATTTAACATACGTTTTGTATAGTGTAGTCCTTTAGTTCTAGACCACATGCAATACTTTATAATAGGAAATATAAAATTAAATAATATTCTATTTAAAAAAACTAAGCTACATGGTGAATATGTATACAAAATAAATAAACAATATAACACTTTATGGAAACCAAGAATGACAATTTTTATGCGTCTTAAAATTTATCTTAATATTTATCTTAATATATATTAATTTATCGCTATTGATGGTTATATAATACCTAACTGCATCGATTGCGTAGTAGCCGAGTACTGTATAGGTTCGATCCGCACATGGGACAAAGTACGTGTAGTACACAATTAGTTGTACCGAGTGTGTGTGTAATCCCCTGCCAGTCGACAACAGCGGATTTAATTATAGAGCGAAAGATGCCTGTTTTTAAACAAAAATGAAAAGAAAATATTGTTATATTTATATATAATAAATATTGACGGATAATTGTCAAATATAGATTTTATATAAACTAATAAGTTTAAATATGTAAGTCTAATCACGCATGAGTTTAATGGTGCGTGTATTTTGCGAGCTGCCTTCTAATTATGACTATTCCATTTGACTAATGCGTTAGTAGATTTATAGCTACAGTTATATCAGCTGATACCAGTGCCGTATTAAACAAGCGCGGGGCCCGTAGCAAACTCTTTCGATTAAGAGTGCTTGCATACATCAGACTTTTTATAGAGCTGATTATTGGGCCGACTGAAATTCTACACATTTATACGAGCGACATTTTGTAGAACTTGTGCGTTTACCGTATAAAATTCGGTGTTTTATTTACGTCAAGGGAATAGTCGGTTACCGATTGTCTAACGTGGATTGTCTTAGTAGGAAAAGTTGTAACGTTTCACGTTATTGTGACATCAAGTAAATTCAATATACCAAAGCTTAAGTAATAAGTTTCACTAAAAAAATTACGCTCAGGCAGAGATGAGTGAGCTTAAATATGCGGGGCCCCCTTTCGCACGGGCCCGTAGCAATTGCTACTCTTGCTACGTGGTAAATCCGGCACTGGCTGATACTATTTACGAACCGGTTTATAATTGGGTCTTGTGAGGACTAATATTAGAAAATCAATCAATTGACGGGATCCGTTTATTAATTATTGATCTTGGGTATATATATGAAGGCAAATCGTTGATTGCAAGCATTTTGTAATTGTAGTGTATATTAAACTATAGGTATTTATAATATATATAGGTAGTTATAAAATATAATATACACTGTTTACAGCCATAACATCATCTGGGAATCAAGCTCAAGGTAAACGTTACTTATTAAACTTATTTATAATATTGCAAACTGTTACACCCATCCGCTAATTTTAAAATCGGTTTAGGTTATTTTATCATATTGTCTATGAGCAGTTTTTAACTAGAAGTAATAGGCAATTGAGTAAACTTTGAAATGTTTCTTATTTACACTTTGATTGGAGCATCGTTAACGCAGTACATATAATAAATTATTGAATGGATTCAATAACTATATAATATTTACTGCTATATTTAATCACTACGATTATTTTTGGTCGCGAATAATAAATTATGGTACATAGTACACTTAATTTTCGCTACGCCGCACAGTGGTCCGGATTTTCAAAAAGGGGGACATGGGATCAAAAATGCTTATTTCACTTAACAGCAAAAAATTGTTTTCGATAGAAATTTTAACGCTGCTTAATACTTATTACTACCGCTTTTCAAAGAAATTGGTCCTTCAGATCAAAGAAAATATATGGGAGATAATCTATTTTTTTCGCCGTTCAGTATCAAAGTATAGCAAACAAACCTTATATTCTGATAAGTAACTGTTGTCTTTAACATGATGATAATATATAAATTGCTTGCGTGTTCCTGTGGCCTTGGCGTCTACAATGCTTTAAAGTTTAAAATTTCAGTTTGGAATCTTCTTAATAATTAACGAATTTTTCAATTAAGATCAATTCAAAATATAATTATTTGATAAAATAATAATATAAATTATTAGCAGGTATTTATTTACTTTATTATGCTAAAAATATCTCCTACTTTTTATATACAATTGAAGACACGTATTGTTTCGTCGACTATTTGTAAATGATTGAAACTACTCTTCCGGTAAAGTAATAATTTATCCCCCATTTTTGTATTTACAAAAATTGCTGTTTGATTATAAAGTTCCAGTGTAACCATCGTATCATAAACTTCTTAAAGCTAAATAACCTAATAACCAAAATAATATTTGGCTTCCAAAAACAGCAGGCCCAAAACAATAAACATTACATTTTCTAACGATAGTGCACATAAAGCTTGTATTAACATGAATCAATGTTTTGTTTACACAGCTCCAGAGACTTCAACCGCCACGCCTCCAGGTAGTGTTAATGAGACAATTTTACTATTGCCTACTGCCTTTCGAGGATGTAATTCAAACGTTAATTGCTATATACAAGTTACCACTGATAAATAACCTCACCAAACACTGCTTCGATTGTACTGTACCATAATATTTGGCTTCCCAAAAACAGCAGGCCCAAAACAATAAACATTAAATATTCTAAAGATAGTGCACATAAAGCTTGTATTAACATGAATCAATGTTTTGTTTACACAGCTCCAGAGACTTCAACCGCCACGCCTCCATGTGATGGTAATGAAAGAATCATAATATATTTGCCAACTGCCTATCGAGAATGTGATCAAAACTATTTTCTGCATACTAGATAACACTGATAAATAACCTCACCAAACACTGCTTCGATTGTACTGTACCATAATATTTGGCTTCCCAAAAACAGCAGGCCCTACACAATAAACATTAAATATTCTAACGATAGTGCACAAAGCTTGTATTAACATGAATCAATGTTTTGTTTACACAGCTCCAGAGACTTCAACCCCCACGCCTCCAGGTAGTGTTAATGAGACAATTTTACTGTTGCCTACTGCCTATCGAGAATGTGATCAAAACTATTTTCTGTATACTAGTTAACACTGATAAATGACCTCACAAAACACTGCTTCGATTGTACTCTACCATAATATTTGGCTTCCCAAAAACAGCAGGCCCTAAACAATAAACATTAAATTTTCTAACGATAGTGCACATAAAGCTTGTATTAACATGAATCAATAATTTGTTTACACAGCTCCAGAGACTTCAACCGCCACGCCTCCATGTGATGGTAATGAAAGAATCATAATATATTTGCCAACTGCCTATCGAGAATGTGATCAAAACTATTTTCTGCATACTAGATAACACTGATAAATAACCTCACCAAACAATGCTTCGATTGTACTGTACCATAATATTTGGCTTCCCAAAAACAGCAGGCCCTACACAATAAACATTAAATATTCTAACGATAGTGCACAAAGCTTGTATTAACATGAATCAATGTTTTGTTTACACAGCTCCAGAGACTTCAACCCCCACGCCTCCAGGTAGTGTTAATGAGACAATTTTACTGTTGCCTACTGCCTATCGAGAATGTGATCAAAACTATTTTCTGTATACTAGTTAACACTGATAAATGACCTCACAAAACACTGCTTCGATTGTACTCTACCATAATATTTGGCTTCCCAAAAACAGCAGGCCCTAAACAATAAACATTAAATTTTCTAACGATAGTGCACATAAAGCTTGTATTAACATGAATCAATGTTTTGTTTACACAGCTCCAGAGACTTCAACCGCCACGCCTCCAGGTAGTGTTAATGAGACAATTTTCCTATTCCCTACTGGCTATCGAGAATGTGATTAACATTTTCTGTATACCAGTTAACACTGATAAATAACCTCACCAAACACTGCTTCGATTGTACTGTACCATAATATTTGGCTTCCCAAAAACAGCAGGCCCTAAACAATAAACATTAAATATTCTAACGATAGTGCACATAAAGCTTGTATTAACATGAATCAATGTTTTGTTTACACAGCTCCAGAGACTTCAACCCCCACGCCTCCAGGTAGTGTTAATGAGACAATTTTACTGTTGCCTACTGCCTATCGAGAATGTGATCAAAACTATTTTCTGTATACTAGTTAACACTGATAAATAACCTCACCAAACACTGCTTCGATTGTATTCTACCATAATATTTGGCTTCCCAAAAACAGCAGGCCCTAAACAATAAACATTAAATATTTTAACGATTGTGCACATAAAGCTTGTATTAACATGAATCAATGTTTTGTTTACACAGCTCCAGAGACTTCAACCCCCACGCCTCCAGGTAGTGTTAATGAGACAATTTTACTGTTGCCTACTGCCTATCGAGAATGTGATCAAAACTATTTTCTGTATACTAGTTAACACTGATAAATGACCTCACCAAACACTGCTTCGATTGTACTCTACCATAATATTTGGCTTCCCAAAAACAGCAGGCCCTAAACAATAAACATTAAATTTTCTAACGATAGTGCACATAAAGCTTGTATTAACATGAATCAATGTTTTGTTTACACAGCTCCAGAGACTTCAACCCCCACGCCTCCAGGTAGTGTTAATGAGACAATTTTACTGTTGCCTACTGCCTATCGAGAATGTGATCAAAACTATTTTCTGTATACTAGTTAACACTGATAAATGACCTCACCAAACACTGCTTCGATTGTACTCTACCATAATATTTGGCTTCCCAAAAACAGCAGGCCCAAAACAATAAACATTAAATATTCTAAAGATAGTGCACATAAAGCTTGTATTAACATGAATCAATGTTTTGTTTACACAGCTCCAGAGACTTCAACCGCCACGCCTCCATGTGATGGTAATGAAAGAATCATAATATATTTGCCAACTGCCTATCGAGAATGTGATCAAAACTATTTTCTGTATACTAGTTAACACTGATAAATAACCTCACCAAACACTGCTTCGATTGTACTCTACCATAATATTTGGCTTCCCAAAAACAGCAGGCACTAAACAATAAACATTAAATATTTTAACGATTGTGCACATAAAGCTTGTATTAACATGAATCAATGTTTTGTTTACACAGCTCCAGAGACTTCAACCCCCACGCCTCCAGGTAGTGTTAATGAGACAATTTTACTGTTGCCTACTGCCTATCGAGAATGTGATCAAAACTATTTTCTGTATACCAGTTAACACTGATAAATAACCTCACCAAACACTGCTTCGATTGTACTGTACCATAATATTTGGCTTCCCAAAAACAGCAGGCCCTAAACAATAAACATTAAATATTCTAACGATAGTGCACATAAAGCTTGTATTAACATGAATCAATGTTTTGTTTACACAGCTCCAGAGACTTCAACCGCCACGCCTCCAGGTAGTGTTAATGAGACAATTTTACTGTTGCCTACTGCCTATCGAGAATGTGATCAAAACTGTTTTCTGTATACTAGTTAACACTGATAAATAACCTCACCAAACACTGCTTCGATTGTACTCTACCATAATATTTGGCTTCCCAAAAACAGCAGGCCCTAAACAATAAACATTAAATTTTCTAACGATAGTGCACATAAAGCTTGTATTAACATGAATCAATGTTTTGTTTACACAGCTCCAGAGACTTCAACCCCCACGCCTCCAGGTAGTGTTAATGAGACAATTTTACTGTTGCCTACTGCCTATCGAGAATGTGATCAAAACTATTTTCTGTATACTAGTTAACACTGATAAATGACCTCACCAAACACTGCTTCGATTGTACTCTACCATAATATTTGGCTTCCCAAAAGCAGCAGGCCCTAAACAATAAACATTAAATTTTCTAACGATAGTGCAACGATACATAAAGCTTGTATTAACATGAATCAATGTTTTGTTTACACAGCTCCAGAGACTTCAACCGCCACGCCTCCAGGTAGTGTTAATGAGACAATTTTCCTATTCCCTACTGGCTATCGAGAATGTGATCAACATTTTCTGTATACCAGTTAACACTGATAAATAACCTCACCAAACACTGCTTCGATTGTACTGTACCATAATATTTGGCTTCCCAAAAACAGCAGGCCCTAAACAATAAACATTAAATATTCTAACGATAGTGCACATAAAGCTTGTATTAACATGAATCAATGTTTTGTTTACACAGCTCCAGAGACTTCAACCGCCACGCCTCCAGGTAGTGTTAATGAGACAATTTTACTGTTGCCTACTGCCTATCGAGAATGTGATCAAAACTATTTTCTGTATACTAGTTAACACTGATAAATGACCTCACCAAACACTGCTTCGATTGTACTGTACCATAATATTTGGCTTCCCAAAAACAGCAGGCCCTAAACAATAAACATTAAATATTCTAACGATAGTGCACATAAAGCTTGTATTAACATGAATCAATGTTTTGTTTACACAGCTCCAGAGACTTCAACCCCCACGCCTCCAGGTAGTGTTAATGAGACAATTTTACTGTTGCCTACTGCCTATCGAGAATGTGATCAAAACTATTTTCTGTATACTAGTTAACACTGATAAATGACCTCACCAAACACTGCTTCGATTGTACTCTACCATAATATTTGGCTTCCCAAAAGCAGCAGGCCCTAAACAATAAACATTAAATTTTCTAACGATAGTGCACATAAAGCTTGTATTAACATGAATCAATGTTTTGTTTACACAGCTCCAGAGACTTCAACCCCCACGCCTCCAGGTAGTGTTAATGAGACAATTTTACTGTTGCCTACTGCCTATCGAGAATGTGATCAAAACTATTTTCTGTATACTAGTTAACACTGATAAATGACCTCACCAAACACTGCTTCGATTGTACTCTACCATAATATTTGGCTTCCCAAAAACAGCAGGCCCTAAACAATAAACATTAAATTTTCTAACGATAGTGCACATAAAGCTTGTATTAACATGAATCAATGTTTTGTTTACACAGCTCCAGAGACTTCAACCGCCACGCCTCCAGGTAGTGTTAATGAGACAATTTTCCTATTCCCTACTGGCTATCGAGAATGTGATCAACATTTTCTGTATACCAGTTAACACTGATAAATAACCTCACCAAACACTGCTTCGATTGTACTGTACCATAAAATTTGGCTTCCCAAAAACAGCAGGCCCTAAACAATAAACATTAAATATTCTAACGATAGTGCACATAAAGCTTGTATTAACATGAATCAATGTTTTGTTTACACAGCTCCAGAGACTTCAACCGCCACGCCTCCAGGTAGTGTTAATGAGACAATTTTACTGTTGCCTACTGCCTATCGAGAATGTGATCAAAACTATTTTCTGTATACTAGTTAACACTGATAAATAACCTCACCAAACACTGCTTCGATTGTACTCTACCATAATATTTGGCTTCCCAAAAACAGCAGGCCCTAAACAATAATAAAAAAATAATAAAATAAAAAGTATTTATTACAAAAAAGTGTTACATTATGTGTTATTACCAGCGGCCCCACACTAGGCAAGCCTGTCCTGTGGGTACCTATTTTGATTTACCATTTAAATTAACATATTGGGCTCAATCGACATCATTAAACCTCAATCATTTATAACTAGTTTAACAATAATGTATGAACAAGTTTTACAAATTATTATGGTACATTTTTTATTTTTGGTGTAAGTACGTAAAAATTAAAATCTTTCTATATCTGCATATTATTATGATATTCATATTATAACTAACTTTAATATATATTATGTAAGTCTGTGTATGAGCATGAGTGTGTCTACATAATAAACATTAAATATTCTAACGATAGTGCACATAAAGCTTGTATTAACATGAATCAATGTTTTGTTTACACAGCTCCAGAGACTTCAACCCCCACGCCTCCAGGTAGTGTTAATGAGACAATTTTACTGTTGCCTACTGCCTATCGAGAATGTGATCAAAACTATTTTCTGTATACTAGTTAACACTGATAAATGACCTCACCAAACACTGCTTCGATTGTACTCTACCATAATATTTGGCTTCCCAAAAACAGCAGGCCCTAAACAATAAACATTAAATTTTCTAACGATAGTGCACATAAAGCTTGTATTAACATGAATCAATGTTTTGTTTACACAGCTCCAGAGACTTCAACCGCCACGCCTCCAGGTAGTGTTAATGAGACAATTTTCCTATTCCCTACTGGCTATCGAGAATGTGATCAACATTTTCTGTATACCAGTTAACACTGATAAATAACCTCACCAAACACTGCTTCGATTGTACTGTACCATAATATTTGGCTTCCCAAAAACAGCAGGCCCTAAACAATAAACATTAAATATTCTAACGATAGTGCACATAAAGCTTGTATTAACATGAATCAATGTTTTGTTTACACAGCTCCAGAGACTTCAACCGCCACGCCTCCAGGTAGTATTAATGAGACAATTTTACTGTTGCCTACTGCCTATCGAGAATATGATCAAAACTATTTTCTGTATACTAGTTAACACTGATAAATAACCTCACCAAACACTGCTTCGATTGTACTGTACCATAATATTTGGCTTCCCAAAAACAGCAGGCCCTAAACAATAAACCATTAATTTTCTAACGATAGTGCACATAAAGCCTGTATTAACATGAATCAATGTTTTGTTTACACAGCTCCAGAGACTTCAACCGCCACGCCTCCAGGTAGTGTTTATGAGACAATTTTACTGTTGCCTACTGCCTATCGAGAATATGATCAAAACTATTTTCTGTATACTAGTTAACACTGATAAATAACCTCACCAAACACTGCTTCGATTGTACTGTACCATAATATTTGGCTTCCCAAAAACAGCAGGCCCTAAACAATAAACATTAAATATTCTAACGATAGTGCACATAAAGCCTGTATTAACATGAATCAATGTTTTGTTTACACAGCTCCAGAGACTTCAACCGCCACGCCTCCAGGTAGTGTTAATGAGACAATTTTCCTATTCCCTACTGGCTATCGAGAATGTGATCAACATTTTCTGTATACCAGTTAACACTGATAAATAACCTCACCAAACACTGCTTCGATTGTACTGTACCATAATATTTGGCTTCCCAAAAACAGCAGGCCCTAAACAATAAACATTAAATTTTCTAACGATAGTGCACATAAAGCTTGTATTAACATGAATCAATGTTTTGTTTACACAGCTCCAGAGACTTCAACTGCCACGCCTCCAGGTAGTGTTAATGAGACAATTTTCCTATTCCCTACTGGCTATCGAGAATGTGATCAACATTTTCTGTATACCAGTTAACACTGATAAATAACCTCACCAAACACTGCTTCGATTGTACTGTACCATAATATTTGGCTTCCCAAAAACAGCAGGCCCTACACAATAAACATTAAATTTTCTAACGATAGTGCACATAAAGCTTGTTTTAACATGAATCAATGTTTTGTTTACACAGCTCCAGTGAATTCATGACTTACATGATCACCTTTATGAGAGAAATAAACGATATATTATTATTATTATTATATGAAAAATACCCGCAAATATCTTGACATCCCAACTTTAAAACGTAGTTATAATTATAGACTGCTGAGTTTAAAATGATAGTAAGTAGTTGTAATGAAATTACTGTCTAAATGAGAAAAAAAATTAGATTAAAATTCATTTGTTTACAACGAATTTTTTATTATATAAACAATGAAAAACTAAATAAAACGATTTTTCTTATGTCGAAAAGAAAAACAAATAATAATATTTAAAACAAAAATGGTTTCTTAATATTAATGATAAGTGGTAGAAAATAATTGTTAATTAAAAATGCGTTTCTAAGCAATAAAAATATTTTTTGAGGAATGATTTTTCTTTTAAAAGTCATTATTTGTATCAAAGATTAAGATCCCAAAATAAAAAAATCAATTATCTTATAAACAACGCATTTGTTTATAACAAATTTTAAACAATAAGAGATAAAAATTTAAATAAATTATTTCTATACAGCTTCTGATAACAAAAAACGGATCATTAATAAATTTAAAAAAAAAAGTATTTCAATGATTAATTTAAGTTTTAATTTTTGCAACTACGAAAATTGTTACACACATTGTTGCACGCGGCCGCACTCGCGCATCATTCTTAACTATTGTTTTTACGCGCTCATATTTAATTTAAATATTGTAAATCTTTATCTAAATCATTATACATTTCAAACTACAGTCCACTAGTCTCATTTATACACTGCATTGAGATATCGTCGGCAACACTTTTGTACCGATCATGACATATCTATGACGAATTTCAACAATGGTATTTATAGAATAGCATTCGTATTAACTACGTAAGAAAAATTACAGAAAAGCTAAATAGGAAATAATTTATCTGATAGAACCGTACACATATTGTTAAAACTGTAGGCATGGCAATACTGCGTGTCTCAGATTTAAAACAATAAATGCCGGTGTATTTGAAATCGCGTAAATACTTTTTAAAACGAAAACAAGATTCGAAAGTGTCCGTGAGATTGTAATGATTGATCATTAAGTCATAAAATAAAATACAAATTATTGTTTAGGTGGAATGTATGTTGATTCATAGGCCAAATTGTTCATTGTTCTTTAACCATAATTGATTTAAATTTTAAGTTGGATCGTTATTGATATAACTACCGCGAAATTGCAATAGGTACTTAAGGTATATGTAACCATAGGTACGAAGAATTATACGACATTAGCCGAAACATGCCGAAATACTAAGAACGCGATTCGACTGCGTATGTCAAATGCATGATAGTGTGCGTGCGGTGTTTTTCATTAATTTAATGTATTTCTAATGCATATTTTATAAAAATATTAGGATTCGCCACTCGTCCTCCATATAAACTTCAAATATGCGAAATTTCATACTCCTTCGTCCGCGCAATTTTCGTAAAAGGGGGTACAAAGTTTTTGCTTCACGTATTAATATATAGATTGAACTACTACTTTTTAACTTGACTACTATTTTCAGCTATTTAAATTAATAAACGCGTAAACGTAAGACAATATTAAGTAATTTGTCTGTCCGTTGATTTGACAAATTTGCTTTGACTATAAAATGTACTTGAGAACAATAATGGGACAAAATACGTAATGGTTTCGTTATTCGGAAAAAGGTCGGAATTTGGTAAGGCTTGTATCAAGTTAAGTGAGTTGCAATTAAATAAATGCTTCATTTACAGGATCTGATGGAGAATCAAACATATTAAAAAGTCCTTACCCTATCAATTGTTGGAAGGCCAGACGTAATTAAAAACCCATTGTGTCTAGCCGCCGGTGTGCCGCTGCGACTAAATAGGTTAATGACAATAACTTGATACGTCTTAATGATCTATTAATATTTATCTTGCAGTGGGTTACAATTATTTAATATTTTTTCATAGTAATAATTACAAATACTTGTATTGCTATTTGTAAAACTGGTTCAAACTCGGTTACAAGTTTCTAATAAAAGTAATAATAGTAATAGCACCTCTGTATATTATGTAAACAGTCCTATTGCTAGGCATGTGCCTGTTCTCAGTGTGAGAAGACATAGGCAACAAAAACCAAATTAATTTAATAACTAACTTTTAACGCTGGCTCCACCTGTGTCTACGCCAGAGATCGCATACCGGGTTAAAAAATCTCCTTTGATAACTTAGGATTTAGTCAATCTAAGTACAATGTTTTGACTAAATCCGTCCTACGATCTGCTCATTATTGAATGTTATGAAAAAAAAGACACTACACAATCCTATGTGAAGCCGTTTGGATGTTTGTATCCAAACGGCTTCACATAGGATTGTGTAGTATCTCTTTTTTCATAAAATATAATTTTACCGACGTCATCACAATAATATTTAAGAAGTGCCATGTCTTCTATTTTGTAACGAGCTTTATTTCGCAAACTAAACGTGAATTAGACTGCATGGATGGCGTAGTGGTTTAGCTGGTCACCTCGCTACTACCACTGCGCCGAGTGTTGTGGGTTCGATCCCCACATGAAACCAAAATTTGTGTAATCCACAATTAGCTGTTCAGTGTCTGGGTGTTTGTGACCGTTGTCTAAATGTCCGTAAACTCTCCTGTGACCCAGGGATCATTCCTAGTGCGGAAGTTGTTTTTATTTTTATTAATAAGTCTAATACTGGCATAGTTTTCTAATAAATTTGCTACATTTGTTAAGGTTGCGGCTCTGGTCCAGGCCCTGCTCCATCTAGGAGTGTCCTCCTCGAAGTTCGTGGTGAAGTTTGGCGGCGGCCCATGTCGTGCGGTGTCCCGCAGGGATCGGTTCTTGGTCCGCTCCTGTGGGACATGGGGTACGACTGGGCCCTACGTGGTGCCCTATCCCCCGGGCTGAGCGTCATCCGCTATGCTGACGACACCCTTGTCACAGCCCGTGGGGGTAACTTCGAGGAGTCGGCCCGTTTGGCCACCGCGGGGGTTTCCCAGGTAGTCGGGCGTATCGAGGCGCTGGGTTTACGGGTGGCTCTAAACAAGTTGGAGTCCCTGGTCTTTCATGGGCCCCGTCGCAGTCCACACCGCGGCGCCTCGATAATAACTTTATACCTACTATTTATTTAATAATGTTCTGCGGATTATAACGAATTGAACTATATCAAAAGCATTATGTTCTTCTTTATTTTGTTTAAAAATTACAAACTAGTACCATTCATAAAAAAATAATTATTTAAAGTCTTTAAAAATGACTTATTCCTAAAATATTATAAAACAAAGAAAAAGAAAACTAAAACCCTCTAATAGGCGTCATAAAGTTCCTCCGCATCACAGTCGACCGGTAGTGTGCCCAGAAGACTGGCAGCATTGCCACGTTGAATGGCAATGCTTATTCTTTCTGCAAAATAAAGCCCAGCCCTCTGGTCACGGGAAGCGTCGACTAACCTTTTTGCTATGTCTCTATAGAGCGCACGAGCACTGGGACCCCATGACCCTAGCGTTTCGACCCCAAACGGCTCAAAAACATAATCCCCTACCAGGTTTTTGTATTTGCGCCGTTTGAGAGTCTCCGCAGATGCAGCAGCAGCACCAGCACAACCCGCCGTGCTAGGAAGATGTGATGGCGCAAGGGTGTCGACACACGTTGCGTCCCACACCAAGGGCCTACCCATCTTCCAAGGCATCAATGACATACCGTCCGGTCTCTTCCCATCGTCACGTGCCAAGCCATTAGGTTCGAGATGAGCTGGCACGCCGGCGGTGACAAGAGCACGACGGATAATGTCGTTAAGATTGGCGTGCCGCGAAAAACGACCGGCACTCCTGCTACATGATAGGCCATGGTGGCCAAGGCCATCGACGGCTTCCCCACAGTGACATCGATGCGGAGAAACACATGGAGCACCTAAACGAAGGCAAGAAGCGATGCGGAACGTTGTATCGTCCAACATAGTGCCTATGTTGGACGAAGGGAGTGCTTGGAGCCAAAGACCCGATTCCCACTCCCCCACAGCCAATAAACGGGCACGCTCAGCAACATTAAGAGATGTGTTTATGAGATGTTCTCTCATCATGTTGCAGAGCGGCCCATCCCACCGACTCTGAGAGAATAGATCGGATGGCAAATCAGAGCTTGGACAGATCATTTTCCAAGCGTTTACTGCGTCGGACTTGCACGACACTTCAGAATTAACCAGTGTGGGAGCTAAAATTTTCCTGGTCAATTCTTCAGTGCAGTGGACCGAAGACAGGAACGCCGGTAAACTGACATCACTAATTTTGCGAACGCCGAGGCCACCCAAGCGAACTGGTAGGGTTGCCTGGAGCCACACTCGGTCGTTCATGGCCAAATTTAAAATTTTACTAAGTGTATGCCGAATAGTATCGTCGATTTTTTCCAAAAGTATTAAATGCTTCCAAAATTGAGAGGATCGGAGGGCATGTGTGAATTTAGGAACGAAGAGGCAATAACGAATGATTGTATAAGCAGACTGAATATTAATTTTGAGTAGTCGGTCTGAAACTTCACAAAAATTTTGGATCTTTTCATCTATAAACGACTCGAATGCCTCCTCCAATACAGGAGACCCAAGAAGGCGAAAAGAATCTTTTTCAATAATTTTGATGTTTGGAGCCAAAGAATTGAATTTTGATAGGGCCCAAGACTTATCTATTTTATCGTTAATATTTTATTGTGATTATATGTACATATTAAAACTTATAGTATAATGATATTTAAAGTCTAGATCAAAAATCATTTATTCATTTAGGTCACAAAGTTACACATCTGAACGTCAAAATCACTACATATAAAACAAAGTCCCCCGCCGCGTCTCTGTCTATCTTTTCGCGATAAACTCAAAAACTACTAAACGGATTTTCATGCGGTTTTCACCAATAGATAGAGTGATTCTGGAGGAAGGTATAGCATATTTGACCTTGGTATGTCAGACCACACAGCCCAAATATTAGTAGGTATGTCCAGTTAAAAAATCATGTACCCTAAGTCACTGGTATACTGAAAAAGAGACTTTAGCATAGAACATAAATGTAAATTTAGTAAGTGTCTACAAAGCCTAAGTTTTCAAGAAATTTACTCTACTAATGATGTAGATTTCGCTTTTATTATATTTCATGATTGTTATAAACTTTTCTATGATCTTTGCTTCCCAATTATACCTAAGGGTTAGAAACAGTGTGACCAAAAATCCTAGTTGGATATCTAAAGGAATAGATGCTATAGACGCAAAAGACTTTTACTGTGGAGATACAGAAAGAATTCAACTGAAAGTGAAAAACTTATTCTTAAAAATTACAGCAAAAGGCTAAAAAAGGTTGTTAAGCTTACACAAAAGTCTCGAAATAATTATTATATATCCAATGCTGAAAATAAATCTAAAGCTACATGGAAAGTAATAAACACTAATAAAACTAAATTGCCAAGAGAAAATATCAAACAAGTTAAAATAAATAATAACATAATATCAGACCCCGTGTTGGGACCGCTTCAATATTGAATTTATATTAATGATTTACCTCAAAGAATACAACATCCAATGATTCTTTTTGCTGACGATAGCACAGCCATATTCGCAAACGATAACATAGAAACTATGGAAGTAGACATTAATAATACTTTACACTCAATTATAAAGTGGCTAACCATTAATAACTTAGTTATAAACTTAAATAAAACGAAATTAGTTTCATATACAAAACATTTACAGAAACCTCTTAAATTAAATTGTAATGATACAAATATTGAAAATGTAAATTGCATAAAATTTTTAGGCCTCTGGATAGACAGCGGTATGACATGGCAAACACACATAAATTAAGTTTGCAATAAATTAAATCAGTATTCTTAAGCACTCTATAAGTTAGCAAAATTTGTTGACCAATCAGCAGTACTAACTAACTGCATATCATGCTTACATATCTTCATCATTGAAGTATGGCATTATATACTGGGGCAATGCTAGTAACAAAGAACTAGTATTTAAAGTTTAGAAAAAGTGTATACGTGCTATAGCAAATATATTTGCACCGGAGTCTTGCAAACCATATTTTAAGAAATTTTAAATGCTAACACTTGCTTCAATTTATATATGAAGTTGTCGTTTTTGTAAAAACAAATAAATCTTTATTTGGCGAGCTCAAGTCAAAGAGAAAGATTCAAAAGATTTCTACTGTGCCTCATAAAACTGCCCTATTTGATAAAAGTTTATTCGGTATGGCATCAAAGATATATAATAAAGTACCAATTCAGATAATAAACATTCCAGAACTAAAAATATTTAAAAACTGATTGATTGAAAAAGTATATTACAGGATCCAAGATTTCCTTAATGACAACTCTAATTAGGTACTGTCCTTGTTAGTTATATAAAATAAGCATGTTTTCGTTATTTAAATTTATAAATGTTGTATGCTTAACCGTAGGACATACTGGAACCTATGTTTTTATATGTACACCTTTTTATTTACCTATTGCCCACAATAAATTAAAAATCTTAAAAAAAAAGATTGTTTATCATTCCATGCTATTTGCAGGTTCAGGACAAACTGGTGGAGCGGCGAACTCAGCTGCAGCTGCAGCCGCTTCTGGTAAACACATATTAATACTTAGATACGATTGTGTGTTATATATTTTTCTTTATATAAAAATATTTGTTATGTGAGTCCAATGATGTTAGAAGCCACTACTGATAGAAAACTATAGGCACCGCATCCTTTATAGAGTCAAACATAATTGACTGGCATTATTGGTTCTGTTGATTGTATACATGACATGGTATACAGTCATCACCTTAGTAGAAACGGACTGCATGCGCAAAATTATATAACAAGAACCTACGGAACCTTAAAGTACCTACAGCCATTAGGATATAAACATTCTAATGTAAATATCTATGAGAGACTATATGAAAAATACCCACAAATATCTTGACATCCCAACTTTAAAACGTAGTTATAATTATAGACTGCGGAGTTTAAAATTATAGTAAGTAGTTGTAATGAAATTACTGTCTATAGATTTTATCGCATTATTTATTTGAAAATAACACTTTTATATAATTTTGTAATTACTAGCGGTCGCAAAGTGGTCGAAAGGACATTCTTCAGCTGCCATACATTGTTAGCCTAAGAACCAACAGCCACACAACAATGATAAATATGAGGTTAAGGATGACCACATTCAATTAAAAGTGAATATAAGTCACGGACTCTTCTGAATATTGCATATTATATACTACTTAACTGAAATACTTATTGTCGAGTACTCAACATGCACCTGCCGCGCCTAACCGCTGATCGGAGCGGAACTTCTACGTCATCGCCCCACCGCCCCACTCCAGCCATCGGCGCTCGCCCGCCGCACCGGCAGTCAGTCAGCCACAGTCAACAAGTGCTTTTTTGATCAACTTTTTTCAGCAGTCCCAGAAAATTATGAACGAGGTGTCATTCGATTCGGATTAGCATGTAGATGATATTTGAAAAAAATATCAAGCTCCGCTTGCAAACATTGCAAAAGTTATAAACAATTAACTAAAAAAAAACAAGGGGTTTCGTTTTTTTGCAAATATCTCAAAATCTAATTGAGATTTTTCAAATCTAAAAAAAGATTAAAAAAGAAGAGGAAATTTCCTAAAAAAAAGCCTCGACTCCTGGAATTTTAGGACCAATCTTTATAACTTTCCCAGAGGGATGAAAATACGGCCGAAAACGGGTACTCTGGCTTGAGCAAGCCACGCCTACTTCGGACACTTTATCAATAAAAATTATTTAAACGTATTAAATATAAAATTGAAGAAACGAAAATATTCTGGGGCCTGCTGGATAGATAAATAAACAATAATACGGCAGATTTTTTTTAAATTCGAATGTCGAATGTGAAAATCGTTTAGAATGAGAAAAAAAATAAGATTAAAATTCTTTGTTTACAACAAATTGTTTATAATATAAACAATGAAAAACTAAATAAAACGATTTTTTAATGTCGAAAAGAAAAACAAATAATAATATTTAAAACAAAAATGGTTTCTTAATATTAATGATAAGTGGTAGAAAATAATTGTTAATTAAAAATGCGTTTCTAAGCAATAAAAATATTTTTTGAGGAATGATTTTTCTTTTAAAAGTCATTATTTGTATCAAAGATTAAGATCCCAAAATAAAAAAATCAATTATCTTATAAACAACGCATTTGTATATAACAAATTTTAAACAATAAGAGATAAAAATTTAAATAAATTATTTCTATACAGCTTCTGATAACAAAAAACGGATCATTAATAAATTAAAAAAAAAAGTATTTCAATGATTAATTTAAGTTTTAATTTTTGCAACTACGAAAATTGTTACACACATTGTTGCACGCGGCCGCACTCGCGCATCATTCTTAACTATTGTTTTTACGCGCTCATATTTAATTTAAATATTGTAAATCTTTATCTAAATCATTATACATTTCAAACTACAGTCCACTAGTCTCATTTATACACTGCATTGAGATATCGTCGGCAACACTTTTGTACCGATCATGACATATCTATGACGAATTTCAACAATGGTATTTATAGAATAGCATTCGTATTAACTACGTAAGAAAAATTACAGAAAAGCTAAATAGGAAATAATTTATCTGATAGAACCGTACACATATTGTTAAAACTGTAGGCATGGCAATACTGCGTGTCTCAGATTTAAAACAATAAATGCCGGTGTATTTGAAATCGCGTAAATACTTTTTAAAACGAAAACAAGATTCGAAAGTGTCCGTGAGATTGTAATGATTGATCATTAAGTCATAAAATAAAATACAAATTATTGTTTAGGTGGAATGTATGTTGATTCATAGGCCAAATTGTTCATTGTTCTTTAACCATAATTGATTTAAATTTTAAGTTGGATCGTTATTGATATAACTACCGCGAAATTGCAATAGGTACTTAAGGTATATGTAACCATAGGTACGAAGAATTATACGACATTAGCCGAAACATGCCGAAATACTAAGAACGCGATTCGACTGCGTATGTCAAATGCATGATAGTGTGCGTGCGGTGTTTTTCATTAATTTAATGTATTTCTAATGCATATTTTATAAAAATATTAGGATTCGCCACTCGTCCTCCATATAAACTTCAAATATGCGAAATTTCATACTCCTTCGTCCGCGCAATTTTCGTAAAAGGGGGTACAAAGTTTTTGCTTCACGTATTAATATATAGATTGAACTACTACTTTTTAACTTTACTACTATTTTCAGCTATTTAAATTAATAAACGCGTAAACGTAAGACAATATTAAGTAATTTGTCTGTCCGTTGATTTGACAAATTTGCTTTGACTATAAAATGTACTTGAGAACAATAATGGGACAAAATACGTAATGGTTTCGTTATTCGGAAAAAGGTCGGAATTTGGTAAGGCTTGTATCAAGTTAAGTGAGTTGCAATTAAAGAAATGCTTCATTTACAGGATCTGATGGAGAATCAAACATATAAAAAAGTCCTTACCCTATCAATTGTTGGAAGGCCAGACGTAATTAAAATCCCATTGTGTCTAGCCGCCGGTGTGCCGCTGCGACTAAATAGGTTAATGACAATAACTCGATACGTCTTAATGATCTATTAATATTTATCTTGCAGTGGGTTACAATTATTTAATATTTTTTCATAGTAATAATTACAAATACTTGTATTGCTATTTGTAAAATTGGTTCAAACTCGGTTACAAGTTTCTAATAAAAGTAATAATACTAATAGCACCTCTGTATATTATGTAAACAGTCCTATTGCTGGGCATGTGCCTGTTCTCAGTGTGAGAAGACATAGGCAACAAAAACCAAATTAATTTAATAACTAACTTTTAACGCTGGCTCCACCTGTGTCTACGCCAGAGATCGCATACCGGGTTAAAAAATCTCGTTTGATAACTTAGGATTTAGTCAATCTAAGTACAATGTTTTGACTAAATCCGTCCTACGATCTGCTCATTATTGAATGTTATGAAAAAAGAGACACTACACAATCCTATGTGAAGCCGTTTGGATGTTTGTATCCAAACGGCTTCACATAGGATTGTGTAGTATCTCTTTTTTCATAAAATATAATTTTACCGACATCATCACAATAATATTTAAGAAGTGCGATGTCTTATATTTTGTAACGAGCTTTATTTCGCAAACTAAACGTGAATTAGACTGCATGGATGGCGTAGTGGTCTAGCTGGTCACCTCGCTACTACCACTGCGCCATGTGTTGTGGGTTCGATCCCCACATGAAACCAAAATTTGTGTAATCCACAATTAGCTGTTCAGTGTCTGGGTGTTTGCTACCGTTGTCTAAATGTCCGTAAACTCTCCCGTGACCCAGGAATCATTCCTAGTGCGGAAGTTGTTTTTATTTTTATTAATAAGTCTAATACTGACATAGTTTTCTAATAAATTTGCTACATTTGTTAAGGTTGCGGCTCTGGTCCAGGCCCTGCTCCATCTAGGAGTGTCCTCCTCGAAGTTCATGGTGAAGTTTGGCGGCGGCCCATGTCGTGCGGTGTCCCGCAGGGATCGGTTCTTGGTCCGCTCCTGTGGGACATGGGGTACGACTGGGCCCTACGTGGTGCCCTACCCCCCGGGCTGAGCGTCATCCGCTATGCTGACGACACCCTTGTCACAGCCCGTGGGGGTAACTTCGAGGAGGCGGCCCGTTTGGCCACCGCGGGGGTATCCCAGGTAGTCGGGCGTATCGAGGCGCTGGGTTTACGGGTGGCTCTAAACAAGTTGGAGTCCCTGGTCTTTCATGGGCCCCGTCGCAGTCCACACCGCGGCGCCTTGATAAAAACTTTATACCTACTATTTATTTAATAATGTTCTGCGGATTATAACGAATTGAACTATATCAAAAGCATTATGTTCTTCTTTATTTTGTTTAAAAATTACAAACTAGTACCATTCATAAAAAAATAATTATTTAAAGTCTAGATCAAAAATCATTTATTCATTTAGGTCACAAAGTTACACATCTGAACGTCAAAATCACTACATATAAAACAAAGTCCCCCGCCGCGTCTCTGTCTATCTTTTCGCGATAAACTCAAAAACTACTGAACGGATTTTTATGCGGTTTTCACCAATAGATAGAGTGATTCTGGAGGAAGGTATAGCATATTTGACCTTGGTATGTCAGACCACACAGCCCAAATATTAGTAGGTATGTCCAGTTAAAAAATCATGTACCCTAAGTCACTGGTATACTGAAAAAGAGACTTTAGCATAGAACATAAATGTAAATTTAGTAAGTGTCTACAAAGCCTAAGTTTTCAAGAAATTTACTCTACTAATGATGTATATTTCGCTTTTATTATATTTCATGATTGTTATAAACTTTTCTATGATCTTTGCTTCCCAATTATACCTAAGGGTTAGAAACAGTGTGACCAAAAAGCCTAGTTGGATATCTAAAGGAATAGATGCTGTAGACGCAAAAGACTTTTACTGTGGAGATACAGAAAGAATTCAACTGAAAGTGAAAAACTTATTCTTAAAAATTACAGCAAAAGGCTAAAAAAGGTTGTTAAGCTTATACAAAAGTCTCGAAATAATTATTATATATCCAATGCTGAAAATAAATCTAAAGCTACATGGAAAGTAATAAACACTAATAAAACTAAATTGCCAAGAGAAAATATCAAACAAGTTAAAATAAATAATAACATAATATCAGACCCCGTGTTGGGACCGCTTCAATATTGAATTTATATTAATGATTTACCTCAAAGAATACAACATCCAATTATTCTTTTTGCTGACGATAGCACAGCCATATTCGCAAACGATAACATAGAAACTATGGAAGTAGACATTAATAATACTTTACACTCAATTATAAAGTGGCTAACCATTAATAACTTAGTTATAAACTTAAATAAAACGAAATTAGTTTCATATACAAAACATTTACAGAAACCTCTTAAATTAAATTGTAATGATACAAATATTGAAAATGTAAATTGCATTAAATTTTTAGGCCTCTGGATAGACAGCGGTATGACATGGCAAACACACATAAATTTAGTTTGCAATAAATTAAATCAGTATTCTTAAGCACTCTATAAGTTAGCAAAATTTGTTGACCAATCAGCAGTACTAACTAACTGCATATCATGCTTACATATCTTCATCATTGAAGTATGGCATTATATACTGGGGCAATGCTAGTAACAAAGAACTAGTATTTAAAGTTTAGAAAAAGTGTATACGTGCTATAGCAAATATATTTGCACCGGAGTCTTGCAAACCATATTTTAAGAAATTTTAAATGCTAACACTTGCTTCAATTTATATATGAAGTTGTCGTTTTTGTAAAAACAAATAAATCTTTATTTGGCGAGCTCAAGTCAAAGAGAAAGATTCAAAAGATTTCTACTGTGCCTCATAAAACTGCCCTATTTGATAAAAGTTTATTCGGTATGGCATCAAAGATATATAATAAAGTACCAATTCAGATAATAAACATTCCAGAACTAAAAATATTTAAAAACTGATTGATTGAAAAAGTATATTACAGGATCCAAGATTTCCTTAATGACAACTCTAATTAGGTACTGTCCTTGTTAGTTATATAAAATAAGCATGTTTTCGTTATTTAAATTTATAAATGTTGTATGCTTAACCGTAGGACATACTGGAACCTATGTTTTTATATGTACACCTTTTTATTTACCTATTGCCCACAATAAATTAAAAATCTTAAAAAAAAAGATTGTTTATCATTCCATGCTATTTGCAGGTTCAGGACAAACTGGTGGAGCGGCGAACTCAGCTGCAGCTGCAGCCGCTTCTGGTAAACACATATTAATACTTAGATACGATTGTGTGTTATATATTTTTCTTTATATAAAAATATTTGTTATGTGAGTCCAATGATGTTAGAAGCCACTACTGATAGAAAACTATAGGCACCGCATCCTTTATAGAGTCAAACATAATTGACTGGCATTATTGGTTCTATTGATTGTATACATGACATGGTATACAGTCATCACCTTAGTAGAAACGGACTGCATGTGCAAAATTATATAACAAGAACCTACGGAACCGTAAAGTACCTACAGCCATTAGGATATAAACATTCTAATGTAAATATCTATGAGAGACTATATGAAAAATACCCACAAATATCTTGACATCCCAACTTTAAAACATAGTTATAATTATAGACTGCGGAGTTTAAAATTATAGTAAGTAGTTGTAATGAAATTACTGTCTATAGATTTTATCGCATTATTTATTTGAAAATAACACTTTTATATAATTTTGTAATTACTAGCGGTCGCAAAGTGGTCGAAAGGACATTCTTCAGCTGCCATACATTGTTAGCATAAGAACCAATAGCCACACAACAATGATAAATATGAGGTTAAGGATGACCACATTCAATTAAAAGTGAATATAAGTCACGGACTCTTCTGAATATTGCATATTATATACTACTTAACTGAAATACTTATTGTCGAGTACTCAACATGCACCTGCCGCGCCTAACCGCTGATCGGAGCGGAACTTCTACGTCATCGCCCCACCGCCCCACTCCAGCCATCGGCGCTCGCCCGCCGCACCGGCAGTCAGTCAGCCACAGTCAACAAGTGCTTTTTTGATCAACTTTTTTCAGCAGTCCCAGAAAATTATGAACGAGGTGTCATTCGATTCGGATTAGCATGTAGATGATATTTGAAAAAAATATCAAGTTCCGCTTGCAAACATTGCAAAAGTTATAAACAATTAACTAAAAAAAAACAAGGGGTTTCGTTTTTTTGCAAATATCTCAAAATCTAATTGAGATTTTTCAAATCTAAAAAAAGATTAAAAAAGAAGAGGAAATTTCCTAAAAAAAGCCTCGACTCCTGGAATTTTAGGACCAATCTTTATAACTTTCCCAGAGGGATGAAAATACGGCCGAAAACGGGTACTCTGGCTTGAGCAAGCCACGCCTACTTCGGACACTTTATCAATAAAAATTATTTAAACGTATTAAATATAAAATTGAAGAAACGAAAATATTCTGGGGCCTGCTGGATAGATAAATAAACAATAATACGGCAGATTTTTTTTAAATTCGAATGTCGAATGTGAAAATCGTTTAGAATGAGAAAAAAAATAAGATTAAAATTCTTTGTTTACAACAAATTGTTTATTATATAAACAATGAAAAACTAAATAAAACGATTTTTTAATGTCGAAAAGAAAAACAAATAATAATATTTAAAACAAAAATGGTTTCTTAATATTAATGATAAGTGGTAGAAAATAATTGTTAATTAAAAATGCGTTTCTAAGCAATAAAAATATTTTTTGAGGAATGATTTTTCTTTTAAAAGTCATTATTTGTATCAAAGATTAAGATCCCAAAATAAAAAAATCAATTATCTTATAAACAACGCATTTGTTTATAACAAATTTTAAACAATAAGAGATAAAAATTTAAATAAATTATTTCTATACAGCTTCTGATAACAAAAAACGGATCATTAATAAATTTAAAAAAAAAAGTATTTCAATGATTAATTTAAGTTTTAATTTTTGCAACTACGAAAATTGTTACACACATTGTTGCACGCGGCCGCACTCGCGCATCATTCTTAACTATTGTTTTTACGCGCTCATATGTAATTTAAATATTGTAAATCTTTATCTAAATCATTATACATTTCAAACTACAGTCCACTAGTCTCATTTATACACTGCATTGAGATATCGTCGGCAACACTTTTGTACCGATCATGACATATCTATGACGAATTTCAACAATGGTATTTATAGAATAGCATTCGTATTAACTACGTAAGAAAAATTACAGAAAAGCTAAATAGGAAATAATTTATCTGATAGAACCGTACACATATTGTTAAAACTGTAGGCATGGCAATACTGCGTGTCTCAGATTTAAAACAATAAATGCCGGTGTATTTGAAATCGCGTAAATACTTTTTAAAACGAAAACAAGATTCGAAAGTGTCCGTGAGATTGTAATGATTGATCATTAAGTCATAAAATAAAATACAAATTATTGTTTAGGTGGAATGTATGTTGATTCATAGGCCAAATTGTTCATTGTTCTTTAACCATAATTGATTTAAATTTTAAGTTTGATCGTTATTGATATAACTACCGCGAAATTGCAATAGGTACTTAAGGTATATGTAACCATAGGTACGAAGAATTATACGACATTAGCCGAAACATGCCGAAATACTAAGAACGCGATTCGACTACGTATGTCAAATGCATGATAGTGTGCGTGCGGTGTTTTTTCATTAATTTAATGTATTTCTAATGCATATTTTATAAAAATATTAGGATTCGCCACTCGTCCTCCATATAAACTTCAAATATGCGAAATTTCATACTCCTTCGTCCGCGCAATTTTCGTAAAAGGGGGTACAAAGTTTTTGCTTCACGTATTAATATATAGATTGAACTACTACTTTTTAACTTTACTACTATTTTCAGCTATTTAAATTAATAAACGCGTAAACGTAAGACAATATTAAGTAATTTGTCTGTCCGTTGATTTGACAAATTTGCTTTGACTATAAAATGTACTTGAGAACAATAATGGGACAAAATACGTAATGGTTTCGTTATTCGGAAAAAGGTCGGAATTTGGTAAGGCTTGTATCAAGTTAAGTGAGTTGCAATTAAAGAAATGCTTCATTTACAGGATCTGATGGAGAATCAAACATATTAAAAAGTCCTTACCCTATCAATTGTTGGAAGGCCAGACGTAATTAAAAACCCATTGTGTCTAGCCGCCGGTGTGCCGCTGCGACTAAATAGGTTAATGACAATAACTCGATACGTCTTAATGATCTATTAATATTTATCTTGCAGTGGGTTACAATTATTTAATATTTTTTCATAGTAATAATTACAAATACTTGTATTGCTATTTGTAAAATTGGTTCAAACTCGGTTACAAGTTTCTAATAAAAGTAATAATACTAATAGCACCTCTGTATATTATGTAAACAGTCCTATTGCTGGGCATGTGCCTGTTCTCAGTGTGAGAAGACATAGGCAACAAAAACCAAATTAATTTAATAACTAACTTTTAACGCTGGCTCCACCTGTGTCTACGCCAGAGATCGCATACCGGGTTAAAAAATCTCGTTTGATAACTCAGGATTTAGTCAATCTAAGTACAATGTTTTGACTAAATCCGTCCTACGATCTGCTCATTATTGAATGTTATGAAAAAAGAGACACAACACAATCCTATGTGAAGCCGTTTGGATGTTTGTATCCAAACGGCTTCACATAGGATTGTGTAGTATCTCTTTTTTCATAAAATATAATTTTACCAACATCATCACAATAATATTTAAGAAGTGCCATGTCTTCTATTTTGTAACGAGCTTTATTTCGCAAACTAAACGTGAATTAGACTGCATGGATGGCGTAGTGGTTTAGCTGGTCACCTCGCTACTACCACTGCGCCGAGTGTTGTGGGTTCGATCCCCACATGAAACCAAAATTTGTGTAATCCACAATTAGCTGTTCAGTGTCTGGGTGTTTGTGACCGTTGTCTAAATGTCCGTAAACTCTCCCGTGACCCAGGAATCATTCCTAGTGCGGAAGTTGTTTTTATTTTTATTAATAAGTCTAATACTGACATAGTTTTCTAATAAATTTGCTACATTTGTTAAGGTTGCGGCTCTGGTCCAGGCCCTGCTCCATCTAGGAGTGTCCTCCTCGAAGTTCGTGGTGAAGTTTGGCGGCAGCCCATGTCGTGCGGTGTCCCGCAGGGATCGGTTCTTGGTCCGCCCCTGTGGGACATGGGGTACGACTGGGCCCTACGTGGTGCCCTACCCCCCGGGCTGAGCGTCATCCGCTATGCTGACGACACCCTTGTCACAGCCCGTGGGGGTAACTTCGAGGAGGCGGCCCGTTTGGCCACCGCGGGGGTTTCCCAGGTAGTCGGGCGTATCGAGGCGCTGGGTTTACGGGTGGCTCTAAACAAGTTGGAGTCCCTGGTCTTTCATGGGCCCCGTCGCAGTCCACACCGCGGCGCCTCGATAATAACTTTATACCTACTATTTATTTAATAATGTTCTGCGGATTATAACGAATTGAACTATATCAAAAGCATTATGTTCTTCTTTATTTTGTTTAAAAATTACAAACTAGTACCATTCATAAAAAAATAATTATTTAAAGTCTTTAAAAATGACTTATTCCTAAAATATTATAAAACAAAGAAAAAGAAAACTAAAACCCTCTAATAGGCGTCATAAAGTTCCTCCGCATCACAGTCGACCGGTAGTGTGCCCAGAAGACTGGCAGCATTGCCACGTTGAATGGCAATGCTTATTCTTTCTGCAAAATAAAGCCCAGCCCTCTGGTCACGGGAAGCGTCGACTAACCTTTTTGCTATGTCTCTATAGAGCGCACGAGCACTGGGACCCCATGACCCTAGCGTTTCGACCCCAAACGGCTCAAAAACATAATCCCCTACCAGGTTTTTGTATTTGCGCCGTTTGAGAGTCTCCGCAGATGCAGCAGCAGCACCAGCACAACCCGCCGTGCTGGGAAGATGTGATGGCGCAAGGGTGTCGACACACGTTGCGTCCCACACCAAGGGCCTACACATCTTCCAAGGCATCAATGACATACCGTCCGGTCTCTTCCCATCGTCACGTGCCAAGCCATTAGGTTCGAGATGAGCTGGCACGCCGGCGGTGACAAGAGCACGACGGATAATGTCGTTAAGATTGGCGTGCCGCGAAAAACGACCGGCACTCCTGCTACATGATAGGCCATGGTGGCCAAGGCCATCGACGGCTTCCCCACAGTGACATCGATGCGGAGAAACACATGGAGCACCTAAACGAAGGCAAGAAGCGATGCGGAACGTTGTATCGTCCAACATAGTGCCTATGTTGGACGAAGGGAGTGCTTGGAGCCAAAGACCCGATTCCCACTCCCCCACAGCCAATAAACGGGCACGCTCAGCAACATTAAGAGATGTGTTTATGAGATGTTCTCTCATCATGTTGCAGAGCGGCCCATCCCACCGACTCTGAGAGAATAGATCGGATGGCAAATCAGAGCTTGGACAGATCATTTTCCAAGCGTTTACTGCGTCGGACTTGCACGACACTTCAGAATTAACCAGTGTGGGAGCTAAAATTTTCCTGGTCAATTCTTCAGTGCAGTGGACCGAAGACAGGAACGCCGGTAAACTGACATCACTAATTTTGCGAACGCCGAGGCCACCCAAGCGAACTGGTAGGGTTGCCTGGAGCCACACTCGGTCGTTCATGGCCAAATTTAAAATTTTACTAAGTGTATGCCGAATAGTATCGTCGATTTTTTCCAAAAGTATTAAATGCTTCCAAAATTGAGAGGATCGGAGGGCATGTGTGAATTTAGGAACGAAGAGGCAATAACGAATGATTGTATAAGCAGAATGAATATTAATATTGAGTAGTCGGTCTGAAACTTCACAAAAATTTTGGATCTTTTCATCTATAAACGACTCGAATGCCTCCTCCAATACAGGAGACCCAAGAAGGCGAAAAGAATCTTTTTCAATAATTTTGATGTTTGGAGCCAAAGAATTGAATTTTGATAGGGCCCAAGACTTATCTATTTTATTGTGATTATATGTACATATTAAAACTTATAGTATAATGATATTTAAAGTCTAGATCAAAAATCATTTATTCATTTAGGTCACAAAGTTACACATCTGAACGTCAAAATCACTACATATAAAACAAAGTCCCCCGCCGCGTCTCTGTCTATCTTTTCGCGATAAACTCAAAAACTACTAAACGGATTTTCATGCGGTTTTCACCAATAGATAGAGTGATTCTGGAGGAAGGTATAGCATATTTGACCTTGGTATGTCAGACCACACAGCCCAAATATTAGTAGGTATGTCCAGTTAAAAAATCATGTACCCTAAGTCACTGGTATACTGAAAAAGAGACTTTAGCATAGAACATAAATGTAAATTTAGTAAGTGTCTACAAAGCCTAAGTTTTCAAGAAATTTACTCTACTAATGATGTAGATTTCGCTTTTATTATATTTCATGATTGTTATAAACTTTTCTATGATCTTTGCTTCCCAATTATACCTAAGGGTTAGAAACAGTGTGACCAAAAATCCTAGTTGGATATCTAAAGGAATAGATGCTATAGACGCAAAAGACTTTTACTGTGGAGATACAGAAAGAATTCAACTGAAAGTGAAAAACTTATTCTTAAAAATTACAGCAAAAGGCTAAAAAAGGTTGTTAAGCTTACACAAAAGTCTCGAAATAATTATTATATATCCAATGCTGAAAATAAATCTAAAGCTACATGGAAAGTAATAAACACTAATAAAACTAAATTGCCAAGAGAAAATATCAAACAAGTTAAAATAAATAATAACATAATATCAGACCCCGTGTTGGGACCGCTTCAATATTGAATTTATATTAATGATTTACCTCAAAGAATACAACATCCAATGATTCTTTTTGCTGACGATAGCACAGCCATATTCGCAAACGATAACATAGAAACTATGGAAGTAGACATTAATAATACTTTACACTCAATTATAAAGTGGCTAACCATTAATAACTTAGTTATAAACTTAAATAAAACGAAATTAGTTTCATATACAAAACATTTACAGAAACCACTTAAATTAAATTGTAATGATACAAATATTGAAAATGTAAATTGCATTAAATTTTTAGGCCTCTGGATAGACAGCGGTATGACATGGCAAACACACATAAATTAAGTTTGCAATAAATTAAATCAGTATTCTTAAGCACTCTATAAGTTAGCAAAATTTGTTGACCAATCAGCAGTACTAACTAACTGCATATCATGCTTACATATCTTCATCATTGAAGTATGGCATTATATACTGGGGCAATGCTAGTAACAAAGAACTAGTATTTAAAGTTTAGAAAAAGTGTATACGTGCTATAGCAAATATATTTGCACCGGAGTCTTGCAAACCATATTTTAAGAAATTTTAAATGCTAACACTTGCTTCAATTTATATATGAAGTTGTCGTTTTTGTAAAAACAAATAAATCTTTATTTGGCGAGCTCAAGTCAAAGAGAAAGATTCAAAAGATTTCTACTGTGCCTCATAAAACTGCCCTATTTGATAAAAGTTTATTCGGTATGGCATCAAAGATATATAATAAAGTACCAATTCAGATAATAAACATTCCAGAACTAAAAATATTTAAAAACTGATTGATTGAAAAAGTATATTACAGGATCCAAGATTTCCTTAATGACAACTCTAATTAGGTACTGTCCTTGTTAGTTATATAAAATAAGCATGTTTTCGTTATTTAAATTTATAAATGTTGTATGCTTAACCGTAGGACATACTGGAACCTATGTTTTTATATGTACACCTTTTTATTTACCTATTGCCCACAATAAATTAAAAATCTTAAAAAAAAAGATTGTTTATCATTCCATGCTATTTGCAGGTTCAGGACAAACTGGTGGAGCGGCGAACTCAGCTGCAGCTGCAGCCGCTTCTGGTAAACACATATTAATACTTAGATACGATTGTGTGTTATATATTTTTCTTTATATAAAAATATTTGTTATGTGAGTCCAATGATGTTAGAAGCCACTACTGATAGAAAACTATAGGCACCGCATCCTTTATAGAGTCAAACATAATTGACTGGCATTATTGGTTCTATTGATTGTATACATGACATGGTATACAGTCATCACCTTAGTAGAAACGGACTGCATGTGCAAAATTATATAACAAGAACCTACGGAACCGTAAAGTACCTACAGCCATTAGGATATAAACATTCTAATGTAAATATCTATGAGAGACTATATGAAAAATACCCACAAATATCTTGACATCCCAACTTTAAAACATAGTTATAATTATAGACTGCGGAGTTTAAAATTATAGTAAGTAGTTGTAATGAAATTACTGTCTATAGATTTTATCGCATTATTTATTTGAAAATAACACTTTTATATAATTTTGTAATTACTAGCGGTCGCAAAGTGGTCGAAAGGACATTCTTCAGCTGCCATACATTGTTAGCATAAGAACCAATAGCCACACAACAATGATAAATATGAGGTTAAGGATGACCACATTCAATTAAAAGTGAATATAAGTCACGGACTCTTCTGAATATTGCATATTATATACTACTTAACTGAAATACTTATTGTCGAGTACTCAACATGCACCTGCCGCGCCTAACCGCTGATCGGAGCGGAACTTCTACGTCATCGCCCCACCGCCCCACTCCAGCCATCGGCGCTCGCCCGCCGCACCGGCAGTCAGTCAGCCACAGTCAACAAGTGCTTTTTTGATCAACTTTTTTCAGCAGTCCCAGAAAATTATGAACGAGGTGTCATTCGATTCGGATTAGCATGTAGATGATATTTGAAAAAAATATCAAGTTCCGCTTGCAAACATTGCAAAAGTTATAAACAATTAACTAAAAAAAAACAAGGGGTTTCGTTTTTTTGCAAATATCTCAAAATCTAATTGAGATTTTTCAAATCTAAAAAAAGATTAAAAAAGAAGAGGAAATTTCCTAAAAAAAGCCTCGACTCCTGGAATTTTAGGACCAATCTTTATAACTTTCCCAGAGGGATGAAAATACGGCCGAAAACGGGTACTCTGGCTTGAGCAAGCCACGCCTACTTCGGACACTTTATCAATAAAAATTATTTAAACGTATTAAATATAAAATTGAAGAAACGAAAATATTCTGGGGCCTGCTGGATAGATAAATAAACAATAATACGGCAGATTTTTTTTAAATTCGAATGTCGAATGTGAAAATCGTTTAGAATGAGAAAAAAAATAAGATTAAAATTCTTTGTTTACAACAAATTGTTTATTATATAAACAATGAAAAACTAAATAAAACGATTTTTTAATGTCGAAAAGAAAAACAAATAATAATATTTAAAACAAAAATGGTTTCTTAATATTAATGATAAGTGGTAGAAAATAATTGTTAATTAAAAATGCGTTTCTAAGCAATAAAAATATTTTTTGAGGAATGATTTTTCTTTTAAAAGTCATTATTTGTATCAAAGATTAAGATCCCAAAATAAAAAAATCAATTATCTTATAAACAACGCATTTGTTTATAACAAATTTTAAACAATAAGAGATAAAAATTTAAATAAATTATTTCTATACAGCTTCTGATAACAAAAAACGGATCATTAATAAATTTAAAAAAAAAAGTATTTCAATGATTAATTTAAGTTTTAATTTTTGCAACTACGAAAATTGTTACACACATTGTTGCACGCGGCCGCACTCGCGCATCATTCTTAACTATTGTTTTTACGCGCTCATATGTAATTTAAATATTGTAAATCTTTATCTAAATCATTATACATTTCAAACTACAGTCCACTAGTCTCATTTATACACTGCATTGAGATATCGTCGGCAACACTTTTGTACCGATCATGACATATCTATGACGAATTTCAACAATGGTATTTATAGAATAGCATTCGTATTAACTACGTAAGAAAAATTACAGAAAAGCTAAATAGGAAATAATTTATCTGATAGAACCGTACACATATTGTTAAAACTGTAGGCATGGCAATACTGCGTGTCTCAGATTTAAAACAATAAATGCCGGTGTATTTGAAATCGCGTAAATACTTTTTAAAACGAAAACAAGATTCGAAAGTGTCCGTGAGATTGTAATGATTGATCATTAAGTCATAAAATAAAATACAAATTATTGTTTAGGTGGAATGTATGTTGATTCATAGGCCAAATTGTTCATTGTTCTTTAACCATAATTGATTTAAATTTTAAGTTTGATCGTTATTGATATAACTACCGCGAAATTGCAATAGGTACTTAAGGTATATGTAACCATAGGTACGAAGAATTATACGACATTAGCCGAAACATGCCGAAATACTAAGAACGCGATTCGACTACGTATGTCAAATGCATGATAGTGTGCGTGCGGTGTTTTTTCATTAATTTAATGTATTTCTAATGCATATTTTATAAAAATATTAGGATTCGCCACTCGTCCTCCATATAAACTTCAAATATGCGAAATTTCATACTCCTTCGTCCGCGCAATTTTCGTAAAAGGGGGTACAAAGTTTTTGCTTCACGTATTAATATATAGATTGAACTACTACTTTTTAACTTTACTACTATTTTCAGCTATTTAAATTAATAAACGCGTAAACGTAAGACAATATTAAGTAATTTGTCTGTCCGTTGATTTGACAAATTTGCTTTGACTATAAAATGTACTTGAGAACAATAATGGGACAAAATACGTAATGGTTTCGTTATTCGGAAAAAGGTCGGAATTTGGTAAGGCTTGTATCAAGTTAAGTGAGTTGCAATTAAAGAAATGCTTCATTTACAGGATCTGATGGAGAATCAAACATATTAAAAAGTCCTTACCCTATCAATTGTTGGAAGGCCAGACGTAATTAAAAACCCATTGTGTCTAGCCGCCGGTGTGCCGCTGCGACTAAATAGGTTAATGACAATAACTCGATACGTCTTAATGATCTATTAATATTTATCTTGCAGTGGGTTACAATTATTTAATATTTTTTCATAGTAATAATTACAAATACTTGTATTGCTATTTGTAAAATTGGTTCAAACTCGGTTACAAGTTTCTAATAAAAGTAATAATACTAATAGCACCTCTGTATATTATGTAAACAGTCCTATTGCTGGGCATGTGCCTGTTCTCAGTGTGAGAAGACATAGGCAACAAAAACCAAATTAATTTAATAACTAACTTTTAACGCTGGCTCCACCTGTGTCTACGCCAGAGATCGCATACCGGGTTAAAAAATCTCGTTTGATAACTCAGGATTTAGTCAATCTAAGTACAATGTTTTGACTAAATCCGTCCTACGATCTGCTCATTATTGAATGTTATGAAAAAAGAGACACAACACAATCCTATGTGAAGCCGTTTGGATGTTTGTATCCAAACGGCTTCACATAGGATTGTGTAGTATCTCTTTTTTCATAAAATATAATTTTACCAACATCATCACAATAATATTTAAGAAGTGCCATGTCTTCTATTTTGTAACGAGCTTTATTTCGCAAACTAAACGTGAATTAGACTGCATGGATGGCGTAGTGGTTTAGCTGGTCACCTCGCTACTACCACTGCGCCGAGTGTTGTGGGTTCGATCCCCACATGAAACCAAAATTTGTGTAATCCACAATTAGCTGTTCAGTGTCTGGGTGTTTGTGACCGTTGTCTAAATGTCCGTAAACTCTCCCGTGACCCAGGAATCATTCCTAGTGCGGAAGTTGTTTTTATTTTTATTAATAAGTCTAATACTGACATAGTTTTCTAATAAATTTGCTACATTTGTTAAGGTTGCGGCTCTGGTCCAGGCCCTGCTCCATCTAGGAGTGTCCTCCTCGAAGTTCGTGGTGAAGTTTGGCGGCAGCCCATGTCGTGCGGTGTCCCGCAGGGATCGGTTCTTGGTCCGCCCCTGTGGGACATGGGGTACGACTGGGCCCTACGTGGTGCCCTACCCCCCGGGCTGAGCGTCATCCGCTATGCTGACGACACCCTTGTCACAGCCCGTGGGGGTAACTTCGAGGAGGCGGCCCGTTTGGCCACCGCGGGGGTTTCCCAGGTAGTCGGGCGTATCGAGGCGCTGGGTTTACGGGTGGCTCTAAACAAGTTGGAGTCCCTGGTCTTTCATGGGCCCCGTCGCAGTCCACACCGCGGCGCCTCGATAATAACTTTATACCTACTATTTATTTAATAATGTTCTGCGGATTATAACGAATTGAACTATATCAAAAGCATTATGTTCTTCTTTATTTTGTTTAAAAATTACAAACTAGTACCATTCATAAAAAAATAATTATTTAAAGTCTTTAAAAATGACTTATTCCTAAAATATTATAAAACAAAGAAAAAGAAAACTAAAACCCTCTAATAGGCGTCATAAAGTTCCTCCGCATCACAGTCGACCGGTAGTGTGCCCAGAAGACTGGCAGCATTGCCACGTTGAATGGCAATGCTTATTCTTTCTGCAAAATAAAGCCCAGCCCTCTGGTCACGGGAAGCGTCGACTAACCTTTTTGCTATGTCTCTATAGAGCGCACGAGCACTGGGACCCCATGACCCTAGCGTTTCGACCCCAAACGGCTCAAAAACATAATCCCCTACCAGGTTTTTGTATTTGCGCCGTTTGAGAGTCTCCGCAGATGCAGCAGCAGCACCAGCACAACCCGCCGTGCTGGGAAGATGTGATGGCGCAAGGGTGTCGACACACGTTGCGTCCCACACCAAGGGCCTACACATCTTCCAAGGCATCAATGACATACCGTCCGGTCTCTTCCCATCGTCACGTGCCAAGCCATTAGGTTCGAGATGAGCTGGCACGCCGGCGGTGACAAGAGCACGACGGATAATGTCGTTAAGATTGGCGTGCCGCGAAAAACGACCGGCACTCCTGCTACATGATAGGCCATGGTGGCCAAGGCCATCGACGGCTTCCCCACAGTGACATCGATGCGGAGAAACACATGGAGCACCTAAACGAAGGCAAGAAGCGATGCGGAACGTTGTATCGTCCAACATAGTGCCTATGTTGGACGAAGGGAGTGCTTGGAGCCAAAGACCCGATTCCCACTCCCCCACAGCCAATAAACGGGCACGCTCAGCAACATTAAGAGATGTGTTTATGAGATGTTCTCTCATCATGTTGCAGAGCGGCCCATCCCACCGACTCTGAGAGAATAGATCGGATGGCAAATCAGAGCTTGGACAGATCATTTTCCAAGCGTTTACTGCGTCGGACTTGCACGACACTTCAGAATTAACCAGTGTGGGAGCTAAAATTTTCCTGGTCAATTCTTCAGTGCAGTGGACCGAAGACAGGAACGCCGGTAAACTGACATCACTAATTTTGCGAACGCCGAGGCCACCCAAGCGAACTGGTAGGGTTGCCTGGAGCCACACTCGGTCGTTCATGGCCAAATTTAAAATTTTACTAAGTGTATGCCGAATAGTATCGTCGATTTTTTCCAAAAGTATTAAATGCTTCCAAAATTGAGAGGATCGGAGGGCATGTGTGAATTTAGGAACGAAGAGGCAATAACGAATGATTGTATAAGCAGAATGAATATTAATATTGAGTAGTCGGTCTGAAACTTCACAAAAATTTTGGATCTTTTCATCTATAAACGACTCGAATGCCTCCTCCAATACAGGAGACCCAAGAAGGCGAAAAGAATCTTTTTCAATAATTTTGATGTTTGGAGCCAAAGAATTGAATTTTGATAGGGCCCAAGACTTATCTATTTTATTGTGATTATATGTACATATTAAAACTTATAGTATAATGATATTTAAAGTCTAGATCAAAAATCATTTATTCATTTAGGTCACAAAGTTACACATCTGAACGTCAAAATCACTACATATAAAACAAAGTCCCCCGCCGCGTCTCTGTCTATCTTTTCGCGATAAACTCAAAAACTACTAAACGGATTTTCATGCGGTTTTCACCAATAGATAGAGTGATTCTGGAGGAAGGTATAGCATATTTGACCTTGGTATGTCAGACCACACAGCCCAAATATTAGTAGGTATGTCCAGTTAAAAAATCATGTACCCTAAGTCACTGGTATACTGAAAAAGAGACTTTAGCATAGAACATAAATGTAAATTTAGTAAGTGTCTACAAAGCCTAAGTTTTCAAGAAATTTACTCTACTAATGATGTAGATTTCGCTTTTATTATATTTCATGATTGTTATAAACTTTTCTATGATCTTTGCTTCCCAATTATACCTAAGGGTTAGAAACAGTGTGACCAAAAATCCTAGTTGGATATCTAAAGGAATAGATGCTATAGACGCAAAAGACTTTTACTGTGGAGATACAGAAAGAATTCAACTGAAAGTGAAAAACTTATTCTTAAAAATTACAGCAAAAGGCTAAAAAAGGTTGTTAAGCTTACACAAAAGTCTCGAAATAATTATTATATATCCAATGCTGAAAATAAATCTAAAGCTACATGGAAAGTAATAAACACTAATAAAACTAAATTGCCAAGAGAAAATATCAAACAAGTTAAAATAAATAATAACATAATATCAGACCCCGTGTTGGGACCGCTTCAATATTGAATTTATATTAATGATTTACCTCAAAGAATACAACATCCAATGATTCTTTTTGCTGACGATAGCACAGCCATATTCGCAAACGATAACATAGAAACTATGGAAGTAGACATTAATAATACTTTACACTCAATTATAAAGTGGCTAACCATTAATAACTTAGTTATAAACTTAAATAAAACGAAATTAGTTTCATATACAAAACATTTACAGAAACCTCTTAAATTAAATTGTAATGATACAAATATTGAAAATGTAAATTGCATTAAATTTTTAGGCCTCTGGATAGACAGCGGTATGACATGGCAAACACACATAAATTAAGTTTGCAATAAATTAAATCAGTATTCTTAAGCACTCTATAAGTTAGCAAAATTTGTTGACCAATCAGCAGTACTAACTAACTGCATATCATGCTTACATATCTTCATCATTGAAGTATGGCATTATATACTGGGGCAATGCTAGTAACAAAGAACTAGTATTTAAAGTTTAGAAAAAGTGTATACGTGCTATAGCAAATATATTTGCACCGGAGTCTTGCAAACCATATTTTAAGAAATTTTAAATGCTAACACTTGCTTCAATTTATATATGAAGTTGTCGTTTTTGTAAAAACAAATAAATCTTTATTTGGCGAGCTCAAGTCAAAGAGAAAGATTCAAAAGATTTCTACTGTGCCTCATAAAACTGCCCTATTTGATAAAAGTTTATTCGGTATGGCATCAAAGATATATAATAAAGTACCAATTCAGATAATAAACATTCCAGAACTAAAAATATTTAAAAACTGATTGATTGAAAAAGTATATTACAGGATCCAAGATTTCCTTAATGACAACTCTAATTAGGTACTGTCCTTGTTAGTTATATAAAATAAGCATGTTTTCGTTATTTAAATTTATAAATGTTGTATGCTTAACCGTAGGACATACTGGAACCTATGTTTTTATATGTACACCTTTTTATTTACCTATTGCCCACAATAAATTAAAAATCTTAAAAAAAAAGATTGTTTATCATTCCATGCTATTTGCAGGTTCAGGACAAACTGGTGGAGCGGCGAACTCAGCCGCAGCTGCAGCCGCTTCTGGTAAACACATATTAATACTTAGATACGATTGTGTGTTATATATTTTTCTTTATATAAAAATATTTGTTATGTGAGTCCAATGATGTTAGAAGCCACTACTGATAGAAAACTATAGGCACCGCATCCTTTATAGAGTCAAACATAATTGACTGGCATTATTGGTTCTATTGATTGTATACATGACATGGTATACAGTCATCACCTTAGTAGAAACGGACTGCATGTGCAAAATTATATAACAAGAACCTACGGAACCGTAAAGTACCTACAGCCATTAGGATATAAACATTCTAATGTAAATATCTATGAGAGACTATATGAAAAATACCCACAAATATCTTGACATCCCAACTTTAAAACATAGTTATAATTATAGACTGCGGAGTTTAAAATTATAGTAAGTAGTTGTAATGAAATTACTGTCTATAGATTTTATCGCATTATTTATTTGAAAATAACACTTTTATATAATTTTGTAATTACTAGCGGTCGCAAAGTGGTCGAAAGGACATTCTTCAGCTGCCATACATTGTTAGCATAAGAACCAATAGCCACACAACAATGATAAATATGAGGTTAAGGATGACCACATTCAATTAAAAGTGAATATAAGTCACGGACTCTTCTGAATATTGCATATTATATACTACTTAACTGAAATACTTATTGTCGAGTACTCAACATGCACCTGCCGCGCCTAACCGCTGATCGGAGCGGAACTTCTACGTCATCGCCCCACCGCCCCACTCCAGCCATCGGCGCTCGCCCGCCGCACCGGCAGTCAGTCAGCCACAGTCAACAAGTGCTTTTTTGATCAACTTTTTTCAGCAGTCCCAGAAAATTATGAACGAGGTGTCATTCGATTCGGATTAGCATGTAGATGATATTTGAAAAAAATATCAAGTTCCGCTTGCAAACATTGCAAAAGTTATAAACAATTAACTAAAAAAAAACAAGGGGTTTCGTTTTTTTGCAAATATCTCAAAATCTAATTGAGATTTTTCAAATCTAAAAAAAGATTAAAAAAGAAGAGGAAATTTCCTAAAAAAAAGCCTCGACTCCTGGAATTTTAGGACCAATCTTTATAACTTTCCCAGAGGGATGAAAATACGGCCGAAAACGGGTACTCTGGCTTGAGCAAGCCACGCCTACTTCGGACACTTTATCAATAAAAATTATTTAAACGTATTAAATATAAAATTGAAGAAACGAAAATATTCTGGGGCCTGCTGGATAGATAAATAAACAATAATACGGCAGATTTTTTTTAAATTTGAATGTCGAATGTGAAAATCGTTTAGAATGAGAAAAAAAATAAGATTAAAATTCTTTGTTTACAACAAATTGTTTATTATATAAACAATGAAAAACTAAATAAAACGATTTTTTAATGTCGAAAAGAAAAACAAATAATAATATTTAAAACAAAAATGGTTTCTTAATATTAATGATAAGTGGTAGAAAATAATTGTTAATTAAAAATGCGTTTCTAAGCAATAAAAATATTTTTTGAGGAATGATTTTTCTTTTAAAAGTCATTATTTGTATCAAAGATTAAGATCCCAAAATAAAAAAATCAATTATCTTATAAACAACGCATTTGTTTATAACAAATTTTAAACAATAAGAGATAAAAATTTAAATAAATTATTTCTATACAGCTTCTGATAACAAAAAACGGATCATTAATAAATTAAAAAAAAAAAGTATTTCAATGATTAATTTAAGTTTTAATTTTTGCAACTACGAAAATTGTTACACACATTGTTGCACGCGGCCGCACTCGCGCATCATTCTTAACTATTGTTTTTACGCGCTCATATTTAATTTAAATATTGTAAATCTTTATCTAAATCATTATACATTTCAAACTACAGTCCACTAGTCTCATTTATACACTGCATTGAGATATCGTCGGCAACACTTTTGTACCGATCATGACATATCTATGACGAATTTCAACAATGGTATTTATAGAATAGCATTCGTATTAACTACGTAAGAAAAATTACAGAAAAGCTAAATAGGAAATAATTTATCTGATAGAACCGTACACATATTGTTAAAACTGTAGGCATGGCAATACTGCGTGTGTCAGATTTAAAACAATAAATGCCGGTGTATTTGAAATCGCGTAAATACTTTTTAAAACGAAAACAAGATTCGAAAGTGTCCGTGAGATTGTAATGATTGATCATTAAGTCATAAAATAAAATACAAATTATTGTTTAGGTGGAATGTATGTTGATTCATAGGCCAAATTGTTCATTGTTCTTTAACCATAATTGATTTAAATTTTAAGTTGGATCGTTATTGATATAACTACCGCGAAATTGCAATAGGTACTTAAGGTATATGTAACCATAGGTACGAAGAATTATACGACATTAGCCGAAACATGCCGAAATACTAAGAACGCGATTCGACTGCGTATGTCAAATGCATGATAGTGTGCGTGCGGTGTTTTTCATTAATTTAATGTATTTCTAATGCATATTTTATAAAAATATTAGGATTCGCCACTCGTCCTCCATATAAACTTCAAATATGCGAAATTTCATACTCCTTCGTCCGCGCAATTTTCGTAAAAGGGGGTACAAAGTTTTTGCTTCACGTATTAATATATAGATTGAACTACTACTTTTTAACTTTACTACTATTTTCAGCTATTTAAATTAATAAACGCGTAAACGTAAGACAATATTAAGTAATTTGTCTGTCCGTTGATTTGACAAATTTGCTTTGACTATAAAATGTACTTGAGAACAATAATGGGACAAAATACGTAATGGTTTCGTTATTCGGAAAAAGGTCGGAATTTGGTAAGGCTTGTATCAAGTTTATTTTTTATTTTTTTATTTATTTAGTTAAATACAACTGAGTCGCAATTAAATAAATTCTTCGTTTACAGCATCTGGTGGAGGATCGGCACCAAGCACTTCACCAGCTGCTACAGGTACATATTAATAAGTCCTTACCCTATCAATTGTTGGCAGGCCAGACGTAATTAAAAATCCAATGTGCCTGGCCGCCGGTGTGCCGCTGTGACTAAATAGCTTAATGACAATAACTCGATACCTCTTAATGATCTATTAAAATGTATCTTGCAGTAGGTTACAATTATTTAATATTTGTTCATAGTAATAATTACAGATACTTGTATTACTATTTGTAAAACTGGTTCAAACTCGGTTACAAGTTTCTAATAAAAGTAATAATAGTAATAGCATCTCTGTATCTTTTGTAAACCGTCCTATTGCTGGGCATGTGCCTGTTCTCAATGTGAGAAGAAATAGGCAAAAGAAACCAAATTAATTTAATAACTATCTTTTAACGGCGGCTCCACCTGTGTCTACGCCAGAGATCGCATACCGGGTTAAAAAATCTCCTCTGATAACTTAGGATTTAGTCAATCTAAGTACAATGTTTTGACTAAATCAGTCCTACGATCTGCTCATTATTGAATGTTATGAAAAAAGAGACACTACACAATCCTATGTGAAGCCGTTTGGATGTTTGTATCCCAACGGCTTCACATAGGATTGTGTAGTGTAGGGATTACTCAGGGAATTGATGGTAAAGAAAAACAATTGGATATGTGTCGATGTGATGAACCTTTAATGACCGAATGAATTTAACAAAAGTTTAAGCCAAAACGATAGATACTCGAACTAATAAGTGAGCAACTAGGCTCTTTACGTTGTTGCTCTGATATTAAGGTTAGGCCCTTCAACATTTTCATAAAAGATAATTTTACCGACTTCATCACAATAATATTTAAGAAGTGCGATGTCTTCTATTTTGTAACGAGCTTTATTTCGCAAACTAAACGTGAATTAGACTGCATGGATGGCGTAGTGGTTTAGCTGGTCACTCGCTACTACCATTGCGCCGAGTGTTGTGGGTTCGATCCCCACACGAAACCAAAGTTTGTGTAATCCACAATATTTGGCTTCCCAAAAACAGCAGGCCCTAAACAATAAACATTAAATATTCTAACGATAGTGCACATAAAGCTTGTATTAACATGAATCAATGTTTTGTTTACACAGTTCCAGAGACTTCAACCGCCACGCCTCCAGGTAGTGTTAATGAGACAATTTTCCTATTGCCAACTGGCTATCGAGAATGTGATCAACATTTTCTGTATACCAGTTAACACTGATAAATAACCTTACCAAACACTGCTTCGATTGTACTGTACCATAATATTTGGCTTCCCAAAAACAGCAGGCCCAAAACAATAAACCATTAATTTTCTAAAGATAGTGCACATAAAGCTTGTATTAACATGAATCAATGTTTTGTTTACACAGCTCCAGAGACTTCAACCGCCACGCCTCCAGGTAGTGTTAATGAGACAATTTTCCTATACCCTACTGGCTATCGAGAATGTGATCAACATTTTCTGTATACCAGTTAACACTGATAAATAACCTCACCAAACACTGCTTCGATTGTACTGTACCATAATATTTGGCTTCCCAAATACAGCAGGCCCTAAACAATAAACATTAAATTTTCTAACGATAGTGCTTATAAAGCTTGTATTAACATGAATCAATGTTTTGTTTACACAGCTCCAGAGACTTCAACCGCCACGCCTCCAGGTAGTGTTAATGAGACAATTTTACTGATGCCTACTGCCTATCGAGAATGTGATCAAAACTGTTTTCTGTATACTAGTTAACACTGATAAATAACCTCACCAAACACTGCTTCGATTGTACTGTACCATAATATTTGGCTTCCCAAAAACAGCAGGCTCAAACAATAAACCATGAATTTTCTAACGATAGTGCACATAAAGCTTGTATTAACATGAATCAATGTTTTGTTTACACAGCTCCAGAGACTTCAACCGCCACGCCTCCAGGTAGTGTTAATGAGACAATTTTCCTATACCCTACTGGCTATCGAGAATGTGATCAACATTTTCTGTATACCAGTTAACACTGATAAATAACCTCACCAAACACTGCTTCGATTGTACTGTACCATAATATTTGGCTTCCCAAATACAGCAGGCCCTAAACAATAAACATTAAATTTTCTAACGATAGTGCTTATAAAGCTTGTATTAACATGAATCAATGTTTTGTTTACACAGCTCCAGAGACTTCAACCGCCACGCCTCCAGGTAGTGTTAATGAGACAATTTTACTGATGCCTACTGCCTATCGAGAATGTGATCAAAACTGTTTTCTGTATACTAGTTAACACTGATAAATAACCTCACCAAACACTGCTTCGATTGTACTGTACCATAATATTTGGCTTCCCAAAAACAGCAGGCTCAAACAATAAACCATGAATTTTCTAACGATAGTGCACATAAAGCTTGTATTAACATGAATCAATGTTTTGTTCACACAGCTCCAGAGACTTCAACCGCCACGCCTCCATGTGATGGTAATGAAAGAATCATAATATATTTGCCAACTGCCTGACGAGAATGTGATCAACACTATTTTCTGCATACTAGATAACACTGATAATAAACCTCAACAAACATTACTTTGATTGTACTGTACCATAATATTTGGCTTCCCAAAAACAGCAGCTTGTTACGAGTGCAGAAAGCCTCGTAAGCTAAATAATGTTCCCACGAGAACCGCGGGACTGGAGGAGACGTGACACCCCGTTTACGTCATATTAATGTTAAGTTCAGTAAGTCTTAAGCCTAACTTCGGCGGGACCACTCTTGTGTTAAAAGTTCATATTCTGTAAAGTAAACGTTTCGTGGACATTTTACGTGAACATTTTTATGAACATTTCGTCAGAACTTTATGTAACCTAAATTTTTACATTTTCAATATACTTTTTATTACTATAAATACTAGTTTAATTGCTTCCCGATAGCGCCCAACGTAATTGGCGCAGTCGTGGTTAGCTCGGGACTTAAAAGTGTAGTCGTGTGTGACCTCGAATCGGACACCATCGAATTTCACCCTGAGCTAAGAACCTACCGGAGGCGTATCGAGGAGCAACCGCTGACCTACTATCGGTTAGAGCAGAGTTCGAGACATCCAAAAATTGATGAGTCGAAATTCTCCGGCAATGGTATTCAAGTAAGTGCATTAATCCTTTTTATTAGTTGCTATAATCATTTTTAATAAGCAGTGATACTATAACTTTCACCATTTTTCACCCAAAGGGGTCTAGAGATTCGTCCCCTTCAAGGGATTCAAGGCGAACGCAATTACGAGCAGCGTTAAACGACGCTCGACGTAACTTAGATTTAAACATGGACGGCAGTACAGCAAGCTCGTCTGCCTCCACCATCGGCACAAGCCAATTCAATAAAATTGATCATATTTGTAGATCATTAAAATTATTTCCACAATTCGATGGCAACCCACATGTCCTTACAAGATTCTTAAAATTATGTGATGAACTCGTTGCCACATTTGTTAGCCCAACAACAGGCAATGAACTTATTAATCTTTCTCTAATTAATGGAATTTTGAACAAAATTACTGGTAGCGCGGCACGCACATTGGCCACTAACGGCATACCAAGTGATTGGAATGGCATAAGGTCTACTTTAGTGAACAGCTTTTCAGATCACAGAGACGAGGCTTCGTTATATACTGATTTATCTTTGCTAACGCAGGGAAGTGACACACTACAGATATTCTACGAAAGAGTCCAAAATTTACTGTGTACCATAATGACATATGTCGAATTGCACGAAACTATAAGCACTACTATAGAGGCCAAAAGAACATTGTATAAAAAACTGGCTCTACAGACATATTTAAAAGGTTTATCCGAACCATTGGGTTCCAGAATAAGGTGTATGAGACCTGAAACCCTTGAAAAAGCCCTTGAGTACGCTCAAGAAGAAGCAAATGTAATATATCTTCAAAATAAAAATCGATACCTACCTATTAAAAAGAATTTTCAGAACTTTAATGATCATACACCTCATTCTTCTCGCTCAAATCAGAATTCTAATACACACGTACCACCGAACACTGTACAAACCTTACAAACATATTCGAAACCGCAGATTCAATCACCTCACCACACATCGCAATACAGACAACACTACATACGGCCTTCAAGAACACAACAAATGTTTAAGGATCCCCCCGCTAACGTGTCAGTCGGATTTAAAATTCCACCACAGCAAAAATCCCATAATAATTACCCGAGACCTATGAGTGGTATAAGCCACCCGGTCGCTCGTACTTTACCGCCTACTCATTTAAACGGACGACGCGAAAATTATGTACCGAACAAGAACGTACCGATACTTAAAGAACTGAATATTAACGAATCTTATAATGATAATTACTACAATGATAACGGTCAAACGCCGATAACAATTTCAGATGTAACGTATTGTGACGATCCTGATAATACCATCATGGAACCTAACTTTGGCCTTGAAAATTTGGACGTTTCGGATGACCCAAATTTTTGCCCAGATTTGAAGAATACTGCCCCCGAATAGAATTAAATTTACAGAGTAAACATCATTTACCATACATCCAAATTAATAATCCACCCTTAAAACTTCTGATTGACACGGGTGCAAATGAGTCATTTCTTAGCCCGGAAGCACATGAAAAATTTTACGTACACACCTCACTGGATTATGATCCATTTTTAGTTACGAATACACATATTACTACGCAGAACTACTATTCCATTACCATACCTTGCTTTACGGAATTTAACGACAGTACTCCAATAAAATTATACATATATAAATTTCATAATTTTTTCGACGGTCTTATAGGTTGTAATCAGTTAAAAAAATGGAATGCTAAAATTGACCTTGCTGCTCACGTATTAGAGACTAAATTGGCTAGAATACCTATTATGTTATACCAACCCGAAAGTTCGAAATGTAATGAAATAACTATTTCTGCCCATACAGCTCAATTTATTACTGTTCCAATTAATATAAGTCATGGTGATATTTACGTAGAAGAACAATCGATTTCCGATTGTTTTATTAGTGAATGTCTGTCCACAGCCAAAAATTATCATACTATTGTCCAAATTTCAAACCCTACGGATAACGATGTTATTATTCCCATTCTCAGTCCGATACGCGCACAGATGTACAACGAGCAAACGATGCCAGTGAAACATAATACCACTAGTACGGACGATAACAGGATTCATAAGGTCTTATCTAATTTGCGCACAGAGCATTTAAACGCAGAGGAGTCACTCAGTTTATATACACTTTGCAAAGAATATCACGACGTATTTTACCTTGAAAATGAGCCGTTAACTTTCACAAACGACGTCAAGCATCATATACATACAAGTGACGATTTACCTGTATATAGTAGAAGTTATCGGTATCCGTATATACATAGATCAGAGGTACAAAATCAAATAAAAACTATGCTTGATCAGGGAATTATTCGCCCTTCATCGTCTCCATGGAACGCTCCAGTGTGGATCGTACCTAAAAAGTGTGACGCATCTGGTAAGACGAAGTGGCGTTTAGTCATTGACTTCCGACAACTGAATGCGAAAACAATCGACGACAAGTACCCGATCCCGAACATTAGTGACATATTGGATAAACTGGGTAGATGCTTATATTTTACGACCTTGGACTTAAAATCCGGATTTTACCAAGTGGAATTAAACCCGGGTGATATTTCTAAAACGGCTTTTAGTGTAGAGAAAGGGCATTACGAATTTCTAAGAATGCCCATGGGCTTAAAAAATGCTCCATCCACGTTTCAGCGTGTAATGGACAATGTCCTCCGGGGATTACCTAACTGTATTACATATGTTGATGATATATTATGTTACTCTACTAGTTTACAGGAGCATATAGTTAATTTGCGCGCCATTTTTGAACGACTCAGAAATTCCAACCTAAAAATTCAAATGGACAAGTCGGAATTTTTCAAACATGAGACACCATATCTAGGTCATATAATTACTCCGCAACGCATTAAACCCAACCCGGATAAAATATCGGCAATCTTAAATTATCCACTTCCGAAAACTCCTAAACAGATTAAATCATTTTTAGGTCTTCTAGGTTACTACCGCCGTTTTATACCAGATTTTGCACATGTCACCAAGCCCTTTACTTCTTGCCTAAAAAAAGGTGCGAAAATTAGTCTAACTTCCGAATACATAAATTGTTTTAACCATTGCAAAACTCTACTAACGAACGACCCTATTTTAATATACCCAGATTTCAGTAAGGAGTTTGTCATAACTACGGACGCATCTAATGTAGCAATAGGCGCTATACTGTCGCAAGGCCCTATAGGCGCTGACAAGCCCATAGCCTACGCATCGAGAACCCTAAACGACAGCGAGATTAATTATAGTACGCATGAAAAAGAGCTTCTCGCGATAGTATGGGCTACCAAATATTTTAGGCCATACATATTCGGTAGAAAAATCAAAATTATTACAGATCATAAACCATTAATGTGGCTTATGAATCTCAAAGAGCCCGGGTTGCGTCTTACAAGATGGAAACTCAAATTAGCAGAATACAATTATACTATTATTCATAAAAAAGGTAAGTCCAATACTAACGCAGACGCTCTGTCACGCATAGAACTAAATTACAATGAAAACATGTCGTTATTCTTTAATCACTCCGCTCAGTCAGATTCATCAACTATAACCGCCCCAGGTAGCCCAGTATATTCCTCATCATCTACTCTTACCGCTCATTCAGATTGCAATGTCGAATCCCAAAACGCGCAAGAAAACCCAGACCCTCCGTCTGCAGAAACCATTCACAGTAGCCATGAAAACCCGATCCTAGAGAAACCTATAACAGAAAAACCTTTGAATAAATTTAAAAGACAACTAATTTTAAACATAAAAAATAGTAATATAAGCAATAAACTCTTTACGTCTTACCAAAGAATTTCGGTGGATATACATGAGGATAACCTTGAATTGAACCTTATTAACTCTCTAAAAACTCATATTAAAGATTTCAAAACTCTGACAGCGATTTTGGTCAAACCAACAGAAAAGATGTTATCTATAATTCCTATTTTACAAAAAACTTTTATAAACAGCTCCATAAAACTAATTTTGGTAAAAACAATAATCAATGATATTAGCGATCAACCTACTCAGAATCAGATAATTAAAAACTATCACGACGGAAAAACAAATCACCGCGGGATTAATGAAACTTATTTATCGTTATCGCAGCGTTATTTCTGGCCCAAGATGAAAGCCGATATCACAAAATTTATAAATGAGTGCCGTACATGTAGTCAAGCAAAATACGATCGTAATCCCGTGCGCCCACAATTTAAAGTCGTACCCCTACCAATCAAACCGCTTGAATTATCACACGCAGATGTACTAACAATTGAGCACGATAAGTATTTAACAATAGTAGATTCTTTTTCCAAATACGCACAAGCTTATTTCCTACCAGATTGCACTGCCCCTAGTATAGTAAAAGCTCTATTAAACTATAGTTCACATCATGGTTATCCCTTAAATTTGACAACAGACCAGGGCACAGAATTCAGTAACCAAGTCGTAACAGAATTCCTACGATTACATAAAATACAGCACCACATGACCATTGCATATGCACCGAACGAGAACGGCATTGTAGAACGTTTCCATAATACTCTACTGGAACATTTACGGCTATTAAAACTACAGCATATGCACGATCCAGTACGCACTCTAATACAATATGCCTTAATAGGTTATAATAGCTCTATACACAGTCTAACTAAATGTAGACCATTTGATTTGATATCCGGCCATTTTGACCCTCGCGAACCCATAGACTTAAATATGACGGACCGATATCTTCAAAGTTATATTCAAGAACATCGCAGTAAAATGGACACAGTTTATAAAATTATTCATGACTCTGCAATGTCTCAACGTGAAGCAATAATGACGCGTCGTAACGCTAGTAGGGAAGAGGTTTTAGATTGCGAACCGAATCAGGAAATATTTGTGAGAAACCCCGCAGCCGATAGACAAAAATTAGCACCCCGTTTTATTCGTGATCGCGTAGTTACTAATTTACCTATACACGTATACACCGCAAAGAGCCGCGGCCCAGTAGCAAAATCGCGATTAAAAAGACCTACCAAAAATTAAAAACCGAATGTATATCTATTGTTACAGGTACTTTTTAATACTCCACGGCATTCTGGTCAATGCTCAAGACATACAACTTGATAGCCTAGATAATGGACCCGGCATATTACCATTTAATCTTGGACCTACAAAAATTATTTCCCATTTTCATACGTTTTTACAAGAAATTGACCTTGACAGAATTGAGTCACATGTGAGTACTATCAAGTCCACACTCACCGACACTACATATAAATTATAAAGTTGAACACACTCTATTCAATCATCAGATTAAACACCTTTTTGATCAATTAAATAAAATTTTAGTGCAGCTAGACACATTTAGACCAACCAGATTTAAAAGAGGTTTGCTTAACCCATTAGGCACAATTATTAAAAGTATTACAGGGAATTTGGATAACGATGACGCCTTGAAATTCGAAAATGCCTTGCAAATTTTGAATAAAAATGATCAAAGTTTATCGCAGACATTTAATAATCATATAAACTTGTACAAAGAAATGACCATTTAGCAGAACCAGATACTCAGTAATTTATCCATTAATCAGAGAAGATTAGAGAAGGCTCTTTCTTTTGTCATGAACATGACAAACAATGAAAATGAGCGTACTATTCATTTTGCCCAACTTCTGCAAGTCTTCGCTATAATTAGCGAAAATGCACAAGATCTTCTGAATGAAATTAACAGACTAGAAAACATCTTAGCTTTTAGTCGAAACAGGTCAGTTCATCACTCAATACTTTCTATTAAAGATTTAAATAGCATATTAACTAAATTAAAAGAAACTTATCAGTTAGATCAGATTGTGGCTTTAGATATAAGAAATTACTATGATATTCTTAGCCAAGGTTCTTATATTACCGAGTCGAAAGTCGTTGTAGTGATCAAATTTCCAATAAAATCGAGTACCTCTTATCAGTTATATAAACTCTGCCCGGTCCCCAATAAGTATAGTAATGTTATCGTACCACCTGCACAATTTATAGCAACTAATTCTCAGGAATTCGTGTATGTAGAGACAGAATGTCAGCGAATTGAGTCCTGGCACCTATGCGAGCAGAAGATTATCCACCAGGTCAAGGTCAAACCGGACTGTATTCAACGACTCATACATTATCAGGAGATAGATGTAACGTGTAAAATCACGCCTATCTCTCTGACTAAGGAGGCTCTAACCGAATTGGATAGCTACCGATATATAATTTCATTTCCCGTTGAAACCAAGGTCCAAATATCTTGTGGATATGAAAAACATAGAATATTACAAGGCAGCTTCCTACTCAACATTCCCATAGGATGCAAATTGAAATCTCAGGAAATAACCATCGTGAATTTAGACAACAAAATAGCTGGGGCGCCATTAGAAATCATACCATTAGGATCGTAGGACAACCAGAATTTGAATAATACACAAAATTTCATACTCCATTCTACAGATCTAAGCAGCCTTCATAAAATACAAGGGCAGATTATGATGGAAACTACAATCGAGACCTCGGAATTATCATCAGTTTACCACACTACAATTCCGCTTTATACCATGGTTTTACTAAGTGCAAGCGCACTGCTTGTTATATACATCGTATACAATCGTCGCAAAGCCAAGCTAGACATCGCGACGCAAGACACTGAGGCGAAAGTGGACGCTTCAGCAACAGAGAGAAGAGCCGCAGCTTTTGGCGTCAATATCACCAAATAGCTGCTCATTTTAGAGGGGAGGTGTTACGAGTGCAGAAAGCCTCGTAAGCTAAATAACGTTCCCACGAGAACCGCGGGACTGGAGGAGACGTGACACCCCGTTTACGTCATATTAATGTTAAGTTCAGTAAGTCTTAAGCCTAACTTCGGCGGGACCACTCTTGTGTTAAAAGTTCAGATTCTGTAAAGTGAACGTTTCGTGGACATTTTACGTGAACATTTTTATGAACATTTCGTCAGAACTTTATGTAACCTAAATTTTTACATTTTCAATATACTTTTTATTACTATAAATACTAGTTTAATTGCTTCCCGATAGCGCCCAACGTAATTAGCTCCTAAACAATAAACATTAAATTTTCTAACGATAGTGCACATAAAGCTTGTATTAACATGAATCAATGTTTTGTTTAAACAGCTCCAGAGACTTCAACCGCCACGCCTCCAGGTAGTGTTAATGAGACAATTTTACTGTTGCCTACTGCCTATCGAGAATGTGATCAACATTTTCTGTATACCAGTTAACACTGATAAATAACCTCACCAAACACGGCTTGATTGTACTGTACCATAATATTTGGCTTCCCAAAAACAGCAGGCCCTAAACAATAAACATTAAATTTTCTAACGATAGTGCACATAAAGCTTGTATTAACATGAATCAATGTTTTGTATACACAGCTCCAGAGACTTCAACCGCCACGCCTCCAGGTAGTGTTAATGAGACAAATTTCCTATTCCCTACTGCCTATCGAGAATGTGATCAACATTTTCTGTATACCAGTTAACACTGATAAATAACCTCACCAAACACTGCTTCGATTGTACTGTATCATAATATTTGGCTTCCCAAAAACAGCAGGCCCTAAACAATAAACATTAAATTTTCTAACGATAGTGCACATAAAGCTTGTATTAACATGAATCAATGTTTTGTTTACACAGCTCCAGAGACTTCAACCGCCACGCCTCCAGGTAGTGTTAATGAGCCAATTTTCCTATTCCCTACTGGCTATCGAGAATGTGATCAACATTTTCTGTATACCAGTTAACACTGATAAATAACCTCACCAAACACTGCTTCTATTGTACTGTACCATAATATTTGGCTTCCCAAAAACAGCAGGCCCTAAACAATAAACATTAAATATTCTAACGATAGTGCACATAAAGCTTGTATTAACATGAATCAATGTTTTGTTTACACAGCTCCAGAGACTTCAACCGCCACGCCTCCAGGTAGTGTTAATGAGACAATTTTACTGTTGCCTACTGCCTATCGAGAATGTGATCAAAACTATTTTCTGTATACTAGTTAACACTGATAAATAACCTCACCAAACACTGCTTCGATTGTACTGTACCATAATATTTGGCTTCCCAAAAACAGCAGGCCCTAAACAATAAACATTAAATTTTCTAACGATGGTGCACATAAAGCTTGTATTAACATGAATCAATGTTTTGTTTACACAGCTCCAGAGACTTCAACCGCCACGCCTCCAGGTAGTGTTAATGAGACAATTTTACTGTTGCCTACTGCCTATCGAGAACGTGATCAAAACTATTTTCTGTATACTAGTTAACACTGATAAATAACCTCACCAAACACTGCTTCGATTGTACTGTACAATAATATTTGGCTTCCCAAAAACAGCAGGCCCTAAACAATAAACATTAAATTTTCTAACGATGGTGCACATAAAGCTTGTATTAACATGAATCAATGTTTTGTTTACACAGCTCCAGAGACTTCAACCGCCACGCCTCCAGGTAGTGTTTATGAGACAATTTTACTGTTGCCTACTGCCTATCGAGAATGTGATCAAAACTATTTTCTGTATACTAGTTAACACTGATAAATAACCTCACCAAACACTGCTTCGATTGTACTGTACCATAATATTTGGCTTCCCAAAAACAGCAGGCCCTAAACAATAAACATTAAATTTTCTAACGATAGTGCACATAAAGCTTGTATTAACATGAATCAATGTTTTGTTTACACAGCTCCAGAGACTTCAACCGCCACGCCTCCAGGTAGTGTTAATGAGACAATTTTCCTATTCCCTACTGGCTATCGAGAATGTGATCAACATTTTCTGTATACCAGTTAACACTGATAAATAACCTCACCAAACATTGCTTCGATTGTACTGTACCATAATATTTGGCTTCCCAAAAACAGCAGGCCCTAAACAATAAACATTAAATTTTCTAACGATAGTGCACATAAAGCTTGTATTAACATGAATCAATGTTTTGTTTACACAGCTCCAGAGACTTCAACCGCCACGCCTCCAGGTAGTGTTAATGAGACAATTTTCCTATTCCCTACTGGCTATCGAGAATGTGATCAACATTTTCTGTATACCAGTTAACACTGATAAATAACCTCACCAAACACTGCTTCGATTGTACTGAACCATAATATTTGGCTTCCCAAAAACAGCAGGCCCTAAACAATAAACATTAAATTTTCTAACGATGGTGCACATAAAGCCTGTATTAACATGAATCTATGTTTTGTTTACACAGCTCCAGAGACTTCAACCGCCACGCCTCCAGGTAGTGTTAATGAGACAATTTTACTGTTGCCTACTGCCTATCGAGAATGTGATCAAAACTATTTTCTGTATACTAGTTAACACTGATAAATAACCTCGACAAACACTGCTTCGATTGTACTGTACCATAATATTTGGCTTCCCAAAAACAGCAGGCCCTAAACAATAAACATTAAATTTTCTAACGATAGTGCACATAAAGCTTGTATTAACATGAATCAATGTTTTGTTTACACAGCTCCAGAGACTTCAACCGCCACGCCTCCAGGTAGTGTTAATGAGACAATTTTCCTATTCCCTACTGGCTATCGAGAATGTGATCAACATTTTCTGTATACCAGTTAACACTGAAAAATAACCTCACCAAACATTGCTTCGATTGTACTGTACCATAATATTTGGCTTCCCAAAAACAGCAGGCCCTAAACAATAAACATTAAATTTTCTAACGATAGTGCACATAAAGCTTGTATTAACATGAATCAATGTTTTGTTTACACAGCTCCAGAGACTTCAACCGCCACGCCTCCAGGTAGTGTTAATGAGACAATTTGCCTATTCCCTACTGGCTATCGAGAATGTGATCAACATTTTCTGTATACCAGTTAACACTGATAAATAACCTCACCAAACACTGCTTCGATTGTACTGAACCATAATATTTGGCTTCCCAAAAACAGCAGGCCCTAAACAATAAACATTAAATTTTCTAACGATGGTGCACATAAAGCCTGTATTAACATGAATCTATGTTTTGTTTACACAGCTCCAGAGACTTCAACCGCCACGCCTCCAGGTAGTGTTAATGAGACAATTTTACTGTTGCCTAATGCCTATCGAGCATGTGATCAAAACTATTTTCTGTATACTAGTTAACACTGATAAATAACCTCACCAAACACTGCTTCGATTGTACTGTACCATAATATTTGGCTTCCCAAAAACAGCAGGCCCTAAACAATAAACATTAAATATTCTAACGATAGTGTACATTAAGCTTGTATTAACATGAATCAATGTTTTGTTTACACAGCTCCAAAGACTTCAACCGCCACGCCTCCAGGTAGTGTTAATGAGACAATTTTCCTATTCCCCACTGGCTATCGAGAATGTGATCAACATTTTCTGTATACCAGTTAACACTGATAAATAACCTCACCAAACACTGCTTCGATTGTACTGAACCATAATATTTGGCTTCCCAAAAACAGCAGGCCCTAAACAATAAACATTAAATTTTCTAACGATGGTGCACATAAAGCTTGTATTAACATGAATCAATGTTTTGTTTACACAGCTCCAGAGACTTCAACCGCCACGCCTCCAGGTAGTGTTTATGAGACAATTTTACTGTTGCCTACTGCCTATCGAGAATGTGATCAAAACTATTTTCTGTATACTAGTTAACACTGATAAATAACCTCACCAAACACTGCTTCGATTGTACTGTACCATAATATTTGGCTTCCCAAAAACAGCAGGCCCTAAACAATAAACATTAAATATTCTAACGATAGTGCACATGAAGCTTGTATTAACATGAATCAATGTTTTGTTTACACAGCTCCAGTGAATTCATGACTTACATGATTACCTTTATGAGAGAAATAAACGATATATTATTATTATTATTATATGAAAAATACCCACAAATATCTTGACATCCCAACTTTAAAACGTAGATATAATTATAGACTGCTGAGTTTAAAATGATAGTAAGTAGTTGTAATGAAATTACTGTCTAAATGAGAAAAAAAATTAGATTAAAATTCATTTGTTTACAACAATTTTTTTATTATATAAACAATGAAAAACTAAATAAAACGATTTTTCTTATGTCGAAAAGAAAAACAAATAATAATATTTGAAACAAAAATGGTTTCTTAATATTAATGATAAGTGGTAGAAAATAATTGTTAATTAAAAATGCGTTTCTAAGCAATAAAAATATTTTTTGAGGAATGATTTTTCTTTTAAAAGTCATTATTTGTATCAAAGATTAAGATCCCAAAATAAAAAAAAACAATTATCTTATAAACAACGCATTTGTTTATAACAAATTTTAAACAATAAGAGATAAAAATTTAAATAAATTATTTCTATACAGCTTCTGATAACAAAAAACGGATCATTAATAAATTAAAAAAAAAAAGTATTTCAATGATTAATTTAAGTTTTAATTTTTGCAACTACGAAAATTGTTACACACATTGTTGCACGCGGCCGCACTCGCGCATCATTCTTAACTATTGTTTTTACGCGCTCATATTTAATTTAAATATTGTAAATCTTTATCTAAATCATTATACATTTCAAACTACAGTCCACTAGTCTCATTTATACACTGCATTGAGATATCGTCGGCAACACTTTTGTACCGATCATGACATATCTATGACGAATTTCAACAATGGTATTTATAGAATAACATTCGTATTAACTACGTAAGAAAAATTACAGAAAAGCTAAATAGGAAATAATTTATCTGATAGAACCGTACACATATTGTTAAAACTGTAGGCATGGCAATACTGCGTGTCTCAGATTTAAAACAATAAATGCCGGTGTATTTGAAATCGCGTAAATACTTTTTAAAACGAAAACAAGATTCGAAAGTGTCCGTGAGATTGTAATGATTGATCATTAAGTCATAAAATAAAATACAAATTATTGTTTAGGTGGAATGTATGTTGATTCATAGGCCAAATTGTTCATTGTTCTTTAACCATAATTGATTTAAATTTTAAGTTTGATCGTTATTGATATAACTACCGCGAAATTGCAATAGGTACTTAAGGTATATGTAACCATAGGTACGAAGAATTATACGACATTAGCCGAAACATGCCGAAATACTAAGAACGCGATTCGACTACGTATGTCAAATGCATGATAGTGTGCGTGCGGTGTTTTTTCATTAATTTAATGTATTTCTAATGCATATTTTATAAAAATATTAGGATTCGCCACTCGTCCTCCATATAAACTTCAAATATGCGAAATTTCATACTCCTTCGTCCGCGCAATTTTCGTAAAAGGGGGTACAAAGTTTTTGCTTCACGTATTAATATATAGATTGAACTACTACTTTTTAACTTTACTACTATTTTCAGCTATTTAAATTAATAAACGCGTAAACGTAAGACAATATTAAGTAATTTGTCTGTCCGTTGATTTGACAAATTTGCTTTGACTATAAAATGTACTTGAGAACAATAATAGGACAAAAACGTAATGGTTTCGTTATTCGGAAAAAGGTCGGAATTTGGTAAGGCTTGTATCAAGTTAAGTGAGTTGCAATTAAATAAATGCTTCATTTACAGGATCTGATGGAGAATCAAACATATTAAAATGTCCTTACCCTATCAATTGTTGGAAAGCCAGACGTAATTAAAAACCCATTGTGTCTAGCCGCCGGTGTGCCGCTGCGACTAAATAGGTTAATGACAATAGCTCGATACGTCTTAATGATCTATTAATATTTATCTTGCAGTGGGTTACAATTATTTAATATTTTTTCATAGTAATAATTACAAATACTTGTATTGCTATTTGTAAAACTGGTTCAAACTCGGTTACAAGTTTCTAATAAAAGTAATAATAGTAATAGCACCTCTGTATATTATGTAAACAGTCCTATTGCTAGGCATGTGCCTGTTCTCAGTGTGAGAAGACATAGGCAACAAAAACCAAATTAATTTAATAACTAACTTTTAACGCTGGCTCCACCTGTGTCTACGCCAGAGATCGGTTACCGGGTTAAAAAATCTCCTTTGATAACTTAGGATTTAGTCAATCTAAGTACAATGTTTTGACTAAATCCGTCCTACGATCTGCTCATTATTGAATGTTATGAAAAAAGAGACACAACACAATCCTATGTGAAGCCGTTTGGATGTTTGTATCCAAACGGCTTCACATAGGATTGTGTAGTATCTCTTTTTTCATAAAATATAATTTTACCAACATCATCACAATAATATTTAAGAAGTGCCATGTCTTCTATTTTGTAACGAGCTTTATTTCGCAAACTAAACGTGAATTAGACTGCATGGATGGCGTAGTGGTTTAGCTGGTCACCTCGCTACTACCACTGCGCCGAGTGTTGTGGGTTCGATCCCCACATGAAACCAAAATTTGTGTAATCCACAATTAGCTGTTCAGTGTCTGGGTGTTTGTGACCGTTGTCTAAATGTCCGTAAACTCTCCCGTGACCCAGGAATCATTCCTAGTGCGGAAGTTGTTTTTATTTTTATTAATAAGTCTAATACTGACATAGTTTTCTAATAAATTTGCTACATTTGTTAAGGTTGCGGCTCTGGTCCAGGCCCTGCTCCATCTAGGAGTGTCCTCCTCGAAGTTCGTGGTGAAGTTTGGCGGCAGCCCATGTCGTGCGGTGTCCCGCAGGGATCGGTTCTTGGTCCGCCCCTGTGGGACATGGGGTACGACTGGGCCCTACGTGGTGCCCTACCCCCCGGGCTGAGCGTCATCCGCTATGCTGACGACACCCTTGTCACAGCCCGTGGGGGTAACTTCGAGGAGGCGGCCCGTTTGGCCACCGCGGGGGTTTCCCAGGTAGTCGGGCGTATCGAGGCGCTGGGTTTACGGGTGGCTCTAAACAAGTTGGAGTCCCTGGTCTTTCATGGGCCCCGTCGCAGTCCACACCGCGGCGCCTCGATAATAACTTTATACCTACTATTTATTTAATAATGTTCTGCGGATTATAACGAATTGAACTATATCAAAAGCATTATGTTCTTCTTTATTTTGTTTAAAAATTACAAACTAGTACCATTCATAAAAAAATTATTATTTAAAGTCTTTAAAAATGACTTATTCCTAAAATATTATAAAACAAAGAAAAAGAAAACTAAAACCCTCTAATAGGCGTCATAAAGTTCCTCCGCATCACAGTCGACCGGTAGTGTGCCCAGAAGACTGGCAGCATTGCCACGTTGAATGGCAATGCTTATTCTTTCTGCAAAATAAAGCCCAGCCCTCTGGTCACGGGAAGCGTCGACTAACCTTTTTGCTATGTCTCTATAGAGCGCACGAGCACTGGGACCCCATGACCCTAGCGTTTCGACCCCAAACGGCTCAAAAACATAATCCCCTACCAGGTTTTTGTATTTGCGCCGTTTGAGAGTCTCCGCAGATGCAGCAGCAGCACCAGCACAACCCGCCGTGCTGGGAAGATGTGATGGCGCAAGGGTGTCGACACACGTTGCGTCCCACACCAAGGGCCTACCCATCTTCCAAGGCATCAATGACATACCGTCCGGTCTCTTCCCATCGTCACGTGCCAAGCCATTAGGTTCGAGATGAGCTGGCACGCCGGCGGTGACAAGAGCACGACGGATAATGTCGTTAAGATTGGCGTGCCGCGAAAAACGACCGGCACTCCTGCTACATGATAGGCCATGGTGGCCAAGGCCATCGACGGCTTCCCCACAGTGACATCGATGCGGAGAAACACATGGAGCACCTAAACGAAGGCAAGAAGCGATGCGGAACGTTGTATCGTCCAACATAGTGCCTATGTTGGACGAAGGGAGTGCTTGGAGCCAAAGACCCGATTCCCACTCCCCCACAGCCAATAAACGGGCACGCTCAGCAACATTAAGAGATGTGTTTATGAGATGTTCTCTCACCATGTTGCAGAGCGGCCCATCCCACCGACTCTGAGAGAATAGATCGGATGGCAAATCAGAGCTTGGACAGATCATTTTCCAAGCGTTTACTGCGTCGGACTTGCACGACACTTCAGAATTAACCAGTGTGGGAGCTAAAATTTTCCTGGTCAATTCTTCAGTGCAGTGGACCGAAGACAGGAACGCCGGTAAACTGACATCACTAATTTTGCGAACGCCGAGGCCACCCAAGCGAACTGGTAGGGTTGCCTGGAGCCACACTCGGTCGTTCATGGCCAAATTTAAAATTTTACTAAGTGTATGCCGAATAGTATCGTCGATTTTTTCCAAAAGTATTAAATGCTTCCAAAATTGAGAGGATCGGAGGGCATGTGTGAATTTAGGAACGAAGAGGCAATAACGAATGATTGTATAAGCAGAATGAATATTAATTTTGAGTAGTCGGTCTGAAACTTCACAAAAATTTTGGATCTTTTCATCTATAAACGACTCGAATGCCTCCTCCAATACAGGAGACCCAAGAAGGCGAAAAGAATCTTTTTCAATAATTTTGATGTTTGGAGCCAAAGAATTGAATTTTGATAGGGCCCAAGACTTATCTATTTTATTGTGATTATATGTACATATTAAAACTTATAGTATAATGATATTTAAAGTCTAGATCAAAAATCATTTATTCATTTAGGTCACAAAGTTACACATCTGAACGTCAAAATCACTACATATAAAACAAAGTCCCCCGCCGCGTCTCTGTCTATCTTTTCGCGATAAACTCAAAAACTACTAAACGGATTTTCATGCGGTTTTCACCAATAGATAGAGTGATTCTGGAGGAAGGTATAGCATATTTGACCTTGGTATGTCAGACCACACAGCCCAAATATTAGTAGGTATGTCCAGTTAAAAAATCATGTACCCTAAGTCACTGGTATACTGAAAAAGAGACTTTAGCATAGAACATAAATGTAAATTTAGTAAGTGTCTACAAAGCCTAAGTTTTCAAGAAATTTACTCTACTAATGATGTAGATTTCGCTTTTATTATATTTCATGATTGTTATAAACTTTTCTATGATCTTTGCTTCCCAATTATACCTAAGGGTTAGAAACAGTGTGACCAAAAATCCTAGTTGGATATCTAAAGGAATAGATGCTATAAACGCAAAAGACTTTTACTGTGGAGATACAGAAAGAATTCAACTGAAAGTGAAAAACTTATTCTTAAAAATTACAGCAAAAGGCTAAAAAAGGTTGTTAAGCTTACACAAAAGTCTCGAAATAATTATTATATATCCAATGCTGAAAATAAATCTAAAGCTACATGGAAAGTAATAAACACTAATAAAACTAAATTGCCAAGAGAAAATATCAAACAAGTTAAAATAAATAATAACATAATATCAGACCCCGTGTTGGGACCGCTTCAATATTGAATTTATATTAATGATTTACCTCAAAGAATACAACATCCAATGATTCTTTTTGCTGACGATAGCACAGCCATATTCGCAAACGATAACATAGAAACTATGGAAGTAGACATTAATAATACTTTACACTCAATTATAAAGTGGCTAACCATTAATAACTTAGTTATAAACTTAAATAAAACGAAATTAGTTTCATATACAAAACATTTACAGAAACCTCTTAAATTAAATTGTAATGATACAAATATTGAAAATGTAAATTGCATTAAATTTTTAGGCCTCTGGATAGACAGCGGTATGACATGGCAAACACACATAAATTAAGTTTGCAATAAATTAAATCAGTATTCTTAAGCACTCTATAAGTTAGCAAAATTTGTTGACCAATCAGCAGTACTAACTAACTGCATATCATGCTTACATATCTTCATCATTGAAGTATGGTGTTACAGTACAATATCTTTGTGCTGTATCTACAATCTACATCGCAATCTTATGATCTTTATCGCACGTTCAATATCTATTAAATGTTTCTACTATCCGTGATCAACACGTAGTCGTTAGTATATAAGATGCACCTTTGGATAATTATAACCAGACTATACTACAACTTTGTCTCATTTATACCTAATCATATACTGCCAAGAAGTTTGGCAAATTGGTGACCCCGACGAACGAATACGCAGCAAGAAACATGGCACAAGCACCATGCAAGGCGAACATAAATCAGCAAGGAACACTTGAAGTAGCTGCTGGCACCTCGGTTTTATCTCGCATTCCGGAATTTTGGAAAGACCAACCAAGATTATGGTTCACGCAACTAGAAGCCATATTAGCACCACAGAAGCAAGGAGACGAATACAAATACTGTACAGTAATAGCAAAATTATCCAAGGAAGAAATACTACAAGTTAGTGACCTAATCACTTCACCACCGACTACAGATAAATATAAAAACATCAAGGAACGTTTAATTGATTGTTACGAAGAAACAGAACAGCGACAGTTTTAAAAATTAATATCAGAGACAGAACTCGGTGAACAAAAACCTTCGCAGTTATTACGTCAAATGCGAGTCCTCGGGAGAGGAAAAATCAGTGACGAAACAATTAAACTACTATGGTTCAGGCTTTTACCAACATCAGTTACTACGGTTCTAGCAGTTACGGAAGACATGGAAATTGACAAACTGAGCCAAATTGCAGACAAAATAATAATGAATTCAAAAGTAACCGAAATATCAGCTGTTAGCAACGACACTTCAAACGACAACAATACAGCATGCATTTTAGCCCAGCTAGCAAAATTACAGATAGATATTGACGCAATTCAGCAAGGTCAATATGGCTATCGACCCAGCACGCACAATCATTTCAAGAAACGTCAACAATTCCCGATTATGAGGCCGAGAACAAACTATAGAGGAGCAAATCGATTTTGTTACTACCACGAAAGATTCGGAAAATATGCAAGGAACTGCATTAAACCATGCGGTTGGAAACCAATGACTTACGTACGGAACCACGGAAACGAATAAGAGCACAGACAACGGCGAAACTCTGTGCAATCCACCCATCCAATCGCCTCACCATTACCGACCGAAAAAGTGGTATGAAGTTTTTGATTGACACGGGCGCAAATATTTCAGTCATTAGCAAGCAACAGAGATATTCAATTTTACAAAATGAACAATACACACTATACGCTGCAAATGGGACTAAAATTAGGACTTACGGCGAGAAGACGCTTACCTTGAATTTAGGACTACAACGATGTTATAAATGGAATTTTATAATCGCCGATGTTACACAACCAATAATTGGAGCAGATTTTCTAGAGCACTATAAACTATTAGTCGACATAGCAGGTCGCAAACTTATCGACAAAGTTACAGAGCTGACAACGCATGTAACTTCAGAAAAAGCGACACAACAAACAATTCGTACTATCGCAGTGGGAACGAATTCACGTATTACGCAACTTTTAAACAAATACGAAGACATCACGAAAGAGTCCTCTCTACGCAATGCGCCCAAACATAAGATTGAACACCACATTATCACTACAGGACCACCCGTCGCAGCTCGGGCAAGACCATTACCTCCAGAAAAATACGACATAGCCAAAAAGGAATTTCAAAATATGATAGAGCTCGGAATTTGCCGACCGTCAGATAGCCCATGGGCAAGCCCATTACATATGGTAAAAAAGAAAAATGGCGAATGGAGACCGTGCGGAGACTATCGAATGCTCAATAGCACGACAGTACCGGACAAATACCCACTACCAAGATTAACTGACTTTACATACATATTAGAAAATAAGAAGATACTAAGCAAGATAGATATACGCAAAGCATACCACTGTATTCCTGTTAAAGATATAGAAAAAACAGCCATCATCACACCTTTCGGACTTTTTGAGTACTTAAGAATGCCTTTCGGATTACGCAATGCGGCACAAACATTTCAACGATTCATGGATTCCTTATTTAGAGATTTAAACTTCGTATTTATATTTGTAGACGACTGTCTCATCGCATCGGACAACGAAGATTTGCATTATCAGCATTTAGAAACGGTTTTCAAACGTTTACACGAGAATGGAATAACCATTAATCTCGAAAAATGCGAATTTCTCAGAAGGGAAATAGATTTCTTAGGTTATCATATAACGAGCCAAGGAATACAACCTACCGAAGAAAATTACAAAGCAATCATGGAATTTCCCAAACCGAAAACAATTCAAGAATTAAGACGATTTTTGGGCATGGTCAATTTCTACAGAAGTAATATTCCACGCGCAGCGGAAAATCAAAGAATTTTAAACGAATATCTACATGGTTCAAAAAAGAACGATAATTCACCTGTTCCTTGGACAACGGAAGCAGACAAAGCTTACGAAAAATGCAAGGAAAGCATGAAAAACGCAGTGTTAACAGCACATCCTTCCCGCAACGCATCACTAGCGCTCATGACCGACGCTAGTGCTACTTGCGTTGGTGGAGTTTTACAACAAAAATCCGGACGCAATTGGGAACCATTAGGTTTTTTTTCACAAAAATTGAGCGAAACTCAACAAAAATATTCTACGTTTGACAGAGAGCTGTTAGGAATATACATGGCCGTCAAACATTTTCACAGATTAATCGAGGGAAGAGAATTTACAATATTTACGGATCACCGACCTTTGACATACGCATTCTCCCAAAAACCATCATCAAACGATACACCGCGACGGGTCCGGCAGTTAGATTTCATTTCACAATACAGTACCAACATTCAACACATAAGCGGACGTGACAATATTACCGCCGATGCCTTATCTCGAATAGAGGAAATATACGTGCCATCACCTATCGATTACGCTGAATTGGAAAAATGTCAATCAACAGATAATGAACTAAGTAAATTACGTGACAATAAAAGATTAAAATTCAAAAACATTACGCTTCCGGGTTCCACAATAAACATCACCTGCGACACGTCTACTGGAAAAAGCCGCCCCTACTTACCAAAGCAATTTCGCAAACAAATTTTCGATACCATTCATGGTATGAGCCATCCAGGAAAAAGAACTACGAGAAAAATGATAACCCAAAGGTATTTATGGCCGTATATGAACAAAGATATCAATAATTGGTGTAGATCATGTATAGCCTGCCAAAAATCAAAAATACAACGACATACGATATCACCTCCTGGTACATTTATGACAGCGCAACGTTTTGAACATTTACATATTGACATCGTCGGACCACTTCCGATTTCACAAGGGAAGAGATATTTAATCACAATCATAGATCGTTGTACGTCATGGCCCGAAATATTTCCGGTAGAAGATATAACTGCAGAAACAGTAGCCAAGACACTTTTCGAAGGATGGATTACTCGTTTTGGATGTCCATTGCGCATTACTACGGATCAAGGCCGACAGTTTGAATCAAGAATATTTGAGTCACTCTCACAATTTTTGGGAATACATAAAATTAGGACAACACCTTATCATCCGCAATCCAATGGAATGATAGAGAGATTTCATAGAACTTTAAAGGTGGCGTTAATGACAAGAGAATCCAACGAAAATTGGTTAAAAGAAATTCCAACAGTTTTACTCGGGTTGCGGAGTAGCTTGCGAGAAGACACAGGTTATAGTTCAGCAGAGATGACATATGGAACGCCAATACGACTCCCTGGAGGATTTTTTGAGTCATCAGCAGCACAGTTATCAACGTACGAAGAGTTTGTAAAACAAATTCAAAAGGACATCACACAAATGACATCAATTCCGAAAAGAAAAAACCACAACCAAGCTATATTTGTGCATCCCGAACTCAAAGAATGCTCACACGTATTTGTTCGGTGTGATAGAATTAAGAAAGCCCTGACACCGCCGTATGAAGGACCCTACCCAGTAATTAGTAAAACAGATAAAACATTTTGCATTAGAATTAGGGATAAAGAGACAGTGATATCAATTGATAGATTGAAACCAGCATTCATGATCAATGACGAATCAAACTACGTGCCAGATTCAAAGGATTTCTACAGACATTCACACACGTACACTACACGATCAGGACGTAAAGTAAAGCCAGTAGTACGTCTATAAAAAATCGCTGATATAAGCAAGCTATTCGTATATATATTAACATAGATCTTAACATATACCATTAATTCACAACTACTCGTAACAACAAGACATCTAAAATGGGAAATCAAAGTTCTAAGGACCAGATAACATACAATACGGACAGTTGCCTCAATCAAAACGAAGCGGACAAACTCCGTAACCTGATTCAGGAGGACTTACGGTGGACAAGAAATATACTGCCAAGAAGTTTGGCAAATATGGCATTATATACTGGGGCAATGCTAGTAACAAAGAACTAGTATTTAAAGTTTAGAAAAAGTGTATACGTGCTATAGCAAATATATTTGCACCGGAGTCTTGCAAACCATATTTTAAGAAATTTTAAATGCTAACACTTGCTTCAATTTATATATGAAGTTGTCGTTTTTGTAAAAACAAATAAATCTTTATTTGGCGAGCTCAAGTCAAAGAGAAAGATTCAAAAGATTTCTACTGTGCCTCATAAAACTGCCCTATTTGATAAAAGTTTATTCGGTATGGCATCAAAGATATATAATAAAGTACCAATTCAGATAATAAACATTCCAGAACTAAAAATATTTAAAAACTGATTGATTGAAAAAGTATATTACAGGATCCAAGATTTCCTTAATGACAACTCTAATTAGGTACTGTCCTTGTTAGTTATATAAAATAAGCATGTTTTCGTTATTTAAATTTATAAATGTTATATGCTTAACCGTAGGACATACTGGAACCTATGTTTTTATATGTACACCTTTTTATTTACCTATTGCCCACAATAAATTAAAAATCTTAAAAAAAAAGATTGTTTATCATTCCATGCTATTTGCAGGTTCAGGACAAACTGGTGGAGCGGCGAACTCAGCTGCAGCTGCAGCCGCTTCTGGTAAACACATATTAATACTTAGATACGATTGTGTGTTATATATTTTTCTTTATATAAAAATATTTGTTATGTGAGTCCAATGATGTTAGAAGCCACTACTGATAGAAAACTATAGGCACCGCATCCTTTATAGAGTCAAACATAATTGACTGGCATTATTGGTTCTGTTGATTGTATACATGACATGGTATACAGTCATCACCTTAGTAGAAACGGACTGCATGCGCAAAATTATATAACAAGAACCTACGGAACCTTAAAGTACCTACAGCCATTAGGATATAAACATTCTAATGTAAATATCTATGAGAGACTATATGAAAAATACCCACAAATATCTTGACATCCCAACTTTAAAACGTAGTTATAATTATAGACTGCGGAGTTTAAAATTATAGTAAGTAGTTGTAATGAAATTACTGTCTATAGATTTTATCGCATTATTTATTTGAAAATAACACTTTTATATAATTTTGTAATTACTAGCGGTCGCAAAGTGGTCGAAAGGACATTCTTCAGCTGCCATACATTGTTAGCCTAAGAACCAACAGCCACACAACAATGATAAATATGAGGTTAAGGATGACCACATTCAATTAAAAGTGAATATAAGTCACGGACTCTTCTGAATATTGCATATTATATACTACTTAACTGAAATACTTATTGTCGAGTACTCAACATGCACCTGCCGCGCCTAACCGCTGATCGGAGCGGAACTTCTACGTCATCGCCCCACCGCCCCACTCCAGCCATCGGCGCTCGCCCGCCGCACCGGCAGTCAGTCAGCCACAGTCAACAAGTGCTTTTTTGATCAGCTTTTTTCAGCAGTCCCAGAAAATTATGAACGAGGTGTCATTCGATTCGGATTAGCATGTAGATGATATTTGAAAAAAATATCAAGTTCCGCTTGCAAACATTGCAAAAGTTATAAACAATTAACTAAAAAAAAACAAGGGGTTTCGTTTTTTTGCAAATATCTCAAAATCTAATTGAGATTTTTCAAATCTAAAAAAAGATTAAAAAAGAAGAGGAAATTTCCTAAAAAAAAGCCTCGACTCCTGGAATTTTAGGACCAATCTTTATAACTTTCCCAGAGGGATGAAAATACGGCCGAAAACGGGTACTCTGGCTTGAGCAAGCCACGCCTACTTCGGACACTTTATCAATAAAAATTATTTAAACGTATTAAATATAAAATTGAAGAAACGAAAATATTCTGGGGCCTGCTGGATAGATAAATAAACAATAATACGGCAGATTTTTTTAAAATTCGAATGTCGAATGTGAAAATCGTTTAGAATGAGAAAAAAAATAAGATTAAAATTCTTTGTTTACAACAAATTGTTTATTATATAAACAATAAAAAACTAAATAAAACGATTTTTTAATGTCGAAAAGAAAAACAAATAATAATATTTAAAACAAAAATGGTTTCTTAATATTAATGATAAGTGGTAGAAAATAATTGTTAATTAAAAATGCGTTTCTAAGCAATAAAAATATTTTTTGAGGAATGATTTTTCTTTTAAAAGTCATTATTTGTATCAAAGATTAAGATCCCAAAATAAAAAAATCAATTATCTTATAAACAACGCATTTGTTTATAACAAATTTTAAACAATAAGAGATAAAAATTTAAATAAATTATTTCTATACAGCTTCTGATAACAAAAAACGGATCATTAATAAATTTAAAAAAAAAAGTATTTCAATGATTAATTTAAGTTTTAATTTTTGCAACTACGAAAATTGTTACACACATTGTTGCACGCGGCCGCACTCGCGCATCATTCTTAACTATTGTTTTTACGCGCTCATATTTAATTTAAATATTGTAAATCTTTATCTAAATCATTATACATTTCAAACTACAGTCCACTAGTCTTATTTATACACTGCATTGAGATATCGTCGGCAACACTTTTGTACCGATCATGACATATCTATGACGAATTTCAACAATGGTATTTATAGAATAGCATTCGTATTAACTACGTAAGAAAAATTACAGGAAAGCTAAATAGGAAATAATTTATCTGATAGAACCGTACACATATTGTTAAAACTGTAGGCATGGCAATACTGCGTGTCTCAGATTTAAAACAATAAATGCCGGTGTATTTGAAATCGCGTAAATACTTTTTAAAACGAAAACAAGATTCGAAAGTGTCCGTGAGATTGTAATGATTGATCATTAAGTCATAAAATAAAATACAAATTATTGTTTAGGTGGAATGTATGTTGATTCATAGGCCAAATTGTTCATTGTTCTTTAACCATAATTGATTTAAATTTTAAGTTTGATCGTTATTGATATAACTACCGCGAAATTGCAATAGGTACTTAAGGTATATGTAACCATAGGTACGAAGAATTATACGACATTAGCCGAAACATGCCGAAATACTAAGAACGCGATTCGACTACGTATGTCAAATGCATGATAGTGTGCGTGCGGTGTTTTTTCATTAATTTAATGTATTTCTAATGCATATTTTATAAAAATATTAGGATTCGCCACTCGTCCTCCATATAAACTTCAAATATGCGAAATTTCATACTCCTTCGTCCGCGCAATTTTCGTAAAAGGGGGTACAAAGTTTTTGCTTCACGTATTAATATATAGATTGAACTACTACTTTTTAACTTTACTACTATTTTCAGCTATTTAAATTAATAAACGCGTAAACGTAAGACAATATTAAGTAATTTGTCTGTCCGTTGATTTGACAAATTTGCTTTGACTATAAAATGTACTTGAGAACAATAATGGGACAAAATACGTAATGGTTTCGTTATTCGGAAAAAGGTCGGAATTTGGTAAGGCTTGTATCAAGTTAAGTGAGTTGCAATTAAAGAAATGCTTCATTTACAGGATCTGATGGAGAATCAAACATATTAAAAAGTCCTTACCCTATCAATTGTTGGAAGGCCAGACGTAATTAAAAACCCATTGTGTCTAGCCGCCGGTGTGCCGCTGCGACTAAATAGGTTAATGACAATAACTCGATACGTCTTAATGATCTATTAATATTTATCTTGCAGTGGGTTACAATTATTTAATATTTTTTCATAGTAATAATTACAAATACTTGTATTGCTATTTGTAAAATTGGTTCAAACTCGGTTACAAGTTTCTAATAAAAGTAATAATACTAATAGCACCTCTGTATATTATGTAAACAGTCCTATTGCTAGGCATGTGCCTGTTCTCAGTGTGAGAAGACATAGGCAACAAAAACCAAATTAATTTAATAACTAACTTTTAACGCTGGCTCCACCTGTGTCTACGCCAGAGATCGCATACCGGGTTAAAAAATCTCGTTTGATAACTCAGGATTTAGTCAATCTAAGTACAATGTTTTGACTAAATCCGTCCTACGATCTGCTCATTATTGAATGTTATGAAAAAAGAGACACAACACAATCCTATGTGAAGCCGTTTGGATACAAACATCCAAACGGCTTCACATAGGATTGTGTAGTATCTCTTTTTTCATAAAATATAATATTACCAACATCATCACAATAATATTTAAGAAGTGCCATGTCTTCTATTTTGTAACGAGCTTTATTTCGCAAACTAAACGTGAATTAGACTGCATGGATGGCGTAGTGGTTTAGCTGGTCACCTCGCTACTACCACTGCGCCGAGTGTTGTGGGTTCGATCCCCACATGAAACCAAAATTTGTGTAATCCACAATTAGCTGTTCAGTGTCTGGGTGTTTGTGACCGTTGTCTAAATGTCCGTAAACTCTCCCGTGACCCAGGAATCATTCCTAGTGCGGAAGTTGTTTTTATTTTTATTAATAAGTCTAATACTGACATAGTTTTCTAATAAATTTGCTACATTTGTTAAGGTTGCGGCTCTGGTCCAGGCCCTGCTCCATCTAGGAGTGTCCTCCTCGAAGTTCGTGGTGAAGTTTGGCGGCAGCCCATGTCGTGCGGTGTCCCGCAGGGATCGGTTCTTGGTCCGCCCCTGTGGGACATGGGGTACGACTGGGCCCTACGTGGTGCCCTACCCCCCGGGCTGAGCGTCATCCGCTATGCTGACGACACCCTTGTCACAGCCCGTGGGGGTAACTTCGAGGAGGCGGCCCGTTTGGCCACCGCGGGGGTTTCCCAGGTAGTCGGGCGTATCGAGGCGCTGGGTTTACGGGTGGCTCTAAACAAGTTGGAGTCCCTGGTCTTTCATGGGCCCCGTCGCAGTCCACACCGCGGCGCCTCGATAATAACTTTATACCTACTATTTATTTAATAATGTTCTGCGGATTATAACGAATTGAACTATATCAAAAGCATTATGTTCTTCTTTATTTTGTTTAAAAATTACAAACTAGTACCATTCATAAAAAAATAATTATTTAAAGTCTTTAAAAATGACTTATTCCTAAAATATTATAAAACAAAGAAAAAGAAAACTAAAACCCTCTAATAGGCGTCATAAAGTTCCTCCGCATCACAGTCGACCGGTAGTGTGCCCAGAAGACTGGCAGCATTGCCACGTTGAATGGCAATGCTTATTCTTTCTGCAAAATAAAGCCCAGCCCTCTGGTCACGGGAAGCGTCGACTAACCTTTTTGCTATGTCTCTATAGAGCGCACGAGCACTGGGACCCCATGACCCTAGCGTTTCGACCCCAAACGGCTCAAAAACATAATCCCCTACCAGGTTTTTGTATTTGCGCCGTTTGAGAGTCTCCGCAGATGCAGCAGCAGCACCAGCACAACCCGCCGTGCTGGGAAGATGTGATGGCGCAAGGGTGTCGACACACGTTGCGTCCCAGACCAAGGGTCTACCCATCTTCCAAGGCATCAATGACATACCGTCCGGTCTCTTCCCATCGTCACGTGCCAAGCCATTAGGTTCGAGATGAGCTGGCACGCCGGCGGTGACAAGAGCACGACGGATAATGTCGTTAAGATTGGCGTGCCGCGAAAAACGACCGGCACTCCTGCTACATGATAGGCCATGGTGGCCAAGGCCATCGACGGCTTCCCCACAGTGACATCGATGCGGAGAAACACATGGAGCACCTAAACGAAGGCAAGAAGCGATGCGGAACGTTGTATCGTCCAACATAGTGCCTATGTTGGACGAAGGGAGTGCTTGGAGCCAAAGACCCGATTCCCACTCCCCCACAGCCAATAAACGGGCACGCTCAGCAACATTAAGAGATGTGTTTATGAGATGTTCTCTCATCATGTTGCAGAGCGGCCCATCCCACCGACTCTGAGAGAATAGATCGGATGGCAAATCAGAGCTTGGACAGATCATTTTCCAAGCGTTTACTGCGTCGGACTTGCACGACACTTCAGAATTAACCAGTGTGGGAGCTAAAATTTTCCTGGTCAATTCTTCAGTGCAGTGGACCGAAGACAGGAACGCCGGTAAACTGACATCACTAATTTTGCGAACGCCGAGGCCACCCAAGCGAACTGGTAGGGTTGCCTGGAGCCACACTCGGTCGTTCATGGCCAAATTTAAAATTTTACTAAGTGTATGCCGAATAGTATCGTCGATTTTTTCCAAAAGTATTAAATGCTTCCAAAATTGAGAGGATCGGAGGGCATGTGTGAATTTAGGAACGAAGAGGCAATAACGAATGATTGTATAAGCAGAATGAATATTAATATTGAGTAGTCGGTCTGAAACTTCACAAAAATTTTGGATCTTTTCATCTATAAACGACTCGAATGCCTCCTCCAATACAGGAGACCCAAGAAGGCGAAAAGAATCTTTTTCAATAATTTTGATGTTTGGAGCCAAAGAATTGAATTTTGATAGGGCCCAAGACTTATCTATTTTATTGTGATTATATGTACATATTAAAACTTATAGTATAATGATATTTAAAGTCTAGATCAAAAATCATTTATTCATTTAGGTCACAAAGTTACACATCTGAACGTCAAAATCACTACATATAAAACAAAGTCCCCCGCCGCGTCTCTGTCTATCTTTTCGCGATAAACTCAAAAACTACTAAACGGATTTTCATGCGGTTTTCACCAATAGATAGAGTGATTCTGGAGGAAGGTATAGCATATTTGACCTTGGTATGTCAGACCACACAGCCCAAATATTAGTAGGTATGTCCAGTTAAAAAATCATGTACCCTAAGTCACTGGTATACTGAAAAAGAGACTTTAGCATAGAACATAAATGTAAATTTAGTAAGTGTCTACAAAGCCTAAGTTTTCAAGAAATTTACTCTACTAATGATGTAGATTTCGCTTTTATTATATTTCATGATTGTTATAAACTTTTCTATGATCTTTGCTTCCCAATTATACCTAAGGGTTAGAAACAGTGTGACCAAAAATCCTAGTTGGATATCTAAAGGAATAGATGCTATAGACGCAAAAGACTTTTACTGTGGAGATACAGAAAGAATTCAACTGAAAGTGAAAAACTTATTCTTAAAAATTACAGCAAAAGGCTAAAAAAGGTTGTTAAGCTTACACAAAAGTCTCGAAATAATTATTATATATCCAATGCTGAAAATAAATCTAAAGCTACATGGAAAGTAATAAACACTAATAAAACTAAATTGCCAAGAGAAAATATCAAACAAGTTAAAATAAATAATAACATAATATCAGACCCCGTGTTGGGACCGCTTCAATATTGAATTTATATTAATGATTTACCTCAAAGAATACAACATCCAATGATTCTTTTTGCTGACGATAGCACAGCCATATTCGCAAACGATAACATAGAAACTATGGAAGTAGACATTAATAATACTTTACACTCAATTATAAAGTGGCTAACCATTAATAACTTAGTTATAAACTTAAATAAAACGAAATTAGTTTCATATACAAAACATTTACAGAAACCTCTTAAATTAAATTGTAATGATACAAATATTGAAAATGTAAATTGCATTAAATTTTTAGGCCTCTGGATAGACAGCGGTATGACATGGCAAACACACATAAATTAAGTTTGCAATAAATTAAATCAGTATTCTTAAGCACTCTATAAGTTAGCAAAATTTGTTGACCAATCAGCAGTACTAACTAACTGCATATCATGCTTACATATCTTCATCATTGAAGTATGGCATTATATACTGGGGCAATGCTAGTAACAAAGAACTAGTATTTAAAGTTTAGAAAAAGTGTATACGTGCTATAGCAAATATATTTGCACCGGAGTCTTGCAAACCATATTTTAAGAAATTTTAAATGCTAACACTTGCTTCAATTTATATATGAAGTTGTCGTTTTTGTAAAAACAAATAAATCTTTATTTGGCGAGCTCAAGTCAAAGAGAAAGATTCAAAAGATTTCTACTGTGCCTCATAAAACTGCCCTATTTGATAAAAGTTTATTCGGTATGGCATCAAAGATATATAATAAAGTACCAATTCAGATAATAAACATTCCAGAACTAAAAATATTTAAAAACTGATTGATTGAAAAAGTATATTACAGGATCCAAGATTTCCTTAATGACAACTCTAATTAGGTACTGTCCTTGTTAGTTATATAAAATAAGCATGTTTTCGTTATTTAAATTTATAAATGTTGTATGCTTAACCGTAGGACATACTGGAACCTATGTTTTTATATGTACACCTTTTTATTTACCTATTGCCCACAATAAATTAAAAATCTTAAAAAAAAAGATTGTTTATCATTCCATGCTATTTGCAGGTTCAGGACAAACTGGTGGAGCGGCGAACTCAGCTGCAGCTGCAGCCACTTCTGGTAAACACATATTAATACTTAGATACGATTGTGTGTTATATATTTTTCTTTATATAAAAATATTTGTTATGTGAGTCCAATGATGTTAGAAGCCACTACTGATAGAAAACTATAGGCACCGCATCCTTTATAGAGTCAAACATAATTGACTGGCATTATTGGTTCTATTGATTGTATACATGACATGGTATACAGTCATCACCTTAGTAGAAACGGACTGCATGTGCAAAATTATATAACAAGAACCTACGGAACCGTAAAGTACCTACAGCCATTAGGATATAAACATTCTAATGTAAATATCTATGAGAGACTATATGAAAAATACCCACAAATATCTTGACATCCCAACTTTAAAACGTAGTTATAATTATAGACTGCGGAGTTTAAAATGATAGTAAGTAGTTGTAATGAAATTACTGTCTACAGATTTTATCGCATTATTTATTTGAAAATAACACTTTTATATAATTTTGTAATTACTAGCGGTCGCAAAGTGGTCGAAAGGACATTCTTCAGCTGCCATACATTGTTAGCATAAGAACCAACAGCCACACAACAATGATAAATATGAGGTTAAGGATGACCACATTCAATTAAAAGTGAATATAAGTCACGGACTCTTCTGAATATTGCATATTATATACTACTTAACTGAAATACTTATTGTCGAGTACTCAACATGCACCTGCCGCGCATAACCGCTGATCGGAGCGGAACTTCTACGTCATCGCCCCACCGCCCCACTCCAGCCATCGGCGCTCGCCCGCCGCACCGGCAGTCAGTCAGCCACAGTCAACAAGTGCTTTTTTGATCAGCTTTTTTCAGCAGTCCCAGAAAATTATGAACGAGGTGTCATTCGATTCGGATTAGCATGTAGATGATATTTGAAAAAAATATCAAGTTCCGCTTGCAAACATTGCAAAAGTTATAAACAATTAACTAAAAAAAAACAAGGGGTTTCGTTTTTTTGCAAATATCTCAAAATCTAATTGAGATTTTTCAAATCCAAAAAAAGATTAAAAAAGAAGAGGAAATTTCCTAAAAAAAAGCCTCGACTCCTGGAATTTTAGGACCAATCTTTATAACTTTCCCAGAGGGATGAAAATACGGCCGAAAACGGGTACTCTGGCTTGAGCAAGCCACGCCTACTTCGGACACTTTATCAATAAAAATTATTTAAACGTATTAAATATAAAATTGAAGAAACGAAAAAATTCAGGGGCCCGCTGGATAGATAAATAAACAATAATACGGCAGATTTTTTTTAAATTCGAATGTCGAATGTGAAAATCGTTTAGAATGAGAAAAAAAATAAGATTAAAATTCTTTGTTTACAACAAATTGTTTATTATATAAACAATGAAAAACTAAATAAAACGATTTTTTAATGTCGAAAAGAAAAACAAATAATAATATTTAAAACAAAAATGGTTTCTTAATATTAATGATAAGTGGTAGAAAATAATTGTTAATTAAAAATGCGTTTCTAAGCAATAAAAATATTTTTTGAGGAATGATTTTTCTTTTAAAAGTCATTATTTGTATCAAAGATTAAGATCCCAAAATAAAAAAATCAATTATCTTATAAACAACGCATTTGTTTATAACAAATTTTAAACAATAAGAGATAAAAATTTAAATAAATTATTTCTATACAGCTTCTGATAACAAAAAACGGATCATTAATAAATTTAAAAAAAAAAGTATTTCAATGATTAATTTAAGTTTTAATTTTTGCAACTACGAAAATTGTTACACACATTGTTGCACGCGGCCGCACTCGCGCATCATTCTTAACTATTGTTTTTACGCGCTCATATTTAATTTAAATATTGTAAATCTTTATCTAAATCATTATACATTTCAAACTACAGTCCACTAGTCTCATTTATACACTGCATTGAGATATCGTCGGCAACACTTTTGTACCGATCATGACATATCTATGACGAATTTCAACAATGGTATTTATAGAATAGCATTCGTATTAACTACGTAAGAAAAATTACAGAAAAGCTAAATAGGAAATAATTTATCTGATAGAACCGTACACATATTGTTAAAACTGTAGGCATGGCAATACTGCGTGTCTCAGATTTAAAACAATAAATGCCGGTGTATTTGAAATCGCGTAAATACTTTTTAAAACGAAAACAAGATTCGAAAGTGTCCGTGAGATTGTAATGATTGATCATTAAGTCATAAAATAAAATACAAATTATTGTTTAGGTGGAATGTATGTTGATTCATAGGCCAAATTGTTCATTGTTCTTTAACCATAATTGATTTAAATTTTAAGTTTGATCGTTATTGATATAACTACCGCGAAATTGCAATAGGTACTTAAGGTATATGTAACCATAGGTACGAAGAATTATACGACATTAGCCGAACCATGCCGAAATACTAAGAACGCGATTCGACTGCGTATGTCAAATGCATGATAGTGTGCTTGCGGTGTTTTTTCATTAATTTAATGTATTTCTAATGCATATTTTATAAAAATATTAGGATTCGCCACTCGTCCTCCATATAAACTTCAAATATGCGAAATTTCATACTCCTTCGTCCGCGCAATTTTCGTAAAAGGGGGTACAAAGTTTTTGCTTCACGTATTAATATATAGATTGAACTACTACTTTTTAACTTTACTACTATTTTCAGCTATTTAAATTAATAAACGCGTAAACGTAAGACAATATTAAGTAATTTGTCTGTCCGTTGATTTGACAAATTTGCTTTGACTATAAAATGTACTTGAGAACAATAATGGGACAAAATACGTAATGGTTTCGTTATTCGGAAAAAGGTCGGAATTTGGTAAGGCTTGTATCAAGTTAAGTGAGTTGCAATTAAATAAATGCTTCATTTACAGGATCTGATGGAGAATCAAACATATTAAAAAGTCCTTACCCTATCAATTGTTGGAAGGCCAGACGTAATTAAAAACCCATTGTGTCTAGCCGCCGGTGTGCCGCTGCGACTAAATAGGTTAATGACAATAACTCGATACGTCTTAATGATCTATTAATATTTATCTTGCAGTGGGTTACAATTATTTAATATTTTTTCATAGTAATAATTACAAATACTTGTATTGCTATTTGTAAAACTGGTTCAAACTCGGTTACAAGTTTCTAATAAAAGTAATAATAGTAATAGCACCTCTGTATATTATGTAAACAGTCCTATTGCTAGGCATGTGCCTGTTCTCAGTGTGAGAAGACATAGGCAACAAAAACCAAATTAATTTAATAACTAACTTTTAACGCTGGCTCCACCTGTGTCTACGCCAGAGATCGCATACCGGGTTAAAAAATCTCCTTTGATAACTTAGGATTTAGTTAATCTAAGTACAATGTTTTGACTAAATCCGTCTACGATCTGCTCATTATTGAATGTTATGAAAAAAGAGACACTACACAATCCTATGTGAAGCCGTTTGGATGTTTGTATCCAAACGGCTTCACATAGGATTGTGTAGTATCTCTTTTTTCATAAAATATAATTTTACCAACGTCATCACAATAATATTTAAGAAGTGCCATGTCTTCTATTTTGTAACGAGCTTTATTTCGCAAACTAAACGTGAATTAGACTGCATGGATGGCGTAGTGGTTTAGCTGGTCACCTCGCTACTACCACTGCGCCGAGTGTTGTGGGTTCGATCCCCACATGAAACCAAAATTTGTGTAATCCACAATTAGCTGTTCAGTGTCTGGGTGTTTGTGACCGTTGTCTAAATGTCCGTAAACTCTCCCGTGACCCAGGAATCATTCCTAGTGCGGAAGTTGTTTTTATTTTTATTAATAAGTCTAATACTGACATAGTTTTCTAATAAATTTGCTACATTTGTTAAGGTTGCGGCTCTGGTCCAGGCCCTGCTCCATCTAGGAGTGTCCTCCTCGAAGTTCGTGGTAAAGTTTGGCGGCGGCCCATGTCGTGCGGTGTCCCGCAGGGATCGGTTCTTGGTCCGCTCCTGTGGGACATGGGGTACGACTGGGCCCTACGTGGTGCCCTACCCCCCGGGCTGAGCGTCATCCGCTATGCTGATGACACCCTTGTCACAGCCCGTGGGGGTAACTTCGAGGAGGCGGCCCTTTTGGCCACCGCGGGGGTTTCCCAGGTAGTCGGGCGTATCGAGGCGCTGGGTTTACGGGTGGCTCTAAACAAGTTGGAGTCCCTGGTCTTTCATGGGCCCCGTCGCAGTCCACACCGCGGCGCCTCGATAATAACTTTATACCTACTATTTATTTAATAATGTTCTGCGGATTATAACGAATTGAACTATATCAAAAGCATTATGTTCTTCTTTATTTTGTTTAAAAATTACAAACTAGTACCATTCATAAAAAAATAATTATTTAAAGTCTAGATCAAAAATCATTTATTTATTTAGGTCACAAAGTTACACATCTGAACGTCAAAATCACTACATATAAAACAAAGTCCCCCGCCGCGTCTCTGTCTATCTTTTCGCGATAAACTCAAAAACTACTGAACGGATTTTCATGCGGTTTTCACCAATAGATAGAGTGATTCTGGAGGAAGGTATAGCATATTTGACCTTGGTATGTCAGACCACACAGCCCAAATATTAGGAGGTATGTCCAGTTAAAAAATCATGTACCCTAAGTCACTGGTATACTGAAAAAGAGACTTTAGCATAGAACATAAATGTAAATTTAGTAAGTGTCTACAAAGCCTAAGTTTTCAAGAAATTTACTCTACTAATGATGTAGATTTCGCTTTTATTATATTTCATGATTGTTATAAACTTTTCTATGATCTTTGCTTCCCAATTATACCTAAGGGTTAGAAACAGTGTGACCAAAAAGCCTAGTTGGATATCTAAAGGAATAGATGCTGCAGACGCAAAAGACTTTTACTGTGGAGATACAGAAAGAATTCAACTGAAGGTGAAAAACTTATTCTTAAAAATTACAGCAAAAGGCTAAAAAAGGTTGTTAAGCTTACACAAAAGTCTCGAAATAATTATTATATATCCAATGCTGAAAATAAATCTAAAGCTACATGGAAAGTAATAAACACTAATAAAACTAAATTGCCAAGAGAAAATATCAAACAAGTTAAAATAAATAATAACATAATATCAGACCCCGTGTTGGAACCGCTTCAATATTGAATTTATATTAATGATTTACCTCAAAGAATACAACATCCAATGATTCTTTTTGCTGACGATAGCACAGCCATATTCGCAAACGATAAAATAGAAACTATGGAAGTAGACATTAATAATACTTTACACTCAATTATAAAGTGGCTAACCATTAATAACTTAGTTATAAACTTAAATAAAACGAAATTAGTTTCATATACAAAACATTTACAGAAACCTCTTAAATTAAATTGTAATGATACAAATATTGAAAATGTAAATTGCATTAAATTTTTAGGCCTCTGGATAGACAGCGGTATGACATGGCAAACACACATAAATTTAGTTTGCAATAAATTAAATCAGTATTCTTAAGCACTCTATAAGTTAGCAAAATTTGTTGACCAATCAGCAGTACTAACTAACTGCATATCATGCTTACATATCTTCATCATTGAAGTATGCTAGTAATAATGAACTAGTATTTAAAGTTTAGAAAAAGTGTATACGTGCTATAGCAAATATATTTGCACCGGAGTCTTGCAAACCATATTTTAAGAAATTTTAAATGCTAACACTTGCTTCAATTTATATATGAAGTTGTCGTTTTTGTAAAAACAAATAAATCTTTATTTGGCGAGCTCAAGTCAAAGAGAAAGATTCAAAAGATTTCTACTGTGCCTCATAAAACTGCCCTATTTGATAAAAGTTTATTCGGTATGGCATCAAAGATATATAATAAAGTACCAATTCAGATAATAAACATTCCAGAACTAAAAATATTTAAAAACAATTTACATAACTGATTGATTGAAAAAGTATATTACAGGATCCAAGATTTCCTTAATGACAACTCTAATTAGGTACTGTCCTTGTTAGTTATATAAAATAAGCATGTTTTCGTTATTTAAATTTATAAATGTTGTATGCTTAACCGTAGGACATACTGGAACCTATGTTTTTATATGTACACCTTTTTATTTACCTATGCCCACAATAAATAAAAAAAATAAAAAAAAAAGATTGTTTATCATTCCATGCTATTTGCAGTTTCAGGACAAACTGGTGGAGTGTCGAACGCAGTTGCAGCTGCAGCCACTTCTGGTAAACACATATTAATACTTAGATACGATTGTGTGTTATATATTTTTCTTTATATAAAAATATTTGTTATGTGAGTCCAATGATGTTAGAAGCTACTACTGATAGAAAACTATAGGCACCGCATCCTTTATAGAGTCAAACATAATTGACTGGCATTATTGGTTCTGTTGATTGTATACATGACATGGTATACAGTCATCACCTTAGTAGAAACGGACTGCATGCGCAAAATTATATAACAAGAACCTACGGAACCTTAAAGTACCTACAGCCATTAGGATATAAACATTCTAATGTAAATATCTATGAGAGACTATATGAAAAATACCCACAAATATCTTGACATCCCAACTTTAAAACGTAGTTATAATTATAGACTGCGGAGTTTAAAATAATAGTAAGTAGTTGTAATGAAATTACTGTCTTTAGATTTTGTCGCATTATTTATTTGAAAATAACACTTTTATATAATTTTGTAATTACTAGCGGTCGCAAAGTGGTCGAAAGGACATTCTTCAGCTGCCATACATTGTTAGCCTAAGAACCAACAGCCACACAACAATGATAAATATGAGGTTAAGGATGACCACATTCATTTAAAAGTGAATATAAGTCACGGACTCTTCTGAATATTGCATATTATATACTACTTAACTGAAATACTTATTGTCGAGTACTCGACATGCACCTGCCGCGCCTAACCGCTGATCGGAGCGGAACTTCTACGTCATCGCCCCACCGCCCCACTCCAGCCATCGGCGCTCACCCACCGCACCGGCAGTCAGTCAGCAACAGTCAACAAGTGCTTTTTTGATCAACTTTTTTCAGCAGTCCCAGAAAATTATGAACGAGGTGTCATTCGATTCGGATTAGCATGTAGATGATATTTGAAAAAAATATCAAGTTCCGCTTGCAAACATTGCAAAAGTTATAAACAATTAACTAAAAAAAAACAAGGGGTTTCGTTTTTTTGCAAATATCTCAAAATCTAATTGAGTTTTTTCAAATCTAAAAAAAGATTAAAAAAGAAGAGGAAATTTCCTAAAAACAAGCTTCGACTCCTGGAATTTTAGGACCAATCTTTATAACTTTCCCAGAGGGATGAAAATACGGCCGAAAACGGGTACTCTGGCTTGAGTAAGCCACGCCTACTTCGGACACTTTATCAATAAAAATTATTTAAACGTATTAAATATAAAATTGAAGAAACGAAAAAATTCAGGGGCCCGCTGGATAGATAAATAAACAATAATACGGCAGATTTTTTTTTAATTCGAATGTCGAATGTGAAAATCGTTTAGAATGAGAAAGAAAATAAGATTAAAATTCTTTGTTTACAACAAATTGTTTATTATATAAACAATGAAAAACTAAATAACACGATTTTTTTATGTCGAAAAGAAAAACAAATAATAATATTTAAAACAAAAATGGTTTCTTAATATTAATGATAAGTGGTAGAAAATAATTGTTAATTAAAAATGCGTTTCTAAGCAATAAAAATATTTTTTGAGGAATGATTTTTCTTTTAAAAGTCATTATTTGTATCAAAGATTAAGATTCCAAAATAAAAAAATCAATTATCTTATAAACAACGCATTTGTTTATAACAAATTTTAAACAATAAGAGATAAAAATTTAAATAAATTATTTCTATACAGCTTCTGATAACAAAAAACGGATCATTAATAAATTAAAAAAAAAAGTATTTCAATGATTAATTTAAGTTTTAATTTTTGCAACTACGAAAATTGTTACACACATTGTTGCACGCGGCCGCACTCGCGCATCATTCTTAACTATTGTTTTTACGCGCTCATATTTAAATTAAATATTGTAAATCTTTATCTAAATCATTATACATTTCAAACTACAGTCCACTAGTCTCATTTATACACTGCATTGAGATATCGTCGGCAACACTTTTGTATCGATCATGACATATCTATGACGAATTTCAACAATGGTATTTATAGAATAGCATTCGTATTAACTACGTAAGAAAAATTACAGAAAAGCTAAATAGGAAATAATTTATCTGATAGAACCGTACACATATTGTTAAAACTGTAGGCATGGCAATACTGCGTGTCTCAGATTTAAAACAATAAATGCCGGTGTATTTGAAATCGCGTAAATACTTTTTAAAACGAAAACAAGATTCGAAAGTGTCCGTGAGATTGTAATGATTGATCATTAAGTCATAAAATAAAATACAAATTATTGTTTAGGTGGAATGTATGTTGATTCATAGGCCAAATTGTTCATTGTTCTTTAGTCATAATTGATTTAAATTTTAAGTTTGATCGTTATTGATATAACTACCGCGAAATTGCAATAGGTACATAAGGTATATGTAACCATAGGTACGAAGAATTATACGACATTAGCCGAAATATGCCGAAATACTAAGAACGCGATTCGACTGCGTATGTCAAATGCATGATAGTGTGCGTGCGATGTTTTTTCATTAATTTAATGTATTTCTAATGCATATTTTATAAAAATATTAGGATTCGCCACTCGTCCTCCATATAAACTTCAAATATGCGAAATTTCATACTCCTTCGTCCGCGCAATTTTCGTAAAAGGGGGTACAAAGTTTTTGCTTCACGTATTAATATATAGATTGAACTACTACTTTTTAACTATACTACTATTTTCAGCTATTTAAATTAATAAACGCGTAAACGTAAGTCAATATTAAGTAATTTGTCTGTCCGTTGATTTGACAAATTTTCTTTGAATATAAAATGTACTTGAGAACAATAATGGGACAAAATACGTAATGGTTATACGGAAAAAGGTCGGAATTTGGTAAGGCTTGTATCAAGTTAAGTGAGTTGCAATTAAATAAATGCTTCATTTACAGGATCTGATGGAGAATCAAACATATTAAAAAGTCCTTACCCTATCAATTGTTGGAAGGCCAGACGTAATTAAAAACCCATTGTGTCTAGCCGCCGGTGTGCCGCTGCGACCAAATAGGTTAATGACAATAACTCGATACGTCTTAATGATCTATTAATATTTATCTTGCAGTGGGTTACAATTATTTAATATTTTTTCATAGTAATAATTACAAATACTTGTATTGCTATTTGTAAAACTGGTTCAAACTCGGTTACAAGTTTCTAATAAAAGTAATAATAGTAATAGCACCTCTGTATATTATGTAAACAGTCCTATTGCTAGGCATGTGCCTGTTCTCAGTGTGAGAAGACATAGGCAACAAAAACCAAATTAATTTAATAACTAACTTTTAACGCTGGCTCCACCTGTGTCTACGCCAGAGATCGCATACCGGGTTAAACAATCTCCTTTGATAACTTAGGATTTAGTCAATCTAAGTACAATGTTTTGACTAAATCCGTCCTACGATCTGCTCATTATTGAATGTTATGAAAAAAGAGACACTACACAATCCTATGTGAAGCCGTTTGAATGTTTGTATCCAAACGGCTTCACATAGGATTGTGTAGTATCTCTTTTTTCATAAAATATAATTTTACCGACGTCATCACAATAATATTTAAGAAGTGCCATGTCTTCTATTTTGTAACGAGCTTTATTTCGCAAACTAAACGTGAATTAGACTGCATGGATGGCGTAGTGGTTTAGCTGGTCACCTCGCTACTACCACTGCGCCGAGTGTTGTGGGTTCGATCCCCACATGAAACCAAAATTTGTGTAATCCACAATTAGCTGTTCAGTGTCTGGGTGTTTGTGACCGTTGTCTAAATGTCCGTAAACTCTCCCGTGACCCAGGAATCATTCCTAGTGCGGAAGTTGTTTTTATTTTTATTAATAAGTCTAATACTGACATAGTTTTCTAATAAATTTGCTACATTTGTTAAGGTTGCGGCTCTGGTCCAGGCCCTGCTCCATCTAGGAGTGTCCTCCTCGAAGTTCGTGGTGAAGTTTGGCGGCGGCCCATGTCGTGCGGTGTCCCGCAGGGATCGGTTCTTGGTCCGCTCCTGTGGGACATGGGGTACGACTGGGCCCTACGTGGTGCCCTACCCCCCGGGCTGAGCGTCATCCACTATGCTGACGACACCCTTGTCACAGCCCGTGGGGGGTAACTTCGAGGAGGCGGCCCGTTTGGCCACCGCGGGGGTTTCCCAGGTAGTCGGGCGTATCGAGGCGCTGGGTTTACGGATGGCTCTAAACAAGTTGGAGTCCCTGGTCTTTCATGGGCCCCGTCGCAGTCCACACCGCGGCGCCTCGATAATAACTTTATACCTACTATTTATTTAATAATGTTCTGCGGATTATAACGAATTGAACTATATCAAAAGCATTATGTTCTTCTTTATTTTGTTTAAAAATTACAAACTAGTACCATTCATAAAAAAATAATTATTTAAAGTCTAGATCAAAAATCATTTATTTATTTAGGTCACAAAGTTACACATCTGAACGTCAAAATCACTACATATAAAACAAAGTCCCCCGCCGCGTCTCTGTCTATCTTTTCGCGATAAACTCAAAAACTACTGAACGGATTTTCATGCGGTTTTCACCAATAGATAGAGTGATTCTGGAGGAAGGTATAGCATATTTGACCTTGGTATGTCAGACCACACAGCCCAAATATTAGGAGGTATGTCCAGTTAAAAAATCATGTACCCTAAGTCACTGGTATACTGAAAAAGAGACTTTAGCATAGAACATAAATGTAAATTTAGTAAGTGTCTACAAAGCCTAAGTTTTCAAGAAATTTACTCTACTAATGATGTAGATTTCGCTTTTATTATATTTCATGATTGTTATAAACTTTTCTATGATCTTTGCTTCCCAATTATACCTAAGGGTTAGAAACAGTGTGACCAAAAAGCCTAGTTGGATATCTAAAGGAATAGATGCTGCAGACGCAAAAGACTTTTACTGTGGAGATACAGAAAGAATTCAACTGAAGGTGAAAAACTTATTCTTAAAAATTACAGCAAAAGGCTAAAAAAGGTTGTTAAGCTTACACAAAAGTCTCGAAATAATTATTATATATCCAATGCTGAAAATAAATCTAAAGCTACATGGAAAGTAATAAACACTAATAAAACTAAATTGCCATGAGAAAATATCAAACAAGTTAAAATAAATAATAACATAATATCAGACCCCGTGTTGGAACCGCTTCAATATTGAATTTATATTAATGATTTACCTCAAAGAATACAACATCCAATGATTCTTTTTGCTGACGATAGCACAGCCATATTCGCAAACGATAACATAGAAACTATGGAAGTAGACATTAATAATACTTTACACTCAATTATAAAGTGGCTAACCATTAATAACTTAGTTATAAACTTAAATAAAACGAAATTAGTTTCATATACAAAACATTTACAGAAACCTCTTAAATTAAATTGTAATGATACAAATATTGAAAATGTAAATTGCATTAAATTTTTAGGCCTCTGGATAGACAGCGGTATGACATGGCAAACACACATAAATTTAGTTTGCAATAAATTAAATCAGTATTCTTAAGCACTCTATAAGTTAGCAAAATTTGTTGACCAATCAGCAGTACTAACTAACTGCATATCATGCTTACATATCTTCATCATTGAAGTATGCTAGTAATAATGAACTAGTATTTAAAGTTTAGAAAAAGTGTATACGTGCTATAGCAAATATATTTGCACCGGAGTCTTGCAAACCATATTTTAAGAAATTTTAAATGCTAACACTTGCTTCAATTTATATATGAAGTTGTCGTTTTTGTAAAAACAAATAAATCTTTATTTGGCGAGCTCAAGTCAAAGAGAAAGATTCAAAAGATTTCTACTGTGCCTCATAAAACTGCCCTATTTGATAAAAGTTTATTCGGTATGGCATCAAAGATATATAATAAAGTACCAATTCAGATAATAAACATTCCAGAACTAAAAATATTTAAAAACAATTTACATAACTGATTGATTGAAAAAGTATATTACAGGATCCAAGATTTCCTTAATGACAACTCTAATTAGGTACTGTCCTTGTTAGTTATATAAAATAAGCATGTTTTCGTTATTTAAATTTATAAATGTTGTATGCTTAACCGTAGGACATACTGGAACCTATGTTTTTATATGTACACCTTTTTATTTACCTATGCCCACAATAAATAAAAAAAATAAAAAATAAAGATTGTTTATCATTCCATGCTATTTGCAGTTTCAGGACAAACTGGTGGAGTGTCGAACGCAGTTGCAGCTGCAGCCACTTCTGGTAAACACATATTAATACTTAGATACGATTGTGTGTTATATATTTTTCTTTATATAAAAATATTTGTTATGTGAGTCCAATGATGTTAGAAGCTACTACTGATAGAAAACTATAGGCACCGCATCCTTTATAGAGTCAAACATAATTGACTGGCATTATTGGTTCTGTTGATTGTATACATGACATGGTATACAGTCATCACCTTAGTAGAAACGGACTGCATGCGCAAAATTATATAACAAGAACCTACGGAACCTTAAAGTACCTACAGCCATTAGGATATAAACATTCTAATGTAAATATCTATGAGAGACTATATGAAAAATACCCACAAATATCTTGACATCCCAACTTTAAAACGTAGTTATAATTATAGACTGCGGAGTTTAAAATAATAGTAAGTAGTTGTAATGAAATTACTGTCTTTAGATTTTGTCGCATTATTTATTTGAAAATAACACTTTTATATAATTTTGTAATTACTAGCGGTCGCAAAGTGGTCGAAAGGACATTCTTCAGCTGCCATACATTGTTAGCCTAAGAACCAACAGCCACACAACAATGATAAATATGAGGTTAAGGATGACCACATTCATTTAAAAGTGAATATAAGTCACGGACTCTTCTGAATATTGCATATTATATACTACTTAACTGAAATACTTATTGTCGAGTACTCGACATGCACCTGCCGCGCCTAACCGCTGATCGGAGCGGAACTTCTACGTCATCGCCCCACCGCCCCACTCCAGCCATCGGCGCTCACCCACCGCACCGGCAGTCAGTCAGCAACAGTCAACAAGTGCTTTTTTGATCAACTTTTTTCAGCAGTCCCAGAAAATTATGAACGAGGTGTCATTCGATTCGGATTAGCATGTAGATGATATTTGAAAAAAATATCAAGTTCCGCTTGCAAACATTGCAAAAGTTATAAACAATTAACTAAAAAAAAACAAGGGGTTTCGTTTTTTTGCAAATATCTCAAAATCTAATTGAGTTTTTTCAAATCTAAAAAAAGATTAAAAAAGAAGAGGAAATTTCCTAAAAACAAGCCTCGACTCCTGGAATTTTAGGACCAATCTTTATAACTTTCCCAGAGGGATGAAAATACGGCCGAAAACGGGTACTCTGGCTTGAGCAAGCCACGCCTACTTCGGACACTTTATCAATAAAAATTATTTAAACGTATTAAATATAAAATTGAAGAAACGAAAAAATTCAGGGGCCCGCTGGATAGATAAATAAACAATAATACGGCAGATTTTTTTTTTATTCGAATGTCGAATGTGAAAATCGTTTAGAATGAGAAAGAAAATAAGATTAAAATTCTTTGTTTACAACAAATTGTTTATTATATAAACAATGAAAAACTAAATAACACGATTTTTTTATGTCGAAAAGAAAAACAAATAATAATATTTAAAACAAAAATGGTTTCTTAATATTAATGATAAGTGGTAGAAAATAATTGTTAATTAAAAATGCGTTTCTAAGCAATAAAAATATTTTTTGAGGAATGATTTTTCTTTTAAAAGTCATTATTTGTATCAAAGATTAAGATTCCAAAATAAAAAAATCAATTATCTTATAAACAACGCATTTGTTTATAACAAATTTTAAACAATAAGAGATAAAAATTTAAATAAATTATTTCTATACAGCTTCTGATAACAAAAAACGGATCATTAATAAATTTAAAAAAAAAGTATTTCAATGATTAATTTAAGTTTTAATTTTTGCAACTACGAAAATTGTTACACACATTGTTGCACGCGGCCGCACTCGCGCATCATTCTTAACTATTGTTTTTACGCGCTCATATTTAAATTAAATATTGTAAATCTTTATCTAAATCATTATACATTTCAAACTACAGTCCACTAGTCTCATTTATACACTGCATTGAGATATCGTCGGCAACACTTTTGTATCGATCATGACATATCTATGACGAATTTCAACAATGGTATTTATAGAATAGCATTCGTATTAACTACGTAAGAAAAATTACAGAAAAGCTAAATAGGAAATAATTTATCTGATAGAACCGTACACATATTGTTAAAACTGTAGGCATGGCAATACTGCGTGTCTCAGATTTAAAACAATAAATGCCGGTGTATTTGAAATCGCGTAAATACTTTTTAAAACGAAAACAAGATTCGAAAGTGTCCGTGAGATTGTAATGATTGATCATTAAGTCATAAAATAAAATACAAATTATTGTTTAGGTGGAATGTATGTTGATTCATAGGCCAAATTGTTCATTGTTCTTTAGTCATAATTGATTTAAATTTTAAGTTTGATCGTTATTGATATAACTACCGCGAAATTGCAATAGGTACATAAGGTATATGTAACCATAGGTACGAAGAATTATACGACATTAGCCGAAATATGCCGAAATACTAAGAACGCGATTCGACTGCGTATGTCAAATGCATGATAGTGTGCGTGCGATGTTTTTTCATTAATTTAATGTATTTCTAATGCATATTTTATAAAAATATTAGGATTCGCCACTCGTCCTCCATATAAACTTCAAATATGCGAAATTTCATACTCCTTCGTCCGCGCAATTTTCGTAAAAGGGGGTACAAAGTTTTTGCTTCACGTATTAATATATAGATTGAACTACTACTTTTTAACTATACTACTATTTTCAGCTATTTAAATTAATAAACGCGTAAACGTAAGTCAATATTAAGTAATTTGTCTGTCCGTTGATTTGACAAATTTTCTTTGAATATAAAATGTACTTGAGAACAATAATGGGACAAAATACGTAATGGTTATACGGAAAAAGGTCGGAATTTGGTAAGGCTTGTATCAAGTTAAGTGAGTTGCAATTAAATAAATGCTTCATTTACAGGATCTGATGGAGAATCAAACATATTAAAAAGTCCTTACCCTATCAATTGTTGGAAGGCCAGACGTAATTAAAAACCCATTGTGTCTAGCCGCCGGTGTGCCGCTGCGACCAAATAGGTTAATGACAATAACTCGATACGTCTTAATGATCTATTAATATTTATCTTGCAGTGGGTTACAATTATTTAATATTTTTTCATAGTAATAATTACAAATACTTGTATTGCTATTTGTAAAACTGGTTCAAACTCGGTTACAAGTTTCTAATAAAAGTAATAATAGTAATAGCACCTCTGTATATTATGTAAACAGTCCTATTGCTAGGCATGTGCCTGTTCTCAGTGTGAGAAGACATAGGCAACAAAAACCAAATTAATTTAATAACTAACTTTTAACGCTGGCTCCACCTGTGTCTACGCCAGAGATCGCATACCGGGTTAAAAAATCTCCTTTGATAACTTAGGATTTAGTCAATCTAAGTACAATGTTTTGACTAAATCCGTCCTACGATCTGCTCATTATTGAATGTTATGAAAAAAGAGACACTACACAATCCTATGTGAAGCCGTTTGAATGTTTGTATCCAAACGGCTTCACATAGGATTGTGTAGTATCTCTTTTTTCATAAAATATAATTTTACCGACGTCATCACAATAATATTTAAGAAGTGCCATGTCTTCTATTTTGTAACGAGCTTTATTTCGCAAACTAAACGTGAATTAGACTGCATGGATGGCGTAGTGGTTTAGCTGGTCACCTCGCTACTACCACTGCGCCGAGTGTTGTGGGTTCGATCCCCACATGAAACCAAAATTTGTGTAATCCACAATTAGCTGTTCAGTGTCTGGGTGTTTGTGACCGTTGTCTAAATGTCCGTAAACTCTCCCGTGACCCAGGAATCATTCCTAGTGCGGAAGTTGTTTTTATTTTTATTAATAAGTCTAATACTGACATAGTTTTCTAATAAATTTGCTACATTTGTTAAGGTTGCGGCTCTGGTCCAGGCCCTGCTCCATCTAGGAGTGTCCTCCTCGAAGTTCGTGGTGAAGTTTGGCGGCGGCCCATGTCGTGCGGTGTCCCGCAGGGATCGGTTCTTGGTCCGCTCCTGTGGGACATGGGGTACGACTGGGCCCTACGTGGTGCCCTACCCCCCGGGCTGAGCGTCATCCGCTATGCTGACGACACCCTTGTCACAGCCCGTGGGGGGTAACTTCGAGGAGGCGGCCCGTTTGGCCACCGCGGGGGTTTCCCAGGTAGTCGGGCGTATCGAGGCGCTGGGTTTACGGATGGCTCTAAACAAGTTGGAGTCCCTGGTCTTTCATGGGCCCCGTCGCAGTCCACACCGCGGCGCCTCGATAATAACTTTATACCTACTATTTATTTAATAATGTTCTGCGGATTATAACGAATTGAACTATATCAAAAGCATTATGTTCTTCTTTATTTTGTTTAAAAATTACAAACTAGTACCATTCATAAAAAAATAATTATTTAAAGTCTAGATCAAAAATCATTTATTTATTTAGGTCACAAAGTTACACATCTGAACGTCAAAATCACTACATATAAAACAAAGTCCCCCGCCGCGTCTCTGTCTATCTTTTCGCGATAAACTCAAAAACTACTGAACGGATTTTCATGCGGTTTTCACCAATAGATAGAGTGATTCTGGAGGAAGGTATAGCATATTTGACCTTGGTATGTCAGACCACACAGCCCAAATATTAGGAGGTATGTCCAGTTAAAAAATCATGTACCCTAAGTCACTGGTATACTGAAAAAGAGACTTTAGCATAGAACATAAATGTAAATTTAGTAAGTGTCTACAAAGCCTAAGTTTTCAAGAAATTTACTCTACTAATGATGTAGATTTCGCTTTTATTATATTTCATGATTGTTATAAACTTTTCTATGATCTTTGCTTCCCAATTATACCTAAGGGTTAGAAACAGTGTGACCAAAAAGCCTAGTTGGATATCTAAAGGAATAGATGCTGCAGACGCAAAAGACTTTTACTGTGGAGATACAGAAAGAATTCAACTGAAGGTGAAAAACTTATTCTTAAAAATTACAGCAAAAGGCTAAAAAAGGTTGTTAAGCTTACACAAAAGTCTCGAAATAATTATTATATATCCAATGCTGAAAATAAATCTAAAGCTACATGGAAAGTAATAAACACTAATAAAACTAAATTGCCATGAGAAAATATCAAACAAGTTAAAATAAATAATAACATAATATCAGACCCCGTGTTGGAACCGCTTCAATATTGAATTTATATTAATGATTTACCTCAAAGAATACAACATCCAATGATTCTTTTTGCTGACGATAGCACAGCCATATTCGCAAACGATAACATAGAAACTATGGAAGTAGACATTAATAATACTTTACACTCAATTATAAAGTGGCTAACCATTAATAACTTAGTTATAAACTTAAATAAAACGAAATTAGTTTCATATACAAAACATTTACAGAAACCTCTTAAATTAAATTGTAATGATACAAATATTGAAAATGTAAATTGCATTAAATTTTTAGGCCTCTGGATAGACAGCGGTATGACATGGCAAACACACATAAATTTAGTTTGCAATAAATTAAATCAGTATTCTTAAGCACTCTATAAGTTAGCAAAATTTGTTGACCAATCAGCAGTACTAACTAACTGCATATCATGCTTACATATCTTCATCATTGAAGTATGCTAGTAATAATGAACTAGTATTTAAAGTTTAGAAAAAGTGTATACGTGCTATAGCAAATATATTTGCACCGGAGTCTTGCAAACCATATTTTAAGAAATTTTAAATGCTAACACTTGCTTCAATTTATATATGAAGTTGTCGTTTTTGTAAAAACAAATAAATCTTTATTTGGCGAGCTCAAGTCAAAGAGAAAGATTCAAAAGATTTCTACTGTGCCTCATAAAACTGCCCTATTTGATAAAAGTTTATTCGGTATGGCATCAAAGATATATAATAAAGTACCAATTCAGATAATAAACATTCCAGAACTAAAAATATTTAAAAACAATTTACATAACTGATTGATTGAAAAAGTATATTACAGGATCCAAGATTTCCTTAATGACAACTCTAATTAGGTACTGTCCTTGTTAGTTATATAAAATAAGCATGTTTTCGTTATTTAAATTTATAAATGTTGTATGCTTAACCGTAGGACATACTGGAACCTATGTTTTTATATGTACACCTTTTTATTTACCTATGCCCACAATAAATAAAAAAAATAAAAAATAAAGATTGTTTATCATTCCATGCTATTTGCAGTTTCAGGACAAACTGGTGGAGTGTCGAACGCAGTTGCAGCTGCAGCCACTTCTGGTAAACACATATTAATACTTAGATACGATTGTGTGTTATATATTTTTCTTTATATAAAAATATTTGTTATGTGAGTCCAATGATGTTAGAAGCTACTACTGATAGAAAACTATAGGCACCGCATCCTTTATAGAGTCAAACATAATTGACTGGCATTATTGGTTCTGTTGATTGTATACATGACATGGTATACAGTCATCACCTTAGTAGAAACGGACTGCATGCGCAAAATTATATAACAAGAACCTACGGAACCTTAAAGTACCTACAGCCATTAGGATATAAACATTCTAATGTAAATATCTATGAGAGACTATATGAAAAATACCCACAAATATCTTGACATCCCAACTTTAAAACGTAGTTATAATTATAGACTGCGGAGTTTAAAATAATAGTAAGTAGTTGTAATGAAATTACTGTCTTTAGATTTTGTCGCATTATTTATTTGAAAATAACACTTTTATATAATTTTGTAATTACTAGCGGTCGCAAAGTGGTCGAAAGGACATTCTTCAGCTGCCATACATTGTTAGCCTAAGAACCAACAGCCACACAACAATGATAAATATGAGGTTAAGGATGACCACATTCATTTAAAAGTGAATATAAGTCACGGACTCTTCTGAATATTGCATATTATATACTACTTAACTGAAATACTTATTGTCGAGTACTCGACATGCACCTGCCGCGCCTAACCGCTGATCGGAGCGGAACTTCTACGTCATCGCCCCACCGCCCCACTCCAGCCATCGGCGCTCACCCACCGCACCGGCAGTCAGTCAGCAACAGTCAACAAGTGCTTTTTTGATCAACTTTTTTCAGCAGTCCCAGAAAATTATGAACGAGGTGTCATTCGATTCGGATTAGCATGTAGATGATATTTGAAAAAAATATCAAGTTCCGCTTGCAAACATTGCAAAAGTTATAAACAATTAACTAAAAAAAAACAAGGGGTTTCGTTTTTTTGCAAATATCTCAAAATCTAATTGAGTTTTTTCAAATCTAAAAAAAGATTAAAAAAGAAGAGGAAATTTCCTAAAAACAAGCCTCGACTCCTGGAATTTTAGGACCAATCTTTATAACTTTCCCAGAGGGATGAAAATACGGCCGAAAACGGGTACTCTGGCTTGAGCAAGCCACGCCTACTTCGGACACTTTATCAATAAAAATTATTTAAACGTATTAAATATAAAATTGAAGAAACGAAAAAATTCAGGGGCCCGCTGGATAGATAAATAAACAATAATACGGCAGATTTTTTTTTTATTCGAATGTCGAATGTGAAAATCGTTTAGAATGAGAAAGAAAATAAGATTAAAATTCTTTGTTTACAACAAATTGTTTATTATATAAACAATGAAAAACTAAATAACACGATTTTTTTATGTCGAAAAGAAAAACAAATAATAATATTTAAAACAAAAATGGTTTCTTAATATTAATGATAAGTGGTAGAAAATAATTGTTAATTAAAAATGCGTTTCTAAGCAATAAAAATATTTTTTGAGGAATGATTTTTCTTTTAAAAGTCATTATTTGTATCAAAGATTAAGATTCCAAAATAAAAAAATCAATTATCTTATAAACAACGCATTTGTTTATAACAAATTTTAAACAATAAGAGATAAAAATTTAAATAAATTATTTCTATACAGCTTCTGATAACAAAAAACGGATCATTAATAAATTTAAAAAAAAAGTATTTCAATGATTAATTTAAGTTTTAATTTTTGCAACTACGAAAATTGTTACACACATTGTTGCACGCGGCCGCACTCGCGCATCATTCTTAACTATTGTTTTTACGCGCTCATATTTAAATTAAATATTGTAAATCTTTATCTAAATCATTATACATTTCAAACTACAGTCCACTAGTCTCATTTATACACTGCATTGAGATATCGTCGGCAACACTTTTGTATCGATCATGACATATCTATGACGAATTTCAACAATGGTATTTATAGAATAGCATTCGTATTAACTACGTAAGAAAAATTACAGAAAAGCTAAATAGGAAATAATTTATCTGATAGAACCGTACACATATTGTTAAAACTGTAGGCATGGCAATACTGCGTGTCTCAGATTTAAAACAATAAATGCCGGTGTATTTGAAATCGCGTAAATACTTTTTAAAACGAAAACAAGATTCGAAAGTGTCCGTGAGATTGTAATGATTGATCATTAAGTCATAAAATAAAATACAAATTATTGTTTAGGTGGAATGTATGTTGATTCATAGGCCAAATTGTTCATTGTTCTTTAGTCATAATTGATTTAAATTTTAAGTTTGATCGTTATTGATATAACTACCGCGAAATTGCAATAGGTACATAAGGTATATGTAACCATAGGTACGAAGAATTATACGACATTAGCCGAAATATGCCGAAATACTAAGAACGCGATTCGACTGCGTATGTCAAATGCATGATAGTGTGCGTGCGATGTTTTTTCATTAATTTAATGTATTTCTAATGCATATTTTATAAAAATATTAGGATTCGCCACTCGTCCTCCATATAAACTTCAAATATGCGAAATTTCATACTCCTTCGTCCGCGCAATTTTCGTAAAAGGGGGTACAAAGTTTTTGCTTCACGTATTAATATATAGATTGAACTACTACTTTTTAACTATACTACTATTTTCAGCTATTTAAATTAATAAACGCGTAAACGTAAGTCAATATTAAGTAATTTGTCTGTCCGTTGATTTGACAAATTTTCTTTGAATATAAAATGTACTTGAGAACAATAATGGGACAAAATACGTAATGGTTATACGGAAAAAGGTCGGAATTTGGTAAGGCTTGTATCAAGTTAAGTGAGTTGCAATTAAATAAATGCTTCATTTACAGGATCTGATGGAGAATCAAACATATTAAAAAGTCCTTACCCTATCAATTGTTGGAAGGCCAGACGTAATTAAAAACCCATTGTGTCTAGCCGCCGGTGTGCCGCTGCGACCAAATAGGTTAATGACAATAACTCGATACGTCTTAATGATCTATTAATATTTATCTTGCAGTGGGTTACAATTATTTAATATTTTTTCATAGTAATAATTACAAATACTTGTATTGCTATTTGTAAAACTGGTTCAAACTCGGTTACAAGTTTCTAATAAAAGTAATAATAGTAATAGCACCTCTGTATATTATGTAAACAGTCCTATTGCTAGGCATGTGCCTGTTCTCAGTGTGAGAAGACATAGGCAACAAAAACCAAATTAATTTAATAACTAACTTTTAACGCTGGCTCCACCTGTGTCTACGCCAGAGATCGCATACCGGGTTAAAAAATCTCCTTTGATAACTTAGGATTTAGTCAATCTAAGTACAATGTTTTGACTAAATCCGTCCTACGATCTGCTCATTATTGAATGTTATGAAAAAAGAGACACTACACAATCCTATGTGAAGCCGTTTGAATGTTTGTATCCAAACGGCTTCACATAGGATTGTGTAGTATCTCTTTTTTCATAAAATATAATTTTACCGACGTCATCACAATAATATTTAAGAAGTGCCATGTCTTCTATTTTGTAACGAGCTTTATTTCGCAAACTAAACGTGAATTAGACTGCATGGATGGCGTAGTGGTTTAGCTGGTCACCTCGCTACTACCACTGCGCCGAGTGTTGTGGGTTCGATCCCCACATGAAACCAAAATTTGTGTAATCCACAATTAGCTGTTCAGTGTCTGGGTGTTTGTGACCGTTGTCTAAATGTCCGTAAACTCTCCCGTGACCCAGGAATCATTCCTAGTGCGGAAGTTGTTTTTATTTTTATTAATAAGTCTAATACTGACATAGTTTTCTAATAAATTTGCTACATTTGTTAAGGTTGCGGCTCTGGTCCAGGCCCTGCTCCATCTAGGAGTGTCCTCCTCGAAGTTCGTGGTGAAGTTTGGCGGCGGCCCATGTCGTGCGGTGTCCCGCAGGGATCGGTTCTTGGTCCGCTCCTGTGGGACATGGGGTACGACTGGGCCCTACGTGGTGCCCTACCCCCCGGGCTGAGCGTCATCCGCTATGCTGACGACACCCTTGTCACAGCCCGTGGGGGGTAACTTCGAGGAGGCGGCCCGTTTGGCCACCGCGGGGGTTTCCCAGGTAGTCGGGCGTATCGAGGCGCTGGGTTTACGGATGGCTCTAAACAAGTTGGAGTCCCTGGTCTTTCATGGGCCCCGTCGCAGTCCACACCGCGGCGCCTCGATAATAACTTTATACCTACTATTTATTTAATAATGTTCTGCGGATTATAACGAATTGAACTATATCAAAAGCATTATGTTCTTCTTTATTTTGTTTAAAAATTACAAACTAGTACCATTCATAAAAAAATAATTATTTAAAGTCTAGATCAAAAATCATTTATTTATTTAGGTCACAAAGTTACACATCTGAACGTCAAAATCACTACATATAAAACAAAGTCCCCCGCCGCGTCTCTGTCTATCTTTTCGCGATAAACTCAAAAACTACTGAACGGATTTTCATGCGGTTTTCACCAATAGATAGAGTGATTCTGGAGGAAGGTATAGCATATTTGACCTTGGTATGTCAGACCACACAGCCCAAATATTAGGAGGTATGTCCAGTTAAAAAATCATGTACCCTAAGTCACTGGTATACTGAAAAAGAGACTTTAGCATAGAACATAAATGTAAATTTAGTAAGTGTCTACAAAGCCTAAGTTTTCAAGAAATTTACTCTACTAATGATGTAGATTTCGCTTTTATTATATTTCATGATTGTTATAAACTTTTCTATGATCTTTGCTTCCCAATTATACCTAAGGGTTAGAAACAGTGTGACCAAAAAGCCTAGTTGGATATCTAAAGGAATAGATGCTGCAGACGCAAAAGACTTTTACTGTGGAGATACAGAAAGAATTCAACTGAAGGTGAAAAACTTATTCTTAAAAATTACAGCAAAAGGCTAAAAAAGGTTGTTAAGCTTACACAAAAGTCTCGAAATAATTATTATATATCCAATGCTGAAAATAAATCTAAAGCTACATGGAAAGTAATAAACACTAATAAAACTAAATTGCCATGAGAAAATATCAAACAAGTTAAAATAAATAATAACATAATATCAGACCCCGTGTTGGAACCGCTTCAATATTGAATTTATATTAATGATTTACCTCAAAGAATACAACATCCAATGATTCTTTTTGCTGACGATAGCACAGCCATATTCGCAAACGATAACATAGAAACTATGGAAGTAGACATTAATAATACTTTACACTCAATTATAAAGTGGCTAACCATTAATAACTTAGTTATAAACTTAAATAAAACGAAATTAGTTTCATATACAAAACATTTACAGAAACCTCTTAAATTAAATTGTAATGATACAAATATTGAAAATGTAAATTGCATTAAATTTTTAGGCCTCTGGATAGACAGCGGTATGACATGGCAAACACACATAAATTTAGTTTGCAATAAATTAAATCAGTATTCTTAAGCACTCTATAAGTTAGCAAAATTTGTTGACCAATCAGCAGTACTAACTAACTGCATATCATGCTTACATATCTTCATCATTGAAGTATGCTAGTAATAATGAACTAGTATTTAAAGTTTAGAAAAAGTGTATACGTGCTATAGCAAATATATTTGCACCGGAGTCTTGCAAACCATATTTTAAGAAATTTTAAATGCTAACACTTGCTTCAATTTATATATGAAGTTGTCGTTTTTGTAAAAACAAATAAATCTTTATTTGGCGAGCTCAAGTCAAAGAGAAAGATTCAAAAGATTTCTACTGTGCCTCATAAAACTGCCCTATTTGATAAAAGTTTATTCGGTATGGCATCAAAGATATATAATAAAGTACCAATTCAGATAATAAACATTCCAGAACTAAAAATATTTAAAAACAATTTACATAACTGATTGATTGAAAAAGTATATTACAGGATCCAAGATTTCCTTAATGACAACTCTAATTAGGTACTGTCCTTGTTAGTTATATAAAATAAGCATGTTTTCGTTATTTAAATTTATAAATGTTGTATGCTTAACCGTAGGACATACTGGAACCTATGTTTTTATATGTACACCTTTTTATTTACCTATGCCCACAATAAATAAAAAAAATAAAAAATAAAGATTGTTTATCATTCCATGCTATTTGCAGTTTCAGGACAAACTGGTGGAGTGTCGAACGCAGTTGCAGCTGCAGCCACTTCTGGTAAACACATATTAATACTTAGATACGATTGTGTGTTATATATTTTTCTTTATATAAAAATATTTGTTATGTGAGTCCAATGATGTTAGAAGCTACTACTGATAGAAAACTATAGGCACCGCATCCTTTATAGAGTCAAACATAATTGACTGGCATTATTGGTTCTGTTGATTGTATACATGACATGGTATACAGTCATCACCTTAGTAGAAACGGACTGCATGCGCAAAATTATATAACAAGAACCTACGGAACCTTAAAGTACCTACAGCCATTAGGATATAAACATTCTAATGTAAATATCTATGAGAGACTATATGAAAAATACCCACAAATATCTTGACATCCCAACTTTAAAACGTAGTTATAATTATAGACTGCGGAGTTTAAAATAATAGTAAGTAGTTGTAATGAAATTACTGTCTTTAGATTTTGTCGCATTATTTATTTGAAAATAACACTTTTATATAATTTTGTAATTACTAGCGGTCGCAAAGTGGTCGAAAGGACATTCTTCAGCTGCCATACATTGTTAGCCTAAGAACCAACAGCCACACAACAATGATAAATATGAGGTTAAGGATGACCACATTCATTTAAAAGTGAATATAAGTCACGGACTCTTCTGAATATTGCATATTATATACTACTTAACTGAAATACTTATTGTCGAGTACTCGACATGCACCTGCCGCGCCTAACCGCTGATCGGAGCGGAACTTCTACGTCATCGCCCCACCGCCCCACTCCAGCCATCGGCGCTCACCCACCGCACCGGCAGTCAGTCAGCAACAGTCAACAAGTGCTTTTTTGATCAACTTTTTTCAGCAGTCCCAGAAAATTATGAACGAGGTGTCATTCGATTCGGATTAGCATGTAGATGATATTTGAAAAAAATATCAAGTTCCGCTTGCAAACATTGCAAAAGTTATAAACAATTAACTAAAAAAAAACAAGGGGTTTCGTTTTTTTGCAAATATCTCAAAATCTAATTGAGTTTTTTCAAATCTAAAAAAAGATTAAAAAAGAAGAGGAAATTTCCTAAAAACAAGCCTCGACTCCTGGAATTTTAGGACCAATCTTTATAACTTTCCCAGAGGGATGAAAATACGGCCGAAAACGGGTACTCTGGCTTGAGCAAGCCACGCCTACTTCGGACACTTTATCAATAAAAATTATTTAAACGTATTAAATATAAAATTGAAGAAACGAAAAAATTCAGGGGCCCGCTGGATAGATAAATAAACAATAATACGGCAGATTTTTTTTTTATTCGAATGTCGAATGTGAAAATCGTTTAGAATGAGAAAGAAAATAAGATTAAAATTCTTTGTTTACAACAAATTGTTTATTATATAAACAATGAAAAACTAAATAACACGATTTTTTTATGTCGAAAAGAAAAACAAATAATAATATTTAAAACAAAAATGGTTTCTTAATATTAATGATAAGTGGTAGAAAATAATTGTTAATTAAAAATGCGTTTCTAAGCAATAAAAATATTTTTTGAGGAATGATTTTTCTTTTAAAAGTCATTATTTGTATCAAAGATTAAGATTCCAAAATAAAAAAATCAATTATCTTATAAACAACGCATTTGTTTATAACAAATTTTAAACAATAAGAGATAAAAATTTAAATAAATTATTTCTATACAGCTTCTGATAACAAAAAACGGATCATTAATAAATTAAAAAAAAAAGTATTTCAATGATTAATTTAAGTTTTAATTTTTGCAACTACGAAAATTGTTACACACATTGTTGCACGCGGCCGCACTCGCGCATCATTCTTAACTATTGTTTTTACGCGCTCATATTTAAATTAAATATTGTAAATCTTTATCTAAATCATTATACATTTCAAACTACAGTCCACTAGTCTCATTTATACACTGCATTGAGATATCGTCGGCAACACTTTTGTATCGATCATGACATATCTATGACGAATTTCAACAATGGTATTTATAGAATAGCATTCGTATTAACTACGTAAGAAAAATTACAGAAAAGCTAAATAGGAAATAATTTATCTGATAGAACCGTACACATATTGTTAAAACTGTAGGCATGGCAATACTGCGTGTCTCAGATTTAAAACAATAAATGCCGGTGTATTTGAAATCGCGTAAATACTTTTTAAAACGAAAACAAGATTCGAAAGTGTCCGTGAGATTGTAATGATTGATCATTAAGTCATAAAATAAAATACAAATTATTGTTTAGGTGGAATGTATGTTGATTCATAGGCCAAATTGTTCATTGTTCTTTAGTCATAATTGATTTAAATTTTAAGTTTGATCGTTATTGATATAACTACCGCGAAATTGCAATAGGTACATAAGGTATATGTAACCATAGGTACGAAGAATTATACGACATTAGCCGAAATATGCCGAAATACTAAGAACGCGATTCGACTGCGTATGTCAAATGCATGATAGTGTGCGTGCGATGTTTTTTCATTAATTTAATGTATTTCTAATGCATATTTTATAAAAATATTAGGATTCGCCACTCGTCCTCCATATAAACTTCAAATATGCGAAATTTCATACTCCTTCGTCCGCGCAATTTTCGTAAAAGGGGGTACAAAGTTTTTGCTTCACGTATTAATATATAGATTGAACTACTACTTTTTAACTATACTACTATTTTCAGCTATTTAAATTAATAAACGCGTAAACGTAAGTCAATATTAAGTAATTTGTCTGTCCGTTGATTTGACAAATTTTCTTTGAATATAAAATGTACTTGAGAACAATAATGGGACAAAATACGTAATGGTTATACGGAAAAAGGTCGGAATTTGGTAAGGCTTGTATCAAGTTAAGTGAGTTGCAATTAAATAAATGCTTCATTTACAGGATCTGATGGAGAATCAAACATATTAAAAAGTCCTTACCCTATCAATTGTTGGAAGGCCAGACGTAATTAAAAACCCATTGTGTCTAGCCGCCGGTGTGCCGCTGCGACCAAATAGGTTAATGACAATAACTCGATACGTCTTAATGATCTATTAATATTTATCTTGCAGTGGGTTACAATTATTTAATATTTTTTCATAGTAATAATTACAAATACTTGTATTGCTATTTGTAAAACTGGTTCAAACTCGGTTACAAGTTTCTAATAAAAGTAATAATAGTAATAGCACCTCTGTATATTATGTAAACAGTCCTATTGCTAGGCATGTGCCTGTTCTCAGTGTGAGAAGACATAGGCAACAAAAACCAAATTAATTTAATAACTAACTTTTAACGCTGGCTCCACCTGTGTCTACGCCAGAGATCGCATACCGGGTTAAAAAATCTCCTTTGATAACTTAGGATTTAGTCAATCTAAGTACAATGTTTTGACTAAATCCGTCCTACGATCTGCTCATTATTGAATGTTATGAAAAAAGAGACACTACACAATCCTATGTGAAGCCGTTTGAATGTTTGTATCCAAACGGCTTCACATAGGATTGTGTAGTATCTCTTTTTTCATAAAATATAATTTTACCGACGTCATCACAATAATATTTAAGAAGTGCCATGTCTTCTATTTTGTAACGAGCTTTATTTCGCAAACTAAACGTGAATTAGACTGCATGGATGGCGTAGTGGTTTAGCTGGTCACCTCGCTACTACCACTGCGCCGAGTGTTGTGGGTTCGATCCCCACATGAAACCAAAATTTGTGTAATCCACAATTAGCTGTTCAGTGTCTGGGTGTTTGTGACCGTTGTCTAAATGTCCGTAAACTCTCCCGTGACCCAGGAATCATTCCTAGTGCGGAAGTTGTTTTTATTTTTATTAATAAGTCTAATACTGACATAGTTTTCTAATAAATTTGCTACATTAGTTAAGGTTGCGGCTCTGGTCCAGGCCCTGCTCCATCTAGGAGTGTCCTCCTCGAAGTTCGTGGTGAAGTTTGGCGGCGGCCCATGTCGTGCGGTGTCCCGCAGGGATCGGTTCTTGGTCCGCTCCTGTGGGACATGGGGTACGACTGGGCCCTACGTGGTGCCCTACCCCCCGGGCTGAGCGTCATCCGCTATGCTGACGACACCCTTGTCACAGCCCGTGGGGGGTAACTTCGAGGAGGCGGCCCGTTTGGCCACCGCGGGGGTTTCCCAGGTAGTCGGGCGTATCGAGGCGCTGGGTTTACGGATGGCTCTAAACAAGTTGGAGTCCCTGGTCTTTCATGGGCCCCGTCGCAGTCCACACCGCGGCGCCTCGATAATAACTTTATACCTACTATTTATTTAATAATGTTCTGCGGATTATAACGAATTGAACTATATCAAAAGCATTATGTTCTTCTTTATTTTGTTTAAAAATTACAAACTAGTACCATTCATAAAAAAATAATTATTTAAAGTCTAGATCAAAAATCATTTATTTATTTAGGTCACAAAGTTACACATCTGAACGTCAAAATCACTACATATAAAACAAAGTCCCCCGCCGCGTCTCTGTCTATCTTTTCGCGATAAACTCAAAAACTACTGAACGGATTTTCATGCGGTTTTCACCAATAGATAGAGTGATTCTGGAGGAAGGTATAGCATATTTGACCTTGGTATGTCGGACCACACAGCCCAAATATTAGGAGGTATGTCCAGTTAAAAAATCATGTACCCTAAGTCACTGGTATACTGAAAAAGAGACTTTAGCATAGAACATAAATGTAAATTTAGTAAGTGTCTACAAAGCCTAAGTTTTCAAGAAATTTACTCTACTAATGATGTAGATTTCGCTTTTATTATATTTCATGATTGTTATAAACTTTTCTATGATCTTTGCTTCCCAATTATACCTAAGGGTTAGAAACAGTGTGACCAAAAAGCCTAGTTGGATATCTAAAGGAATAGATGCTGCAGACGCAAAAGACTTTTACTGTGGAGATACAGAAAGAATTCAACTGAAGGTGAAAAACTTATTCTTAAAAATTACAGCAAAAGGCTAAAAAAGGTTGTTAAGCTTACACAAAAGTCTCGAAATAATTATTATATATCCAATGCTGAAAATAAATCTAAAGCTACATGGAAAGTAATAAACACTAATAAAACTAAATTGCCATGAGAAAATATCAAACAAGTTAAAATAAATAATAACATAATATCAGACCCCGTGTTGGAACCGCTTCAATATTGAATTTATATTAATGATTTACCTCAAAGAATACAACATCCAATGATTCTTTTTGCTGACGATAGCACAGCCATATTCGCAAACGATAACATAGAAACTATGGAAGTAGACATTAATAATACTTTACACTCAATTATAAAGTGGCTAACCATTAATAACTTAGTTATAAACTTAAATAAAACGAAATTAGTTTCATATACAAAACATTTACAGAAACCTCTTAAATTAAATTGTAATGATACAAATATTGAAAATGTAAATTGCATTAAATTTTTAGGCCTCTGGATAGACAGCGGTATGACATGGCAAACACACATAAATTTAGTTTGCAATAAATTAAATCAGTATTCTTAAGCACTCTATAAGTTAGCAAAATTTGTTGACCAATCAGCAGTACTAACTAACTGCATATCATGCTTACATATCTTCATCATTGAAGTATGCTAGTAATAATGAACTAGTATTTAAAGTTTAGAAAAAGTGTATACGTGCTATAGCAAATATATTTGCACCGGAGTCTTGCAAACCATATTTTAAGAAATTTTAAATGCTAACACTTGCTTCAATTTATATATGAAGTTGTCGTTTTTGTAAAAACAAATAAATCTTTATTTGGCGAGCTCAAGTCAAAGAGAAAGATTCAAAAGATTTCTACTGTGCCTCATAAAACTGCCCTATTTGATAAAAGTTTATTCGGTATGGCATCAAAGATATATAATAAAGTACCAATTCAGATAATAAACATTCCAGAACTAAAAATATTTAAAAACAATTTACATAACTGATTGATTGAAAAAGTATATTACAGGATCCAAGATTTCCTTAATGACAACTCTAATTAGGTACTGTCCTTGTTAGTTATATAAAATAAGCATGTTTTCGTTATTTAAATTTATAAATGTTGTATGCTTAACCGTAGGACATACTGGAACCTATGTTTTTATATGTACACCTTTTTATTTACCTATGCCCACAATAAATAAAAAAAATAAAAAAAAAAGATTGTTTATCATTCCATGCTATTTGCAGTTTCAGGACAAACTGGTGGAGTGTCGAACGCAGTTGCAGCTGCAGCCACTTCTGGTAAACACATATTAATACTTAGATACGATTGTGTGTTATATATTTTTCTTTATATAAAAATATTTGTTATGTGAGTCCAATGATGTTAGAAGCTACTACTGATAGAAAACTATAGGCACCGCATCCTTTATAGAGTCAAACATAATTGACTGGCATTATTGGTTCTGTTGATTGTATACATGACATGGTATACAGTCATCACCTTAGTAGAAACGGACTGCATGCGCAAAATTATATAACAAGAACCTACGGAACCTTAAAGTACCTACAGCCATTAGGATATAAACATTCTAATGTAAATATCTATGAGAGACTATATGAAAAATACCCACAAATATCTTGACATCCCAACTTTAAAACGTAGTTATAATTATAGACTGCGGAGTTTAAAATAATAGTAAGTAGTTGTAATGAAATTACTGTCTTTAGATTTTGTCGCATTATTTATTTGAAAATAACACTTTTATATAATTTTGTAATTACTAGCGGTCGCAAAGTGGTCGAAAGGACATTCTTCAGCTGCCATACATTGTTAGCCTAAGAACCAACAGCCACACAACAATGATAAATATGAGGTTAAGGATGACCACATTCATTTAAAAGTGAATATAAGTCACGGACTCTTCTGAATATTGCATATTATATACTACTTAACTGAAATACTTATTGTCGAGTACTCGACATGCACCTGCCGCGCCTAACCGCTGATCGGAGCGGAACTTCTACGTCATCGCCCCACCGCCCCACTCCAGCCATCGGCGCTCACCCACCGCACCGGCAGTCAGTCAGCAACAGTCAACAAGTGCTTTTTTGATCAACTTTTTTCAGCAGTCCCAGAAAATTATGAACGAGGTGTCATTCGATTCGGATTAGCATGTAGATGATATTTGAAAAAAATATCAAGTTCCGCTTGCAAACATTGCAAAAGTTATAAACAATTAACTAAAAAAAAACAAGGGGTTTCGTTTTTTTGCAAATATCTCAAAATCTAATTGAGTTTTTTCAAATCTAAAAAAAGATTAAAAAAGAAGAGGAAATTTCCTAAAAACAAGCCTCGACTCCTGGAATTTTAGGACCAATCTTTATAACTTTCCCAGAGGGATGAAAATACGGCCGAAAACGGGTACTCTGGCTTGAGCAAGCCACGCCTACTTCGGACACTTTATCAATAAAAATTATTTAAACGTATTAAATATAAAATTGAAGAAACGAAAAAATTCAGGGGCCCGCTGGATAGATAAATAAACAATAATACGGCAGATTTTTTTTTAATTCGAATGTCGAATGTGAAAATCGTTTAGAATGAGAAAGAAAATAAGATTAAAATTCTTTGTTTACAACAAATTGTTTATTATATAAACAATGAAAAACTAAATAACACGATTTTTTTATGTCGAAAAGAAAAACAAATAATAATATTTAAAACAAAAATGGTTTCTTAATATTAATGATAAGTGGTAGAAAATAATTGTTAATTAAAAATGCGTTTCTAAGCAATAAAAATATTTTTTGAGGAATGATTTTTCTTTTAAAAGTCATTATTTGTATCAAAGATTAAGATCCCAAAATAAAAAAATCAATTATCTTATAAACAACGCATTTGTTTATAACAAATTTTAAACAATAAGAGATAAAAATTTAAATAAATTATTTATATACAGCTTCTGATAACAAAAAACAGATCATTAATAAATTTAAAAAAAAAAGTATTTCAATGATTAATTTAAGTTTTAATTTTTGCAACTACGAAAATTGTTACACACATTGTTGCACGCGGCCGCACTCGCGCATTATTCTTAACTATTGTTTTTACGCGCTCATATTTAATTTAAATATTGTAAATCTTTATCTAAATCATTATACATTTCAAACTACAGTCCACTAGTCTCATTTATACACTGCATTGAGATATCGTCGGCAACACTTTTGTACCGATCATGACATATCTATGACGAATTTCAACAATGGTATTTATAGAATAGCATTCGTATTAACTACGTAAGAAAAATTACAGAAAAGCTAAATAGGAAATAATTTATCTGATAGAACCGTACACATATTGTTAAAACTGTAGGCATGGCAATACTGCGTGTCTCAGATTTAAAACAATAAATGCCGGTGTATTTGAAATCGCGTAAATGCTTTTTAAAACGAAAACAAGATTCGAAAGTGTCCGTGAGATTGTAATGATTGATCATTAAGTCATAAAATAAAATACAAATTATTGTTTAGGTGGAATGTATGTTGATTCATAGGCCAAATTGTTCATTGTTCTTTAACCCTAATTGATTTAAATTTTAAGTTTGATCGTTATTGATATAACTACCGCGAAATTGCAATAGGTACTTAAGGTATATGTAACCATAGGTACGAAGAATTATACGACATTAGTCGAAACATGCCGAAATACTAAGAACGCGATTCGACTGCGTATGTCAAATACATGATAGTGTGCGTGCGGTGTTTTTTCATTAATTTAATGTATTTTTAATGCATATTTTATAAAAATATTAGGATTCGCCACTCGTCCTCCATATAAACTTCAAATATGCGAAATTTCATACTCCTTCGTCCGCGCAATTTTCGTAAAAGGGGGTACAAAGTTTTTGCTTCACGTATTAATATATAGATTGAACTACTACTTTTTAACTTTACTACTATTTTCAGCTGTTTAAATTAATAAACGCGTAAACGTAAGACAATATTAAGTAATTTGTCTGTCCGTTGATTTGACAAATTTGCTTTGACTATAAAATGTACTTGAGAACAATAATGGGACAAAATACGTAATGGTTTCGTTATTCGGAAAAAGGTCGGAATTTGGTAAGGCTTGTATCAAGTTTATTTTTTATTTTTTTATTTATTTAGTTAATTACAACTGAGTCGCAATTAAATAAATTCTTCGTTTACAGCATCTGGTGGAGGATCGGCACCAAGCACTTCACCAGCTGCTACAGGTACATATTAATAAGTCCTTACCCTATCAATTGTTGGCAGGCCAGACGTAATTAAAAATCCAATGTGCCTGGCCGCCGGTGTGCCGCTGTGACTAAATAGCTTAATGACAATAACTCGATACGTCTTAATGATCTATTAATATGTATCTTGCAGTAGGTTACAATTATTTAATATTTGTTCATAGTAATAATTACAGATACTTGTATTACTATTTGTAAAACTGGTTCAAACTCGGTTACAAGTTTCTAATAAAAGTAATAATAGTAATAGCATCTCTGTATCTTTTGTAAACCGTCCTATTGCTGGGCATGTGCCTGTTCTCAATGTGAGAAGAAATAGGCAAAAGAAACCAAATTAATTTAATAACTATCTTTTAACGGCGGCTCCACCTGTGTCTACGCCAGAGATCGCATACCGGGTTAAAAAATCTCCTCTGATAACTTAGGATTTAGTCAATCTAAGTACAATGTTTTGACTAAATCAGTCCTACGATCTGCTCATTATTGAATGTTATGAAAAAAGAGACACTACACAATCCTATGTGAAGCCGTTTGGATGTTTGTATCCCAACGGCTTCACATAGGATTGTGTAGTGTAGGGATTACTCAGGGAATTGATGGTAAAGAAAAACAATTGGATATGTGTCGATGTGATGAACCTTTAATGACCGAATGAATTTAACAAAAGTTTAAGCCAAAACGATAGATACTCGAACTAATAAGTGAGCAACTAGGCTCTTTACGTTGTTGCTCTGATATTAAGGTTAGGCCCTTCAACATTTTCATAAAAGATAATTTTACCGACTTCATCACAATAATATTTAAGAAGTGCGATGACTTCTATTTTGTAACGAGCTTTATTTCGCAAACTAAACGTGAATTAGACTGCATGGTTGGCGTAGTGGTTTAGCTGGTCACTCGCTACTACCATTGCGCCGAGTGTTGTGGGTTCGATCCCCACACGAAACCAAAGTTTGTGTAATCCACAATATTTGGCTTCCCAAAAACAGCAGGCCCTAAACAATAAACATTAAATATTCTAACAATAGTGCACATAAAGCTTGTATTAACATTAATCAATGTTTTGTTTAAACAGCTCCAGAGACTTCAACCGCCACGCCTCCAGGTAGTGTTAATGAGACAATTTTCCTATTGCCAACTGGCTATCGAGAATGTGATCAACACTATTTTCTGTATACTAGTGAAAACTGATAAATAACCTCACCAAACACTGCTTCGATTGTACTCTACTATAATATTTGGCTTCCCAAAAACAGCAGGCCCTAAACAATAAACATTAAATTTTCTAACGATAGTGCACATAAAGCTTGTATTAACATGAATCAATGTTTTGTTTACACAGCTCCAGAGACTTCAACCGCCACGCCTCCAGGTAGTGTTAATGAGACAATTTTCCTATACCCTACTGGCTATCGAGAATGTGATCAACATTTTCTGTATACCAGTTAACACTGATAAATAACCTCACCAAACACTGCTTCGATTGTACTGTACCATAATATTTGGCTTCCCAAAAACAGCAGGCCCTAAACAATAAACATTAAATTTTCTAACGATAGTGCACATAAAGCTTGTATTAACATGAATCAATGTTTTGTTTACACAGCTCCAGAGACTTCAACCGCCACGCCTCCAGGTAGTGTTAATGAGACAATTTTACTGTTGCTTACTGCCTATCGAGAATGTGATCAAAACTATTTTCTGTATACCAGTTAACACTGATAAATAACCTCACCAAACACTGCTTCGATTGTACTGTACTATAATATTTGGCTTCCCAAAAACAGCAGGCTCAAAACAATAAACCATTAATTTTCTAAAGATAGTGCACATAAAGCTTGTATTAACATGAATCAATGTTTTGTTTACACAGCTCCAGAGACTTCAACCGCCACGCCTCCAGGTAGTGTTAGTGAGACAATTTTCCAATACCCTACTGGCTATCGAGAATGTGATCAACATTTTCTGTATACCAGTTAACACTGATAAATAACCTCACCAAACACTGCTTCGATTGTACTGTACCATAATATTTGGCTTCCCAAAAACAGCAGGCCCAAAACAATAAACCATTAATTTTCTAAAGATAGTGCACATAAAGCTTGTATTAACATGAATCAATGTTTTGTTTACACAGCTCCAGAGACTTCAACCGCCACGCCTCCAGGTAGTGTTAGTGAGACAATTTTCCAATACCCTACTGGCTATCGAGAATGTGATCAACATTTTCTGTATACCAGTTAACACTGATAAATAACCTCACCAAACACTGCTTCGATTGTACTGTACCATAATATTTGGCTTCCCAAAAACAGCAGGCCCAAAACAATAAACCATTAATTTTCTAAAGATAGTGCACATAAAGCTTGTATTAACATGAATCAATGTTTTGTTTACACAGCTCTAGAGACTTCAACCGCCACGCCTCCAGGTAGTGTTAGTGAGACAGTTTTCCAATACCCTACTGGCTATCGAGAATGTGATCAACATTTTCTGTATACCAGTTAACACTGATAAATAACCTCACCAAACACTGCTTCGATTGTACTGTACCATAATATTTGGCTTCCCAAAAACAGCAGGCCCTAAACAATAAACATTAAATTTTCTAACGATAGTGCACATAAAGCCTGTATTAACATGAATCAATGTTTTGTTTACACAGCTCCAGAGACTTCAACCGCCACGCCTCCAGGTAGTGTTAATGAGACAATTTTAATATTACCTACTGGCTATCGAGAATGTGATCAACATTTTCTGTATACCAGTTAACACTGATAAATAACCTCACCAAACACTGCTTCGATTGTACTGTACCATAATATTTGGCTTCCCAAAAACAGCAGGCCCTAAACAATAAACCATGAATTTTCTAACGATAGTGCACATAAAGCTTGTATTAACATGAATCAATGTTTTGTTCACACAGCTCCAGAGACTTCAACCGCCACGCCTCCATGTGATGGTAATGAAAGAATCATAATATATTTGCCAACTGCCTGACGAGAATGTGATCAACACTATTTTCTGCATACTAGATAACACTGATAATAAACCTCAACAAACATTACTTTGATTGTACTGTACCATAATATTTGGCTTCCCAAAAACAGCAGCTCCTAAATAATAAACATTAAATTTTCTAAAGATAGTGCACATAAAGCTTGTATTAACATGAATCAATGTTTTGTTTACACAGCTCCAGAGACTTCAACCGCCACGCCTCCAGGTAGTGTTAATGAGACAATTTTACTGTTGCCTACTGCCTATCGAGAATGTGATCAAAACTATTTTCTGTATACTAGTTAACACTGATAAATAACCTCACCAAACACTGCTTCGATTGTACTCTACCATAATATTTGGCTTCCCAAAAACAGCAGGCCCAAAACAATAAACCATTAATTTTCTAAAGATAGTGCACATAAAGCTTGTATTAACATGAATCAATGTTTTGTTTACACAGCTCCAGAGACTTCAACCGCCACGCCTCCAGGTAGTGTTAATGAGACAATTTTCCTATTCCCTACTGGCTATCGAGAATGTGATCAACATTTTCTGTATACCAGTTAACACTGATAAATAACCTCACCAAACACTGCTTCGATTGTACTGTATCATAATATTTGGCTTCCCAAAAACAGCAGGCCCTAAACAATAAACATTAAATTTTCTAACGATAGTGCACATAAAGCTTGTATTAACATGAATCAATGTTTTGTTTACACAGCTCCAGAGACTTCAACCGCCACGCCTCCAGGTAGTGTTAATGAGACAATTTTCCTATTCCCTACTGGCTATCGAGAATGTGATCAACATTTTCTGTATACCAGTTAACACTGATAAATAACCTCACCAAACACTGCTTCGATTGTACTGTACCATAATATTTGGCTTCCCAAAAACAGCAGGCCCTAAACAATAAACATAAAATTTTCTAACGATAGTGCACATAAAGCTTGTATTAACATGAATCAATGTTTTGTTTACACAGCTCCAGAGACTTCAACCGCCACGCCTCCAGGTAGTGTTAATGAGACAATTTTACTGTTGCCTACTGCCTATCGAGAATGTGATCAAAACTATTTTCTGTATACTAGTTAACACTGATAAATAACCTCACCAAACACTGCTTCGATTGTACTCTACCATAATATTTGGCTTCCCAAAAACAGCAGGCCCAAAACAATAAACCATTAATTTTCTAAAGATAGTGCACATAAAGCTTGTATTAACATGAATCAATGTTTTGTTTACACAGCTCCAGAGACTTCAACCGCCACGCCTCCAGGTAGTGTTAATGAGACAATTTTCCTATTCCCTACTGGCTATCGAGAATGTGATCAACATTTTCTGTATACCAGTTAACACTGATAAATAACCTCACCAAACACTGCTTCGATTGTACTGTATCATAATATTTGGCTTCCCAAAAACAGCAGGCCCTAAACAATAAACATTAAATTTTCTAACGATAGTGCACATAAAGCTTGTATTAACATGAATCAATGTTTTGTTTACACAGCTCCAGAGACTTCAACCGCCACGCCTCCAGGTAGTGTTAATGAGACAATTTTCCTATTCCCTACTGGCTATCGAGAATGTGATCAACATTTTCTGTATACCAGTTAACACTGATAAATAACCTCACCAAACACTGCTTCGATTGTACTGTACCATAATATTTGGCTTCCCAAAAACAGCAGGCCCTAAACAATAAACATAAAATTTTCTAACGATAGTGCACATAAAGCTTGTATTAACATGAATCAATGTTTTGTTTACACAGCTCCAGAGACTTCAACCGCCACGCCTCCAGGTAGTGTTAATGAGACAATTTTCCTATACCCTACTGGCTATCGAGAATGTGATCAACATGTTCTGTATACCAGTTAACACTGATAAATAACCTCACCAAACACTGCTTCGATTGTACTGTACCATAATATTTGGCTTCCCAAAAACAGCAGGCCCTAAACAATAAACCATGAATTTTCTAACGATAGTGCACATAAAGCTTGTATTAACATGAATCAATGTTTTGTTCACACAGCTCCAGAGACTTCAACCGCCACGCCTCCATGTGATGGTAATGAAAGAATCATAATATATTTGCCAACTGCCTGACGAGAATGTGATCAACACTATTTTCTGCATACTAGATAACACTGATAATAAACCTCAAAAAACATTACTTTGATTGTACTGTACCATAATATTTGGCTTCCCAAAAACAGCAGCTCCTAAATAATAAACATTAAATTTTCTAAAGATAGTGCACATAAAGCTTGTATTAACATGAATCAATGTTTTGTTTACACAGCTCCAGAGACTTCAACCGCCACGCCTCCAGGTAGTGTTAATGAGACAATTTTCCTATACCCTACTGCCTATCGAGAATGTGATCAAAACTATTTTCTGTATACTAGTTAACACTGATAAATAACCTCACCAAACACTGCTTCGATTGTACTGTACCATAATATTTGGCTTCCCAAAAACAGCAGGCCCAAAACAATAAACCATTAATTTTCTAAAGATAGTGCACATAAAGCTTGTATTAACATGAATCAATGTTTTGTTTACACAGCTCCAGAGACTTCAACCGCCACGCCTCCAGGTAGTGTTAATGAGACAATTTTCCTATTCCCTACTGGCTATCGAGAATGTGATCAACATTTTCTGTATACCAGTTAACACTGATAAATAACCTCACCAAACACTGCTTCGATTGTACTGTATCATAATATTTGGCTTCCCAAAAACAGCAGGCCCTAAACAATAAACATTAAATTTTCTAACGATAGTGCACATAAAGCTTGTATTAACATGAATCAATGTTTTGTTTACACAGCTCCAGAGACTTCAACCGCCACGCCTCCAGGTAGTGTTAATGAGACAATTTTACTGATGCCTACTGCCTATCGAGAATGTGATCAAAACTATTTTCTGTATACCAGATAACACTGATAAATAACCTCACCAAACACTGCTTCGATTGTACTGTATCATAATATTTGGCTTCCCAAAAACAGCAGGCCCTAAACAATAAACATTAAATTTTCTAACGATAGTGCACATAAAGCTTGTATTAACATGAATCAATGTTTTGTTTACACAGCTCCAGAGACTTCAACCGCCACGCCTCCAGGTAGTGTTAATGAGACAATTTTCCTATTCCCTACTGGCTATCGAGAATGTGATCAACATTTTCTGTATACCAGTTAACACTGATAAATAACCTCACCAAACACTGCTTCGATTGTACTGTATCATAATATTTGGCTTCCCAAAAACAGCAGGCCCTAAACAATAAACATTAAATTTTCTAACGATAGTGCACATAAAGCTTGTATTAACATGAATCAATGTTTTGTTTACACAGCTCCAGAGACTTCAACCGCCACGCCTCCAGGTAGTGTTAATGAGACAATTTTACTGATGCCTACTGCCTATCGAGAATGTGATCAAAACTATTTTCTGTATACTAGTTAACACTGATAAATAACCTCACCAAACACTGCTTCGATTGTACTGTACCATAATATTTGGCTTCCCAAAAACAGCAGGCCCTAAACAATAAACATTAAATTTTCTAACGATAGTGCACATAAAGCCTGTATTAACATGAATCAATGTTTTGTTTACACAGCTCCAGAGACTTCAACCGCCACGCCTCCAGGTAGTGTTAATGAGACAATTTTAATATTACCTACTGGCTATCGAGAATGTGATCAACATTTTCTGTATACCAGTTAACACTGATAAATAACCTCACCAAACACTGCTTCGATTGTACTGTACCATAATATTTGGCTTCCCAAAAACAGCAGGCCCTAAACAATAAACATAAAATTTTCTAACGATAGTGCACATAAAGCTTGTATTAACATGAATCAATGTTTTGTTTACACAGCTCCAGAGACTTCAACCGCCACGCCTCCAGGTAGTGTTAATGAGACAATTTTCCTATACCCTACTGCCTATCGAGAATGTGATCAAAATTATTTTCTGTATACTAGTTAACACTGATAAATAACCTCACCAAACACTGCTTCGATTGTACTGTACCATAATATTTGGCTTCCCAAAAACAGCAGGCCCAAAACAATAAACCATTAATTTTCTAAAGATAGTGCACATAAAGCTTGTATTAACATGAATCAATGTTTTGTTTACACAGCTCCAGAGACTTCAACCGCCACGCCTCCAGGTAGTGTTAATGAGACAATTTTCCTATTCCCTACTGGCTATCGAGAATGTGATCAACATTTTCTGTATACCAGTTAACACTGATAAATAACCTCACCAAACACTGCTTCGATTGTACTGTATCATAATATTTGGCTTCCCAAAAACAGCAGGCCCTAAACAATAAACATTAAATTTTCTAACGATAGTGCACATAAAGCTTGTATTAACATGAATCAATGTTTTGTTTACACAGCTCCAGAGACTTCAACCGCCACGCCTCCAGGTAGTGTTAATGAGACAATTTTACTGATGCCTACTGCCTATCGAGAATGTGATCAAAACTATTTTCTGTATACCAGATAACACTGATAAATAACCTCACCAAACACTGCTTCGATTGTACTGTATCATAATATTTGGCTTCCCAAAAACAGCAGGCCCTAAACAATAAACATTAAATTTTCTAACGATAGTGCACATAAAGCTTGTATTAACATGAATCAATGTTTTGTTTACACAGCTCCAGAGACTTCAACCGCCACGCCTCCAGGTAGTGTTAATGAGACAATTTTCCTATTCCCTACTGGCTATCGAGAATGTGATCAACATTTTCTGTATACCAGTTAACACTGATAAATAACCTCACCAAACACTGCTTCGATTGTACTGTATCATAATATTTGGCTTCCCAAAAACAGCAGGCCCTAAACAATAAACATTAAATTTTCTAACGATAGTGCACATAAAGCTTGTATTAACATGAATCAATGTTTTGTTTACACAGCTCCAGAGACTTCAACCGCCACGCCTCCAGGTAGTGTTAATGAGACAATTTTACTGATGCCTACTGCCTATCGAGAATGTGATCAAAACTATTTTCTGTATACTAGTTAACACTGATAAATAACCTCACCAAACACTGCTTCGATTGTACTGTACCATAATATTTGGCTTCCCAAAAACAGCAGGCCCTAAACAATAAACATTAAATTTTCTAACGATAGTGCACATAAAGCCTGTATTAACATGAATCAATGTTTTGTTTACACAGCTCCAGAGACTTCAACCGCCACGCCTCCAGGTAGTGTTAATGAGACAATTTTAATATTACCTACTGGCTATCGAGAATGTGATCAACATTTTCTGTATACCAGTTAACACTGATAAATAACCTCACCAAACACTGCTTCGATTGTACTGTACCATAATATTTGGCTTCCCAAAAACAGCAGGCCCTAAACAATAAACATAAAATTTTCTAACGATAGTGCACATAAAGCTTGTATTAACATGAATCAATGTTTTGTTTACACAGCTCCAGAGACTTCAACCGCCACGCCTCCAGGTAGTGTTAATGAGACAATTTTCCTATACCCTACTGGCTATCGAGAATGTGATCAACATGTTCTGTATACCAGTTAACAATGATAAATAACCTCACCAAACACTGCTTCGATTGTACTGTACCATAATATTTGGCTTCCCAAAAACAGCAGGCCCTAAACAATAAACCATGAATTTTCTAACGATAGTGCACATAAAGCTTGTATTAACATGAATCAATGTTTTGTTCACACAGCTCCAGAGACTTCAACCGCCACGCCTCCATGTGATGGTAATGAAAGAATCATAATATATTTGCCAACTGCCTGACGAGAATGTGATCAACACTATTTTCTGCATACTAGATAACACTGATAATAAACCTCAACAAACATTACTTTGATTGTACTGTACCATAATATTTGGCTTCCCAAAAACAGCAGCTCCTAAATAATAAACATTAAATTTTCTAAAGATAGTGCACATAAAGCTTGTATTAACATGAATCAATGTTTTGTTTACACAGCTCCAGAGACTTCAACCGCCACGCCTCCAGGTAGTGTTAATGAGACAATTTTACTGTTGCCTACTGCCTATCGAGAATGTGATTAAAACTATTTTCTGTATACTAGTTAACACTGATAAATAACCTCACCAAACACTGCTTCGATTGTACTGTACCATAATATTTGGCTTCCCAAAAACAGCAGGCCCAAAACAATAAACCATTAATTTTCTAAAGATAGTGCACATAAAGCTTGTATTAACATGAATCAATGTTTTGTTTACACAGCTCCAGAGACTTCAACCGCCACGCCTCCAGGTTGTGTTAATGAGACAATTTTCCTATTCCCTACTGGCTATCGACAATGTGATCAACATTTTCTGTATACCAGTTAACACTTATAAATAACCTCACCAAACACTGCTTCGATTGTACTGTATCATAATATTTGGCTTCCCAAAAACAGCAGGCCCTAAACAATAAACCATGAATTTTCTAACGATAGTGCACATAAAGCTTGTATTAACATGAATCAATGTTTTGTTTACACAGCTCCAGAGACTTCAACCGCCACGCCTCCAGGTAGTGTTTATGAGACAATTTTACTGATGCCTACTGCCTATCGAGAATGTGATCAAAACTATTTTCTGTATACTAGTTAACACTGATAAATAACCTCACCAAACACTGCTTCGATTGTACTGTACCATAATATTTGGCTTCCCAAAAATAGCAGGCCCTAAACAATAAGCCATGAATTTTCTAACGATAGTGCACATAAAGCTTGTATTAACATGAATCAATGTTTTGTTTACACAGCTCCAGAGACTTCAACCGCCACGCCTCCATGTGATGGTAATGAAAGAATCATAATATATTTTCCAACTGCCTGACGAGAATGTGATTAAAACTATTTTCTGCATACTAGATAACACTGATAATAAACCTCAACAAACATTACTTTGATTGTACTGTACCATAATATTTGGCTTCCCAAAAACAGCAGCTTGTTACGAGTGCAGAAAGCCTCGTAAGCTAAATAACGTTCCCACGAGAACCGCGGGACTGGAGGAGACGTGACACCCCGTTTACGTCATATTAATGTTAAGTTCAGTAAGTCTTAAGCCTAACTTCGGCGGGACCACTCTTGTGTTAAAAGTTCATATTCTGTAAAGTAAACGTTTCGTGGACATTTTACGTGAACATTTTTATGAACATTTCGTCAGAACTTTATGTAACCTAAATTTTTACATTTTCAATATACTTTTTATTACTATAAATACTAGTTTAATTGCTTCCCGATAGCGCCCAACGTAATTGGCGCAGTCGTGGTTAGCTCGGGACTTAAAAGTGTAGTCGTGTGTGACCTCGAATCGGACACCATCGAATTTCACCCTGAGCTAAGAACCTACCGGAGGCGTATCGAGGAGCAGCCGCTGATCTACTATCGGTTAGAGCAGAGTTCGAGACATCCAAAAATTGATGAGTCGAAATTCTCCGGCAATGGTATTCAAGTAAGTGCATTAATCCTTTTTATTAGTTGCTATAATCATTTTTAATAAGCAGTGATACTATAACTTTCACCATTTTTCACCCAAAGGGGTCTAGAGATTCGTCCCCTTCAAGGGATTCAAGGCAAACGCAATTACGAGCAGCGTTAAACGACGCTCGACGTAACTTAGATTTAAACATGGACGGCAGTACAGCAAGCTCGTCTGCCTCCACCTTCGGCACAAGCCAATTCAATAAAATTGATCAAATTTGTAGATCATTAAAATTAGTTCCACAATTCGATGGCAACCCACATGTCCTTACAAGATTCTTAAAATTATGTGATGAACTCGTTGCCACATTTGTTAGCCCAACAACAGGCAATGAACTTATTAATCTTTCTCTAATTAATGGAATTTTGAACAAAATTACTGGTAGCGCGGCACGCACATTGGCCACTAACGGCATACCAAGTGATTGGAATGGCATAAGGTCTACTTTAGTGAACAGCTTTTCAGATCACAGAGACGAGGCTTCGTTATATACTGATTTATCTTTGCTAACGCAGGGAAGTGACACACTACAGATATTCTACGAAAGAGTCCAAAATTTACTGTGTACCATAATGACATATGTCGAATTGCACGAAACTATAAGCACTACTATAGAGGCCAAAAGAACATTGTATAAAAAACTGGCTCTACAGACATATTTAAAAGGTTTATCCGAACCATTGGGTTCCAGAATAAGGTGTATGAGACCTGAAACCCTTGAAAAAGCCCTTGAGTACGCTCAAGAAGAAGCAAATGTAATATATCTTCAAAATAAAAATCGATACCTACCTATTAAAAAGAATTTTCAGAACTTTAATGATCATACACCTCATTCTTCTCGCTCAAATCAGAATTCTAATACATACGTACCACCGAACACTGTACAAACCTTACAAACATATTCGAAACCGCAGATTCAATCACCTCACCACACATCGCAATACAGACAACACTACATACGGCCTTCAAGAACACAACAAATGTTTAAGGATCCCCCCGCTAACGTGTCAGTCGGATTTAAAATTCCACCACAGCAAAAATCCCATAATAATTACCCGAGACCTATGAGTGGTATAAGCCACCCGGTCGCTCGTACTTTACCGCCTACTCATTTAAACGGACGACGCGAAAATTATGTACCGAACAAGAACGTACCGATACTTAAAGAACTGAATATTAACGAATCTTATAATGATAATTACTACAATGATAACGGTCAAACGCCGATAACAATTTCAGATGTAACGTATTGTGACGATCCTGATAATACCATCATGGAACCTAACTTTGGCCTTGAAAATTTGGACGTTTCGGATGACCCAAATTTTTGCCCAGATTTGAAGAATACTGCCCCCGAATAGAATTAAATTTACAGAGTAAACATCATTTACCATACATCCAAATTAATAATCCACCCTTAAAACTTCTGATTGACACGGGTGCAAATGAGTCATTTCTTAGCCCGGAAGCACATGAAAAATTTTACGTACACACCTCACTGGATTATGATCCATTTTTAGTTACGAATACACATATTACTACGCAGAACTACTATTCCATTACCATACCTTGCTTTACGGAATTTAACGACAGTACTCCAATGAAATTATACATATATAAATTTCATAATTTTTTCGACGGTCTTATAGGTTGTAATCAGTTAAAAAAATTGGAATGCTAAAATTGACCTTGCTGCTCACGTATTAGAGACTAAATTGGCTAGAATACCTATTATGTTATACCAACCCGAAAGTTCGAAATGTAATAAAATAACTATTTCTGCCCATACAGCTCAATTTATTACTGTTCCAATTAATATAAGTCATGGTGATATTTACGTAGAAGAACAATCGATTGCCGATTGTTTTATTAGTGAATGTCTGCCCACAGCCAAAAATTATCATACTATTGTCCAAATTTCAAACCCTACGGATAACGATGTTATTATTCCCATTCTCAGTCCGATACGCGCACAGATGTACAACGAGCAAACGATGCCAGTGAAACATAATACCACTAGTACGGACGATAACAGGATTCATAAGGTCTTATCTAATTTGCGCACAGAGCATTTAAACGCAGAGGAGTCACTCAATTTATATACACTTTGCAAAGAATATCACGACGTATTTTACCTTGAAAATGAGCCGTTAACTTTCACAAACGACGTCAAGCATCATATACATACAAGTGACGATATACCTGTATATAGTAGAAGTTATCGGTATCCGTATATACATAGATCAAAGGTACAAAATCAAATAAAAACTATGCTTGATCAGGGAATTATTCGCCCTTCATCGTCTCCATGGAACGCTCCAGTGTGGATCGTACCTAAAAAGTGTGACGCATCTGGTAAGACGAAGTGGCGTTTAGTCATTGACTTCCGACAACTGAATGCGAAAACAATCGACGACAAGTACCCGATCCCGAACATTAGTGACATATTGGATAAACTGGGTAAAATCCGGATTTTACCAAGTGGAATTAAACCCGGGTGATATTTCTAAAACGGCTTTTAGTGTAGAGAAAGGGCATTACGAATTTCTAAGAATGCCCATGGGCTTAAAAAATGCTCCATCCACGTTTCAGCGTGTAATGGACAATGTCCTCCGGGGATTACATAACTGTATTACATATGTTGATGATATATTATGTTACTCTACTAGTTTACAGGAGCATATAGTTAATTGGCGCGCCATTTTTGAACGACTCAGAAATTCCAACCTAAAAATTCAAATGGACAAGTCGGAATTTTTCAAACATGAGACACCATATCTAGGTCATATAATTACTCCGCAAGGCATTAAACCCAACCCGGATAAAATATCGGCAATCTTAAATTATCCACTTCCGAAAACTCCTAAACAGATTAAATCATTTTTAGGTCTTCTAGGTTACTACCGCCGTTTTATACCAGATTTTGCACATGTCACCAAGCCCTTTACTTCTTGCCTAAAAAAAGGTGCGAAAATTAGTCTAACTTCCGAATACATAAATTGTTTTAACCATTGCAAAACTCTACTAACGAACGACCCTATTTTAATATACCCAGATTTCAGTAAGGAGTTTGTCATAACTACGGACGCATCTAATGTAGCAATAGGCGCTATACTGTCGCAAGGCCCTATAGGCGCTGACAAGCCCATAGCCTACGCATCGAGAACCCTAAACGACAGCGAGATTAATTATAGTACGCATGAAAAAGAGCTTCTCGCGATAGTATGGGCTACCAAATATTTTAGGCCATACATATTCGGTAGAAAAATCAAAATTATTACAGATCATAAACCATTAATGTGGCTTATGAATCTCAAAGAGCCCGGGTTGCGTCTTACAAGATGGAAACTCAAATTAGCAGAATACAATTATACTATTATTCATAAAAAAGGTAAGTCCAATACTAACGCAGACGCTCTGTCACGCATAGAACTAAATTACAATGAAAACATGTCGTTATTCGTTAATCACTCCGCTCAGTCAGATTCATCAACTATAACCGCCCCAGGTAGCCCAGTATATTCCTCATCATCTACTCTTACCGCTCATTCAGATTGCAATGTCGAATCCCAAAACGCGCAAGAAAACCCAGACCCTCCGTCTGCAGAAACCATTCACAGTAGCCATGAAAACCCGATCCTAGAGATACCTATAACAGAAAAACCTTTGAATAAATTTAAAAGACAACTAATTTTAAACATAAAAAATAGTAATATAAGCAATAAACTCTTTACGTCTTACCAAAGAATTTCGGTGGATATACATGAGGATAACCTTGAATTGAACCTTATTAACTCTCTAAAAACTCATATTAAAAATTTCAAAACTCTGACAGCGATTTTGGTCAAACCAACAGAAAAGATGTTATCTATAATTCCTATTTTACAAAAAACTTTTATAAACAGCTCCATAAAACTAATTTTGGTAAAAACAATAATCAATGATATTAGCGATCAACCTACTCAGAATCAGATAATTAAAAACTATCACGACGGAAAAACAAATCACCGCGGGATTAATGAAACTTATTTATCGTTATCGCAGCGTTATTTCTGGCCCAAGATGAAAGCCGATATCACAAAATTTATAAATGAGTGCCGTACATATAGTCAAGCAAAATACGATCGTAATCCCGTGCGCCCACAATTTAAAGTCGTACCCCTACCAATCAAACCGCTTGAATTAGCACACGCAGATGTACTAACAACTGAGCACGATAAGTATTTAACAATAGTAGAATCTTTTTCCAAATACGCACAAGCTTATTTCCTACCAGATTGCGCTGCCCCTAGTATAGTAAAAGCTCTATTAAACTATAGTTCACATCATGGTTATCCCTTAAATTTGACAACAGACCAGGGCACAGAATTCAGTAACCAAGTCGTAACAGAATTCCTACGATTACATAAAATACAGCACCACATGACCAGTGCATATGCACCAAATGAGAACGGCATTGTAGAACGTTTCCATAATACTCTACTGGAACATTTACGGCTATTAAAACTACAGCATATGCACGATCCAGTACGCACTCTAATACAATATGCCTTAATAGGTTATAATAGCTCTATACACAGTCTAACTAAATGTAGACCATTTGATTTGATATCCGGCCATTTTGACCCTCGCGAACCCATAGACTTAAATATGACGGACCGATATCTTCAAAGTTATATTCAAGAACATCGCAGTAAAATGGACACAGTTTATAAAATTATTCATGACTCTGCAATGTCTCAACGTGAAGCAATAATGACGCGTCGTAACGCTAGTAGGGAAGAGGTTTTAGATTGCGAACCGAATCAGGAAATATTTGTGAGAAACCCCGCAGCCGATAGACAAAAATTAGCACCCCGTTTTATTCGTGATCGCGTAGTTACTAATTTACCTATACACGTATACACCGCAAAGAGCCGCGGCCCAGTAGCAAAATCGCGATTAAAAAGACCTACCAAAAATTAAAAACCGAATGTATATCTATTGTTACAGGTACTTTTTAATACTCCACGGCATTCTGGTCAATGCTCAAGACATACAACTTGATAGCCTAGATAATGGACCCGGCATATTACCATTTAATCTTGGACCTACAAAAATTATTTCCCATTTTCATACGTTTTTACAAGAAATTGACCTTGACAGAATTGAGTCACATGTGAATACTATCAAGTCCACACTCACCGACACTACATATAAATTATAAAGTTGAACACACTCTATTCAATCATCAGATTAAACACCTTTTTGATCAATTAAATAAAATTTTAGTGCAGCTAGACACATTTAGACCAACCAGATTTAAAAGAGGTTTGCTTAACCCATTAGGCACAATTATTAAAAGTATTACAGGGAATTTGGATAACGATGACGCCTTGAAATTCGAAAATGCCTTGCAAATTTTGAATAAAAATGATCAAAGTTTATCGCAGTTATTTAATAATCATATAACCTTGTACAAAGAAATGACCATTCAGCAGAACCAGATACTCAGTAATTTATCCATTAATCAGAGAAGATTAGAGAAGGCTCTTTCTTTTGTCATGAACATGACAAACAATGAAAATGAGCGTACTATTCATTTTGCCCAACTTCTGCAAGTCTTCGCTATAATTAGCGAAAATGCACAAGATCTTCTGAATGAAATTAACAGACTAGAAAACATCTTAGCTTTTAGTCGAAACAGGTCAGTTCATCACTCAATACTTTCTATTAAAGATTTAAATAGCATATTAACTAAATTAAAAGAAACTTATCAGTTAGCTCAGATTGTGGCTTTAGATATAAGAAATTACTATGATATTCTTAGCCTAGGTTCTTATATTACCGAGTCGAAAGTCGTTGTAGTGATCAAATTTCCAATTACATCTAGTACCTCTTATCAGTTATATAAACTCTGCCCGGTCCCCAATAAGTATAGTAATGTTATCGTACCACCTGCACAATTTATAGCAACTAATTCTCAGGAATTCGTGTATGTAGAGACAGAATGTCAGCGAATTGAGTCCTGGCACCTATGCGAGCAGAAGATTATCCACCAGGTCAAGGTCAAACCGGACTGTATTCAACGACTCATACATTATCAGGAGATAGATGTAACGTGTAAAATCACGCCTATCTCTCTGACTAAGGAGGCTCTAACCGAATTGGATAGCTACCGATATATAATTTCATTTCCCGTTGAAACCAAGGTCCAAATATCTTGTGGATATGAAAAACATAGAATATTACAAGGCAGCTTCCTACTCAACATTCCCATAGGATGCAAATTGAAATCTCAGGAAATAACCATCGTGAATTTAGACAACAAAATAGCTGGGGCGCCATTAGAAATCATACCATTAGGATCGCAGGACAACCAGAATTTGAATAATACACAAAATTTCATACTCCATTCTACAGATCTAAGCAGCCTTCATAAAATACAAGGGCAGATTATGATGGAGACTACAATCGAGACCTCGGAATTATCATCAGTTTACCACACTACAATTCCGCTTTATACCATGGTTTTACTAAGTGCAGGCGCACTGCTTGTTATATACATCGTATACAATCGTCGCAAAGCCAAGCTAGACATCGCGACGCAAGACACTGAGGCGAAAGTGGACGCTTCAGCAACAGAGAGAAGAGCCGCAGCTTTTGGCGTCAATATCACCAAATAGCTGCTCATTTTAGAGGGGAGGTGTAACGAGTGCAGAAAGCCTCGTAAGCTAAATAACGTTCCCACGAGAACCGCGGGACTGGAGGAGACGTGACACCCCGTTTACGTCATATTAATGTTAAGTTCAGTAAGTCTTAAGCCTAACTTCGGCGGGACCACTCTTGTGTTAAAAGTTCAGATTCTGTAAAGTGAACGTTTCGTGGACATTTTACGTGAACATTTTTATGAACATTTCGTCAGAACTTTATGTAACCTAAATTTTTACATTTTCAATATACTTTTTATTATTATAAATACTAGTTTAATTGCTTCCCGATAGCGCCCAACGTAATTAGCTCCTAAATAATAAACATTAAATTTTCTAACGATAGTGCACATAAAGCTTGTATTAACATGAATCAATGTTTTGTTTACACAGCTCCAGAGACTTCAACCGCCACGCCTCCAGGTAGTGTTAATGAGACAATTTTCCTATTCCCTACTGGCTATCGAGAATGTGATCAACATTTTCTGTATACCAGTTAACACTGATAAATAACCTCACCAAACACTGCTTCGATTGTACTGTACCATAATATTTGGCTTCCCAAAAACAGCAGGCCCTAAACAATAAACATTAAATTTTTTAACGATAGTGCACATAAAGCTTGTATTAACATGAATCAATGTTTTGTTTACACAGCTCCAGAGACTTCAACCGCCACGCCTTCATGTGATGGTAATGAAAGAATCATAATATATTTGCCAACTGCCTGACGAGAATGTGATCAAAACTATTTTCTGCATACTAGATAACACTGATAATAAATCTCAACAAACATTACATTGATTGTACTGTACCATAATATTTGGCTTCCCAAAAACAGCAGGCCCTAAACAATAAACATTAATTTTCTAAAGATAGTGCACATAAAGCTTGTATTAACATGAATCAATGTTTTGTTTACACAGCTCCAGTGAATTCATGACTTACATGATTACCTTTATGAGAGAAATAAACGATATATTATTATTATTATATGAAAAATACCCACAAATATCTTGACATCCTAACTTTAAAACGTAGTTATAATTATAGACTGCTGAGTTTAAAATGATAGTAAGTAGTTGTAATGAAATTACTGTCTTAACTTCGAGGAGGCGGCCCGTTTGGCCACCGCGGGGGTTTCCCAGGTAGTCGGGCGTATCGAGGCGCTGGGTTTACGGGTGGCTCTAAACAAGTTGGAGTCCCTGGTCTTTCATGGGCCCCGTCGCAGTCCACACCGCGGCGCCTCGATAATGGTGGGCTCGATGCGCGTTCCCGTCCAGGCCCACATGAAGTACCTGGGTATGGTCTTGCACGTAAGGTGGCGCTTCGACGAGCACTTCAGACAGCTCGTCCCGAAGCTTCTCAGCACTGTCCACCCTTGGGCGGGCCCGGTGTCAGTTGCCAGTGACTCTACGCGGGGGTTATCTGGTCAATGGCACTTTACGGCGCACCTGTGTGGGCGGACTCCCTGACCGCTCAGTGCAAGACTCTCTTGCGGAGACCGCGGAAAGTCATAGCGGTCAGAATAATACGTGGATACCGCACGGTGTAGGCCGACGTAGCTTGCGCGTTTGCCGGTTTGGCAAGAAATGTCGTGCTTCAATAGGGCTGTAAGATCAAAGGCGATGCGTCAGCCCATAAACCTACAAGCAAAGCTGTAACGTAAACTGTTCGATTAAAATGATAAAAAGCGAGGCTACTATTCTATTCCTACTAATATAATGTATTATTAGATGTCACAGCAGGTGATATGTCAGATTGCACAGATGAGTAGACGCATAATGTATTGCAACCTAAAAACGACTGCCTTACCTACTAGCTGCAATGTATATTTATTTTTTTAAGTCCAGCTGTCGCCAGTGGTTCTGACCAAGTTTATGATTACCTACTGTATGGCTGTCGTGATTGGCAGCGTAATGTTATATAGCCTATGTTACTTCTTGGCAAAATAGCTTTCTAACGGTGAAAGAATTTTTTAAATCGTTCCATTCGTTTTTGAGTTTATTCATTACAAAAAAAGTACAAATCTTACCTCTTTATAGTATTAGTATAGAAGAGTAGATAATAATGAGTATACCGTATTAATGAGTATAGTTTTTAGTGTCATGTAAAATATATTCTATATTTTCTTTTGCAAAAGATTGTTTGAAGAATGTTTGATACATTGAGATATAGCACTTACATCTCCGAGTACCTTCTCAGGATATAATATAATAAATGTAAGACTATGTATATACTTATGTTTTAAGTAAAGAAAATGCAGCTTGAATGTATTATTCTAATACTAGTTTGTTGTTTACAGGTTGCATGTCCAGGGGATGTTACCGTAGTATCGGCCATAGATCACAGGGATGCTAAAACCATCAACAATAATCAAGGTAAAAAAAACCACTATATAATATATTCATCTTAAAATACTGTTCTGAGTTTTAAAAATGTAAAACTCAGAACAGTATTTAAATTCCAATTATAGCTGTGAAAATTCACAGCTATAATTGTAATTTAAATAACCTATTACGCAGTTTGGGATGGCAAACTCCTCGCAGTATTGAAATTATAATTGAAATTGATATAATTTGATTGCCTATCAAGCAAAATATGACTGTGGTTTTCTATCGCTATACCTCCAATAGCAACACTAAATCTGAAACAGCACCTTGTAGAAGAAGGTAATAGATGTACTGTGCGAACAATCTTACGTCACGTGGGATCTAAATCCGTAGCTGACGAAATGTAGGTGTAATCTCTATCTATTCCTTTAGGGATAAGAAAGACTATGTACGTATAAATATGTTTGACAAATTATTCTTGTATTGTTTTATGTACTCGTAGAAGAAAAGAAGAATCTATCCTATTATGACAACGGACGCCGGCTATCACAATGGACATCGAGTTATGTTTTTAATCCCAATCATTACACTATATTTAGTAATGAGTATATAATCATAATATAAGCAAGCATCAGAAAATGTATATATTGTTTCATTTTAATCCTTTACAAACCCAAAAGTCTCATGTTGCCGTGGCACAGCTTTGCGCTTGCTTGCCTAACGCGGTGAGCTAGCGCTAAGCTGTGTCGGGTTAAACTCCCTGGTCGGGCCATTAAAATCTTATTGGGATTGTGTATCAAGAAATTCTTAATAGTAACCCGGTGTTAGTTAATTAGTGGCGTGTCGAGAATTACTTATAGCTTTGCCCTTGTTGATGCACTACTGGCCACAGGCGTGTTCTCAATGTGGCAACGATTAGGTCATAGTCCACCACGCTGGCCCAGTGCAGATTGGCAGACTTCACACATATCTTTGAGAACATTATGGAGAACTCTCAGAAATGCAGAATTTGTCACGATGTTTTTCTTCACCGCAAATGCGCGCAATAATGGAGTATTTAATACGCGCATAACTTCGAGAAGTCATAGATGTTCGCCTTGGAATCGAACTCGAGATCTCTGCGTGGCAATCCCACTAGGTTATCGATGCTAAAATATTATCTAATCAACATTAATAATAAATAATCATTTGTGGACAAAGTGGACTCGAACAAACCTGTATGCGACTGGAACGCACAACAATCAGCTTCGCCCCTGCGGCATAGTAACCGCTGTCTACTGTGCCATCCTCGCACTCGTTTTTTTGGTAACCCTTAAAGTCTTTGTATGTTACCAGGATTATTTATTTTTAAATTAGATTTAGTTTCGGATGCGGCCGTCGTTTTCTTCTTTGTATCCAACACGACGTAACGTAGGCACGATGGAATTTTTCAGAAGTCTTTGTTATTCAAATCATGGGCAGATTATCAGTTTACCGTGAATAAAGCAATATTAGATGTGTGGATGGAATATCTTATAGACATTATTAGGTTTCATATAAACTGTTACAGTGTATTGTTGTTCTATTTTCCTTGTATATAATGGAATTGTGTAGATTTAAATTCAGATTTCAATTGTCATAAACGTATTATTCTTGATAGTATCTATATGCCTATCCATTTATTACACTCCAGTAAAAAGGTTGATTTATATTACCAGTCTGAGATTGTTCCTAAAAACATCGAACTATTCGAATGACCTTTCGATTCTGTTAGGTACAGTCTTATCGATTGCTGATCGTGTGCGGCAGGATGGAAATTCCCAGTTCAGAAAGTTGATTAGGCCATTGTTATTTTTTAATTATGTTATGCAGTCTACTCGTAACATTGGCAATCGATTTTTGTAGAGATTGAAATACGCTCTGGTCACAGAGCAACCTTAGTTTCAAGGTCATCTTTGCAATACAATCTATACAAATAAATAAAATTGAAGTGTCTGTTTGTAATGTCAAAATAACAGCTTTTTATCTAATGCATATGAAAGTATATAAGATACCTACAGGAAAATATCTATTTTTTTTAATTTTGTCTTTCTGTCTCTCTGTCTGTTTGTTCCGGCTAATCTCCGAAACGGCTGAACCGATTTTGACGGGACTTTTACTGGCAGATAGCTGATGTTATAAGGAGTAACTTTCGCTACTTTGATTTTAGAATTAATAGGGTTCTGCGGAGACAAACACTTTAGTTAAAATCTACGCGGACGAAGTCGCAGGTAACAGCTAGTCTAAGATAAATTTATGAGATATATGCATGTTCCGAGCCGAAGTGCTCTTCATAGCCCTGTTTGAATGTTTGGTGATATTTTGTTATTCCTGACTGGCCCACGAGTTCCGAAAAACAAATGTTTAGGAAGTCTAAACAATAGGTATCCTTAAATATTTGTCTTTAAAACAATTCTTATTCAGAAAACTAGAGCGTAACTTATTCTTCGTTTGTAACATGTCTCCATTGTAGCTACGAATTTCGTTTAAGAGGTGAAATGGGCCATGCAAGCAGATGAAAGTGGCTCCTCACTACATCTGCGAAAGCAAATCTTATTTACCTTTGGTATATATTTCCAATAATACTTTAAGGCACAAAAACCTTTGCTTATGTAGATATTTAGAATCCGAAATTGAGTTACATGTTAAATATGTGTATAAACTTCTGAATAACGTACATTTCTTATTTGATAAAAGTATAATTACGTATAGTTGAGTCAAATTCGTAATCTTTATTAACAAATAACTTTGTTCAAACAAAGTCTTTATCGAAATGATGACCGTTGTCATGAATTTTGAGACTGGTAAGAAAATCTCAGTTGAATATCATAAGAAAAGTTCAGAATTTGTACTTAAATAACTCCCCTATAGGCGGAGCAAAGGAGTATGTCAGACTGTCTAAAAGCACATCGTATTCCCTGGTATTTCCTCTGTTGCCTTATACATTCCAGAGCCTAAGGTTTCTTTCAGGTTGCACGGGCAAGCTGCACTGAGTATGCAGCCGATAGCTTACATACCTACCACTGCCACTCCTCTATTCAACCCATCTTTAATGCTCAGTCCTTAGTATTAGCCCTGGTATTACATATGTAACCCAGAAACTGTTCTACAGAAAATCGTAGTCCAATAATTTTGCTTTGCAAATTCCAATGAATAGAGCTTCTAAGGATGTCATTAAGGCGCTGTGCTTTTAGCACAAGTTGTATTTGTCTTTTGTATTAATAAATATACTTTCCGCAACACGCAATCAGTACTCGACGTATTGTAAGAAACCATTTATCATCAGGCGCTTACACTTCACGTAGAATCTTAGTAGTATAAAAAGACGTTATAAAATATCGGTGTCTGGTCCGGTGGCACAGAGCTAGTGAATACGATTGTGCACGTGAGATGCGTCATGTGGAGTCTGATTATGTGCAGATTGATTGTTTCAAGTCTGATTGACGAGTCGAAAAAACTGATTTTAGGTTTTCTATGAAGAAATTCTCAGTAAGAACAACATACTATTGCTGGCTACAAGTACTCCACTTGCGCCCAGTACCCAGCAATAGGTTCGCCTTCTAGTCCGTAGGTCTTAAAATGATGCTTGGCGCAATGGAAGTGTAATACTCTTTTGCCTTCCAATTCGGGGATCTTATCTTATCTGGGGGCCAATCAGTGCAGACCGGCGACACTTCGACCCAGTGGGATCTTTTGTGTCGACACTCACCCAATAACGACTGCCATAGATGTTCATGGCAGCCGGGACCGACGGTTTAAGGTGCTCTCCGAGGCACGGAGCAGCAGACAATTATTGTCAATCAATACGCACATAATTTCGAAAAGTCATATAGCTTCCGAAAGTCAGAGGTGCGCAACGTGGGTTCGAACCCGAGACCCTCTGCATTGCAGTCTGTTGGTCTCCCCACTGAGCTATCGCTGCTCGGATTCGGGGATATATTGGATACTAGACTTTGACATCGGCTTTGTTCGCGTAAATGTAGGTTAGGCTAGTAATAGTACTTTTTTCTTGATGAAAGTTACCCTGTGTCCTTTTTTGATCCCCTGACAACGTATCTACGAAATTTCATGATAATCAGTAGAGTAGTTAAGGCGTGAAAGCGTAACAAACAACAAACTCACATACGCATTTATTATATTAGTTAGAATTAGGATAGGTATACGTAATAAAAAACATGTTCTACAAACAAATATATTTTATTTACATCGTTTTTCTATAAAATTCGCATTGTTCATACAAAATTATAATACAACATTCTACACATACATACATATTATACATGGTAACAGAGATATTGTACATCATTCGTTCACGTTACTATTTTACATATTGTTATCACAGTTTTTCGTAATATTGTTGTATTTACATGAGCTATGTGAAATATAAGGCTTGATCTAACATTTTCTTTTTACTAACATAATTATAAGCTAAACATTTCTATAAAATTATTTGCAGTTACAATTATAATTTACACATGCACACGCTAGCGTTTATAAAAGGTATAACAACAGAGTCTTATCAAAAGTGTGAAGAAAATAAAATGAGTTTAAAAAATATTAGCAAATTATATAAAACAGATTTTTTATAATTAGACACAAAACACGTTACTGGCTTGTGACGTCATAAGCTTGTAATGCTGCTTGTAGTTTTGGCGACAATGGTAATGAAATTAATTTGTTTACGCAAATAAATTTCATTCTCATAACTCTAAAGTAAACAATAACAATTACATTGTAAAACAGCTCGTTATCTGTAGCGCCTTGTTAAGTGTTTTATATAACATTGTCTCATTAATTAAATGTTAACAAAAATAGGTTATTCCTTAGTAACCCTTTATACACCCAAACGACCATAACACAAATCCAAAATAATTATAGAAGCTGCCAAATTACTTCACGAGTGTTAAAACTCAATGTTTTCTGTGGTCACTTCTGCTAAATCTGGCTTCACAGGTGTAACAGACTGCAAATTAGACTAGACCCAAAAACAGAGCTGTAAAATTAGTAATTCTACTTATCTTCAATAAGATAAGATAGTCATTGATCATAGTTATCCATGAAATTAAGAAGTAAATATTTATAAATGCCATGTATTTAACATCTTTATTTGACAGCTAACTAAGTTCAGCCGTAATTTACAAGTTCTCACAAAAATATTCAATTGTTTTTGCAATGTCTTTCCAAGGAAGATATTATATGATATTAAAATCAAATTTAATGAGTTATCATATTAGTTTGACATCAAAAAGCCAATCCTCGTGTTTTAATTCTCTCAAAATAAAATGAGTTCAAGAAAGAGTTCTGGTCTAGTCTAACAAAGATCAAGCTTCTATACATCTATACAAATAAATAAAATTGAAGTGTCTGTTTGTAATGTCAAAATAACAGCTTTTTATCTAATGCATATGACAGTATATAAGGTACATATACGAAAACATCCATTTTTAAAATTTTTGTCTATCTGTCTGTCTGTTTGTTCCGGCTAATCTCCGAAACGGCTGAACCAATTTTGACGGGACTTTCACTGGCAGATTGCTGATATTATAAAGAGTAACATAGGCTACTTTGATTTTAGAAAAAAAATAGGGTTCCGCGGAGACCAACACTTTTTAGTTAAAATCTACGCGGACGAAGTCGCAGGTAACAGCTAGTATGAACTAAAATGTTATTTTAGTCATAGAGTATACCATTTGTGATATTTATGACACTGGTACTAGTATTATATTTTGAGCATTTTTAATACGAGAATTGGCTTTAAGTGATCTTTATGTATCATTTTACACATTTTGCTCTATACTTATATGAAACAAGATGCATATTGTTAACAAAAAGAAAATGGGTAACAAAAAGAAATGTAGACAAGCCTTACTAAGTGTAACATCCACTCTACATACATTTTACATTCAAATAAAATTTATTCAAAAAAAGGTACTCAGGTAATCATTAAATAGTTATTTGTACAAATACATGTAAACACCATTTCGTGGTTTATTTTAACTAAATTGTTCTACCGTCTTAGATAGAGGCGCCTTCTGTAGTAAAACCGGGGTATCGCAGGGCCTGAAACAAGAAAATATTTTATTAAATTTAAATTTACTTACATTTACGCGAAACATTGTAGTTAAAAGCTTTCTAGAGATTTTACCGAGCCTTATTTTATTAACAATATTTGTCTACACTTGTACGAAAAATTTATTACTATTTTTTATTTTATTATAATTTTATTAAACTTCATATACACAGTAAATACAGTCGAACTTAATGCCATAGGCATTTTCTGCCTGTCGAAATATAGTAGGTGCCTAAAATGTAATGTAAATATTACATTTAGAAATAGATACAGTGTAACGAAGCGTTTCTGTAACAGTCATAAATGACTTGAGAAACAACAATTATTTTTAAAACCTTCTATATATTAACTACAACGATAAAGACAGCGTGAGGCTTATGCTATAATGCCTAAAGAATGGGCAGTTTATAATAGTCTATTTATTTTTATAGAAAATACAAAGGCTCGCACCTATTTCCAGAAGAAGTAGGCAGAGACGACAGATATTGATTTACTACGAGCCCAGCATATCTTCCCATCATCATGTGATTTTTATACAAATGTAATGTTAAAAATATATGACACCTTAGTACAGACACAGCCACATTATAGTTGTTATAGTATAGATAGATTAAAACACATGACAGAATTTACTTAGAATATAAATACCTTTACGATCTAACATAATAAATGAACGAAGATTTCAATTTAGTAAAACGTTTATTGTTACTTAGATAGTCGTTTTTATTCGGAAGCAAAAAGGTCTTGATTACATTTGTTTTTTAAATGTAATCGGCATTGTTTCGCTCGATAGCCACGCCAACCCAGAATAGCAACGATTGCTGTACTAATGAAAGTTATGTGATCATCATTGCATCACGCAAATCTTTACTAATTAGGTTTACTTAACGACTTCCATTGTTTAATAGTAATATTTTGGTCTTGTTCATGACTCTAGTTAGAGTAAATGCTTGTATTAAACGAGGATGACTTCAGTAGTGCAATAAGCCACAATGACACCCACGGCCACTTAATCAAAAATGCCTGCATGGATGGCGTAGTGGTTTATGTGGTCGCCTCGCCGCTATGCCGCGTGTTGTGGGTTCAATCCTCACATGAGACGAAAATGTGTGTGATCAACAAATGGTTGTTGCAAGTCTGGGTGTTTTTGATGTCCGTTGTTTGTGGATTCCCTTGCGACAGAAGAATAATTCCCAGTGCGAACCACTTTAAGCTACAATTAGTTGGTATTTATTTAGCAACTCCACTATACTAGTAGATTTCGCTGTCATAAAGTTGTCAGTAACGGCCTGGCGTTAGTGAGTCGGCGATGTTTCATCTCCATGACTCGGCAAGCATGTAAGGCCATAGGTCCTGCGGTTAAGCCGGATTGTTTTATCGTACTTTAGGCGTAATAATATACAGAGTGCACTTTGATTTGCGCATACTTGTGCATTACAATATATCCTGCGTTGATGACTAAGCTTCGTTAAGTCTGGCGTATTGACACGTTTTAACTCACTAAGTCTAAGTGCCAACTGTAACGACGGCGACGCGTCTTACAAACAATCTAGTTGAGTTGTTTTCTTCTAAACATTTTTGTGAAACACAAACATCTTAAATAACTGTCACATTTATATTTTATTATTAGGACGTAATATCTTGTTACGTACAAATAATTAAGAAACATTAATAGATCCAACATACTCTATAACATGCTGCCTTGACTTTGAAAACAGAGAAATGTCTCGATTTAAATCGAATCGGATTAGAATTATAGATATATTCGATTTGGATATCGACTGTTATCACCGATACGCTCAGTTTGTTCAGATTATAGTAACGTTTCAAATTCATTTTTTATACAATACACAGTCGATGTATACAATTTCAGAAGCGTCAAGCCTGCGTTGTCTTGGCAAAGCCAAGATATGTTTTTGTCTCTCTTATAATATGTTCTCCAGTTTGGTCTTGCCACTTGGAAATCATTTTACAATACTTATCCTATTTGGGTTCCCCTAAATGATTGATATTAAAAGAAAATTGATATGAAGATAGTTTATTGATTGAAAATGATTGTATGATAACTGCAAAATTTATTGTAATGAGTACGCGTCTACTGTGAACTAGATAGAAACGTAAACTAATGCAATTTTAAATGGGATTAAATATAATGATCATCATAAATACTAATTGGTCAGCAAATATTGCACAGCATAACGAGCATCTATACGCCTCAAATCACTGCATTCCGTCTCGGAAGTGTTAGGTTATGTTAGGTTCCTTTTTGTAAACCCACCCAAAAATAGGAGCTCCGCGAAGCGGGGCTCCGTCGACTTAGCTTGATCCCTTTAAAGTTTGCTGGCCATAAGTTGCTGGTCAATTAGCTATTTCTGCTCACAGATTATATTTTTCTGTGCTCACAAAAATACCAATACTATGCTAACCATTTAAATAACACCCATTTTAAATTATAATGATTCGTAATGACATATCACGTGACATATCATAATATTTATGAGTATGCTAGATGTGCACCATACACATACAAGTATGTAGAAGTTAAATGACTATTAAACCTTAACTGAAATGACTATAAAACTAATTTTTAGTAATGCTAGAGAGACTGAAGTAAACAAAAACACTTGCATCGCCTGAATTGGCTTGTGAAAATACACTAAACACTGGCTAGTATTCAATTAAATATAAATACTGTTTTAATTAAACTGGATTAAACATTTTATTTATTTATTTAATCTTAGGAAGGCTTACAGACTAATATAATTCTAAAAAGTATACATTTAATGGCTATACATGTTGCTAATAACAAGCCTCCACATATGAATATTAAAACATAATATTAAATTATAGTAAAATTATATATAATTTATTGATTTTATTAAATTTTAATTATATATAACATAATTTAAATTTAATCATTGTTTGGGCAAGTCGGGTTTATGGAACCGAAGACCATAAGCAGTGAAAACCTGGCGGGTGACCATTGGACTGTCACGCAAAGGTCTTGAGTTCGATCTCAAGGCATCCGACTTTTTAAATTTACCGCTGCTTTAACTGTGAAGGAAAAATATAGTGAGGAAGATATGTTAAGTCTGCCAACCCGTACTGAAACCAGCGTGGTTGACTGTAGCTTTTCCCTTTCACACTGATAAGAGGCCCGTACCCAACAGTGGGTTAGTTCATATACAATATTTAGTATTATTATCAATTATATGAAGGTACTACCACTGCACAGGAGCGCTACTCTCCATATTCAGCTAAAGATTACCTGACCATGCTAATTTACACGATAAGTGACAATAGGTTTCAAGCGAAACAAGAACATAACATTACCTCACGTTTCTGTTGAAGTTCAACACTTTCGAATGACTTAACTACAAAAACTAACGTATATTTGATTGATTTGCAATATTTACCGAACGGTACAAGGTCAATTATTACCAAATAAAATACACAATTACTATGGTTATTATTATTTCGGTCAATCTATTCAATTCTATTATTTCATTCGTTTATGTATTGTATTTAATTATTATTCAATTTGTATAACTTATCGGTCAAGTATTGCAAGTCTGTTTCAATTTCGAATCAATTTTATTTTAAAAATAGGTCTTTGTATTAATTTTTTTAGTTCTATTAAAGCAGCAATCGGTACCACTCTTTATATTTTATCAAAATTTATTTAACAATATTAACAACTTTATTTACAATTCTAAGACTGCCATAAGTTCGCAGCGGTAGTGTAAGCGACTGTTGTGCATGAAGTCGTTCGTTACCCGAGTTGAGCAAATTGTTACTAGGTTTTTCTGTCAAGAAATTCTTAGCAAGGAGTCAGGAATTGTGCACAGTAAATGATAATAGGCTAGCCTGTAGGGGCTAGCCTATTGTCATTTACGTTACGTTTACGTGGGATATACGAACATATATGACGACATGTAAGTGTTATACCTACACCTCTACTGCCTACCTACCGCTTTAAGGATGAAAGCATCTTCTTCTCTGTCGTTTCGCTCTTGGTAGAGCGGTCGTGATCTCTTTGAGGCGTCCACGTCGGTGATAGAGACAGACACAGTTCTTCGCACGATCTCCCGCCATCTCCCTGTTGATAGACTGTTTAGCGCAGTCTGATATACGGTTTCCTACTGCGGACTTCACTTGGTTAATCCAGCGCATAGGTGACCAGCCGCACAATCTGGTTCCCTCCACTTTTCCTTGTACAACCAGCCGCTCTATGGAGTCGTTATCCCGCCTATAGACATGTCCTAAGTACTGCAGTATGCGCGACTGTACTACGGCCGACAAACGCTTTGTGATGTCAAGTTCCTGGAGTATGGACACGTTGGTGCGGAACTCCGTCCACGATATCCCGAGTATCTTTCTCCAGCTCCACATCTCCAGAGCATCTATTTTCCTCTTTTCCAAATTGCGCACTGTCTATGTCTCTGCTGCGTAAAGAAATATGGGGAATACAAGTGTTCGTACGAGCCTAATTTTGGTAGCTTAGGTGATGTTGCGATACCTTCACACTTTCTGTAAGTTCTCCATCGCGGTTCTGGTTATGGCCATACATCGTTTTACTTCATCTACTCTACTTCGTAGAACTAATGTCTCAATCAAGGATACGGTTCACCGGATGACACAGAAAACACATGAGTCCTAATGGCATACGATTATCGAAACCTATGGACAGTTACAACACTAACCCGAGGGCCACGAAACATACGCTTAAACAAATACAAATCTATAACGTTGCGCGGCGGGCATATTGGTTTGGAGCATATTTTCTTGATCGAAGTGTAAGGCATCGATTGCTGTCATTACTAAACAATATTGTATAGCACAAAGGATGGAGACCTTCAGCCTCCCTACAAACAGCACACTGACTTTATAGAACTCTCAAACCTCTACTCTCTCCTAGTGCTTGGAGATATCGCATCCAGAGCTTGGTGCGGCAAGGATGAGTGCCGACCGTCAGATAAGTACGAATATATGATGCAACACAAACCGCTGAGCATATTTGCTAAGAGCATGTGTACCTATACTTATATCATTCGCGCGTTTTCGACATTAACAAAAATAAGTCAACATGTTATATTATAGCCCTTTAGTACCCCCTTTGTGCTTTGGTTAGAACCCCAACTCTCTACTCTACCCAGTGCTTAAAGTAGCAAGGATGAGCGCCGAGCATCAGATAAGGACAAATCTATGATGCTGCGCTTCGAAATTATTGGCTTGGAGCGTATGTTTAGTGTACCTTGGTGTACGGTTTCATTCGCAAGTTGCCGACATTGTGAAGAATATTATACTATTGCACAAGGGATAGATACTATTCCATAAGTCTCCAAACTAACGGCAAAATGCCTTTATAAAGCTATTAAATCTCTGCTCTCTCCCATAGCTTGGAGCGGTAAGGATAAGCGCCGAGCATCCGATAAGTACAAATGTATAATGTAACGTAACGCAAAAGTTTATTCGCTTGGAGCGTATGTTTCATAGACTGAGACGGACTGATAACATGCGTGAGCTGACACTACCTAAAATATTGTGTTGTGGGAATAGGAATAAGGACGATCGGTACTACGCGTATTGACATCTTAGAGCTTTCAAACTCTACTCATCGCAGAAATATAATATTTGGGTATTTGGTAACGATCCTCTGTAGAGACTTTCCCAGTGAGACGGCTCTAGATCTGACGGAAGATACTACCGCGACGTACTTCTTTAACGAACGTTTTACGGAGTACCTATTCTAAATGTTGACGTCGTTGATACATTTCAACCAATATCTAGAAAAAATATTGGCTATATTATACACCCACAGGGAAGTAATACACCCACATTTCGCGAAGTATGGCTTTAGGTCCCGCAAAATAGAGGGCGAGCCAATTGCCGTTCGTGGCACATATCCAGATTCTCCGCTCAACAATTACGCTGCTTCACCGAGACAATCAGTACCTACTAATTAGCGTGTATATACATATGTATATTTCAATGTTTTTGAAACATAATCTAATAAAATGTTATTACTTTCATTGTTACGTCAAAAGCAGACACTCCTCTCACTGTTTATCCGCGCTAATAATTTAATACAAAACGTTACAAACACATTCAATATAACCAAGAATAATCACTCAAGTAAAGTTATATCAGTATTGAAGAGTGCTTGAAACCGGGACACATGCTACTTTAGCGTTTAAATCACCTAATGTTAAGGTTGAAATTTGGGTGTGTCATTTTGTGTCGGATTTCACGCTCGTCGGCTCGGAAATGCACAAAGTTTCCTTTTGTGGCGTTTCTCATAACTTGATTTGTGACGGCGCAACCCTTCAGCCGGGTTCCGGCGTGGCGCCGCAGCGGCGAGACGCGTCACTTCCGGCACATGGCCAAACCATAGACATGAGAGCGAGCGATGTTGACGTTGTTTTGGCAATTAAATTATTATTTTATTTAGTTAATACGAGATGATAGAATTTGACGGAGGTTTTTCCTTTTTCTCTCAGGGTTATTTTTACTCTACGTTATGTACCAACTTATAATAACTATTTGATAGACAAACGTAGAAATAACGATGCAACTTAACTGCAATCTTTGGTGAGTTGCCTATACTTATTATTGTTATCATACAAATAGGAAAATATACATACCCATGTTACATTTTACAAAATCATTACCGTAGACCTCTAACGTTGTCAGATAAAAATAAAGTCGCTTATTATTAATATTTATTGTATTATTAATTATTATTTATAGTAAGTATATACTTTCTCTAGCGTTCATTTGGCTTGTTTCTCAAACGTGTAAATTGTACAATTTATATTACTTTTATTACGGGTCGGGGGACTTTTGGGACCGGGACTGCGGTCCCGGATTCCAGCTATAAATTAAATAATCACTTTAGTGGTATTTCGGGTCCACAAGAAAAAAGAAGTTAAAATACAGTTAAGAAAAAAGCTGATATACTATTGTTATCAACAATTATATGAATTATTTAAAAAATTTTACTTTAGTATACATTTCTATGGGCATGCGAGTGAAGTCGCAGGCAGGATCTAATAAAAATAAACGAATGAGTCCGGAAGGTGTAATTAATTAAAACACCTAGACAACTTTTTGAACAGAATTACTGATAACTTATTTGGCAATTCCGTATTGTCCGTCTAGTAGTGAGATAGGGTTAACTTGGCAAGTTTTGTTGTTTAAAACTACTGCTAATAATATGTTTCAAAAGCGCTCATCGAGCAATACCGAAAGTTAATACAGAGTAAATATCGATACATACGGACTATCATACTCGTATTTATAGTAATATACTTCCGACTATCCCTTTGGAAATAAACAGGCGTTCGTATGTTCTTTTATCAGTGCAGGCTTAAACATTTTGTTTCTTATTTTTCATAAAACTACCCCTGCCCTAGAATTAGTGAGACCTCTTGTGTCGCAGAAGACTACAAAAAGATACTATTTGTAGATTACACAATTTTAGTCCCGACAGAGCATCGAACCTACACTTGACACTAGGAGCATTAACGCACCGTCAATAGCGAGGCGGGAAAACCACATACGTTTTTCTTGTCTCTGCAATTTTTTTTTTTGCCATTCCCCCACTAAACTCTTTAGCAAACGCTCAACACTGTTCCTATGACTAAGATCTCGTTCTTATATAGAACAAGCGTTGCACGTATTACAGACGTGCAAAGTTTTAAGTCAGACAAGAACCCGTGTTCATTAAGAACAAACCTAGAATTTAATTCGTGTTAAATTTTAAACAGGCTAATGCACGTACACTATTTAGTATCTTGTTTGCTTGAACTTATATAACACTGCGAGATAAAACAAATACGAGGTTGGCCTGGGCTTAAACATAGGATGATAACATCTGTCTTGTATATAATCTGTCACAGTACTAGGACCTCTTTACAGTAGGAAAAGGGTTAGACATACATAGTTCCCGCCGCGCCAGTCCTGAGTCTCGAGAAAAGAATTATTTTGTTTCGAAAAAACTCTTTACGGTGTTATATGCCTTTTTTGTAATATATAATATACGCCTACTGATTTACCTTGTATGTATAGTTGACTTGTAGAAAATAAGAAGGACTTCAGGCCTTAGAGAATAAAGTCTTCATTGGGCCTAAGTATTTAATTAATAATTATTTATGTGTACAATATATGTTTTTAAAGAAAATCTTTAACCAAACTTGGGATCAAGATCTGAGGTCGCAGAAGATTTGCTAGTTTTTTTCTCTTTGTTATTTTTTAGTTTTGACAAATATATAATTTACTGACACAAGGTATACACAACAATCATTTGTGGATCACATAAATAGTTTTTTTGAATAGGAATCGAAACTGAGTGTTTAATGTGCTGCGAATAACTAGGATATCATAATCTGCGACATATTTTTGGACCTTACTGATATTGTGAGTTGTGTTTTATTACTTGTACTCTGCGAATGCCGTTCAGGATTGATTCAAAGTCGGACAATGTTATTGGGTTTTACTGTCTATAAATTCTCATTATCAACATGGAGCTGCGACTAGACGACGCCAATAGACTCGTGATCTATTTATGACGCATCTGACACCATAGACGGCAAAATGTGGGTGATACCACTCTGCCTGCCCCTTTGGACGATAAGCTTGACACTGTGTACGTATACAAGTTTATAAACCTACTATTACTGGATAAGGCCTTCTTTATAATAAGAGAAGGATATACCACATTTTTTTATTATAATATTCTTATTAATCCTTGCCACCAAAATTCAAGTGTTCACATAACAACTACTGTAATATTAACCACCGTTTTCATTTTTAGGTTTGTGTAGTGAAAAATGATCTAACCCGAGAACTATTATATAAATAATATTCAGCTTACACTGTCAGTCGCTAATAAATAACAACCTATCTAAAAACTTAACTATTTCAACATATATTAACCTCTAACTCCGTTTACCATAACCACATAAGCCGAGAAGAATTTTAGTAAAGTAATTTTGAAGGACAATCTATCAAAGTAACTACTTCCTTGTCCACCAAATAAAAACTTCGCAAACACAGTACACTTAAAAAGTTTATAATACTACATATATCATAACTAAACGTACTTCGGCAACAAATCTTATAAGTGCGGTATATGTTCAGAACAATCACGAAACAAAACAAACAATTTCTTCATAAAAGAAAATACATGTCTAAGCTGTCACAGCAAAAAAGCTTATGAAACTGTCTCGAGCTGCCAACTCCGGGGGAAGTTTCAAGACATCCGTTTTTCTATCCCTCGTTTAAAACAATCGCTATCTTACAAGACACGCTTAAAAACTATTTGGAGGTATACGAAAACTCTTATAGTAGATTAAAAATAAAAATGGAATGAAAGTCTGTGTATTCTATATTCAAAAACGTAAAACTAAAAGGGTTCTAAATGTGAATTAATTCGGCAAACACACACGACAACTCCCTCGTATTTTTGTGTGAGCAAACATATAAATATGCATTAGATAAACATCACGAGAACTCGGGCTAGAAATGGCGGAGGCGGGGTTTGGGGTTCAATTAATTTCGTAAGTCTCAACTCTTTTATTAAATCATAAAATATGCGCGCCACTGCTCACTGCCCGTCCATGGACTTGTGATATGTCAATTTCATAATTAAAATGCGTTTGACCGTAGTCCGAAGGGCCCGCGAGATTAAGAGTGGACGCAAATTGAATATTCCGACAAACGACGGGTTGAAACCGAACCCTGAAAATATAAATGAAGTCATCGAGAAATTTCCTCAAACACAATTAAAAAGGTCCGCTATGAATAATTTAATCTCGTATTGTTTGGTGTTATTAATTTGATGAAAATTCTTAATTTGCAACCGACCGAAATTATAACGAAGCTTTATATTTTAATTAAATCAATTTTTCAGGGTGAAAAGGTAGCTATTAAAATTATTATCTAGGTTGCAGCAGGTTTTCAAGTCATAATAATTATGTTTAGATAGTATAATTATTGTTATTAGCTGAGCTGAACTTTGTATTCATCTAACTATCGAGAGAAAATGATTCGTATGTCCTTGAAGGCCTAATCAGAGGTGAATTACATTTCACCAATTATATTTTAGGACCAACATAATAGAGTGCGAGCTGAATATCAACCGTGCACACTTCTGCTACTTTTATTGAGTTTTCTAACAGATAACCGCTAGACCTAACAATTAGCAGATAAACGTAAATAAACACGGAATCAACGAGATAACCTTAGATAAACCAATATAAGCATATTATCAACATAGTTTCCGTTCGTAATTTCGCCCGCATGCATCCCAAGGGAATGCATACAGGGTAAAAAAATCCTTTGTGTTAGGACATATTTTATGTATATTCGAAATTTCATCCGAATCTGTACAAGGTTTTATGTGTGATTGAGTAAACTTTAATATTTGTTAATTTAGTAGGTTGCATCTTATTCCATTACACTTCTACGAGCTTCGTACTCGTATATCTCTTCACTACATCCTTTATGCACGTTCGTCATGGTTTTAAAGTTATCAACTTAACCCTTCGAAATGTCTTCGATCTGATGAGATTACGTTCACCTAGGTCTTTCCTTCTGACTGTTACATAATCGTTTACCCTATATCCTTTCTTGGGCAATCTTGAGTCATCTATTACCATACACTATACTACCACAAACATAAAAAACATGTATTTTTTAAAGTCTAATAGTACTAACTCACTAAATTACGTCATATTAATACACTTCCATAACTTTACACAATAACCTGTTGCCGGCTGTATTGCGCAGTCTATAATTCTTACAATACAATTCCCATTAGACAGACATTGATAGCCTTCAAGATATTTTCACCTTACAGATAGCATATTTACACAGGTGTATATTTCATATTTTCTACAGTGCAGGAAAGTTCAATGCAATAAATATTAAGCTGTGATCAAATATAAGAGTCGTTTATTGAACACCATGAAAAAGGTAAACCCAATGGATATAACACGTAAAACATTTTACAGATCGATAATATGGATTGAATGTAAGCCCATACCATTAAATTAGTTTATACATAATTGACTTGAGTCGCCCATATTAGTAACAACTATCAAGAAAGTGTCGGAGATGTCCAGATTTAACGAAGATCCTTCGTAAATAATAAAAGAAAGTAATTGAAATTGCCATAATAAAAATTAGAGCACCTACTATTATGGTTAAAGGTTTTATTTATCTACCTGTATAAAGACCTTATTATTACGTCACACAAATATGTCAAAATACCACTCATACTTTAACATTAGTTCTTCTTTTTAGGCTGATGAAGCTTTCTACCGTAAGCACAGTACGGTCTCTAAATAAGTCCTCACTATTTTCACCCTCTGTATATTATATAAAATAATCTAATGTTGCATACTTACTACTTTACATACAAATACGAAGACAATGACACGAATGACTCAGCACCTAGTCAACCAGACTTTAAATTGCTGCGGGCATTTCCTATTCTAAATCATTGCAGTCCAACTCATGTTTAATTGATAGACTATAATTTGACGTGTTAAAATGCAATGCCCGCAGGTCAAGTCCACTGTTACTAATCAATAAGGCCTGCGCCATATCGCTTCAATCAGCTGACCGTGGGCTTACGTGCTTCAGCTGTTATGCTGTAGGTATACTAACTATAAATGAGTAAATGTATCGATTATTTGATATTTCATCATGTCATGATCATGACGTCATTACAGGAGCAAAGGAGAAACGAAAGAAAGTAGTTTTTAACGGTGATTGACTAAGGAACGTCGCCCTGAAAAAGTACCTCTAGCAGTATCCATAAAAATAAATAAAAGACTTGTATTTTTGATATACCATAAAATTAGAATGGTAAGTCCAAAAGTGTTAACTAGTTTTTGCATTTTATAATAACCCGTTATTTTTTGTGTCGATAAAAGCTAGAAAATAGTATAATTCGCACAGTGCATATGACACTAGATTCCTACGTAAAATACTTCGTTAGTCTTTTTTTTTAAGACATCTCTCGCACTAAGAATATGTCTCGCACTATGTATAGTATGTACATAATATACAAAGAGTTATAGTTTATAATGTAATTCATAAGTTTTGTATACAAATAATAATGTTTTATATGTATTGTTTTAGAATTTATATCTTTATTATACAGTACGTGCCCCTAATGCCTGTGGCACAGGTTTACCCTAGTACAGGCATCCCTTATAATTTACCTTTACGATGTAACATAAGCTCTGTATCCATTTGTACCAATTTAAGTTAAATAAATGATTATTATTATTATTATTAAAGAACACAGAGACTCGGAAACAACAATTTGTGGATCACACAAAGTTTTCTCCCGTGTGGTATTCGAACCCACAACACTCGACGCAGTAGCAGTGGCGAGATAACCAGTTAAACCACTATCCCATCCGTGGAGTCATTATTGAATTTAAGAGTTGCAGCAATGACTATAACACAATGCGTGCCAATATGACACTTATCATTGACATCGTTTGCGCTAGGCGCCACCGTCCTTCACTTGACACGAATATTATTATTAGTCTCGTCTTTAATTTTCGGCGGACAGTACTCGTATTCCGTGCTGTGATAACTCCTCTTTACGTCAGAAAATATTCAAACATTACACATAGACTGTTAATTGACAATGTATGTTTATATTGCTTAATTTTTGTAATACTAAACTAGTTCAGTCACATGTGACAGGCGGTACTCGTAAATTTATATCCTGTTTCCTTTTCAATACTGTTGATAAAAAATTCACTTCACTGAATTTTATAAGATGTTTGTCAACATTTCCAGTCTTACTTAATTATTGGGTTTTACTGCCTCACTTTTAATTACATTCATACATTCATAAATTCACGCCTGTTTCCCAGAGGGGTAGGCAGAGACTACGGATTTGCATTTGCTACGATCCTGACACACTTCTCTGGTTTCATTCACTTTCATAACATTCCTCATACACGCTCGCCAGTTTAAGGTGTTCTTAACCTGGCCTTTGTCCAGAACGTCTCCGATCTGATCAAGAAACGTTCGCATAGGTCTTCCCCTTGCGACTGTTCCATTCACACTAGCCTTATAAACTTTCATAGTCAGTCTTTTCTCGTCCATTCTTTCTACATGCTCAAACCAGCTTAACATACCCTTTTCTATTATCGTCACTATATCCACTGTCATGCCGCACTTCTCTCTAATCACACCATTCCTTATTCTATCTTTCAGAATCACACCATATATATTTCTCAGCGCTCTTATTTCTACAGCATTTATTCTGCTCTCATGCTTGTTTTGCTATACCCAACTTTCACTTCCATGCATAAGTGTAGGCACTAATAGTCCTCTATGAACAGCCAAATGTGCCTTTTTGGATACATTTCGACTGTTCATAAAAACGCGTAAAGCGCCATTTATTTTATTGCCAGCAATCGTTCTCCTTTCAATATCTCATGTGTACCATCCTTGTAAACAAAGTACCCAAATATACAAACTCTTTCACTTGCTCCACTTGATCTCTATCAGTCATAATATTACACATCGTCATGCACTCCTCCTTTTCAAATACCATTACTTTCGTCTTGCTTATATTCATTTTCATTCCTTTATTCTCAAAAGCACCATGCATAATAGTTACCATCGCCTGCAACTCTTCCGCTGATGACGCAAGTATTACTTGGTCGTCGGCATAGAGAAGACATTTGACAAGTAACTCATTCATTCTTAATCCCCATTAACAATCTTTCAAAAAATTGTCCATGTATAGGTTAAACAGCTAGGGTGACGCTACACATTCTTATCTAACACCTATTTCTATACTAAACCATTCAGTGTAGGTCCCATTTATCCTAAGCTCTGGAATCGTCATAAAGAGATTGCAGAGCTCGTGTGAGGTTGCTATTCACTCCATACATGGACAATACCGACCAAAGTTCATTCCTCACCACTTTATCATAAGACTTTTCCAGATGCGCAATAGACCTTTTGAACTTTGGCCTAAACTTTCTTGGCTATGCTCCGTAAGGAAAAGACCTGATCCGTACATCCCATACCCTTTCGAAATCTCGTTAGTGCATCCCATATTTTCTCGTCGGTTTCTTTCACAATCCTTTCAATTAACACTTTCGCATACAATTTACCGACGACGCTGAGCAAGCTAATGCCTCTTTAGCTTTTGCAATCTTGCTGTGGGCCTTTTCCCTTGTATAAAGGTACTATGACGGTCTTGCACCAATCACTAGGTACACAGCCGGTATTGCAGCACAAGTTAAAAAGGCGGCACAACTGAGTTACTATGAGACCCTGTCCAGCTGTCAGCATTTCGACTGTAATCCTATCAGAACCATCAGCCTTTCCTAATTTAATACTTTTCCATGCTTTCATTATTTCATCCATACTAATAGGGCTTTCATCATTACTATCATTATCATTTATTTCGAAACTTTGCCCTTGCCATTCCTCTCTTTCAAATAAACTTTCAAAATATTCGTTCTATCGCTTCAGTAAGCTCTTTTCTTCATTCAGTAAACTTCCATTTTTGTCTCTGATCGATTTCAGCTCTGTGGTTAGGGTTTTACCTTGAACCGAGCGAATGGATGGATTTTAATTAATTCTATTTAAACCACATATTTATTTTTAAGGAATCTAACAGCAACATATTATATATTTTATCGAAATTAATAATTCCAATTATTAAAATGTATTATTTGATACAATTATTTTATAGTAAACATTCTTTAAAGTAGTTATTTAATCATTTAGTACCTGTATCCTGCGTTTCTTTTTTAAATATATAGATATGCATCATAATCCTCTATATTGCAAAAAACGTTGACGAGATCAATTTTTGCCTTGCTATTTCCTGCGTAAACGTTGCATATATTGACTAGCCTCTGGATTTCAAGCATCTCAACTATCAATCTAGCTAGCGACCATAGTAAAAACTTAGATAAAACAACTAAGGTGTCAATACATATTCTAATGGACTTATTATTATCGTATGCAAAAGACCTAACAACTCATGATCAGTCGTTCCGCCTATTCGTTGCGTGCGGAAATTAATGACCTTGGTAATACCGGATCAGAAAGCAAAGCTCTGGTTTCCCTGTTAAATTGATTTATAATTATTTTCTTTTGTCAGCCATTGTTCAATCAATCACGACTTTCGATGTGGAATGATTGTCGCAAATCACTTCTCTAAAGCAATATGTTTGTAATTTCTGGGTAACTGACCCAGATGTATTGGGTATTGACACACTTCGTATTTGAACGTAAGTGACTGTGTACCTTTCTAACCGAATCGTAAAAATAATTTGATTATTGGTAATCGAAACTTAATGATCATAATAGCAAATAACAAATATAATTATGCCCTTTATTCTAACATATTTCAATTATTATTATATTGTAAACCCACATTTCAAAACAAAAAATGTATGAAGACTTACCGACATCGGACACGTAGATACGTAAATAAAAATTGTAAAAAAGTATTAGGCGTTTCACAGATGACGGACCGGACAATTTTACCGGCATTATAAAACATTTGGAATACTATACTATACAACAACGCACATGAAGGTTCCGCCGCTATCCATCATCTGCGATACGCCCCTTACTAAACTAATTTACCAATTATTTTCAATTTAACACTAGCAAGTCTTCAATGTGCTTTGGTGAGTTCATCCACTACATGCAAGGGTTGCATTGCAGAACAATGTATATCTATGGATGTGGATTGGATTAAGGATTTCACTTCACTTACTGTTTATATATCGGGCAAGTGCAGATATTGAGATAAATAGCAATGAAACCTAAATGGAGAAGGCTGGATGAAATGGACGTTTTTGATAGAGGCTGGCAGGAGACATCTTCGAATAGAGTAATGTGGAAGTCGTGACTTTCTCTCTAATAAAAAAAATTTACAAAAATCAATGCAATAAAGTAGACCGAATTCCAGTTACACGTACTATATAAATTATACACATTACTAAATAAACACAGCATATGCGAGTAATATAAACTAAACCAGGAATTAATTGCAACCTCTTCACCTTAATAACCCTTGACCTTCTTTCACATAACACGCTACCTCATCCTACTAAACTATAGGACATGTAGACAAGTTTTTCAATATTACGTACTCGAAACCTCAAAATATGACACTACGAAACTTACCGATACGGATCCCTAAATCCGTGCTGCTTAAACACGGAGTTTATCAAAAATATTTATCTAAACAGTAGTATAATATAACAGTATTTAATCATCACTAATATACTGTAATCGCTAGTTATCTTCAGTCAACGCCTCTGAGGACCATTGTCCGTGAACAATAGGCCGACATGTTGCAACATAATATTAACCTACAAAGACTTCCTGCTACAGTATGATTCTATTCAATCTTTACTATATACAGGCTGCTCAAAAAAATAAGAATACTATATTAATTATCCTAACTAATACTATAAATGCGAATGTGAGTTTGTTAGAATGTTTATTTGTTACGGTTTCACATATTAGCACTCGACCGATCATCGTGAAATTATGCATCTACGTTTTTAGGGGTACAGAATAGGGCAGAGTACGTGGATGAATCCAGAAAAAAGTACTGTTGCAGAGGGATATGAATTTATTGATAAAATCTAGGCTAACGCGAGCTAAGCCACAGGCAAAATCTAGTAAAAATATTTGTGTAATGACAGCCAGAAGGCATAACCAAGGAGCTACCAATTTCTAACACACCATACTTGGCCATGAGCTATTATTATTATAACTGCGAATAATAATTAAAATGTAATATAAGTCCAACATGCACAAGTATGTTCATAACCAACTAAACAATAACATTGCAGTATAATTACAAAAGCTATGCTATGACTTGCGCTAATTATAATTATTATTTCTAATTATTATTTCTAATTATTATTATAATTACATAGGTATTAGTAGATTTCTATCTACTTTATAAACGGGCAGTGCATACATGCATATTATTGTGCAACGCAGGTAATAAATAAAACAGTTACAAGTTTATTATATTTATTTATAATTTATAAACAACATGGGCACTATTCACAGCTACATTCACAACACACTTTGTACAAATACAATACAAAATATACAACACAATTTTGTATCATAACAACAATATACGTCATTGCATTTTTTAAACAACACACTATACCATTTTCCCACTACTGGCATATTGCCTAAACCCAATATTCCCACGGGGAAAATAGTCAGTTGGGAATAACTCATGCAATAACTACCCATGCAATTAAAATTTACTACAGCAATATTTAACAAAAATAATTTACAATCAATATGCTATTCTCCAATTAATAGTTTTTGGTAGAATAACATATTAAAATAGTTACAGTTATCCACACAAAGTCGTAACAGGAGTTTATTTAAGTAAATAAAATTATTTCTTCTAACGTAGCTTGACCTTTAACGTTGGAGACAGGTAGCCTACTATGACGTCAATATATATACAATCTCTTATCTAATTTATATTTCCTTATACAATTTTAGTTTCCAATACATCACTATATCTTTTCACCCGTTGTTAGTACTTTTTTTCGACAAACATAAAAATCTTAACCCTAAAATATATATACAAGTACTTGATTGCCAAGTTGGCAAGATATTATTTACACGTATTTCCTAAGGTCATAACGTCATGTTACACTTTGTGTGGGGTATATTAGTGCTAACTACATATTGACTAGGGCATTCATCGGCGGTAGGGTTTACCTTGCGAGCCGGGGGGCACGAAGCCGTAGCCAGAGGCTCCAACGACGACACCGCTAGACTGGCTGGGGTCACCGCTGGGAGAAGGAGGGAATAGCACCGGACCTGGAAACGATAGGCAATAATACGTTAGTCTCAGAACTAGTATTTTTTAGCAATCTGGAAGTATATGGTGACTGTGGACTATCCCAAAGATAGTGAAAGAAAATGCTTTACTTTCATAAAGGCATCAACTTTAGATCGTGTATGCAACGGCATTCAACAAAAATCAATCAAACAATCATGTGGTCAAGATGATATTTTACATGAATATTGCTTTAGCCTATCTTTATTTTATGAAATCACATAGTAAACCGCCCACATGAAATCACTCACTGGTGTTCCAAAACAAAAATAGAACAATAAGCCTTTAGCTTTAGCTTTAGCTTTAGCCTATTCATATAGCCTTTTTTAGTAGGTCGTATATGTTCTATTACCTCTACTCAGAAAACTTCATACACCTATTAAATCCCTCACATTATAACAAATCCAGTTAGCAAACCATAATAAGCCATTACTATTAGGAATAATAATTCTAGGATGAAGAAGACCAAAATAGTAAATAAAACAGATCCCTAAGAAAAAGATGCAAGATGGTTGCATCTTGCACCTTTTTATTTTTCTTAGGGTTACTTTATTCCAAACGAGTATCACGGTAAGCAGCAACTTAGTTGTCTAAATATACCTACCTGACATTGCTAAAATTAATTTGCGGCGAGTTTACGAGTACGAGTCTCTGTATCATAAGTATTTTATATTTGTAATCTATTTAATTAAAATGAACGTCTAATTAACGTAAACATAAATTTTATTTCAGTTCTCGTTTGACATCTACATATATCGGAACTGTGTTCTGAACAGTTTTTACTACGAGAATTGGTTCTCACTTTTTGGCCACTAAATATTATAAAAAATAACACAATATGTTGTTGGGTTCACTAATCATTGAGTTCTATAGACATATGTAAATTATTAATCCTATTCAAATTTTAATAAGACACCTTAAACTTTTCCGCGTGTAGATTTAATCAATCTAAACGTACACTCTCAATCATGGCTTTCAATCGTGATTCTAAAAAACCACAGCTTGAAACGGAAAGCGAACACAGATATGCCTATTTTTTATTATACCAGACAATGAGATTATAATCTGTGCTGTCAGTTCATAGAGCAACTAACGACTATAATAAAATTTGTCAGCAGATCTGACAAAAGTGAATTCATAACCCGTTAATCAATTGTCAAGATGTTATCAACTAGGTAAACGCATTTGACATTGAAAAATATTAGAACATTTGCACTTTGTTCGTCGATAATTTGATCACAATGGCCTTTGGTCAAAATAGAAGGGAGGGAACAATAGACGATAGTAGACACGCAAGTTCTTCGTAATTCTAGTTTCTATTCACATGCCCGCATAAAAGTTCGATTACTTTAGATGTAATTAAATATAAACAAGTATATGTAAATATAAAATGAACATTATTTTTATTTTTATCCATGAAGATCTGCCACTTTGGTCCAATAGTATAAATTTGATCGTAAACTGCCGAGATCGATTTCTAGACCCGACAATGTCATTGGATTAAGAAAGATTCACATTCTTCTGTATTAGGTACATTAGCAGATCCCGTACAAATGTGCCTAGCAGATAGGCACGGCTTGCACTACGTAAGTCCGAGTAGATAGCAAGTGAAATATGAGTATAATACAACTATGCATGATCACTCAAGACTAAACAGTCATTAGTATGTTTTATATACAAGAATAATATGCTGGTGAAGGGTGATCTAAGTGGAATGTTGACAGTCACCCAATTACCGTGATCAAGATCGAGAAATCAAAGGTATTTCTTTTAGTTCACCTTAACTTTTAACGCAATTTAAACCAGTTATCAGTAATTATTGTAATATAAATAACGTAATATACGATAATACAGAGTCTACAGGTAAATTGATTTTATACAGAAATGTATAGAATTTTATGATGATATTTTCAAATACTAACAGACACCGCCAAACGTAACACAGAATTAAAATAAATGATGAAATCGTAAGTTTCCACGCCCTCAATACAAGATCATACAACTATTCGATCTAAATATATTATCGATTAAAGTACAAACCAAATCAGGTATAATTAATTTATACAAAGTGAAACATTATTTGACGTAATAATGAAGATATTTTGGTAATAATTTTGTCAGTAATTGAGGCATTATGCAATTAAGTTGGATTATGTAAACGCTTGGGAAGTAAGTTGTATTGAAATAGTATCAGTGACTATTACTACTATGTTGATAGGCAACACCTTAATGTATCATTAGATCTATCTAATCAAACAGATCAACAAATAAACTTCATTTACACAGTTAGAAAATTCCAAATTTAGCTATACTTACTATATACATAGTCCTAATCCTAACTAATCCTTACTTCCTTACTAATTTATAAATTCGAAAGTAACTCTGTCTGTCTGTTACTTTTTCACGGCTAAACCACTCAACCGATTTAGATGAAATTTGGTACAGATATAGTTTAAAACCTGGGAACGGATATAGGCTACTTTTTATTAATGTAGGTACCACGCGGGCGGAGCCGCGCGCAAAAGCTAGTATTATATAAGCGAAAATGAGTTTGTTTGTTTGTTACCTTTTCACGCCTAAACCACTGAACCGATCATCCTGAAATTTTGCATATACATTGTCAGGTGTAGAGAAACGGACATAGGCTACCTTTCATACCGAAAAAAATTACTGTTCCCGAGGAAAACAACAATAACGTTCTTATGATAATAGATGACGCCATGTGTCTTTCGAATCATTATTGAATTATATTATTACAAGCAGAGTACAACCCGAATTGATTGTCAAATTCTAAATTAACGCGAGCGAAGCTGCGGGCAAAAGCTAGTATAAAATAAAACACTCTCGCGCTCACATCAATATCAATTAAATACGAAACTTGTATGACAATGCCAAGAATTATATATTTCATACGTGTCTACTCATAATTTAATAAGACGTACAAATACGTCGACTACACAATTATTCATGCGCCTCCACAAATTGTCCATGATCTTCGTAAATAACTACGTGTATGTAGGGCAAGGCTTTTAAAATAAGAATAGTAATACAAACCTGTAGTTCTATTCATAATTTATTCTACTATACACTTTATCAACCATAAAAACACACAATCCTTGAAAATGATTACTGGCAACATATCTTAAAGGCGTCATGATAAACAAAAAACAAAACATAACATAAATTTGTTTGAGTGATTTCGTCACATTACCACTTATTTCAATCATACTCTCTATAATTATGTTCTTTATATCATTTTAGATAATTGCTATAATACTTACCTATAAATATCCAATATATTATTCAATATTTATTCGGACTTATTTATAAACTAAAGGTTACGTAGAGGACTTTAAACCTGATCTTAAGAGACAAGACAACTAAAAAATAGTATGACTATTTAGTTTAGTTATATTTATACCTAAAGCTAAATCCTAGATTATAGAGCAACTTAAGCCACTTAAACAAACCTTAGATCAGTTTTGGTTAGTAAATAATTATTAAACATTTTCCGCAGCGCTTCATTCACTATACTGAGAATTATATCAAATAGTCTAAGAATTATAAAAATACTAGATGTTCCCGCAGTTTCACCAGCGTTTATCGCCCCCTATGGCTAGAATTGTTCAAATCGAACCAATAGTTCCTGAGATTAGCGCGTTCAAACAAACAAACAAACTCTTCAGCTTTATAATATTAGTATAGATTAGGTTTAATTCACATTATATAAAAATCCCTATTACGATAAGTACGTTTAAACTCTCGTGATACTATGTATTATGAACTAACGAAGCGATTTCTGCTTAATTATAAATTTTGTTATAAAATAAATTTAAATTTCTTTAATCTTTCCATTCGTTTATATATTGATTTAATCCAAAAGTATATGTACCTAAGTAATATCATGCTTTATGTACTTATACTTCTTATATCCATAGAATGAGTTAATGCCATTGGGAATTTACTCACAGTCAATGACACCCACAAATTAATATCTATTTGCATCAGTTTCCTTTTTATTTTTTCATAAAGAAATTTCGACGCAGTCATTATAAACGTCAAAGTAGGCTGTAATAAAAATTTGATTCTTATTTGAATTTAGAGCAATACAATTGGTGATATTTATGACACCGAGATCAGGGTACCTAGTACGAATTGTTTTTAGGTTAACGCGATCGCAAAGTCGTACCGCGTTTGGCTCTCTGATTGGTTAAGAGTTTGGAGCAAGTCAATCGGAACGCCGAACATCATAAACGTGTCGATCTCGTTAACGTAAAACAAACTTGCACAAGGCACTCAGAACTCTTTTTTGAACTGATTATATCTGCCGCGTTCGACTAAGTAACTCTGCAGGAAATTATATTTCAATATACAAAGCCAAACCTATGTTATATCGCCAACTAGAATAACCAAAATGTAGCACATTTGTACACCGCAAATACTTGCTCTCAAACTAGTTTACCGAACAAAGAATAACATAATAAGAAATATTCCAATAAAGAGTAATAAAATTAAGTAAGTTATTAATTTAATTCACTTTCCATGCATGACATACACGTGTATACATAACACGTTAATATCATTCTAGTTAATTAATAATATGCAAACTATTTACATTAATTATATCTAAAAGATTAATAACTATTTCATATTAATGGGCTGTATACATAAAAAAAATACTTCACGCTTTATTTTTTGCATTCATATTATATTAACAATATAAATGCAAATATAATGTCTTAATTATGTATTTTTAAGTGAAATATTGTGGTTGTTGACAAATTAATAAAAAATGGCGCATTGTTGCAAACGTATTTGCATTATTCATTTTTATTATATTGTTTGGCCAATAGTTATTTTATATTTTTATCCGTAATTTTTTTAAGTTCTGTGTTCGGTAGCCTCACGCCCTATCAGCTAGCCTAAGGCCCGCACCTACTGGCAGAACAGCACGACAACATTTATTTTAAAGTGCCAAATAAAAACATTATAGTTGACATTTTAACAATGCTGCATTATCTTTAGAGATACTGACCATTACCAATGGCATTTTGAAGCTAAATTAAAGTTCGACACCAAAAAAATAGGTTTCTGCTCCATAAAAAGGATTTTGGTAAATAAATTTTTAAGATATATGTTTATTATTAGGTTTTTTGGGTTCATAAAATAATTTGTTTGTTTCCAATTATATTTTCCGTTAGCTAAGTACCATAGCAAATACATATAATGTGTACAGTAAATAATATTGTCTCTATTTACATTAAGTACCTACCTCTACCATAATGTTTAAGGTATATAGTAACTACTTATAGCAATTACCAAACAAAACCATTACCATTTTTTGTGTATATCTTAACTATTACGCGTGATTATCACAAAAAGACAATCTATTAACCCACCACATAAATCGAATTTCTACATGAATCCAAAAGTATCATTCAGTAAATAGAAACGACGTTTTAATTTTAAGTCCTTGCAGATTGAACATATTACACATTTTGCCAATCATATTTTACGGAAATCCGGACATCAAAATCACACGCAAAGTAATGCAACTAACAAAGAAGTTCACATATGGTATATTGGACAATATTAGAATATTTATTTACCACAACATTCAAAAGGTCCAAATCGATTCCTGCGGATTCAATTCAATAGGCTATGAATGACAATGATTATATTATAGATGACGACGAATGAGTATTGACATAGTACTATACAATGTACACAATACAATACACTGTTGAGATGAATACATCTCAACAGTGAATTGTATTGTACATTGTAATAAATGATTTTATTGTGTTATGATTATCTGTAACACGCTTTTATTAGTCTAGTATCTTTTAGCGCGGAAAAAGAACGAACTCAGTCATTCATAAAAATATTTAATAAAGATCAGATAAAAGCGTGAACTACTTTCGGAATTAGGTTTATGTCTAAAGGCTTAGAATATTAGAACAATTGCAAAAAATTTGTAGAGCCTTTTACTTGATGTAAATGCCAACTCAGGAGATCTAGATCTGCTAACTGCAATATCCCGTATGTCATTGTCAACATTTGGAAACACCATATTTTGTAAACCTAACAAAAAACTATGTCTTTAATAACCTGGTGTTACAACAGTGACGGGAAATGACAGGCCTATTAGCGAGCACGACCATGTAATAATGCTTAATTATTATATCAAATATCAACGATCATTTAAAACAAGAACGATTGTCCCTGTGTCCATTAATAAGCCTTTCCAAATATACTAACGTGCAATTATTACCCAATCAATTTACAAACATAAAATAGCAACAAGACAATGTCCTTTCGTCAACCTAAAAATAACTGCTAATTATAAAAACGAAATTATAACGATATAACAACTGTCAATTATTAAAACAAAATTATAACGTTATAAATTATAGAGTTATGTATGTCTATGACAAATAAGATGTTGAGGCATAAAGTAATGGGTCTTCAAAGTGGACAATTACGCCATAATATGCCAAGTCAAGGATAATTTTAATAGTATAAACTACTATAACGTTTTTGTGTATCGATTGTTTTTGCACAAACGATTGCGTAAATAAAAAAAAGAAACTTGTGTAGGCGTAAATCTGTTAACATTAATATGTTTTGTTGAACCGCTTAAACATTTAATTTGTATATTTGTTTTGTCTTTAATTAATTTAATCTTTTTTGTTTACACCGAGCATATAAACTAATGGTTTGTAATAAATTATACCGAACGTAAACTCAACGGACTGACGCGTGACGTCTCGAAGATTGATATTACTTTTAATAAATTACTTATAATATATTCTGTAAATTTTAAGGGCTTTTGAAACACACTTTTACATTTAGTACTAGTGTAAATATTAAATGACAAATTAACGCAACGATAGTTTTTCGCCAGCACCCAAATTTTCATTCCAGTTATCTCTCACTCATTAACTCTTGCCTGTCGCGTGCCGAGCGCCTCGCCATTATGCGTGTTGTAGATTAGCTTTCCCACGGGACATAATATTTTTTTGTTCTTCTCGGCACAAGGAATTATTAATTATTTAAGTGCTACTTTAGTTATTTGTTTCAGATTGATATGCATATTTTTATAACAAAATCAATCTTTAATATGGCATTATATTTTTGAGGTCCCCACAAAAAATATGCGACAAAAAGACAAAAACAAAAAAAAACCGGCCAGTTTCAAAAACCTGACCAGACACTTTAGTGTATTTTATATTCCAAAAAAAGTATGTTACAGTTTTCTGCCTTGGTAGGTATGTCGTCGACCACGAGCCAGTTTACCTAACATCGTATCTGGTATGTGCCACGCTTGAACAGATTTCAACGTATAACAGTAAAGTGTTGTCATATAACAGTACCTATCATATTTATATATAATAAAATATGCTTCCCAAGAATAATAAAGTAAACTGCGAAATCATTAGAATCCTTATAATTTGAAGATAAAAGGCATTTACAGATCCGTCATATAAAGTTGTGAGTTTAGGCAATCATTTGAAAAATGTATAAAATGAAGCCATAGTAACACGATATTATATAGCTATTTATATTTATGTATATTTTAAAGCAAAAAGAATATTCAATCACAATTAATTCATTAAATACATATCTCAATAAAATAATTATTTTATTTGTCTGTTCTTGAATGAACATTGTTTGCACACTTAGGACATATGTATATCCATATTAGCTTAGAATACCTTTCCATATTATAATGACCAAGCCGCGCGTGATATAATGCACGACTTAAACAAATAATAACGATTTCAAAACTTTTTGCTCGCAAAACCTAATTAGTCTTTGATAATAATGTTTACGCATATTTCATCTTACGTTAGTATTAAATTACGTACCTTCTAATACAGCCTTAAAAAGTCCCCGTGATTGCCTCCTGAGGCCATTTCAGTAGCAAAAATATATTTGCGCAACAAAAGCGCAATGTACACAATACACTGGCATTGTAACGAGGACATAATTAATCGTTGTGCCGAAATAATTAAAATATAATTGTACCTAAAAATGCGGCGTTAAATATATCAAATGCATCGTTGCAGATGTCAATCATCATTTCATACAAAAAGAATTACAGAATATTTATCTATCTACATATGTATACCCGCTTTTTGATGTGATAATGAATTCCAAACTTTAGTTTACTACCAAATTCGATAATGTCTGCTGCCCGACCTGTGAATTTAACCAAAAGCTTTATTACTAGCCAACATGCTGAGAATGAAACACAACATGTGATTAAAGCAGGAATCATGATAACTCAATACAAAAGGAACTTCTAACTAAACTTGAAACATTTCACATTATTACTTACCGTCAAAGTTTAAAATAAAGATAATTTTAATCAAGCATAAATACGCTACATAATGTAGTAGGTATATTATACACCAAAAGTGGTCAAATCATACATATAGAATCTAGGAATCTCACATTTGCAAAACATTCTCAGAACTATGAAAGATAAACATGATTATACCTAACAGTATAAACGGAAATATTTCCTAAAAAATAACTATGGTAAAATTCAAAGTTAAAACTATGTACAAACTGATTTAATTTGATATACCACGGTGTTATTAAACACCTAGGTAATTACTTAAATAGTTAACACTCACATTGAACTAAATTAAGGTCAATAAAATTTAACATGTATACGAAATTCTTCACTTCGCCGCTTTTCAAATCTGATATCTACAATTATTACAACAAGATCCTATAATATAATCCTTAGTTTCCTTTCATTTATTGCTTAACTATGCAATGTGATTAGAACAGGACCGAGGCAGGTGTCATACACAGTATTACTGGTGCAATAACAGACATATTAGAGATATTTGCGAGTTTATTCGTGCTATAGTCTAAAAATCAGATAGATTTACGTATTGTTCGTTAATGAAACGCGAAATACTACGCGTCGCACTAAAACAAAAAGTATTTACTTTGCATAATGGGTAAGTAAGTAAAACTATTTCTGAGGCACATCGCATACACGGTGCGTTTACTTTTGTAGCTTTATTTATTAAGTATAGAAGCGTCACTCAAAAAATTATCATTGTATAAAATGTCATCGGTCATGCTCTTATACGCATGCAATAATATATATATATTTCTTTAATATAAGCTTCGGTATGTTGGACTCGTTAACTTTGACAACGCAGATAAGGTTGTGTTTGTCGTGTTGACGTACTTGACAATTGCAGCATAACAAAGCTTATAATTTTTATAAATGACGGGCGCAACCCGGATCTTACTAGAAGCAGTGAATCTATCCTCAATGTTGCAGAACTTCGCAGCCAATCGACCTAGTATGTTAAAATGCTCGTGCTCAAAAGTCTGTTAGAAGTTCCTAAAGACCAGTCATATTAACTCTTGCTTCAGCAGCAAAAAGATCTTGTTGAAGCAGGGTCGGCTGGCATAGAAAACGTATGCTTGTACGTCATCTAAGCGTGATCAAATAAATATTTTGTAACAAATTCAGACAGAAAATGACGCACAAAATGAATGACGATGAATAAACATTAACGTAGTTTATTAAACAATAAACTTCCGAGACTATCACTATAATTACTTGACTGTGTCACGATTACCTACGACACGCGATTTTAGCTAATCATTGAATGATGTGATGCAAACATGTTTTGCTTAATGTAGTCTTAGCTCAGCTGATATAACAGTAAGTATGAATGGTCTACTATTTCTGAAGTACGCAAAATGCACGTTATTTTCAATTTGACTAAGTAAACTTAAACAGCAGCGATAGCCTAGTGGGAAACCGTGGGACTGCCACGCAATTTTCGAGTTCGATCCCAAGGCATCTCTTACTTTCCGATGTTATATGCATATTAAATAGTTAATTATCGCTCGCTTTAACGGTGAAGGAAAACATCGTGAGGAAACCTGCATGTCTAAGAGTTTTCAATAACATACTTAAAGATATGTAAAGTCTGCCAACCCGCACTGGACCCGCGTGGTGGACTATGGCGTAACCCTTCTCAGACTGAGAAGAGTCCCGTACACAGCAGTGGGACAGTTTAATATAGGGCTGATATTATAAGTATACTTACTGTTCCCTTTATAAAATACATTATTCGAACGGCTACTACAATGGGTTATTCATCTTCAACTAGTTTTAATACAATGATATTTTCCAGTCTATTCGGATGAGGTGCCCAGTGAAAGTGGATATACGCCTTTAGGATGATTATAGTATTGAAAACGTAAGGGAAACTTTATGATGCGCTTGAAGAACACCGTGAGTGATTTGTGTTTTAGATTCAGTTACAAAATCCTATATGCATACACACATGCACATACTCATGTCTGATGTGCAATTCTGTAAAATCTCACTACTAAACTCACAGTCGCAAGCCGGCTGTTATAATTTGAGGTTTTCTGCAGCAACCATAGTCGGTTACTATGGTTACTGGCAAAGTAACATTGAAGTTCGTGATGAGGTTTTTGCAGAATAGCATGGCTGATACACCCTTACCAGATGTCAATTATCCATAGACCAATTGTTCCTTGTAGAAGTGCTGTGAGAATTAACACACACACACACACATGCAACATTTAAAATATAATTATTCTAAAAACTTTTCCTTATCTGACCACGCATAAAGCTATAAAGACAAAAGAACGCAACACTATGCTCTAATTACTGGACGAAGAATCGCCATGACATTGGAACAACGAAACAGAGCGAGCGAACATTGGCAAACACATAGCTCGTGACTTCAACGCGAAACAATTAAATCAACCGATTTAAGCCTGATCTACACTATAGTGCTCACATAATACGGTCTTGCTTCTAATAATCTTTTATAATGGATTTCGAACTTCTTACTGACGTTAGGTTATTTAATCACTTCATTAAAATTAATAAATACCCGAACAAATCTGAAATATCTTATGGAACATATTTTTTTTTTATCCGAAGTAATAAGTAAGCATTGAACAGACAAAACGAATATTGGTTACCTTGATAATGGTAACCAATTAAGCTACAGATCCTATCTAAATTATAGACGTAGAAACCGGATTGTAGACACCGCAGCACGAGCACTATAGTGTGGCGTCAGCCTAAGTCATACACATTCACTTACACGATATAATCTCAAATTTTTAATAGTAAGGTAATTAAAATTCTAGACTGTGAACCACGTTTCAGTTGTCATTGGTTCGATGCGATTTTATCGTCTTAATGAATGAGAATATGAGTTTTATCTGCAGTCAAAAGAAATTAAAAGGGTTGACCAATATAATTAATATTATAGATCAGCGATATTTTATTAAAATGCTGTTATAGATTAGAAGCAGGCTGGAGAAATAGCGAAGCATTTTTTTATTTTATTGTCTCCATCACTTTTATTTAATAAATCCCATACCGCTCCGTGAATTAGATTCATGCATATTAAAATATTCAATTCAAACAATACCTGTTCCTTTTTACCGCAATGTGAAAAGGACATGCAACAAAACAAAACAATTGTTCAAACTAAAAAGAAATACTAAAACCACACAGATACGATACGGTTACTTTTATTAGGACTATGATAATCAAAATACGTCAGTAATTTGAAACCAGTATTAATGAACGAATCAGTGAAAATGTCAATGAATTCAATTAGAGTATATAAAGTGATATAAATGCAAAATCTATGAGCAATATATATATTTACTTGATAGCTTTGAGATCATTGACGCTTGTAAAATGTAGAGTGTGTGTTTGCCGAGGCCATACGTCGATACAAACCGGTCATTATTATGTTGGATTTATTTATATTAATGTATTACATTGAATTTAAAAAGAAGTCCTCAGTATTTTACTTTTTTCTGTATTATACAAAGAAGCAGCTATTGACGATGCTTCGAAGAAAACATCGTGAGGAGACCCGCATACCTAAGACTTGTGTTCTAGTAGGCGTGCAATACCAAACCGCATGAAATCTAGGATATAGATACACCACAATTTTTATCGTGCATAAAGTTTCTACTGCAGGGCTTGGCCCCAAGTAAACTGTTTATTTAAATAACAAAAGCTATTTAAATCTGGCCGACTATTCTGCCATGACATTGAGAAAAAAAAAAACCTAACCCAGACATAATCAATTCATGTTAGAATTAATAATTATTCGTAATAAATGTACAAGTAAATTAATCATTTTTATTATTGAACTATTATAATAAAAGTACCACCGTACAGAATAGATGCAAATAGCATATTATTCAACATATACTGCACAAGAAATAATGCAACATATTAGATAAAAACAATGTCAAAAGAACTACACTATTATATCGAAGCATAAATACAACTACATTCAAAATGCAAATTTTATTTACTGATGTGTCATGTGGCCAGCCCTAATTAATTTATTCTGATTGAGGGATGCGTTTGTCAAACGCTAACACTTGCGCTGCTTGCGTCATGTCCTCGGTTTTTGCTCGGCCGAGCATGATTTTGTCATTAGCAGACCCTTCTAAGACTGTGTCATACTGCCATACTGCGGTTACGCGTGTTACGAACAAAATTAAATGGAAAATATGCCATGGCTAGTTGACCAAGCTGTCTATGTGACTTAATTTGCAGCGGAATTTCGTATTATAACTAATATTTTCGGTCGTTTCAAATTGTTAGCTATAGATTAAAGCGATTGAGACTTAGAATAAGACCAGACTACTTAAAGAGAATCACTTAAGTGGCCACAAAACGTACCAAATAGAAAAAGGTTGTTATATAGAAATAGTACAATACCGAGTTTCGACATTTGTTCTCGCTTATATTCAAAGAATAAAGTAATACATAGGCTCATAGTTTTGTCCGTGTGCTATAATCTGTCACAACACCGTCTACTTCTACTCGTAAAATAATTATTTCGGTAAGGGCTCCAAATAGTTTCTATTACATTGAGTTACTTCAACCATTTACATAATCACGACATTCCATTGATCCTTTTTAAGTTGCAAATATGATAAGGAAATACAGTTTAATATGTTCTTTTAAACGACATTGCAGTAGTCATTTCAAGCATCCAAGTAATATACACGGTACTAAATCACACTATTTTATTATTTCTACAGGAATTGGTTTGAGATAGACCAGACAAAAATGCGATACTGTATTCTCTATATTGCAAAATAAACCTAAGAAACACAGTATCCACATAACGTTTTATATTTAGGTACTAACGTCTGAGCCACACTTTTGTTTGTGCGACAAAGTTGAACAACAAACATTTGTGTCGGCGGTATGCGTCGCTTCTAACACAAACAAGTTAAATCATTTATTACACGGATCAAGGCTCCAAGTCTCTGTCATTTACTGCCATTTGCATAACTTCCACTAGAAACACTTTTTAGAAACATTCGTGTAACAACATAAGTAGTGTTAAATACATAATAACCATAAAACTAAACTAATGTCAGCGTATAATATCACTGCACATTGTAATGTCAGAATTGTGATTAACTTACAAATCTTGTGGCACTAAATCACATACAAAAACAACAATGCATATGTTACGAAGCTAAGTTATTAAACTTTTAATTAGCGAATGCCCGCGCAAATTATTCACACAGATAATGAAATATCACAGATAAACAATAAACATAATCTTTTTGGAACAATTTTTAAATGCAAGCAGGCACAATGGTTTTTGGAATATGAGATTGTTAATTAATTGAATTAATAATCTTAATAATTCATCAGAATTTCAAAATGCTTTACGATATACATAAACAGATGTTATAAATGCAAAAGTTTGTTTGTTTGTCCTTCTTTACGTTGAAAAAATCTATAAAATTACAATTTACACGACTAATTTAATAACGGCGCCTGAATTTACGTCAAACGTCGTCTATAATAAATTACTATACATCATAAGATACACTGACAAAGGCATAGGAGGAAGTAATAGACGAATAATAATATAAGCCGTCATTAAATATTAATGATTAATAAAACATATTATAGTGTATTAATAGCAAGGTTACTCCATACCCTTGCGAAATGAAGATTTATTATAATATAGACGTCATACATCAACAAGTATTGAAGACTTGGTCACCTTACACACATATACAATACACATTTATATATATACCTATATTATAGAACAAGAAAATTTGTATCTAAGAAGTCTTTATTAGAAAGGCTAGCTTTTCATTAGCAAAAAGTACCGCCAAAATTCTAAGATATATATGTATATTTTACAACTAAATATTAGGCATATACCCTTTATTTTAAATCATTGAACATGTTGATTCTATAAATTAAATTTATGCTGGCAATTGCCAATCATAAATTCTATAATAATATTTGCGTCATTATTTCAAAGACAACTTTGTAAGAACAATATTGAACTAAAACGAACGATCCTTGTCGATATACATACTTTGTGTTTAAAATGCCTCTGTTTACATAATAATTTCTGCATACAAATCGTCAATGAAAAATGCCTGGGACTTATGATGGAATGTTTTATTCCAAAACAGGTGTGCTAATGACAGAAGTTTATAGTCTGTTCGTAATTAAACTATGATTAATATCACAGGCTTTAGAATTTAATTTGTAGTTACACTATTGTGATGATAGCCTTATTATACTACTATTGACCTTTAACTTGTTAAGATAACAACGGTAGAACATTACAATAAATTAATTCCGGATATTTCTGCACACACCTTACCCTCTCACTTTAATTCAATCTGGACCCCTTGCTGATGTCTTACATTAAACAAAATTGAGATTGCTTACATAACAATATGCAAATAGGCGACTTGCGATTTGTTCAAACGTAGAAAAGGACAGAGTCAGTTAATTATGTTTAATTTCCATACAGCCGTGCCTTGTATCAATCTACCAACATTCCGTAACAAAACTTTGTTCTCTTATTCCAATTTATTTATTGCACACAAGCATTACCAATACTCGTTACGATATTTAAAATAGGAACGAATAAAAAGAACAATGATTTATGAACTACTTGCTGGCTTGATACAACCTAATTTTTTTTTATTTCGTGCGGTAACAACTACCCATATTGATAATGGCTTCACGTACCGGAATTTATGTACAAACCCATTAATCAACACTATATTAAAATTAATGGATAAGTAATGATAAGTGATAGCCTTAATAATCGAAACATGTTGATTTTATTGCACCCTCATACTTCCTAGTATAAGTTCTGATATGTCGACATGCGTAAGGTCTATTTTATCAATTTGTATTTAAAATATCTCTGTTTCAATTTATTACCAACCATTACGAATTTAACGTAGACTTTTATCACGGATTTGCTAATGGCGCCGACGACAAACGATATGAAAACAAAACGTACTCCACAGGGGGTTTATCAAACGACAGAACATTAGCCGTCGCGAGTAAAAGGGCCAGACTTTGTTCTGGTAATAACAAAAGCATTTACCAACAAACCATTGTATCAGTAACATGCAATTAATTATAGTGCAGTCGTACGTGGTTTTACTTCCTTTATTTTAGTATTGGACAAGCGACCGCACCTTGTCTAATTATTTTAGAATTAAAAAGTATACTTGTTTTTAAACAAGTAACGTGCAAGATTTTGTTTTTCTTTCTACACCGCTAATAAACGAAAAAAGATCATATACAGAAATTATTTTGCCAAATAAATGAGATATATTGCACACGGCACATATTGCCGCACTTTTAATATACCATTTAACGTACTATAAGGAAAGCAAGCTTGCTTGTGGTAGAAAAATATCGTACTACGATGACCCCGACCAGTACCTATATCGCACTTCTGTAGACTGACGCGCGATTTAATACCCATTGTAATATTATACCTAATACTAGATATATCAAATTTTGAGTTAAAGTTGCATTTAGTCTTACGGTTAAAGACACTGGCAAAAGGTAGGTCCCGTAGAAAAATCGATTGTCCAATTGAAGGGACGGAAGATTGCGTTGCCGCTGTTCCAGACGTTTAGACAGCACTCTCCGGTCTGATCACATCCCGGGGCATTATACTCCGTTTCTAAAAATCCATGGAATTCACAACCCGTTGAACGTTCGACTACAATAGCGGCGAATGTTCATTGAAAAATGCCTTGGTATAACTATAAAATAGCATTAAGGAGATATATTTAATCTGTCTTCTTCTGTATTTTTATTAGTGTAATGATTCAACTCGAAAGCCTTTTATTGGACTTATTGATCTAAGTCGACCAGAATCCTCACGATATTCGGTCGAAGACTATTAACTCTTCATATTGAGAGTCATAAGTGTTCATAGCAGCCAGAATCAATGACTTTATGTGCTATACAAGACATACTTTGGGGGCTACCAATCTTATAAACTCATTACTTAACTTCTTAATAGAAATTTCCAATAGTTTGGACCGACGTATGGATCGAATACAAAACCTTAACATCAGAAGTTGCATAAGTCTAACGCTTATGCGCCACTTGACCAATGAGTCAGTCATATTCAAACTATGACAATGAACAATTCAACATACCATAGACCGCCAAATTCCGTACAAGCAAGGAGTTTTCGTAACATTCAAATGCAAAGATATACATCTACGCGGGCAAGCCACTTATCAACCGTGTGTCCGTTTTTGACTAACGTTGTGAAATGTTTTGACTGAACAGTTGATTGAATTAATCTCAAAATAGATAAAGTTACTATTAGGTATGATTGCGATACTGCAATAATTAATATTCTGTAACGACAACATACTTCAAAATTGGTAGAAAATTCTGAAAACTTACATTTTATTTTATTTCCATAGAAGATATAATCGCAATTATCTGCGGCCAAGACGAAAATATTTAAATAAAATGTTACAATTACAATCATGTGCACAAGTATAACTCACAATAATTTCGAAAATAGATGTTTATTTTTTAATTCATTTGGCGCATCTTCATAATTAAATGAACTGCTTGAAGCTTTGCAAATCGTTAATCGAAGCTCTCTTTTTATCTGTAAATGTGTAATGGCAAAATATGTAGCCTGCTATATCATTTTAAATGAAGGCTGTATTTTCTGTTTATTTATATTTCATTCTATTTTCAAATGAATAAAATCAATTTCAAATAAGCTCTTACAAATTAAACATCGCAGACATTTTACAAAATGTCGGTTTTAGTGTGACAATTGCAAGACAGCGGCGTGAGCTAGCGTTTTGCAACATTCTGATAAGCATCAGCCAACAATTATTGTTCTTCTCATGACCTTGAGACCGCGGTATTTGTTTCTTAATACGCAATTACACATTAGGGCGACTGTTACGTATGACATTGTAATATACGAGAATACGTTGACATTACTAAAATGACTTTAAACATTAGTTAGGTGCTTAGAAAGATAGACTAAACCTTTTGTTTTAGAACACATTAAGATATTATTAGTCTAATGTCATTACAAAAAGTGATATCATGTCTACTCAGACAGGAATTGCAGTCACGATTTTGTAAACTAATCGCTTTGTAAACTATTGCTTATTATGTGATAAAATTAAATTTGGCCCCGACTCGATTAAACTAGTAAATACGGCATCCTGTGTTTGTAGGCTAACGTATTTGTATAGTATGTAATTGTTCTTGTTTGTTTCGTATTGTATTTGTTGTAGTAACCTATTTTTAATTGCACTATAGAGTTTTGAACGAGTACATATCGTATATTATTTGTATTGTATTTGGCCTCGTTACACCAAATGTCATTCATCAAAGCCAAATCATCACGGTGCTTCTACATTCGCGTCAAATGCATTTTTTTGACGGGTGGATATACGTTTTTGAATTACTAACCGGTGTTCGCTCTGGGATCTCTGGCGCCTGCGGCTGATAAGGAGTTATAGCTGGGAGCTCCGAAGCTTGCGCCGAACGACGAATAGTCTATGCCGTAGTGGCCGAACTGTGCCGCCGTAAGCGCTAAGCACGCACACAACACTATCGCCTGTGAACAAAACAAAAAAAGAACAAATTAAATTAAAAATTAAGAGAAAATACAATAAAGTACAACTTATTCCATTTTTAAACATTTGCTTAATTTGATGGTTACCATTGTGCGAAATTCTGTATATTAGTACATATTCAAGATTTAATACTGAATTGCTGATATATCTAGGTATATCTATATAAGTATGTATCACAATACAGCGTGTATCTGTGCCCGTCAACTGTCAATATGTATACACAACAGAGTCCACGAGGGCTATACAGCTCAACTCTATGTAAAAAAGAACAATGTGGTATACGAAAAGCCTGTACACTTTGATTAATCGATAGCTCTGTCAAAGGTTAAACAAGCGAACAAATGGTTTAATTAGAATGTCTATTTATTGACATTACAATGCGGCTACCTACTAACGAAAAGACTTGCTTTTGGCGCAATAACTGCGTTGCGATACCTTAAATGACAGATGAGAATAAAAATTAGAAATAGTATTATATACTAGATTGACAGAATTATTATTAACATTCAAAATAACAAATAGCAGCAAGGATGGATGTAAATTTCCTTTTTAAATATGATATTAAACGTAGATTTAATAACGACTAAGAAATTTAACTTGTATTATATACACTAGATCATAACCTAGACTTTTTCAGAAATAGCTACTGACCGAGACTTAGCATTTAATCAATTAAGAATACCTTTAAATCATTGATTTCATGCTAAGTAAGAAAGAAATCTATTTGAATCTGGGATATTCCCACATTAATCTACATTACAAACTAACTATTAATTTTTACTTTGAAACATTAAATGGATGTTTACATTTATTCATTACATTACATTTACAATTACCGATTGCAAACAAAACAAGTCGTTAGCCTCGTGAGATAATACTGATTAGAAACGAACTGAAATCTAGAAAATACTTCCAGAAAGGGTTTTCCATGAAATTTGGATAGTCTTGAGATAAATGCCAGATTTAAACACAAACATCAATAGTATCTTCAAATGCGACTTAGACCTTTTAACTTGACCAATCACGATTAACCAAAGGTCATAATTGTTCTATTTGCCGTTACATATAATTTAAGATTATTTTGTCGATAAAACTACACCTACTCACGTATCGATACATCGAAACATATCGCAATATAACTATAAAACATTCAGCAAAAATCAAATCGATATATTCAGATTACATCAATACTTGTGCTTGAAATATATTTAAGAATTATTCGATACATATGACACAACTTCATAATATTTATCAATCGAACAATGAGCCTTTTAATCGCGTTACATATTGTAACAATTAAGTAACAGTAACATATCATTTATTTAATCATCTCAATCTATCAATCGCGTTATTGTATCGCGGTAGGTCTTCCGTGGTACACTTTCGAAAACTATTTGTATGTGCAATTATTAAGTTAGGCCACACCCGATATATGTGTGCAACCCATGGCGATGTCGGCTTTTCTCATTAATAATAAATAATGTAATAAAAAAAATAACTATTTATCAAATTAAATAGATGTTGTCAGCAACTATTCGTAGGTAGGTACATGGGACATTGTTTTAATTTTTTGGATAAAATGCTCTTCGTGGAATAAGAGTGCACGTCTTCTTAAGCCCCTAGTATATTTCAATTTATAGAATTTAAAACATTGTATTTGTTAACTTACGATTGCTATGCTATTGGTTATATGCTTAGAGAGTCATATGAGATTTTGACAGGGTTGCATTCTAACTGGCATTAGCAATTTCTATCAAAGCGGGAAGAGCGCCTCCAATCTTTTCAACTAGAAGAAACCACGGTTCTATACGCCCTTTACAAACAATTAGTTTCACACTGACAGCCAAATTTTCAATGCAAATAATAAAACATAAATTAAAACTTCAGACAAAACTACTCTATTCAGCGTATAGAGTATTTATACGTTAAGTACCTGTACTTAATGTTTTGGCTTTAAAAGCCTCATTTCTCACTTCGGACAAACACAGCGGAATAATTAATATAATTAATAGTTCCACCAATAACTATATTATGTACTAAACTCGAAACGATACCTTAAACAGAGAGGTCAATAGAGGTAGTTTGGTATATTAACATGGCTTCTATAAAGCAGTGCATATTTTAGAGAACTCTGAAGCAAACGTGTCCTAGGAATATAGCTGTTCACAGTTAAAGCAAGTATATGTCTAACTAGATTTTGCTCGCGGCTTCGCCCGAGTAAATGTAGATTAGGTTGGTAACAATACTTTTTTCTGGATAAAACGTACCCTGTCCTTTGGTTCCCTGACAACATGTATGTAAAATTTCATGATGATCGATCGAGTAATTAAGGTGTGAGAGTGTAACAAATAAAGTCACATTCGCATTTATAATATTAATTTGGATTACTTTAATGTCCGATAAATGGTTTGGAGTGAGAGGCAGATTCATTTACCTCTGTTAATAAATTAGCCAGCTAGTGTTACAGAAACGCTCTATATTCAATAAACAATTTCTTAACAAAACAGCTTTTAGTTGCGATAGTAGAAATATAGTACGGAAACGTAACTTAAATCGTTACGTAAGCAATGCGTACAGTCATACAGTAACAGGTTTAGATACAAAACAGGTATGTGAACTTGATATGTGACCTCCGTGAGGCAGGTGTGCATGAACTCTGCACAGCTTATATGTGTCCACGTGTGCGATGGAACAGACTGGCGATGGAAACGCCACTTTCGATTTCTATCATTTCATTTTTATACACATATGAATAAAACCTATATTGTAATCCATAAAAAAGCAAAGCTGTTCGGAATTTAAATATATCGCGTCCAGTCACCTTTAGTTAGTTGTTTGCTATATAGGAGTTAGTTAATTAGGTATAACAGCAGCGATAGTGTAGTGGGAGACCGTTGGACTATTGCAAGCCTAAAACAAATCACATTTAGCATTTTAAATTAAATTAAACCATATATATGAGAAATTTGTGCGATTCTAAAACCATGATTGCGAAATTGAATTTAAATTTCGTATTTAAACGATGACGTAGCTGTATATTAATAGTAATCGTATAAACAAGTAAATAAAATACTAGAAACATAAAACTTTGATTAAATAACTTAATTATTATAAAGAAAATTTATTATAGATTGATTCCGTATCTTAAAACAATTTATCTAGACCGAAAGAGCTTTCGCAACTGGCTCGTGGGCAAGTAGCAAACGCCCGTCTGCATAGTCCTACGCAATATGCCTATTACCATTTAAGGATAGGCCGTAAATGCTTTCTGAATCCAATATGGTAATTAGTTCAATACACTTTGCTTACAACACTTTGACAAATTTTGCTGTTAGCTGGCTGCCTTAACGATAAACATTTATCGCTTAGGGATACAGTGTTGTCATCAGATTAGGGCAGTATTTAATACTTCCGCATACCGATTTGAACATCTAGTTAAACTGGAATACGACCTCAATATCGCAAGAAAACTTACAATGTCGGTTACACATGTACGTTCTATGTTACTTATTGTCGGACCTATCTCGGGCAAGTTAACTTTTGTGTACAGGCCTTAAGGTTCATAAACAATAAGGATTTATTCTTTTTTAGGAGAATCCAATTATGTTCCTTTTTAAGATGGAAAATATTATTAAAATACTATATTATTTAAAAATATAAGTTTTTTCTATATACATATTTCATCGGAGACAGATAGTCATAACACCTTGAAGTCATGGCCATTTCTCACAAAAACTATACAAAACTAATTACATTAACTATTGCGTGGTGTCACCCAATTTTCCATAACCCAGTTTGGAAGCCATAAACCTTTTTTCTATAACAATTAATTATACACTTTTTGATGAAATCACTTGTATTAGCCTAAATTGCCGCCTATTAATTTTTATATGGATAACACTTATCAATAGTGCACGATTTCTGTATCCATTTTATTAAGCTTTAACATTATATCGACTAATATTCTAATAACATATCGTTTTAATTAAGATCTTTACTCCAAAAACCTAACGCTATGTTGATTTTATGTAGCGTAAATAGTAAATACAGACATACAAAATATGTACTTCCATTGTTAAATCGTCACATCAGTTAAAAGTACATTTATTACCTTTTAATAAAAACTGCACGGCATGCGGCATGTTACTGGCCGAAAAAATATCCTTATTTGAATATGGAAACCGGGCAGCAGAGTAAAAACAATAAAATGTATATTTGGATTCCCTTTTGGTGCAGAGGAAAAATAGTACACAAACCTTTGGCAATTTCAAAGTGAATAAAACAATTAACTTATATATTAATAACTTTATTCAACATTGTTTCTTTCGCATAAAATGTTACCTACTCTGGGATATAGTAGCTATATTAGACAAAAAAATATCGAATTACACATACTATATCCTTTTATATTACCTATAACTATTATTAGTCTAGATAAAGTAAATAGGGTTTAAATATTCCAAGTAGTGTATGAAGTAACGGCCAGTTTAAATGCGGTATAGGAAGTGTAGCAACTAGGAGCTGGTATTGATGAAACAGCTCGCGATAAATCTATAGCGATAATTACATAGCTACGTTATACAACGCTATTCACTGTTAGAAAGTCTAAAGGGGAAGATTGTCTGAAAGTGCTAGCAATTAAACGAAGAATTACACTAATTAACAATAAAATTTTCCTAATACTAAATACTGTGCCAAAAAATATCTACGCGTACTTAACAAAATTATTCATAACTAAAAGCTACCCTTTTTAGTTAGATAACCTTCTTCTAGATATACTGATGATAGACTCAAAATAACTGTAAGCAATTCGAATAGAAGAGCCTATGTCTGGGCTAATTATGATGACGATAAAAAGAATAATACATTTTTGCTGTGAAGTTCTATAGCAACGCCATTTTATTTTTCTTAAGAATTAATTCGTAGTTTTTAATCCTTACTTCCTTACTAATATTATAAATTCGAAAGTAACTCTGTCTGTCCATCTGTCTGTCTGTCTGTCTGTTACCTTTTCACGGCTAAACCACTCAACCGATTTAGATGAAATTTGGTACAGATATAGTTTAATACCTGGGGAAGGACATAGGCTACTTTTTATTCATGTAGGTACCACGTGGGCGGAGCCGCGCGCAAAAGCTAGTATTCTATATATTAGAAAATAATATACGATATTCTTTGAAATGTGCTATCAAAATGTTATTTAGTTGTTTGACATAAATCGTGCAACAAATAAATATGCAGATATAATTTATTCAAAACTATAGAGCATTAGCATTTTCTCTCATAATAATCAATCTTGTTTAGGTATTAACTTAAATTAACATTTGCAAATTGAGTAATAAACTGTATACTACCCTTATTTGTAGTTATTTAGATTCACACCAAAATAAGCGAACTATAAAAGAATTACAAAATGCTTTATTTTATATATGATATAATATTTATCCTATTATTAATACATAATCAAAATTTTGATTAAATAATTTAAAATAAAAGAAACTTTAAATCATGTTTCTCCCGCGCTAGGTCATCATCACAATTGTGTAATGTAATGTTACAGAAAATGTTGAGATAAAATTATTTTCGGATGTAACACAATGTACTGTTTGTGTGGTTAGCCGTATACACTTCTCATTGTTTTCTCGAAAGCAACCTTACTAATTGAAATTATAGATACAAAGTGCAACAAGTAACCTAGAATCAATATCACAGTATAATATTTTATGCACTTGTTTCGATTCCAAACGTCTTGAACTGCTACTTCCCTGCTGTTAAAGTACAAATTACTGTGTTTATTTTTCTTAAACCATAGATATGTATATTAGTCCAAATTTAACCAACCAATAAACGAAGCTACATCCTACCTACTATGCACCGGCAAAGCCAATTGACATCTAATTTAACGCAGATATCATGTTGGTATCTAAGAGGTATTCGTAGAATTTCAATTACAAGAAGTACCTTACAGCGATTGCTGTTGCGAACAGCCTTTTCACCGCTTTACTGATGTCTGTCGCAATATTTATTATTATCAATATAAGTGTTATTACACAAACAATTGGAACTATAGCGAAGTTTCTAAAATGTACGTTTTGGTATGATGCTCAAGGTGACACGTGCTAAAGGTAAAAGAAAACATGAGCAATGCCTCTTAATACACGAACTAGCTTTTCTTTATGAAAGACAATAGGTATTTAAAAGACGAATATAGTTTTATCTATAGCGCGAATATAGCTTATAGTTTTGGTCATATTATACTTACTCTGCTAGCATTTCAGCTTTTGTCTTAAAGGCGTTCTCATCAAAACCAATTATTTACTTCGTGAATATTGAAAAGGAAAAAGGCCTTTAAATTAATCTATTGCAAACAAGTCAAGCTAGCTTACAGGTTTTGTGTGGGTTTACTAAATACATGTTAAACCTGCGCATACTATTTAAAGGAACGAAAATAAAATAGATATATTCATTAATTTGCTGTTATAGATTAGCAACTTTAAATATAAGGTGCACTATGAGTGAATAATAAAAAGATATAATACAAAATTTGGAATTGGGACTGTAATGTCTGAATCATTTAAGCGTATAATCTAAACCTAAGGATTGCGACTTCGGTCTATTTAACTATTGACGCGGAAGCATTACAAGACAACCTTAGTTTGAAAATACTCATTATGATTATACCAACTAACGATATTTTACTGCCTGTTAGATTTAAAAAGGTAATAAAGCTTAAAGAATGACAACTAACTAGGTCTTTACCTAAATCAAATTAACAGCCTAATAAAAAATAGAACGGTTAAACCAAGCTTATTCTAACAGAATCAAGGTTTATTACCTAATTATTTCGAGACCAAGCTGATTAATTCTCATCGCAAAATCATACTAGTTCCCAACAAGGTCCCTTACAACAATCTACGTGTGTAGGCTACGTTCGCCAGTCATGTGATCCAAATAACCTTCTCTGTCTTAGCACCGTTTTGGAAAATAATCGACTGTAAGCACTTGTTCATTTGTTAAAGTCACACGAACTCATGCGCATGCTCTCAAAGCATGGAATACTACACGCCGCGCTTTTGGTAGAGTCGAAAGTATCTAATAATAATATTGGTGCTGAATGATAAAAGCCGCCATGCGCAAGCAATAAAAAGATGATTCCCACACTAGGAATAAATCCTGTGTCGTGGGTGACTTTAGAACACTCAAATCACCGGTTACAAAATACATCTAAACTCGAAACAACTATTTGTGAATCGCACAAATTTATTTTTGTCCCGCGTGGGTATCAAAGCCACAACACTCGGAGCAGTGGCAATGGCGAAGCGATCACTTATACCTCTACGTCATGAGTGCAAGCATGTATTACCTGTATTTTTCACTGATACTTTTGTATTGACAAACGGGACATCTTTAGGTCAAGCCTTACGAATTCCATGCTCTTGGCCATGCTTCAATAATCTCGTTTTTTTTCATGTATTCTATAACATATACTAATCAAGCTATTGGCATAGTTTAGCTAACCTTACGAATTCTATGCTTTTGGCCATGCTTCAATAATCTCGTTTTTTTTCATGTATTCTATAACATATACCAGTCAAGCTATTTTTTTTAAATAATATATAATACTTAATAGATTGAATAGATTGAGAATCCACAAATTTATATTAATTTAGTACTTAATTGCAATTGATGTTAGAAACTATTAATTTAAACAAATAATTATGTTCAACAATATTTTTTGTTATCAATAAATGAATAAATAAATAAATATTAGCATAGTTTACCTAACTACTAACACCACACACAAAATCGTGCTAGGAAAGTGCCGGCTAACTTAACAAGTTGGTACTTTCTGTCAACTGTCAGTGATTGTCGATTGTTGTTAATCAACTGTATTGATTGGATAGACTATGCTATTGTCTACCAACGTATTGTTAACGCTTTTATTGCAGTTTATTTTCTTAAAAGCGTTTTATATATAGCCATTCATTTCATCACGTTTCAGAGGTTTTTCAGCAGTCTACGAGAGATAGTCTCTCCGAAATTACGCTACTTAAATTAGTTTATTTTAAATGTGTGTAATACGAGGCTTTGAACTAGTTGTTTGTTCCTTGGACGCGGCAAAAATACTGTAAAATGTTTTCTAAAAATGCATTTCCAGTGTGACAAATAGCAGAAATTGATTTACAAGATCACCTCGACATGAAATGTATAGCTAATAACTTTGGGGTCTCATAAATCTGCGTTTTTCTTATAGTATACCTAAGTTGTCTTCACACTTTTGTTTAGCCAACCATGATATACAAATTATCCCTAATATGGAATTTGACATAACAGAACGTATATGCTCACAAAAATAAAGCATTCGTGAATTAATACGTTAATATTGTATAATCATTTCTGGTTTAGCATTCGAGCTAAATAATATAGTTAGTTGTTATATCTCTGCACCGTTTCAAGGTAGACTGGTAGAAAATATTATATAACTGAATTCCGCTTGTGTATAATAAAATTATTAATATATACATTAGAAGCACGAGACTTGGTATTGGTTGTCAATTGTTGGAATACCAAACATAATTTAAAAACTATTGTGTCTGGCTGCCGGTGTGCCGCTCAATAAGTTAAGAAATAACTAAACACGGCACGCTATTCTTAATTTCCCTTTTTTGTGCGGCTTTTGGGTTTAAAAGATATGTACTTATCTTACGTACAAATGCAATGTGGCAATAAAATTTTAAACATTTTATTAACTACTTTTTGACTTTTGTGGATACAATCAAACGGAAGCTGCTTTTTATACGATATTCATACATAAAAACATCATGCATGCCAGTATGTCCACCTGTATATAGAACCTAAATGTAGCATAGCGAACTTATATGGATAAATAATAGTTAATATGCATAAAGGCGACATTCGAATACAGTTTCGGGCTCTGGTTCCTCTCCCTAAACCTGGTTAGTTATGTAGCCATAAACAGTATCACCGGCGCTCACATAATTTTCATATGTAATAAAAAAGCTATGTAATAACTATAGTTCCTTACTATTAAAACAGTAATATAAACTAATTATCTACTTGAATACGGTATGTAGCTAACAAAACTAAATCACCAAATACAAGAACATTAATACATTATGCGTTAGAACAACCAAGGATCTTCCTTTATTATTTTAGCTATACGAACATCTACTAACTCTTTGTGTATGAAAAAAATCAAATCAGCTCATATTGTTTTATTTATGATCATGCTGAATACCTCCATACTACATATATACTTGAAATACTACGAATTCTTTGAATACACGTTATTTATGCCCCAAAAATACATGCTAGCTAAACAAAATAGTATCCTATGTAGACGTAATAAGGTTTACAATTCAAACACAATGTGTAACAAGCACATGCCTGCGGTAATGTTAGGTTAGGACTCGGTCAGACAAATGAGTTGCAATAAAACTGCAATTTTTGTTCATTCTCTAATGATCTAGACTCTAGAGCTAGGCTTTAAAACCGCTGTGCAATGTGATTTTGGCTCGGTAGTCTTACAAAAACACAACAGTATTTTGGTAGCAAGTGGTGCTAAAACTGGCATTATGTAACGGTATCAGACAAATATTTTCGTATCACTATTTTCAAATATTATTCAGGTAAAGCTTAAGGATATGATAACACAATCGCTGTCACATTACTTAAATTTTTCAGAATTTCTTACAATTCATCCTTTAAGAAAATTTTCTAACTGTGCAACTCTTTATAAAAAAAATATATTAGTTTTCTTAAAAGGTAAATAGTATATTTTTCCATTAGTGATTATAGTCCTTAGATAATAAATAGTATTGTCAAATTTGAGAAAAATGATTCTGTAAACTGATTTGACTGGTTAGTTACCTATTATAATACTTACGTTTAGTTTTAGCTCTAAAACTGCGTTCAGTTGCCGAGTGACGTGAAGAAGCTGCATGGTAAACATAATTATATCGAGAACGAAGCATGCAGTATAATTGAATTACTCATCCGTAATTGATTTTAAGATATCCGCTAAGTTCGTGTTCTACTTGAAATATAGTCATACAATGTTATAACTCTTAATTACATGTAGTTATTAAGTTTGAATTGCGCAATAATGTGCAATTTTTCGCAACACGCAACTAATCATCATTTGCTATGTATGTCTAAAATAATGCGTTAATTTATTACTGTTGTCACCACACATTATTATTTTAAAAAATCTGTAGAAATCCATTGACCTTGACGAATATGGAGTTGATTATATATTACAGAAGAAGGCCAATTAGGCACATGTATAACAATATTCTGGACAGTAAGATTACGTGTTGGTTTGATGAAGAATATACAGCGAATGTCCTCTGTCCAGAAGGTTTCAGAGTGCATACAGAATGATATGATGAGATCGTTTCCATTCCTCTTTATTGTTTCATTTATATGAATCAAAACTCACAGGACATTACACAAACGAATGCCTATACATATTACATAGAGGTAGGCAGAAGGGTATTACCTCCATTATTTCACACTTTTATAAAACCCAAGTAATAGAGTGCGAGCCTATTTCAATCTGCCGTACATTGCCAGATTAGCACCCGTCACTAAAAGGCTAATTAATAATTTCAAGAACTGATTTCAAGCCATTTGATTGGTTATTGCTAATTCAATTAACCAATCACATCAATTGACTTGCGTTTATCCATCTGTTAACTAAATCTTGTGTCAATCTACCTACCAGAAACCGGAAGTAAATCCTTCTACTAAGAATTACCTGACAACAAATCCAATTATACCCGCAAATCGATTCGAGTACACTACTATTAGAACTTGCGTAAACTCAAACGTGATTTGTGTCATATTATACAAACAATCAATGTCACTAGGCCCATTGGAACGAAGCCTACGCATCAAGTATGTACACTACAATTCATAGATCGGGCGCATGCGTGCGGTGAAAATGAATCAAGTGTGAACGCACTTGGTTGCTAAGAGTTGCGGCATAGTGACGCAACTACGTCCAGCTATTGTGAGAGACTATTGTAAGGCTATATTTAGCATTATACGTCTAATGGCTGACAATACGCCACGAATCTCTTGAGAGGTAAATGGGATTTCGATGCTCATTTCCTCGGTTATATCACATGGGTATGGATCATTAGTTCGTTACACATATTATTATGGCCCTTTGTTAATGTTCGATAACGTTTACTATATATTTTATTTTACAGACCTGACTAGTCCCTCTATATCGCGAAGGAATATGTAAAAATTAATTACACACACATTAACCAGCTGCTTTTTAAAGTCCAACGTTATCTTATGTGGGGGCCAGTCAGTGCAGACCGGCGACACTTCGGCCCAGTGAGATCTTTTGTGTCGACACTCTCCAAATAACAACTGCCATAGACGTTCATGGAAGCCGGGACCGACGGCTTAACGTGCTCTCCGAGGCACGGAGCAGGCGATAATTGTCAATCAATTCGGACATAATTTCGAAAAGTCATATAACCGAAAGTCAGAGGTGCACCACATGGGTTCGAACCCGAGACCCTCTGCATTGCAGTCTATTGGTCTCCCCACTGAGCTAGCGCTCCTCTAAGTCCCACGTTATAAAGTGCGTAACTTTTTGCCATCTACCGATAACGTTTTCGACTCTGCGCTACCGACGTCCAGGGCATCGAACCGAAGATTTAATGCAGAGCTGTCGTATTTACTTCCGCTGTACCATCGGGGTACAATCTCATAACATTGTTGTTAATCTTCGTTTATTGTAACTTGAGCATACTAGGGAATATGAGAGATTATACCATCTTAAAAAAATGATGTAACGAAGCGTTTTCAGTAGAAAGATAATGTTTTACATATTACCAATAAATTTACAGTATCGGTCTATTCAATAATATAATTGGATAAAATGTTGGTTACGAAGTTACATTAACATTGCACAAGTGACTTTGGATAAGAGCTAGTTACGATTGTACGCAGCCTCAAGTTGCAGAGTCGTGTTTAGAATGTGGCCTGTTAAACATACAATATTATCTAATATAGTTTACTTTTCCATATAAAAATAAATGTCCACAACAGCTAAAGAAAAGTTTCTGATGCCTCTCTTTTTTAAATGCTTCGCGGTTATATCTATGAGCATATTAATAATGTACATCATTAAGACTGGTTGAAAACAAAAATCTAATGCAAAACATTCAACATTCGTTTTTTGTTTAATATAGCCCTATCTATTATAATTATACACAATAAATAACACAATCACAAGGCATCAAGTGATATATTTTCTTTTTGAATAGAGAATTATTGCACTAGGAACAATTCCGATGTTGCAGGCGACGACGTGTCAAATATTCAAACAACAAACACAAGAACACCACGGTACAACCATATGTGAAGCACACAAAATTTTGTTTGTGTAATTCAACCTACTCGGCGTAGCGACACTGCTGCTAAGCCAAGTGAGTTTTTCACAAACAGCGAATCACCCACCTACACGACTACGTCATCCGTGCATCCAAAGCATAGCTTCTAAATTGATTGTCATCATATATAATATAGTGATGTACAAAATAACAGTGTTATTAGTAAACGGATCTGCTCCGAATACACACACATAAATAATACTCACGACGCTAATACATCTTGTCAGTTGTGTGGCATCAGACTACAATAATTCAAACCTCTTACTTTGAGGACTATCGCATCACAAGCTACTGGAATGCGTTCAAATATGGACTTTAATCTGTCCATCGGTGTACGGACGATGGCATCCAGAGACTACTACGATATTCTTAAGCTGACGAGTTAAAATCTAAAAAGGCTATTCACTAATCGTGTTGTAGCATGAATTTGTTTGAATATGAAAAAGCTGCCGTTATCGCTTATCATGAGGTAGGTCACTGGCTGGTTTGCCACCAGCAGTAATAAATAAAAGACGCTTGTGCAAAGATGACATGCCTCTTCTTGGTCGAGAACGGTGTTTCTACTAGGAAAATCTCAGTACGGTGTCCCCAAATACACAGCCTGCTTTAGCCGATAATACAATATGTACAAGAAATCCTAGATCCATCAGTATGACTAAATGTAAATCGTTTAGGTCGTTCTTATTTTAAACAACTCGGTCACGAGTATCGCAAAGCCTAATGTCTGAATCTTTCTGCCGACTCAAATCATAGAATCATCTATTTAATATAAAGACTTCAACGCTTAAGATTACCAGTATTCCCACTAGTTGGATCGTGAAGGTCAGATGACGGTCGCTATAAATAAATAATACTCATTAAATAACATTGTATAATGTAGTTGTATGCCTTACACGGGTTCAACTATGCCACCTTATCTTGTTTACACAATAGTAGAGAAAGAAGGTATCAAACAAAAGCAATAACATAATTGTATAAAATAATAACCATAAGGTTAGTCAAACTATAAGGACAGCAATGAAATAGCCGCAAAACCAAAACCTTTGCCATTATAGAATTTGTCTAGGGTTTCCACCTAGACAAATTCTAGGTCATCAGTGACATCTAAACGTAGAATAATTACAGATGTAATGGATCCTTAATTAATTACTGCATTTACTTCTTAAGTAAATAACTATTGGCATGATATAGGATAAAATCATTATCATAAACGAAAATAATTACTGGTGGAAACAATAAATTTAATACATCCTCTGCTGTCGTGAATACTTGGGACGACGGTTTAGTTTAGTGGCTTTATAAATGGAATTAAATTTAATTGCTAAGGGTGTTTTCACATAACGCGAACATTTTATAACAAACTAGATTTTGTCCGCGGCTTTGCTCGCGTTAATGTAGATTTTGTCAATAAATTCCCTCGGGACCAGTAGGCACTTTTTTCCTAGGAAAAAGTACGCTATGATCTTTTCTCTAGCCCCCGACAACGTTAAGTTATTCACAAATGTAGTTCAACAGCCAGATATTTTACCAAGAGACTGTTGTTTGCTGATTTGTTGCTTTACTTTCATTGCCTTGGCCTTAGCCTTGACTATAGTTGGTCACTAACGCATATACATACATATAACGGCAAAGTAACTATACACTTAGCTATGGCGTGTACCGAATTAGCGGCAAACAATCATCCGCATACAATTCGCTCAGTTTGCACGCAATAATTATAATCATATAATTGGTCATAATTTTTATTTACGCCGAAGATGTTTCGGTGTTCAGATAATTATTCAGTTTGAGCTAACAGATGATTTTTATCACGAATACCGGATGCCGATCACGGTCAAATGTTAGAATAAAATAAAGCGTTCATCTATCATCAGTTTCACCGATTAATAAATGATAATTGATTCATATCAAAGCCGTCTGCGATCATGAATACTGTATTTGTATTATACAAAATGGGGTAAACTGCATGATACATAGTATCGTGATTTATAAGGCAATTGTGAGTTTATTATGTTCGAAGCAACGTTTATTATCGTCAGAAATAATTTATAATGTATATCCCCCGTACGGCTGACTGATATATGGGCGAAATTAATAATATACGATATTCAAAATGTTTCATTGAAGATACTGTGTTTGTATTGCGATGCTTTTAATTCTGACCAGTGGCAAAAGTGTAAGTGCATGAGCAACCACCAATCTTAATTGCAGACTCTATTCCCAGGTCGGATAAAATATGTTAGAGTTTGCCTTACAAGCGTAACTCTTGATCTTGAAATCTTAAAGTCCTTAAGATTTTTGTAGCAAAATTCAAATAACGTGTTGCACGTTATGAAGCAATAACCTAAACATTTATGATATAACCCCAACAAGAATAATGAAAACAATGGTTTGCATGGATGGTGTAATTGTTTAAGTGCAACACGCCAAGTATTATGGATAGGATTGTGTGATCCACAGACAGTTCTTCCGAGTGGGTGTTCTAACGTTTGTAAAGTCCCTCGCGACACAGAATTTAATCCGTAAATGGAAAATTATTATTAGAAAATACATGAGATTTTCTTAGATGTTTTCTGAGAACAACGCTCGAAGCATTATTAGTAGCGAGGTTACCTTTGAAACCACTGAACCGTCTCATACATGCAAGCTACCAAACAATTGAAAATAGTATATATGAACTGAAACAACCTTGTAATGCTAATTCTAACTGATATTATTTTTGAAGTTTTATGACAGTCATTATTGGCAATCACGAGATTAATAATTCAGCTATAACAAGCAGTTAAGAACTACATAGCTATATAATCGTACAAAATGTAGCTCACAGACGGTAACACCAACTAACACTACATACGCCGTCGTTTTCTGACATTAAAAAAATAAAAAGACAAGGCTGTTTCCGCTGAACATGACATTAAAGAAATTATACGTTTGCAGGTTAACATTCTTTGTTTGTAAAGTGCTGTAGTGTAGGTACGCTTGAAGTAATGGATAATAATAATCTTATCTTAAAAAGGCACCTGTTGTATTAGGAGTATTTCTGTGGCACTGACTATTCAATCAATTAAATCTTAGGCTCTCGGTTTTTTCTTAAAGAAATCGACATAAATGTATTACAACCAAATTTTATTTTTATTTTATTTATTTGGTTCGCCAACAATAGTATACACAATTACTTACACTTAATACAGATTTATAGAAAAGAGCATATCTTGTGCAACAATTACTTACGGGTAATCACCACATAAGCTATACGTACATAAAATAAAATTTATAAACTTATTTAAACATGGTTGCTAATATAACATTATGCATGGTAAAAACAAAATATAATTTCATAGACATTGTTAGGCAATATATTAAGGTATCAGTTTAGTGCATTCTATATAACGCATAAAGTAAAATGTTTCTAAAAAAAAAAACTTGTCTACACCAATCATTGGAACCCTGAAACTCACATTCAGCCCTCGTGGAGCCATTGAAGCAATTAAACAATAATCCGAACGAATCAATTCTAAAATAAAAACCGCTAGCTACTCATCACCGTAAACTACCAAAAAAATAAGGTTGTTTATTATAAACAAAAAACGTCACAAAAACAGAATGTTTTAACATCTTCAGATACGCAACGTTGCTAATCGTCATTCTGAGTATCACCTACAAAAGCAAGGTTAGATGGTAAGTACGTCACTAGTTCTCGACACAACATTATTATGCCACACCTCTCAACCATGGCTGTTTACCCGTTACACTTTACTTGTTACATTCGATTATAAAACTAACAATCGAAAGCGCCAATCCGAGAAGGTCACAACGACCCCGAATTTTCGCATAATGTAAACAATATCGGCATTTATTTGTATATAAAAGCCTACATTATATATCCATGAAGGACGTCTATAATCTATTTTCCGAAACCTAAGTTTCACTTTTTGTTTGAGTTACACAATTTCTAGTTTTCTTAGATGTCTAGTTAACGGATTAAGGGAGAAACTTGCTGCTAAAATAATATTTATAATAACTTATTAGATTTCAATTCGTCAGCATTTAGTGGCGGCTTTTGTTTACTTGTAGTTAAAGTTAGTTTAGTGTTAGACATTGTCAAGTGTTTCACTGTCACCAAACTCGAATTATTGGTCGTCATTGTAATTTGGAGTAATTAATTTCCAATAAAGACTGTTATGGGACTTATGGGCATCGGTCCATCACACGGTCCGAGTGATGAACAGAGCTATAAGGAGGCTATACCATATCAAGTATAGATAGGTATGCACGATAGCCAGGATCGGCATCTTAACGTGTTTCTCAAGACATTTGTTTCTTGCTAGCCTTCATTCCAAAGTGTCAGATAAAAACATTTTACCCGATTCTAAATCGAACCATGACCTGCAGGATCGTCAGCATACACCATCAAACCGAGACAGACAAAATACTAAGTACTATTTAAGAATGAGTCTAGGTGAGTCTACACTACAATAAAATAGATTTATCAAATAAATTGTCAGTATCATCGATTTGCTATATTTACATATTAAACCGTATGTCTCGACAATAATTTATGACTATAATATCGTCAAGGTATATTGACTGGTCGACGTGGTCACCTAACAAAGAGATATTAATCAACGTTCGCCTGACAACTTCTAACGACCAACACTAGTCTGAGATTAGCTGAATTATGATACGTTAAATTAATGATTTACCAAAGACATTAGGATAGTAAAAGGTTATTATCATTATTTACGAATAGCTACTACGGTGGTCGCTGTGCGTTGTAAATGATGTCTTTTGATGACGTTAAATGACATTTATACAGAATAATTAATAAAGATTATGCATAATTCTGGTGATAGCCTAGTGGGAGACCCTTGGACTACCACCCAGGGGTCTCGAGTTCGACCCCACGACACGAACCTCTGACTTTTCAAGATTATATACGTATTTAGTGGTTGATTATTATCTTGATTTTTTCGGGAAGAAAATACTGCGGTGTTATCTACATGTATGATATTACTCTTAGTAGTTTTCAAAGGTATGTGGAGACAGTCAATAGGCCAGCGTGGTACACTACGGTCTAACCATTCCTATACCGTGAGGAGGACCGTGCTCAGTAGTGGCATGGTTTGTAAACAGGGCTTATATCTACTAATATATAATTAAAGAAACATCTACTATAGCGGGATCCCCATTTAAAATAAAGCAGCTTACTCTTAATACCTCCACCATAAAGAAAACCGATGTCGACCATATTTTGCGTTTCTGTAGTGTGTATAGTTTCTAGGCTCCTTAAGGAGAAGTTATGCTATCAATAGATGCCTGATAGTACAGTCTTTCCTTTTCTGAAGTATCAGCAATGCTGGTGTAACCCTGAAATTGCATGCGCCCATAATATTCTAATAATATTCTACCACATACACACAACACCATCTAGCCCAAACTAAGCAGAGCTTGTACTATGGGTACTAAGCAATGGATAAACATATATATATACTTTTTTTGTAAGTACATACATATTATACATAGAAACACCCAGACCAAGGGAAACATTCATGTTCATGCACACAAAATGTTTGACTTGTGCGGGAATCGAACCCGCGACCTCAGGCGTGGCAGTCGGTCAGTAGTAACCACTACACCATAGAGGCCAACAAACATAGGACATAGGTCTGGAGGCTCTGGGATCTTATTCTATTACAATTAGGCAGAGTACAAAACGCTACTTTTTATTTGCCTGAAAGCAAATAAATTGTTTCAAGTGCGTCTTTATTAGCAGAAACCCCTTTGAGTGACCCACACGCGTGTCAACTTTGTGCTAAAAACCAGTCGACCAATACGAACCCAATCCAATCTAATAAACTTCGTAGACGTGTCAAAACTGTCTGAAACATTCTCAAGCTTAGTGCAAGTGGTATAATTCACGAATATTTATTACACACAGTTCCGCATTCCGAAAGACAAGCCTACACAAAACCTGTGCGGTCTACCGATCCGGGCGGATTTCATACATTCTCGTATTTCTCTGCATTATTCTATTACGGATGTGTTTTATAATTCTCCGTATGTGAATAAGGATACATCTAATAGCTAAGATCCGTGATAAAAGATAAACATAAATAAAACGCCATAAGTGCAATTTGTGGTTAACATTCTCATCCATAAAACGTCAAGCAATGTTCTTTTTTATTTAAACTATTTACTCCATTCATGGAAGGCTCATAATATAGTTATAGTTAAACCAGGAAGAGAGATTAAACTTCTTTCACAAGTTCAGCACATAATTTAAATATGTAACTTAAACAAATAGAAGAAAAGAATAATAAACTACATATGTATATCAAAAGTTGAGTTCTGTCTTACAACAAGGACAATAAATATTTGCACCATCATGACAATTACAAATTAATTGAACATTGATCACGCTGAGATATCCGCAAATGGTTTTATGAAGATAATTTGTTTCTTAGTTTTCATTAAAAACTTAAAATTATTTTATAATAGAGCATGGCTTGCTATAAGGGGCAAGTCTATTACCATCTTAAGGAAGAGTCTCCGTAGAGTCTCCGTAGTCTCCGTCCGACTTAGAGACTGACTGACTAAGAAATTCCTGATAGAAGAACTGAATAACACATAGTCCGACTCAGGAAATGAACATGGAACCTAATACTGCACTTACATAACTGGACCAACGAGCCGGGCCGGAAAATGCATCTTTAAATAAAATATATACTAGTATTTCATAAATAAACATTCCGACGCAATGCTCCGCGAACCAGCGATTTCGGTAATTCATTACGATTCGTTATGTATATCTGTTTAACATTTTTATAATGTAAAGTTTTCCAATTTTCTTGTCAAACTGGCTATCATTATTCAAGTTAAGTAATCATAATGTTAAACGTTTTCGTCATGCAGCCCAAACTGGGTTATGTCCGACAAACACCTCTTTAAACAGACATTAAGTACGATTAAAGTTGACATTTCATTTATGCAAATATCATCCAATTAAATATTAGGAAGTACTCTACGTAAATGAGAGAAACACTGATGACGATATAATATACAGGTATAATTTATCCATTAAATCACGATATTCAAATGTGTCATTGAACACCTGTCATTTTATTTGATAAAGTATTATATAAAAGACATTAAAATCACTTCCGAATTTAAAACTCAACCTGTTTATTTTAAACAACCTACTGCAAAATATTACTTCAAACATCGTACTCGTAAATTAACCTCAACTCGTCTAGCTTTCCAAAGCGAAACACACAGATAAAAAATTTAAAACTAATATAGAATAAGTTGACAAACCAGTAGATTATATCATGCGCGATAAAAAGCCTGCTCGAGCCATGAATGGACTGCATACGTCACATAGCGGGAAGCTCGGTGCGCGGGCGCAGACATATGCTCACATGACCGGCGCAGGCGCGTGCGCCGGACCGGTCCTGCAACTTCCGCCTTCCGGCTACCGCCATATAAATATATATATCGATTATATATATATATATATATATATATATATATATATATATATATATATATATATATATATTGTTTGTTTATGTTTAGTTCCTTCTATATACATCTAATCAGATATGACCTTATATCCCCGGAAAAGTGTTGTTAATCTTGATTTTGTTTACGAGTGCAGCGTAGCGATTGCTTATTGATACGTATCGTTACTAAAACAATATCAGTTTTTATAAAGTATTATACAGTTCTATCCGCACTTTAAGCAATTGCTATAATTAGATAATAATTGGTCACGATACTCAAATATAACAAGTAGACCATAAAATAAATATTTACCCTTAAGTCCAAGTGATTAAATTTAACGGAACTGTTATTAATCATAAGTACATAGATTCTGTTTGATTTAATAAATCGAACATATCGGCAATTATTTAGCCTTCAGTATTCAATTTTATTGCCGAAAATATATGGACGTATGACGCAAAGTATATAATTTATGTTACAGCTAATGGGATAAGTAATGGGACACATACAATGCGGCAATGACCACTAGCAACGTCCGTGTCGTCACACGCCACTCTCTCCATTACATCACTAAAGAAAACTATAAAAATTACTCATCAGCTGCGTAGTGCTGCGAAAATCATTACAAACTTAAAACTTGACTCGATTAATTGACAAATGATGTAAATATATTCACATAATCCTAATACTATACACATTATTCAATATAAAAGGTATAAATGTTGACACTCGAATAGTTTTTATTGCATATCTTAATTTTTTTGAATGTATAATTAGACGTGATTTGAATTTCGTTTGTTCCAGTTTAGCATTAAAGATTCTGTTTTTTGCATGAGACGCCTTGCTGTAGCAATTATATTAATATATTATTGATTATAAACCTTTCGATTGTTGACCTACTGGAGATTGAAATTGGAAAGACGCTCCATATTAGTTATAGCAAATACCCATCTTTGGTAGACCAAACAATTCAATGAGAGGTTATATGTTTCTATGTATAATATGTATGTATTTACAAAAAAATAACTATATATGTATGTTTACCCATTGTCTAGTACCCATAGTACAAGCTCTGCTTAGTTTGGGCTAGATGGTGTTGGGTATATGTGATAGAATATTATTATTATATAATACTACACATGTCTTTCAATGACCATGACCTAAAAAGTTGTCGAAAATATTAAAAAAACCGTAAACCAAATAAACTGCAAGTATCTAAGTACTTTTTATAAGAGAAACATTATATAACACAAAAAAAAACAATGTTATTGGAAGATGTCAATTACTACAACCACGAGGTCGTCATTTATGTAAACAAAGGTCTTGGTAGGCATTAAAGCGATACGACATATTTAAATTCGCCTTGACATAAGGCCAGAACACTTGGACCTAGAAAAAGGAAGTGGACAGATGCTTCTATAGAAAATTTGTCTATTCACGATTATAGTGTCATTACTTGAAGGCCGTCGCCATTGGCTGGCATTGACATCGCGTTCACGACTATGGTATTAAAACATCGTTAACATCTCTTTCGTCGTCTTATGTGTTATCAAAAATAAATTGTCTGTTATTTCATTGTTACAAATGTCTTTATTTGATGTTTGTTTTATATAAAAACGTCAGTAAAGGTGTTTGTTTGTACACGACGCAAGTAGCTGCGCAAGCTGATTAGCATGTAGCATGCGTAATTACGCATGCTACACGCGCAAGTTAATCATATGGGCTAATAATGATCTAATAATTTGCAATTAATTAGGCGGAATATTATAGTTCCTAAAAAAGTGAATATAGCCTTGGCTTTGTATATTGGTATAATTATGCTAGGAATTTTAATAAATGTATAATTATTTAAATTTTAAGTTTCCACAGGCCAATAATAGCCTGCCAAGTTATAGTAGTTAAAGTTTATGATCGTAAAAAGGTGTCATGTAATATGTGGTACCTTTATTTGGTTATCCTAAAAACTACAAATTATTATTTACACGCAGGTTCGTAACTTGAATCTAATCTTTATTTTTTTATGTATTATTTTATGTATATATGAATATTACACGCTGTCGAATTTTTTATGTTTCCTCGAACTCCTCATACACATTGAATTATTTAATAGACATTTATTATAAATTCTAAGCAATTTTAAAACCAAATAATTTAATGTATGTTTCGACATATAATACGATCCTATAAGTACGTGACCACGCCTTATTGTTAATAGCTATTTAGTTACTATAATTAAATACCGTTATATATAAGTAGTACTCCAATACAACATAGTTAAATAGCACTCAGTAGCTGCCAGTAATGTCAGAAAATTATAGGCAAATTATTAGGCAACTATTAGAAACCATAACTGCATACAAACATTAATATTTTCGCTATTATACAATACACTAAGTCTTGCATACAATGCAAGTTAACACTTGGCTTTTAGCTTTGCCGTTTAAATTCCCATACGAAATGAACAGAAGCCAAAAACAAACATTATAACGGTGCACTCGCAATTTCGCTTTCTACCTACATTTTACGAATGCGCTTTCTGTGTTACACAATTCTTACAACATTGGTCTTAATACTCTGCTAACCCTATCATTAAAGTCCTATTATTTTGGTCACATGTTAGGTTTCACAATACAATTTCATTGTCTAGCAACATCTCGTATTATTTTCCAAGTTATCCGATTGTTTGTCTACGCAAGTATTATTATTGTCCCCTACACACTTCAATAACTCTACAATATAAAAAATATAATGACGAATAATGAAGGCACACCGCAGATAAAATCATTACCTTTTCGCACAATTAACGCACGTAACAGAAAAACTACTAACTAAATTCAAAATAGGTCATTCACCCACTATCCGTGAGTCGTGAAGGTCGCTTTTTACATAGTAAGTCGGTCACGAGCCGCCTGATGATCACCTAGCGATCATAGTTTATAAATATGTGCGAATGAGACATAAAAAATACAGCAATTATTATGAGAACCATTGTTTTACGCAACGCCACCCTTGGCCGTAATTATTTAAATACTTTTGTATGATTAATGCAGGCGTGTAAGTATATGTCATTGTGCACGTAACCGACTAATCTCAGAACATGGAAGCTGTAATCATCGGATTTCGTATTAATTGATTGTCTGAATACGATGTTCTAGTATTGCTTAACGAGGAAACATGTACGCCAGCCGCGAGGTGATGCAACAAAACATACATACTTAATAAAAGCGGTTAAGTGTATCAACGCCTATTGCAAAATGATATACCACTGATTTAGTTCCTATTCATAACATTACAATCATTTGTCATTGGCTGACGTGTATTGAAATTAAAAACCATATCTTAGAATGTAGACAAACTCAGCCTAATATCTGAATTAAACTTCTCTGCCGGACGTCAGCCAACCAGGAATAGGCATCAAGGTTATACAAATAGAATGTTAATTAGTTAGTCTATCTATTACATTAAATAAATGTCAGATGCCTAAAACAACGTCACAAATTAATATTGAAAAAAAGACATAAAAAATAACCTTAATATATGAATTAATAAAGCCTAATTGGAATATTAAAATATACGCACAGCTCGTTATACTATATAAATAAAATACAATAAGTGTTAAATGTCTATATAAGTCATAGGTCAGTGTTACCATGTATCAAAATTTAACACTCCCATGGAGCAATTATGTGATAATTTTTATTGATAACATGAATTGAGATGTGATTTATCGTAACGATTTGTTCGACAGCCAGATAGATTCTAGGAATAAGATACAATGATCAAATAAAAAATGTATCACGACTGATCAGAGGTCATTATTCGTACATAGCTTAAACGTACTTAACATAGGTCCAAGTTAGTTTTAAGTTTAAGATTTTAATTACTGCAAAGTTATCTTACAAATATAATATATTAAATAGCTACACAACTAAACCCGCAGAGAAACTTGCTTAGTCAGAACTTGTAATTACTAAAGGTCATTGTTTTTGTGTAAGTACACAAAATAGCGATACAATAAGGTATTGTTTGAGATTACATATAATAAGTATGGATTAAACCATGTAAATTACTCAAAATAAAGCAAAAAGGTTTGGTACAGAATGCCTACCAGCATAAAGATTAATAAATAAAATACAATAGAACGTACCGCACTTTTCTTTAACAGTTAACAATTATAAAAAATTGTTATTATGGTTATTCCTTAGATACTATTATTATATCTTCAGAATATAAAACCATATAGTCTCAGCCTCTTCGAGTGCTCTGGTGTGCATATACTGATTTACACAGGAGATTAGTTATTACAGCTCATAGACTTAGATGAGGACACATTCCATGCAACAAATTTTATTTCTGGATGAGGAAGACAGTTTCACCTAACTGTGAGGATTGTGGTGTGGTATGAGTCTATGAGAATACAGATGAGGGATTTTGGCTTAAATAGGTTCGATGTTGGTAGCTTTAACAGCATCTTAACTCAACCTAATTCCGAAGCAGCAAAGAATCTGTTTAGGCTGATGACTCTACAGTAAACGTGTTTGTTTGTTTATTTTAAATAAATAATATTTGTAAAATGATTACGCAAAAATGTAATTAGGGTACGATGGGACTAATGTGCACAATATGTAAAAGTTCCTTAAAACCACAGAAATAAAAAAATTAAAATATATCTTCAGGATTGTTTAAATTTAAATTCAGTAATCTTCAAGATATAATTGTAAATGATGAGATATATCGAATGTTAGCTGTACGTCTTTTCAACCTTAAAACAGTAACAACAAGAACATAAAAAAATATTCAATCCGATTTCTAAACCTTTTTATATGACTGAACTAGAAGGCGGTCTATATGCCTTTTATAACTTTCTTTAGACGTATATGTATTTTTGATACGGCAATCTTAGCAGATATTAAATTTGTAATTCCGAATAAATCTTTGCATTTGTAAACAGTGTAATTTATACCAAGCCACAATTCAAACTTAAGCTCACTGTAGTGTCTATTACGTAGCGTTTTCTGTACTTTATAAGCTTTGAAATCTAATGGGCAGTTGTTATCGAACGCGATCTCAGGGAACAAGTCTATCGAATCTATCTAAGTGTCAGTAAGTATCGATATGAATTGTGAAACTATTATTCGGATAATAGTTTAATATCGAGCGATTTTACTTGTAACATAGAGGCTACTTTATAGGCTTAAGTTTAGTCGCACTGTATACCTAGGTGATCAATAAAATAACTGGATAATGAAATTATAAACTAAAGTCCATACCTTAGTTTATACTATCATAGCATTCTACATAAAATGCTTGGTAATTTCAGTAAATAAAATACCGTTTTTTTTTAAATTGCTAATTGTGATTGCCAGATCGAACACATATCTAATGAATTTTTCTGTCTCATTAATCTTTACAACATTACAAGGCTTGTAAGTGTTCTTGATAGACCGCAACAGGCTCATTTCCTATTGCCCAAACGTAGCGAACGAAATTAAAAAGGCACTTTTATATCTTGTCCTTCGGTAATATATTAATTTAAAAAATACAGACACTTTTAACGCTTAATAAAGACATTTCCCTTGTTCTATGTAAAGTAAATAAATAAAGACTTTTTCTTTATGAAACATATCGACAACTCTGACCTTGACATAGAAACGTTTGAAATTAGAAACATTATTTATTTTACGTTTACTTTCATTCGCTCATTTATTTTACTGAGGTTTTAAGTCCGGTTATTTTAAGATAACTTCGCGTATCATCAAGCCTGTATGTATCACGGTTCAGCGGTGATGTATGACATTAATAACATATATTCCTTATAAAATTTTTGCCATGCATGACACAGCCTTAATAGTCATACTGCTGTTAAAAACTTTTAGGCAGATATTGGAAATAATACGTCAACCTAACCACAAGACAAAAACACTCATACTAAAAGAAATTCACGAAAAATATCATTTCAAGTATATTTGTTCAGTACAAAAGCAAAGAACTGCTATCTACTTTAAAAATCTCAATTATATTTTGTTTGTTTTCGTTTCATAATACACGTAACAATACAAACAAAAGGATGACAATCTAAAAACAAGACGAACTAATTTACGTAACCAAACGTAATGTTAACTAAGCAGAATTCTTTACATAGCTAGCTTACTTAATATCCGTTTGAAAGATGAATTGACGTTATGTCAAAGAACAAGGCAGTGTCAAAGTTGATTTTACCAAACAGGCTTTCTCGCTTGCCCCTTCCACCTTTTTACTCTACTATTATGTATAGAAAAAATGTCTCTACTATTATATATGAAAATACCACAAATATATTATGTATAGGTATTTGTGGAAATTTCATCAAGAAGAATCATGGACTTTACTGTCTGCCTATCAATCCATTCATAGAATTATTCTTAGTTTCTTCTTTTTCCACTAGGACGTTGGCACGTGGTTTCTCTCAAGTTTATGATGACTATGCCGCTTCTATGGCTCATAGCGCGATATTATATAGCCTTTGTTAATTCTGGATAGCACACTAATGGTGAAAGAATTATTAAAATCGGTAAGTATATTATATTATATTTAACAAACAACTTGTTATTCAACAATATGTGTTGCTAACTTTCGTGATCTTTGATTAACTAAAGTTAGCAGCCAGACAGACTTACTCACGACATTACGAATATTTTCCATGACTAACTTTTCCTTTTGACGATCATGTTATTTGAAGTAATCAAATAACAAATTCAGGCATTATTATAACCGAGTGATTGCAGCACATACAAATTATTTTCATTATTCAAATCGATAAAGCATAAACAAATACGATAGTAAGTGAACAAATTCGTTTATTTTAATGGAGAACAATTAATATTGCCACCAATCTATCGTCTTAAGTAATTGAACTGCAATGGTTTCCTTCAGCCAGATTAACAATCAATTAGTGTAAGTATTGTCTTACATTTATGCAAATATTGCCCGTAGAAATTATACTGCTTTTTACGGGATATATTGAGAATAAAATTGTGCAACTTATCAAATCATCGTCTGGCGATATAGTTAATTATATTCATTATTAGAATTAAAACGTGCAAAAATGCGTAAAATATTTATTATTAATATCAATAAATATATGTATATCCTTGTTTATATTTTGACGCAGTTGGAGGTCGTTTCACCAAAGTGCTGTGTCTTTATAATTAATCTAACGTGTTAATTATGCAAAATGCTACAGTGATCTGTCACCTGTCATGCCAACGTATGTTCTATTAACTGACTATATGACCAGGAAAGCATATAAAGTACCTATACAGATTATAAATCAACAAATTGGTAACAACGTTATCACGGAAATCCGTGTGTTAAGTTATCGATAGAGTGATTTATATCTCCTGTTCGGTGAGTCACAGAACAAAGACAGACCGCTTAAATAGAAACATTATACTTTTACCTAACAATGTAATACTCTAGTTCACAAAAGTTATACTCAAAGATCTTATCTGCTAAATTATATGATTTGTAATTTTAATTTTCATTCATTTTAGCTATCTATTGTTTTATCTAAATAAATTATAATAATGAATTCATTATACGCATTATCTATACTAATATTAACCAAATAAAAACATGTCTCATCTTTTAGACATTGAAAATCGCAAGCCTAGAGTCAATTATGTCTACACTTAGATTAATTAAGCCACATACCTATCAACATTGTAGCCTCATCGCACCGTATCAGATCAAATTATGCTGATCTGACCTTCTTGTTCATTACATTATTTCCTCGGTTGTCATAAAATTTAATCTCTCGAATTACATCATACGCAGTAATAAATATATTTGCGTTAAAAGTAGCTCTTCATATTATCCTTGTCATCGTAACTGGTTCTTATGTAAGTCGAGAAAACGAAGCTTAGCCTCATAAGTAAGCCGTTTAATCAGCTTTTTAAAAATGTCACATTAAATAGGAATGAAATACCTACGAGCGTAAATAGGGAGTATGTAACTATCACTTCCTACTTAGCACTACTATCTAGTCTTTAACGACCTTACTTATTTATTTATTTTGTTTAATATAGCAAGTATGTCTAATTTACGCTAAGCAAAATAATGTTTAAATTTAGGACGGTCAAGACCTTCTAAATTTAAAACTGTATGCATGAATTGGTGACAGAAATGGCCTTCCTCTTTGTCATGAAATTCTATTTACGTGAAGTTTATAATCGTATCTATTTAAGTTTACAATTATTGTCTACGTATGTATTGAATCACTAAACTTATGACAAATACAATTACACTATTTAACTGCTCCTAATATTAATAAAATCGAATGTTGTCGACATTATTATTTAATTTTCGTTCAGGTTCAATAATAACTGTCATTAATATAACGAACACACTAATTATTATAACAATTAGTATGTGCATTTTTTATATTAGTTAAATTGAACATTAAATTATTTCAACGCACACACATTAAATTTACAATTCTTACTATAATATTACTTAAATGGTTAGCGTTCGTAAAATACAAATGGCTATTTCGTCATTTTTATTCGTGAACATCATACAAAGTGTTTTTTTATTAACGCGTGTTAAAGAACTTGACACAATTGTACGAAAACTGGATCATTGACACTATAACACTTACGATTTCGCGTGATAAATCAAAATAACGATATATTGTTGTTATAGGTAACACTCGATAACATATATCGATATAATATTAGTCCTCGTCACGTTAGCTATGAAATTCAAAACTTGGATCGTTGACAATGAAAATGGCTTAAATGTTGCACATACTGAACTGTACGTCACTAATTAATCAATTCACTCTTTTAGAAGTCAATCAATCAATGTGTACTCACGATTTTCACGGTGTGGTTCATGATGAATGTGGTTTACCGGTGTGTCACTATCACAGAGTCACTGTGGTTGCGCGCACTATGTCCGAGTGGCGGATGTTTTCGACTGACGGTGGCGCGGACGCAGTACTGCAGGACAGGCCGCTCCCGCTGCAAGCAAAGCGGTGGTGGGTCCACAATTACCAACACTATAACCGGTAACTGATTCTATTAGATCACGAGCCGTATAAAAATGTGTTGAAATAGTTTCACGTAGGACGAAGTCCTTCAAAATTGGATCAGACCAAAATTGGAGCGTAAAAAAATCGTTCGTATTACGTACAATGTAGTGTTTTGTTGCGGGTGGATGTTGGCGGCGTGCGCGTGAGTTGGGTAGTAAGCTCTGGGGCAACGTGTTCACATTATATAGAACGGTACGACCTCCGACATGCGCGGGAAGTGCGCCGGCGCTGCACCACGTGCTTGTACTGCCGTGACAACAGCAACTACACCGCTGGGGTAAAGTAAAAAAAAGATTTTTGATTATAACAATAATTGGGATTACTTTAATGTACCTTTTAAATTAAGGGAATTACTTCGTTTCATGTTAATATTTAAATAATTTCATTTAAAATCGCTTGTCGAATAAATATAAATTCGATTTTATAAGGTCGCTCTGCAGTCCCAGAAAAATAATGATAAAATAATTACGCTATAAGAAGTACATTATATTTACTTCTTAGTTGTTTAAGAAGGTTGGATTTCCACCAGCTATATATAATACAATATTAATACTATGCAAAAACGAACCCGTTATAAAAAAGGCGTTAATAGACTCCTCTAGAATACTACGACCGACCAAATATGTATATCATTAATCGTTCGTTCAAACATATTATTAGTCTTAATATAATATTATATAATTACAAAAAAGTCTAAACGCTTCCATATTGGAATACGAGTAGCAGTATATTAAAACCAATGACTAGATAAAAGTCCAAAGCTGTTAATACAAAAATAAACTAAATTATTGTTTTCTGCTAACACAAACAGGAAGCAAAAAGTACAAAACTTATGTATAGATAAATTTGATAGGTATCTATTAAAAAGAAATCAAAGTCACGATTATTTTATCACGTTAAACAAGAGAAACGAACCTAGTAAAAGGAAGAAAATAATTGTCTTAGACAGTAAATACTGTATAAGGATATACCATTACCTATAGCAAATTTTTTAATTGTTTAAAACATAGTTAAAAGTAGTGCTTAGAAAATTAACCGTGATTTAAATCTATACTAATACTAGATTTTCCCGCGGTTTCACCCGCGTTTATCGTTACTGCGCCGCCCCCGTGGGTCGTAGCGTGATGTTATACCTTATAGCCTTCCTCGATAAATAGGCTATCCAACACTAAAATAATTTTTCAAATCGAACCAGTAGTTCCTGAGATTAGCGCGTCAAACAAACAAAAATTATTTTATTGTTGGATAGCCTATTAATCGAGAAAGGCTATAGGCTATATAACATCACGCTACGACCCACGGGGGCGGTGCAGTAACGATATATGCGGGTAAAACTGCGGGAACATCTACTATGTTAATATGTCTAGTTTTATTTCTTTAAATAACAGAAAGGTTTTGACAAAAAGGTTATGATCCAACATATTAATGCTGAAACACTAGTGTTCAAAGACTATAGATAAAACTAATAAATAAACTATATTAGACTATAGATCCTTGATTTTCAAATATTTCACACTCGGCTTTCTTTCTCTACTTCGTCTCTCTTACTACTTTAAGATATAAACTCAAAATTCAAACAGTATTTTAACTCACGATTTTAATCTCTCGTAATAAAAACTCTTAAAAAAACGTTCTTATTTGGTCCCAGTAACATAAATATAGAAAAAGTTTCCTAAATTAAAATAACGGTCAAATATGCACATAAATAGCATTTTAGTTCATGTTTGACGTTTATTAGATCGGAACTCTATTTTGAATATATTATATTACGAAAATTGACCTTCTGAACAAATTATAACACTAGGTACCTACTAATTGAAAGAAGAAAATACAACAACAAGATATACCATTATGAAATCGTTTAATATTTAACAGCTGTTACTATGGATAAAGCAACGTCAACACAACATCTGAGACTGCAAGAGTTCCTTGGTACTAGGTGCCAAAGTGTATCTTAGATGGGTAGTGCACTTAAGGCACCAGGTTTAATCATTTTTAACTTTTTTATGAAATCAATGCGGTCGTATAAACACGACCGCATTGAATTTATAAAAAAGTTTAAACTTTAGTCTGCAGGGACTATGCAGTTAGATTAAGCAGTGGACGCGTCGCCACTGCAAAGGCACTAAATATTATGGATTTGGGGACCCCACAAGGGTCTAATTGGTACTAACTCCACATAGTAGACTCAGGTGTAATTGTTCCTTGCGTAAGGTGGCTTGAATGTTTGTGGATGCTTGAATGGTCTATCGCGACACAGAAATTATACGAAAAGCGTTTTAAAAAATTTAATGCTTTACCATTAGACGACATTTTTTTGTAATAAAATGTATAAAATAGAATTCCGATCTAGTCTAATAATCGTTAAATGTGAATTGAAATGCAATTTATGTTCATATATGAGGTTTTTTTTTATTAAGTATAGGGAGTATTCTCCTAAAGGGAACGTTTGTGATATTTGTGAGACTGACATTAGATCGGAAACTCTAATTTAAAGAGTTTTATTACGAAAATTGGTCCGCAATTATCCAATTCTCTATCAACGTCCTTAACCGGTAAAATGCTGGCTGCAAGGACTACAAAACTTGTTATCATCGAAAAAAGGAAGAAATATATCGATCACGACCTCATTCGCGTAAATGGTCGCACAATGTCAGGGCAGACACATGTGTCGATATGATACTTTCGCTGTATATAAATAAAGTTGCAACTGAACTTGCCCTTGTTGATGTTGAAATGACACAATAAAAAACGATAAGATAACTACCGTGCAAGCTTCCGTATGCGACTGGAAGGTGATTGCCCGTAGGCTGGATACAGGGCAATGTCAGAGAGTGGCACTTTTAAAAATCCTTCTTCTCATAATTTTTATTTCGATACTTTATGGGTGCATGATGTAATGTGTGTTAACAGTTTTGATATTTAGTAGGCAATTAATATCTATAGTAATATTATAAAGAAGAAAGATTTGATTGTTTGTTTGTTTGGTTTTAACTTAACTGATTTTAAAAATTATTTCTCTATTAGGAAACTATATTATCACCAAGTAAAATAAGTTCTATTTTATTAAAAAAAAATACTGTTACTAACATAAAATAATCTAGCCTACTTTTAGGAGAGCGAAGCCGCGGGCAAAAGCTAGTCATAAATAAATTGCGATCCGATGAAAGTGACATTACATGCGAGAAAAATGTTTTGAAGCAAGTATAAAGAATCTTTCTACTTTTCTTAGGTATTTTAGTGGTAAGCAGTTACTGTCAGTCAGGCAACCACATACTACTAGAGTATATGTAAATACTTATATTTTTCGTGTATAAAATACTTATATTTTTATTTGTATCATTATTTTTAATGAGTCGTTGTTATCTTGGGTTTCAATTGTATAATTAAAAATAATAAAAAATAATTATAGTATTAAGTAACTTTTCTAGTTCGGACTATTACCTCAAAGACAAATAATATAGATTTATTTTGATTTGAAGCAACCAGATCAAAGAGTTTCATTGAAATAAAACCTATAGCTTAAAGAAGTAGCTGTCTTTTATACTTACGTTTTTTGTCTGAGAGTTTGCCACAATGTTCTCAAACATGTGAAGTCTGCCAACCCGCACTGGGCCAGCGTGGTAGACTAAAGCCTAAACTATTTCCCACTGGGCAAAGACCCGTGCCCAGCAATGAGATAGTTTATATACAGGGATGATATTAGTATAATATTATTTAATATTGTCTTCTGTTTACGCGAATGTTATTCATTGAAATTAAACTACTATATACGAATTTTATCGCGTTGTTTATTTGACACTTTATTACAAAATTTTGAAAACTGTTACGCTACTATTACTATTAAACTTTACTAATTTTTAAGCTAATTAAATTATTGAAACTATTAATAATTTAATTAGCTTAAAAATTAGTAAAGTTTAATAGTAATAGTAGTGTAACAGTTTTCAAAATTTTGTTATAAAGTGTCAAATAAACAACGCGATAAAATTCGTATATAGTAGTTTAATTTCAATAATATTATTTTATACATAGTCTTACTGCAATCTACATGACATGATATAAGATTATAAGACCCAGTACTTTTACCTAAAACGTTTTAATGTTCCACTCGTACTGATAAAAGCGAGATATAGGTACCTAAAATAGCTCCTTAACGTACGTATTATTTAAAAATATTTTCACTTTATACGTAAACAAAATCGTGGGTTAAGGTTAGCGGTAGCCCAAAGTAACTATTCCACGCGGACGAAGTCGCGGGCAGAAGCTAGTACAGGATAAACTTATAATGTAAACACAGCTAGCGAACTACTGTAATATAATAATAATAATAATGTCCTCCAGACCGAATTTCGATCACGGCAGCCAATCTTAACGGACATCTGCGCAGGAGATATTATAGTGCACAAGTGTGTGCGCAAACACAAGTGCACTCTCTGTTCCCTAACCCTCATGATCCGGTGGGAAGGATAATCCGACACGACCGGAAAGAGATCAGGCAGAGGACCAACGGCTTTACGTGCTCTCCGAGGCACACGGTTGTCTAACACCGCCAACTTCCTAACTCCGGGCTCGGATTGAAATTTTTTAACAAAAAAACCCAATACCATTTTGTTAGCCCGAACCGGGATTCGAACCCGAGACCTCAAGCATAGCAGTTGCTTTCACTACCGCTGCGCCACGGAGGCGGCAGCAGTTACTGTAATATACCTCAGGTAACACACTCATATTACGCTAGTTGTATTTTTACATACAAACATACGTAGATAAATTCACGCCTGTTTCCCAGAGGGGTAGGCAGAGACTACGGATTTCCATTAGCTACGATCCTGACACACTTCTCTGGCTTTATTCACTTTCATCACATTCCTCATACACGCTCGCCGGTTTAAGGTGCTCTTAACCTGGCCTTCGATCTGATCGAGAAACGTTCGCCTAGGTCTTCCCTTTGCGACTGTTCCATTCTACTAGCCTTATAATCTTTCCTTGTCAGTCTTTTCTCGTCCATTCTTTTTACATGCCCAATGCAGCTTAACATACCTTTTTCTATTCTTGTCACTATATCAACTTTCATGCCGCATCTCTCTCTAATCACATTAATTTAGTTGTGGTTTTAGGTCCCATGTAATAAGAGTGAGCCTATTGCCTTAAACCGAAGACAGTTGCAGACTCCGTACTGCCACTTTCCACAGAATTTCCTTACAGAAAACACCAACACCGCGCTGCCCGAACCGGGAAGCCAGACCTCAAATCAAAATCAAAAATAAATTTATTCAAGTTACGTTACTTATGAATGTCAAAGTTACACTAATTCTGTGAATTTACATTTACTGCCACGTTCAGCAAAGCAAGGGTGTAGGGCTCATGAGAAGAACGGGCAAAAAATTTATGGCCACTCTTTTTAATCGCCAAGTTTACAATAAAATTTTGTTCACAAATCATAACTGTAAGGTGCTGCAACCATTTCTCCATGAATTACTACTGAACATACTCAAGCATTTAATAAAATTTGATGGTAGCCTCTAAAGCAGCAGTATGGTGAACAGGATCTCATCCGCAACAGTCGCATTCACTAAACTGCCACTGAGGCAATACAAAAAATACAATGAGTCTAATATATATCAAGCATACTGCAAGGTCTAGGTTAGTAAGTAATTAAATAATTTTCAAATATAATAAGTAACATAAAAAGAAAATAGACCAGCGTACAATTTATTTCTAAACCAAACTAGCAGCTAAATATTAATGACTAAACTGACAATGTCGTAACTTTTAAACGGAAATATTGCTGTAAAATGTTTAAATTAATGTCATCGCCCCGAGTTTCGGTCATGGCTAATGTTGCAGATAAAGGGTCGGCAAACATTTCATGAAACGAGTAAGGAAAACAATCAGATTCGCAAGTATTACTGTATGACAACTTCAATGAGTCAAGCCGCTTTGAGGTAGTCATAACCAACCTCTGAACTGTTCCAATATAGAGTTGGACCCTTGAATGTGCTTAAAGTGACGTCTCGTGTTATAGGGTTAATAGAGAATAAGATATATAGATATATAATAGAAGAGCATTGATCAACTAGATATGCTCATTGTTGAAAGCAAATTACTCGGAAACTATTATAGTTTATAATATAATAGGCATAAAGAAAAGAGAACAAATAAGATTTTAATTGCTGTACACAGTCTCACCCCTATGTCCCTAAAAGTAGGCATTACACCCATATTTCGTCAATTATGGCTTTAGATCCCACCTAATAAGAGATGTAAATTTGTTTATAATTTCTTAATTGAAAAACCTAATAAAACTTTGCTCGATCTGGGTCTGGAACTTAAGGGCTCGTGTATAGTAGTCGCTTTCATTATTGCTGCGCCGTTGACGCTGTCAAATGATCTTATATATTTATTATAAATATTCTACTTTAAGATACTAATCTTATAATATATTGTGCTTCTTGTTTTATTTGAGGTAGGGCTAAGCTCCAGTCAATAAAAAAGGCTTATGTTTAACTTATCACCAGATATAGTAAAATATAACTGTCAAAAATAATAAATGATCACCAAAATTAAAACCGCATTTTAATACCAAAAATGTTAATTGCACAGCAAAGAGATCAAAATAAGTCGACGGCTCCTATTTTTAGGTGGATTTAAGAAGGAACCTAACATAACCTAACCCTTCCGAGACGGAATGCAGTGATTTGAGGCGTATAGGTGCTCGTTATGATATATTTTAGTAAGCCTATTTTGATGTGCAATTACTATTTTTGGTGGTCATTTTATTTAATCCCATAAAAAATCGCACGTAGCAAGCTCCAGAGAATGTGAGAGTTGTATTATCTCTACTTCGTGATATAACACATATCTCACATTTTCTATTTGAAAATGAACTATTATATCCTTAATACTTTGTATATTTAAGACCGCCTGGTGGTCCCTTGGCATTCGTCTAAATTTACTTTTACAGCCAATCATCATGTTATATAATTGGCTTTCTGTTTATTGATAGGACATTTTCGATAGCAACAAAGAGTTTTGCAATAATGCGCTTTGTAGACTGCAATAAAATCACTTTCTACTAATGAAGTCTTCCAGAGCGAACTTCAGTTAGGCCGGTGGCCATCGGCGCAGTAGATATTATTGTGCACAAGTGTGTGCCTAAATAAAATTACATTCTCTTTCGCTCGCTCTTATAGTCTCATCGAGCGGCAATCGGACAGAACCGGGTAGAAATAGAAAAAAACCTATTGTTAATCCGACCCGGGATTCGAAACGTCGTCCATATCAGTTGAATTCAATACCACTGCGTCAGTCAAACCGTTCGGGGTGAGTAAATTAGATATAGCATCTACAACAATAATTGCAACAATTAGTTTTCAAGCTAGAATGAGTCGTTGTGTGTGAGGATCTTTTTGTAACATCAAGAAGTACTAGTCAATTAAAAAAATATATCATTAAAAAGCTACTATATACAGAAGTAAAATATGCATAACATCACGCTACGAGCCACAGGAGCAAAGCAGTAATCATAAACGTTTCCGAAACCGCAAAGAACAGCTAGTTCACAATAAAACCTGCCAAAGTTAAACAGTAGTAGAATGACACATCTATAATTACCAAAGGCCAATGTCCGTACTCGACTATGACGTAGTAATGAATGAATGAAGAGGAAAATCACCCTCATTACTCAAGTGAGTAAAAAATATGTGCGTTTTTCCTTTGTCCAACAGCTAAAAGGAAACGATTGGATTAATTTATCTCTTTTTGCTACATATTGTATGGTTTGTATTCAAATGATTAGATAATTGAATGACGTTGGCTGACGTACGAAGGGTAATAAACTGACATGCAAGGTGTCAGTCATTTGACTCGTTAGCTGCCTGTCATAACATTCGCATTAGGACAAAGTAGTAGGACCTACAGATGCACTTTAATGGCAGGGTAATAAAATGCTGCTCTATATTTATAGTACATATACATACTACATAGTAATGTCCTCCAGACCGAATTTCAGTCAGCGCGGCCAATCTTAACAGGGACTGACATCTGCGCAGGAGATATTATAGTGCACAAGTGTGTACGCAAACACAAGTGCACTCTCTGTTTGCTAACTCCCGTGATCCGATGGGACGGTAATCCTACACGACCGGAGAGAGATCAGGCGCAGGACCAACGGCTTTACGTGCTTCCCGAGGCACGGGAGTATCTAACACCGCCAACTTTCTAACTCCAGCCTGCTATGGAGATTTCTTAACAGAAAAACCCAGTAACTTTTTTGTTGGCCCGACCCGGGACTCGAACCTAGACCTCAGGCACAGCAGTCGCATTCACTACCGCTGCGCCACGGAGGCAATTAACTCACGCCTACATAACCTCGAAAGGGTAGGCAGAGGTGAACAATTACCTTGCTCCAGCTATGTTTTAAATCTCACGCAAAAGCTGGCAAACCTATTCACAGTCTAAGACTCCGTGCCGGTACAGAAAATTCTCTAATAGAAAATCCAACAGCACTTCCCTGGCCTAAGAATTAAAATGATTCCTCACGGTAATTCGTAAATAAAGGTGAACTTACGCCGCGTTAGTATAGTAAACAGCCAAGCAAATTACGTCAATCTGGATACTCACCTAAATTTTAATTCTGAAAACTATCTTTTAAAGAATAAGACGAGAAGAGATCCCACTGCAAAATCGCGGTTAAACGAAAGCAGCCTGATTAGGGAAGTACATACTATCATCTGTTAGATCTTCAGAAGGATGGTACATAGTCATCATCATCATCATCAGGCTATAATAGTCCACTGCTGGACATAGCCCTCCCCAAAGAGCGCCATAGCGCCCCGTCTTCAGCTTAATAGTGCACGCAGTTAAATAGAATTATGTTATTCTTGTAGTAAGTAAAACTGCTAGAGCTCTGGTAATACGAGAAAATCGAATGAGTAAATTGTGTTAGGGATGATACAAGGTGTAGCTGTAAAGTGACCCGAGCAACAAGGCCGAGACCTTATGCGCACCAATCGAGTTCAATACCAACGAGACAATATTTTTTGTATTTGTCTGGTAAGCACCGCGTTTTGAGCCTATATACTAAGGTTTTGATAGTCGTCAGAATATTAACAAAATCACTCCTACTAAAAATGCACCTTACAAAAGATTATTTTATACTCGTATACTCAAACTAAATGATTAATTTTGTATAGCTGTCTCAAGAGATGCCAGTTTCGACCTGGGGTAGTCTTATTAAGGAAGTATTTCTACCCAGCAGTAGATTAAAACTTAGTATAATATAGCACCCCGTGTTGCTCTGGAGTTCATTATGGACTATAAGGAACAGTTAGAGATAGTATCTGATTGTTAGAAGGAGCACGACATCATTTTAGAGATGAGATGATGCAAATGTGCATATAATATGTATGTTCGTAACGTATCCTCATTGACTCAACGACAAAAGTGTAAGCTTATGGAGACTACCGAATCTGAAGTATGGGTTCGATCTCTTCATACATAGCCGCGTTACAGACAAACAAGTCGTGAACTTATATATACCATTGCAAGAGCTGCAAAGGACATTTTTTTGGTGACGATGACAGTTGACTAACCTTTAAATAAACACTTTTTGTTAAGGTACATCAAGAACATTGTCAAAACGTACAATAAACAATGTAGTCAGTGAGGTTTAGTGATTTAAAAAGTTACCCATCCTTTTTATGCCAGCGTGTTAGCAAATGAGCATACAGTCCTCCTATGTACGCTCGTAACACCTATAGATATGATTCACGCATGCACAACCCTTAAAAAAGAATTGCTTCATAGCCAACGCAGGGGTAATAGATTACTAGTCTCCTTCTGACAGCACAGTGCTTCTTTAACCATTCCGGTGTCCCATGAAAGTTATCGGACAGGAAACCTGTTACAGAACCTGATAACACTATTCACCAAAGGAACAGGACATAAGTTTCTTGAGCTGCAATCTTCTGTCAGATGATGGTACTTCTCTAGCTAGGTTACTCCAAGTTGATTTAAACAACTATACTTGGTTTTAACCAAGTATGGTTGTTTAAACCTGTGTTCCAACTTTTTAACCCTCTCGCCACAAAGGTAGGCGAGAGGGTTATGTCAGCCTTTAGGCCTACCGACTAAAACCACCTCACTGCTTTGTGTGGTGGATGAGTCGAACCTGTGATCTACCTGGAGTAACTCTCTGCAGTAGCTCTCTACACTTAATTCATATTTACATAACATCTCTATTTTATTAATTTAATCATAATAATAATAAAGTGATAAAAGGACTGTAACTGGACACCGGCGTCCGTACACCGATCAACGAAATAAATTACAAAATAACATTTAAATCACAATTAAACCCGGCTATGTTAAACACCTATTCCATATTCGCTTACCACCGCTTACTTCTTGGTAGTAAAAAAGAAAACTAAATCCAATACGTATAACTGAAAATAAAGCTAGTAATCGCATCCGGACCGAAGAAAATATTTGAATGTTATCAAATTATTGATGATGTAACACATGATATAATAATCACATAAGTTACGATGCTTGAACCGCTGACATCAGCATGACGGACATATTATACATAAAGAGATGATTTGCCAATCCATCAACTGCCATCAAGCGATCATTATAATACAAAGTGGGATGAAGAAAAAAAAGCATATGAGAGGCCTGTAATCAGAATTATTGATTATAGGTAATGTTATGTGCAGATGAATGTTTGCATTCAAATATCCTTTTGCTTCCAAGTCCCTTTGAAAACTTGTCAAGATTTTTTGTGTATTCTTGACTAACTGAATACCTAACTATTATCCAGGAATCAAACTTACCATCCCTTCGGAACATAAGAGTTAAAAAATAGAGAGCGCTCTTTTGCGCTCACACTTGTGCAATACATATAATAAATATGCATAATTTTGACAATAATCTCAACCGCAGCATGATATTTACTGTAAAACAAATCATGTTCGAAAGTTGACAACGTTTTGACATTCAGAATATCAATGTATAATATTTGTTTTACGTTTACGATGTGTGCACATTGAAATTCAAATACGATTTTTACGAGTAATTCCGTCTACAAGCCTTGAGAGGAAGACTACGCTTGTCAGGAACAGGCTTTCTATGAAGGTTGTATGTGACGTTTCATGTATGTATGTACGTAATAGCAAAGACTTCCTTGCTCTTAAATTGGCTAAAATATGTATAACATATACATATAACAATAAATGTCATCAGCTAATAAAAAAAATTCAAATAAATTATTTGATATTTTAAGTAGGTACAATCAATAACACAAGTCGATACACACTTTAGGGATCTCGAGTGACTCTATCTTTCGAATTATAACAAATGTTAGTTTTTATAACAGTAAAAGTTAAAGATCATTTTTCAATATTTTAATCACATTTCAAAAGCCCGGAATAATTAGGATTTTTATTCGTAAAAGACTTTTACAAATTTGTTCAATGTTTAGCTACTTATGTTGCTGACTGTACTGATAAGTAATATTCTACTTAGTGACGTCCAAATATGTTTCCTAATAGAGCAACATTAAACATATTTTACATATGGAATAATAGTACAAAAATTATTAGCATCTTCAAGTTCTTTTAGTTTTCAAAAATAATAACAATGTTTTGTACCGTATATCGATCAATATTATATATTTTTGTAGTGTCTTCTGATGTATTTTTATACGAAGAAGGTGGTTATAAGCGTTGAAATGCCTGATGGTGAACGGTGACCGTACCCTGTGATCGCTTGCAGTACAAGAGGCATCACTTCCTGCCATACCGACCTAAAGGAAGATATTATGTAATATATAAGTATATTACTAGCGCGATGCTGACTCAAATGAAATAGAATTAAAGATGATATGAAAGTCAAATGCCTAAAAATTCTTTAGGTAAGTACCTATCTTATAATAGGAAAATATTTTTTATTTTATAAGTCTCGCTGGCTGACTGCTTCGGAGTGATCGCGAGTCAGGCAATATTATGTTCATCTGTTTTGACAGATTCTCAGCAACACCACGGATCTGATACTGTATTGTATTACAAATTACCTAAAGTCATAGCAATGTTTATAAACTGTACCACTGTTTAGCATGGACTGCTCCTCAGTGAGAGAAGAGTTAGGCCATAGTCCACCACTCTGGCCCATCGCCGGTTGGCAGACTTCACATACATATATTCAAGTACATTATGAAGAACTCATAACTCCTCACGATCTTTTCCTTCGCCGTTAATGCAAGAGACAATTAACTAATTATAACTTCGTAAAGTCAGAAGTGCATATCTTGGGTTTAAACTCGAGACCTCTGCGTGGCGATCGGTCTACCAGCGAGGCTGTCGTTGCCTGAAACTATATATATATATATATATACTATATCAAAAACTCAACGAGAAGTACAATATTGAAGTTACAACAAAAATCGATTACATTACATATATACATGATACACACTCGATATTCATATAGAGAGTCCGTGTCAAGTGACTGGATTTTCCAACCTTCAATTACCGAAACGATTATATAATTTAATAAAATATTTTTTACGCTTACAACATTGAACTTGGATAAAAATAGTTCGACTTCGACCCAATTAATATACATGGTTCAACGAGTCCCAATGAATTACATTGTTACTGGGTATAATGCTTCACTTACTTTTTATTGTTATAATTAATAAGAAATTGTTAGTTAGTAGTAGCCCTGTACATTCAGTAGCGTAAAAGATGACCCACAAGGACTTGAATACAAGACCTTCCTTAGCTTTATGCTAAGGAGGACTTACAATCCAGATCTCGAGAAATTGATTTCCATCTATAACAATACTAAAATGAATCCACTCATAACACAAGGATTGAGATTGAATTTAAATGATTTTATACGGTAACATTCGCGTAAACGTTAAGACAATATTACTTGTAAACAAGGATTTAACATAGCTTAAGAAGCAACTGATATTAGCTTCTTGAACGTCTAGGGGAAATACGGAAAAATAATTAAAAATTCATTGTGTATACAATACACAAACGGACAAATGTATGTCCGCTCGACAATTGACTCATTAACGAGTCAAGTGTGCAGCGGACATACATTTGTCGATTTTTTTTTGATGTCTCGTTTTTGCGTACAGACGTATGTCTGCTCGACAGTTGACGGGTTAGAAGCAAACTTTAAACAAATAATATGCTTGATAACGATACGAATGAACCAGCTTGCTCGAGAAAGTACCATCCCTTACAGGGAGTCACCGTAGATAGTTATTGCTACTGTATTTCGCCCAGTAAGTAAGAGTCTCGGCGAATTAATATACCCAAAAAAACCACCCAATCTTTAACTCAACTTGCCAATTTCCCTTTCATCCCATATTTAATTTAGTAAAGTGGTACCCTTGATATTGTAAGCGGTCATAAGCTACAGTGGTTCTGTCTCGACTCTGTGCTGCTGTAGAAATTGTTCTAACAGTTTTCTTTTAGAATAATCCAATAACACTTTTTCTGACATGGGAATCAAATCATGAACTTCATGTATAGCAATTGCTTTCACTACTACTGTGCCGCTGGTTCAAGTCATCAATAATTACACTTCTTAAACGATGATCTTGCTAGATATCAACAACATATCTACTATATAACTAATAATGCTATATAACTACTAGTATTATCACAAAGTACTCAAAAACCCTGAGGCTTATCGTCTTGCACGATGATAAAGCATGTTTGTTTTCATGTATATACATTTTTCTTTTTTTTTCTTATTGCCATTGGTGGCAGACGAGCAAGTGGCCCACCTGATGGAAAGTGGTAACCGCTGCTCATGGACTTCAGCAATGTCAGGACACAGCAAAGCCGCTGCCTACCGTGAAAGAAGAACTCTCTTTAAACCTCGTTTGAAGAAGGACATATCATAGCGCTCGGGAAACACCGAAGCTGGCAGTTCTTTCCAGAACTTGCATGTACGTGGGAGAAATGATCGCTGAAAGCGTACCGTCTTAGAATTGAACGCTTTCAGGTGATATGGATAAACCCTGCTTCGTTGTCGAGTGGTACGGTGATAGAAAGGGGCCGCTGGTACCAAATCAAACAGTTCTTCAGAGCACTCCCCGTGAAAGAGTCGGTAGAACACGCAGAGAGACCCAAAGTTTCTCCGTTGCTCCAACGACTCCAATCTATCCGTGAGATTGGGATCATCAACGATTCGAACTGCCCGTCTTTGTAGAGAGTCAAGTGGGTCCAGCTGGTATTTGGGGGCCCTGCCCAGAGATGTGAGCAGTACTCCACGTGCGGCCGGACCTGTACTTTGTAAAGCACAAGACGTTGACCTGGTGTAAAGTACCGCCTCGCTCTGTTCAGTACACCCACCTTTTTACTCGCTAATTTAGCTTTGTCCTCCAAGTGACTCCCAAACTGGACTTTAAAGGAAGGAGTAATAGAGAATAAACTATTCATATAACAAAATATAATACTTTTAATATCTAAATTACCTGTAAGCTTTGTCATTGTAGGTTTTTTAAGAGTCTTAAAGTTTAAGATCTCTCTATGCCTATATGCATCAAAATCAGTTCAGCGTTTTAGCCATAAAAACAAAACAAACAGAGGTTACTTGCGAATGTGAGTTTGTCTGTTTGTTACGTTTTCACGCCATAACTACTCGACCGATTATCATCAAATTTCGTATATACGTTTTCAGGGGAACAGAAAAGGACATAGGGTACCTTTCATCCAGAAAAAGTACAGTTACCAACCTAACATAATGTAACCAACATTTACGCGAGGTAAAGTCGGAGACAAAATCTAGTAATATTACAAATACGAAAAGTGAGTTTGTTTGTTTGTTACGCTTTCACGCCCTAACTACTCGACCACTCATAATGAAATTTCTCATACACGTTCTCAGGGGAACAGTAAAGAATATACAGTATCTTTTATGAAGAAAAAGTACTGTGCCCGATTGATAGAAATTTATTGACATAACCTATTAACTCGGGCGAAACTACGTGCAAAATCTAGTAATATTATAAATTCGAAAAGCGAGTTTGTTTGTTTGTGTGTTACGTTTTCACGCCATAACTACTCAACCGATCTTCATGAAATTTCTCATACACTTTGTCAGCGTTAAGCCTCGTATCCACTAGGCAACAATTGACGCCCAACACGTGACGCTCAACAAGATCGGCAACGTTGTGCAACAACGCGTGACGTTGCCAGCTAGCGCGCAACATGACGTGCGGCTTGTTGTTTGTTTCCGTGCAACATGCAGTTGAGCATAAAATGTTGTCAAGTGCAAAAGTGAAAAAGTCACTGAAATTAACACTGGTTCCTTTGGCGACATGTTGCCGACGCCTGGTCATGCATGGACAACGTTGCTAAACAAAGTCCCGCATTGCCGTGAACAACAATGTTGTACAACATGTCGCGCGTTTAATGTTGCCTAGTGGATACGAGGCTTTACAGAAAAGATCATAGGGTACCTTTCATCCAGAAAAAGTACTGTTTCCGAGGGATAGAAATTTATTGACATAACCTATTAACTGAAAAAGGTGGCTGGAGGTGACTGGATGGCGAAAACGGGAGATCGGGCCTTGTGGCGCACCCTGGGGGAGGCTTATGTCCAGCAGTGGACTGCAATAGGCTGAAATGATGAACCTATTAACGCAAGCGAAGCCGCGGGCAATATCTAATCACTTATAATTAAACTAAAATATATATGTAGACCCATGCTTGATTCCCGGAGTGGTAGGCAGAGACTACGGATTTCGACTTGCTACTATACAGACATGCCTCTTTTGCTCCATTCGCTTTCATTATATTCTTCAAGCACGTTGACGGTTTAGGGTACTCGTAACTCTCAAACGCCAATAAAATGAATCAAATATCTTAACGTATCTGTTTTAAGATTCAGTCGACTATTATTTGGTATTAACCACATATTATTATCTGTAATAAATATATATTAATTTTTATGTATTCCTATTTATCGACACAATTAGCTCATAAATGAAGATCCTCGTGACTGCTAAGGCCAAGATCATTCTCTTATTACTGATTCTAGGTCGAGTCGATTAATGCTAGGCTACATACTTAAGATTAGGGGTCAGCCCCCTAATCTTCAGTATGTAGTTCATAGTAATAAAAGTGTAAATGTAAATAGCTAAGAGTAATACTACAATAAAATCCTTACTAATATTATAAATTCGAAAGTACTGTCTATCTGTCTGTCTGTCTGTTACCTTTTCACGGCTAAACCACGCAACCGATTTAGATGAAATTTTGTACAGATGTAGCCTAAAACTTGGGGAATGACATAGGCTACTTTTTATTGATGTAGGTACCACGTGGGCGGAGCCGCGCGCAAAAGCTAGTCGATTATAAAATAAAGTTAATCCGAGTATAGTCCAAAGTAGTTCAATTCACAGACCTCAAAGCGGCTTTACTTATTTTATTTTGATATATATGTATATATATTAAACAAAAAGGCCACTTCTTACTTAAACTAATCATCCTTTCACGTCTCATTCATTACGTTTTTTAAAAGTCTAAAGTCAATAATCATTTATACATTCAGGTCACAAAGTACCACTTATGAATGTCAAAATATAATATAGATTAGTGAGTTTACTAAGTTACTGAAACTACATTTAGTGCTAAGTTCAGGCAAAGGATAGTAGAGCCTATGAGAAGAAACCTGCAGGAAAGCCACGTCCACTCTTTTAAATCTCATTGTGAGAGAATTCGTACCTGTAAGTCAGGTCTATTCAGGATTGGAGCTTTACAGAAAACACATGAAGCGAAAGAATCCATTACCGTCAATATAAGTGATAATTTAAAATTAATCTTTCGGTCAGTATTCTTGCGTGAAATCATGACTATGGATCACTCCAGTACGCTTCCTACAAATCGTTGTTTTACAGCCATTCAAAGACGATGTAAATATAACAAAAATATCATGTGTCAAAAGACAGCGATAGATGCGTTGCAGGCTGATATTTCTCCATAAACGCTACAGATACCGCCTGGTTATTCGCAGTTCTTGAATAGTCAGCAGACACTAACAAATTAGACCGCCAAAAATCCATAGATTCACGCATTGTAAGAAGGCTTCTAACAAAAAAGTGATTCCAGCAAGTTGAAAGATATTATATAGCCTTGAATTTTCTCAAGCTCTAGGCTATTACGTCTCATCCATATACATCATAATATTTTAATCCGTGCCACCACCCACGTTATTATGACCGTTCCCAGCAAACCTTATAAATATTCGCTTGAATGAAAAGGTGGTCATCGTATAATGTTAAAAAATGATTAAGGTGTAGTCACGAACTTGTTGACTCGAAACTTTTTTGTTGACAATGATTAACACTAATTCGTAATAAATGATTTCATAAGAATATTTTATTGACCCAGGTTGCTTAGGTTTATGTCATAATTTCCCATTATTAAGCAAATTAGTAATAATGTATTGACTAAGTTAAGAAGTATTGGGTTTTTTCACATAGACCAATGATTTGAACTCCAAAACCAAAGGATCATACTGACGCTTGTCTTCAGTGGGATAGGCAAAGGCTACTACTACCATCCTGATATATGTTCCTTACGTTATCCACTATCCTGACGTCAATCGCACTCGTCGGGACTCTAAATTTCTCCAGTATGTCTCCAAACTAGAAAGAAGGTTCGGCTAGGTCTTCGTCTTCATAAGGGACGCCCTTGTTCGTGCCAGGGTATCGCCCAGGGAATCGTCGCCCGTAGGCGGTAAGTGCATCGGGTACTGGTAAGGTAGTTTTAGTTCCAATGACCCACCCACAAGTACACATACACAAGGCAGAAGTAGGCCTACGTTATAAGTGTAGTCGGTAGGACCCGGGACTTTACCCGGGTAAGTCTGACATACCCTCTCCGCTCTCCTTTCTTGCGGAAAAAGATACGTGAATGCATTCAAACAGGTTAATGAAAAATGTTGCCTTCCTATTGTCATATTCACATAGTCAAATCCTGGTCTAAACATGTTGTAAAATATAAAACACTACCTCAATATCATATCAACGGCGTTCATGACTGCGAAGGCCAACGGTATAAAATCCAATTTAAAAAAGCAAAATTTTAATAAATTGTCTCCTGTGCGAGCTTATGTTTTGTAAAAGTTATTTTATTATTAACCAGATGTTCCCGCGGTTTCACCCGCGTTTATCGTTACTGCGCCGCCCCCGTGGGTCGTAGCGTAATGTTATATAGGCTATAGCCTTCCTCGATAAATAGGCTATCCAACACTAAAAGAATTTTTTAAATCGAACCAGTAGTAATCACGCAGAATAAACCAGGATAAACATCGTTTGTACTATGTCTGTAATGGGTAATTATTTTGCTGCGATGTTATTTTAAAACTGCGATATCTCCTAAGATATTCATTGAAATCGAATGATGTAAAGGGCAATTTTGTTTTAAATTAAATACTTGTGATGAATAACGTATTTATTTGGATAATAAGGATTAATATCATGTTTATAAAAATACCTTCGCAAATAATGCATTATTTTAGAACAAATTTGGTTAGCATAAAAATGGTTATAGTGAGCCAACCTTAAAAGATAGACATATGCTGTCGCGGACTTTTTTTTAGAACTTTTAAAGGGGAACAATTCTGTCATACATGATTTTTGCGAAACTTTAACTGTTTACGCAGCGCACGCAGCGGAAGCTCTCAAAAGGAAAAAATATCCTCCGATTTTGAAACATTCTTCATTAGTGCTCCGCTCCTATTGATATTAGCGTGATGATATATAGCCTATAGCCTTCCTCGATAAATGGGCTATCTAACACTGAAAGAATTTTTCAAATCGGACGAGTAGTTCCTGAGATTAGCGCGTTCAAGCAAACAAACAAACAAACAAACATACAAACAAACAAACTCTTCAGCTTTATAATATTGAGCCAACCTTAAAAGATAGACATATGCTGTCGCGGACTTTTTTTTAGAACTTTTAAAGGGGAACAATTCTGTCATACATGATTTTTGCGAAACTTCAACTGTTTACGCAGCGCACGCAGCGGAAGCTCTCAAAAGGAAAAAAATATCCTCCGATTTTGAAACATTCTTCATTAGTGCTCCGCTCCTATTGATATTAGCGTGATGATATATAGCCTATAGCCTTCCTCGATAAATGGGCTATCTAACACTGAAAGAATTTTTCAAATCGGACCAGTAGTTCCTGAGATTAGCGCGTTCAAGCAAACAAACAAACAAACAAACTCTTCAGCTTTATAATATTAGTATAGATTTGATTCTGAGATGGCCTGTGTTTGACCAAGATATTACCTGAGGTTAAGTGACGATGGAGTGCGCTTGCCTAGTAGAAGACCTATTGTATTTATATTTATATATTATGTGGTACAATATCAACTATATGTAAATTTGTGTACTGTGTGGGGATCGAACCCACAGCACTGTAGCGGCGGCAGTAGCGAGGCGACCACTTGAACCATTACGCGATACGTGCGGTACCAACAGTAACTATATGCTAATCTATAACAGTTCAATTTGCCCACAAATCTTCCAATAATTGATACATCTAAGAAGGTAAACTTACTCCACAAACCTTCACCTTGCAGATCACCTAGCCAAGCGTGACATGATCTAAAAACAGTTATTACTTAATGACAGTATTTTTGTGCCAAGTTCATAGCTAGCGTCGATTGTCTAGAATAAGTTCGACAACAATGCCGATTGTGGACGAAATAATGTCGTTTCGTGTGATTTTTCCATTCAATAGGTTTGCACGTTCGGTTTGATTGTTAATTGTTGCTGTTTAACGATTGGTACGTATGCAAAATGGAAAATTATTCCAAATGTGGTTGTTCACCTTCATACAAAGTTAAGCTACCATGCCATGTAGCAGTATTCTTAGTAATGATAGTCTAGTAAGGAAAAGATTAGACTGACACGCAGAAATGTCCCCTAGATATAAAATAGTTGATAATTCTCTCTGTTTAATAGTAAAGGAAAACTTTGTGATGAAACCTGCCTCTGAGTTTATCTGTTTTGGATTATGTGTGACGTCTGCCTCAGCCCTGTTTGAGCGTATTCGATCATGACATTTTCTAAGATTATCACCTAGTCGTTGTCATATCGCCAAGAGGCACACATTCATTGTTATAGTTTAGTTTATAAACCAGGGTTTATTATTTGACACTTGAAAGCCGAAGAAATTTTATGCTGATACAGTTACTGATTCTGTAACTTAAAAATATTCTAATATCCCAATTAATTTGCCGGTATAGGACGGCGAGTGTAAGCGCAATACGTCTTGGTACAAAATCAGGAAGTACAACATTTCTAATTTTGTACTGGACTTTTGCGAACTACAAATAGTTGTTCTGAGTCTGTTTGTTCTTTGTGTCCATTGTTTGTAAAATCCGCCAAGACACAGGAATTAAACATAGAGCGGAATTTCTTTAAAGAAATGCCTTGACAACAAGCTCGCTTTCCTGTGTGTACCCTTAACATGATAATATCAAAACTCGTTTATTCTATTTGGACTTCCCATACAAATGAATGTGTAATTGCTTTATTATTTTAACTAGCAATTATCAACTTAATAAACATAAAAAAGTCGTATAAAAATAACCAAACTGAACAGTCGCCTTTGTAACATTAAACAAAATTATAGATATTATAGATATTGTATTAGAAGTAAAATTTTCCATTGTTTATTTTTTGGGTTGTGCTTGGTCATTGCTCATCATTATTTTTAGGCTTAGCTGTTTATCTCCTTGCCGACTGTCCTTGTAAACGTATCTTACATCTAAGGCACCATAAAGAGATAAACTAATTACACGATCAGCTGTATTCACCGAATTTCCGGTTACTGCCGTCACGGAAGTAAGACAACGTCGAGGCGGCCCTAATACAGAAAAAATACATAAATATGTATATGTGAATAGATTAACTATATGTAAATATTGTAATTATAAAGACCTCTAAATATTTATTTGAAGTAGTTAATACCTATCAATCAATCATCGTAACTAGTAATTATTGTCTGATCGCAGCATCAATCAGCCCGTTAACATGTATAGAACAATGTTCAGATAGGCAAGCGTCTGGATTTAATAGCCATAGACGGCTTTACTTGACGGCCAAGGAGACCTAATGCCGTAGCCATAACGTGATATACGTATTGCATCAGGTGAAATTCTTTATGTTGTATTGCTAAGCTTACCAACGAAATTACTTGATTATGACGTCATACTTACATATGACCTAGCCTGCTCAAGGATTAGCAGAAGTGGAAGAAGGTTTTACAGCCACAACTTAGTCATGTTTTAGAACCCATGTAATAGGGAACGTAATCATAGATGTGCCATCACCATACTCAGATTAAAAAGGAGCTCACATTATAATATTGATATGATAGAAACCAATAGTGTACAATTTTTAATATGAATGAGCTTGATAGTACTATATTTATAATTCAGATAACAGGTTGCATTGTACGTCTTGAAAAGTTTAGCATTTAGTGTCCAGCATTTTTATGGCAACACAACTGTGTTGTCAGAAAAATCGACGGACCTCTGTTCTTTTTACGTTCCGCGTAGAACATCCTAAAGGAGCTTCGACTTCGGCAGAAACACTATTCAAAGATATTTAAGATAAGACTGTAATTTTTTATTTAAGGTATTTCCCTAGCCACGTTTAGCCTTATATGACAGAGCCTACCTCTTGTAGAATAATTATTCTTAAGTGAGTTGTTAAATATATGTAAAATATCTAAAGGCTAAAAATTTTAAATTGAGTCTATTCATAAGAACATTTGCAGATGAAATACGCATAATTGAAAAAAATACAAGTATTAATTATAGCCTTTTTCATTAAACTTGCTTTGAAATTCGCGAACTTAATTTAGAAACCATCGCTAAAAAATGTGTTCTTAATGTAACGGCTGTGATTGTGGAAATAATATTAATTTACTTTCTTTGTAATGTAATTGAGTAAAATACAAAGAAAGTCAATAAATATTATTTAGGCGAGAAGTATATAAGTCAACCTTGAGGCTTTCAAACTGAAGGTTCCATATCACCTGCGTAGCAATTTTTTTTCTTTTTTCTTAATTCTAGCTCCTCTGTCGTAGACAGAGCCTAATATTAACAAATCAAGACAGTTGACCCATCGAAAGGGCAGCTGTCCCTCCTACTGTATCTAGTTTTTACATGCGCCTTGAAAGGGCTATCCTGCGTACAGATCGCGCACTGTATGATGACCGGTCTGAACATTGCGCGAGTGGCGTCGCAGTTACAAGTTTTATGTCTCTTTGGGGCGGGAGCGGGATGCCTCTTAGCGTCTGTACATGCGCAACAATTCGGAGACGCTATGTTCAGTCCGGCCATCACATATTGCGCGATCTGTAGCAATTAGTGGTGGCTTTTACTACTGAACTCCACTAACCGCCAGACCGCGTGTTTTTAATAATAGAAATAATAACCCTTTGGGAGGCTTAAATGTAGTCATGGGTCCAACGTGAAGAGGCCCTTCGAGAGTTTTAATCTAAAGTGGTTTGGAACACCTACGGTGGCACTAGCCGCAGCAGGCGTATTACTATTGCTATGTATGGACTCTAATATATCTGGGTTAAGGGGATAGGTATTGCATAGCCCGGTATATTGGTAACTATAGAATAAAAACGGCGTCTGTCCTGAATAGAGAAACTTAATAATCATAAAGAATATATATGTTAGAGCAACTATTAAAAAGGAATTCTAACACGAGGAACAGCCATAGGTACTCGAGACTTCAACATGGTGTCCCCAAAGTGCGTTTGGTCTGTCAATCTAACTAAGGTTTAGGTACATGATAGACTATGAAATGTAGCCATAATTGGTCCGCGACCACCACCGGTGTTTTTAGGATTCTGTACCTCACATGAAAAAAGGAAACCTTATAGGAACACGTCAAGAACGACAGACATGACAGACAAAGACCCGTCTATTTGTCAAAACCCTTGTTCTAAGGAACGCATTGGTGTACCAAGTTGGAACTAATATTAAATACTCAAGTCCGCAGTCCCTTGTACCTGTGAAATAAATCTACACTTCTAAGTAAACGCAATCAAAAGATACAATAGTTATATTGTTATAGTTATATTGTTGATTAACTCGTAAGGAAATCAAACATCAAATCATCGGGACGAGCCCTATAGCTCTTCCAGTTGACCTAGAATCATGAAAATTGGCAATAAACACTGGCTTAGAGCACAGATAACGGGAAAATTGCAAAATCCGTAAATTTGTAGTGTTGTATACAAGACTAGATTTTGCCCGCGGCTTTGCTCGCGTTAGTGTAGGTTTTGTCTGCTCCACTCCTATTGTTCGTAGCGTGATGTTATATAGCCTATAGCCTTCCTCAATAAATGAGCTATCCAACAATACAATTATTATTATTATATATTATAGATTAAAATTAATTCATTTTAATTCCTGAGATAAACGCGTTCAACCAAACAAAAAAACTCTTCAGCTTTATGATATTAAAGTATAGTTTAGGTATATTAATACACATTGAAATTGACAAAAATGATTACGTAGTAGATACTTGAAGGTTGACATCGCTGAGATGGCAAAATGTTGACTTTTTGGAGGACAGTTGGGCTTAAGCATTGGAGAGAGAACCAGGAAATAAAACGTTCAGACTAAGTTCACGGTCAATGTCACAACCACAATGTTTGATACCTATTTAGGAAACCTGTTGTCTGACAGTTCTACATAATGTTCTCGATGATATGTAAAGTCTGCCAACTTTCACTGGGCCAGCGTAGTGCACTAAGGCCCTTTTCACACTGATAAGAGGTCTATGCCGAGCAGTGGGATAGTTCAATACAGAGCTGATATTATCGTTTGATATAGACATTTTGGACAAGTTCGGTTGTTCCATCTCCAGTAGATACTCTGGAGGCTTGCACTAGAAGAACATTATCACATAGCTATTTGACGTCATTTCGTAGTTCTAAACAGTCAATCGTAGTTGATGTTAGCAATATATAGTAAATACGCGCTTTATTACGATACATTGTAGCATGTGGTTAGGAAATAGTACCGATAACATCACAATGTTGTCATTATTCAAGGTACACTTGTAAGGAAATAATACATTTTAAACAGGACTGAAATAGAATAAATTTATACATACCTATAGACAGGTAAGTATAGCATACGCCAGTTATATGCCCTTGCTACAACTTTGAAATCAAATCGGTCAAATAAGTGATAATTAAATACACAAAAATATTCAAATTGCACGCAAGCACGAAGTAATTAAATTACAAATCGAACTTTAAAATAAAGGTATTGTAATTACTTTTGTTGCGGCATACGGTTTTATTAAATTAGGTGAATGCCACAGTTGTAAGTAGTAAAAGTATTTTTATTATTGTATTTTATTTATATTTTAAATAACATTTCAACTACAGTAGTTATTTAAAATAACTTGCTACATTACTAATTGAATATAATATAATATAGTGACGTTTATGCGGCGAAGCGTAAGGCCCCGTGAGCTTTATTAAACCTACATATTTATACTTACTATGATTTAAGATCACTCGTAATAGACGGCGGGCCTATTGACGTATACCAGCCACAGTCCTAGACTTCGTACTGCTACTTACATATTCTTGACAAGAAACCTACTTTGACTGACCCAGAAATCGAACTCGGAACTTATGCACAGCAGTTACATTTATTTCCACAACGACATGTGGTTGTCATAAAGCTTAAAAATCAACACAGAATTACTTGACTGTAATCTTCTCACGGGCTTAGATAGTTCCCTAGTTTGGATGACCCAGTTTAAGTGAAAGCGAAAGGGTCAAGTAGATTCCGATGCCCTATCACTCATGATTTCATTTTATCAGATGCAGAAATAAATCTAGATGATAATACGTTACTTAACCAACAATATTTAAAAAAAAGTAACAATGGGTTGCACTCCAGGAGTGCCGGCAGAAATGAAAACTTGAATATTAACGTTGTGCATTTTTGATATTTTGGAATGGTTAGGGAATAATTTTGCACGAATTGCTTTAATTATCAGTATAAAAGTACTACCATTTATGTGGTAAAATACAATATTCATTTATTGCGCTATCGTACACAAACATAACAATTCTCCCTCCGTCTTACGAATTTTCGATCAGGTCACGTGTCCTGACGCGAGTTTAACATTTTTTACCCATCACAAAAAAGTACACAACTCCGCTAAAGAAGTTTTCACTTCAAGAAACGTTATATACTATTGCTATGCAAAACATCTCTACTTCTATTACTAGAGCCCAAAGAACATAGTTTATGAATTGTAGATATACTACACTACTACCTGCCCCTTTGATAATAAATAGGCCTCACGCCTATCTATCTATATATGTATAAGCCATTTAGAATACGGTCATTATGAAACCGGAAGGAAGGATGCCGGTGACATAGACCTTGATCCGACTTCCTTTGTCGCAATCGGAACTAGTTCAGGTAGTAACAACCTCCACACGCGACTAATGAAATGTATATGTTAACTGTTAAATTCTTATTAAACACAATGTCAACTCATTACTGTTGAAAATGCTGTTTTTAAACCAGTTTTACTTGAAAATGCGACATTATGCAGGCTTGCCCCTTAGGCACGCAAGGTGCGCGTCTAAATGTTAATTAAATTTTTCATATTCGTCATGTCTTGAAGCTGCTATTAATCTATTATCGAGAACTTAATTGTTGATTGCCAAGTAGTATCTATATAGATAAGGACAGCGAGTTTATCAGAATAATGGGTGCAGTTCGAATTGAGGACAATCAATTTTCTTTTACCTTGGATAGCATAGACTTAAGTGCAGAATTATAACTAGTAAGCTTTTGCAGGCTTCTAATGAAACGTTTACAACTGTTCCGATGACGTGCCGAATTCCAGGCCGGGTGATTATCGGAATGCTCAGTAACTGTACGGAAAGAAAATATTTTTTAAAGCGGTGCCTAAAACTTAAAAGCAATGTGGTCGTAAAACACCTCTGTTTATAAATCATAATTTATTTATAATAATTTTCAATTAGATATCTACGGTACTTTATATTTAAATTATTATCTTGTTAATATTGTTAGTGGCGACTGAATAAGTGTAAAGTTAGCTAGCTTTTAGGATATAAATTGTTCAAGTATACATTTTATGCAGAACATTATTTAGTGTTATTTATAGAGGTCATAATTATAAAGTTTATGCTGCTAATGACCTTGACGCTGTTAATGTAAGTGACAGGCATGAAGGGCTGATTTAGAAATATTTTGAAGGCTAACGGTTACCTGGATTGATTTGCACAACATTGGTTACCCAAGGATCTCCCCACGGAGCTATCACTATTTCTTTCTCTATAACTACTTAATAGTTATAGAAAAAGAAACATACCTTTATTTTACACTTGAAATGCAATCAACATTACGGTAAGTAGTACTAAAGATTATACAGCTAAAGAAATAAATGTATATTAATGAAAAATTACTTGCAATAAACCATTTAATGTTTTCTTTGCAAACATTATTGCGATTTACTGTTAGAAAATTCTTAGTAGCAGTATGAAATTTAGAAATATGTCAGATAGATGACACAAGGCACACATACTTTATGAAATGTAAGTATAATACAAGTCTGCTTACTTCTCCAAAGATATGCAATAAGCGTTGCCAGGCTCCGGATAAAGCGGCCAAATTAGATGTTGTCGGGTCTCCGGTCTATCCGGCTTTCGTTAGGCTTTTTAATTAGACTATTTTTACATTTTCATGTGTTAGTTTCCGCTCCGCCCGACTCACCTTGTATGGCTAGCGCAAGAGAGCGCTCTAGCAATGTCCTCCCCTAAAAAAATCTCGTGTTATAATAATATACTAAAACTAAAAAATTAAGAGTGTCTAGACTTTTTACACAAATGTCCGGCTAAACTGGTTGGTCTGCCCGGCTTTTCGGTTTTAAGACCTGGCAACCCTATATTATCCAATATACATGCGTTTCCGCATGCAAAAATGGAAAACATAGATGCGCCCTACTACGTTTAAATTTTAGATCTTAAATAAGATGTCACAATGTCAAAATGTTATCTGAATTTTAAACATAGTTTTATAGCACTCACGCATAATATAGAATTTTACACTATCATGTAAATGTAATGTGTTAGCTCATTCTTTTATATAAGTAGATTCGAGTCGATTAGAGCGCGTACCAAAAAGTTTGGGTCCTCATATCTCTGCCGAACGACCAAGGCATGGAATTCTCTGCCAAGGCACGTGTTTCCTTCTTCCTTCAATCCTGGGTTCTTTAAGCGGGGCGTGATAAAGCATCTTCTCAGGCCGTCAAAGTAGAGACCTCAACATCGCCTCGGCTACTGTGGGGGCGATGTGGAGGCCACTGCTCTTAGACCACACGACTGCTTACCATCAGGTGGAGTGTGGTCATTTTGACGAGCAAAATAAAAAATAAAAAAGAAAGTATGGTAAGGAGATATATATTATTTAAGTCTTGATGTATGCATGATTCCTGTAAATATTTCACGAATATCCCATGATCATAAGGACAGTTAACCCGCACGAATGTATTTAGTCAGACATGGTTACGTGACCATTTGCACGATTATACAACGAACGTACTTTTGCTGTTGTTAAACCTTGATACAACAAAATACGTGTTATACTCGAGTGTTAAGAAATATACTCTCTTATCAATAAATAGACTATTTTTTCATTAAACAGTATTTAGATGTCATTGATATTTTAAAGTATTACATATTATAAAAACGGTGTTATGCAAGCGAGCAAGGTTAGGCATAAGTATTAAAATACCAAAGCAGGTAATTATGCAATTTTATGTCTTGGTTACCGTGCTAGATAAGGAGCACAAAGATATGTTAATATTCTGTAAAGTTAGCAGGGAAGTGTTTCTGTTGAATGCAGAATAAATGTGCTGAATCCACGATATATTTTGAAGGAATACTACGTTACATCTTTATTTGATAAAATTGACGTTTTGTATGAAGAAAATCGGTGCAGTTGTACATACATACGCCTGTTTCCCAGGGGGGTAGGCAAAGGCTACGGATTTCCATTTGCTACGATCCTGACACACTTCTCTGGTTTCATTCGCTTTCGTCACATTCCTCATACACGCTCGCCGGTTATGATTTTCATAGAAACGATGTTATCAATAGGAGTACTCGGATGACGCAGTGTTTTCAGTGATCACTGCCGCCGTACCGAGAGTTGTGGATTCAATCCTCACACGGGAAAAAAAATTGTGTTCCACATATCTATAAAGTTTCACGACACAGCGAGAGGTGACTTTTTAAAAGAAAAAAGCAAGTAGGTATTTAATAATATTTTACATAGTTGCCCGACTTTAGGTCAAATATGGTTTATCTTAAATGATCAAAAACAGCACTTATCATGTAATTACTGCGAAATGAAGCAACTGGAAAGACTGGTATCTTTCCGGTTTCGTTGCTTCAACTCGCTGTCTAAACGGCCTAATTTTGTTACTTTGTCTTACTTATTGTAAATTTTGTATGTAGGAATAGTTAGGCTATAGGAATAGCCTGTGTAGTCTGATTACTCAAAGATTACTTATGTTATATTTTGCATTTGAAAGCTCAGTGTACTGAATTGACCGTTCCCTTGCCCAGTGACGATAGCTCGATCGATAAATGGTTGTGAACAAACAATCACATGTACCGATTCACTTATGCTTGTAGGTATTGGAAACCTAGGTAGAGGTGTAATACACTCATATCTTTAAGAACTACGGTTTTAGGACCCAGTTAATAAAAGGCTAGCCTATTGCTGTCGATTGGGCATATTGCCTGACCATGAGAACTATTTTTTCTAAAAGATAAATCACAATATTGCTATACTGGCTCTGAGAGTCCTTGCTATAATACCGCGACATGCTGTAAACTCGATTGTGATTTATGAATGATCGAATCAGCATACCAATAATAATAATGTTCGGCGCACTGTGCGCCACACGACCGAATAGGTATAATCCGAGCGCAGACCGTGTTCGTGGTTCGACCGCACCATGTCCGTTCGTGTATATGTACTTAAAGGCCATATTAGCGTTTGCGCATTACTCTAAAGTGTGACTAGCACAGACGTAGCGTGCAATCCATGCTCGCGTCATGAACGCAACACTTGCCTAGCGAAGGCACACACGAATAAAACTATCGTCAAATACGTTGTCAAAGTGCAAACCCGCCACGTGTATTTAGCGTCTGTGCTGGTCAAACGTTAAACGAACGCCCCACAAACTCTAGTGTAATTCTAGTCTTTAATAACCGAAAGCTTTGGTGAGGGTGAGGTTTAGTGCCAAAGATGTGGCTGTAACCCTTAAGAACATGACTAAAGGTAAGAGTCCAGGTCATGATTCCTTATCCATTGAACACTTAATTCACGCTGGTCCACATATAAACAGAGTATTAGCAATGTTCTACTCACTATGCGTGAGCCACTCTTATCTTCCGCCGGATGCTATGAAAACTGTGGTTGTGCCTATAGTTAAAGATAAAACTGGTGACTTAGCTGATAAAAGTAACTATAGGCCCATATCTCTAGCGACAGTTACAGCGAAGGTCTTTGACGGTTTGCTTAACACACAGTTAAGTAATTATATATCTCTGCATGATAATCAGTTTGGATTTAGGCCCCAATTATCAACGGAAAGTGCCATACTGTGTCTTAAGCATACTGTCAGATACTATAATGACCGTAAAACCCCGGTATATGGGTGTTTTCTCGACTTGTCCAGGGCCCTTGATTTGGTGGCGTATGATCTCTTGTGGGAAAAACTTAAGAGTATCGGCCTACCATCAGAACTTGTTACCATCCTCAAGTATTGGTATACGCACCAAGTCAACAGTGTCAGGTGGGCGGGGGCAATGTCGGAGCCATATCGATTGCAGTGCGGTGTAAGACAGGGCGGACTGACTTCACCCATTTTATTCAATCTTTATATGGACGCTCTGATCGTCGCGCTGAGCAGTCAGCATGTCGGCTGTCATGTAGACGACGTGTGTGTCAATAACTTAAGCTAAGCAGACGACATGGTGCTGCTGAGCGCGTCGATCTGTGGCCTAAGGAGGTTGATAGCGATATGTGAGGATTACGCTGTTAATCATGGACTTGTTTATAATATTAAGAAAAGTCAGTACATGGTCTTTGAGGCCTGCGTTGCTAGGTGCCCGGACTATGTACCTCTTCTAAGTATAAACAGTGTACCCTTAGACAGGGTAAATCAGTTTAAATACCTAGGGCATATAGTCACAGCTGACCTCAGGGATCATGCTGACTTGGTACGGGAGCGGAGGGCTTTATCCAAAAGAGCTAATATGCTGGCCCGCAGGTTCGCGCGTTGCTCGGATGGCATGAAAATAACTCTTTTCCGAGCATATTGCACGTCTATGTACACCTGCAGCCTGTGGGCTAATTACACGCAAAAAAGCTACAGCACCCTCCGCGTTCAGTTTAATAACGCTTTCAGAGCGGTTTTGGGTCTGCCTCGCTACTGCAGCGCTTCGGGTATGTTCGCATGGGCGCACACGGACTGCTTCTATGCGACCATGCGGAAGCGCTGCGGGTCTCTTGTACGCAGAGTGCGGGCCAGATCCAATACCGTTCTGAAAATGATAGCAAATAGGTTTGACTGTCCTTATGTGCGGCACTATTGTGACAGACAAGTTACATATAGTGTCGCACGTAAGAGACTACTGTAATTAATTGATCATATGAATGAATTTTAATTAATATTGTGGATTATCTTATTTATATGTTGTATTTATTTGTGTATGATGTAAGATATAATATGGGTTATGAACCTAAAATAAATGAATTTTAATTTTAATTTAATTTAATTTTGTGAACATCCTAAGCATCCTGTTAAGCTAAAACTTATGCCAGAGAACCAGAAGGAGTATCAACAGAATCTCCAAAAACTAATTACAATAAACCCAGCAACTAGCACCGAGATATCGCGTGCTATAGCTAATACTCATTAACCAGGCCCACACGCTTAACCGAAAGACTATTACATAACAGATTAAAATTTTTAAATTACCATGTAAACCGTTGTATATAATTGTGTATAGTTAAACGCAATATTATTTGCATTTGAACATGCAACAGTGTCTCGTGCGGCCTCTGGTAGAGTATTGAGTAATTAACATGCGGTCTATGCAGAGACGATGTTGAGGCCGAACTAAATAGGACAGAACCATCGCAAATTGTTTCATAGTTGATGATTACTCACGTGTTAATTTAGTATTTAAGTGCTATATAATTGTGTAAAGAAGTGTCAAGTTGTTGGCTGAAGCGAATGAAGTAACAGCTTTAAAAAATCTGTCGAAGTGCATGTCGCAAGAAGGTCTTGGGCTTGTCCTGTTGCCGTCATCATCATCATCATCATATCAGCCAAAAGACGTCTACTGCTGGACATAGGCCTCCCCCAAGGTTTTTCACACAGATCGGTCTTGGGCCACCCGCGTCCAACCGCTTCCCGCGACCTTTACCAGGTCCTCGGTCCACCTGTTGCTGTACCACCCCAAAAATACCGACTTACACTAGGACCAAATTTTTTTTATTATTATTTTAGCTTTGAACGTATATGTGCTTCTGTTACCTTACCTACAATAAATAAAAAGAATATATATATATATATATGTTATGTAGGGTAGGTACCTATCGATCATAAAGAAAAACATGACAATATCTACACACATGTGAGTTCCTCTGATTGTTACCGAAGGTGATTGAAGTCTGAAATAATTATATATGCCCAGCGACATTGGGATACTTCTTGCTCCAAGTAAAAAAGTCATGTCATAGTTAAACACAAATGACAACACGCTCATGCACGGTATAATGAAAGTTTCGTAACGAAAAATATCAACGTTATGTGGTAAATTGTAATGTTTAAACTCGTGATCTTTGACACAGCAGTTTCAACGGTCGTACTGAAAGTAGTTACTTTCGTGCTAATTTAAAAATAACCGACAACTTCAATGAGCCCAATTGCCCAAAGTAACTATATGTTGGCTTTTATACGTGCAATTGATTGCAAGATCGCATAGAGACTTCTATAAGTACCTACTCAACCCCGATCAGGCAAAGTATTTAAGTATATGTGGTGGCAATGACAATAGATGCTCGCCCCTAGTATATTGTGAAATCTAGAATATATAGACGTAAGTATATTTACTATGTTTTTATGTAATACATGGTTATAGGAAATAAACAAAATTATAAAAAAAATTGTCGTCCATAATTAGACATGAGTGTCCAACTTAAAAATCTATGACGACGTGTTGCACCAGTGTACACTCAAAGAAAAATCTTAACAAAGTCTTTTACATTTTGCTCAACTGCCTTACAAGGTTCTCTAAAACATATAATTTGTAGCTACCACACCCACATTTCGCGAGCTAACATATCCCATAATAGGCACGAGCCTCTCTTGCACGGGCACATTTCCAGATTACTACAGCGAAATAAATAAAACTTAAACATTCTTTGACGACACTCTTTCATGAGACTATTCAGGCTATAAGCCTATTGAGTGTTTCTTACAAGTTTTACTCATTGGTTTCACGCCTTTGCTTCGCTGAACATGGCAACGGGTAAATGTAAATGAATATAATAATATAATATTCTACTACATACACACAACACTATCTAGCCCAAACTAAGCAGAGCTTGTACCTACTATGGGTACTAGACAATGGATAAACATACATATTATATACTTCTTATTTGTAAATACATACATATTATACATAGAAACACCCGGACCAAGACAAACATCCATGTCCATGCACACAATTAATGTTTGATTTGTGCGGGAATCCAACCCGCGACCTCAGGTGTGGCAGTCAGTTACACTAACCACTACGCCATCTAGGCCGCCATATTCACATTAATAAGCTTAACTTTAACATTCATGTGTGTTACATACCTATATGAATTATTATTACATGAATGACCTACTTATATAATTTATTTTTATTGATTTCATAGATAGCGTGCAATTTAATAAATTTATATAACATTGTAAATATATGTTGTACCTTCAATGTAGGTACCTATCTATTTGAAGTAGGTAGACACTTAAGTCAATCTTGTTAAGGTTGTACGATACACAAGTGGCACTGCGTGTGTGAACACATTCAATTAACTATTATATCATATTGCAGATTTCCTTTTTACGATTTATGATTGAGATAAAAGATTACTCCATTATAAGTTGTACAATTCTATTTATTCTTATTAATCATTCCAACGATGCTACATGCACGACCATTTGAGAAGGTTCAAGTCAAAAATTGAATATTGGTACATAAACGCAGTATGACTATTTTTAATTGGGCGGAGCATTATTAGGTTAATAATAATCAATCAATATAATTAACCTAATATATTATAATTATGTATATTAAAAACGAACACACTGACTAACCCTATTAACTTAGAAAGCTCACAAGTTTCCTTTACGATGTAACCAAGTCTACACGGATAGCGTAGGGATAGAAGTGGTCACCTCACCACTGACACTACGGCGAGTAATGCCGGTTCGATCAATACACGGGACAATAATTTGTATGATCCACAAATTATTGTCTGGCTATCTCTCTGTAAATTGAATGTTTGTTAAGAACCCCGCGACACAGGAAATATTCCTACTGTGGATGTTGTCTTTTTTATAAGGAAAGATTAAGAAAAGGATCGGTTATTTTCGAATTACCCAGGGGATAAGAACGAATAATGTTATTCGGCTAATCTGAAAGCCTCGTACGTACGGTATGGTCATCTCCTTTACTTCAGAATTTTAACACATAATAATTATAATAATAATTGATCAAAACACACACTCTCGAGCCAACACCAGCGTCGACTATGGTCCTAACAACGAAAAAGAATTTACATGTACCTTATAAATAATCTGTTGTACAAAATAATTGGGTTATTTATTACATGTACACATACAAATTTCAATTATACCTAGAAGTAATTTATACCAACAAATAACAAGTGTAATAAACCAAAACTGCCAGTATTATGATATCACTGTCAAAATTAAATTACATTAGATTCTAATGATAATTATTATACTATTAAAGGAGCAAATTAAATTTAAATTATGCCTTCATAAATTCGATTAGTGTAGACTGCCAGTATCTAAATACATACCTTTATAATAGAATGGCATTTTACTTTCGTCAGATCCGTGTCTCTTGATATGATACTGCGTAAGCGCTTACTCCACACAGCGCGAGCGTGCGTAGAATTCGTAGAGCGTTCCAAATTAGAATGCATCTCGCGGCTAAGGTTAGGATGTATGCTAACTATAGAGAAAATGTTTTAACCTGTCAATTGGCAGACATCATTGCAAATAGGTCAATTTTAAAGATAGCGCCGAAAGTTATTAGAATAATAAGTAATTTAAACAAGTTGTAAAGGAGGAATGTAAGAATGTAGCCGACCCCCGCGATTTCACGTACGTTTATGATTACTGAGAGCCAGTAATTATAAATAGTAAATTCCCGTTGCTCGTTGCGTGATGTTATAGACCTTTCTCAAGAATGGGCTAGCAAATGTTGTTTTTAATTCGGCTGTTAGTTCACATTGGCGCGTTCGAACCAAAAAAAAAACAAACAAGCTCTCCTCAGCTATATTATGTATAGGTATACAATTCTTTTTTACGTGTGTATGTCACTAAACTATGCCTAAATAGCATGACCGATCGTGATAAATTATTTGTGCCCATTTATGTGGGTCCCTGGATGGTTTAGATTCACAATTGGACTTGGTTGGTGGCGCTGCGATCGGGTTGCAAGCTAACGTTCAGACAGGATATGACAGACCCGATAATAATAGGGGTTAAAGTATGAAGTTGCCGTTGTATAGTACCTAATAGATACTTTGAATTGACATAAAACCTTCATGGTGGGAGATTTTCGAGTGAAACTTTTTTCACATAATACCTACTTATAAGATTCTCCTTTAAAAAAATGTGCATAATTCGATTTTCAATTGTTTTTTTATTCAGCTTAGACGGGAAAGATGGATACTTCCAAAGTCCGAGTCATTTTTGAATGAGTTCCGATGCCGAACTCGTTAAGATGGCGGAACCACGCCAGGTTTTTCGAATATCATGTGAATAGGATTTAATACAATATTTCTACTATTTCATACTTTCATATAAAATTCTACACTCATAAAATTTCAAAATATTCTACAAAGAAAGTGGTCCCGCTATTTTGATATATAAATGGCGGGACCACTATTCAGTTAATGAAAAACACATGGCGTGATCTTAAACTGAACTCATCAAATTTTAATACGATATAGTCAAAGTCAAAGTCAAAAATCATTTATTCATTTAGGTCACAAAGTAACACTTATGAACGTCAAAGTATATAGGTTAGTGAGTTTACTAAGTTACTGAAGCTACATTTAGGTTAGTTGCTAGGTTCGGGCAAAGGGTGTATAGTACGACTGCGTTTGAATCATTATAATACTTTTATAACTGTAATTTCAATAAATAGCTCCCTAAGTGACACTGTAACACACTAAACGCCTAAATAAATTGTAAGAGCCATAAAATGATATTTGACTTAGCATAATACTTTTTCTTCAGGCGCTTTTGTGATATAAATATAATAAACATTTTTTTAATTGAAATTACTGTTATACAAGTATAATAACGATTAAAACGTAGTCGCACTATACCGTATTAAAATTTGACGAGTTCAGTTTAAGATCACGCCATGTATTTTTCATTAATTGAATAGTGGTCCCGCCATTTTTATATAAATATCAAAAAAATTGGTTATTTGTTTAATCACTGGACGTAATTTGTTCACCTTCGATTCTTATTTAGACTGGTCGTCGATATTACAGTTTAAAATCAGCGCTGTATACCTATAAACTGTCCCTCTTCTGGGTACGAACCTCATTTTAATATGAGAAGGGATAGAGTCATAGACCATAGTCCACCACGCTGACCCAATGTGGGTTGGCAGACTTCACATATCTTCGAGAAAATTATGGAGAACTTTCCGACGTGCAGGGATTTTTTTAAGGCCTGTTCCGTACTTGGAATATTTCCTGTATCTCTGGGGACTTTACAAACATTTAAACAACAGACACAAGGAACATCCACCTGAAACAACCATTTGTGGGTCACACAAATTTTTGTCCCATGTGGGATTCGAACCCACAACACTCGGCGCAGCGGCAATTGTCGAGACGACCAACTAAAACCGTCGTTTGAATGTTTATAGACCTCCGTGACACGTATTATTTTAGATGCGAGTTGCCTTTTACCAAATTTTTGTTCTCTGCCAATAAACATCAATCTGTGTATATCAAGTAAATAAAAGACAATTTTTTTCTTAGGTTATATTTAGACAGTATACAATATCACTACGAATTACATTTTTATTGCAAACACAACACGAAAAGGAGGGAAGCAACAACCCTGTATACAAATCCTTTTTTAACATAATTTAGAATTTAGGAACAAAAATCTTACATCTCTTTTTAGACGGCAAATAAAAATACATACATACGCTTCCCTATTCTAATACATAAAGTGCAAAACTTCAAAATAGACGAGACTTTGTGCTTTGGCATAATAATATTATAGTTACCCAACCACCGCGTGTCATGACGGTAAACTATCCATCCATATCCCCCGCTTACAATATTTTCATACCCATACATGAAACATCATGAAATCACGAGGCAAAATGGTAAAAAATGACGGACAAATTTTAAAACACTTATTCGAAATAGCTGTTTTTATATATATGTATATGCGTAAGCGGACTACTATGAAAATATTAGTGCTATAAAATATTCGACCAACAACCAATCTCTTGTTCCTTATGGGACTTTTGTCACTGTGACTTAGTCACTCTTTGCAGGTTTGAGCTAACTTTAACTTTCTGTTTGGCCAATAGATTACATTTGAGTGACCGAAGTCTTTCTATACCCTATCCATCAGGGTCTAGTCTATCCGCAGCGCGTCATCTGTTAGTGAATCTTAGACGATGCGCTTCGGATGCTATAAAATAATGGCTAACATATGCTCTAATACCATTTCGACCAGTGCCATTACACCCTAATTTACTTTAAAAGCGTGGGCATTCCAAAATGCGTTGAATAAGAATGAACATATCTAATCAGTACATCTTTGAATTGATGTTTAAATCGCACGCATATGTTTGCGCATAATACGCAAAAGTGCGTACGAGCTTAGATCGTAAACGATTGCATAAACATCTCGTCAATTCATTCGTTTTGTAGAAAGGAGATCCATTATTTAATATCATTCACGCTACATTAAAATATGATCCATAAATAGACAGTTAAAATCGGTTATCATATGAATATTGCGTAGACAATACAGACACTTGTATGTTACAAAGAACTTGTCTTTTATACGTTACGCGTCGAAGTGAGAGATATTGAATAAAACTATCTTTGCTATTTCTTTAAAATTCCAAAAGAGGCCATTTTATTACGTTTTATTTTTTAATTGATTTAACTTACAATTAAGAGTAGAAAATATTAGGCAATCTCAACAAAACTTTTAAATGGGTAATATAATATCTAATAAAATCATATTAACATCGATTAAAAAAAACATGAACCTTAAATTGAATTAGGTATACAAAACAGCAAACAAATCGTAGCAGTTAAAATATTTTTTTGTATTTTTATATTTTACATGTATTTTTGATATTTTCGGATATATGTTGTATGACTTATTTTTAATCTGTTTATAATAAATATAATTCATGAATACTAAATAAAATTAAGGTGTCGCGGAGTGATCAAGGCTATTGTCAATAATACTTTAATGAGTGAAGGGAGACATATTAACCCATTGCATGGCAGCGGCACACCTGCGCCAGACACAAGAAGTTTTCAATATGTATGGCGTTCTAAAAGTCATAAACCTGCCTTCCATAACATTATCATTGTTTTTCTTTAAGTGGTATATTACTAGTACAATAGGGAAATACCCAGCTTGAGAGGCTTACAAGGGGACATAAGTCCAACGTGCAGAGGCCCTTCGAGAACTTTCGAAAAATAATGATAATGTATTACTACACATTATCACTATTTTTATGTATCTCCTCCTAACCCAATAGCAATAAACTAACCAAAAATAATAGTTTATTTTGATTTATTTATGAAGGTTATAATTAATTAAGCAAATTCAATCGGATGTATTCTATGTGCCTCAAATAGGAGATGCTATCCTTAAGACTGCGCCGAGCGTAAGACAGATAATGACAGAGCTCGTGCGGCGCATATTCAAATCGGCGCGCGGCCGCCATAGTAAAATTGTATGGAGGATTTGAAGTGCTTTTTTGATAAATATGTATCTTTATTGTCAACCAATAACTTAAATATTTGGGACGGACAAATTGTAATATAACTATTTATGTTTCGTTTAAGCTGTAAAATAGGATAAATTTCTACTATTATAATCTAAAAATCACGTAACACGAGCTTACGTTTTTGCAAATTTACGTAATTTTGTAGGCGAAAATATTAATTATTTTAAGTTTTTTACACATAGTAATTGTAAACACATTCATTGTTATAGTAAATATATATTTTATATTTGTATTGAACAAAAAGTGTTGATTTTATTCACTTAACTGTGACCACCTGTTTTGGCACATTTCGCTCGGCGCAGTCTTAAAAAGCGATACAGCAATCATTATAATAAAAAACGTCAACACAGCGATTTTCAAAAAATCGTATAGATTACGATTCTGTTACGATTTTTGAAAAACCATAGTAGAATAAAATATTTTTATTAAAGGGTACTTTAGTCCTCTTTTTTACGGGACATCGTGATATAAATAAATCAAAATTATATACACATTATTATTTTTTAATATTACTAAAATTATTTTACCGATGCCCTCAATTAATCTTTTGTCTAGTAATAATTTCATTCATCACTTCGCGAGATCTTATGAACATAAAAATGGAATACTTATACAAAGAACATGCGACTGTATTGTAGCATCTTGTCAAGGACGTGTAAACGCTCTGGTTTCTTCTCCAACTCTTTGTTGTTGAACTTTTGGCCGCTGAAAACAAAAATAAACATTTAGTATATCTATAATATTAGCATAGATGACGAACAAGTACACACAGCTAAACATTAAGTTAGACAGCCTATATATGCATAACTACGCTACATACAAAATAGAGAATTGTCGGAAAGGGAAATATAACGCACTCTCTCGCACGATTCGCAGTGTTCAACTTCTAATAGTTCAAAGTCCAAATAGTCTAGGTTGATATGTCGCTGTGTGTACTATGTCACATATCTATGTCAAACAGAAATATAATTCATTAGATTTTGCGTGTGACTTCGCTTGCGTTAATGTAGATTTTGTCAATTAATTTCTATCCCTCGGAGACAGTACTTGTTTTCTGGCTGAAAGATACCCTATGTCCTTTTCTGTACTCCTGACAACTTGTATGCAAAATTATAAGATGATCGGTTGAATAGTTAAGGCGTGGAGCGAAACAAACAAACTCACATTCACAGGTATGATATTAGTTAGGATTACGCAGATATCATACACAGATATTATGTTACACTAACATTTTACCACGTAATGTTTTTCACGTTTTAAGAGGTGTGCGTACCAAGAATGTCCTAGTAGAAAAAGCTAATAAGACTTTGCTCGACTTAAGGCTTCAAATTCACAATCAACCAAAATATAAACGCAACCTTAATTCATGGGACCTTCAGCCAAAAAAGGAAGCAAACAACCTAATAAAATTACTAGTCAAATTATAAGAGTTGGTAAAATAATTTGTAAGTATTTCTTTGCACGAGCCACAGGTTTAATCTAGTTCGAGCAAACAACAACCAATGTATTTTTATAAATTAATGAGTAATTTATTACAAATTATTATACTTATTATTTAATTAAATATTATTATAATATTATTATAATATTACCGTCACATGAAATGACAAATGATTAAAGAAAGATCATAGATTTGATGTGATCATAGTGATATTATCTCTATACCACATCCTGAACCAACTAATTAATTCAACCCGCTCTTCGGTCAAATATACCATAGATGCACATTCTCATACAAAAACCGCGTCAATATGTGGCACTGACCAGTACTACTTACTTATAATTGTCTGCATTTATTATGCAATCCAGGAAATAAACCGGAATAACCATTGAACGTCCACTGAGAAACATTTTGTAATAGTTTAGTTAAAACGCGTCAATGTAAAGCGTCCTGAGTGTGTTACTCGCTATACGCAAGCGTACTAAGTATATGGTACGGTCTCCACGGTAGTAGTGGTGTCGATTCGCTCTCGCTTACGGGCAGCGCACGCAAGAGTGAGTGGGACAGGTGCATAATATAGCGCATACGACTGATTTATGCACAGTTTTGTTGGGGCCGTTTTTCGAGCGACGATTGTGCATCTGTGGTATATTTGATCGATGAACCCGCCATTTTAATTCAACATAGATCTATTAGACGAAAATGTCTAACTCCATTAGAATAAGCCTCGTGACGAATTACTTGCACTGTATGGTCTCAACTATGAGGTTATAAAGGAACTTGGTGTAATCTTCCTCAAACACGAAGGGAGGTCCCGCCGACCATGTTAGGTCATCGTACCTGGCGGACCACAGCCGGTATTAAGAGAGGATTCTCTGACCAGGCACGGGCCGTGGTCCAACGGTTGGTATCTGAAACTTGTTTGTAGGGTAGCTTGGACTTTAAACTTAACTTGCGCGTTTCAAAAATGTATAGCGAAGTGTGTAATTGTGTACACCGCCATCTCTTGTCGTGTGACGTAACTTCTTCGTCAGACTGGAGTCGTTAGAAGATTTCATAACTCAAGACGAACTTGGACACATTTAATTATCGATTTGTCTTACCATACGCTATGATTAATTGAAGAATGATACCACAATACAATTTTTAACAGTGCCTACATAGAAGAAAACGTATCATGATACCTCAACATCAGTGAAAAATCATGGTAAAGCATTACCAGAATGCAGGAATACAGCCCTGTTGTCTTCCGATGGCGACTAAATTTACAGAATTCAGAGTTGTTACTTACTGACAGTATTGTACTGGATAAATTCTGACACTGCTTACAGGGCTTACCTGTTAGTAGTTTATGTTACCACAGCAGCTACTTCTCATATGCAGTAACGACATAGCATGAGTTATAGTCCTAGTACAAGTCAAGTGTTTGCAGCGCGTACAGTTAGTACGTGAGCTGTTCCACCTCGTCATCAATCGCCAGAATGTGTACGATATTTTTTGTACGAATTTAATTCGACAGACTGTTAAATAGGTATTTATTATTGCTTTACATTTATTTTTAGTCGTTGCTAATTATTCTGTACTTTTTGTTAATATAACATCACAAACATGTAGAGCTGCATCTAGAGACCATTATCCGATATAAGTAATAACAATAATGATATATATATTTTTCTAATATGTTATAAACATATCTGTGATGTGAGAAACATAATAATAATAATGTCGCCCAGACCGAATGTCGGTCACGACGGCCAATCATAACGAAGACTGGCCACTGGCCATCTACACAGGAGATATTATAGTGCACAAGCGTGTGCGCATACACACGCGCACTCTCTGTTCCCTTACTCTCATGACCCGATGGGACGATAAACTGACACGATCGGAGAGAGATCAGGCGCAGGACCAACGGCTTTACGTGCTTTTCGGGGCACGGGGGTGTCTAACACCATCAATTCCTAACTCCGGGCTGCTATTGAGATTAACAGAAAAACCCAATAACTTTTTGTTGGCGCGACCCGAGATTTGAACCCGAAACCTCATGCTAAGCAGTCGCACTGTTTACCGCTGCGCCACGGAGGCAGTTAAAGTAGATAATGTATGGTACGTACTACGTGAGCGAGCGCGCACGCAGGCAAGCCAAGTGCGCGTAGTAGGTGGGCGTGGGGTACGACACGGAGCGCATGCACCGCGAGTACAGGTGACACAGGTAGTACGTCAGCTGTTCCACTTCGTCGTCGGGGATGCTACCGTCGTTGCAAACAGCGTGGTAGCGCGTTGGCCTCGCCGTGCCTTTCAGCGCCTGGTGGGATACCTGCCGGGACACAATACATACTTCAGTGTCAAATGTCTTTATCGGTTAACTGCAGCTTCCATAGGCGTAGAATATTTTCGATAGACTGGAAAGATCAAAGAATTGTAATAGCAAGTCCGCGGATCAAGAATACATCACAAAAGTAGAAATGTGGGCGCTCGTGCTCTCAAGGCATTTACTTTTATCTCAATACTAGCTTTTGCCCGCGGCTTCGCTCGCGTAAAAGTCGGTTATGTTAGTAATAGTACTTTCTTTTTAATACAAAATATAGCCTTTGTTACTTGGTACTAATATAGTATTCTAATGGTGAACGGCTTTATGTAATCGGTTGTGTAGTTTGAGTTAAATCCTTACAAATTACAAACAAACAAAAAGTCGAATCTTTCCACTTTATATATTAGTATAGAATTATAGATGGATGGATCAGTTTTCATGGAATTCCGGATATTACAACTACAGAAGTAGAAATGAGGCCGCTCGCGCTCTTAAACCATTCACTTTCATCTGAATATGGATCCAGTTTCCGTGAAGTTTTGTATTTTGCAACCACAGATTTAGAAATGTGGCCGGTTGCGATCTCAAGGCATTCACTTTCATCTGAATATGGATCCAGTTTCCGTGGAGTTTTGGATTTTGCAACCACAGATTTAGAAATGTGGCCGGTTGCGATCTCAAGGCATTCACTTTCATCTGAATATGGATCCAGTTTCCGTGGAGTTTTGTATTTTGCAACCACAGATTTAGAAATGTGGCCGGTTGTGATCTCAAGGCATTCACTTTCATCTGAATATGGATCCAGTTTCCGTGGAGTTTTGTATTTTGCAACCACAGATTTAGAAATGTGGCCGGTTGCGATCTCAAGGCATTCACTTTCATCTGAATATGGATCCAGTTTCCGTGGAGTTTTGGATTTTGCAACCACAGATTTAGAAATGTGGCCGGTTGCGATCTCAAGGCATTCACTTTCATCTGAATATGGATCCAGTTTCCGTGGAGTTTTGGATTTTGCAACCACAGATTTAGAAATGTGGCCGGTTGCGATCTCAAGGCATTCACTTTTATCCGAATATGGATCCAGTCTTCGTGGAGTTCTAGAAATTCCAACAACAAAAATTAAAATGCCGTCGTTCGCGTTCATATCACGTACAGTAATTTCAACGCAAGTGAGGTCAGTAATCAAAGTACTGTAAAAAGTGTTATTTTGAATAGTAACTAGACTCACTTTAAGCATGTTATAATAATAATGTGTGTATATGAGTATTATTAATGTAGTTTAAAATAAATAAATAGTGGTCATTCTAAAGTGTAACGTTCATGCAATAGTATATATTTTTGTCGTACAATTACAGTAATTAATTACACTGTTAAGAGAATGGCGTATACTTATAAAGAACTGATAATTATTATTTATCGATGTAATTATTGAAGTGAGTTATGACAACAATATTACTCTCACACATTAGCAAATATTCTTTTTAACAAATTTCTACTGTCATTGTTAATGTAAGTAATTTGATTTGCTATTTAAGCTGATGAAGCCAACCAATTATGTATTGATCGGCCTTTCAGAAACCGGGTTTCATATTAGCCACGAGTGTTCAAACATACGAATAGTTCTGCTTTATAATTATGGTCTATAAATTAAGTGAACATTAACTTACCAGATAGAAATCCAATTCTGATGAATGCACAATATCAGTATCCACGACTGTACCCGGTTCCACATTGTATTGACTGCTTTCACCTTTGTTGAAGAATCTGAAATAAATTCATATAAATATAAAGAATATTGTAAAGTTACTTAACAATAAACAAAATTTTATTTATTTTATCAGCTAACCATATACCACCGAACAAATTACCAAAAAATTACGTATTTTGCCTATCTATGTTTAAAGTCCAATACAAAATTGAGCGTGAATCCATTGGAGTCTTAAATAGACACCGGGCTATTAGTAGTTGCCTGGCAGTAAAACCCAAAATTAAACTTTAATATTGGAAAAATTACAATAACAATCAATATATGTATTTTCTCAACATCATCATCACTTGAAAATATTGAGTGATACCAATGCATTCGAATTACAAACATAATTTTAATGTTTAGTCGATAATCGCACATCACTAAGCACACTAACTAACGCAATTTTTTTCCAGGAATTGAATGTACGACACTGACTGTGTCTACCCAACTCTCGTAAACGACTAAGCAGTATTATTAAATATTTCATACCTCGTATGATGTCTTTTTTGCACAAGTAAAAACAGGACCTCTGGTTTCCTTGTCGCGCCCGCCATACTCGCGTAAGCGCGGTGCACGGCCGCCAGCTCGCTGTTCATCACCTAGCACATATAACACTATTCAGTTACGATAATCATTATTAAGTACCTTCTAGATTTCACTCGTTATTGTAGATTTTATCAATAACTTTCTATCCCTCGGGTACAGTGCTTTTTTTTTTCTAGATGAAAGGTAAGCTATGCCATGTCTTTTTCTGCATCCCTGACAAAGTGTATGAATTTAATAATGATCGGTCAAGTAGTTAAGGTGTGAAAGCGTAACAAACAAACTCACATTCGCATTTATATTAGTTAGGCTGTTACGTCGGCATTAAGTCCAGTGACCTCTTCAGCACACCTTTTTATCAGACTTGTCAACGCGCAAAATGTCGCTGCCGTTGTTGCCATCCATGACAATAGTTAAAACTTATAAGAAAGTCATATGCTTGTTTGCCACGAAAATAGTTCAAATCTAACTGCCTTTTTATCACAATTCACAACACAGCAACAACTAAGCAACAAAAGAGCATATTTCGGGCAACACAACAAGCGTCGTCCAATAGCTAAAGACCTGAAAGAGATGAATGTGACTTGGCACAAAATAGGAAGGAATGGCGTACTTTAATGTCGGAGGCCAAGATCCACTTTGGATCGCTGAGCCAGCGAAATAAGTAAGCAAGTACCTGAACAAATTGTCCTTCAGACACACCATCACGGAACACGAATATCTTCCTGGGCAGCTGGTTCATATTTCGCTCCTTGTACACCTTCAAGTGATCGTACATCATTTCTTCGAATTGAACAATCATCTCTTTCTGTAAAAATAAAAAGGCTACATCATAGAAACAGTACAGTTATGAATTTTATCTAAAAGTTATATATGTTCATATTTTCGCGAAATCGTGTTATACAGCAGAAACTAATAATTATTAATTTAATTTATATATAAATACTACAACGAAACCAGGGTGGTTTCTGTATTGAGAAAAGTAGCAAACCTCAACTAGGTATTCTCAAGCATTATTAATAGAATCAATTTTTTTATCTAACCACTATCAACTAAGCATTCACTTAAGTACATAATGTTCAAATACCTACTCAAATTTTATTACAGTTTAGGGATACTTGAAATGAAAGCAAAAAATATATTAACTCTACTTAATTTTTTTTTTTTATTATAATTAATAATATAATATAATATATAATAATATAATATTCTACCACATACACACAACACCATCTAGCCCAAACTAAGCAGAGCTTGTACTATGGGTACTAGACAATGGATAAACATACATATTAATATATACTTTTTTTTTGTAAATACATACATATTATACATAGAAACACCCAGACCAAGACAAACATCAATGTTCATGAACACAAATGTTTGACTTGTGCGGGAATAGAACCCGCGACCTCAGGCGTGGCAGTCGGTTACACTAACCACTACGCCATCGAGGCCGTCAAATATATTAAACTTAAGAAGAATTGGAGTCATTCTCAACATGGGAATCTTAATACAGAAACTGGGGGTTGGTTTTTATAAAACTTTACGAGTATATGATTGACACTTTAATCTATTCTGTCGACATACTGGCGGCCAGGCACAATAGGTTTTCAATTATGTCTGGCATTCTAAGCGTTGTCGTCTGAAGTTCTATGACAGTCACTCGTAAAATAACTGACCTAGTGTCCATGATGTTAATTCACAAGTGGCTGCCACTTGTGACGTCGACAAACAGTCGGTAGAGATTATTTATAATTGATTATTATATTATGTTTAAAATTTGGTAGCTCTACTATCACTCTATATGAAATCATGACTTAGTAGCCCAACCCACATGTATGAAGAAACAATACGGGATTGAACTTCAATCACGATTATCTCAAAATGTTAGAGCAGCGATAGGTCAGTAGGGAGACCAACAGACTGCAATGCAGAGGGTCTCGGGTTCGAACCCACGTCGCGCACCTTTGACTTTCGGAAGTTATATGACTTTTCGAAATTATGTGCGTATTGATTGACAATTATCGCCTGCTCCGTGCCTCGGAAAGCAAGTTAAGCCGTTGATCCCGGCTGCCATGACCATCTATGGCAGTCGTTATTGGGAGAGTGTCGACACAAAAGATCCCACTGGGTCGAAGTGTCGCCGGTCTGCACTGACTGGCCCCCACATAAGATAAGATAAGATATTATGTTTTAGGTATGCGTATGGTTTTAGCTACATGACCAAAGGATAACTTAAGGAACGTTATTTAGATTGTGTAAAAGTAATAGTAATTACTTGTCCTAGTGAAAGTAAGTTATTTTACACACAGGAACAAAAGTTCGGTTAACTTCAAACAAAGATAAATCCATTGAACCTATACTGGATTTACCTGAAGTACTTACCTTACTTTACCTTTACTGAAGTTAACCAACACAAATAGCAATCAACAGAAATCCTTTTGTCCAAACAGTATCAAAATAAGGGAGCAATTAATATTTTAAAAGATATAAGTTAGTGGCGATATCACGCTATGTACTGACAGCTGCATTTAAATAGCGGTTACGTCGTAGTTTGTGTCGTGTATCCTTTTTCTGTCACTTGACAATTACTACTATTACCAGATTTGAAGTGTTTGTATCTTATTTATTTTAAGTAGATTTTAGAAATACTTTTTTTATATTCTATAGTATGGGTAATGTCACTATTGACTTAAATAATAAAAGATTGTAAGTCATCTGCCCTATTGTAATCGAATATTCGAAACTTGTTTTGATAATTATACGATTGTTGCATCGTGTAGTCGATCACGATGACCTTTTGTCAGTACGTAATAAAATAATTAGTCTAATAACAATCTTTCGAATAATTAGATTTTTATTGAAGAGCGCACATCACTAACTAATATTAATAGTCAAATCATTTCATTATGTTGCAGGACACTTACCTTCGGTGTTTGTACACTCAGCTCAATATTGTACATGTAACACTTCGGGTCAATCGAAGCGGTCACGGCTGCAATGCTGGGTACATTACACTGCAACAGAAAACAAGTGAGAAACGGCAATGAATTGCCGTAAATCTTAGAGTTCGAAAAAATGGTTATTTTTATGCAAAGGCCACGGGATACCACGTGACCTTGAGGTCAGAAGTCAAAGGTCATAGTCATTTCGGCGTATATCGACTATGCTGAGTCGAATGGCGTTGACCGCGAGTCTCTAGCTCTTATGATTCTTGAGTTGAAAGTTGTATAACAGACGGACGGACAAAGCTGTTGTCTAAGAGTATTTTCGAACTCTAAAACATACATGTAATAGCATAGTTGCTGCTATATGGCTCCGGGATATCGAGGCGCATAAATTAATTAATTTGATACAAAACCATTAAATTGCTTTCAAGACAAAAATAAAATTACGGAATACCGAAATTCAATAGTCGAGTCACATTTAATCGAATCATTACTGATCGATTCACAACTTGTCGAAGTACCATCGGTAGGCTTATACTCGCGACGGGATAACGTAAGTGAGACATGCAGCTGAGCGACTGAAGGCAAAATCATAAAAAAATGCTCACATGATACTATGTTTGAACTAGACAGGGAATAATAATTATAAGGATGCCTACAACAGGGAATAAGGGTAAAGTAGATATTCGTAACAGCCCGAATAAAAGCTAGTGTCACAAAACTCACAGTAACCGCTTACCATCCATCGGATTATATGCTAGTTTACCAACTTATTGGTATTAATAACTGACCTGATCGGGCGATGGATGGGTCACGTCGGCACCGACAATCATCACTCCGCCGTCCTTCAAGCATCGCGGCATAGTCTTGTCTCCCAACGCTTGGTTGATGCCCATGAGTTTGGAATTCACCTGTTAAAAGTATTATAAGTTGATATAACTTGACATCTACGTTAAATATACAGCGTGTAACAGAAAGGCGTGGTCATATTTATAGCCCCTGTGCACTGGAAAACCGCGACAAGTAATTCGTATACCTACATTAATGTTTACTGAGATATAGAGATAAGAGACTTATCAATATCAGCACATCCTAGTTGAGACTTAAACAATACTAACAATTGACTAGGCGACCTATGTGAACGCGAAAATGATCAGAACTAATCTTGATAGTGATGTCGCGATGTTTATGTAATAAATAAATAAAATGTTTGAAATTGTCATCAAATTTGAAATAATTTGTTTTGATCTACAGATAGGGCACAATAGTTAATTTTCAGATGTACATTACAATTTTAAATACACACCTTTCTGTTACATGCTGTATATACAGACTCATTCTTGTATATCCCCGAAAGGGTAGGCAGAGGTCTAATATAAAGTACCCACACATGTATATTAGAGCACTGCCTACCCTATATATGTATTAACAATACATCCCACTTGGCCAGTTGTGCTTTTAAGTCTCCTTAATTGAAGGCGTAATATTGTTATCCACTGGGCAAAGGGACAGTTTCCATGTTGATACTGGGAATTTTTTGATAGAAAATACCAATAACAATTTACAAGACCCGAGTATCGACGTAAGACCTCATGCAAATTAGTTGCGTACATTACCGATCCGCCATCGAAGCCGTGTTATATATAATAGTGATGCAACGCGAATCCAATTTGACCACTTGAGTCACTGGAGCCATTTTACGATATCACTCTGGTGCCATTTGAATTCGAGTCGATATTTTATTGACTCGATTACTTTTTTTACCGTAGTAAGTCGAAGCACTCCAGTAAATTTGGAATCGACTCGCATAACTAATATAACATTTAAATATTAAAACGATATTTGAATATGTACCTTTAGTAGAATATTCTTCGCTGTCATGATGTTCATACGTCGCGCTGTGGTCTCCTTCACGCACTGTGTAAGCATGCCTACCTCACGCTCTGCCATCTGTTTAATCTGTAAAAACAAAATTACCATTATTATAACTCCATTCCATATCATATAGAATAAGAGGGTAGTTGCTTATGTTTGATTTGTACTTTGTTTTATTCACAAGAGCAAATAGCAATCAAAATAATTATTCTTTTTGTGCAAACAGTTTCAAAATTGTTTGCAAAATATTTAATATTCGATCAGTTATTGTGATAAAAGTGTTTTTAAAACCAGTGGTTAATTAGTAACAACAGTAGGAGTGATTAAGAATATGATGAGTACATACCTACAAGACACATTTCTGGCCTTTTCAAGTTGTGTAAGCTCTTTGGTTATAGTAAAGTTGATCTTTGTACAAACGGGTGAACAGAAACAGTAACCTATGTATGTAATATTTTTTATATTTGAATTAGCTGATCCAGCAAACATTCTGCCATATAAATTCATTCGATAGGGACACCCTAATCATCTAGGTGGTATGAAATATTTTTTACGGCCTATTCTCATACCAACCAAATATACATAAAAAAATTCATAAAATCGTCGAGCCATTTCGGAGGAGTGCGACCACAAACACCGTGACACGAGATTTTTATATATAGATTTGCTCAGGCCTACTATTATGGCCAGGGCTTTACTCCTACATTTACATGTTTTTTATTGTAGCCAGTCAAAATAACTACACTCTAACCGATAGTAAGCAGTTGGGTAATCCACAAGCAGCACCCTCCACACCACGTCTTCATTACAGCTGAAGTATGTCCATATCCAGTAATGTGGGAGGACAGGGAACATTATCCTAACTAATATTACAAATGCGAATGTGAATTTGTTTGTTTGTTTAAGCTACGCTTTGATGACTAAACTACTCAACCGATCATTGTGCAATTTCGCCTACACGTTGTCAGATGTACGGAGAAGGACAAAGCGTTACTTTCATCCAGAAAAGTACTGCTGTGTGTTGTGTAGTGTTACGAGAGCGAAGCCGCGGTCAATATCTAGTAAATGTAATTTTTTTTACTTTTATGATTGTTATTAAGTGATGTTGTTATTGTGTGTACCTTATGATAATGATCCCGTCCCCTCGTAGAGACGACAACGAACATAAACTTAATGCCATTGTCGATAGCATGACGCAATACGTTGTGTAATGACGTCAGAGCCACGTCAAACTTCCTGATCATTGGGTTTGGAACAGTCATACCCATATCTTTTCCTGTACCAATAAGCTGAAATAAAAAAATACTTGTAAATTACGGTTTAGGTTATTCGTTTCTTATATTTACATCAAAATTACTTACATGAGAAAAAAGTTAACTTATAATTAAGCAATCTATATGTTAATACGTGAAGCGAAAACTTTGGATCCCTTTTTACGAGTATGAAATTTCGCACACTTATAGTTTATACAGAGAAGAAGTGACGAATGCTAATATTTATATAAAATATGCATTAGAAATACATTAAATTAATGAAAAACCACTACACGCACACAACCATGCATTTGACACGCGCAGTCGAAGCGCGTAACTATGGTTACATATATGACATAATAATGCCAATATATATTATTATATCAGCAATATCTTACAGGCAAACTTTGGTCGAATTTCGAGCACTAGGCGACCGCTAGTAAAATTAATAAGTTCTGAGTAGTACAAATATTTTTTAATATTACTGTAGTTCAGCACTGTATATAGTTAACAATATTATATAACGCATTTTTAATATTTCACTTTTGTTTATAATTTCACTTATTTACACAATCACCATGTTTACTGTATACATTAAAAAAAATACAAACATCCGAATTGAGAACCTCCTCCTTTTTTGGAAGTCGGTTAAAAAGGTCAAATATTAAACATACCATTTGTATAACTTTATCATATTCATTATTAGGGCTCGTCTCGATAGCAATAAAGCCCCATGCCGGAAGTGTCTCTGGCTTCAGTAGGTGATTAGCAGACCACATTCCCTTCCTGAAAAGTTAAATTACAAATCACCTTTTTTTTCTATGATTATGATGTTACAGTTCAAAGAGCTATAAAAGATGCCAAGATAAGTGTCTAGACAATGGCAGGTATACATGTGTTATTTAGTATGTTACTACTGATATTAAACTACTTTATACGGATTTTTACAAGTTGTTAATTAAAAAATACTATTATTAAATAATTTAGAATGTATTAAACCACTACTGTTAAACATTACTTCTATTACTTTTACACTTTCCCTGTGTCGTGCCATGCCAGCCACGAGGTTGCAACTTAAAGGTTGAGCGGAAGTAAATTTCACGGACAATGCGTCTCTTATGTGTAAGTCCCCCTAATTAGAGGATGAGCCTATCACTGCCGATCAGTCTACAGGCTACAACAAAAAAAATCTTAACACAAAAACAAAAACGTTTTTGCCCTTTACGTGACTTATGATTCGTTGTCGAGAAAGTACAAACATTATCCGAAAATCGCATACAATATCTCAATATCAAATATGACATACCTGGGTATGGTGTTTCCACGGCCAATGTCCAATGTTGGTGGTGCCAGAATTTTGGCATTCACTTGATAGAACTTGTCTGAAATCTCCAGACCAAACTTTTTGAAATCCGGATTCGTAGAATATTTCATCTGGAATATAATAACATACTGTCAAACGTCTTCAATGCGTTGCGCACATAGTAGCTACATATTCTTTATTTTTCTTTTTTTTGAAGACTTCTCCTATACTAGATGTATACATCCTATGTCGTACCTGAATGTTTGTGTTCCCCACTTTACAAACATTCAAGTAACAGACACAAAGAACACCCAAAATGGATCACACAAATGAGTGCCTCTATAGGATTAAACCCACAACTCTCGGAGTGCAGTGACAATGGCGAGGCAACACATAATACCATACATAATACATAACCATATATATAAAACGTATATGCACTGAAGATATTCCCTGTAGGACCAGGATATACTAACAACGGTCACAAAAAAATACATACTCGAAACAACTAGTATTGATTCATGTATATATATATGACTGTATGTGGGGATCGCCCACTAGCAGTAGCGAATAGATCATTAAACCACTGTAGTTGGCAAAATCCATCAGTAACATGTCTGGATCTAATCATAAGCCTAACTAAACTTGCTAATAGTATAATTAATAAACTCTAGAAAACGAAAAAATACTTGCACTTTGTCGTGACTTTGTGCTAAATAACTAACTGACATAATAAAATTGACTTGCACAACGACTCACAAAATACCTTCAGCAAGTAACAGATTTAAATCATCGTGCCATCTTAGTCATCTTCAAACGGATGTTAGATGACGAAATGAATATGTTTATTGCCTATTGCCTAAATAATTTTATAACTTGTAGTGCAATTGATCTTAGATTTCTTGTTATACAATCTCTCCTTAAAACCAAATAAACCTGTTAAACTTAGAAGAAGAAGAAGAAGCTAAGTTCAGTTAGCTGCTCAGTTTGGGAAGTATTTTCATCCTAGAAGATCAGTACCTAATTAAACTTGTGCTATAGTTCTACAAAAAATATTTTCATGATCAGAGTGTGCTTCTTCTTCGTGTTTATGGGTTTCCTCGTGTTACAATAGTGGTAAACAAACATATATACGGTTTTACGCCTTAACTACTCAACCAATCACCATGAAATTTCGCATACACCTTGTTAGGGGAACAGAAAAGGACATATCTCTAACCTACATTTACGCGAGGGTACTGCGGGCAAATTGTAGTAGTATATAAATACAATAGTAACTATAGTACATGTAGGCGTACGTTTCTCGATCAGATCGGAGGCGTTCTGCACAAAGGCCAGGTTAAGATCTCCTTGAACCGACGGGCGTGTATAAGGAATGTGATGAAAGTGAATGAAGCCAGAGAAGTGTCAGGATGTAGCAAATGGAAATCCGTAGTCTCTGCCTATCCCTCTGGGAAACAGGCGTGAATCTATGTATATATGTAGTAAATGTGGGTAGTACTGCCTATATAATTGGCTTGGGTGGAATTTTCTACGCAAATACAAATTTGAAAATATCAACTTACGCTGGAAATTACTTCAGTGATCTTCTCCAGACGCTTGTTGGGCGGTGTAGCAGCTTCTCTCACCATCCTCGACACTTGACCCTCGGTGAGCTGCCTGGCCAGGGGCTACAAAATGTACAACATTAGGCGTTTTTATATTTATTCTTAAAATTGTCTTACGTTTACGTGAATATTTTTAAGCTAATACTGAATGTTTAGTACTTTTAGTAACAAATTTAAGGGGATGTATTACACCCATTCTATTAGAATTTAAGGTCAACGCAGTTGTCCGTAACCCTGTCGACCACACTAGCTAAATATAGATAATACACAATTTAAATCTTTTCAAGAGCCATTTTTTTAACTTAAGCTTTGCTTTAGCAAAAGACAATTACGGAAATAATTAGGATTAAAAAAACACTCGAGATTTCGTTTGTCATGTAAGTCTTAGTTTAACTAATAGTAAATTAAATAAAATGTGGTATCATACTTATAAAGTAAGATAATAGACAATATTCCATGCCTGCACTAAACATTTCGTGGAAGAGCCACAGCCGAGGAGTCAAAGAGCCGCATGCGGCTCGCAAGTCCCAGGTTGCTGACCACTGGTCTAAGGTAATAGGGGGTGACTCTATTGCCATCCATTGGGTTTTACAGTTACATATTTTGTACTGTTACTTAGAATTTCTTGACAGAAAAGCTAACAACACTTTGCCCAACCCAGGAATTGTCAAGTTTAAAGAAATGTATCTAAAGACAACCTCTTGTCTGTATATCTGACAAAGGATAGACAGAGTAGTAATACGTTTTAAAGTCTGCGTACTAACATATTGTCTTTTAACGTGTCCACTTAGAGGTATTACTATATTTTTAACAGATAAACTCTATTACACTGCTCCACCCGAAAAAGAAACTCTGGGCGCAAGCCTTTCTTATAACGCAGCACCGACGCGATTTCAATAATAAAATATTATAATGCCAGTCCTGTATTAAACTATCCCATTACTGGATATGGGCCTCTTCTCACTGTGAGAACGGTTAAGCCTATGTCTATTACGCTGGCCCAGTGAGTTGGGAACATTATGGACAACTCTCAGACATGCAGAATTCTTCACGATGTTTTCATACACCGTTCAAGCGCGCGATACTTCACTATTTAATACGCACATAACTTCAAAAAGCCAGAGATATGCGCCTTGGAATCGAAGCTCTGCGTGGCAGGTAATTTCATAAAGGTGTGATTTCCTGCTTATAACAAAAATATTTTGATGTTGACATATAAAATTACCTGTCCGTAAGCAATTTCCAATAGTTCCATTGGAAAGTAAATGCTCTTCTCTTTGGGACCAACCCACACACAATTCAAGTTGGGGTATTTGATCCTGAAATACACACAAGACATTTATATAAATAATATAATAACGTAAGAGTTTTTTGTCTCTATGTGCACATACTAATCTGTAGGTCTGCCATAAAAATGCCTATCCGAAACTTCCAATACAATGTCTTCGGCTTCCTTTCTTTCAAATTGACATGCTTCCATTGTAAGTAAGCACTTCTTCATGAAAGGGCATGGGATAATCAAAAGATCACGTAGGTACTCAAATTTAGGACGAATTTTGGAATAAATGAGTTTCACTGTACGAGAAATCGGTCCAAAACTTCGGCCTTTAAGGTTCATGGTTGGCCTGCTTGAACTACCAGTCGGGTTTAATGGTTATTTAATAGCCCAATTCTTAAAAGCTCATAGACTATATAATATAACTCTACGAGCCACGAGAGCGGAGAAGTCATCATAATAAAAGTAGGTGAAACCGCGGGTGCCAGCTAGTTAATCTTTATGCTATCCGTAGAAGTACATACGATGTCACAAGACGTCAAAATTTCACCTCTTAGAAGAACAATATATCAGTTTATAAAGTGTTAAATGATGATTGTAATGATTATAATACTAGTAACCTTTTACCCGCGTCTTCTTTACATCATATTTAACTTTTTACCCGCGTCTTCTTTACATCATATTTAACTTAACTTTTTAACCACCGACGCAAAAAAGACGGGGTGTTATAAGTTTGACGTGTCCGTGTCTGTGTGCGTGTGTGTTTGTGTATGTCTGTCTGTGGCATCGTAGCTCCCGAACGGATGAACCGATTTTGATTTAGTTTTTTTTTGTTTGGAATGTGATTTAGTCGGGAGTGTTCTTAGCTATGTTTGATAAAAATCGGTCCAAGATGGCCGCCGCGGATTACATATTTTTCACAACCCCCTTAACATGGGTATCAAATGAAAGGGCTTGACTAGTAGAATACTATACAGTATGAAAAATTTCAAATCCAAGATGGCCGCCACCGCAAAATGGCGCATTACTGTTTTTATTATTTAGTATCGGGGGTTTTTTGAATTTTTTAATATATGGTTATGTTCTACCACATTCAATTTCGTACAGTAGTTTTTGCCTGATGATTAAAATAATTGTTTTGGCTTCTATAGCTCCTATAGCTATGCATTATTTATTCTTAAATATATTCTACGTACGGACATCGACCAGTTAATTTCTTTTTGTTGATTAGGTTTTCCCCGCAGCTTCGCTCGCGTAAAAGTAGATTTTTTTAATAAATTTCTATATCTCGGGAGCAGCACTTTTTTCTGAATGAAGGTCCTGTATGTTCTTTTCTGTAGCCCTAATAACGTGTATGCGACATGATGATCGGTCAAATAGTTAAGACGTGAAGCGTAACAAACAAACTCACATCCGCATTTAAAATATTAGTTAGGATTAGTATTAATAGGATACTTACGTATATTTCTTCTCCTTAGCAAAGTATTCAGCAACAGTTATGGAGCGTTGTTTGCCGTTTGGTTCGTTCAGTAAGAATGACATCCCAAACGGTGGTTTCACTAGACCGTTGCAAATGTACTCGCGTTTATGTCCAGCACTTGGCGAACTACCCACTAAAGTCGCCACCACCTTAAACAACAAAATAAATTGTATCAATATAATAAGTTTGTCAATATTTCGCAGTGATTCGGTATCCATTAGTTTCACTGAGGCAGAGTTCACAACATGCGTACGCGGCGTCTGCTCATAAATTAGCCCTGTCACACAGTCCGAGGGATGTATGGCAAACCATTCTCATCACAAGCCTTGCGATGTCTTCACACGACTTAACTAAAATATTGATCACATCCACGTTACAATTCTTATATAACCACGCCTTTCAGTTACACACTTTATATAAGAATCTTAAACTAAAAGTTATCCGAAAATAAATCGCATGACAATAGTGACACAATTGTTAGGTTATAGAAGATGGTGAGATTTTTACCTTACAGATAAATGCTATTTGGATGTTGTGGAACAAGTACTAAATATGTATAAATTATGTAATAAATATACATACATAGATTCATGCCTATTTCCCAGAGGGGTAGGCAGAGAATACGGATTTCCATTTGCTACGATCTTGACACACTTCTCTGGCTACGTTCACTTTCATCACATTCTTCATACACGCTGGCCGGTTTAACGTGCTCTTAACCTGGCCTTTCTCCAGAACGTATCCAATCTGATAAAGAAATGTTCGCCTAGGCCTGCCTCTTGCGACTGTTCCATTCACACTAGCCTTATAAACTTTCTTAGTTAGTCTTTTCTCGTCCATTCTATCTACATGCCCAAACCAGCAATATACCCACCCTTTTCTATTCTTGTCAATATATCCACTTTCATGCCGCATCTCTCTCTAATCACACTAATTCTTATTATATCTTTCAGCATCACACCACTTATGTCTCTCAGCGTTCTCATTTCTACAGCATTTATTCTGCTCTCATGCTTTTTTTGCCATACCCAACTTTCACTTCCATGCATAAGTGTAGGCACTAATAGTACTCTATAAACAGCCAAACGTGCCTTTTCAAATACATTTCGATATACCTAATAAATACCTTGAAATCGCTGATGAAGTTCGAAAAAGTTGTGGAATAGGCCATAAATATGTATAAATTATGTAATAAATATATGATTTATAATACGTACCCTCAAACCCTTGACGAAGTCCAAAAAACTTTCACGGTCCATTGATCTTTGTCTATCTACCGGCATATCAGTTGACAGGTTGAAATCATTTACCAGCGCACTGACCAGACTTTGTTTTTTAGGAAAACCTTTGTGAGCGACTGTAAACAGAAAGAAATGCAACTAAAATAATAATAATATTCTATCACATACACACAACACCATCTAGCCTAAACTAAGCAGAGCTTGTACTATAGATACTAGACAATGGATAAACATACATAATATATAACTTTTTTGTAAATACATACAATTTATATATAGAAACACCCAGACCAAGATGTTCCATGTTCATGCACGCAATGTTTGACTTGTGCGGGAATCGAACCCGCGACCTCAGGCGTGGCAGTCGGTTACACTAACCACTACGCCATAGAGGCCTACTACTAATAAACCAATTGATGCATTGTATATCTATACTAATATTATAAAGAGGAAAGATTTGATTTCTTGTTTGTTTGTTTGTAAGGTTGTAATTCAAAACAACAAAAGAGTACGGTTACCCTTCTTTTTATGTGCGTCAATGCATTCCATTGACGTTCACGAAATTGATCAACGTCAGCAAAAATAATAGTCATACCTGCATGACTTTTTAATTTTAGACATTATCAATATAATAATATGACTCCGTCTATAATAATATATTTTAACTGTGGAATATAATAAACAATTAGGTATAATTTACTGCAATTGCATGTTAATAATAATAATCTATATTGGCACGCCTGTAATGGCAGAATATGCTGTACAATATTTAATTTAAGAACCTGTCTATCACCGTATTCTTGTAAATAAAGTTATTATTATTATTACACACTTGTTTCCTTTTAGAATGGCACTATATAAAGAAGTACAAAAACGAAATCTCAATCTTGCAAAACATGGGTATATTGGGATACATTAATAAAAAAAAAGCGTTATGTGGACGGCACCTTTTAAATGAATAAACAAAATATCTTTATTTTAGACTTCGATCAACAATACAAGAGATATCGGGTCGACGAATATCTGTAAATAACAGCGCACTTGAGATGTGAGCTCTTATTTTGTTTAAACACAGCCAGTGTAAACACGTCTCACAATGCCGCAGTGTGTATTCAAAAGTTTCAAAAATAATGCCCGTAAAAGCAATTTAACTGCCAGAGTATCTTACTTTCGGTAAGTAGATGAAGTTATATTTTAAGCCTTAAACTAACAAATAATATCAAAGGAGATTGCTATTATTTGCCCCAAGACCAACTAGCATTTAGTTTAGATAAAACATATTATTATATTTTAATATACTTATTACCGCTTTACGTATCAAACGGACACATTACGTACCTTATTTATTTAATATTTAAAAGTATTGGAACGTCGAAGATGCCGACATCTTGCCCGACACCGAGCGTCGCTCAATGCATTGAAGTATATATTCTTAACATCAACTTTAGTTGATATTGATATTTAAGCACCTGCGTAAATATTTTACAGAATCTCAATGCTTGTCTAGTCACATACTTAGCTACAGACAGTTATTTAATCGTAGTAATTATATAAGTGAAAAACAATGTTTTCAGCACGATGGTAAAATTCAACTAATCAGTCTGTGGCGTAGATAATTACTTATTGTTAAATTACCTATAGTTTAAATTAAATATGTGTATCACTGAATCGTGTATAACTATGTATGTTTATATAAATACTTACAATAAATAATTTATCTGTTACTTCTATACTTATAATAAAACTGTAGAGAGGTCAATTCTGTACATTGAATATATATTCAAAATTAATATTGGAGGATGAATGGTGATCGATACTGATGACAAAAATGCAATCAGTAAATTTTTTGTCTGTCTGTCTGTCTGTCTGTCTGTATGTGCACGCATGGGTCAAAAACTACTAAAGGGATTTTAACCAAACTTGGTACGATTGTAGTCCATACTCCTGGGCAGGTTATAGGCTATATAACATAACGCTAAGCCACATAGGAGCTGAGCAGTGACGATAAATTTGAAGCAAGTCAGACGAAAATGCGCTTTCGAGCTCTTATCCTCGCATACGTTGATCATACACCAAAAGTATGTATTACAAAGATGATGGTCTTCAAAAGATCTACAAAAAAGTCCTTAATAGTATATATCTATCTTTTATAAATTAGCCACAATAACGTGTTTAATCGTTAGGCATTTCTTCAAAGTGTATTAAAATACATAAATATATTGTATTTCACATAGATATATCTTTATCAAACTCCCATATTCAAAAAGTACACTTTAATATTTATATTATAAAAAAATATATAGGAATCGGTTTATAAACACACAAGATATAGATGAAATAAAACTTCCAAATCTCGCCGCGCCAGTATGGGTACGGCTATACGGTTGATTGTTGTTTAACGCGCGAAACGGCCATCCGCTGCATTTATAAAAAGGCAGGGGCGCTCACGCGCCGACTTCACTAACATTTTGTTTGTTTGGTTGAACGCGGTAATCTAAGGAACTACGAGTAAAAATTAGAAAAATATTTCAGTGTTGGATAGCCCATTTATAGAGGAAGGCTATAGGCTATATAACATCACGCTACGACCAATAGGAGCGGAGCATAAATGAAAAATATTGCAAAAACTAGGAAAATTCTCTTATGTGAAGCAGACGAAGTTGCGCGGGTCAGCTAGTACCTAATAAAACTATATACATAAATATAGCATTGTACAACTGGACAGTGGACAAACAGTCCAGATTTCATATTCACTTGCCATCCTGCTTACGCACATGGTCTCGCTCCTGTGAACGGGCGAGCTTGGAACATTCCAGAACTCGGCGCGGGCGAGGCCGGCCGGCCGCCGGAAGCCGGCAGTCGAGTCAAAACCTAACGACGCGCAACCCGTGCATGTGTGCCAATGCACCGCGCTTACGCGAGCTTCTTTATATATTACAATATCGTAGTAATTCTTAAGTAACCTTGCTACTACGCTTACGTCTATCGATATGTGCTGTATACATTCCTATACCGAAACCTGTGGGGAATAAACTCTTCGTTGTCGCATACCACTGCATTTCGTTTCGGCTTACTCCTTCTGCTACGCAACAACTCCACAAGTCAATTCAGCACACTGCAGTCCACTGCAGTCCACTGCTGGACATAGGCCTCCCACTCCTTTGGTAGGATTACTTTTAAATAATTGGTCAGGCAACAATAATAAAGCATACTACAATTTGTCAACCGCGCGCCGGCATGCGGCATGCCCGCGCCGCTTAAGAGAAATAACCTCAAAATCTTAGTTTTAATTTTAAACAAATCTATTTTCAGAAGTGTCCGTCATAAAATGTTGTTTTCGTAAGCATATTGGATTTGATTGATTATTATAGAACACGTAAATAATTTTTTCTTCGCTGTTAGTTTTGGGGCAAACGATGTATGGACGAGAGACTATCTCCTTTTGAACAAAATTACCGATTTTGAAACCACCGCTACAAATGTTTGGACAAGGCTCGCCAACACACGCACAAACTTTTATAACAAAAATAAACGAAACAAAACGTTGTAGCTCTCAAGGCAATAACGGGAAAAAGTACTTTATTTGTTGCCGCTTAAGGTTGATTTCACACTAAATGTTGTTGTATGTGACGAATGATATTAGATAATATTTTGAAGATTTATAACTTTATTACTAGGTGCCATGGTTGTAATTAGGTTAAACTTAAAACTGTTTTAAAACTTTTCTCTGCGTTTGTTAGTAAACAAATTTAGCTGTATATACGTATTGTCACGCGGACAGCATTTAGCTTGGATTTTGTACGTGACCCGATATCTAGTTGTATTGTTGATCGAAGATTTCAGACATGAACATGAATAGTCCATGGGTTGTTTAGTGATGGGTTAGTAACAGAATGTACCTATGGTCTATATTAGTATTGTTAGTAAGCCCGTCCTCGAGGCACCGTGTGGTAGCACTATGGTACATTTACGCCTCTGCCTAACTCACTGGCAACTCACATAACTGGCATGATGTTGTGTGATGAGATTATGTATCTAAGTGTACCTATAGATATTTCCATCCAGTGCCGTTGTATAGGACAGTCTGGCTCTCGGAACGGCGTTCTGAATATAATTGATAACAGGCCAGACTGGTATCAATTATATTCAGAACGCCGTTCCGAGTGTTAGGCAAACGCTGTAGCAAGGAAGCCGCTGTTGTACGCATGATAGCGTGAAAACCATCTATGCGAACTTTGGCAAACATGCCCGATGCACTACAACGCTGAGGCAGCCGCAACAGCGTCCTTGTAAAGGCGTTATTATATTGTACGCGTAGGATATTGTAGGCTCGGCTTGTATGTAACACCTACAGGCCGCTCGAATAGAAGGACTGATAGAACGCTTTAAATAAGCTTTTGTATATAATAAATTACCTAATAGTTTTAAAAGGCAAACAATTTTCTTATAGTTTCATGTTTTTATTCTGTATCTGATTTCGTTGATGCACAGTTATTATAATTAAGCGTTACAAACAGGTTGTACACGTTTTATTTGTAAGACCATATTGTAATACCTAGCTTATAGCAAATTATACGCATAATATGTATCATTCCCGGCTAATAATAATGTCTTCCATACCGAATTTCGGTCACGGCGGCCAATCTTAACGAGATTGGCCATCTGCGCAGGAGATATTATAGTGCACAAGTATGCGCAAACACAAGTGCACTCTCTGTTCCCTAAGTCTCATGTTCCGATGGGGCGGCAATGCGACAGGGCCGGAGAGAGATTAGGCATAGGACCAACAGCTTTACGTGCTTTTCGAAGCATCGGGTTATTATGATATTCTTACAATAAAACCCAATAACTTTTTGTTGGTCCGACCCGGGATTCGAACCCGACCTCATGCACAGCAGTCTCATTCACTACCGCTGCGCCACGGAGGCAGCCCGGTTAAACGAAGTGTTCAAAACTGTCAACATTGTAATACTACCGTCCGCCAACTAAAAAGCCGACTATGAGGAGTAGCGGCCTTTTAGTCAGCGGACAGCAGAATAATGCATTTAAATGCTACATTAACGAACATATAATTGGTATAACTTTAAACAGACTCTATTAACTTATCGTCAGGCCTAATAGAAACACACAAGGGCAAATTTTAAAACTAGTCAATGAATTTAGCATTGGACTACGTACCATCAATGTTGATAAACGCCTTGCTGGTAAATATAGCAGACTGGAAAAGGCCCGTCCACATTTCGTAACCCTGACCCAAGTCAACGGGTCTTTGGGGGCGTTTGAAAAACTGTCGGCCAGCCTAAAAGTAAATCATAGTGGGTGTAAATACTTATATAATATCAGCCCTATTTATAAACTGTACAACTGCTGGCATAAGCCTCTTTTCAGTATGAGATTTTTTCTAGACATAGTCCACCATCCTGGCGCAGTGCAGATTAGCAGATGTCACATATCTTCAATACATTTTGTAGAACTATCAGGCATGTAGGTTTCCAAACGATGTTTTTCTGCACACAAAGAACACCCAGACTCGAAACAGTGCATCACACAATCTTCGTCCCGTGTAGGGACGAAAATTCGAACCCACAACACTCGGCGCAGTAGCAGTAGTAGGACCACGACTACGCCATCCGTGCAGCTCTTTATATAATCACTTATTAGCTAGTGCAATTAAAATGGGTCAAATACCTTAACATATGACTCCAAAGTGCCCTGCCGTAATATGACATCGATACACTGCACCTCCTCAGTTGGATGCAAGACGGACGCCCCGCGTTCACTCATATATCTAAAATGTTACAATCAAACATAACATTGTGGTTGACATTAAAAAAGTTTGAAGTTGGAAGCCTAGGTCCACGAAAACGCATCTGTCGCCTTCCACGAGATACAGATGCCAGAGTCACCAGATATTCGTAATTTAAGCACCGTTTTTTCATCAGTTAATGTTTTTTTATTGTGTAGGTAATATATATTTTTTTTAATTTGCTCGTCAAAATGACCACACTCCACCTGATGGTAAGCAGTCGTGTGGTCTAAGAACAGTGGCCTCCACACTGCCCTCATAGCAGCCGAGGCGATGTTGAGGTCTCTACTTTGACGGCCTGAGGAGATGCTTTTTCACGCCCCGCTTAAAGGACCCAGGATTGAAGGAAGAAGGAAACACGTGCCTTGGCAGAGAATTCCATGGCTTGGTCGTTCGGCAGAGGTCCTCATACCTCATACCCAAACTTTTTGGTACGCGCTCTAATCGACTCTACCGTGTAAGTATGGCATCTGAGCCCAGCACGCGTTGTTCTGGATAGGAAAGGGGAGGGCGGGATAAGGTGGATTAACTCTTCAGAGCACTCCCCGTGGTATATTCTATAGAAACATGCTAATGAGGCAATGTCCCTACGGAGTTGCAGAGGTTCCAGTGAACTCGTGACCTCTGGATCTCCGATGATACGGACAGCCCGCCGCTGTAACCGGTCGAGAGCGTCCAGCAAGTACAGCGCGGAACCATCCCAAAGATGAGAACAGTACTCCACGCAAGGGCGCACTTGTGCCTTATACAATAGGCACAGTTGCCCAGGCGTGAAGAACCGCCTCACCCTGTTCAGAACTCCGAGTTTTCGCGAAGCATGCTTAATCACGCTCTAATAATAATAATACGCTCTAATGTAGGGAATATAATTTTATTGTGTAGCATAATCGCCAGTTTGAAAGAGGGGTCAATCCTTACTACTATAATAAATTCGAAAGTAACTTTTTTAAGAAAAATAATATAAGAAACTACCTTTTGCACGCGGCTCCGCCCGTGGTACCTACATCAATAAATAGTAGCCTATGTCCTTCCCCAGGTTTTTAACTATATCTGTACCAAATTTCATCTAAATCGGTTAAGTGATTTAGCCGTGAGACAGAGGTCTGTCTGTCTGTCTGTTAACTTTTTAAAAGCCCTCCAAATACTAAAGGATTGTTGATAGACATGTTTGCTAATACATAAGTAAACTATAGAACACCTCCTATACGTATACGTACTTCTGATTAAAGGGGCATGCCAAGACACCATACTAATTCGGACCCACAGTGCACACCTATAAAGGCTAATAATAATAATAAGCAATGCCAATAATTAATTAGCATAAGAAGTGATTTACAAAAATCTTGGCAATTTAAAGTTATCAAATCTTCTTATAACTCAACAATACAATTTATACTAAATATGTGCTATATCATTTTACACATTATTTTAATTTATTTATAAGTACAATCTATTAGGAATGAAATAAAACAGAATACATTGCAGTTTTATAGCTTATAGGTAAAAGTCGTCGATATTAACCGCAATAAATAAACACTAACCGCCACAATGAAGTTGCAAAACAAGCAATGATATTGACATTTACGTTTTCCGGCGTCATACAATTTAGAAATGGTGTTGCCATAATAAACACAAAACCTCGATACATCGATAATAGACTACTTTAAGTTAATCAAAGCAATGTTGCAAAGATAAAACTAATAATTACTATTACTTTTTGTATTACTTTTGTATAAAACATGAAATAAACGATTAAAATAATAATCATATAATATAGCAATAGTAAATTACCATTTCGATTAATTACCTGTCAACTATTTTGTGTAAAGGCAACATTTTCACGTTAATGTACTTGCTTCCAAGTTCTATTACATAGTTTAGTCGTTTCCTTGTTTAATATTTTTAGAAAATATTACCATCTTGTACAGAATAATAAATACAAGGAAAAACTAAGATAAATATTACTATATTTTTTAGTATAGCCAATTTCTTGTGCATCTCTGGGCCTAATACTGGCATGCCCCTTTGCTGCGGATTTTAAGACAGTCTAGCTTTCCCCGGTGCCTCACGAGTGTCAAAATTCGGTGTGTCAGTACACACCATTAAATTACACAGGTATTAAATTACAGTGGTTATAATATGCCCCAATAAAAAAGATTGGTGCTGTAAAACTGATATATCTGAATCTAGCTTTAAAATCATTTGTGCCTATAAGACAAGGGTCTAAACGTGACGTATAATGTGTCGAAAACTAAATTTCGCAACAAAATAAAGTAAAAATACTTCGAACCAAACGTAGGCATCTTTAATGAGGTTGCTATGTTTATAAAAGGACGAGCGAGATCGATAATAATTGTCAACCAAATCAAAACATTGATTCGAATGCAGTAACAGTTGATATTTATGATTTTTATTTACGTATTCGACTTATATAAAATACGTATATAATACCTAATAATAATATCATCCAGACCGAATTTCGCTCACTGCGGCTCTAATCTTAACGGAGACTGGCCATCTGCGCAGGAGATATTATAATGTACAAGTATGTGCGGAAAAATAAGTGCACTCTTTTTTCTCTAACTCTCATAGGTAATGCGATGAGACAACAATCCCACACGACCAGAGTGAGCAGGCCTTGGACCAACGGCTTTAAGTGCTGTTCGAGGCAGAGGCATTTGGAAAACCGCATATATCTTACCGCCTGGCTACTTTGTAATAATATTTCTTGACAGAGCAACCCTTATTGGGTTGGGCGTTTCGTTGGACAAACCCAGGGTCCAAGCTAGAATGCACAGCAATCGCATTTACTACCACTGCGCTAGTCTGATCTGCTAAGTATGTATATACTGCCAGATCGTTGGTTTAACTTGCTACGAGGTCTCAGATCGAGAAATATTAGCACGGAGATCACCATGCGCTAAGTACCAGAAAGGCATCAGCGCGATCGACCACGGCTTCTAGAGATTGAATTTTCGACTTCGATTCGGATAGTAATTCCAATCGTAACATCAGGAAGCGAAAATAAAAATTTTGAACATTCGAATGTTCTTTTGTAGCTATTTGACATCGTTACTTTATCAGGATTAGATTAGATTTTGACTTTTGATACATCTTTCTTAAAATGGACGCTGTCTTGTTTAATAAATTTCAGTGAACAAGGTGCTTACCGCTTAATTTTGCCCAATTCTACACCGCCTGTAGCTTTGAGGGAGACTTCGAACTTCATCAGCCTCCCATTGGTATCTTCCAACTCAATCTGAAAGGAAAAAGTTATTTATATATCTACAATGATCATCTTACACATCTTACATTAAACTAAGTAAATAATATTTTTGGTTTTCTAGCTGACTTTAATAAAGGCAGAGGTTCTCAATTTGAATGCAGGTAGGTACAAAGTTCTTAAGCATTACCTATACCCATTGATTGATTGATGACTCCAGACCGGTTTCGGTCACGGCGACTGCCTCAACTCCGTCCAGATAGTTGTCGTTGGTGTGCTCGCATATGACTACAATAGCCAATCTTATTTGAGTAGGTCCATAAAGTCTATACCCATACTACATAATTATACATATTTAAAAATTCTAAACATACAAAATGACAATTAATATGACTAGGTACTTGTGTATATTGCTTATAACAACTATCGCACATAACGTCCGAAATTATATAGTCCCTTAAATGTCGTTACATTCGGTTTCGACTGTATATAAATTTTTGTGTTTTCGGGCATGACGTTTCTGTATATAACTGCAATCTACCGCAAAAACATCGGGGCAGTCTACAAGTACACAATGAAAAATAAAACAAAGTTTTGGTTTAGGTACTTACCACAGTATTGAAGCGCTCATTTGGCGGAACATTTGCCAAAGGCCGAAGGGAATAGCAATTCTTCGTTTGATCAAATGCCAATAATTCCTTTGGATAGAACTTTTGCTTCAACTTCTTAAACACTTCCGGTATCATTTTCTTCGGCCTATCGGGCGTAAAGGATACATCATACCGCGACTATAACAGAACAAAATCATAATTAATATTATACAATAAATACAATTTACCTTATAAGTAACTAGCGGGACAGAATGCTGTCCAGACCGAACGAACCGATCGCAGCGCCATCTACTAAATACAATTGTGAATCTAAACCATCCATATCCCACTTAAACAAACACCAACAAATTTTCAAAATCTATTCTCCCGTGTAAGAGGAGTTCAAACACATACACGCGTACAGAATAATTAAATCTATTATTTAAAAAAGGTTAAGGGAAACCTTATTAGTTTTAAATAAAAGCTCTCTATTTTGAATTAGAAATTGGTCTAAGGCACTCTAACCCACAATCTAGGTAGGTACGTTTTAAATCTTGGCGATAGGAACTCGCATTGAGCATTATTCCTGAGATTCGATAGTCTTTACAACCACTCAAACAACGGACACAAGAGCACACCAGACTCGTAACAACTATTTGCGGATTACACAACTTTTTGTGCTGTGTGGGGATCGCCCCCTCAACATTCGGCATAGTGGCTGTGGCAAGGTTACCTCTTAAACCACGTCGCCACTCGTGTAATCAGTAAATAGAAATAGAGGATATATGAAAAACAATAAGACGCCTATAACAAAGATCTGGGAAACGAACACGAGACCAAGCGAAAAGCGGTTCCATATGGGATCACATTTACGCCAAATAGTTAAGACTTGATCAACACACCCTTGCATAAAAATATTTCATAAAATGCAGACATCAAAGATAAGAAAATTTTACTTACTATATTATACGGCTTGAAGGTCATTTCCAAATAATTTGTCAGTAAGGTCAGTGGTCTACTCCCGACAGTCCTTCCAGGGACCTTTAAAGGTATTTTGTATTTGCACATAATATTTTCATGTGAAAATTGGCTCGTCGGCTTTTGAGAAATCCGACTAATCTGTGGTGTCGGGGTTGCCTTTGGAAGGACCGGCTGCGGCTCATCCGCCGCCACAGGGGCGATTTGTGGAGTTGGTACGGGAAATAATGGTTCCGGATAGGAAGCACCTAGCGGTGGTTGTCCCCTACCTCTACCTCTTCCCCAACCACTTGTTGAGGGAGTCGGATTTGCTAGCGCAGAACGAGGTGGTGGCATTAAACCAGGTGGTGGGAAAGTGGATGAAGTTGGCATTTGCGTAGCCGAATAAGACGGTGCTGCAAATCCCGGAGCAGGAAAAGCTGTTGCTGAAAAAGCTGACGCAGGAGCGACTGGAGGAGTAACAACCGCTGGCTGGGCAGCCACGATTGCCGGCGCAGCTTGTGCTACATCACCACTAGCATCAGTTTTCTTCTTTTTTGGTCTCTTTTTCTTTGGCTCTCCTAAGCCCAAACCCTTAAATTCTTCAGTAACGTCAATGTTCGATTCAACAGGCTTAGTCTCCTCTTGGGGAGGTTCAGATTGCTCTCTAGATGCAGTTGAGCTTCTTTCTGACGATACTATGGCTTGCTTCGCCAACTCCTGCATTTGCTGCTTCTTTTCCTTCTTTTGCTTTCGTTTATTACCGCCGAGATCGAGACCGAGACCAAGCCCTACGCTTTCGTCTACATCAATTTCTTGAGGGGGCTGCTGAGGCTCCACTCTTGGAGCAGGCTCGGGCTTGTGACCCTTCTTTTTTGCTATAAAAACAGTTTCTCGTTATATTTACAGTAAGATCTGCATTAAAAAAGTTGTTTATATAAAAGATTATTTAAGGCAAGCTTTAAAGCTATAGCTTTAACCAGATATAGTCTGTACAATCATAACCTGCCTACAACCTCTAATAAAGAAAAAGCTAATGTGAATGGTATTATATTTTCCTGGCCAATGGTGAATGGTATATCTATCCGCTAGGTGGCACTGTATTAAAGAATATTAAAGATGACATGATGCTTTTTATACATAAACTAATTCATATACTATGTTTAATTTTTTATGTTTGTCTAATAACAGTCTGGCGTAGACAAAAACTAAGGTGCTTGTCAATAAAATAAAAACATTATAGGTATTATCTTCATAATCAATTTATTGTAAATAGGTAAATGTGCCTTTATTCTGTCAATTGCTGGAATACATTATCTACTACTATTATTATTTACTATCTAAATACAGTAAGAAATGCGTATTATATAAATGTAGATCAATGTGCCCATAATTTGTGAACATATAGTACGACGAGAGTACAGGTCTACATGTTGTATAGACCCAAAAACAGTACCCTTATTTCTGCGACGCAGTTAGGTAAAAATTGCTAAATGACCAAAAGATGAATTATCCTAGACCTACGGCTTTAAGTGCCTGCGGAGGCACGGGGTGTGTAACACCGGCAACTTACTAACTCCGGGCTGCTATGGACAATTTAGAACCCGAGACCTCATGCACTGGAGTCGCATAACACTAGCGCTGCTTTAGCTATACGTATTGTCTATCTAAACCCGGCCTTGCTTACCTGTGACTCAGTCTATATTTTATATGCCAGTACTTGTGGGCACTTTGGAAAAAGTATACAAATACATGTTATACAGAAATGTCATGTTGTATATAAATTTCAAGTTTCCATCAACTCCTTTTCATGTTTTACGGGACACAAATATACGGAAGCTCGCGACCCGCCCCCGCTTCGCATGGGTAATACAAAACCATAGCAAATTATACACCTATACCTTCCTCATGAATTACTCTGCCTATTAGTGAAAACCGCATGAAAATCCGTTCACTAGCTTTTGATTTTATCACGAACAGACAGAAAGGCGCGGCGGGAGACTTTGTTTTATAATAATAAAATGATAGTGATACATTCTAGAAAACAATATCGCAGATAAACATTGTGTGAGTTACGTCATCACATATACTATGATTCATTGCTTAGTATAAAAACGTCAGATAAGTCTATTATTACACCAGCCATATTCGGCGTAGTCAGACATTATCTGGATATTGAAATAATGGAACGTTTTTGTATATTTTTGCTTGTGCCTGAACGAGCTGGCAAACTGCAGTGTTTATCTTTGTCTCGTTAACGAGCATGCAATAATAACGCCTGAAGTGGTGAAGGCATACCCTTGAATCGGTTGCTTCGCCGCTACTACGATCGATAGACACATTTCTACTTATCTATTATTGAAACACCATCCTGGGTCACCTTCAAGAGCGGATTCTCATTAAACTGGTTAAATATTTTTTATTTTCTTTCTCACAAAGTGTTCCTTGTGTCCGTCGTTCCAGACTCAGAACAACCATTTGTGGATCACACGAAGTCTTGTCCCGTGCGGGATTCGAACCCCCCACCGTTGGCGCACTGGCAGTGACGAGGCGACTACTTAAACTACTACTCCATCCGTGCACTCAAGCAGATTTCGTAAATAACAAGTTTGTTAGTAATCATTTTACCAAACAAAAGTAGAAAATTACTAGTAAGTACGATCAATACTATTTTCTATTTTTCTATATTTATACGGGTCGTTCAGGTATTACGTAAGCACTAATTGGGTGTGGAGGGTGCCCATGTTATCAAAGGCAAACGCCTTTGATAACATGGGCGATTACGACAGCAATATTAACTAATTTAGGTTTAGTATATCTTTTGTAAAATGTATACTATTGTGAATTGAAGATACACAATTATGTGGCTACTTGTCTTCCTTGTCTTTGCTCGGAAGCGAAAATGATGTCAGGGGATTCCCCGAAATGATACCAATGCTTACGTAAGCATAGTGTACATTTAAAACGTGGCATTTGTGGCGCAGGGCTGTCACTTGCATTAATTAATCTTTATTACATATGTATGTATGCTCTTAAAAAATGTACATCATATTTACATGATATGTAAAAGCTTTCGTGTTTTTTAGAAATAAAAATATGTTTTCGTTCTTTATTTTCTCTTTCATAGGGGGTAAGAGCTACACTTAGGCCTAGCGCGCAGGCTTACTCCTAACGGCCACCAATGAAACTGCCATCACTGGTGGTCGTTGAGACAAAATTTTATATTGTTCCCAAGCGCCACAACTGGGGGCGGTTGGGAACAGATGTAATAAATAGAACGTACCTACCTAAGAATTTTGTCTTGTGGTCTAAAACAAAAATATAGATTCTTACGTAATCTTTTTATTTGGAATGTAACTCCTTAATTTAAACATGATAACAGACATACTTTATGGGATTAAATATAATGACCACCAAAAATACTAATTGCACAGCAAAATATGCTTACTAAAATATATCATAACGAGCACCTATACGCCTTAAATCACTGCGTTCCGTCTCGGAAGTGTTAGGTAATGTTAGGTTCCTTCATAAACCCACTCAAAAATAGGAGCCACGCGAGGCTGGGCTCTGTCGACTTAGTTTGATCTCTTTAAAATATTTTAGTAAGCATATTTTGCTGTGCAATTAGTATTTTTGGTGGAACAAAGGCAAAAAATTGAGGAACAGTTAAATACTAACCATACTTTATTACCCTTTCCTGTGTAAGTGGCGATTCGTATCAATGGTTTTAGGCAATAATATTAATATGATATTTTTTTCTTGTTGTTAGTAGCCAACCTGTTGTTAAGAATTGTTCAATATGATTGAAAGCTGTGATGATTTTTCTAATATATACAAATACTAATTTTATAGATTGTTTTATTTACAACAACTATTATTATAACATATTTATAACAACCACCAGTGGTGGTCGCGCAATAAGCCAGCGCGCACTGCCTTGCGGTGAAATGCGGTGCGTTTATTCTACCGCGCGGTAGAAAAAACGCTCACCCCGCGCACTGCAGCTAAAAAAACGCAAGTTTTATCATTCGTACTTCAACTGTGGTGCATACACGTCATCGTTATGGACACTTCACAAGAGTTGTGATCTGTAGGTATATATTTATTATTGCGTAAAAAAAGGGTACCCAAACGGTATTGGTTTCGTCCCTTGACGGCCTTAAGGCCTGGCCTATGAAGGACTTTTTTTTCGTAAGATATAAATCGTTATATACCTGCCGTTTCTCCGGTGATGGCGAAAAACTTTTTGGATACGAATATATATCGATATATTCGTATCCAAAAAGTTTTTCGCCATCACCGGAGAAACGGCAGGTAACATATCTGTGTCGCGTCCCAACAGCAACTGAATGAGTATTTTAGTGCGTTTTTTTCACCGCAGTGCGCGGCACTTCTTGAGATATCTATGCGATACAAAAATATGTGCGGTAGATTCACCGCAAATTTGCAGCGGGAGGCCAACGACGACTTTACCCATTGCGTTTATTTCACCGCAATGCGCGCACTTCTATGATACTATATACTTCACAGATGATGCGTTAAAAAAATGCAAGTGCGCGCTAGGCCTTACTTTTGCTGACAAGGAGGTTAGGAATTACTAAAACCTGCGGGTCTATCGTGAAAATATTTTTACATAATGACATGCCGAAACGAATTGCGAACGAAACAATAAGCATATACCTCGGACCAAGTACTGTGTGATAATTGGTCCGAGGCATATACCTACCATGAAAATACGACGAATTTTAAATTCGTTCGTTAATCATAAAATAGCTTCTAGAATGAATGAAAAATTAGAAGTCTGTTTTCACTTACAAAAATATTATGTAGAAAATGAACTGCTATAAAGCATGATTCTTCATGATATTTGACAGGTTTATCAAAATGTATTTATTTTTATAATACATATGATTTCTTATTATGTATTATTATTAAATGTAATAGTATGTTCTAAATATTGCAATAATTATGATTAATGAATTATTTAAAATCAATATTGGCAACACTATGATGCAAGTTTTGTCAACTGTTGCATTCCAGACTTATTTGCCACGAAAAGCTCTCCCTGTTTTAATATTACATATTTACAATCTATATCATAAATGTTGTGTTTGTGGACTTTTGTGAGACCATTATAGTATTTATCTGCTCGTAAGTCATTACAGTTTGTGTCAATTTAGGTATTAGGGTTTGTTGACGAATATGAATTCGTTGAACATAAAGTTATTTGTTTCTGCGGCGGTTTTGTGTACTGTATAGAACATTCATGAGACCACGGACTGAAGAACACATTTACTAATGGTGGAGTGCTGCTGAATCAGTGCAATGTAAATAGATAGTATTTATACTATGTTACTGCGTGAACTGTCCTGCCCTCAAGCCAATCAAGCGAGGATTGTTAAGATTATCTCTCTCGTCTGGATATCTCAGCCGTAAGTACTCGGATTATTTATTATTTGGTCAATTTTATGACCGATACGGGCTAAATTAGCTATTTTTGAAATAGACATTAAGATTATAATAAACCCTGTCCGATCGTTACAGGTGTTAATACAATAGCTTAATATGAGTACCTAGCTATCATCCTTTTATAAAAATTGATCAAAAGAATTACCCCGGTAAATTTAAATTATTTAAAATAATATCTTAATAGATTACAAGATTACCCAAGGCAACACCGACAATTTATAAATCATAATATCACAAAATAAATACGTACAGAAGTCAATCTACATAGAAAGCGCGTTCGAGCAACGCACACATAGACATCGCTCACGGACACGATATCTCGGAACAGTTGGGAACAGTGCGAGCGCGAGTGCCACCATCCGCTTAAGACGTCGTTGTCTGTAAACTTTTTTGAGCAAAAATGGAGCAACAAAAAAACTTTATTATAACTGTTCCGTGGACGGTTGTTTAAATTCAACATTAAACGGTGAATTGTCGTTTTTTAAGCTACCAGTTGTTTCAGAGAGGTAAGTAGGTACCTATTTGCTTTTAACGTAACACAGAACATTTAGGTAGGTAGGTAAGCGCCCCGGCCCCCGGAGAATATGTTGTAAGGTGGTTATCTATCTAAGCTCGATTTATATAATAGTTTCCTATTTTGAATCAGTATAAACGAAGTAAGTAAATTTTAGTAAGGTAAATTCACGCGACCAAATATTACGTAAGTTGATAACATGATTTTTTATTTGTGTAGATATTGTGTTGTTTTTAGTGTCATTTGATAGGTTTAGGTCTAAAACGGATAGGGCAAAGTAAATTGTTTAAATAGGGTAATCCATTTAGAAGTTATTAGGGATTTTCGATAGTGAAAGTTGTCAAATGTAAAATTTTATGTTTTTCTTCTGTAAACTTTTTATATTGTAATAGTATGTTTATTGTTTTGTTTTAATACTGTAGAATAAGTTTTTTGCTATGCGGGCTATACTGCGGGTTTGGAGTAGCCCCCTCAGTCACCCCATTCACTTTAATATTAATTCGTGCGGCCGGTTGTTTTAAGGTTACGGATTTTTTTTTTTAGATAAAATTATATCTTATTTCAGGCGAACTGTGTGGTTGAGATTGATCCATAGAGAAGATTTAATAGATTCAAGTTGCTCTCGTGCTCGTGTGTGTAGCAAGTTATTTACCTACATTTTCTGTGAAAAACTAATATAAGAATGAAATTAAAATATTTTAGTTATTATTGGTTTATATTATTATTATCTTCCTGTTTCATTCTCAACAATAAATCAAACAACTAGATACGAGTGCCACTACTACGTTTGTGCATAAGCGAAAGTTGACAACCCTAGCGCGACCGCCGAGCGTAGGTATAAAAAGTGAAGTACATACACTTGATTGACTTCTGTACGTATTTATTTTGTGATAATATCCAGGTATCACTAAAGGTTCACCGCCGCCGGTGCGCGCCACGCTGACTCCTTTGAACAAAGCCGCCAAACGCTAGCCGCCGCGCTGCGCGTCGTCCGCGTCGGTAGATTTACCTAATTCTTTGATATAAACCGCTCGCCGCGTTTTACATGAGCAGCTATAACATAGTATCACAATAGTATTAACCTATTGTACGTATCACCTGATATTTAAAAATAACGCATAACGAAATCTTTCTGTTTAAGCTGGCCGCATACATACGTTTTCCGTATTCGATTTCCGAATTCGTTTTCCATATTCGGAGCTCCGAATGCATGGAATCAATATATAATACACTAACTGCCGCATACGTCCGCTTTCTCTCCGAACGGAAAAGATTCCGTATGTACGTTTCGAATGCAAACCCGTGCGTTCGGAGAAACCATTCGGAAAAAAACCTAATGACGTCATGCGGAATGCAGCCCTTGCATACATTTTGTTTGTGTCGGCGCACACGTTCGGAAATTCTCATCCGGAACCGCGCCCGCGGCGCACGCATCGTACGTACGTAAACGATAGTTATAATGTGTAAGGTAGGAACATTAATATTGTCTATTGAAAAATACCCTTGCTTGTGTAATATACATGACGAGGACTACCACAACAGAGATATAAAAGACTAGATGTTCCCACGGTTTCAGCCGCGTTTATCGTTACTGCACCGCCCCCTTGGGTCGTAGCGTGATGTTATATAGCCTATAGCCTTCCTCGATAAATAGGCTATCCAACACTAAAAGAATTTTTCAATTCGGACCAGTAGTTCCTGAGATTAGCGCGTTCAAACAAATAAACAAACTCTTCAGCTTTATTATATTAGTATAGATTTGGCCTGGGGGCAGGTATTTAAAGAGGTATAGTTCATACTATTCACATAATTTCGTTTAAATATGTTTGTTTTATTTAATGTTGTTTTATTATTGTTGATAACTGTTAAATATTGTTATAATTGTTTACTATTGAAATGCAATTGCTAATAAATCATCGTCCTCCATCGACGTGCGTTCACTACGCTATCACTATCCGTACTGACAGTATACATTCCGGATGAAAAAAAACTAACGTGTGCGCTAGTCTCACGGAATTCCGAATCGAGATTACGTGTTAGGAAATCGAATACGGAAAACGTATGTATGCGGCCAGCCTTATGTGTACTTTTTAAGACGGTACAGAGTATTTAAATTTGGTTTATCATATCTAAGTACATACCTTTAATAAGTATAATTGTCAAATAGTTGTAAACTTGGTCAGTCATGCTCCACATGTCCATCTTCAAAGTTAACAAATATGCGGCACCTTTTTCTTACGGCACTACGAACACCACCTACGCAACACAGTTTAATTTGATTTTATTTCTTCGAAAGTCGTCACAATCCGAGTTAGCATTTTTACTTCAGAGTCACAAATTTTAGCATACACGATTTGTTTTACGTGTTTCCACAAGTAAAAGTCTAATGGTGTTAGGTTTGTGGATCGCGGCGGCCACGGGATTTGTCCTGCACGTCCTGTATTCTTGTTAGGGAACTGGGAATTTAAGTAATTAATTACGCACTGCACGTAAGAAATGAGGTGGCGCGCCATCATGCTGGAACCACGTTGAGCTATTGAAGTTCAATGGTAACTAGTGGTTGTGCAGCCGTTGAAAAGCGCGTTCCGACGGGACTGCTAAACCTTGTGGTCTAGAGGACCGTTCCTCGTACTTAGGGTTGCCAACCGTACTCTAAAATAGAGTATTGTACTCTATATCATGTAGGCGTACTCTATAATCTATAACACTAATAGAGTATGCTGAAATACTCTTTTTTACACAATATATATATATACAAAAAGAGAGAAACAGAGCTTCATTGAAATTGATTAAAAATGAGCTCTTGATCTATATAAATTTAGAGTTAGAATGTTTGGAGTCAAACAATTCTTTTAAAAACCATGAAAAATTGTTGTGTTGTAAAAAGTTCGAAAAAATACCTTTTTAAAAATATAAAATAACTGATACTCTTCTTTGGAAGTCCGTACTCTTTATTTACCTCCTTTGAAATCAGATATACTCTATTTCTTCTAATAAAAGTTGGCAACTCTACTCGTACTCCCTACGCGCAGCTGCATAATTACATTGCTTCTAACTAAACACATCTATACATTAAAGTATTCAGGGTTTGAATACGTCATATTATCTAACAGAGAAAATACTCAATGGCGGAAGTCCGAACGAAAGTAGTTTTAGCGCAACACTGAGTACGAAATTGCTAGCACGTGTTATACCTAAGAAACAATAGTAATAGCTAGGGATGCAAACAAAGATTTAACTTTTATAATATTGTCTTCTGTTTACGCAAATGTTATTCATTGAAATTAAACTACTATATACGGATTTTATCGCGTTGTTTATTTGACACTGTTACAAAATTTTTTGAAAAACTGTTACACTACTATAATCACTATTAAACTTTACAAATTTTTAAGCTAATTAAATTATTGAAACTATTTATACTATTACTATACTATTATACTATTTAGATTTATTTTTACACTTTCCCCGACGTTTCGGTTGCTTTTCAGCAGCCATGGTCACGGGGAGACTAAGATGGTAGTTGTCTCAATGTTCCAGTGTAGTTATTTCAAAGTACCCGAACATAATTTAATCATGGGTGTTTCTATTTACGCAGAATGAGCTCAAAGTATCATGAAGTCTAGCTGTGGTTTGCTTCTTCTTGGGTTTGACTATTTGAATTACTGGATCCCAAGCTGGTGGTACACTCCAACCATCTTCTCTATTGAAATTAGGATGTTTCTTGATTTCAATAGCCTCGCGAAGCATCCTTGGTAGGAATCGGTGTTCTTTAGCGAGCATCTGTGGTTTGTCAAATCTCAGGTAGTGGTTGGTCCCCTGTTGCACATGTTCACACACAGCAGACTTCAACGAGCGTTGGTGTTTTACATCAGCTATGTGTTCTTTTATGCGGGTGCCTATGCTTCTCTTGGTTTAACCAATGTATGAGAGTCCGCAGTCACAATCTATTTTATAGACCCCTGCATCTTGTAAAGGTAGTTGGCACTTGACAGATGGTAAAAATTGACTTATCTTCGTTGGCGGCTTGAAGTATGTATTGATTGAAGCTCGCTTCAAGATGTAGCCAATCTTGTCAGTGACACCCTTCACATAAGGTAGTATAGCAGGCTGGCGCTCGACAGTGGCTGGCTTTTCTCGGGATCTGTGACAGCGGCGCGGCTGTTGGAGCTTGTTGTCTTGCAGTACTTGCTTGACATGTTGAAGCTCGGCGTCCAGGTGTTTCTTGTCACAGATCCCGTGGGCTCTCTGAAACAAAGACATTCCCACGGTAGCTAACTGTTTAGGATGGTAGTGAGATTCACCGTTTAAGTACCTATTTGTATGGGTCTTTTTCCTATATACAGTGTGGCTCAAAGTATGATCAGAATTCCTGATGACAAGGACATCTAAGAAAGCTAATGAATTATTTGCCTCTAATTCCATAGTAAATTGTATGTTGTTATTAAGGGAATTAAGATGTTCTAGGAATGCACTTACACTATCTGTTGGTAATATTGTAAAAGTATCATCTACAAACCTCTTATAAATCCTGGGTGTGATGGGGGCAGTCTGCAAAGCTCGAGCCTCAAAGTCTTCCATATATATGTCGGCAACAACAGGCGATACTGGGGAGCCCATTGCCACACCATCGACTTGTATGTAGAATTTATTGTCCCACAACAGATAGCCAGTTGTTAAGCAATGCTTAAGTAGTTCTGCATATTCCTCAGGCATATTGTACTCTATTAGCTTCCTTTTAGTTATTTCAATACAGTCATGTACAGGTATGCATGTAAATAATGACTGTACATCAAAACTAACCATAGTTTCATTGTTTGTGAGACGTAGGTGTTTAATCTCACTCACAAAATGGTATGAATCCTTCACATGTGCTCTCGAGTTGCCTCTGAGTGGTGAGAGTATCTTCGCTACGTGCTGAGCCAGTCTGTAAGTTGGTGTGTCGATCTGGCTCACAATAGGACGTAGGGGAGCGTTTTCCTTGTGTATTTTTGGTAACCCATACAGCTTTGGAGGTTTTACGCAAGCTGGTATTAATTGTTTAACGTCTAGATCTAGTTTTTCGGAGTATTTATGTATGATGTCTTTGGTTTTCTTCAATATTTTGTTTGTAGGGTCTGTCTTAACCTGTTTGTATGTTGTTTCATCTGGCCTAGACCGCAAGTTCTTCAGTGCGACGAATTCATCTTTGGGAAGATTCGGTCTGGGCACTTTAGTTCGACGCAAGACCGATGAAATATCCTGACGTATAGCCTCCAAATTTCGTCGCACTGAAGAACTTGCGGTCTAGGCCAGATATTACAGTACTCCGTGCAGATAAAGGAAACGCTACGGTCATAATGGATACGTCAGATTATAAACATAAAATTGAAAATTTACTTTCGGATGAAACAACATACAAACAGGTTAAGACAGACTCTACAAACAAAATATTGAAGAAAACCAAAGACATCATACATAAATACTCCGAAAAACTAGATCTAGACGTTAAACAATTAAGACCAGCTTGCGTAAAACCTCCAAAGCTGTATGGGTTACCAAAAATACACAAGGAAAACGCTCCCCTACGTCCTATTGTGAGCCAGATCGACACACCAACTTACAGACTGGCTCAGCACGTAGCAAAGATACTCTCACCACTCAGAGGCAACTCGAGAGCACATGTGAAGGATTCATACCATTTTGTGAGTGAGATTAAACACCTACGTCTCACAAACAATGAAACTATGGTTAGTTTTGATGTACAGTCATTATTTACATGCATACCTGTACATGACTGTATTGAAATAACTAAAAGGAAGCTAATAGAGTACAATATGCCTGAGGAATATGCAGAACTACTTAAGCATTGCTTAACAACTGGCTATCTGTTGTGGGACAATAAATTCTACATACAAGTCGATGGTGTGGCAATGGGCTCCCCAGTATCGCCTGTTGTTGCCGACATATATATGGAAGACTTTGAGGCTCGAGCTTTGCTGACTGCCCCCATCACACCCAGGATTTATAAGAGGTTTGTAGATGATACTTTTACAATATTACCAACAGATAGTGTAAGTGTATTCCTAGAACATCTTAATTCCCTTAATAACAACATACAATTTACTATGGAATTAGAGGCAAATAATTCATTAGCTTTCTTAGATGTCCTTGTCATCAGGAATTCTGATCATACTTTGAGCCACACTGTATATAGGAAAAAGACCCATACAAATAGGTACTTAAACGGTGAATCTCACCACCATCCTAAACAGTTAGCTACCGTGGGAATGTCTTTGTTTCAGAGAGCCCACGGGATCTGTGACAAGAAACACCTGGACGCCGAGCTTCAACATGTCAAGCAAGTACTGCAAGACAACAAGCTCCAACAGCCGCGCCGCTGTCACAGATCCCGAGAAAAGCCAGCCACAGTCGAGCGCCAGCCTGCTATACTACCTTATGTGAAGGGTGTCACTGACAAGATTGGCTACATCTTGAAGCGAGCTTCAATCAATACATACTTCAAGCCGCCAACGAAGATAAGTCAATTTTTACCATCTGTCAAATGCCAACTACCTTTACAAGATGCAGGGGTCTATAAAATAGATTGTGACTGCGGACTCTCATACATTGGTCAAACCAAGAGAAGCATAGGCACCCGCATAAAATAACACATAGCTGATGTAAAACACCAACGCTCGTTGAAGTCTGCTGTGTGTGAACATGTGCAACAGGGGACCAACCACTACCTGAGATTTGACAAACCACAGATGCTCGCTAAAGAACACCGATTCCGACCAAGGATGCTTCGCTAGGCTATTTAAATCAAGAAACATCCTAATTTCAATAGAGAAGATGGTTGGAGTGTACCACCAGCTTGGGATCCAGTAATTCAAATAGTCAAACCCAAGAAGAAGCAAACCACAGCTAGACTTCATGATACTTTGAGCTCATTCTGCGTAAATAGAAACACCCATGATTAAATTATGTTCGGGTACTTTGAAATAACTACACTGGAACATTGAGACAACTACCATCTTAGTCTCCCCGTGACCATGGCTGCTGAAAAGCAACCGAAACGTCGGGGAAAGTGTAAAAATAAATCTAAATAGTATAATAGTATAGTAATAGTATAAATAGTTTCAATAATATAATTAGCTTAAAAATTTGTAAAGTTTAATAGTGATTATAGTAGTGTAACAGTTTTTCAAAAAATTTTGTAACAGTGTCAAATAAACAACGCGATAAAATCCGTATATAGTAGTTTAATTTCAATTTAACTTTTAATCAATATTTTCGATTAATACGGTTAGTCAGTGATAAAATAGATTAGGTACATACACATGCAAACCAGAAATTTTATGTTATTATACCAAATACGATATCGATATCCTATGAAGAACACAGTTATGATAACCCGAAATCGAACCTTTTAATTTAGGTATAAAAATGTTAAGCATAGGCGTAAGTAAACACCTACGCCTATGCCTATTATCGGAGTTCAATAATAGCTGGTAAAACGTGGGTGTAATAATACACATATGCCTAACCTTTCGGGGATACAGGCGTGATACTATGTATGTATTCCTATTATTAAATTTTAAATCTGAAGAAAAATGCATACTTACATAAAGTTGAGTTTTGTACGCAAGAGTATTTATTGTATTTTACAAATAAAGACACTTTCATATTTAGAATTACATATTTTTTTGCGCCGGATATGACCTTTACAAGAACGACGGTTTTTAATAGAAAAATAAACACATCAAAGAAGCCGCGTTTTAATGGAGTGTTGCCAGTCTGTGCGAAATCCCAGGGATTCAAAGGTATAATTGCTGATCAAATATTATGTTGACGTTTTATGATGATATAGACGTTTTTTATTATTTTTCTTGGCATGACAAATAAGCCCTGGATGGATCGGACAGCGTTTTCTATATACTGTATATATCATAGGTCTTTAACTTATTGAGTTGCAGCAGTACACCAGTGGCCGGATATAATAAGTTTTCAATTATATCTGCATTCCAACAATTAACAGGTTAATATATCTATACTATTTTATTCGTCGGCCTCGATGGCGTAGTGGTTGGTGTAACCGACTGCCACGCCCGAGGTCGCGGGTTCGATTCCCGCACAAGTCAAACATTTGTGTGCATGAACATGGGTGTCTGTCTTGGTCTGGGTGTTTCTATGTATAATATGTATGTATTTACAAAAAAAAAAGTATATATGTATGTTTATCCATTGTCTAGTACCCATAGTACAAGCTCTGCTTAGTTTGGGCTAGATGGTGTTGTGTGTATGTGGTAGAATATATTATTATTAGTATTATATTATTATTTTAAGCTACCTGCAAAGGATCAATAATGTTATGTAATGCAACTACAGACTATACTATATACACTGTTCAGCACTGTGTCAGCACTGTGTCAGCACTTGGAAAATGGTCTTATGGACACCATCAAGTATTCTTTGTCTGTGGAACTTCTACACTAAAGACAACCCAATTGACTAGAAGGTAATATTAACATGTATCATTACATAATAGTACATAACAAGTCTATATAGATATTTAAAATATGAATATATGGATTTATTTGTGTCTGTTGGTTCTTGTCTATGTTAACTAATATTATATTATTACAACAGTGAATATAATTAAATAATAATATATCTAATATTATGTTTATTTACTAAACTATTCTAATTTAATGTTGATTTATGTTGAATGATTTTATGTCCTTTTGTCTCTAACAAAATAAACAAATTACAGCCATATTATATATCCATAATAATGCAATATTTCAGATACTAGTCTATCAATATTTGCAATTCAATTATGTTCTAACCGAAAATTAAAAAAAAATTAAATCATCTTTCTTCTTGTTAAATAAGTTGTAGTAGATCTAATTACAATATATTTCCTCAGTTTATTTATAAACAGTTTTATTAAATAATTATTTTGATACTTATTTATTTTATTAAAATTAAAATAACCTAACCTTGTCTTATTTTAGTATAACTTACTAGTAATTCTTAATTAATTTATTTATTTACAACTATTATTACAGGCAAACCCAATGCAATAGTGAAGCAATCCTAATAATATAACAACTTATTTTCTATAACTTATTATATATAATGTTATCCTCGTGAATTCACTCAGTGTACAAGCAAAAATGTCCATCTCCTCTGCTACAAGTTTAAGAGTGCGAAGCGCTCGCGTCAGGGGCGCCTAATTCACCAGATTAGTGCGGCCACGAGATACAGCCAACAGCTGAGGCCGACGTCGCCGCCACACATATCTGTCCGGCACACTCAAATAGACTAACTCTAAACTGTTGGCGTTATGTATCATGCCTCTAATTAATTTAAATAAATATGAGACAAGTGCGAACTCACGCCTAACTCTCAGCTCGTTGTATCCTAATATAAACAAGGTTGGATACATAAGCGGGTAAAAAGGATATACTCCATAGAGTCTGAAATATAAAAATCTAACAAAATTATTTTGTATTCGCTCCAACATGAGACTATATTTAATCTCATGTGGGGCCCATATGACTGCATTATATTCTAATTGGCTTCTCACCAAAGTGTTATATAAAGCGATAATCGCCGTAATATTTGTGAAACCACGAACGGTACGTATCATAAACCCAAAATTTCTGTAGGCCTATTTACAGCACTTGACTATATTATGATCACAAAACCATATAATCAAGTGCTGTAAAAAATATCACCTGCACATGTTTACCCCATTATAGGTACTAGTATTTCATTAACAAATTAGTCTATGTACCCGAAAGGGTAGGCAGAGGCTTATAACACCCACGTTTTGCCGTTGACACAGATGACTTAGTGGTTTAAGCGGTTGACTCGCCATTACTACTGCCCTGGGTGTTATGGATTCCATCCGAACGGGACAAAAGTTTCTGAGTTTTTCAGAGTTTGAGTGTTCTTTGTATCCATTGTTTAAATGTTTATAATGTCCTCCGCGACATAGGACTTCTGCCTAGTACGAGAGTTGTCTATTAAAATACAAAGACAGACAAATAATTAAAATACAAAGATAGATAAACTTCGTGCTACCGCTGATAACAGCTCGACAGAAAAACCCAAAAATACACTTCGCCGGGAATCGAACTCGAGACTTCATGTGCAACAGTCGTATTCACAACAACCTATATTAATTAAATTTAAGAAATGTATTCATTAGTTACAACTGTATGTTTTTAATAAACGGCTTATGTTTAACTTATCACCAGATATAGTAAAATATAACAGTCAAAAATAGTAAATGATCACCAAATTGCACAGCAAAATATATCTAATAATATTTAAAGAGATCAAAATAAGTCGACGGAGCACGGCTTCGCGGGGCTCCTATTTTTGGGTGGGTTTAAGAAGGAACCTAACATAACCTCCTAACCCTTTCGAGACGGAATGCAGTGATTTGAGGCGTATAGGTGCTCGTTATGATATATTTTAGTAAGAATATTTTGCTGCGCAATTAGTATTTTTGGTGGTCAATATATTTAATCCCTTAATAAACTATTATTTTTACTCATGTTTAATTCTACCAGTGTGGTTTGCACTATAATGTAATTAATTATATTTTAATTTCCAGATTTATTGATTTAAGAAAAATCGTTGGATTATAAATTGCGGTAAAAGTCGAATATATTATATCCTCACATCACCTTTATTGCAAAATCAGCCAGTAAAAATTAGTTAAATCTTAACTTTTTTTTGCGTGGGGAATTGTGATATGTGTATTAAAGATAAGAAATTCGGTAAGATTAATAATAATTATTGTCATAGTGATTTCTATTATTTTTTATTTTTCAATACCAAGACATATTTCGTATGTACGTAAATATGTGTAATTAATAAACGTTCTAGTGATTCTTATCGATATCTTTCATTTAATAACGTTCTGTGAAACAAATACATCCCAGCACTACGCTACTGAGTCGTAGGTGCTCTTCGTGGACAAAAATTGATAAATTTGAATCTACGAAGAGCACCTGCCAAAAATATTGATGGGTACCCTTCGTGGACTAGGCTAGGTGCTATTCGCGCAGGTGCCATTCGAACGGGTGCTCTAAGTGGACTACGTCCATTGCCGGACTTCGTGCTACTACTGAGAATTTCCTAATAGAAAAATCTAAGACTATCTAACTCGGGAGTTGACCTCGGCACCTTACCGTCGCATGCAAACATTACGACCACTGAGTTAGAATAAAAATGTAACTAGAATAATTAAGGAAATTAGGACCTTTTACAAATGCCTTGTATAAAATTGTTAGACATTTTGCTAAATAAATTAAGCATTTATTATGTTACAGAGATAAATACAATAGATATTAAAATAATATCGTCCTGTGTCCTATTATACTGCGTGCTTGTTAGATGTACGCGGATTTTAGTGAGTCTTCAATAGTGTTTCTTACTGCACTAATTGATATGTAGTCACCTAAAATAAATAAGATGTTTTTATTAAACCGGCAAATAAATTATTTTCTTTATTTCCCCTTTGCCTATTTGTACGTGTTGATTTATGCAGTAAAATTATTGTCTCACGTTGAACGTTTCTCTGAGTCCCTCTCATATAGCGACGGAGCCCGATTTTGAAATTATTGTTTCTAATTTTGCCATTGCAAAAAAAATATCATACAAATGTTAAGGTCGATGGTAGAATTAAAAAAATGTTGATATAGCATAACACGGATAAGTTTCATTAGTATTATTATTTATTTTTATTAATATTCTTAATTGGTACAGACGTTAAAATAAATAAAAGATTACTTATTACATCAACATACGTGCAAGATTAAATCACTCCCACACACTCTCCATTAAAGCTCTATTATTAATAAAATTCGCAATCACGAAACTAAAAAGTTACCTTTTAAGCTTTCGTGTATATTGAGGTTGAAATTACGCTATTTTTACGCAATTGGATGTCAAAGTGACATTAGCACGTTTTTCGTACCACGTAGGGTTTAACGTACAAACGTCATACGACGAAATTCGCGACGAATTTCGGAACGAATGATGTTTCATGGTAAGAATAAGCACGAACGAACGTACGCAATTGCGTATTTTAACGCATTTCACGGTAGACCTACTGCTTACGTGATATTGGTAAGCATTCGCTTGCGGTTAACTTGTGTTTAACCTTTTGGGTTGTTGGCTTATAAATAATTATGCACATTTAATATAGATTGACAGTAACTAAATAATTAACCTTTTGAACGCCACGCCATAACGGCACCTCCATGTCCTGTACGCCAAGCCCGAAAATCGACATAAATACCTACGTAAAAAATAGGGATTCCAAAATTATATCGATAACCATTATTATTTATGCTTTGTCAATACTTTTAGAATAAAAATCGACCATTAATTCAAACATACAAAAACATTCTAATATTAAATCTTTCACTACCTCTGATTCAAGTTGTTACAGAATTGTTGACAGAGTTGGGCAATATTTATTCGAATGAGTAACGAATAAATAAATGATTTTATTCGTTATTTACGAATAATAAATAATTACCTTTATTTAAAGCAAAATCATTTGAATGACAAATAAATTATTTTATTCGTTATACGATTAATAAATAAAAATAAAGCATGAGTAAAGTATAAAAGTTGTTCATAATAATGAGTACAATCACCCGCTAAGAGGTTTGCACTATACTAAAAATAGGATCGGATACTTAGCCGTTGTCAAGTGTTAATTATTTGTAAGCGATATTTATACATCTTCATATTCTTAAAATACTTAAAATAGATTCTCGTATTTAACCTCATTAAATATAAAATATCAACAATTATAAACCTAGAGGCGTGGCGTAATCGGGGCGGGCGGGAGCGGAAGGTTCCGGGCGGCACTTTTAGAGAGGCGGCAAAATTTCACGATAAATAATAATATCTTGTAAATATAGGAACTGCAATACACAACATTGATGACTGTCTTTACCGAAAACTTCATTAGAATTATTGAAAATTATAGTATTTTAAATTTAAATTCCTAAGTAACAGGGCGGCAAAAAAGAATTCCGCCCCGGGCGGCTGACACCCACGCTACGCCCGCCGCCGCTGTATAAACCGATGCGTATGATTGACGATAAGGGAATATCGAAAATGTATCTTCGTAACTATTTTTCATTTTAAAATCTAGTAAAACTACTATTTTCTCAGTGACTAAGCTTATAATTACTTTTTTAAAATAGTTACAACAAAAATTACGCGAATTTAAGTCATCTAGGTAAAACATTAATATTACTAACCAATATACCACATCACTAGCAGTCGAGTATAGACGGCATTGACGTGAGGGAACATACTTTTTTAACAATTAATTGTGTTGTTTTTTATGATCAAATATTTGAATAACTAATATGCAATTTTGTTTGCTGTGTACAATTAAGTAGTAATTGGGGATTCAATGTTTGAGTAGTATCAATGAAACACAGAAAAGTAATGATTTAATATTTTTATTTTGTATTTTTCTGTGACCTGTTTTTTGTCGAGTATAGACGACGTTGGCGCACAGGGCACGCTTGCGCATGTCGAGTATAGCCGACGTTGACGTTCAAAATGTTAACACTTTTTCACGGTATGTTCTCCTTTTAAAAAAACACAATATCCATGAGAAATCTGGTTATTTACACAGTTGATAACTTCTATGCTTTGAAATATTTATGGGATGTTTTAATTGGTTTATTAATGCTGTTATATCATAAACCTGTTGGGTCTCCGAAATACAACATATGCATATTAAACCAAACAAATGAAAAATAAAGTGACAGTGTTCTGAAGAACCATAACATAGACAACTAAAGGTTATCCAGCTTGAGGGAAATCCCCTATATATCAAACTAGATAATATTGGCAAATTAACCATGTTTATTATTATTTTATGACATGTTATGTTTTATTAAATTACTTTATTACAATATTCAGTGAATATGAATATTTGTATGCATTGATTCATTCATTTTATATATAGTAAGTATAAATATTGCAAATATTGTAATATTTACAACATTACACAATATTCAAAGTCTTTGCATAACTTTATTTCAAGACTAGCTATATTACTAAAAGCAAATCAACATGAATAGTGTGTTAAGCTCGTTATATAGATTTCATTTTACAAAATGTGTTAACATTAACCAATATGTTTTAGCGTAATTATTAGCATTAAATAAAATTTTGCTTATGCAGCTTAGCAGTAATATAGTGTTTATAATATTAATGCTGATAATATGAGATATTTACATTAAAATTTAAAACTTACTATTTGTATAGTATACACGCAATACCTTAATCCCTCATAGGTACGAATCTTGGAAATGAAAATAGAACATGCTTAGTGTTATATTAATTGCTGATATCAGAAAATGTATAAATACATATTTATTTACTGTTAAATATTAAAAACTCACAACTAGTGAATAGTACCACCAATGTGAATTAATAAAAAGATACATCTTTCTGCAAACTGCAACAGTAGACAAAAAGCAACTGCAGTTTTATTGTCTTTATGTAGCTTGCATGTCTATGCAAGATGGAGAATCAAATGTACTCAGTGCCCACACACTATAAGAAAGTACACTTCAATGCAGCAATGGTAGCCACATCATAAGAACAAAATGAAGTTCAAAAAGATAGCAGACACTTTGAAATATTATATACACCAAATTGAGAAAAAGGACAAACTTACAGCCATAATCTATAGCTTGCTTCAAAGCTTGAATGGCAATAAGTCTTCTAATTCTATTTATGAGCACTTGGGCAATAATAAAGTTTATAACTGCCTTAATTACTAACAATAGAATATTCTAGAGATTTGCTCTACATTGTGACAATATGTAATAGTAAATCTTTTCATAATGGGAACAGAGATTTACCTAATGAATTGCAAATATTATAAATCAATCTTATCTGACACACTTCAATAAAATGTGAATACATAACTTTTGTTACTTGTTCAAAATAAGAGACAGCTTCAACACTGTGAAAGTTTAGCAATGTATAGGATAAAATAAATATATTATCTAGAGAATAAGAAATAAATTCACCTTTTCTATTTATCTTATTATTGTCAAGTGATAATTAAAAATAATTAAGACTTTAAAACCAAAATAGGGCATAGAACTTATAATAAAATTTAAGCATTTTACTCTGATATTCTCAAGGTAATTGTATCAAGTCAGTGCCAATAGACCCTTTATTAAAATTATAATTTACAAAAGGATTACATATACTCATACAGGTAACATACAACTGTCTTATAGATTATCAATAATTTCGAAGAAAATATTTAGATCAGTTGCCTCCAGACACCATTTACTTCTCATAAATATTTAACAGATATTTCATGAAACAAACATGGCCATTTTGATGAATTTACTACCTACGTAGTATCGATGGATATTCAAACAAATGCACATTCTAATTATGTATTTCACGTTGTAAAACATTGCAAATATTGAGCAATAACACTTACCACCACCTTTAGGCATTTTTCAGTTTTCAATATTCACTCTTCACTACTGTAAGACAATAAGCAAATTATGTACAGGTACCTACTAAAATCACAAATAGTAATTAACTTTAAATATCAAGAATACTTTTATATATCTCGTGAATAGCAAGGACTAGTAATTTCAATTAAACTCTAAAACACTGAAAAATATCAATAAGCACCTGTGCAAACTGCTAAGTTATTTTTTTCGGTGAATTAATGTTTTGTTAGGGATTTAGGAATGTACTATAGCTAGTTGAATGTCGATATCGATGCGTCAAAAATCAATAATATTCTATCGACAAAAAAATCTAAAACGAATGCGTTCCGAATATACTTACATTTAGAAAAGTTTGTCTTTATTTGATTGAAGAATTTACTGTATGGAGGCGAGATTAAAACAAAGTTTACTAAGTTAATTACACAAATGTACTAATTATTATTACAAGAGTTATGCAAAGAAACAATAATAATTGATAGTAGATATGGTGCCTGGACCGGAATTTTCTGGTCCACCCCAGAATTATGTATTTCAACACAAAATTCTAGAGCGATATGCAGGTCAACCCTGTTTAAGGGCCGAAACGCTTTAGACGGCTCGCGAAGCACTATTATTATATAACGCCACTGTCCCGCTGACCAAAGGCCTCCCATATTTTTTCACTCAATAAGTATTAATAATTAACAAACAGTTTAGTTCATCTTGTAATCTTCGTCAAGATCAGCCAAGATGTAAGATTTTGCCATGCGACAGGTATTTTTAACTTATTTTAGCATAGCTGTTTTTCGAGTGATTTATGTCATCAGTCAGTTTGTGCTGCAACGTGGGAAATATATTTAATCTAAGCTATAACAATTAGTTAAACAGCTAATCGTTTGGCTAAAGAAGAGCAAGAAGGTCTTCTGCAGATAATGGTAACATTTCGTTAAGAGATGTAATGTTCCTACCTATATTAGACCTAATAATTATAACCTACCATTATTCTGGGTGTAAGGGAGCGTTAGCGGCGCTAACAGTGCGTTGTATTGGTAGCAATTCATTGCATACCGTGTAATAATGTTAATCATTATAAAATTAATCTTATCTTAATCTTGCGTTTTTATGATTAATAGAAGTTTGTGTCGAGGTAAGTACCTATAGAAAGACGTCTTGCTAAATTTTTCGGTACGCCACCGTCCCTTACACCCAGTATAACCGTAGTTGCATGATAGCCAACCATTGTGCTGATACCACTTGTCTAACTATCAGTTTTGTCAAAAAGAGAGCCGTAATCTACAAAATAATTAGATTCACAAGAAATTTATTCGAATTTACTCAACTAGCTTCGAAACTAATCAGAATTCTTTATCGTAAAAACGGTGACAACGTTTCGATCACCTCACCTGCAATGCTTGAAATACGAAATACATATCGTCACTAGAGCTATTTCAAAATGTTTTTGAATTTGTAAGTTGTACAGTACTACCTATCCTGTTAATATTGTTTTTCATTCAATAAGATATGCTACTTCGTCGGTCCCGTATTATTATTTTAGACGATTCCGCATAGACCTGATAAGATTTTTTAGAAGATTTTGCGGAAGAGTATCCTACTTTTGTGTAAATGCAATTCTAAGCTCTGTAATGATTAGGACGGCTGTATGTCTTGCAAAACTCGCTTGTTTTACATTGTCTTACATATGTTCATTGCATTTTAGTCTAGGATGCATGCTGGTCAATTCACAAATTGAAATGATAGGCACTATATTAGCATCTAAAATGTATATTCTATTGTGTTGAAATCACGGCAAGCACCACTCTGTGGAGACATGTCGATTAACACAAGTTCTACTCGGCTTCCATCGCTAAACTTTACGTGACCCAATTACTTAAGAATCATGCTCCCAAATCCAACATTGAACGTTTTGCAACCAATGTCGAAAAATACCCGTTTATCGCAATAAGGTCATCAAACAATCAAACAATTTACACCTGGTATTCACAACACAAGTTAAATCATACCTTGGATACTAATTATAGTGTTAACTCTTTTTTTTATGTCAATGAATATTTTATTTATTGATTTTATTTTTATCGATCATTAGTATACATCTCTATAGAACAAAATTCTAGAATCTGACGGAGTGAAATTAAAAAGTCCCCTAAAATGTATTGCCAGTAATAATTGACCAAATAGGGTAAGCCACGTACATAGAATTAGAATATTTTCGCTACGCGACATTACATTGTATAACACACGTTTAGTAATTCATGAAATTCGTGATATAGCAAACGTTAGATGTGCTATATCCATGCAAAAAAAAAATAATAATGCTTCTTCAGCACAAAATAATAAAGAAATTAGAAAGTCGGTAAGTATTTTATGAGTGACGCTGCCATCTTTGACGCTGCTCCTGAAAGGCGTGACATCGTGACACCATAACGCATCGTGACCGTGAGCTGTGACACTGTTTTTTCAGTTGTATATAAAGTACTCTGTGCACTGTTTATATCTTAATGGTATTTCATCTGAGCGTCTCCGTGCTTCGGAGGGCACGTAAAAAGTCGGTCCCGTTTGTTGCCAAATTGACAGTCAAGCCATGTCAGAGGCCTACGGGCGGCCTGAACAACTCTTGTCAACAGGTTGGCCACTAACCACACGAAAAGGAGAAAGAAGAAGAAGACTGATAATTGATAATAAATGTTCCATCCCCATGCCCATAGAGGAAACATAAATATGTCGCCCATAAATACAATATTAGTGTCAAAACATTGACTTATCGTTAAAATCTCAATGTTCTTTTATGTTCCTTATTTTAGTGTTCATAAAGATTAATCTACATTGAAATACAGTAAACATTTGTTTATAATAATTATAATAGATAAACTGAAACTACTGAATCGTTTTGAACGCCAGTAATTTAAAGGTCAATGGTTTTTAATAATTCTTTCATCATGATTTATTTATTTCTAAATAAAGTAATTTTTTTTCTAAAAAAGGAAACCTACGTCATCCAGAACAGCTAGTAAGTTACATAAATATGAATTTCCTTTTTTTTTTAGCTTTTAAATATTTCCTGTAGTAAACAAGTGTGTTTTTCATCGTGTCAATCCTAACTTCCTAACTAATAATATAAAAGTAAATGTGAGTTTGTTTGTTACGCTTTCACGCCTTAACTACTTGACCGATCATCATGAAATTTCGCATACACCTTGTCAGGATAATAAAAAAGGACATCGGGTACCCTTCATCCAGGAAAAAGTAGTATTACTAACCATAATTTTTTAACTTGGGAGTATGCATTGACGCGTATCTCTCTGCGGAAAAGGGGAGCGTTATGTCGGGCTCACCCAAGAACATATGGAACGTGCCGGCTACTACCGAACTACTACTAACCTAAACCACCACAAAACCAATTTGGTTTTGTGCACTTGGTAACTGGAACTATTTTAGCATAACGAGTACAATAAAAATAAATAGTTACAGGTCACTTAGATCTAGGTACAACAGGACTCGATTGCAACGATGAACATCATTAATCACGATAGTTAAATTATGGTAATAAACTAACTCCGGCTGACACAGGTAATGACTGGCCACGGTTGTTTTGGCCAGTTCCTGTGTCGTATACGCCAGCAAGAGACGCCCGGTTGCCACCACTGTGACGACTGCCGCGCTGCACACTTTGGTGGTTTGCCTCGCCTGGGCATTGCAACGCCGCAGCCGTGAGCTGATCGCGGCAGTCGGATTGCTTGCTCTCTCGCTCCCGGCCGTAGTTCAGTCTATAGTCCGGAATGAGAGGTCATAGAACGCCGTTGCCTCCTTCTGTGAGGAAGTGATTTTGCATCAAGGAAGTGGCGGAGCGGGAGAGGGAGCGTTTAAACCCTCTCCCCAACCGCAGAACCGGGCGCCAGAGGGCGCGAGACGACCTCCAGCCACCCTGAGGTTTGACCTGAGGGTGGCGGGCTTTGTGGGCCCTCCCGCCATCCGTTCAGCACCAGGTCCGAGAGGTAGCGTGCGTGTTCCTACGCGCGCCTCTGTGTCGTGTCCGTCTCGCCTCTAGGGGGGGAACAGTAGGATTTTTGTCTAGTGGTGACCTTAGGGTAGGTTTCTTCGTGTATTGACCAGCCGTTTCATATGGCGGGCCGAAACCTCGGCGGGGTCGCGACCGCATGTGCAAGTGATTCGCGCGGCCCCGCCGATAGTGGTTTTGCCGAGAAACACCGTGGTAGGTTTAGTCGGTATTTCGGGAGGTACATTATTCTTATTCCATCTTTCTTTTTTACCCCGGCGAGTCCGACAAAAAAAAAGGTAATAAACTAACTAACCGATTACCTACTACGTCCATAGATTACTGAGACCACAAACCCTACATAACACGATGAATATCATCCCGAAGTAATAGGTTAGTATATTTTACGTGTGTCGTACGGTGAATACTAAAGCATTGCCAACTTAGCCTTATTATTGGAATCCACTGTTTATCACTAGAAGTAGTTACTATTGTATCATTTGGCGAATACAAATGACAAGAAAACTCCAACTAAACTGATACTAAAAACTGGAAAATGAATTAACCTGTTCCTATTATAATGTGATGCGATCGCAGCACAAAAGCGAAATTTATGTCTATACTTTAGTTGAACTTGGCCAGTTGATAGTTTAGTTTGAATTATACCGGATATCTATTCTGTTAGCTAACCTTTTCACGTGGCACACTTACCGCATATTAAGGTGAGATCTTTTGCTATTGTTTATGGATGAGGATTATATAATGCTAATAGCTTTAATTTTATTTGTTGTTACATCGGTGAAGTAATGCAACGGCCGAAGACAAAACCCATTAGACAATCATAATTTCTTAGCGGACAGTTCCCTCACACTAAGAATATTTCTTAATGATATGTACAATACCGCCGTCCATGCAAAAGCATATTATTATGAATCGGTAGTATGGTGGATATCTACATTAATATGAAACAAATAAAAAAGTAAAAACAGACCAGACAGAGGCTTTAATTTTATTTTAGGCTGTCCACGCAATAGAGGACTTATCCTCTATTGCGTCTATGGTAATTGGTTATCTGTTACTTATTGCTTTTGTTGTTGTATGTGTACTCTGTGTCTGTAATTGTGTTCATTATCAAAAATCAAAATTCAATATTGAACACTGGTGCAAACTAAACGGAGTAAATTATTTATGGATCGGGTTCGCATTATTTGTTGTAAAACTAAATCATAAAATATCCCTTAGACTTAAATATCATTATAAAGTAATTAGAGTGATAGACATTTTGATCTGTGCTTAAAAATATTTAGTGCAGTTTTAGTCATGTGTATTGAAGTGTTTACTGCTACGACATTCGGCAGTTTATCGTCTCTTTATTTGAAATATGGCTTATTACAATGCCGACAATGTTGGTAATGTAATCAACTCATCTGGATGTACCGATGATACTAATATAACAGACGATCTTACTATAATACCTTTAGAAAAAGACAGTTTTGGTGAGTGCCTTCGTTGTGATAATACGAAATAAGTCTGTAAACTATTGATCAGTTTATTTACTAATTTTATCAAATTACAGCGATATGTGAGTTATGTGGTCGTGTTGGTCGCCGGGGTCAGTTTTATATAAGAAACAATAAATTTTGTTCACTCCGATGCTATTATAGTAATTCTAGAAGACGTCATTGTAATTGGAGATTCAAATTGATGGAGGGTGCAGAACACATGGCGGGTATGATACCGCTGGAGCCACTGCCTCAGTTGCAGCAATGGCAGGCCACATTAAACGACTTGCAGGTATGAAATTTCTAACAGTTACATATGTATAATTTTATAGAATTCATTCAGTATTCTTATCACAACAATGTTTACATTATCTTCTAAACCTTATCTAAAATGGTGTTATCATTAGTAAATCTTGTTTATATTGTGTTATATTTTCTGTCAAGCATTTATATTTATTGTTAAAAGTCTTTACAGGCTGGGCCTATAAAGCAATCCGCAGCGCTAGTTGCCAATAGTTATGAATGGAAGGATGAACTCTTTGGATGTGATTTTCTTGCCGCACCTGTAAGCTTATTTAAACATGCTCCACTTCATGAAATGTGGGACAATACATTTGAAGGTATGAAGGTGGAAGTCAAAAATACTGATTGTGACAATTATTCAGAAAAATTGAGTGACTACTTCTGGGTGGGCACTGTGCTAAAGGTAAGGCACTCCTATTTTAAAGTTATGATTTATGTGTAAATAATTTAGCATTTTATTTGAGGCTTTGACACATATAAAATGACTATGATGCACTATTTTTAAACATAACAGCAACATGTCAGCTGACTTTAAAGCTTCACACTATTAAGAGTAGTAGCCTGTTCCGAATGGAATGAATGTTGTAAATAAGTGCCATTATGTGGTTTTTAAATGTAATCAATATAATTGGGCTTTATATTCAAAATGTTTTTAATACGCTCTATAGACTAAGGTAAAAGTTTATCATAAATGTAATATAATTATATTTGTAGGCCTTCTACTATGTAAATATCAGGTAAAAATTTGCCATGGATAATGTCAAAGTAAAAGACAAAATCAGAAATCATTTATTTGTTTAGGTTAGAAAATAACACTTATGAACAACAAAATAAACAGGTTAGTGAGTTTGCTCACTTTTAAATTTGTGGTTTTAAAACCAAGCTGATATTGGGTAAAATTCCTGTAGCTTATAAAGAGAGCTCTCTTTGTGTATCAGTGTACACAAAATGTGACTCCCCATGCAGAAGACTCCTTTTTAATCAACTAATCAACATCAATATGATATTGATGTCCTGAAACACAGGTTTATCCTAGTTCAGACAGGCTTAAATATATCTTTTGTAACTTGATTTATTTTGTTTACACTATTAAGTAATTTATCCTTTGATCTATGATGTAGTGTAAGGATGTATCCTTTTTCTGTCAATAAATAAAGATTTTTATTATTATACTATAATTAACATTATAACAAAAATGCATTATATGAATTAAGAAAACTGCAATATAGTAAACTCTGTATTCAAGTCTTTATTGAACAACAAGCTTCAAATGCCGAGATTTTCTTAGGCCTCAAGTGATTTGTAAGAAGTCACTGTTAAGTGACCCATGCTCGTCATGGCGCCAGACTCCAGGCCTATTTAGCAACTTGAGTGCTGCACAGTTGAATCAAGTGTGAAAAATTATGACTTCAGGACTCAAGTCCTTTGCAAAAATAATTATTAGCGTTTATGTTGGCATAATATTATAATGTTATTGCATGTGCAGGATTGAGAGAAAGCCATACATTTTGCGACACATTGTTGTTCTTATACCTCCTATTTGTGATAGTTTTTATTATATTTTATAATTTCTTTCTTAATTCTAAATATTCTTTTTAAAAACTAACACAATTATTTTATTAATACATTATATACGTAGTTGTAATGATTAAAGCCATATACAAGGGTAAGGTTAAAAGTTCTTGGTCTGACAATGAAAGACTGGGATTTTTTACATTATCTTTCCTGATTTTATCGCACTTGGTTCAGTGCTTCACTGTATCAATATTCCTTCCCGGAAATGGGAATCTGGAAGACTGTGAAATGATTAATCTACAGCCCCTCAACTTCTTTATTGGATGCAAAGCTGGCGAATAGCAAATTTCTTCAACACTTTGGTAACAGATAGAAGTAAATCCTACCCCAAAACCCACAATTCAACCATTACCAACATAATGTACATACCGTCACCCTTGTGTACAGGTGCATTATTCCGACGAAAGATCATTATCAGATTTTCTTCTTTTTCAAGCTACGCCTAGCCATGTCCAGGCTCGCGAAGTTTGGCATCCAGCTGGTCAAGTAGGTTAGAGTAATATTCAACTGTAATTTGTTCTACCGTTTTTAACGTATTCAATTAACAGGATCCCTTTCGCATCCCAAAACATGCTGGCCATGACTTTCCAGCAGATGCGATTGATTTCTCTTTCTTTGGCGCAGAACCACTGGCTTCCACCCACTGCTTCAAGTGGTAAACTCACATCACATCCATGGTGACAAATCGCTACACAAAATCGTTTGAACCCCTATTAAATCGATCCAAAGGTTGCTGCGAACATCGTGTGATCATCCGCTTATGATCGATCATCCGCTTATGATCGACAGAGCTTTCGCATCCCAAATTCGAGGAACATTTTCTTTTATCCTCACAGCCTCAGCTATCTCACTCACTTATCATTTAACACGATATCATGCACTTTTCTGATGTTGTGGTTGAAGTTTTTGGCTGTAAATCACGTGGGTCATTTTCGAGTGACGTGTAAACATGTTTAAATTCGTCTGCCTGCTTTAAAGCGGTTTACATAAAAAGGAGCAGAAACCCCGTAAATCTTTGTTAGCATCGGATGAATTACCTTAGAGGTTAAAACATTCAAAACGAAAACGATTGTGAACGCACGATATTCAGGGTGTACTATGCCAAATCGAATATCAAATGATCGACCACTATAAGTCGAACGTCTAAATACTCCAACATTCACAATATCGAATGAATAATAAAAAATAGAACATTTAATATATCGTGCATTCAATACATCGAATGTTCAAAATATCGAGTGTACTATGGTACCTACTAAAAAAAAATAACCACGAGTGTACACACAGCGACACATCAACCTAGACTGTTTGGACTTTGAAATATTAGAAGTTGAACGCTGCAAATCGTGCGAGAGAGTGCGTTATATTTTTGTTACGCTCTATCCTTACCATTACATCGACACTACTATGCACTGTCCCTTTCCGACAATTCTCTATTTTGCATGTAGCGTAGTTATGCGCATATATAAGACCAAGGGTGTCTAACTTGGTGTGTAGCTCTGTGTACTAGGGTACTAAAAAATGTGTGTTCAAAATAGTAACGGCCTCGATAGTGTAGTGGTTAGTGTAACCGACTGCCACGCCTGAGGTCGCGGGTTCGATTCCCGCACAAGTCAAACATTTGTGCGCATGGATATGGATGCTTGTCTTGGTCTGGGTGTTTCTATGTATAATATGTATGTATTTACAAAAAAAAGTATGTATGTATGTTTATTATTCCATTGTCTACTAACCCATAATACAAGCTCTGCTTAGTTTGGGTTAGATGGTGTTGTGTGTTTGTGATAGAATATTATTATTATTATCTATTTATGAATCACACAGGCTTTTGTTTTGTCTCTTGTGAGGATCCAACTTTCAATACTCGGCACATTATTATAATATTACTAGCTTTTGCGCGCGGCTCCGCCCGCGTGGTACCTATCAATAAAAAGTAGCCTATGTCCTTCCCTAGATTTTAAACTATATCTGTACCAAATTTCATCTAAATCGGTTATGTGGTTTAGCCGTGAAAAGGTAACAGACAGACAGACAGAGTTACTTTCGAATTTATAATATTAGTAATAACAGTAAGGAAGGATTATTAGTAAGCAATCCGAGTTAGATTGCTCAGTATTTTGAACACTCGATGTATTGAATGTACGATATATGAAATGTTCGATTTATTATCCATTCGATATTATGAACCAGGGATGTTGCGGATGCAGATTTTTTTACATCTGCGGATGCGGATGCTGATACGGATATTTAAAAGCTCACATCCGCGAATGCGGATGCAGATGCGAATGTCCAAATCGATGCGGAAGCTCCGCAATTGCGGATGCAGATATTGATGAAAATTGTAAGTCTCATTTAATAAAAAGTATAGGTAGGTTCAAGCCTGTTTTGCAAAGTTTCATAAATTTAGCTATACCATTGTCTGGTGCTTCGTGATTGTCATCTTCTCTTAAAGAATCATTGCGCCATTCATCGGCCCACCCATTTTCTTTCTTGTCGTAACCTGCGCTGTATCTGGATCCGCATAAACATCCGCGATGATTATTGCGGATGCGGATGCAGATGTCCAAATAGATGCGAAAGCTCCGCATTTACGGATGCAGACTTTAGTGGTCGATCAATTGATATTCGATTATTTGGCTTTCGATTTGGCATAGTACACAGCGATATTTAAATATATAAATTTTAACAAAAACCACGCATGTCTTCTACTGCAAAAAATCCTATAAACAGACTACTTGAGAGAACAAGTTGAAACTTGTCATATGAAATAACTAGCTGATCCACGCAACTTCGTCTGCGTCACACAACAGATGTTCCTCGTTTTTTAAACATTTTTCATTGATGCTTCGCTTCTATTGGTCGTTGGGTGATGTTATATAGCCTTCCTCGATAAATAGGCTATCCAACACTAAAACAATTTTTCGATTCGAAGCAGTAGTGCCCGAGATTAGCGCGTTTATCCAACCAAACAAACAATCAATCAATCAATCAATCAAACAAACAAACAAACAAACAAACAATCAATCAATCAATCAAACAAGCAAACAAACTCATTAGCTTTATAATATTAGTATAGAATAAGAGGTGCACCCAGGCGAGATACATAATATTTTGCCTATCGTAACGCCATTTCTGCGTCAGGCTGAGAACTTTTTACCTTACCCTAGTAAATAACTGCATTCACTTTAAATATATTTCTATTATATTTGCAAGGCATCAACATTTGAATATGATAACTAATAAAATGTATTGATTAATATTGGTTTTACAATTTTATATTTAACTTCTGCCCATGGTCACGGTAATGTTTACTACTTGTATTTGAGTAACAAACATCCTAACTTCTTCATCAACTATAACATTTATAAGCAGATTCAGATTTATTGTATGACTTACACTTTGGGGTGAAACATTGCCTCTCTTGTTGTGGGTTCGATCTCCCATCGGCCAAAAATTTGTTGGACAAATATTCGCCCAGAGTCTGGGTGTTTTGGGTCCGTTTTTAAATTGTTTGTTAAATCCCCCGCAAAACAGAATTTAATTCCAGTACACGATTTTAGGATTCCAGTACAGTAGAGTTTTAAGAAAGATTTTGGTATTTGAAAGAGTTATTATATTTTCAGGTGAAAGGTTACATGGGGTTATTACGATATGAAGGTTTTGGCAGTGATAGTTCTAAAGATTTCTGGGTCAATCTTTGTTGTTCAGAAGTGCACCCTGTGGGATGGTGTGCTACACGAGGCAAGCCTCTTATACCACCTCGAAGTATTGAAGATAAATATACAGATTGGAAGAAGTAAGTTCAGGAGTTATTACATATATTCTTAACATAGGATAATTTTTCCGTGGATGGACATAATCAACTTGCCAAGTGCCAGCTTAGAAGAGAATCAACATCTTGTTGCCTGCTACATGGTTATTTTTTAAACTACATATGCATATGTGCCATTTATGAAGACAAGAAGGTAGAATGAATAATCAATCCCTAGTTTCTAAAAGGTAGAACATGTTTGGTTTTGATAATCATTGATTAATCTCTCAAAAATCGGGTCATACTGCTAAAATCAGTTTATAAGCCTTGTTGGTCCTGTGGCATTATATGGCGTTTACAGCTGATCATGAAGGTTCGATTCTCATCACATATAGTTTTGTGTTATTTGTCGAATTCATCATGGGACCAGCCCTAAACATATGCCGAAAGTTATCTATGTCATAACTCCTATTATATAATAATATAGTTCTGATATATGTTTTTCAGATTTCTTGTAAAGCAGCTGACTGGTGCGCGAACATTGCCAGCAAATTTCTACACCAAATTAAATGACAGCCTGGTGTCAAGATTTTCTATTGGTTCTGTCATGGAGGTGGTTGATAAAAATAGGATATCACAAGTTAAGGTATTTATAACTCAGATTATTCATTTGAATTAGCTAATATAGGATCCGACATTGTCAAGTCTGCTAATAATATGTGCGATTATTCTGAACAGTACAATACGAGAGGTGATCATAAAGTAATGATAGTCTGGTATTTCTAATATAGATAAAAATTCAAAAAAAATATTTTCACTTTGATCCTTCACTACTTCCCAGACAAAAAATTGTATAAATAGGACGTCATTTTGAGGAGCTACATTAATTTGAATACGAGCATTTGGAGCAACAACACGAAAATGGAGAAACACGAAGTGAGATGCGACATCAAGTATCTTTATATCAAAAAAATTTCCATCAAAGAGATACACGTCGATTCGGTGGAACATTGGGGGACTCTGCTCCTCCATATTCCACAGTGGCACGGTGGTTTAAAGAGTTAGATCCGCAGAAGATGAACATCGCGAGGGACGCCCATCCACGTCTCTCTCTGAGGAAAACGTGATAAAAGTTTAAGATATCGTCTTGGCAGACCGAAGAGTAACCAACAGACATTTAGCTATGGTCACAGGGATTTCATATGGCAGCTTCCAAAGCATATTATTGACTAGCAAAATGAATATGAAGAAGGTCTCCGCGCGTTAGGTACCGAGAATTTTAACCGACGAACAAAAGAAAAAGCGAGTCTAGGTCGGCCTAGAACATTTCAAGAGCCAATCTTGCAAAGTTCTAGGCCGGCTTTTTTTGTCTCGATTTAGGAGCATGGACGAAACGTGGATCCATCATTTTGATCCTGAGACAAAACAACAATAGATGACTTGGATAAGGCCATCTTCACTGACGCCGAAGAAGTTCAAAGTTTTAGGCTCGGCGGGAAAGTTTCTGGCGTCCGTTTTCTGGGATGCTAAGGGAATCATTATAATAATAATAATAATATTCTATCACATACACCCAACACCATCTAGCCCAAACTAAGCAGAGCTTGTATTATGGATACTAGACAAGGGATAAACATACATATATATATTTTTTTATAAATACATATGTATTATACATAGAAACACCCAGACCTAGACAAACATCAATGTTCACGCACACAAATGTTTGACTTGTGCGGGAATCGAACCCGCGACCTCAGGCGTGGCAGTCGGTTATACTAACCACTACGCCATCGAGGCCGATAGATTGATTACCTGGAAAAGGGAGCTACTATAACGGGCTCCTACTACGCTGACTAAATAAGAAGATTGCGAGAAGCCAAAAAAGAAAAATACGGGGTAAACTGCGAGCAAAAGTCCTGTTTCATTAGGACAACGCTCCTGCACACAAAGCCGAAGTTGCGATGGCTGCCATTCGAGAAGCAGGCTTCGAAGTGGTCGAACATCCACCCTATTTTTCAGATCTAGCCCCCAGCAACTTTTGTTTGTTTCCTAGCCTCAAGGAACAGCTCAGGGGCAAGAAGTTTGAGGATGATAATGAGGTGATGCTGCTGTAGAGGTATTTTGGGAAAGCCAAGACAAAGATATTTTTTAAAGGGTATTTTAGGTTTAAAATAAAGATGGACTATTATGTATCGACTTGTAAGTAGACTATGTAGAAAGATAAATTAATTTTTATCCAGAATCGTTGCTTATCATACTTATTATCATTACTTTTTGTTCGTCTCTCGTATATCGTCTAAAACCTCTTATGAATAAGAATGTATATAAAATTTTGTTAATTCTGTTTTACTTGTCTTTATGGTAAATGGTTACTTAATTATACTATCCTCTCCTACCGTCGTACTTCGATATGACAAGTTGCTATTTACTACGCTCCGTGATAAAAAAGTTTTTAGTGGTTGATATTCAAGATATACTGTAAAGATAGTGCAAATATTCCAGCACAACAAACACACGAACTGTGAGTAGTTGAATTTTTGCAAAATAAACACAGGATATCACACATTTTAGCAAGTTAATTTCCTACACTATCAGAAATTTTTATTCAACCAACCGTCTTTACAATTACGAGAGATCTTCGAGGTGAACGGGTAAGCGACGCTCTTTGCCGCACACTTACGATGTTTTGGACGGACATACCAGTACTAAATACTCTGCGTGGGCTTTTATTAGTGTGCATTCGCAACACTAATACAAAATAAATTTATGAGAATTTTGTTCCTGGGCCTTTATTCGTGTCCTATTTTTTTAAAATATTGTTTTCTACATTGTTGCAAGAAATTATTATTGTTGCATAATTATTGTCCATGGAGTGTGTACGAATAAATATGTCTTTGAGACGCCCACCACCGAGCACTCCCAAAACCAACATCAGTCACTCAGACTCAGATCTAGTGACTCTGATAACAGAATCAGGCAAGGAGGGATCAAATGTTACCATCAGGACTAAGCGTCCACGAGTCGAGTCGCCTAAGATAAAGGAAAACAAAGTAACCCATAATTTACTAGCAGATTTCACAAGCGAAATCAAACAAGTGCTCACAACATGGAAGGAGGAGCAGAATTTAATCTTAACTAGGCTGGTTTCTGACATAACAGATCTAAAATTACAGTGCACTACTATACAAAAGTCAAACAGCGACATACAAGAAGCTATGACCTACATAAATAAGGATTATGAGGATATGCGTAGTAAGATAGGATTGCTGGAGACGGAGAGCAAAGAAAATATGGAGATCATCTTAAATTTGAAAAAGCAACTTCAAGACATGCAATCGTTTTCACGAACATCTGCTATTGAACTGAGAAACATCCCCAGCAAAGAAAAAGAAACTTACGAAGATCTGGTATCGATTGTTGAAAAAGCAAGTAAGGCAATCTCGATAAACGTTCAAGTCTCTGATATACGAGACGTGTATCGATTACCCGGCAAACCAAATGCTCCTAAAACTATTGTAGCCGACTTTACAACAGTTCAGAAACAACGGAATTTTCTTATGGCAACACGAAATTTTAACAAACTTCATCCAGTGGGTGAAAAATTAAATACAAGGCACCTTGGTTTAGATGGCGATAAGACTGCTGTTTACACTGAAGAGCATTTACCAGGAACAACTAAACGACTATTTTTTCAAGCATGACAATTCGCTAAACAAAATGGGTATCGATTCTGCTGGATATCAAACGGCTATATTTTTATTCGAAAAACCGAAACAGACAGATACTTTCGTATTGATTCTGAGCAGAATCTTACAAATCTTTTACCTAAATAACACAAGGAATCATACAAACTGTCACCTCCCAGCAAATAGTATTACCTTTTCTTTCTGTTATTATTGTATTTGCCATGGTTTAATACCTTTTAGTTTAAAGCGACTCCGAGTTTCATATCTTTCGGTTAAATTTATTTCTCGTATTTTAAATGAGGCTTCCGTATTTTTAATTTAGGCGTAGCGAAAGTTGTTTGAATTTTGATTCATTTTTATCTCACGTGTCTCTTTTGATCGTTATGATCAGTATAGAATCAGTATTTATATTTTTTATAATAATCACATTATACTTACACCCACGCGTCCATTCAATCATACACCACAAACAAAAACTAATCTTATAAGTCAAGTACACATATCCCAATCTGAAGGGGTATATAACTTTATTTTCATTGGGCATAATAATGGTACTTACTCCACTTGGCATTTGACTAAATCTCCAAATGGTTGATAAGGAATATATAACAGAAGGCTTGGACCATTTCAATATTTCAAATGCAGTACTAACAACTCCAGAGCAATGTAACAATTTTATAACGAACTCATCCAGAAGTCTTAAAATAATTCATATTAATATTAGGAGTATAAAGAAAAACTTCTTAGATTTTCTAGCTCTAATGACATTAACTAATACAGACTTTGACATAATAATTCTTTCAGAGTGTTGGCTGAAAGTATCAGGCCCTCTACCTGTATTGGATGGATATATCTCAAATAATTCAACGAATAATATCACTCAAAATGACGGTGTTGTTGTGTTCACAAAAAACAACTTGAAATGTACTGTCAGCGAGCCAATGTTTGATGATGCTAACTGTCTTTTGTGTTCCGTTGGCGATACAGCGATTCTATGTGTTTATCGATCTCCATCACATAACGTACTGGACAACTTCTACCAGTCACTTGAAATTACTGTCCAGTCTCTAAGTTCTTATAAAAACATTGTTCTAATGGGCGATATTAATGTTGACATTAAACCCCAAAATAATATAGACCGCAATTCTAACGAATACCTTACGTTTATCTCAGCTCTAGGATTTATACCTGCACATGTATATCCAACTAGACTAGAAAACTGCTTAGATCACATTCTGATAAAAACATCACTTCCAACCACTTCCATCATTATAGAATCTTCTATTACGGATCACTTACCTACAATATTAATTCTAAATCTACATCACAATTATTTCCATACACTCGCGCAAACAAAAACTAAAATTAATTATAAAGCTATTAAAAACGAAGTAGATATCATTAATTTCCTGGATGTAATTGCTGAAACAGATCCCAACCTAGCCGCAAACAAATTATTAGAGCTTTTAAGACCTGTTGTGCACAGAAATACTATTACACTTAAGATTTCCCGGAAAAAACGTATCATAAAGCCGTGGATTACGCCCGGATTACTGCGCTGTATAAAAAACAGATATCAAATGCAAGCAAACCTTAAAAAGGATCCTAAAAACCAAATTTTAAAAACTACGTATACACGCTACTGAAACTTTTGCTTTAACTTATTACGTGGTTTAAAACAGGCCTACGAAAAAAATGAGTTTTCAAAAGCCAAAAACAATCCTAAAGCTACTTGGGATGTGATTAAAAAAGTAACAAATACACAAGGCACCTCACGTTCCGTTGATGAACTACTTAAAATTAGCTCTGATGAAAAATCTTCAATAAATAAAGTAAACCAATACTTCGTTAATGTTGGGAGAAATTTAGCAGAAAGCATAACCTCAACTACCACCTATCCTCCTAACTCTCAGTCCAGCACTAAATTTTCACAAAGAAATTCCATGGTTATTCTTCCAGTGGACGAAGGACAAGTCGAAAGCATAACCTTGAGGCTCCGCTCCGACTGTGCGACAGGATGGGACGACATTTCTTCTAGGATAGTTAAGCAATCAAAAGATATACTTATACCGCCTATTACTCATATCTGTAATCTCTCACTTAACAAAGGCGTATTCCCAAATGCCTTTAAAAAAGCTCTTGTACATCCCATATATAAAGGTGGTGACAGGAACCGTGTCGAAAATTATCGGCCAATTTCGGTATTAACTACTCTTTCTAAAATCTTGGAACGAATTCTCAATAATTCCTTAACCAATTACTTGCAGAAATTTAATATTATTGGCAGAAACCAGTACGGTTTCTCTAAAGGTGTCTCTACCGAAGATGCAGTAGCGGATCTCACAGAAAACGTTATACAAAAATTAGACAAAAAACTTAAGTGTTACGGTATCTTCCTTGACCTTTCAAGGGCTTTCGACACGGTTTCTATACCCATCCTCTTATCTAAACTAGAAAAAATTGGTATACGTGACGTTACTCATAATATCTTCAAGGACTATTTATCACAACGAACTCAGTGTGTCAAAATCAATTCGCTAATTAGTAACGAGGATACCATCTCTTTCGGCGTACCGCAGGGGAGTGTCTTGGGTCCCACACTCTTTATAATATACCTTAATGAACTATGTAAACTCTCTATACCGAACTGTAATATTTACACATACGCAGATGATACTGCAATTGTGGCATACGGCGAGGATTGGCCACAAGCAAAATATCACGCCGAATCACCTTTAGGCACAGTCATGAGTTGGCTATCAGCGAATCTCCTGACTGTTAATTTGGTCAAAACTAAATGTATCCGTTTTGCTTTCTCAAAAACCAATAAACCTCCAGCCGAATCAGCCATCATTGTATGACATCGGTGTCTTCGATCAAATAGCTACTGCTCCTGCCCGGCTATAAATATGGTTTCACATATAAAATATCTTGGCGTTTATATTGATGAAAAACTTGACTGGCACATCCATATTGAAAACCTCGTACCAAGAATCAGAAGACTGATATATATCTTTAAAAATCTAAGGCACTCGGCAGACAGTGATACATTACGTTTGGTTTACACTAGCTTATGCCAATCGGTGATGTCTTACTGTATAGCAGTATGGGGTGGAACCTATAAGACACTTTTCTTAAACCTTGAGAGGGCACAAAGGGCGGTCTTAAAAGTAATGACTTTTAAGCGACGTCGATTTCCAACAACGACTCTATATCGGGAATGTAAAATGTTAACTGTCCGACAGTTATTCATCCTCCGCATTACTCTTCGTAAACATAAAACCGTCCCGTGCACTCAGCAAAACGCTGCAAAGCGTAGAGGTATGCCAGTAATACCGCCAATTAAATGTCGTACCACAATAGCACAACATCAGCACCACTACCTAGGTTGCAAATTATACAATCTTTTAAATAAACACCTCTCTTTACTTAAATTAAATAAGTTTGAAGTAATAAAAAAGATCAAACCTTGGTTACAAAATCTAACTTACCAGGAAACAGAAAGGCTAATTGGTTAACCCCTACAATATTAAACACACAACATTCACATTACACATATACGCAAACGCGTTCACATTAATATATATGTATACACACACATGCCCATAAATACATACGCACACACGCAGACACATCACATACACACACACGCAGACACATCACATATATACACATTGCACTAAAGAAGGAAACAAAAAGTGTAAAGTCCATATTTCTTTATTTTCTACTTAATTCTTTATTTTGTGATTTTATCTTTTATGTACTAATACTTACCTACTTTTTTTCTTATATGCAAATGTAATTAATTGTTTACTGTATCTTAGCCACAATGTACGGTAGAAGCTACTGATTCCTAAGATACAGGTCTTACCTAGTTTAAGAATCAGAGGTTCGTACATTTAGTTCTATGCCTATCTATATTAATTAATTTTCATTAAATAACATAAATGTCAAACTAAGAACTAAGATATGGAGAAGGCACTGTTCCGTGGAATTCAGGTTGTTACTTAGTCCAGGGAACAGTACCACATTATGATGTATTTTTATAATGTATGATACATGTTTGGTTGCAAATAAACTTATTATTATTCTCTTTATTACTTATTTTCTCTAATAATTATATTTTTAAATATAAATATAAAAATTATTATTATTATTATTATCTTATGCAGACCAAGATTTAAAATTTATCTTTCGGTGTAATGTGAATTACTGCCAAAAACAATTATGGCAGTAATTAAGACATAATACTTTCATATCGTTAAACTTAAGAGCGATGCGATATGAAAGTATTATGTCTGCATTCTGATGACTATACATATGCCGATCGACGAATCAAAATAGAATAAACAAGAACAACAAAGAACAAGATTGGTTAATGTTATCATTATCTTTCTGAATAGTTAAAAATATGTTATTACAACGTCTTTTTGAATTGTGGAGCAACCAGGACAAAACTGGAATTTCATGAAACAATAAAATATATCGCTATCACCTGTGTAAAGAGTCATCATACCCAAAACGGAAAATATCTAAACAATATAATTTACAATATGCCCTTTTATTTATAGGTGGCTACAGTATGTGAAATTGTTGGAAAACGTTTACATGTGAAATACTATGATAGTGTCCCGGAAGATAACGGCTTTTGGTGTCATGAGGACTCTCCACTTATCCATCCAGTTGGATGGGCGTTTAGGATTGGCCATCCCTTAGCCGCGCCACAAAGTTATTGCCAAAGGGTGGCTGCTGGCAGACTAATACCAAATGACACAACACCGGACATGTTTTATAAGTACCCAAGCAATGAACCACCATTGTTCTCGGAAGGAATGAAGTTAGAAGCAATAGATCCACTGAATCTTTCGGCTGTGTGTGCAGCAACTGTAATGCAGATATTGAATGAAGGGTATATGATGATAAGGATAGATTGCTATCCAGCGGATACTTCTGGTGGAGATTGGTTTTGTTACCACCAGAGATCGCCGTGCATATTCCCAGTTGGGTTTGCAGCTGCTAATAACATTCCACTTGTGCCACCTGCAGGGTAAGTTGGTTTACTTTGATATGTGCTTTTGTATGATAATCTTTGATGATATTTTACGCGGCCGAACGATTACGTGTACTTTTCCCGAATCGGGCGAGTGTGTTTGGTTTTTCTGTTAGAAATTTCTTAGTAGCAGGACTATATTTAGAAATGTGTCCAGTAGAAGGTAATATGCTTTCCCTCTATTATATGGAGCCTAAATGTAAGGTGTAAAATGCTTGTAATGATATACAATGTGTCCGCGCATGTAGTAATAAAACTTTAGAGGCGGTAAATCCATGTAATTTTATCGGTAAAAACATCCCATTTAAGGGGTCTCACTCAAAAACTCCAAAGATGAAGTAATTTTAATAATTGTCTTACGTATTTAGACCTCTAAGTGATCAGTCTAACAATCTCAACATTAAACCTAGGTCACACAGACGCATATTTTTTATGTTTTCCAAAAGTTTACAGCATACACAATCAAATAAGAACCTTAGCGGCCATACGTAATGCAAGTTACTTCTGTTACAAGTCATAAAAGAGAAATTTCAAGCACAACTTCATACATTATTTTAACATTTTCTAAAATAATACAAAATCTTTAAGGGTAAAATGTATTTTATTGTTAGTTTTTGAGTTGTACACCCCAGTAAAAGAATCACAAATGTAAGTTCACTAACGGTAGAGTTATTGTTACTCTAAGATGTCCCTATGCGCGCCCTTTGTTACGCAGTTAATCAAAACTGAGCCCTTTGTGACTTAATGGGGATTCTGAACCCTTCTAAATTAGTTAAACCTAATTAGTTAAATAAAACACAACAATTTTTAAACCAAATACGCATTTATTAATATTGCAGAACAGCCCACACATTAATTGAAATTTCATGTTGAAAACTTGCTGGTCTTAGGCCTAGGCCGCACTACTGTTTTTGCCCGCAAGCGGTAAACCGCTAAACCGCGAAACCGCCCGAAACGCACACAAAATTAGTTGCGAGAAAAAATCGCCGGTGCGGCTGCTTGCATTATTGCTTCCCGTAATGATTGTCCCATACAGGCACAATGGGTGGGCATCGTTACGGGCAAACTGTAATGTATATGTACTTAATTTATTTCTTTTTACTAACATAGTTTGTAAGAAAATTGTTACTAACTCATATGGATTATGTCCGAAGTAAATGTTTTTATTATTAGTTCCCTTGATTCACAAAATTATGCGGTTCAAAACCGCGGCGGTTTAGCCGTAGTGCGGCCTAGGCCTTATAGCATGGGGATTTTCAGCCGCCCACGTATGCAGGTTGCGGAAGTTAGTGATCCCCGTTCTTGTAAACTTCGCCTCATCCTGCCACATAATTCTACCCGTAAAATTCGTGTTTTTGCGCGTACTCTAATGCTGATCCACGCACAAAAACTGACCTTGATGGACAATCAACGTCTCGCTGCAGATTTTGCGCATTACGAAAATGATAGGGATGCAGACCCTCTTTTTTTAATATCTCCCACACTGTAGTTTTTGACAAACCAAGGCGTATAGCAATTATTCGCACACTTAGTCTCTCGCTATTTCACTTAATACATTACTATCATTTTCGTCCATCACATTAGACATACGTTCTACTGGGGGGCAGTGAATAACCTTTTTGAACTAGTCTATTGTGTATATTGATAAATGTCCGAAAGTTTGGAGTTGGCCGATCAGGATATCTTCTTTGCGTGAACATCAAAAATATGCGTCTGTGTGACCTAGGTTTAATGTTGCGATTGTTAGATCACTTAGAAGTCTAAATACCTAAGTCAAATATTAAAATTGCTTCATCTTTGGAGTTTTGGAGTTAGAACCCATAAATGGGATGTTTTTACCGATAAAATTACATGTATTTGTCGCCCCTAAAGTTTATTTATTTTTATTAAGAAAACCAACAGCGATACAGTTTGTTTAACAAATCGAGTATAGTACAATTTTATATGGCCAATAACAGGTTTCCCTAAATAACTTAATATACTTAAACAAATTCAGCGTATAAAGGTCACTACTTACAATCTCTTATATAAACATGAAATATAATACAAACTTTGTGAGTTTAGAAATATAAAAAATAAACACATTGGTCATACACATAAGAATAGCAGGAGATGAAATTAAGTTGGGCGTAGTTGCCTATCTTTTAATATCTTTATTAATTGTGATTTAAAAGATTTCTTAGAACAGCAGAAGGGATCAACCTCTTGGAATATAGTGTTATAGGTGCGAGCAAAGCGGGTGAGCACACAGTTACAAGCGCGGTTGGTTGAATGTCGGGGAACATGTAACAATGATGTTTGACGGGTGCGACGTATTGGAGCATTAAATGTAACCTGCGAGACCAATTCAGGACAGTTCAGATGTCCGTTTAGTATATCATATAAGACACACATATCTATTAGTTTACGCCTATCATTTAACGTAAGAAAATCGTACCTCTCACAATTGTGTTGATACGACAAGGCAGGATTACGGAATCGATAATTAAGATGATTAAGAAACTTTTTTGTATGCGCTCAAGTTGATTAATGTATATGAGGTAAAAATGAGACCAAATTGGAGAAGCATACTCAAGTGTGCTGCGTACATAAGAAAAATATACGGTTTTTAGTGCTGCTATAGTATTAAACATTTGGCAAGATCTCAGCACAAATCCAAGATTTTTAAAAGCTTTAGCCGCGATGTAGTCAATGTGTTCTCCGAAGGATAATTTGTTATCAAATAATACACCTATATCACAGATCGCATTTACTTTTTTAATTGGGATATCATTAAAGTTGTATAAATAATAAGAGGTTCTTTTTTTAGTGTATAACTAACCATTTGACATTTATTAATGTTGACTGTTATTCTATTTTTTGAGTAATAATCAAGTAAATTATTGAGATCTCTTTGAAGCTCTACACAATCATCAAGGCAGCTAATCTTATGGAATATTTTTTTGTCATCGGCGTACATTAGATGTTTTGAGAATTTTATGGAGTCTGCGTGATCGAACAAGTACGCATTGTAAAAGAGGGGCCCTAAGTGCGATCCTTGCGGAACTCCACTTGGTATTTTAATGAAATTTGATCGATATCCTCCAACAACTACAGCCTGGGACCTGTTGGTCAGATATGACTGGATCCATCGTAGTAGATTGCCACGTATCCCCAGTCGAAATAGTTTGTTGAGCAAGATGATGTGATCCACACGATCGAACGCCTTTTTAAAATCAGTGTAGATGACATCCACCTGCCAACCCTTATCTGTATTTTTGAGAACAAAGTCCGTAAAACAGGCTAGATTTGATACCGTAGATCGTCGTCTTAAAAAACCATGTTGTGTGTTGGGTATGTGACTCTCTATGTAAGGATATACAACGTTGTAAATAAGCTTTTCAAATACCTACTACGTTTATTACTACATGCGCGGACACATTGTATAATTAATAACTTCTAAATTCTAATTTATGTTTTCATAAAATCGTCGTTAGAATGTCTGAGACCTACTAGGAGTAGGTCTCAGATATTCTTGTATACGAATGTTCTTAAATTATAAATGTTGGCACTGATTAATAATTAGAAGCATGATCGACTATTTGGAACTTGATTTGATGCATGATGATCTGGTATGCTATGGTCTTAACCTTTTAACCCAGAAAAAAGGCCCTTGCACGGCAGTGAGACAGTTAATAAACAAGGCTGATATTTATTCTACGTATGTTTGTCAGGTTTTCAGTAGAAGAGTTCAATTGGGAGCTGTACTTGAGTGTGAGCGGTGGGTTGGCGGCGGACCGCACGCTGTTCGCGGCGCGCGGGCACGTCGTGTCGCACGGGTTCGTGGCCGGCATGCGACTCGAGTGCGCCGACCTCATGGACCCGCGGCTCGTATGCGTCGCCACTGTCGCCAGGGTCGTCTCGGACCTGCTTAAGGTTTGCTACTAATTTTAATACGAAATTACTTCTCAATTGTGGTGTTCTGTATACAATAAAAAAGAAAGTATTGCATGTACAGGTGCATTTCGATGGCTGGGGCACGGAGTACGATCAGTGGCTCTGGGCACACAGCACGGACGTGTACCCTGTGGGCTGGTGCCGTGGCGTAGGGCACCGCCTGGAGGGCCCACTGCAGCCGCCGCCGCGTGCGCCGCGCAAGCATCCGCTCAAGCACCCGCGCCGCCGCAGGAAGCAAGGTACTACTCTCTACGTACCCCTGGGGCTGGTGCCGCGGCGCGGGGCACCGCCTGCAGGGTCCAAGCACCCGCGCCGCCGGAGGAAGCAAGGTACTATTCTCTATGTACCTGAGGGGCTAGTGCCGCGGCGTGGGGCACCTCCTGCAGGGCCCAAGCACCCGCGCCGCCGGAGGAAGCAAGGTACTTACTGCTCTCTACGTACCCGGGGGGCTGGTGCCGCGGCGCGGGGGCACCGCCTGCAGGGCCCAAGCACCCGCGCCGCCGGAGGAAGCAAGGTACTATTCTCCATGTACCTGAGGGGCTGATGCCGCGGCGTGGGGCACCTCCTGCAGGGCCCAAGCACCCGCGCTGCCGGAGGAAGCAAGGTACTACTCTCTATGTACCTGAGGGGCTGGTGCCGCGGCGTGGGGCACCTCCTGCAGGGCCCAAGCACCCGCGCCGCCGGAGGAAGCAAGGTACTTACTACTCTCTACGTACCCGGGGGGCTGGTGCCGCGGCGCGGGGCACCGCCTGCAGGGTCCAAGCACCCGCGCCGCCGGAGGAAGCAAGGTACTATTCTCTATGTACCTGAGGGGCTGATGCCGCGGCGTGGGGCACCTCCTGCAGGGCCCAAGCACCCGCGCTGCCGGAGGAAGCAAGGTACTACTCTCTACATAGAGAGTAGTACAGCCCCTCAGGTACATACCTGAGGGGCTGGTGCCGCGGCGTGGGGCACCTCCTGCAGGGCCCAAGCACCCGCGCCGCCGGAGGAGGCAAGGTACTACTCTTTATGTACCTGGGGGCTGGTGCAGCGGCGTGCGGCACCGTCTGGAGGACCTGATACACTCATAGCCCACTACTGCCTTCCAGGCACACTATATACCTCTACACCTCCATCTTTAGAGGGTAACCAGGGTCTTATATGAAAAGCATTACCTTGTTTAGGAATCTGAAGAATAGAGTAATAAATATAATCTGTTGTATCTTTGTATAACATATAATTCTTCCGTATGTCAATGGACTCTTCATAAACGGCAGTATCAATTAAGACGAAACTTATTCTGTGTGTTTGAGTATGTCCCTGGATGTTTAGATTCACAACTGGACCCGGTAGGTGGCATGCGATCAGATCCAGAGTTTTTTTTTTTCGTTAGGACTTGACAACGTGTTTGCCGCTATTAATATATGAATGTATGTTTTACAGGATCTAAATTATCATCACAACCGCCAAATACAACAGAAGACAGTTCACAGAACTCAGACATGGGTGAGACGAAAAGTGATACGAAGAGTCTATCCCCTCCAACAAGTGTGTCAGAGATGTCGGCTGATGCGGAGCCGCGGCCGGATCCAGAGCCGGAACCTGAAGCGGAACCGGAAGTGCAGCCGGATATAGAAGCTGACCCGGTCAAAATGGAAATCGATCAGATCGATCCTGAGACCAAAGACAGCACTGAACCAAGTGAAGAACGTCTCGCAGACATTAGTGAGTCCTCACTAATGTCTGCGAGTAATATCCCGGTAAGTTCACGGACTAAGCGTCGTTGGTACAGCGGTCGTGTATGCGACTGCTATGCATGGGGATTCAATTCCTGGGTCGGAAAAGTCTAGTAAGCAGATGTTACTTCGTCACATAGAGTTCTCGAGCTCGTAACCATAAACTTAGCACCACCAGGCATGTATTTCGAAGTTATGTGTGTATTACATAGTTAATCATCGCTCGGTTTTACAATGAAGGCGAGGTCTTGGGGAAACTAAGTTTAAGAGTTCTCCATGTGTGAAGTTTGGCAATCTGACCACCAGCCACATAGCCTTGTCATAATTGAGAAGCCCGTGCGTAGCAGTGAAATAGTTTATAAGCAGGGCTGATATTATATATTATTTGTGTTGGTTTTCCAGAGTTTACCTACACCTGCTGACATATTATGCAACGATTCAAGTCAGAGCGTCGCGCAACTGTCTCCAGATTTACCAGACGAAGACGAGGATTCGGACAAGGTGATACCCAGACTAGTCAATACCTCGGTACCCTTAGACGTCCTCAACTCAGTCGATCCAGAGAATTGGACGACTGCAAACGTAGCCAAATTCCTTACCGTCAATGACTGTCAACCATATTGTATCAATTTCAGTAATATAACAGGCCCAATGATGCTACAGCTGTCTAAAGACGAAATCATTGAATTATTAGAAATGAAAGTAGGACCCTCACTGAAAATTTTCGATCTAATACAACAGTTAAAATGTAAAATAAAACAACCACAGTGTAGAATGATTAATTTTAAGTAGCTGCTTTCCCAAGGCCATTTGAATAAGACATGTCACTTGGCAAATTATAATTTAAAATGAAATATCTACAAATCTGATACTATTTGTCTGTACGTATTTTCAGCGCTATCTGAACATTTTTTGTGACGAATGTCTTGATTGGCCTGATAAGCTACTTCCCTTCACGTCTGTGAAACTATTAAATTTGAAAAAGGTTTTGGCTTTACGTTCACATGAGGACATTTTTAAGCTGGTTCGTTTTACTAGTTAGTGGAGGATACGTCTATTAAGGAGATCGGACACATTCGTTAAGGCAAATTAGGTAATATATACGATCTCGTTTAGGTATATTGGTGTCGGCTAATATCCACTGTGTGAACGAGTGCCGTAACACCAAGGGAATTGATTAGTCTATAAACTGTGGCCTTTGAATCGATGAGGAACATTCAAATTGTGAATGCACTAAACGTGCAGTGAAGCAGCTTATTTATCGTACTAAGTAATTTAAATAAAATAGTATCGTATTCTACTCCCGCCTATATTTTCGTATCGCATAATAGCTAAACGTTATATTATAAATATGAATGTTTTTTGGCAGTCTGTGTTAGAGATCAGTGGGCTAATTCACGTAAAATAAATAAGTTCAGTTGCAGTTAAGTTTCGATCAAAACAGCCCTTTTCATATTCTCGTAATATTGACAACCACTGTCAGATACGCTCGCGTCAAGTTCGTGTAACGCGAGCTCTTTAGAGTATTCTACTGCTGCGCGTTTTATGTGCGTGATTCAGATTGCAATTTGATCGGTATTCAACTATTCATTAGTCAAAAGTATTACATACGACTGACGTACAGTTGACGCGCAGTACACGTGCAGTTTACGCACAGCTTACGTGCAGCACACGCGCAGCTAAACAATTACAAGAATACCATATTGCACTAAGACGTAAACTTAATTGCAACTGCACCGCAACTTGATCGGCGCGTCAAGAAATTACGTGAATAATCCTACAGATGTGTGTGTAATACAATGTGCTCTTTGTATTATTGCCATTATTGTTTTATATTTATTTAAGGTGTGGCTTTGTGATTACTGAACCGATCTAGTTCACTGTTTAGACTAGAGTATTATTGCAAAGGTTAGAATTTTTAATTATTTATGACTATGCAAATTGATAGTTCTCAGAATATGCTGTTACATATTTGCATTAAAATAGTATTAATAAGAAATTCCTTTTAGATGAAGTGGTTTTCTCTAGCAGTAATAGCATGTCAGTAAATATTATGTCATAACCAAATGTCAGATTTTAAAATTATTATCTACTCTTTTAACTGAAACATCTCAATGTCACTCTTATCTAAATGTTCCTATCTTTGGCAAGCAATGAAAGGCTGTATCTTATTTTAATTATAATTTATATTTTTACTATCGTCAACTAGAATTTGTAGTTCGCGTTGCATCACCACCAGATACATGTAGCGTTGACTATCTTTCGGTCGGGCCGTTTAGTCATTTGTTTCCATTGCCGTTTGATGGCTTGTCAATGATGGTTGATGTTAGCTTAGACACATCTTGCCCATCTTTTATGGGTATCCAATTTTGCGTCCGCCGTGTTGTGAAAGGGTCGAGGTGGTAATGTCATTCTTGGTTTGCGGGAGTATTCTAGACAAACCTTTACCAGCGCATGATTCGTCACTCTGATTGACAGTATATTGATGTCAGGGTTTGAGGCCACATCGGTCAAAACGGATTCTCTGGAGTTTTGGTGCTTTGGCGGAATTCACTCTTAGGCCGTGTTATCGATTATCCAGATTTGGATAGTAAGGGGTTGGGTTTAGTGGTCTAATAAGTCAATCCGCTTGGAGCAGAAGTTAGCGCAAAGGTGCTTATTTAAACGATTGTCCAAAACGGGCAATAAGTGTGAGACTGATAAAGCTGTGGTGGCCCTACGCATTCTAGATTCACAACAGCTTGAGAACAAGGCCGATTGCCCCGCAGACCTGAGCGATGAGTCGATTAGATATGCTGGTTCAAGAACAACCATATTGAGAAAATATAACCAGGATTAATAAAACAGTTAATTACACTAATGTCTTTGTATCCGCTGGGCCGAAAACGTCTGTACATGATGTTTTCGTGACTGGAAAGAGTCGGGATTGTGGTGGTGTCCGTTTCCTCGGGTAGTCAGACCATGCGTTTTGGTCTGTTCTCAGCACAAACAGGGGGCGTTTGAGTGTAAACTTGGCACTTATACAACGCATAATTGTTGAGTCATTACCTGTTTTATAAATCTAAGATGGTAGCCGCGCGGGTTTAGGCGTAAAATCCTAATACATTTACATAATTGTTCTTCTTCAGATATTTTTAATTACAGTCAATGAATACACGTAATATTATATACGTACATGTATTCATTGACTGTTATTAAATAAAATATAATATTTCTTGTTACAGTTTTAAACTCAGTGTCGGTGATCCCTGTCGTAGATCCAGCGTGTAGTTATGCAGTATTTGATGTTAAATGTCTATTTGTATAGGTTACCATAACTGTAAATGAATAGGCGGCGATTTTTATGGCGAATGCTACATGCTCAGTATTTATCTCAATTCAGAATTGTGATCCTTCATTACAATATTATACAGCGTGTAACAGAAAGGTGTGGTCATATTTAAGTGCTACATGGTATAGCTCCTGTACAATGGATAACCGCGACAAACAAATCCGTAGACATTATTTTCACTAGAATACAGCATTTTCTTTTTATTGACTTATAAATTATAAATATCATATATTCTAGTCGATACTTAGACAACACAAACAGCCGACTCGGGTGATCTCTGTAAACCCGAAAATTACCACGCGCTATTTAGATAGGGATATAATACGATTATAAGTTTCGATGTTTCAATAAAAAATAAATTAAATGATTGAAATTGTCGTATAATGTAAAATAGGTTTTTTGATCCGGGTATAGGACACATAGGTTATTTATCAGATATATATCGCGGCCTTTAAATATAACCACACATTTTTTTACACGCTGTATACTCTAGAGGTGGGCAAAGTGTATCATTTTTGCGATTAGAACATTGGCATCTCGATCACTGAAATGATCCGAATCCCTGATATGTTCCATTTGGCTCATTTGGATCATTGGCTCAATGCTGCATCAACGTAAAACGATTACTTGTTATGCAAAAAACGACCGTACAGTATTTGATAAGTAAGCACCTTAGTGGTTATTTTTACGTGCATGGATAACGACAACGAAAATCTGTGAGTGTATGAGTGATATACATTTCATTTGGTATCTCTTTCTGACTTGTATATAAAGTAATTATGTCACCCGCTCACTCGCGACTCGCGAGTCAATAGCTCAGTATGTCTCTCATTCTCCCTCTCTCGCTTGCTCACTGCTCAGTTGCCTAGCGCGCGAGCGAAGCGAAGCGTCGCGCGGAATGAGCACAGAGCAAAGTAATGTTTCAGATCCAAATGATGCGTTTGAAACGTTGTTACTGAACCAATCTTTTGAATCACTTCAATGATCCGGATCAGTGAGTCGGTTCCGTAAAGAGTTACACACGCCTAGTATACTCGCAGAATTTGTATCGGATATATCAATCTGTCAATACCACCACCATCCATATATATAAATAAAAATTCCGACCATGTAGAATTTGCCGTACTAAGCTTTATTTTACCGCCCTGCTTGCCACTGTTAACATTTACGTTTTTATATATAACGATGGACAAGTCACTGTATTTATCATGTTAAGTGACACTGCCACCCGCATGTCAATAATTTTGTTGAAGTCTCCATGTGTAAGCTCTTGGTTTTATTCGAGTTAAACTTATACAAGAGAAAATAAATCATATTTGTTTAGACAAGATGAAATAAGTAGTCATTCTGTGGTAATTTACTTTAAATGAAGTGGGCGATGATTTGGTGAATCAGGTAAAAGTCAAACTTATCTTTGTAATTTGTAATGTGTGCACATATTTTGAACACAATTTACTTAATTTTACATACTATTTAATATGTACTTGAGTTATATTATCATTTCTCATGTTATACATATACCATACATTTTTGTTGATAATTTAAGCAAAATAACCACCATTTTTGAAGCTAGATAGCTACAATGGTCTGTTGAAGCTAAATGATCTACAATGCATTGTAAGTCTTAGAAGTTGTAACACCTACAAACAGCAATTAGACGGGTAGAGTTCATAGAGTACAAAGTAATTTTTTTTCTATTGCGGACATTTCACTTTTAAATGTTTGTAGAGGAGTTTAATATAAACGTGCAATCTTGTTTTAAACTTGTTTACCATTTGTTAATTAGCGCATTAGTAGTGTGCGCTGGGCTGCTAGTAAAATATATACCACAAGTTGTCTATGTATTTCATCTTGTTTTGTTAGTAATGTTATAAAACAGTCAAATAGAAAAATGAAATGTTCTATTTTATGTTACAATCATGAATTTTGAACAAAACTCGACTCGATTTACTATGCATTGAAAACTTTACATCAATACAAAATCATGCCATTAATAAAACATCACATATTTGTGGATTATGAAATTTAATTTGTAATTAATTTTTCTAGGCAATGTTTAAGTTAGAAATTGTATCAATTAAAGTATTTTGAACAGATTTACGCTTAGATACAAAATATATCCAGTGATAAATATGCCTTTGTTAGTGACTTACATAAATCTATAAATATCAATTAGAACCATCAGGCATATTATGTGTAAATAGTATGAATGTTCTAATATTAAAAGAAAAAGTATATTGAAGCATTTTTATTTATAATACTGTGTGTAGTCAATGTAAAGGGCTCAGTTCGTTTACACATCAAACGATGCGTTAAACGCATTGCAGTGTCCTCGTATATATTATTACATTTATTTTGCAATTGATGCGCTTTGATTTTCGCGTTAAACGCAGCGTGAAACGCGTTATCTTGAGCGAACAGACGCGGCTAACGGAGTGTGTTTGCCGCGTGCGTCTAACGCACCGTATGACGCATAAATGAAAGCGCTTTATAATTACAATACTGATTGCCTAATACATTTCGTTCCACGATACCTGTGTAAAGCATAATACACCGTAATATACTTAGCCAAAAAAACATGCATTATTGCTGATTTTCTTTATTTATTTATAATAAGGTACACTTACAGCAAGACATACATGTTATGAAATTTTACAAATTTTAGCACTTAGACTATGGATATAACAGTGGGTATTTATGTTTGTCTATTAAAAGTGTACACAGCATTCACATTATATAGGCAACGTTAAAAGTAAACTTAAACTTAATAAAATACGAAAAATAAATGTTATACAAAAGTAATAAAAGTGAACAATAGTAATAGTATTTAACAATCGAGCAGTGTCAGCAAATCATTTCTAAATTTATTTTCTGACGTGTTAAATATATGCACGTTAAACTTTGCGTTAAAACAATTGGACGTACTTTCTGATAAACGTTGCCACCCACACTCGGGTCAAAATCGAGTTAGCAAATTAGTCACGGGGTTACTATTTACTAGCTGGAAAAATTTGGTAGCTCTACTATCACTCTATATGAAATCATGACTTAGTAGCCCAACCCACATGTATGAAGAAGCAATACGGGATTGAACTTCAATCACGATTATCTCAAAATGTTAACTTTGTGGGTTGGAACGTTTTTCAGAAAGTACGTCCAATTGTAGGTTCTGCAAATTCTAGCCAAGAGATAATGAAAACCAAGATTAGTTCGAGCAGTAGGCGAGATGAAGGTTTTTGTGATGGCCTGTCTAGGATATCGACGTGGTACATTTAAGTTAATGGAAGATAGGAAGTCAGGGCATGTGATCTTGTGGTTTAGGATTTTATGGAGAAACAGTAAGTCTATCAGTGTACGACGATTTTTGAGAGAGGTCATACCAAAGAAAGACAATCGCAGGTTGTATGGCACCCTATGATATATACCGGAGGAAATATATGCAAAGTGTTTCGTGAAGGCACGTTGGATGCTGTAGATCCTCTGAGAAGAATTACTGTAAACAGGGTTCCATGCCACAGATGCGAATTCCAGCCTGCTACGTACAAGGCTATTATATACGTAAAGAATAATTCGTATGTGTTTATGTCGAAATTCCTGTAAATTCTTTTTAAGGAAGCCCAATATTTGAACTGCTTTTTTTATAATAGTATCCACATGAGAGGTAAATTTTAGTTTAGTGTCTACGGCTACTCCCAGATCTTTTAATTCATTAACCCTAGCCAAAACTACACCATTCAGCAAATATTCCGAGTCGTATGTCATGGATCTGTTTAGTAAAGCGTATGCGTAAGCATTTGCTAGGGCATTTCAACGCCATGCCATTAGTATCACACCAGTTTTGTACTATTTAGGTCCGTTTGTAAGAGCTCTACATCAGAGACATTATTTATGGTCCTCTATATTTTAAGATCATCGGCAAAGAGAGAGACGTTACTGTATCTCAGAGAAGTGGTAAAGTTATTAATAAAAATTAGAAAAAGTATTGGGCCTAGCTGCGAGCCTTGTGGAACACCAGATCGAGCATAGTACACTTTAGATTCACATCCATCCCTTTCCTTTTATCCTTTTTTCCGTAGATTCGGCAAAACATGAGTGCTACTCTTTTATCGAAAGTTTGATCTCAAGGCAGGCGCTACTGTCTTTTCGAAATTGTATGCGTATTAAATGGCTAATTATCGCTTGCTTCAATGCAGAAGAAAACAACGTGAGGAATCAAGAATAATGATCTCAAAGATATGTGAGGTCTGCCGCACAAATCCAGCATAGTTAACCCATACATCACACTGAGAAGAGGCCAGTACCCATCATTGGAACAGTTTTTATACAGAACTGATATTATATATTGAAAGCGATCGAAGACTACAGTAAGTACTACCATCAGATAGGTTATGCACTGGTTTCCCAACCTGGCAGTATAAAACTTTATCCAAAAGCATCCATCATCATTCATCATTATTAATTTTTATTTACAATTAATTTGATTTCATAATCATCTCATGTTCCTAGCACAGCGAATCTAAAAAATCATAGTAAGTAAGTATATCATTCTATATTTTAAACACGTACTCTAAATACGAGTCAGAATATGACTGGGTTTATTACAGTAATATTTATTACTTTATTGATTTTATATTTTGTACAGTATAAAAACATTTGTCTTACATATAATTCATAATGTTTACCTTATTGATGCTTGACGTTTCGACCAGGTTACACCGGCCGTGTAAGTCACTAGCTGACTGCGGCGATGTAATATGTATTACGAATTATATATATATATATATATATAATTCGTAATATATATATATATATTTATATATGTATTATGCAACGCGAAAGTTTATAAGTTATGTAAAAGCTTGTATTACTAAATGTCATACCTTTAGCATATCGATGAGAGATGTGGCAACGGCAACGAATTAGGAGTACTAGTAAGTTTCACAAGGTACAATTAATTTCCACGCTCATGTGCGCCAGTGCAAACATACGGCCCCACTGATTTGCCGAATTTGAATATTAATATTTATTTCTTCTTATAATATTTATACTTTACTAATCTGGATGCTTCCTTAAATAAATTATATTACGAAATTTATTAAAAACAGTCTTTAAATCTGTCATCATGTATTGCCGTAATATCTGAGAAGAACCACATTGTATCACTCCTAGCAATCCTAACAACAGCACACTTAGTGTCAATGTCTACAATACCATTTAGGCAGAGATGCAAATATAGGAAATCACCGGCACAGTAAATATATAAGCTAAAGCAGTATGGAAACTACGAACAAACGTTCGAAACGGCACACTCACACAGGCGCGCTCATCTACGAGACTCATAAGCGAACGTCGCAGTGCTGTCGATCGCGAGTGTCGAGCCGAATCGTCACGTTGTTACTAATATAGTATTATAATAATATTATCTATGACGTTGTTTATCTTTTGAACCAAGAATTGTCCGCGAATAAACAAATATTTTTTAAATGCCACACGTGTGTTGTTTGAACATATAAAATAGCTAGAATATTGAATACAAAATAGATAAAATCGGTTTTATAGTATTCTGTCCTTCCTTCACGATAGTTTATTTAAGAAGTCTGAGGAATATTAAATAATAATATAATATTCCTCAGACTATCACACAACGCCATCTAGTCCCACACTAAGCAGAATTTGTCTTATGGGTACTAGACAATAATTGATAAACGTACTTATATGGTTTTTTTTGTAAATACATACATAAAGATAGAAACACCCAGACTAAATCAAACAGCCATCTTCATCGTGGGAATCGAACCCGCAACTTCCAGCGTGGGAGGCAGATACACTAGCTACTGCGCCGTCTGGTCGTCAATCTTTTTATATTATATAACATTTTATAAAATTTGATATGTAATATCATTAAATTAGGTTTACCTATTATTAAATTTTAACGTGCAGACAAAAGTATTTTTCAGTAAGTAAATAATAATTTGTAATTATAAAGACGTTTGACGTGTATAGCGGTAGTAGCAAAATCCATCCAGCACTGATTATAAATGTTGATGATTTTTAATTACGCATTTTAGTTACATGTTATTTCAATTATATTGAATCACTAGCTGTGCCCCGCGGTGTTACCCGCGGTTTATTAGGGAAAATAAATTGTGTTTTAACAGTAAAAATAATAACTATTCACATTTTTAGAAGCAACATAATTTAAATTTGAGCATCGGAAAGATCAATTTACAAAATTTGATGACTGACAGAACTGGAGAGTTGATTATGCTGTCTTATGTAATTGTTTTTTGTCTCGGGTTGTAGAGAGCTAGAAATCATTTTACTGCAGCACATCCCGGTAAACAACATTGCGGGACTTATTGTTTTCTGCGTAAATAAAAAGATTTCTTGCTCTCGACACACGCGAGCAACCCACGTACAGTTGTCCGTGGGAGAAGTAGGGGGTGCCCAGGTGAATGCCGACTACTTTTAGAGTGTGTCCTTGCCTTTTATTTATCGTGATAGAGAAAGCCACTTTTAAAGGAAATTGTAGGCGTTTGAACTGGAAGGGTAAGTTTGTGGGTATTATAGGGATTCTGGGTATCAATACCGTCTCTCCTTTGGCCCCTCCAGTAAGAATGGTGGCCTGGACGATGTGCCGTCTCAGCTCTGTGATGCGTAACCGATCAGTATGACAGGCACACCAACTTTGAGTTCCAACTTGTAGGAGGGTACTCCTGACAGGTCGAGTGAATTTAAGAACTCGGCAGGGTATATAGTTGCGTCGTCAGTTGTCATCACCGTGTCTATTGACATGTAGGTCCTCACCTCACCTGGAACTTGCTCTAATATTCTTTTTTTAATTTTTCCTACCAATTAGTTTTTGGGCGCCATGATAGCTCTTTCGCACAACCACTCCTCGATAGCCAGATTTTCTTGTAAACTCGGAAATACCTCATTAATAAGGTTATCTTCCGAGCTAACAACATTGCTAAATAGGCTGTCAAAGGTTATTTGGCCGTTAATATCCGTCGGCAAGCGACCTTCGCCGATCTCGAGCAACGTTTGTGCGAAGAGTCCAGACTCCTGATCATTGAAAACCTGGACCCTCATGTTAGTATTCAGCTGTAACCGCTCTACCTTAGCCCACGCCGCCTTAGCCGGCGACGCCTTGAGGCATGCGTTTATCTCGTCTGCCGCGGTACCTCGCTCGATAACCGCCAACGTCTGCCGGAAATCACCTGCCAACAAGATGACCACTCCACCCATCAAGATTCGATTGCCCCGAATGTCTTGCAAGCTGCGATCCAGTGCTTCAATCGCTCGTTTGTGCGACATTGTGCATTCGTCCCACACGATCAATTTGCACCATTGCAATAGAGCACCGCGACTACTACTTTTGCTGATGTTGCAAATGGGCGTTTCTTTACTTGCAAGGTTCAGCGGGAGCTTGAATACCGAGTGTGCGGTTCTGCCACCACTCAGCAGGGTTGCGGCTATTCCGGAGGACGCAACAGCCAGCGCAACCAGTTTCAGTAAAAAAAGTTTTGCCGGTGCCCCCTGATGCGTCAAAGAAAAAAAGACCCCCTTGTCCGCTAGCTACGCGATTTGTTATTAAATTGCAAATTTGCCTTTGCTCCGGTAGTAACAGGGGCTCTGTTTGGGTGACTTGAACCCCCAAAGCAACAGTATCATAACCAAGCTCTCTGACCAAATCAGTGGACAGCTCTTCCGTTCTTTGTGAGGCAGGCATACTGAAATCGGGCAGTAATTTTCCAACCATCGCAAAAATTTTATCCTTGATAAGTTTCAGCGCTTCGTTAAAAATTATGCCATCGTTGGCTAGTGTTATTCCTTGGTATCGGCGAGCAATGTCTTCTGTGAAAGCGTTTTTATACTTGTCCCACAGTTGCCGGGGGTTGGAGAGTGCGCATGTGCTTATCGTAATCGCAAAGAGCTCTCTCAACATAATCGCTGACCGGCACAACATGGCGTCCTCCATCGTTGCGTCCCAGTAGCCGTCGTCTTCAAGCAGCCCCATCGCCTCACTTGCTTCTCGGAAAGTGGCCTTTTCCTGCCTATCGACGATTTTGAGCGCTTGAAAACTGGTGGTGCCTCGGACTCTAGTCAGCAGCAACTATACACAATAACACTCAAAGTGTGTTATGTGTACGGTATAAATTCTACCCAGGGCATCTCAGGCTTTCACACCAGGCCAACCGTCGACGGGTGCGCCCTGCACGCGACGTTTCCAATCTTTTCGTGACGCATTTCACGTGTAATACCTTGGCACTTCTACATAGAACAACGTCCGAGCAAACTCGTCTCCCTGGCACAGGCGGAAAATGGTAACTTTTTTGGGGGGGGCCAAGAAAAACATATATGACTTGGTACAGCCAACGAAGCTTGCTGAATCCTTAAGTATCTTATCACACCAAATAAGTATTGTGCATCTCCAGTAAAATGAATCATACTAAAGTAAAGCAACAATTGGTGTGTCTAAGTACTATCTACATTTCACGATCCTCTGCTCACTCCTTATGGGAATTGGGCGTGATTTTAAGTATCGTGTTTTAATTTTCTATTTAAAACAATTTTTTGAAAAAGTTATGTACAAAGTTCCCCATACATTATCCGCGAATTCATTTTCATCGATTTTCCCATGGGAATAAGATATTTTCCCGCAGTAAAACGTAGCCTATGTGTTAATCCAGGGTATCAGCGAACTCGATACCAAATTTTATTAAAATCGCTCCAACCATTTAGACGTGAAGAAGTAACAAACATACACACTCACAAGCTTTCGCCTTTATAATATTAGTGTGATTTACTTAGGTTAATGTTGTATATATTATATAGTATGTACATGTTTTAATAAATAATTAATGTACTTTTCAATCATTGCCTTCGTTGAACATCATGCCCACTGCTACCTACTGCTGGGCATGATGCTCACAGTAGGGCCTCATGTCCACTTTTGGGCATCTTGCCCACTGTTAGGCGTCAGACCAACTGTTAGGCATTATGCCCACTGTTGGGCATAACGTCCACTGTTGGGCATCATATCCATTGTTGTGCATCATGTCCACTGTTGGGCATCATGAACACTGCTGGACATCGTAACCACTGACCTAACACAACATTATTATGTCATGACATTTGCTTAATGCTTTTTTGCACACCGCTTATAATTATACAGTGCTTTTTTTGCCCTAAAAGTGACATCCGCCTTTTATTGAATTTTCCTAATTAATAGTTCATTATAAATGCAAGAGTAGAATTCCCAAGTGACAAATTCGTTTGCTTGATTTTTTAAAAAATCTTAAAGTTTTCGTGGCCTTAAAGGTTTAAACACACAAAATAATTCGTACAAAAATACCTATATGTAATTGAGTTTTGTTTGCATTGAGGATTTATGAAGCATTTCTAGGAGCATATTATCCCGTTATTATTTAATCAAAAATGATCAGAGTCCACAAAAAAAAATGTTTTACTGAAATCAGTTTTTTTTTTTTTTTCTAGGTCGAAGTAGAACCTCTATCTGGTACGAATAGATTCCTTATAATAAGGTTTATCACCCACAAAAATATGGTTTTCTAATTAGGCGTAGGTTTCGAGAAAATGATTTTAATGTACTGAGGTCAAAATTTAAAAATTAGGGTTATCACAAGAAGGTCAATCAACTAATGTATAATTATTTAATTATGTAGCTGCATAAAATCAATACGACGGTATGGTTGACGCACTGGTTGAGTGATTGGCTGCTGTGCTGCGTGTCACGGGTTAGATTCCCGCAAGGCAAAAATATTTGTTTGGCGTATAGGTATTAGATCCGGTAGTTTGTGTATGTGAGTTTATATGTTCGTAAACACTCCTACAATACATGAAAAATTTGTGCGAAAAATAAGAAGGAGAGAGAGTCATTGATGGTTAAGTATACAGCAAATAAATTTGATACAGCACCATATTTAATCATTTTGGCTCAACCTACTACGGAAATAGCTGATTTACTTATTAAAATGTTTAGCTATCAATGTAGTCCATTGAAATGTTACAATTTAAGGACCTAATATTGCATTTTTTAGAGGACGCAATTTTATTTTTGGGACACGTGTCAATAGAAGCTTAACCCCAAGTTTGTGGGGTTGCCGCCCTTGTCCCCCGGCCGCCATCTTGAAAAAGGGGTGCAAACACTTTTTTCGCGATATCTCGGCAACTATGCGTCCTACAAAAAAATCGTAAAGACATAATTTGTAGCAAATCGCTTTGCCTACAAATGTGTTCATATAACTTTTTGCACTAAATTTAAAATTAACGAAGTTATAAGCAAAAAAGTGAGAAAATTTCTATAAAAAATTTCTTTTTTGCTCTAAACTTTCTTTTTTATATTTAAAAAAAAAATACCTCAGACCAATCTTGTAGATGGTCTTTTGAGTAAAATTTTCTCTATAATTTTTTTAATTTCATTCATTTAAAACGCTGTTACAGCGCTCCAAAGTTGACCGGGTTCGTCAATGCTCATGAGAATCCGGTCAAAACGAAATGTTTAACTTAGTTTTGTGATCTTTTTTTTTATTGTAAGTACATTCGTAAATTTTTTTTGTTAAATCCCTACCTACAACTGTACTTATTCATTGCTAACTCTTTTGCCCGCCACCTATGACGTAGAGAGTGTAGGCGCGTTTTTTTTACGTGGTATCCCCAGTAGGCCTACTCCACAGACATCTTGCTGATGAGGTAATCCTCGACATAATCATATTTTCAATCAGTTATTAGCTAGCTATTCTATTCTACTTTTCTTCGATGGTCCAGGCTGTGGCTCAGAATGTAATTCAACGTTGAATGTGAAGTTTTGGGGAATGAAGATGAACTTCCAACTATGACTCCAATTTTAACTCCTTTTTATTTCATTCATTCATTCGTATGTATTTTTATAGTTTTTAAACCTCTATATAAAATTTGCTCCTCTATATAAGTTTTTTCTGCGATAATAAGGTCGTTTGATTATTTTTTGTATTGGATGTGTATAGGACGGCAGAAACGGTAGGATTGGGGTGTTGGGTTGAGCCAAATGACGTACTATTATCAGTTTTGATACGCAAAGGTACAAATGTCGTAGCGAATAGGCTATTTTCATTGATGGAAGGGTCATGAGTTGATTGATCAAAACTCTGTTTATAAAATGACTGGCCAGTGCTACCGTCAAATCCCCAGGATCCTTCGAACACACAAGTCAATTCTGTTGTTCCTTTACGATTGCAAAATTCATTAAAGCTCTCTTCGCTACTTTGCACTATTCTTTGTAAAGTATGTGTCAGCAATCCTTCTAAAGAAACGGATGCTTCTACATCCGACACTCTAATATCTTCTGCAGGATAGCATGCTTTTCTTGCAAGTAGTACTTGAGCATATAGTGGATAAACCGAATACCCTCGACTTTTAAGGTCTTTATGTCTGTCTGTATAGGTGTCGACACTAAATTTTCTGTCAATTATGACCCCTAAAGCCTCTTCAGCAGTATAGGGTTGTGGCTCCATAGTTAGTGTTTTCTTAACTTTGGAAGCCCGAGTAGGAGATGTAAGACATGATTGAATTACTGCTTCCAGGTCTTTCGTAGCTTTAAGTGTTAATTTCTTTTCAGCAGATAATGTTGGAACTAAACTTTTTACAATTTTTGCTGATGGTTCATTCTGAAAAGATTCCTGTAGGCGTTTTCTAATTCTCAGTTGCTGTCTGTAACCTAGACTTTTACTTTGACTGTCTGAAATTTCGGGTTCCAAAGATAGAGTAGGCAATTCTGTACTAGTACTGGCGCCACATGGTTCATTAATTGTGCTAATATGAGGCTCGTATGAAATCGATGTTGTGATCATCGGGTGATCATCATTGACATTGATTTTTAAGTCATCGGGTAGATCGTCCAGAAAAAACTTTTGTAAATATGTTTTATGTTTTCTCATAAAAAAGATTTTGTTGCTCTTGCAGCCCCTGAACATTGTCATTATTGTTGTAAGAAAGAAACTGATCTTCTCAATAATTCTGTTCATAGACGACAGCGGCTTTAAATTATGCCCAATTTCCTGAACTATATTAAGTAGGGTTGAGTAAGGTAAATCTTCAGGTCATCCAGTTTTTTTATGTTTTTTACTTTCTTTCGAAAAACATTCATATATATATAGCCGACTGTGCCCTCCTTACCGATTTGCGGATACCCCCAGAGGTTGTGAGGTCCCGGCTGTGGCGCATTCCACAGCTTCACTTGCCACTCGTCTACCAACATGAGGGTTGGCGCCCTCATGCCCCCTTGCAATAAGTCCTCCGGTCGGGGCCCGGACGGACATCCCCCAGCAGGTTGGGTAAGCCCCTGCTGAGGCGAAGTAGCGCCATGGGTCTATAACGGCTACATGGTGCCTCACCCCCGTCCCTCTAGATTACGTGTATTAGCGCCGGGTTTCAGCTACAGCTTATCGAGGGTGGACCGCTTCGTGCGCCACACGTGAACCTTCACCGGAAATAATTGGATGACATAAATAGTCAAAGTCAAAAATCATTTATTCACTTAGGTCACAAAGTAACACTTATGAACGTTAAAGGGGTTAGTGAGTTTGTTACATTTACTGAATTTACATTTATGTTAGTTGCAAGGTTCAGGCAAAAGGTTGAGCCTATGAGAAGATACCTGCAACAGACTCAAGGCCACTCTTTTAAATCACCATCAAATTATAATTTCAGTATTTTACAACTCATTTATGTACCAGGTGTTGCAGTCATTATGCCATAATTATGTCACTCCATATCAAACTAAATTCTAAAAATAGAGGAAAAGTTAATAATGTTAGGTAAGAAGCATTTCAGGTTTGAAATAATATTTACCTGATGTCATTTGTAATAAACAGTATTATGGCATGAGGACGCATACACTTACACTTTGTGACATATGACAAGATAGTTCGTGACTTACACCCATATTCTAAGACGTTTCCTCAAACGTTCCTCGACTCCACTCAACCTCACTCGAGGAAATCAGTATTCACAGTTGCAAAAAATCTCCTCCCCTCGGCATCCCTCGACATCTTTCCTCACTCGAGGTGAGGAAACAACTGTCAAACTCAAGGTACGTCGCGACCAACCTTAAGGAATACTCGAGGAAGATCTACGCCATTGTTACCTATTCACCTACACGACTGATGATTCTATTTGAAGATTTTTAAAGTGTTTTATAATGGATTTTAAACGATTTTTGAATTATTTATATGATAATCCGTACGATTATCCTGAAAGGCGTTATTTGCGAGACGCACTGAATATTTGTCTTCCAGACATATATGTGTGGAACAAATAAAGCTAAAGGAAAAATTTTGGATCACAACACAACAAACAAATCAAACATAAACAACTCGGAATGACGCGATGCGACATAGACAAGGTTAAAAAACAAACATCTGTCAATTTTGAGGTGATCATAAACAAAAACATTAAAAAGTATGTTAAATGTATGATTTTGTGACGTATGTAATGACGTTTTACCTCGACTCAACCTCATTGGAGGATCCTCAAGATTACCTCAAGTCAAGAGAAAGACATGACTAAGAATACCGATTTCGAGGATTCCTTAAAGTGATCCTTAAGGTATCCTCGGTTGAGTCGAGGTTGAGAAAGGTTTGAGGTTACTTCTTAGAATATGGGTGTTAATGTAGTTAAAACAAAATTTTACGTTACTACTTATAAAGTTTGTTAAAAGAAAAGAAAGATACTTTAACATTAATAATATCAAATAACAATAGCAAATTTATAGTATCAATCGGTAGTTTATTAAAAAAGCATATACTGAGTCCCGCAAATGAACCTACTAACTTATGCTTATTTCTAGTGTTTAAGTTGTCAATATCACTATTCTTATTATACAGGTGGCGCAAAAGTAATGACCCTATTTGGTTCAGCTACAACTTCGTTTCTAAATTAGGTAACTAGAATTAGTTCATTAAATATTTATATGTCCCATGAAATTTAGTTGCATTATGATTTAAATATGATGTCTATTAAATGTTGACCTCCAGAGTTGAAGCACATTTGAGCCCTATTTATGACATTTTCCATAACTAGCCGTAATACTTCCTGCGATATGTTTCTTATTTCTTGGTGTATGTTTTCTTTTAAAGCTGCGAGAGTCTGTGGTTTGTTCACATATACCCGAGATTTCAAATAACCCCAAAGAAAGAAGTCTGGACAGGTGAGATCGGGTGATCTAGTAGGCCAAGGCAAATTGCCAAAACGAGAGATAACACGGCCTGGAAAAGCATCCCTAATTAAGTCCATAGTATCGCGCGCTGTGTGTGCCGTGGCGCCGTCTTGTTGGAACCAGGTGTTCTCCAGCCCCATTTCATTCAAATTGGGTATCCAGAACTCACGTAACATGGTTCTGTAGCGCTCACCAGTGACAGTTACCGTATTGCCTGCAGCGTCTTCAAAAAAATAGGGTCCGATCACTCTTTCTGTATAGACGCCACACCATACAGTAACTTTAAGTGGATGTAAAGGTGAGTCATCTGAGTTTTATACGGAAACATCTTCAATTCTTTGACCAAAATACGCTGCAGAGTCCGCACGGAGATCCCCAATTGCGTGGCACGTCGCCTCGTTGATGTTTCTGGACACTCTTCCACATTTTCGCGCACAGCCTCAATATTTTCGGCTGAACGGCCTGTTCTTGGTCTACCAGATTCACGTCTATCCAATGTTGAGCCCGTTGCTTCGAGGCGTGTGGCAAAGCGTCGAATAGTGCGACCAACCGGTGGCGGACGGTGGGGAAATCGTCGACGAAATTCACGTTGTGTTTTTATCACTGATGAATTATTCCGTAAAAACATTGACACGATTATTTCACGTTCTTGGGGAGTAAAGCGGTCCATGATTATTTTTAGTGAATTTTACATTTGATTACTACAAAATTTTCAATATCAGAATGAAAAGACGTCATAAAAAAAAATATATAAGGAATTTCTATAGTGCCAGTACTTATGCGCCACCCAGTATAAGTGAATATTATGTTTTATAAACATAATATTCGTAAATATATATTGCGACGCAACGGTGAGTATACCAATTTCTTTAAAACGCTCTTTCAGGGAAACTCGTGATGAAAATAGGTAGGTGTGTGACCAACCAATTTTTTTAATTTCACTTCGAAATTGTTTTAAGGTAATTTCTTTGTCTTATATCGAATATTGAAGATAAAAAAGCTACTGACTTTAGATAATAAAATCTACGTCACAAAAGGTCAAAACACTGACAACCCTAACACATATTTTTGAAATTCATTTTCTCAAAACCTATGCCCAATTAGAAAACCATATTTTGTGGGTGATAAACCTTTTTATAAGGAATCTATTCGTACCAGATAGAGGTTCTACTTCGACCTAGAAAAAATAATAAAAAATAAATACTGATTTCAGGAAAACATTTTTTTTTTGTAATTCTATGAACATTTTTGATGAAATAAAACGGGATAATATGCTCCTAAAAATACTTCATAAATCCTCAATGCAAACAAAACTCAAATATATATAGGTATTTTTTTACGAATTATTTTGTGTGTTTTGAACTTTAAGGTCACGAAAACTACAAGATTTTTTTAAAAATCAAGCAAACTAATTTGTCGCTTGGGAGTTCTACTCGTGCATTTTTAATGAACCATTAATTAGGAAAATTCAATAAATGGCGGATGTCACTTTTTTAGGGCAAAAAAAAACACTGTGCGATGTACTTAGTATATCTCATACTTACTAACTTCGTTTACTTATTGCACATGGCATTAATAGGTATTCCCTATAATATTTACGAAATAATCCCTATTACAAACGTAAACACAGACATATCCACGTCAAAAAAATGTATTCGATTTTACATTAGTTACGAGGACAACTCTAACGCTTCATTGGTTCGTAGGTTCTTATTTAAAAAATTATGCCTAGTTTCCCTAGTGCCTTAGCTTATATATTTACTGTGTCACCGGCATCTAGAGTAAGATGCAACATACACTATACGTGTCTGTAGTGTAGCACAGGCGATTCATTACAGTGGTCTATGTGCTTAATTATACTTCGAAAATACTTTATTTATTTACAACCGACATCGAAATGGCAAATTTATTTGATAAAGTCACTTCGTCCACTTTTCACCAGGCAACGATTAGTCGAACAGTCCGGCGATTCGATGGTACATTACGGCTACTGCAACACAACCATATTGTTCTTAAGCCAGCAAACTTCTTAGTGTGTGTCACCAGTATACATCTTTATTCGAGTTCAGGTCTTGTATTATTTGGCTCGTAATTAACCTAAAAAGAAATAAATCTTAAATTAGTCACTGAGAAAAATAGTAGTTTTACTAGATTTTAAACTGAAAAAGAGTTACGAAGATACATTTTCGATATTCCATTATCGTCAATCATACGCATCGGTTTATAATTATTATTGTTGATTATTGATATTTTATGTTTAATTAGGTTAAATACGAGAACCTGTTTTACGAATATGAAGATGTATAAATATCGCTTACAAATAATAATTTAACTCTTGACAACAGCTAAGTATCCAACCCTATGTTTAGTATAGTGCAAACCTCTTAGGGGGTGATTACTCATTATTAGATACTCATTATTATGAACAAGTTTTATTCTGGGACTTTGTAAACAATTGATTTTTTCATGATTTCGGTTGTCCCGGAGCAAAAGTATAGTATAGTAAGTTGGTATTGCGGTTCCCGAGATATTGAGGTGGCTGTGCCAAGATGACCGCTCATCTTGACACAGCCACCAATACCAATACCCCCTTATATCTTTTAAACGGGGGCTTGTAAAAAGCTGATATTTTGTGATCAATGTCGACTAATTATTGGAAATAACTGGTGTTTGTGCCAAGATGAGCGCTCACTTTGGCACAGCCGCCAATACCCCCTTGTATCTTTTAAACGGCAGACCGACCAATTCTGGTATTTTACGACCGAATTCGACTAATTAACTATGTAAATAGATTTCCAGTTTGCGAAGGTGGCTGAGTCAAGATGAGCCATACAGCTTTTTATACAATTTATAGTTATATAGGTACCTGATTGTATGCATTTGCACCGATGAAGTATATAGTGCGCAACACAATATGTTCCCGGAACGTTGAGCATGACATTTGTGGTACTCAGAACACCAATATGTTTCATTCATACATGGCAGGGATTCAGTACTTTCTGTAATGTGAAATGACATATGATTAAACAATAATAAACTCTTAGGGTCCGATCTCACCGAGAAGTCATGGCCACGTCGCTGGCTACGTAGGCATCGTTACCCTTGGCTACTTTCGGTAGCCAGGAGTAGCCAGTAGCTACCATCTGCTAGTCAGTTCTCTCAGTTTTCCCACAAAAACATTGGTACGTCGTCTGTCTTGGCGGCCGGTTGGACACAGTGAGTGAGACGCAGCTTGTTCCTGTACATAAGATTGGCGACGTCGCCAGCAGACAGAGAGTCTTTGGTCGTGGCTAAGTTGCCAAATTGGCGACGTTGCCAAACCGTCATCAAGTGTGTTAACTGCCGTACGTTCCAATATGAATTGAAAGATACGTAGCCAGCGACATCGCCGTGGCATCTCGGTGAGGTAGGGGCATTATTAACGCAATATTAATGTGAGAGACACGATAGATTGGGAAACCAATAGTCAAGTGAAGATAGTAGGTATATTATCGCGCAGATGTATATTTGTTTAAGGCTATTTTGAGGCAGCACCTTCTGCAGCGAATATTCACCGAGTTCATACAGTTTTTGGGTCTCAACTCCTAAGAATTGTAAGAACACGGTGAATAATCGTCGGCTGATTATGGATGTCATGGTATTTTTCGCCATCTCATAATAGGCTATGTATTTACGTACAGTCACGAGCATAAATATATTACTATGGACACATTGGCAATTATATCTGTCCCAGGAACGAGTTCAATAATATCTGTCTACACGAACGCAGCACAAACATCAGATCGTTCATAGGCATCATATTAAAGTGACAACTTCCCAAAGCAAAAATATGTGACGATATTAGTTTCAAAACAATGTGATACCTCTTGGAGTGCAAAAATAAGTGCCGTTTACTACTTCGTGTGTTTCTGTCAGTATTTGCATTGATGCCTCAGTAACGTGCATAAATATATGACGATAAATAGACGGCAAAAATATCTGACATAATACTATCCTCCATTTTATCTTTCATATTATTATTATTTTTGAGTTTGTAAAATTATTTTATTTTGGATAGATTTTGATACTATACTTATATATCTATACTTATAAATGCCTTTATCTGAGTAGCGAGAGGCAGAGGTGTTCTATATCCTCATTTTGCCAGCTTTAGTTCTAGTTTTCACATAATCCAATATTATCCATGCTTATTGCCGTCTACTGAACACAAAATTCAGACTCCTTGCTACTACTAAAAATTTTTTAACAGAAAACAACCACCCGATCGAACTGGGATCGAACCCAAGATCTGAGTGTCTAGTGCGTTTTTTTACGTTAACGCGATCGAAACGTTTATGACGTTCGGCGCTACGATTGGCCCGCTCAAAGCTCTTAGCCAATCAGAGAGCCAAACGCGGTAAACATTTCAACCGCGTTAACGTAAAAACAACTCGCACTAGGCACCCAGACTTAGCAGTCGAATTTACTGATGCGCTACGGAGGCAGGCTAAGTATAGTTTCTCTTACCTTCACAGTTAGCATCTTTATATTTTAATTCCGGTGCCAACTCCCTAGCCGAAGTAACGTAGAAAGTGCGTAGAATATCCATTCGGTGTGCGCCTGACATTCCACGGCCTTTTGTATTCGACGCGTGCAAGTGACGAGAGAAAACACCTCGTCGCTTACTTATGTTCACTATAAGTATTCTGAAAAGTATATGAACCATTGTAATTCACTGAGAAACTGACAGCCATTGCAAATGTCCAAACAGTTAAATATTTCGCCAACAGCCACGTTTTCCTTAGTTCCTAGCAGTGGCGATCTTATTGCTGTATATAACAATGCCAGTTTCTGTGGTAGTGATAGAAAGCAAATTGCCCGAGCTTTACGATCGGCTTAACCCTGGTATTGATCTGTCCTACTGTCGGGTATAAGCATCTTCTCAGTGTAAGAAGGCTTAGCCCATAGTCTATGCTAGTTTAGTGCGGGTTGGCATACTTCACATATTTACAAGAATATTATGTAGCACTGATAGACATGCAGGTTTCCTCACGATGTGTTCCTTTACCGTTAAAGCGAGAAGTACGATTATCTTAAGTATAGCAAACTAGCTTTTGCCCGCTGCTTCACTCGCTTGGGAACAGTACTTTTTCTGGATGAAAGGTGCTTTTCTGTACTCCTGACAATGTGTACGCTTAATTTCATGATGATCTGTCCAGTAGTTAGGACATGAAAGCGAAATAAATAGACACATTCGCATTTATCTATATATTAATACGTGAAGCAAAAACTTTGTACCCCTTTTTACGAAAATTGCGCGGACGGAGGAGTATGAAATTTGGCACAGTTAAAGTTTAAGTGGAGAAGAAGGGGCGAATGCTAATATTTATATAAAATATGCATTAGAAATACATGAAATTAATGAAAAAACACTACACGCACACAACCATGCATTTGACACACGCAATCGAAGCGCGTTTCTATGGTTACATATGTCAATATATAATGACATATATCGGAATACAGGCAAACTTTGCTCGGATTTCAAGCACTAGGCGACGGCTAGTAATATTAGTTAGGCTAATATATTTGCCCTTTATAATGTAAAGCAGGATATAATATGTTACATACCCTAAGACACAAGGTTCAAACGTCATACTCATTGGGAAATTTCTTGGATGTGCTAGTTTTGCTTCTTTTATTAACGGTGCATATCCTTCCCAGCACTGTAGGACAATTTCGTCTATTTGTGATAATGCTGGCGTTGCTCCACACACAACTAGAATGTAAACGTCTGCGAGTAGTTTACATGTTACTGCTCTGAATGCGACCTGAAAAATAACTTGTATGTTCAAAATTATTATAATTCTATACTATGGGAGAGTGTAGAGATACACACTCCCAGTTTGAAACTTGTATCAAGCAGTACCATACTCATATACTAGGTTTTTTTTTTCTTTTATTGCTTAGCGTTTTACCCAGTTTTTCTTTACATCAAAAGTGGTTTATATAAATAAAATATATCCCGTTTTACGAAAATTGAGCGGACGGAGGAGTATGAAATTTGGCACGGTTAAAGTTTATATGGAGAAGGAGGGGCGAATCCTAATATTTATATAAAATATGCATTAGAAATATATTAATGAAAAAACACTACACGCACACAACCATGCATTTGACACACGCAGTGGAAGCGCGTAACTATGGTTACATATATCAATATATAATGAAATATATCAGCAATATCTTACAAGCAAACTTCGGTCGAATTTCGTGCACTAGGCGACCGCTAGTACAAATAAATCCTAGAACCCACTCCTTCAAACCTCGTACATACACAAATGAAGATAGTAGTTACTAGTTTCTACCAGAAATTCAAACACAGCAGCAAACTACATCATTTGATAAAGCCTTTCATCCATTACCCGCATACGGCCTACAACAAATACCCGCCGTTATTTATATTACCAGACAATGCCGCATACAGAGTTACCGCTATGTTTTACATCAGATTTGTGTTCGTCACCAAGTCATCTGGCCAAAATTATCACCTACAGCAGCTAAATTCCTTTGGCACCCAGCCCGAATGTGTTATATTCGATTAGGAGCTTAGTCAAAAGTATACCTAACGGAATTTTTTCTGAACTTGCCCTTCTTTGTAAGATCACTTTAACCAAACATTAAATGTTTGGTTAAAGTGATAGAAAAGATGATAAATCAAATTGCGTTTTGTTTTCAATACAACTCAACAACTCCAATTATTCCTAGTTTCATAAGGAGGGCTATGAAACTAGGAATAATTTATCGCGGCCGACTTTACAAACATTCAAACAACGAACACGAAGAACACGCAGACTCGAAACAACTATTTATGGTGGTGTGGTATTGGAACCCACAACACTCTGCGTAGCACCAAACCACAACGTAATAGTTTAAATTGTAAATAATAAAGGCTATGTACATTAGGACTCATTTGCGGCAAATACACGGGAGTGTCTCGTAGCGGAGCGCCATCTTGCGCAGCGGCCAGTAACAGCATAAGCCGGGCTTCGCGCGGGTCCAGCTCACAGAAATCAGAACTTGTTGCTACCAAGTGCCCATGGATTATAAGACAAGCCCATCTGCCAGTCACACTTTCTGCATATTGATCTAAAGCTTGCTGAAATATGAAATACTTGATGATAAGATGTTGCACACAAGCCAATGTCATAACAGTAGAAATCATCAAGATAATAAATTAGAAGTGGCAGCAGGAAAGGTCTTGGATTTGCAATGAAAAGGACGAGGTTTTGAATACCACCGGCGCCCTAAGATGTGAATCCACTACTAACACAAGAGCATTCTAGCTTAGCTGGAGAGGTTAACAAGAATACTAGTAATTTGAGACCCAATTTGTGAGTAAACTTAAAAAAAATCAATGGAGATTTTTTATTTGACAACTCCTACACTATGAATAATTCCTGTGTCGCAGGAGATTTTAAAAGCATTGAAACAACGGACACAAAGAATACCCATACTTGGACCAATTATTTGTGGATTATACTTATTTTTGTCCCACGTGGGGATCAAAACCGCAACACTTTTTTTATTTATTTATTTTTTGATGCAGTGTCAGTAGTGAGACAATCACTTAACCCACTAAGATGAATAACAGTGGGTTATGTTGTCATCTTGTACATGACTATAGTAGTAATTGTCTTGCATATGTGTGAAGCTAATTTCAACAATTCTAATTTAATATTTGGCACACCTAAATTGGCCAATTGGAAAATAAATAATAATAATAAATAAAAACCTGTAATTGCTGGGCTTGTGGACACAAAATACTCTGAATTAAATCCAGCACTAATGTTGGCAGTGGGCTCGACAATGCATTAGGATCTAAAGACTCCAACAAGTAATCCAATATAGAGTAGCATTGCCTTAGATCTCTTTTTACTTGATCAATGTTTTTCAAGTTTTCTAATTCTTTTTTACCAATACTGAATACCATGGCATCATGAACATAGGACAGAAGTAGTTCTAAATCACATTCCAGTCCTCCTGTTGTTATTCCAATTAATGTAACACTGTAACAAAATATTATAGATATTAACCCGTGTTCGGCCAGTGGCTCGCATGCGAGCCAGCAAAAAGCTCTTGTTTATATTTTACTACGTAGCTGACATCATAACAAATTCTGTAGTACCATTTTTTTGATTCTACGAGCTATGAGTGGGCCGGTAATTAACAATAACAAAATCTCAAGTGGCACGCGGCGATAACAGGCGATAATGTAAACATCCCGCTGGCTCACTAGAGGTTAATCATTAATACAAAAAAAATATATAAACAAAAGATAAAAGTGAGATTATGATACTTATATTTTGCCAGGTATAGATTTTTTAGGTCACTTATATTGAGTTTGAACTTTATGCCATTTATGGGAGAGTTTCAGAGTCTGTTGAGAACTTCTTGACAGGAAATCCCATGTTTTTTGTTGGAATGCCAGACATCCTTGGAAACATATTGTGTCTGGAGTCTGGTCACCTAACTGGGAATACCCAGGATGGGTGCATGTTAGGTGGCCAGGTTCAATTGAACCTGAGACATTATGCACAGCAGTTTCACACTAAGACTACGCCATCTAGGAGTAAATTTTCTAATGAAACCTTGACTGAGGGATAAATATGGCATTTTGACTAATCTTGACATATACAGGTGAGCTGTTAAAAAATCTGTTTTAGCCTGACAGCTCTGATATGGCCACAGCAACAACATGGCATGGTAACAAACTAATACAAACATAATATGGTGGCAATCATATTACCAATGGATAAGATAATTATATATTGTTGTCATAATCATCATAATACCAGTGTGACCACAGCATTAGTATTAAAACCTATACTATGCTGTGCTCATAACAAAAACATTTCACCTTTTACAGTATTCCTTCCACAGTATGGCTCCATTATCAACAGCCGTCTCAATCATAGATAAGTTGTGGCATTTACTGAACATATTGATGCCATGTAAAGAGGCAATAGTTGAAAATTGAATCTGAAATACATAAAATTAGGAAGATTAAATTAACCTATTGAGTTGCAGGGGCACACCGGTGGCCAGACATAAAAGATTTTTAATAAGTCTAGTATTCTAACACTTGATAGATTAAACCATTTTGTTTTGTGCTACTTTCTATTATTAACTTATTACTGACTATATTGTAGATGATTGTTAGACCCCAGGTTAAATAGGTACCTGTGTTAGATAGTTATTGATTTTTCTGTCAGGAAATGATTGATGCAATTGTTGGAACTGTGCTTGAGATCGGGCAATAGGCTCACCCTATATTACGTAGGACTTATGTATTATTTAAATTGTAAATACAGGTATCTTTATATATTTATATAAATCATAACTTTTATAAAATAAAAGGGATAAATAAGTACATGCATATTATCAGTTGTCAGATTATATTTAAGACATGTTTTGTCTATTCAAGCCTATATTATTCACAATTATTTATATCAGCTATTTTTAAATTAAATACTTATCATCCTTGTCAATTAATACTTAATATAGGCTTGAATAGACATATGTATGTATGTATTTATTTATCCCTTTTATTTCATAAAAGTTATGATTTTAATAAATAAAATATTTTTGAATAAACTTCAATAAACATTGCTTACGTTTTCATTATTGCCTCGTTTTCTTGAAAATATTGGCACACCACTCTCTGTAGCCACCGCAATAACAATTACAGACATTCTGCTATTAGATCAGAAAGTAAACTTCACTTCATAACATCAAAATGCTGGAACTTAAAAAGTTTCGGAAGTCCGTCCGATTGGAATTGAAAGAACTTTTAAAACTTGCATTGAACTCTCGTATTTGTATCAACTGTCAATAGTGTCAATATTGTCAGTCTGAAATAGGGATGAGCAAAATTCATCGACATTCTTGTCTCAATGAGGCACGATGCGATGGCATAAATTGACTTTTGATATAATATTGCACTTCGATAATTCATTAAACTATATTTATTGAATTTTTTCAGGTTCCGTACAAATATAGTAAAAATGGAACTCTTATAAATAAATAAATAATAGTTTATTGTCTCATAAAAATGGCTCTTATGGCGTCTTTGCTTGTCTGTTCGTCTCTTGGTCAAAACTGCTTATTTCAGCAACTACTACTGCTATTGACTTAAAATTTAGAATAGTTATAGAAAATACTTGTCTTAATTTATTGAAATAAAATATGTTTCTTAAAATGAAACGCTATAATAAAATTGAAATATTTATTTTACATTATAGAAAGTACACAAATCATATAAATATACCTAAGTTGTCTCAGATCTTTATATATTAGGTATACTACAATATTAGGTTTGTAGTTATCCCTTCTCGAGTAGATACTAATTTGATTAAGTACCCGTAATATCACATTGTAAACAAGATATACATTTAATCATTTATATATGCGTAGTTTGTCCACTTTCTACTTCTGCGACGGGTGGGTTACCTGAAACAATATATAAATACATAAATCGATTTACAAACAACATGTTATACAGTGTGTGTTTGTATGTTTGTCCCCTCTTAACGCCGATAAAGACAAGTGGAGATAAATTACAAGGGCTAGTCGCTTACGAATGTTTTCTATAAGAACATTATATAAACATGATTTAAATTGATACTTTCTTTATTAAACTATACAAATGAATAGCAGCTATTGCCTCGAACATATAGTTTCATTGTTAGAAAGTTTTTAATAGTACGGAGCGTGGCGATGTGATTAGTAGATGACAACAGGCTCGCTCCCTATTATGCTAGAATGTAGCAATACGCCTCAGCCTACTAGGATGTAGGGAAGAGTGGCTATGTATGAACGTATTTGTTTTTTTTAAGTCTTTAACTCGTCTTAAACTCTCTCTTTTCTCTCTCTTTAACTCATTTTTAGGTCTATAATTTTAATAAGCTATTCGCGATACTAACTGTCACTTTTGGTAAGAAGTCTTGGCCCCGTTAAAGCAATCAGTAAAGCGCCTAAAGGAGCTGATATGACAACACTTAGTACACTGACAGCTAAAATAGCTTTAGCGTAACTTTCATCTTCTTCTTTGCTGGCACCGCTTGTTTGTCCATTAGTCACTAAATCCAAAGCAGCTGGTCCAAGCGCTGCCTGAAAATAAACCAAATTTTAATATGTGTATAATCATAAAAGTGTAATTCTAATTAGCATATATAATTTAAGTACCTGTACAGTAGCCTTCGCCGTCCAAGTGAGACCAATGAACAGTTTCTCTTTACTATTAAGACCGCAACCAAAACTAACAAAAAATGTCGCTAGTGCTCGAATAACGAGACATGACACTAAGCATATTGCTCCCATTTTTATGACTTGAGGGTCTAAGGCACTGATCTGTAAAGAAAATTACGAGTATTTTATATATAGGTACTAGTACTTAATTAATTGCTGGTATTGGTGATTTGCACAAAGATTTACAAGTCATATATTTATTAGTTTGGCAGGTGCTGTTAATTTCTTTTGTGTTTGTGACTACTAAGCTATTTTATTTTGCCTCCATCAAAATGTGGGTTTATAAGTGTTTCAAATGCAACATGTATTAGACACAATAAAAAGCTATGGTCAGTAGCCTCATAGTCATGACGCGCTAAAAATAACTTCCAATGAGGTAGTGATAACACAGGCGTGACTATAAAATTCATATTTACCGTAATTTGGGCCCCAGTGAATGCAAATAATATCGGTTCGAAGAATATCCACAAAATTCTAAAAATGTTGGTTACTGGATTTTTATTGACTTGCCATCCTTGTTTCTCCCAAAAGAATGCCGCAACAAATCCCATTGAAACAATAGCTAAAGGTCCTGAAAACGAACACCAATGATTACCATGTGCATCATTCAATCAATCAATCAATCAGCCCACTGCAGTCCACTGCTGGACATAGACCTCTCCCATTTTACACCACAACATCCACGTGCATTACGAAGACTAAATTACCAAATTAACCAAATTTTTTTTATTTTATTACCTGCTCCACTCCATCCAATCATGCTTGATATGAAGTATGAAAAAAGTCCTCCGAGAAAAAGTGCTAGGAACCTCAAAGGCACAACGTAAGAATCTCCTTTTTCTGGTATAAATGCTATCATAGATCCCCATAGGGAGCCGAGAACTACTCCGGCTATAATGGATAATGGACCCTGAAATAAGCCAATTTTTGTATAAATACTACCGCCGTGTTTCCTTCATCGAATGATGGGTACTATATAGGTTAATCTGAATATTAATACCTTTATTATATTGAAAGTAGCGGATCCCGTTGAAAACATAGCATTCAAGATTATTGCGAATATAGCGACACTAATAGAGTCATCAATGGCTGCTGCAGCGACTACGATTGTTGGAATACCCTTGGCAACTCCATATCCAACGTCACGTAGCCTAAATAAACATGGCACCACTACTGCTGGCGAAACTGATGCTATCATTGAGCCTAGGAGAAATGCTGCAAAGGAATTGATAAGAGGAAACCACCGTTACAGTTTAAACAATACTTCAAAAGAAAGAAAATAATAAAACATCTGGCGACCGGCAGAAGCAAGTATGATTAGTACCTACTTCATTGGTAGTATATTCATACTCAAGGTAGTAGAAGTATTAATATATTGGGTTTTCTGTTAAGAAATCTCAATACGAGCCCGGAGTTAGGAAGTTGACGGTGTTAGACACCTCCGTGCCTCGGAAAGCACGTAAAGCCTTTGGTGTCCTGCGCCTGATAACTCTCCGGTCGTGTCGGATTATCCGTCCCATCGGATCATGAGGGTTAGGGAACAGAGAGTGCACTTGTGTTTGCGCACATACTTGTGCGCTATAATATTTCCTTTGCAGATCAGCCTCCGTTAAGATCCGCCTAAGTATATTCTGGCCGATGATCAAAGCAATGAATTAAAATGATTATTATGCATTCAAATACATAATTAAGTATATTTTAATGATATTTTTGGGTCACATGTCTAGAGCTAAACTTATATTTATGATACATACCCCAAATCCAAGGTAAGTGCAACAGGTAAAACGTGCTGACGGCTATAAGTATGCATTCGACTAGCCAGGGTAACAGGCCCAGCTGCAGAACGGCTGCGTAATGTTTTTTTAACACGCCTGCATCTAGTCCCAGGCCAGCTCGGGTTAAAATGATTACTAATGCTATTTTTCTGTAAAAGTTCAAGATTATTAAGTATTTTTGATATGTTATGAGAAGTTTGCGTCGGTTGCCCAGTGGTGATAAATATGTGCGACAGCAGGTTTGTGACATCATAGTGCAAGGCTTTTAGATATTCTAAGTTTTAATGCATCTGGCGTGCCTTGTTGTCTATTTAGAGTTTTTTAAATATCAGACATAGTTAAACCACGAACTGAGTTTATCTAAAGAAAATAAGGGTAATTTAGTAATTGTCTTACCTTAAATCCTGGTTCAGATTTTTATACTCGTTTGTCATATGGACTAGTTGTAAATTCTGGAACAGTATTCCGGTAAGTAACATGCCTATTAGTGCGGGCAGTGTGGTTATCTTCAGCCAAATCCAACCTATTAAGTACGCAGATATGACTAGCAGTGTCATACTAAGAAGTTCTCCTCTCAAGCCAATTGCCTCTCCAAGTTCAGCGTACAGTATACCCCATGTGAGAAGAACTATAGAGAAAAAGTAAAATACTGGTATATTAGAAAAGAATACTTTATCGACTAAAAATAAAAATATATTCAAGTCTATTAAAACACTTAAATATATAATATATACATATATATATATATTTAATGCTATCTGTACCGGTGTCCCTGTCCTATCAACGGGATACATAGAAATCAAGGAATAAGGTTAGTGTCGATAGCGTATAGCTACCACATATTAAAGATAAAACATGACCTTGGCAATTGTAAACTGTAACTACATCAATAAGTAAACATGTATGTAAACATGTAAGTAAGCATTGCCTGACCGTTCGATAGTGTCACTAACTAAGACAAACATTGTATACTAATTTGTTCAATAACGGTAAGCCTTATACATATACATATGTATCGAGCCTTCACAAAGAGCAATGTATAGCATAATACTTAACGAGTCAACTGTCGAGCGGACATACGTTTGTCTGTTTTTTTTTAATGTATCATTTTTTGCTAACGTATGACCGCTCGACAGTTGACGGGTTATGGACGACCTTATGTGCAGTCAAGAAAATCTAGTTGACATTAATTAGCACGTTATCGTTATTACGTCATTTTAGTATTTTGACTCACGTTTAACGATCCGACGATATATCCAATACTTAGGGTGAAAATTCGTCATGCAGTGGCAAAGTGTCACCAACTTCAGTAGTTAGCAAACAATTGCAAATGAAGAACGCGTGTAAACACGTTCACTGTGCATGCATCATGTAGGCCATATTGTGGCCATGCGTGAACCACATGCGGGCCACTATACAAAAAATGACTCTATATAAATAAAAGTCTTGTCGAAGTAAGCATGCCTCACTTATTACAATTTCTATTGACATACACGTATGATCAATGAATTTAAAAACACTAAACGTGTTTGCACAAAAGGGGCTATTTTTAAATTTATAGCTGGACTTTTATCAACTTATCATGTTAATCCCTACCAATACATATTCTGATTGATGTCAGAAGATGTATTGGTAGGGATTATAATAGAGTAATGTACTAAACTGATTCCCTAGTCTAACGGCTAGAGAATAGATACTGATTAAAGTACTTACAGAACATAATAATGCATATTTGTTGGGCTGACTGTCTGTATGTGGAAAATATAGGGAACGGAAAGAATTTCGACCACCAGGAGGGTTCCCATGAAGGCGAAGTATCTTCTTGATGACATCGTAAGCAAAATTTCTCCCACCAACTAAAAACACATTTGTAAATTAGCAGAATGTCAGCTTAGAACAGAGCCATCGCTTTATATTTATTGGTTGGTACATGTTTTGTTTTGCAAGGGATTTAAAACCACATAAACATCCGAGATCTAAACAATCAGACTTAACATAAATATAAAAACAATCTGCACACTTGGGTCATGCAGTTGCAGTCGGAGATCTAATCTAAAAATCAGACTTACATACCTGTAACTGTGTTTTCGATGTTTTGCATCGTTATCATCTGCAGGAAGCAAAATAATTTAAATGTTCATTAAATTGTATTGACGTTGTTAATTATCGTGCAAAAACCGAGACATGCAGTAGGATATACTCGTACATAGCTAACGAAACGAAAGTTAAAGCAAAACTACTTTTTCTTTCCATGACGGTATTTGTTACAAAACCGTTATAATTAATATGATTGACGAAAAAATAATTTTGGTAAGAAGTTACTCTGCGCTGTTCAAACTTTTACGGTTTCGAATCGGGTTAGTCCACAAAGCATGGAATTAAATCATGCTCGCTTCCTACAGCGTAGGAACTAGAACGCGGTACGCGGTATTTTGTGCTTTTTTGGATTGGACGCATATAGCAAAACAATAGTTATTTAACTTAGGCAGGAGGACAGCACTTCGCTTATCCTGTTATTGACTTAGTTGGTACTAAAGCCTAATCGGTTTTCCCTTGTGCTACAATCTGTTTGATTAATTAAAAACGCTATTATCATATTATAATAAAGACGTAGAATTTCGTTTGCTACAGCATTAGCTATCAACAGTATCTGCAAGCCGATTCGTAAAACCATTTAAGCGTGAACGCGCTGTAAGTACAGCATTAAGGAAGACAAAGTTGTGTAAGCGACGAGTGTGTGCAAAATTTGTAACAGCTTCCGTACTACCTCTTTATTTGCATAAGACTCCCTTATCTCCCAGCATTGCGCAAGTAAGTTATGTATTTTTTTAAGTACGGAGTGCTAAAGTTTTCACATCTATCGTAATATATGTATTAGCCAGGTATAAACGTGTTGACAGCGAAAATGCTTTTTACTAAAGATGTGCGTGATTGGTATTAATTGATACATTGTTAGACAGATGTATTTCTCTTTACATTACGACGCCTCTATAAGCAGTATACAGGATGTCCGGTAATTAATGGATAACCTTGTAATGGCTTATAGTAGAACTGATGGCCGTATATACAGGATATACAAATTCATAGATAACCACATGTGCATTAATTACAACGCAAATGCATTAAATTAAGTATAGCAATAATAATTATATTACGATAAATATGAGTCCCTTAAAATAAAAATGTAATTATTGTTAACAAAATTGGATTACCTACGAACGTATAGACCCGAACACCTATAAACATATGAATTAATGAGACTGGATGGCATACGTACAATGTACATGTATTAAAACATAAACAGTTAGTAAACAAAACAAATAAAAAAAGAAACAATTCTGACCTCTTGTGCTTTGATTCTGTTCCATGTCTAAGTCTATATAACCAAGGCGTTTTACTGAAATCATTTTGAATAAAATAATGAAACAAATATGTAAGAAAACTGTTAGTTAGTCTTGTGCGTGTGATTGAATCGAGATAGGTGTGTATTTGTTCCTTGATATGATAAGACTGTTGTCTAATGAGTAGCGACGTGCGAATATCGATAAAAACATTCGAATTATTTGAATGTTCAATTGATTTGAATGTAATCGAATATTAAGATTAATTACTTTATTGATTATGTATCACTAAAACGCAAGCTAAAGTAGAGGCAAAAGCAAGTTAAAATTGTAATAATGTCGTCGGGTATATCCACGGGTAGAAAAATCTACATAGGTACAGAATAATAAGAAAAAAAGCTAATGAGTAATCTAAAAAGTACCTACTCAATTTAGTTTGTGTATCAATATTAGCGTGAATTGAATATTCGATTGTAATTCTTTTGATTCTTTTTCAAATGTGACCATGACAACCACAAAGCATGGAATTTTAGGCATCACCATCACACTGTCTTTCATTCAGATATCTAATCATAGTATTGGATACTTCCACAAGTTTTAGATAGTTTTAGATTCGGTCATTTATTGCTTACAAGTACTGAATACCTATATCAAGTGGACATTACAATGTATCTCAGATAAAAATGTTTTACAGAATATTATATTCAATCGAATTAATAATTAACTTGTTGTGACGTTCTAAGGCGCACTGTGTTTTGTTTCTGTGCAATGCCAACGCATATAATAATATATCGATATTCTAATGCGGGTTAGGACATTTTTCGAATCTATCGAGTATTTTTAAAACAATCGATCACTAGCAGGTGCGAGTAGGTACGTCGATAATTAGTGCAGTTGGTCTACATTTTATGATATCGAATATTAATGCATTGAAGAATCTAAAGGCATCGAAGAGGAACTGGTTGGGTTTGAGATAACAGCTTTTATTTCTACAATAAAGAGAGGTCAGTAGACTCAAAGTGATATTCTGCAATTGAAGGAATTGATATGAGAATGAATGCTAAAGTAACAAAATATAATGCCTGCTTTCTTCGATTGTACTTTTAATTTGATTGTCTATCAAAAACATAGTCTTACAACTCTTACATATAACGCTAAAAAATAGGCAGAGCTATAATATATCCACATATAATTACTAGGTATGGTTTTGGGTTCTATGTAATAGAGGTCGAGCCGATTGCCTTAAACATTGAGAATTTTCTTGACTCGGGTATCGAACCAGAGACTTCATGCGTAGCAATCACATTTACTACCGCCGCACTTTTAAGGCACCTCTGATATCTTGTAATGGCAGATGAGATACGTAAAAAGCAATATAAATATTTTTTTAATTCTTGAGCCCTTTTAGTCAATGTAGAAGACTGAAAATATTGCCGTTGGAAAACCGTCGCTGCTGGTAGGTCTGATTGTGCTGAATCTGTAGGTACGTAGCCTAAATACATAAACTTTTGTCTATATTTCTGCGGGGACAGGCAGAGGTTGTACACAGATATATGTCGCCACCTACTTATTATTTAAAACCTCGCGTAATAGGAGGCGATCTTATTGTCGTTTACCAGGATTATTTCCAGACTCCTAGCTGCTACTGAGTACCATATAATTCAGCAAATCTCATTTATACTTTTCCCCATCTGGGTGTTAAAACCGGGACCTCAAGATCATTAGTAAACATAAATGCAAACTTATCCCACGGGGATACCTATATATTTTTATATAAGGTGGAAGTACAAGGCCGCCTTAGATAATGAACGAGAAAGTCGGCCAAATATCAATTTATATTTTTGCGTAATTAGATATTTATATTTATAATTTTATAAGATAACTTTTACTATTGTTATTACTTCATTTTCATTAAATGCTCTTGTAAAATGATTATATTATTGCTTTGAATGATAGGAAGACATTTGTATATTCCATTAAAAAGTAGTGTACTGAATGTCAATTTGAAATTAGAACTCTTGTAAAATAAGGTGATATTATGATAATACTTTTTGTAAAAATCCGTATCAATTACATACTAACTACATAGGTATCTCTAATATAATAAACTCACCTCAATTTAATACTATATAAATAGATATTAAATATATTTTATCACAATTTTAATAAACACATCACAAGACCTATACAATAATAATACCGATCGATAGATTAATACTATTTTACTATTTAAAAATATTGTATGTAGTTAGCGTGTATTGTTTCAGTGTTGTTTTCATACTGGCCATAAACATGAACTACATCTGTAAAAATGTGCGTAAGAAGGCCGGCTAGAGTCAAAAGTCAACAAGATAAATGAATATGTACACAACTGAGCGGGGCACGTGATTATATTTGCTCTGGTAACACTCTTAAATACACAGCCACACAGATTAGCATTCTTAAATACGATTAACTTTCTAGGGGCCCTACCAGGCGCTACCACCGTTGTAAAATGTTGCTATTGGATGCGCCAATACAAGACAGTGCGTTATAAACTGTCAAACCGTATAGCTTTGTCTCGTTCTCACGTATACAATAACAACGCTTTATGTGATGATAGTCAGGCTCCTGAATTGCTGCTTTGGTTTTATATACCGTTTCATATAACAGGTATAGATAATATTTTTGTTAAATACCAATCTCGATTGATTTCTTTTTCTTCTGTTTCACACTATAATAAATACCTAATTATATAGAAAATAAAGCGTCTTTCCTATCAATTTGTAGCTGGACTTCAGATAGACCGACAGATTCACACGACCGGCTTTTAGACTGACTCTAAATATATAACGTGATGTCTTATATACGGGTTAATGAGGGACGTCATATTTTTCCTAAATAATAGTAAACAGTGACTCATACTGTGACTCAATATAAAGCAATGTTTACCTACTTACATTAATTGTGTAATACTTACCTAATGTTTTCCGAGTTCGTTTTAACGAAGGATTCTGGTAAATTATGACAACTTTAATCATTTAATTGATTAAATTAACGATGCACATAATCTTACACTTATCACTAATATTCAGTTTCTGAAAGGCAAATCGACACAGTAATTTGTAAACTGACGGTTAAGTCCTTGTCAAATGCTGTAAACTGAATTAGCAACATCCAATGAAATTATTTGACACTAGCGGTACTCCACGACTTCGTTCGCGTAGAATTTAACAAAAAAGTTTGACTGTTTATTACGTGTAAACCTTTTTTTCTAAATTAAAAGGACTTAGCTTAATTTCCTCCTTATAACATCAGCTATTTGCCAGTTCCGTCAAAATCAGTCCAGCCGTTTCAGCGATTAGCTGGAACAAACACACACTGTCTGTCTGTTCGTTCCAGCTACAGATAAAAAATACAGATACTTTCATATGCATTTAGTAAAAAGCTGTTATTTTGACATTGCAAACAACCACATCAATTTTATTTATTTGTATGGATAAGTTTGATTTTTCACTTTGTTGATTAGCTTTTCAAAGACCGGGTTTAAGTGGGCGATTGTTTATTAATTTATTATACAAGCCTTTGCCCGATGCTTCACTCGCGTGAATAATACTGGAACACGTACTTACCACAATTAAAATTCTCAGTGTTATTTACTATCGAGGAACGTGTTCATCGGATCTTTACGATAAACAATTGATTTTATGCAATTAAGGAAGTCTCTAAAGCGTTGCTTTAAGTAAACAATGTAATAAAACCTATAAAAGTCGACATAGATAAAATAAAGTATTTTAACATACTTTATTTTCCTAATAAAGTACCTATGAAGTACGTTTACCCGAAATAACGTACAATACTTTATTATAAAGTACAATTGGCAACCTTAGTTACAGCACGGTGCACGGTGTTAGGAAATATGTCCCGTAGACGGCAATAAGCTCGTTCCCCATTATGTATGATCTTAAAACATAATGTAATAAGTATAGCTTTATCGACATGGTACTTTGGATTTATCCAAGATACGTAGGTTCCTTAAGACTGCGCCGAGCGAAATGTGCCAAAACAGGCGGTCACAGTTAAGTGAATAAGATCAACACTTTTTGTTTAATACAAATATAAAATATACATTTACCATAACAATGAATGTGTTTACAATTACTCCGTGTAAAAAACTTAAAATAATTAATATTTTCGCCTACAAAATCTCTTGCTACGTGATTTTTAGATTATAACAGTAGAAATCTATCCTATTTTCAGCTTAAACGAAACATAAATAGTTATATTACAATTTGTCCGTCCCAAATATTTAAGTTATTGGTTGACAATAAAGATACATATTTATTAAAAAAGCGCTTCAAATCCTCTGTACAATTTTACTATGGCGGCCGCGCGCCGATTTGAATATGCGCCGCACGAGCTCTGTCATTATCTGTCTTACGCTCGGCGCAGACCTAAATATAATTTATGGTTATACTATTACAGTTATGCGACTGTAATAAGTAGTATAACTTAGAACTGTATTCTAGATCCAGACAAAATGGTATTTCTACATCGAAATAAAAGTAGGTAAGTACCTACCTATATTTGTGATTATAGGTACCTATTTAAATTGTAAATAAATCTCATACTTATGTACAAATTATATTGTAGCCAAGTATCTATATATTGATTTGTAGGTAGCTATTATTTACATAGGTAAGTAGGCAAGTAGATACTTTACCTACTTATTTTTAAGAGTAGGTAATTCTTTTAATAATAATATCAATGTTGAAAATCAACTCACAATTAACTTATTAATTCGCATGAAACATGTGAAAACACAATGACCTTTAACATAAATAAACAAACATTAGCGATAAATAGTAAGTTCACATGACATACCTAAATATGAACATAACCTCAAAATTTGATGCAAAATATTTGAATATTGAAAACTACAAAATTGACACCATAAATTCAGATAATGAGAAGTCAACAAGATTGTTATGTGTCTCTTGTATGTTAAAGCAATAGAGTTTATTTTTCCTAAGCCTATCATAATGTAAGCCTATCTTAATAAGACTCAAATTCGTACCTACCTATAAGTAATAAGAAGGTATATTAATGATCACTTTAAATAGGGTACATGTTTCACACACCTAATAATATAAATTAGGTAAAAACAAATTAATTTTACAAGCAAATGATTAATTATTGTGTAACTGAAGCGTTTGTTTTGACACTTATGGTTTTGTGTTTTAGGTTCGCAATGAAGAGACGAATGATAGGAAAAAGTTTGGTAGTTTGTCACAAGATGTCACTTTCATAAATCTAATTTATTTAGATTAGCGAAGCGCGATCGTAACCGGAAAAAGTTTTAATGTATAACTTATTTAGGCACGGTAAAATAAAAAGTATTGTTTACAGTTATATTAAGGTATGAGTAGGTTATCATGGAAGAAACAAGACCATAACCACCGTACAACAATAACTCAGGTCTAATAAGATTCTAGTAAGTATTCATAGTAAGTAGGTAACAAGACTATTAGAGAACCCATTAGTAACGTTTATCATAGTCAACCAAATAATAAAAAAAATGTCACAGCTGTCTAATATTACCTACAATACTAAGAATCGTCTTCATGTGTGGAACGTAAATGTATTGAAGAGAAATTGCTAAAGATCGATCGAATGTCTGAAGCGTAATTAACGTCACCATTTATTAACCAATTAATTATTTATAAGTTAATCAATTATGTCACGATATTTTAATTGCTTTAATGATTATAAGTTTACATTGTTTGTTTTACAATTGACAATCGTATTACCTAAATATCTAGGCAGGTACATTATACAAATACCTATTACATACGTACCTACCTATGTCAAACAAGATTGGTATTGGGATGTAAGTATTACCACAGTCTAATAATCCATATATACTGTGGTATTACTATTATATATCTATACAAATAAATAAAATTGAAGTGTCTGTCTGTAATGTCAAAATAACAGCTTTTTACCTTAATGCATATGAAAGTATATATGGTGCCTATACGAAAACATCTATTTTTTAATTTTAAGCTATTGCATAGCTTCTATCGCGGGCCTTGAGCGTGGAGACCGAATCCAGAAATTCTGTAACGAAAATAACCTAACACCCCCCACTCCGACCGGCACAGCGGTGATACTTTTTGAAGTTATACTTCTTTAGGCGCGTTATGAAAAAATGATGAGAGTGAAATTTTAAGATGCGCGCGCATCACTGTGACACAAATGCTACATGTTGAAGTTGGCCACAGAATAGAATTAAAAGTATATATTTTTTTAAATGACTATAAGTTAACTCATATACAGGCTAGTTGCAAAGTATCCAACGAAACGTTGTTATTTTCAAATTCGATAGAAATACCATTTAATATGAAATATATTATTCATATTCATCAATTAAATATACTGCATAAATAAAATAAATAAATAATTATAATTGCATAAGTTGATAAAAAAATGCTATGCAATAGCTTTACCGCGGCAGTCTCCGAGTGCCACACGTCTTTTTTTTTGTCTGTCTGTTTGTTCCGGCTAATCTCCAAAACGGCTGAACCGATTTTGACGGGATTTTCACTGGCAGATAGGTGATGTTATAAGGAGTAACTTAGGCTACTTTGATTTTAAAAAAATAGGGATCCGCGGAGACAAACCCTTTTTAGTTAAAATCTACGCGGACAAAGTGGCGGTTAACAGCTAGTATAATATAAATATTATCTAATTTTATTAAATTTAATTTAATTATCAATTCTTAAGATTATTCGTTTTCAAAGTTTTCAATATATATAATATAGATAGGTAGAACCTATACCTAACTACTTAACTATTTGTGCACTTATTTCCCGTACCTAGTCCTACTAGTCTAACACTAAGACATTTAAGTTTTAATTTCAATAATTTCGGTACCTAGGTACCTAATATTTGACTCGAGTTGTAAATACCTAATTATTATAATAAATTATTATATTTTGTTATAATATTAGTAAATTGAAATACTTGTTTACATCTGCATATGGATATTATAAAACCCGGCATTCTACATACTTTTTAAAGGCAGCTCTCACACTAGGAATTATGTGGCGTGGCTTTACAAATATTTCGGTAAAGAGGAAAACATTAGGTACACGGATTTAGAACAGCAATATATTATCTATTATCTATACTAATATTATAAAGCTGAAGAGTTTGTTTGTTTGTTTGCTTGAACGCGCTAATCTCAGGAACTACTGGTCCGATTTGAAAAATTCTTTCAGTGTTAGATAGCCCATTTATCGAGGAAGGCTATAGGCTATATATCATCACGCTAAGATCAATAGGAGCGGAGCACCAATGAAGAATGTTTCAAAATCGGAGGGTTTTTTTCCTTTTGAGAGCTTCCGCTGCGTGCGCTGCGTAAACAGTTAAAGTTTCACAAAAATTATGAATGAGAGAATTGTTCCCCTTAAAAAGTTCTAAAAAAAAGTCCGCGACAGCATATGTCTATCTTTTAAGGTTGGCTCACTATAACCTTTTTTATGCTAACCAAATTTGTTCTAAAATAATGCATTATTTGCGAAGGTATTTTTATAAACATGATATTAATCCTTATCCAAATAAATACGTTATTCATCATAAGTATTTAATTTAAAATAAAATTACATCATTCGATTTCAATGAATATCTTAGAAGATATCGCAGTTTTAAAATAACATCGCAGCAAAATAATTACCCATTACAGACATACAAACGATGTTTCTCCTGGTTTATTCTGCGTGATTTTAAATTAACAATGTAGGTATATTTATAAAATTTTGTTCAATGGTTCTTATGTGGTTCGTGGATTTAACAAAGAAAGTTTCAGCTCCTTTAAAATTGTATTATAGGTGCCTACGACCCACTCTCTCTCTTATGTGACGCAAACGAAGTTGCGCGGGTCAGCTATCTATACTAATATTATAAAGCTAAAGGGTTTGTTTGTTTATTTGTTTGTTGGTTTGAACGCGCTAATCTCAGGAACTACCGGTTCGATTTGAAAAATTCTTTTAGTGTTGGATAACCTTTTTATCGAGGAAGGCTATAGGCTATATATCATCATGCTACGACCCACGGGGGCGGCGCAGTAACGATAAACGCGGGTGAAACCGCGGGAACATCTAGTAATATTATAAAGCTGAAGAGTTTGTTTCTTTGTTTGTTTGAACGCACTAATCTCAGAAAGTACTGGTTCGAATTGAAAAATTTTTTCAGTGTTGGATAGCTCATTTATCGAGCGAGGCTATATAACATCACACTACGACCAATAGGAGCAGAGCAGCAATGAAAAATGTTGCAAAAACGGGGAAAATTCTCTTATATGAAGCAGACGAAGTTGCGCGGGTCAGCTAGTATATTATAATCTAGTTTGCACTGTCCTGTTCATGTAGTCACAATACTCACAATACAATGGTCACTTGTGACGGAAAGTTTAGCAGCATGGAGTACTGTTCGCACCTTTGGAATGGTTCCGCTAAGTACCTACTCGATGCTTTAGATAAACTACAGCGTCATGCCGTAGGTACGTATAATCAATAACCAGGAGGTTACGAAGGACATCGAACTGCTACAACTTCGTAGAGACATTGCGTCCCTAAGCGTATTCTATCGCCTCTATCATGGCGAATGCTCAGAAGAGTTTTTTTAATTTATTTATTAAGGGATAATAAACAGCAACAACATATACATTAGGCATAAATATAACAGCAAATCAATAGCAATGCTGCAGCCCATTGCATTATCCAAAAACTAAACATAAATTATACACAATGGGTGCTATTAGACAGACAATAATAATTTATAAAACAATATGAAAATCAATTTCTTTAGACATATAAAATTGAATAATACAGAAATTCAAATAAGAATATGAGGAGATTTATAAATAGAAATAGCTTTGAAATAGGTTGTTATTTGACCTTATCCCACCTTCCCCCTTCCTTTTGAGAACCACACGTGCCGGTCTTCGTAACCACGGATGGACGGTTAGCACAATCCCGTCTCGCACCAAAAGGTTCAGCAATTCCTTCTTATGCCGTACGATACAACTTTGGAACGGTCTTCCGACTTGTTCTCTCCCTTCTATGACATTGGGTCCTTCAAACGTAGTGTAAAGAAGCATCTGGTCAGACCGGCTTGACACTGACGACGGCTGGAAGATATCTATCTTCTCCTCGTCGTCACTGTCTCTGGACTGTAATTGGGCTTTCCATCAGGTCCGTTACAATCACTTTGACGTGTCAATACATATAACAAAAAAATTTTTTTTTTTTTTTTTGCGTTTGCAAATATGTTGGTCATATTTAGGACCATTTCGTCTTTATTTGGAACAAATACCTATAATGTGACTTCGCCAGTCTAATAATGTTAATTTTATTATAAACCTACGAGTAATAAAGTGTACATTCTTTCTATCTACAACAACGTCGTTTCGTGATGGATTAGCATTAGTATGATTACTTCTTTTGATTATACACGCATATATAATTAAAAGTTACCTTATATAGAAACCATACATAATATGTGAAACAATTATTAAACCGGCTTAACTACAACTCACACCGCCAACAAACTTGCGAATTTTACTTTTCCCTGGCCGTGGATTTCGCATTCACTAAAACGGCGTCAGCGTGTAGAGTGCATGCAGGCAGGCTGCTCAACAGCGGACATTGCCGGGCGTTATTAAAAATAATTATGATTTAAATAAATAAGTGTATTAACATTCTCTACAAAGACTGTTTTTTTGTATTTTTTTTAAGTGTGTTCTGTGATTATGTGTGCGATGGAAACTAGATTAATATTATTTTCGATCTTGTTACCAACACTTTTAGGTAAGTACTTACCTATTCGCTTAGTTATTATAATATTTAATATATAAGTAAAAACAAAATTGGAAAGTAAATTAAATTTATCAATATTAAAAAAATTAAACAGCTTGTGGAAGCCATGATCGGCAATTACCCGGATAATACTAGCTTAGAGAGATGAGTAGAGAAAATGTGAACTAAAATCTAATATGTAATTTTATCTACGTGCAGTAGTCCTATACAAGTTGTAAACGGAAATAATACATATACATATAATATTAATGTTTATCTACATGGTTTTAACATTTCCCGCTTTAAGTTACGGTAATGCGTTATTGATAATCATAAACAGTTCATTGATCATAATTTTAAAATTTTCATAAATATGATTACCGATGAATGTAGACATATTTATAAAGCTTGAAATAATAAATGGTACGGTTTATTTTGTGTTGATCACGCGATCATTAAATAATTAATATTATTATAACACTTGTTTTATACATTGTTATTTTGAACAGCTTGAATTGATTTGAAAGACTGCCTCATACCTTTACCGAACGATCAAGGCATGGAATTCTCTGCCAAGGCGCGTGTTTCCTTCTTCCTTCAATCCTGGGTCCTTTAAGCGGGGCGTGAAAAAGCACCTTCTCAGGCCGTCAAAGTAGAGACCTCAACACCGCCTCGGCTGCTATAAGGGCGGTGTGGAGGCCACTGCTCTTAGACCACACGACTGCTTACCATCAGGTGGAATGTGGTCATTTTGACGAGCTAAATAAAAAAATAAAAAAAAACGAGATATGGAAGCATTTATAATTCGTCTGGAACTTAGTTAGAACTAAGTTTATTCATTATTCTTGATTATAAAAGGTACAAATAAATCAATATACGTATTCTTAGAAAGTAATCGCCGCTGGATACAAAATGAAACCGTATCATAATATTATCACGTTTTAACGAACATCATTAAAATACAAAATGATATCCGACTTTTTACGTTTAGTCGTTGAAACGGTATTAAATTTTATAAAAAGCCGTATAAATATGCTAGCGAGACAAAGTAGTTGCTTTGATACGCTAAACAATAGTCATTATTAAATTATTTTTTACTGCAAACGGTGATCGAATATTAAATTTTTGGATTACCAAACGGACGGAAGGTTTTACGGCCCGCATTATCTAGTGACGGCAATGTCAAAGCGATACCGATAATTATTTTATGATTTTTTTATTTAATAATGACTTAAACAAAACAAAGCCAAGCCGGTAGGTGAACGGAGGTAAATAGTCTCGTAGTTTCAATATCAAATTTATTATGAAAGTTAGAGATTCAGGCAGTAGGTACTCGGTCGAGCAAGCACCTATCTCCTTCATTGGAAACAACGCAACTAAGTAACTACTAAATAAATAAGAGCGCTAGAGTCTTTTTATCATATGGATAAATATAACTTGATGATCGTAAAATAGGGCCTTTAGTGTATAAAACAGATGACATCATCTGTTTTATGGAGTTTATAAAAGTTATAAATAATCTGTGAATGTTTTAGTTATAGTACTGAAAGTAAAAGTAACAGTGATTAGTTTCTAACGAAACATTAATATTCACAACTCATTTTTTATATACTTACGTATTTATAACTATAGAAAGTAAAATAAAGTTTATTATTATTATTAAAATGTTCGTTCCAGCATTAAATAAATTAGGGCATTGTTCGTCGTAGTGGTTTAAGTAGTCGCCTTGCTACAGCCATTGCGACGAGTGCTGTGGGTTCGATCATCATCAATAAATTCTATGAAATATAATAAAACATCATGAACTAACGATTTTTAGAAGACATGTTTATATTTATACTGTCAATTTTAAAGTTGCGTTAATTTACTTAATAGCAATATACTACAACGTCCATGATAATATAAGAAAGACGTAAAGGTGGGTTTACATATCTATTATAATTAATAAACACTCCAATAAAATCAAATATAAGCCACGGACGCCACAAATGGCTAGATTAAACCGTTAGTCGTAAAACCATTATTTTGATAACTGACATAAATAATTACCAAAAATAGATTTTTATATCACATCGCTTAAAGGGTGAAAAGGGCTTAAAATGATTATATGGAAAATGTTGATAAATAGTCATATTTGTTTAAAACTTTGTAAGTATACATATTTCTTAATGCAAATAATGAGAAGTAAAATACACTACTAAGTTACCAATAAAATGCCCTAGGATTTGGATTAGGATTGTAAAGTTTATAGTGAGAACGCGTAACACTTTGGCGACTTATCCTCGAACTTGCTATAAATATTCACTAAAGCAAGTAGACACCTGTCTCACAGAAATTTTAATTTAACCTTTATAGCGATGCAACGACAATATTTTAGACAAAGTTAAAATATTTTATTCACTTACTCACTTACAACATTTAAATGACAAATACTTGACCATTCACCAAGTAAGCGTTTATAGATAGATATTGGAGCTAGATCGTCGACGACAAACGGAAGGCATATGTAAAAATACGTTTTGATGTCATCCACTTAGATGATTATTGAGCCTTCACTCTATAAGCCTATATTATACTTACTAAATAGAAATTTACGTGAGCATCGTCGCGGGGTATAGGTAGAATAATATTATTATATTTACAAAAATACTTACAAAGAGATTAGTGACGCCCCATCAAAAACATTTACTACGACTGATGAATGATTACTCCCAGTCTCGTATCTCTTGCCGTTGAAATACTTATTATAGTTTGTAAGTCAAACTATAATAAGTACTACTAAGGTAAGAAATCAATTAATCATATTACTTTAGATTCTCCATTCAACAAACTCTTCGAAAGTTGTCTGTTTCAAACATATCACTGAAATACTATGAATAATAAGTATCAAAATTAATTTTCTCCAGCCAAGTTACTTCTTTAAAATATTAAAGAGCTAACTTGGTCATCAGCATATATTATGATGATACCTACCGTATGTATTAAGTGTAAATATGTAGCGACAAGTGTTATTAATGTATACAGATTTTATGGTAAGAGATGCGAGACTAGCTACACATTTTATATAGAAAATGTTTTTGTTGGGATCAATTTGACATGACGTGACATCATGCTATCTTTCCGTTTTATTTCATAGATTAATAATTATACTGGTAGTCTCACAACGAAAAAAGTTGTAATAAGGAGGGTAGAGGATACTGAGAGTTTTAGCATATTCGTGGGATTTTATTTAGTGTTGGTTCTTGCACAGATTTTATATCGTTTCCATAACCTATCATAACCCTTTTAGTTAGGAGCAAGATCGTCGAAACACGAGTTGATAAGGCCAGGAATTTAACGAATGCTAAATTTCTCAGACATGTACCTAAGTATATCACTTCTTATTTAAAGAGTATTTAAAAAAGTTCTATAGGTATCTATGTCTATGGCTAAAACTTGTTCAAGTTCTTAGCCTGCAGTTATTTTATTTCATAAGTGTTCAAGGTACATTGACTTGATGTTCGTATGATAATAAAAGTAATTCCTGAATAATGATGATGTAATTACGGTTACGTTGAAACTATTATGTACGTAAGAATGTTTAACATAACATGGTTTGTTAACCAACAACGGTTCAATGCTTCTGTTCACATGGATCTTTGCTTCTTACTTTTATATGCAATTGATTACAATGTTTCTTCTGAAGCATTCTTATAATATGTACAATAACAAACAAAAACGAAATGCTAAAATTCTAACTATAATATTATAAATGCGAATGTGAGTTTGTTAGTTTGTTTGTTATGCTTTCATGCCTTAACTTCTTGACCGATCACCTTGAAATTTCGCATACACGTAAGGGTACAAAAAAGGACATAGGCCTTTGATCCAGAAAAAAGGTACTGTTGCCAAGCGAATGAAGCCGCAAAATCTAGTTATGAAGCCTCAAGCTTAGTGCGGAAGCCGCTGCCAATTATTAAAATGTGTAATGTAGTAAATATAATATAATAATAATAATATAATATTCTACCACATACACACAACACCATCTAGCCCAAACTAAGCAGAGCTTGTACTATGGGTACTAGACAATGGATAAACATACATATATACTTTTTTTTTGTAAATACATACATATTATACATAGAAACACCCAGACCAAGACAAACATCCATGTTCATGCACACAAATGTTTGACTCGTGCGGGAATCGAACCCGCGACCTCAGGCGTGGCAGTCAGTTACACTAACTACTACGCCATCGAGGCCGACAATATATAAATAAATAAGTAAATAAATAATAAATTCGATATGATATAAATGTGGCCTGCTTAACAGTAACTAAGCGTTCTTTTGTGCGTTTTACGTGATCTTTATAACGGAGATGTTGTTGAACTCCTATAAAGACTATTCGTTTTATATTATATATAACCGAGATGGAAAACAGGCATATGCACCGCCTTACTGAAAAGGGCTACGGGTAGCGATCGCTCGCAGTATCAGGACCATTTCGCTCGCGTTGCTGAACCTTCAGAAAACGCAATATTTGACGAGACCTGAAACTTTAACATATTTATAGAATTTACTGACTTCTTGACAGTTTTTTTATAATGTGTTGTAGAACTATCACATTTTTAGTAGAACTCTATAAAGGTACGAATCATTATGTGTCGGGGTTGCTTTTCCTTATTCTTCTGTGCGCATGCTTAAAAAGAGACACTAAGTTTGCCCCTTGCTTATATACTTACTAGTTTTTGCCCGCGGCTTCGCTCACGTTAATTTAGAATTTGTCAATCAATTCGGGTTGTACTCTGCTTGTAATAATATAATTCAATCATGATTCGAAAGACACGTGGCGCCATCTATTATCATAAGAACATTATTATTGTTTTTTTTCGGGAACAGTCATTTTTTTCGGGATGAAAGGTACACCGTTTCTGTACACCTGCCAACGTATATGCAAAATTTCAGGATGATCGGTTCAGTGGTTTAGGCGTGAAAACGTAACAAACAAACAAACAAACTCATTTTCGCTTTTATAATATTAGTTACGATTACGATTACGAAGTTAGGAAGTTAGGATTAGGATTATAATTTATAAATGTTCAATACTGTATATTTTTTGTTCTATTGCTTTAATGATGTTTGCCGAGCTAAGAAATGATTTATTATCTTTAATTTTAAGGAAAATTATGAAACTATAAGATTGGGTTTTTCTCCTTGGCTGACACAGTATCGCACCGACCACGTTTTGTACACATGACAGCTTAAGCTTTAAAGTCTACATTTATTACCCACACTAATGGTTTTTTTAAGTTGCTACAGTTGACGTCGCATGCCTACAAGACCAAGAAGCTTAATCACTGACAAAATAATAATAATGAACGCATTGTGTTTGAACAATAACACTGAAAGTAAACGTATTGTGAAAGTAATAGTGATATTTCTCGACAGTGAGACGATGGTGTTACGTGAGAGCAAACACTAGTTTTTCTAACGTAGGTAGGTATTCATTGATTACAATGATCATTCATAAAATATTTCACACATGCTTTAAGTAGGTAGGTATGTCGATTATACAGTCAGTCATTGAGCTTAACATGTCGGAAATTATAGTAGAATATGTCTTCCTTCTTCCTTTGAGATAGTTACAAGATTAGGTGAATATACTTCAATGGCAAAGAACACAGTCATGTAAGCGAATGGCTACCGCTGAATTCTTAGGTGGCCGTTGTCTCGTCTGGCCATTGCCGTCTGTCAACATTAGTCAACAATAAATGAAATAAACACTCTATTACATTCTCAATATAACTCATACACGAACGATTGCAACTTAGAATAATTTGCAATGGAAATTGCAAAGAAAATTGTTATTGTCATTCAGAATAAAAAAGTTTGCTATGTGGTAATAATTATTATTTAACGGCAATAGAAATATTTTACTATCTTGGATCCCGGGGCCCAGACGTAATGCTTATTTCATTATGTCTAGTATCTAGTATCCGGCTAATTTTTATATAAAATTTTGAATGCAGTGTAATAGTCGGTAAAGTAAAATAGAGGTAGTCTCAGTTGTATTCAATAAATATCAAATACAATAATAGATATGTTTTTGCGAGGTACCTGAACCTAAAGCTATAATAAAATTAAACAACTTTGTTATTGACAATTTAAACCAGATCTATGGCCTAAACAGTTGCTATTTAAAAAAAAATTATTAGGTACTACTAGGAAGCACGAATATACACACATACCTATTATATGTATACCATCGAATGAGCACTCTTTGCGTGTCCTTACCACTATATTATATAGTGCTTATATAATTAACCAAACTGGTTTGCAGTCACTTTGCGTGCAAGTAACTGGGACTGCAGCCGTCGTCGCATCCAGTTGTTATCAAGACCGGTCAAGTGCATACCTGATGATGCATAAAAAGTAGAACAACTTTCAAAGAAATCAAAATATACGCCCGCAACGATCACAAAAAATACTTGACCAGTTTTACCGTTGGATATAAATAACTTGAGGTTGGCGAACATTTTTTAAAGATACTTAGGTATGTAGCAAGTGAAAGTAGTGATTTTATACTTTCCCTACTGATATATAGATTAATATTCGCAGATAGCTGTTCTCGCCAACAGGTTATTCTGTAAAAATAAATTATAAGTCAGAAAGCGGCGCGGGCGTAAATTTTAATAAATTATTAATTGTAGGCCAGTCGCTGCTATGGCTGTTAATGAATAAGTTGTTCGAGGCTCTCAATGGAAAGATTTCAAAGTGAATGCCATAGACGGCTGGTTCTATTAAATCCGCGGGCGCTTCGTGAGTAGCCTCCGACATTGTAGGTAATAATGACTTCTATGTTCTGGAAGTAAAACCTATTAATGCGGTAGTACCCATGTACTACCGCATTAGTAGGTTTCATATTTTGTAATGTTCTCGCGTTCCATATATGGATAATAGGATATTAAAAAAAAGTTTGATCTGTCTGTAGTGGCCGGTGGAGAGCGATCTACATAAAGAGATACCGGATTTCAGGAAGGTTGCCTTAAAGCACGCGGCGAGCTTTGTGTTACATCAACGCCACTGATTAAAAATATTTTGTAATAAAAATGACGTTTAAAAAGAATTTATAACTATACTACAATTACTAAAATTCTATTATACGAGCGGTATTTATATCCCATTTTTTAAGTTTTTGAATTCTAACCGAGGTTTCGGTCGCTTATTAAATCCCACGAGAACGCATACTGTAAAATAAACTGAGAAGAAAGTATCCTTTGTGTTAATCAAAGACAAGATCTTTCCGTTTGCCAAATTTTATCTAAATCGGCACCACAGTTCACGCGCGTTTGATAAACAATCGTCCAAACATCCAATCATAATCAAATACAAAAGTAATTAAACAGACCTCACACATTATAGCCCCAGTCTTAAGTTTCATTATCAACTTATCAATAGAATGTGGAGTCTTTCCTTCCCAATTAAAGACATCAATCATTAAACCAATATTTAAAAAAGGAGACAAAGATTTAATGGAAAATTACAGACCTATAGCCATGATACCTGTAATTGCTAAGATAATAGAAAAGGTAATTCATAAGTCTCTTTATGAATACTTTGAGAAACATAATATTTTGGCAAGTGAACAATATGGGTTCAGGAAAAATAAAAATATAAACATTGCAATTTATAATATGCTACACAAGGTTATGACTAATATTGATAAAAAGTACCTGTCTCAGCCATGTACATGGATCTAAGTAAAGCCTTTGACTTTGTGGATCATAGTATATTAATGAAAAAATTATATACATATGGTATTAAGGGTAACGCCTATGAATTAATGGCGTCATATCTTAATGACAGACAACAAGTAACACAAATTACTAAAATTGACACAGCATCTAAATCAGAAATTACATATATATCAAGTCCTAAGAGAATACTATATGGCGTGCCACAAGGTTCAGCTATGGGGCCACTCTTATTCCTGGTTTACATAAATGACATGCCAAGAGCTATCAATCAAGAAACAATCCTATTTGCGGATGACAGTACAATTATATTCGAGGGACATAAAATAAAAGACTACGAAACAGAAATTAATAACACTATGCATGACATAGTAACTTGGTTACAAAATAATAATTTAAAACTTAACATTAAGAAAACTAACATTATGCATTTTAAGCACAGTAGGAATCAAAAATCTAATAATAATTTTAATATAAATTTTGATGGACAGCAAATTGACGAAACACACACTACGAAATTTCTCGGAATTTATATTGACAATAATCTTACATTTAACACACACATCTATGACATTATTAATAAAGTACTGAGATTTTCATATGCCCTTTACATGTTGAGTAAAAAAGTCAATCAAAAAGCGGTTATATCTGCATATCATGTGTATGTTGTATCAATATTAAAATATGGAGTTATTTTCTGGGGAAACTCTACAGGCAAGGAACAGGTGTTCCTGGCGCAAAAGAGATGCATTAGGGCAATATGCCATCTACAAAAAACTGACTCTTGCAAATTTCATTTCATTAACTTGAAACTACTCACATTTCCTTCGATTTACATATATGAAGTTGCCATGTTTGTAAGGACTAACACTAATCTTTTCATGAAAACAACAAGAAATCGCAATAAAACACGTTTATGCATAGTACTCTCTCGGACTGCTCTCTTACATAACAGTGGCTTTTGTATGGCTGTGAAGATATACAATAAGTTACCCACGGCAGTGAAAGAATCAGAAAATATTGCCACATTTAAAATCATACTACTCGATTTTTTTATTAGTAAAGCCTATTATACCATAAATGATTTTCTAAATGATAATAATATTGCTATTAAATAATAATATACGATTTTGTGATACAGAACAATTTCATTGACAATTAAACATTCTTTATTTATTATTGACAAATACACTAAATGGATTAAAAAGTAATGTAAAGGGTTTTTTAGACATATTTTGATTAGTTATTTATTTATTGTTATTTTAAATAATTAAGTGTAACATTTGCATGCCAATTACGGTAAAATACAGTGGACTATTTTGCTTTATGTACCATCATCTCTAACCTGTATTTAGCAAATAAAGACTTTTGATTTGATTTGATTTGATTTGATTTGAATCATCTTCATTAGCTTTCACATTTAATAAATCAATAGTATAATAGGAGTTAAAGGTTGGTAAATACTTAATACATATATTATTTTTCAACTATTACGTTTACAGAAATGTTTACTAATATTTGTGCCGGCATCCAATATAATATTATGTAAATTTTACTACTCACTAAGTTATCTAAAGCCATTGAAGTTTTAATAAGCAATGGAAATTCATCATAGATTTACTTTATTTATTACGTTGTTTACGGCGGAGATGACGATGACGACGATGTATAATAACGTAGAAAGTTTGGCAAGGGGATTATATTATAATAAAATCTCGATAGCTTAGTAAGTAACTTATACACGTGAAGATCTTGCAACTGCCTGATTATTTTATTGGCAATAAATCATTATCAATCATTAAAAGCACAAATCCCGCATTAGAAATAATACCTGTGTCGCGGTGGACTTTGTCAGTATTCCAAAAACTGACAAAGAATACCTAGACTCGAAATAAGTATTTTTGGCTTGCGTTTGGCGATCAAACCCACAACACTCGGCGCAGTGGCAGTGGAAATACGTCTACTTAAACCACGTCACTTATACCTGGTCTATAGCTTAGGATATGCTTAAGATGATATAGAGTTGAGGTATCGAGTGAAAACATAGAAGATAGTGATTTGCCTGCGATTTCATTGAAGAGGAACATTGAACACACTATGCACTAGATCACTAGTTCTACTAAACGTATTTTCATGATAGCTTAGCTTTTAAATGCTATATTGTATAGAATGTATCAAATTCGTTATGTGACTTTTGCTTAATGTTGGAAGAAATAAAAAACAAAATATGTAGGTACTATTTATGTTCAGACGTCTCTAAAAATTTGAAACAAATTACATTCTAAGTCTAATAACTAGACTCAGGACTTTAGATATTGTGTTATAATAGAGGTATACAATGTGTTTGGTGAGTGATGTCGGAGATTTTAATGGCATAATATATGGTCATTTATATCTACAATCCATGCTTCAGTATTATTTTTTATGTTACTTGGGCGAAATGGCGGCCATTTTGTTTATTTTGTTATCTAATCACGGACACACGTGGTAATTTAGCGATATAGTCGCTTGTGATAGTCCAAAAAAAACAAAAAAGGTCTTGTTTTACAGGTCATAGTATAGCTAACATGTTTATGATAAAACATTGTTTGAAACTATCTCAGTTCAATTAAAACAAAAATATGATAACAGAAAATTAAGAAAACTTTTGCTGTAATTTTTTTCTTATTACACTTTTTCACAAAAACAAAGTAACATAAAAAATAATTCTGAAGCATGGATTGTAGATATAAATGACCATATATTATGCCATTAAAATCTCCGACACCACTCACCAAACACATTGTATAATAGAGTTACTAGATAGGTTATAGTATACCTGTTATAAGCTGGCCAGTCTGCAGTGAAAGCCGTCGTGATAGCTTGTGCTCCTTCCTCCTTTAGGTACCCAGTAATAGTAATTTTAGAATAGTGTGTTATAGTTTTATGATATTTGTATTAAAACCTTTTAAAGAAAGCTTTCCATACTAAAATACGTAATCGTTATATTTTTAATATTATAAGAAATATGGCACAAAATACAAATTACGTACACATGGGCTACTGTTTCATAATACAATTAAAAATAAACATATTATGATTACTTTCCCACAGGGTCAGTGTGCAAAATTTATACACACATGTTTGTATTCACCTTGCTGTTACAAATAAAGAATTATTATTATTATTACATAATATTAAAATGTATAAATTTCAGCTATGTATACCTACATTGTTTACATTGACTCGTTAGCATTATTAGCGCTTATGTTTTCCTGCTATTGTGACGTCCCGATGTCGATGTCTAGATCCGGTTTATGTTATTCAATTTTGTTATCAGGGGCAGGCTCGTACGTCATTTTACCACCTTGACTCTAGTATAACAAAAATATTGCACTAGTATGTATTTTCTCAGTCACGCATTTAAGGTTCTATCTACAAAAATACATAATCTATATATTATAATAAAATTCAAAGATCACTTTGTTTGTACATTGAATATTTTCGCGAAATTTCAATTGGAATGTATCATGGTATCGATATTATGGAGTTTTTGTTTGTCTGTCTGTTTATTTGTTATACTATCACGCAAAAACCTGTGACCAGATTTTGATCAAGTTTTTGCCAATATATTACCTGAACGCCCGACAATAATCTTAGATAACAATCATGACGCTATGACCTATAGGAGCCGAGCAGTGCTATTTATCAAACTAATATACATGAATACCAGCATCAGATTTAATTGTTAAATGATGAGCATAAGCATAGTGTGTGTTTTGGATTATTATTTAGCTTTTGTTTCATTAAAATCCGTTAATTCTTTCGTAAGTTATTCTAATTTAAAATTTACATAAATTAGTTATACATTTGATTACACGCTCTAATATAATCAATAAGTTTAATTCATATCAATACATTTCTAGTGCTGTAACTTTTACAGACAACATCATTAAGTTCATACCCTCGTATATCAGTGGCAGACCTTTGAGAAATAATAATAATATCAATATAAACTGTTCCACTACCTGGTATGGTCCTTTTCCCAGTGTGAGAAAGACTAGGCCATAGCCCACTACCCTGGCCCAGTGTGGGTTGGCAAACTGCATATATTTTCGAGAACACATACATTTCAGAAGCCGGTGGTAAATGTATCAATTTGCTTTTTACAGTGTCTGAAGCAGATGGCGACCTGATGTCAATGTTGGATTTCCGTTACTTTCGATGTGTTATGAAACGAGAATGGAAGTGCCCCGACAGTGAAATTAACTTTTTTATGTACACGCCGTAAGTAAAATGCATGTAGATGGCTTCTTACCATAGATTAGCTATTTGATATTCAACACGTGTTTTTGGGTTGCGTAGAAATGGACAGTTTACGTGGGTTGGCAACCGTTAACCTTATTATAGATACTTGTGTCTGCAAGCGGGCCCGAGGTCTTATCGCTATCGCCAATGTCGTACTTAGTCTTGTGGGCCTGAATCCCATATTGGACAATTATTTTTCCGAAAGCCTGGGAATGGAACCATAGACCTTATGCACTGTATTCACATTCACTGTCGCCACTCCACGTATGCAGTCTTTATTATAGTTATATATGTATTAAGTAAGGTAGCGCATAAATGCCACTACGCCTGAAGAATTAGCGCCGAACGACCTAATCAGGGTTGGACATTCATTAAACGTTTACTAGATATCATTGCCAAATGTTCGCTTACTTGCTAAGAAAATTTTATGGCAGACCTCGTAGCCACCATTTTGGAAACTTGATGGAAATTTTGCCCATAGTGACAGAAAGCGGAAATACTTACCTTACATTTATATAAGAGAAATGTTAGAGAATTTGGTCGTTGATTAATAAATTACCGATGTTTACCTTGTATTGTATCTATGGTATAGCAATTTCCTTCTTTGATTTTTGCATTATCTACTTTTCTCAATGCAGGAAAATCAAAGAAGTTTAATCTCCCTGAGTAATACGTTCACCTTATGTATCCTGTATAGATATGTAAGTTGCATACATACAGGCGTCGTAAAAGAGTTTCATATGTTTAAAATATGCTTAGGCCCGCTTAACAATAAGTAAAATGACTTTTAAATGGTTTTCAGAGAATATCCACACAAGCATTACATAGACCCGCGGTACCCAAAACTGCTACATGATTTTGGATGGAAATCGACAAGGAAAAACGTCCTAATCATACATGGCTTCAACGGCACATATTCTAAAACACCGATGACTTTTATTCGGGACGGTGAGTTTGACTGTTTCATTTATTACAGATTACCATTTTAAATTCATAGATAGTCTCACGACCATACACCCCGAAGGGTACCCAGAGGAAAAATTTATAAAATTGTACCAGATATATGTAGTTACCCAAAGGTATACTTACCTCTGGGTAACTATACCTGGTTATTATTGCCTTCTGTAGGTAAATGGCAATGGTCTTTAAATGGCAGCAGAAAGTCTACGTACTGCTACAAAAAATCCTTATTGGAAAATACCAACACCATTTTACCCTTCCCGGGACCGTACTATCTGCATCAAACTGATACCACAGACTGCAGACAATATAATGCAAACAAACGTAATTACATAGCAGGCGTCATTGTTCGGCTTACAATGTTGTAAATAAATGCAATGAGAAAGTCACTTATTACACTTTGTATTGCAGCCTACCTGTCACGCAAAGATTACAACGTATTTATGGTGGACTGGTCGGTGCTCACAAGGTTCCCGTGTTATCTCTCAGCTCTGTCTAATATGAAGTAAGTGGATATACATACAGTTATTTGTGGAATGATCTTAATTCTAAAGTAATATTGAAAAGCTGAAAGAGCCCTTTCTGTTTGCCCCGATGATTCCATACTATCCTAACCAATATTAAAAGTGCGAATGTGTGTTTGTTTGTTACGGTTTCACGCCTCGACCAATCATTATGAAATTCGCATATACTTTGTCAGGGGTACAGAAAAGAACATAGGGAACGTTTCATCAAGAAAAAATACTGTTCCCGAGGGATAAAAAGTTACATTAGGTATATTACATAACCTTCATTTACGCGCGCAAAGCCACGGGCAAAATCTAATAATAATAATAATAAGTTTAAGAATTTGCATGTAGGAAAGTGATAAACTAAAGAACTATCACTGCATTGTGAAATTATAAGTTAATTGTGAACTGATTTGTGAAGTTATATTAGCTGACCTGACAGACGTTGTCCTGTTTTAAATATGAATAAAATTATTCATCATCATTCATCAAACGCGCGAACTGTCAAACTAGAGAATTTAAAATAGTCGTTAAGTTTTTTGAAATTATCCAAAATTCTGCGTAAGTTTCTTAACTTTTCTTTCCGTAAGAACCTTCTACAAAGTATAAGAAAAATTAAAAAGAAAGATGAATAAAATCAGTAAAGTCGTTTTTAAGTTATGGCCTGACCAAGGGAGACCAGGATTCATTATTGTATGTTTAGACTAGCTTTTGTCCGCGGCATCGCTCGTATAAAAGTAGGTTAGGTTATTTTAGTAACAGTACTTATGTCTTATTTTTAAAAAAGATATATAAAAATATGTATACCTAGCTTATGTTATTCGGTGATAATTAATGAAGTTTATAATGGTGAATGGAATTGTTGAAATCGGTGGAGTAGTTTTTGATTTAAATACGTACAAACAAACAAAAAAAAAATCATACCATTACTCTCTATAAAATTAGTATAGACTAGCTGTCTTCCGCGGTTTCAATTCCGTTTATAGTTACTGCATCGCTCCCGTGGCTCATAGGGTCATGTTCTATAGCGTAGGTATATTACTTTCGGACAAAGTAGCTTCCTCATGGTGAAAGAATTATTAAATTTGGATTAGTAATTTCAGAGTTTATCGATTACAAACAAACAAACTTTTCTTCTTTGTATTATTCGTACAGATTACGCTACGATGCAAAGGAAATACCTAATCTTTGGTAAGTAATAATATACGCCAGATAGGATAAACATCAAAAAAATTTAACATGCCCAAGGTCGGGTTTACGCTCGAGCTAACTTTTGTATCATTAGGGGCCCTGTAATAATTCTCTCAATTACATAAACAATAGCATTTGCGTAAACTGAGAGCAGTGCAATAATTCTCGTATTGTCTTACATAGCATACAGGCCTCCTGATGCCATATAGTTGCTACACCCTATGGATAGTTACAATACCCTTGGTATTAGTGCCAATTCTGTTGTCACAAAATTCTCTAAACTTAACTAAAAATTATCAAAATTTTTTTTAGTCCTGTCACTTTTAACGATTTCAGAATACGAAATGTCATTTGAGAGGACCAAACTAAATTTTAGTGATTTTTAGTTAAGCTTAGAGAATTTTGTGACAACAGAATTGGCACCAATGTCGCTTGCGCGTTGCCAGAAGATGTAGATTGCATACTCTAAATCAACCGCAGCAAGATCAACTAGGTCTTCGTGCTGCATGTTTAGCACTTTATCTAGCATCTTAAATATTTACAACCGACAATCACTTTAATTGAAAATATGGTCACTAGTCACTTACTACAAGCCTATATAACCTATATATTTTGACCACAGTGCCAGACTCTGACATTCTAAATTACTGAATTTCTCGCCTCAATAATACCTTGTTTGAATCAAATGGGGCAACAAAGCTGATACCTTATGCAATCGCGTTCACTAGCTGAGCCTCCGTGCTGACAAGTGTTCAATGCAGAAAAAATATTTTAACTCAATAGTCAATAAGTTTACACAATGCCTCGATAGATGGCGTTGTTAGGTACGGCTAAATGACGCTATGGTTTCGTTACCGAGCGAGGTATACACATTATATAGAACGAGAAATTTAATGAATAAATGTCCATGTTTACGGAGTTCGTGGTGTATTTATTTAAATATCCAATCTCAAAGTATAGTGTGAGAAACATCAAGAATATTTTTTTACTCTTATTTTGTAACTAGAATTGCTAGAAAAATATAGTTAACCAAAGTTGGTATTAAAGGCGCTTTTAGGCAATGTATTTTAGACATCCCGATAATCAGATGTGATAAGATGCTGTGAGAGCCGTGGATATTACGGTAGACTCTTAGGATTATTAAAGAACATACAGTTTAACACGACTTTTCTAGAAAGGCTGCACAATGCACGGCACAGCTGTACTCCAGCATCACTCAAGCAGGCGCGCTGGCTAAGAAGACCACATGCGTCGGACACTCACTGGGCGCGCACATCTGCGGCATGATATCCAACCACCTCACAGAAAAGCAGTACAAAATTGTTGGTAAGTCTATTCATTGTTTTATCGCTCAGGATGTTGGGTAAAGATGAGCCAGAACATAAATAAATGAGAATGGAATTTGAACTCTGCATTGGCCAAGCAATAACGAATGTCAAAATTATTTGTCGCCCTCATTATAGTTTTATTTATTGCATGCTCATGGTTGCTATGTGCTTTTTGCAAGTCTGTTACTTGTAATCATAGAATTACTTACCTACATGTAAGTACAAATATATTCTATGAGAGCACGCCGATGTTGGAAGCGCACAATACATTAAGCGATTATAAAAACTCACGCACAAGTTATAGATCGCAAAATCTTCATCAATCATCAGCAGTAAAAACCCGTATGCATCAGAATAACTTCATTAAGTTTGAAATTATTAACAATTAATTATCGCTTTCCAATTGATACTCTTTAAGAGAGATTTGAATCTGCGAGTGATCCTCCTAAAATAATTGTGGACGTATAATAGGACCACATCGTAGAGTCGCAGCTCGACTATTGATATCGGGAACTTAAATACATTAACTTGTAATTTAAATATTCGCTGTACAGAGTTGTGTGTATTGCCAAAACGTAAACTGTTATCGTTATATAAAACTTCTACTTGGGGAGTCAATCACAGCTTCACACACTTCGTGGCAACTGGCGTAGGTACACTTTAACCCAGAATAGTACAGTAAACCCAGATTATATTTTCCTTATATTTATGTATAATAGCTCAATTTGAATACAAGTTGTGATTATAAACCAGATAGCAAGGTCCTTTAAAAACAAGATACTTTTAGTGCATACTAGATTTTGCTTCGCTCGCGTAAATGTAGGGTAGCTTCGTAACATTCCGTTTTGCTGGATAAAAGGTATCCTATGTCCTATTCTGTACCCCTATCAAGGTGTTTGCGAAATTTCATGATGATCGGTCGAGTAGTTTAGGTGCGAAAGCGTAACAGATAAACAAAGAAACTCACTTTCACATTTATAATATTAGTTAGAATTTATGAACTAAAGGTTACTTTTTATACCTTTTGGAAAGTAGTATACAGGTTACAAAAAGACACACAAGTTAGAAATAAAACAGCAACTAGATAAAAAAATCATTTATACTTTTACTATAGAGTTATACTCGTACATTATAAAACATAGTATGGAAAATCTTAATACCAACAAAATGAGCAATAGCTCTTTTTGGATGGCCTCAATAACATTGGTTTGCTTAACACATAGGATGTTCTTACAGCTGGGGTTGCTTTGGCAGCGCCATGGTGATTACCTTGGTTTCCAAATAGCCGTTGATTCCGTCTTCACCCCTGGAGATAAAAATGTTTGAATAAATATCTTTAATATATATGGCAAGTGTGAGACGAGAATAGATATGGGACAAGGAAGTAATGTTGACCGTCAAGTAAAATTTTACGTCATCATATTCTTTGAACATAAACGTGAAAATTTAGAGGGCATTACGACTCTTGCATTAACTCTGTGGAGGACTTTACAAATTTACAAGAGCGGCGGCGGAGGCGAGGTGACTGTCTGCCCGCTGTCTCCGTGCAGTCATTAAATGTGAATGGAACAACTCACAGAAATCCCCAGGCAGCACCCTACTTGGGGATTTCTGTGGGTTGTTCCATTCACAACATTATAACAACTCGGTCGTCATTTCTGGTTCAGAGTAACTAAATAGACCATCATCGTGATAGTCAGTATGTAATGAAAGAACAACATACTATCTTACAGTACGATTAGGTATATGATAGTTAGTTATATTGTCAATAGTGTGTACTTACAATTCTCTGCCGAGACCAGAGTTCTTGAAACCTCCGAACGGAGTTTGAGCTGCTACGTGATCGTATGTGTTGACCCTGAAAATATTTGTTAGTTTATGAAAAGAACAATGTGTTGATTTTTATAGCGGATAAAAATTATAACATAACGATTATACATATTACAGATGCCACGAGAGATATTATGTAGAATATAGAGTATTCGGCCTTGCTTTAGGCAGAACCGCCGAATATTCGGCAACAGATGTGTGTATTTCGTACATAAAATTCATCAAATCAGTAGCAAAACATATGGTACATAACAATTGATTTTGTATTGTCTATCACGGGACTGTGAATGGGTTAAATTACATTATCCGTCATTAATATGTACTATATTGGACAAATGTGAATAAATTGAAATTCGTTATTTTTTGTAATAGTTAACCATAATGATTGGATCGCATATTAATCCATTATTATTGGATATTCGAGCGAGGAACGATCATGAATTTGCTGAATAAAAATTGTAACCGACTACCAGATATCAACCAAATATTCGTATCTTTTTATCAATAAGCAATATACCTAGGATACATAAACTTTGAAATAGGAATCAAATATTACCATACGGAGCCAGCACGGACTTGCTTGGCGAAGCTAAGCGCCGTAGTGATGTCATTGGTGATCACGCCGGCTGCAAGACCATAGTTGGTGTCGTTCGCGCGGTCTACTACCTCCTCAAATGATTCGAACTTCAGGATACTTTGGACGGGGCCGAAGATCTGTAACATTTAAAATACGTTTTAATGAAAGTTTTCCATTCTAAAAGATAGCTCCTGCACTAGGTATATTAAATCCTGTTTTACAGAGGACTTGACAAACATTCAAACAACGGACACAAAAAAAACAATCAGACTCAGAACAACTATTTGTGGGACACATAATTTTTTGTTCTGTGTGGAGATCGAACCCACAACACTTGGCGCTGTGGCAATGGTGAGGCGACCAGTTTTACCATTACGTCACTACACTATCTATAATATTAATAGCCAGTCCTACAACTGACAAGTATAAGTTATCCGAAAGATAAATCGCATGCTGTCTCACTCTTGTTAGGTTAAAGAAGAGAGATGGCGAGACTTTTATCTTAGAGATAAATGCTATTTGGAGGTGGTGGGACAAGCCCTAAGTGTCTTACCTATTTTTATATATACATAGCATTGATGTTCAATATATTGAAAGTCATTTGGAAGACGTCAAGAGCCGGTTGCTATATTCATTAAGCGAACTATATACAGTAATACCTCGACTTTCGCTACCCCGACGTACGCGAACTCGGAGTTTCGCGATTTTCAAATCTCGTCGATTCGTCTTTTGATTGGCTATCGCACAACTGTCAAATATCGATTTTAGACTTACTGTCCCTACTCTATTGTTAAGGACTTGAGCAAATATTGCGGGCGAAAGAGTATTTGCGTCGTCAAACTACTTTCTTAGATTTTACGCCTTCTACATCACAATAGCGGCTGTTGGCGTTTTTATATATTATTATGTAAAATCCAATATGTATTTATATGCTAAACTATACCCCGACCTACGCGAATTCGACTTACGCGGTTATCGCTCAGTCCCACCTATCGCGTAAATTCGGGGTATTACTGTAGATAATTTCATAAACATTCGTAGTCTCATGCCCATATCCCCGAAGAAGTAGGTATCCAATAAAATTTTATTTAGGTGCCGTAACAGGGTGCGAGCCTATGGACGTTTACCGGTCACAATTACACATTCCATGCTGTTACTGATAATTTCTTGACTAAATCACCATAACACTTACATCCGATTTTGGAATAGAACTCAAGAGACTAGCTACCGAGGCAGTCAGTCGAGATAAGCAGGATAATTGGACGTACTTTCTGAAAAACGTTCCAACCCACAAAGTTAACATTTTGAGATAATCGTGATTGAAGTTCAATCCCGTATTGCTTCTTCATACATGTGGGTTGGGCTACTAAGTCATGATTTTATATTTAGAGTAATAGTAGAAGCTACCAAATTTTTCCAGCTAGTAAATAGTAACCCCGTGACTAGTTTGCTAATAATAACTCGATTTTGACCCGAATGTGGGTTGGAACGTTTTTCAGAAAGTACGTCTAATTTCGTTTCGTAAAACATTTTAAATAAATATAAAGTGTTTCCTTACTTCTTCCCTAGCAATCTTCATGTTATCAGTGACATCAGCAAACACTGTAGGCTTGACATAGTATCCCTGGTCTCCTGCTTTGTCGCCGCCGGCAACGCACTTAGCTCCACCCTCCTTACCAGCTGAGATATATCCCAGCACTTTGGTGAACATCTCCTTGTCAATCTGTCAAAACCAAAAAGATATTTAGGGAAACTGGGTTGTTAGACGAGGGTATGCAGCCTCTCTGTCTCAATTATTATATTACTAATAATAGCTTCCTAATCTGTGTAAATATAATAAGACCGAAGAGATTGTTCGGACGCACTAAACTCTGGAACTACCTTTTAGATTTAGATATTTTTTTTTACATGTCGTAGCCTATTTTGGTTGATAGGACTTTTGGATCAATCTGTTAGGTTTAAAATAGTAATTCAAACAACGCATAAAATTCAATTTGCCGACTATATTACCGTAGGCTGACTTATTTAAGTAGAAAATTTTAAATATTCTTACTTTATAACTTAGTCTACGTTAGATTTGTATGGCTGAGTTTATAAATATTGTTAGGGTGACTATTTTAACCTTATAGGGAAGCGAGTAATCAATCCGAAACACTTAAAATACAAAAAAAAGAACAAAATACTTACTAAGAACTGCCTAACTAGTTAGTATGCATGCTGGACTGGCTGGACTTAGGATGGGTCTGATGGGATTGCCATATCCAAACCCTGAAGATTTCAGGCTTCTCCCTCTGAATTGTACACTGCGGTTAATGCAGTACATTCATAAGGAGATAGCTAAGGGATGAATCTTGGGGCTGACATAAAAGATCCCACTGGGTCGAAGTGTCGCCGGTCTGTACTGACTGGCCCCCACACACAAGATAAGATAGTATGCATGCGAAGTAAATAAAATAGAACTTTGTTTCGTATATATATTTTTGAAGATAACTATAATACTATTTACATGGCTAACAATATTGTACAGAAATGTGTCTCATACCTGGGGTCCTTGTTGAACGTCATCAAAGGGGTTACCGACGGACCTCTTCTGGGCGATCTCGGCAGCTTTCTTAACGAACTGGTCGTAGATGCCAGACTGCACGTACGTCCTGGTACCAGCGCAGCAACACTGACCACCGTTAGCGAATGCCGCAGCATGGGCAATTTGAGCGGCTTTCTCAACTGCAGAAATATTCAGTTAGTTAGGATTGAGAATATCAATGGTATGGTAGGTTTTGTAAATGGGAATGAAGTATAGCTGAAAAAAAAATTGCCATCAGAACTTCTTCGGTGTCACACATCAACAGCAGTAGCGAATTGTGCATGTTTATGCAGATTAAGCCCAGGGCCCAACAAAGTATTTTTGGGGCTTTTTTGTTTCTCTTTACCATAACACACCCATATTTCGCTAGGTATAGTTATTTGTAACATTGCTGGCAAAATGTACGAGTAGATACACTTTTGCCTAGTCTAGTGCTGTTACGCGGACCAGGCGTGCCTCGGCAGCCGCGCTTGCAGCGGCGTGGGGGCACCTCTGCCCCCGCGGCCGAAAATAAACACCACGGCCAAGCCCTGGATCGCGCGCTTTCGCCTGCCGACGCTTATCAAGATAAGTGTCTCATCTGTGCTCCAACCGGACCTCGCACCGAAGCCTTTTCTAGAAACATGCCCTGAGATACTTCTTATTGTAAAAATTTTGTATCGCGGACTTTTGCCTGTAACCTAGATATTGTATTAACTTCCGTCTTTTTGAATTAAAAATCATAATTGCGAATTACAGTATTTAATTTATCTTTGCAACTTAGACTTCCCTGGTCGACCACGTGCTAAGAACGTGCCCTCCCCCCTTAAGAACTACGTGACAGTGCTTTAGTAGGATATCTGCAATTACTTCAAGCCTATATAAGCAATCGTACACATATTAGGTATATGTATTTGTTATTTAATATAATAATAATTTTATTAACCTAACATCGCAATATTTAACTCCGTTGCTTACAATGCAAATCGATTGAAGACATAACACATTTTTTACTCCATTCTGTCTTAAACAACAGACAAGAGGTTAAACCAATAAAATTGATAAGAACCTCCGTGACTGTAATTAAATAAGTATGATAATATATTGGTATTGAATATTTCAAATCATAATATATGATTACCATCAGCGTCATTGAAGATAACCAGGGGACTCTTGCCGCCGAGCTCCAAAGTGACACGTTTTAGATTTACGGCACCAGCGGCACCCAAAATAATGCGGCCAACCTGAAATATGATGATTTTGAACGTTAGTTATTATTCTTAGCACCAGCTACCTAAGGTTGATGAATCCATGAAATATCATAATGACTCCTTTTTTTACGTTTGGGAATGCATTGATGCATATCCTTCCGCGAGGCCGGGTGGAGGGGTTATGTCGGACTCGCCGGGGTAAAAGAGAAAGATGGAATAAGAATAGTGTACCTCCCGGAATACCGACTAAACCTACCACGGTGTTTCTTGACAAAACCACTATCGGCGAGGCCGCATGAATCACTTGCACATGCGGTCGCCACCCCGCCGAGGTTTCGGCCCGCCGTATGAAACGGCAGGCCACTACACGACCAAGACCTAGTCACCACTAAACAAAAATCCCTACTGTCCCCATCATATGACTACCTACACAAGATAGCTTAATACAAACTAAATTTACTTAACTATTTTTGTTACTCAAATATGCTTCTGGTAAATTCTTTTTAATTTATTATTTTCGTATATTTTGGCTTTTATTAAAAACTCAATGTGTAGAATAGAGATATAAAAGTGAAGATATGTTAGAAGTGTGTGTGGAATGGATTGAAGTTTTTGATATAGTGCCTCCTCACTACCAACCGTTAGGTCATAAGATATAGGACCACGATACCATCCAAGGCCAGAAGTACCCACAGGCTAACTCATGCTAATGTTGACTAGATCAGTTGGACTGCCTACACAGTTGTATGCTATGGTAAGTTATATATGTCATGGGAGCGGACCATTAAAGGAGCACTGACTGGGTTACCGGTTCTCCCAACCTTTTGCATTTGGACAACAACTACTTTTTGCAAGGTTAGGATGTGCCAGAGGCAAGACATGTCCAAGCTTATAAAAGTTATGTACTAACCTCAGTTGATCCAGTGAATGCAACCTTGTCGATATCAGGGTGAGCTGTAATGGCGGCACCAGCAGTAGGTCCGTATCCTGGAACTACATTGACAACTCCGGCAGGAAAGCCAGCGTCCTTGATCAGGGCAGCCACGGCCAGAGCCGTGAGGGGAGTCTGCTCGGCTGGCTTGAGAACTATTGTGCAACCTGAATAACAATAACTAGAATAATTTTTTTGCCTTGGGAACCTGATTATACATACTTTAGAAAATATTTGTTTTAGACTTACTTATTATAAAAGAAATATATTCGACGTACATTCATATTATACGAAGATTTATATTTAAATCGAAGACTAATTTTAATTATTTTAAGATCAATAAGATCTATTTGTAAATTGAGTAAGTTCTAGAACCAACAGTATCTAGTAACATAGACGATACAATTTGTAACAGATTAAAGTATTAGGTAGGTACTGGCAGCAAATATTTTATTTTTTTGCATTAGGTACAGATAGTGACAATTAAAACTTCTGGAAATCGTCTCGGTATTATCTTTAGTATAGGTACACTTACAATACGATCTAATCCAGTATTTCGTACCTTTCCAAAACAATTTATTATATATTGACATTCAGACACCTTATTTTAATAAAATACATTTGATTGCACAAGTATTTTAAGTTTCCTGTCTCGTCAGTTAGCTGTGCAAGCAAATATGGTTTAGATTATTTATCTTCTTAATATGAATAAATTGCTATGTTTTAAGTAATTGATGTCGATAATTAGATAGAATCGAAACTGTTGTGTAATAAAAATATAACCATTGATGTAACTACGAAACACATTGCATACCACTCTCTTTTTTTACAATTTTCTACTAGGAATTTGGATCTAAAGTAGATCTTGCCAATATAAGTCATCAACATGGGCAACAATACTTATTTTTAAATTATTTCCATATGTGAACAATTTTTGTATTTTTTTTTATTTACTGTCATGTTCAGAGTTTACCTGCGGCTAAAGCTGGAGCAATTTTCCACGCCATCATGGGGATCGGGTAGTTCCATGGTATGATCTGACCGACCACACCAACGGGCTCTTTCAGCGTGAGGGACAATACTTCACCATCTGTAAACAATTGTACAATATATGTATAATTTTCGATATGATACATTCAGTCTGTTTACGATAAAAAAGCTTAGGTATAACATTTAATAATGGCTAATACTATAATACAATCAAATTTTAATATCGCTAACTCTTTGTAGTATTGTCTTATGTTTTCGCGAATGTTATACATACATTGAAATTAAACAAATTTATACGGATTTTATTGCGTTGTTTATTTTTTATAAAACACTATTATTACATAATTATGAAACTTTAAACTACTATTGTTAAACACTTTTACTAATAACTGTTTACTTAAGCTATTTATTTAAGCTTTGTTTATTTAAGCTATAAAGCTATTTAGATTTAATTTTACACTTTCCCCGACGTAATAGCTATAACGAAACTTTAGATTTAGCCATAGCTTCAAGATCTTACAATGGTGATTCCTAGAATTCTATTAATAGTAGGTACAGATAATGTTATCAGTCGAAGGATCGCAAAACATTAGTGTTAAGTATTTAATGAAGTGTTTTAAAGCTATCATAGTTATCTTGTTTATACTGATGTTATAATATATCAAGTATTGTTAACTTTATCATATTTTATTAATTATTTAACAAGCATTGTCTTGTACCTAAATGAAAATTAACCATTTTGTATTTTCTATTATTTAAATTCCTAGGTGGAAACACTTTGGTCGTTGAAAATTCGTATCGGTATGGATGGATACCACTACCGCAAACCTATCTCTTACGCTTTAAAAAATTCTGATCAATGTAAATAAATTTAATACTAGTCAATACCTGGCCCATGCGCTTCAGTGTAGCCAATGGCAGCCAGGCAACGAATGGTATAGCGAATTTTCTAAAGTTTTCGTCTGCTAGTATAATATTTATGTATTAAACAACCACTACTTTTATTTAAAATAGCAACAAGTATACTGTTTTATAGGTCTGCGTATAATAGTATACTTAACTAAAAAAAAATAGCTTAGGTACGTCATTGTAAGCACAAGCGACATGTCGTTTGTGTGCATTTATAAAAGTAAGTAATCCAAAATGGCTTGATTTAATATCGGCAGGTTTATGTATGTTTAATAGTCACACATACATTCACAGTGCATACAACTATGGCACACAAATTAAATAATATGTAGGTAGATACATATTTCACAATAACGATAAGCTGTAATCAGATGGTAATGTGACTAATTTAAACTTAAAAAAATTTGCGTTTCAGAGACTCTTATTAGCGGCACGGCATGTTGGGCACATTGTCCAAACTGTTTTTTGCATACATATAAAAAAGAAAATGCTATTACATTACTCCATTTTACTGTTTCACGTTGTATACCTTATTATTCCAAGGTTACAAGCCAAGTAAAACTTTCCTATTAACTACAAAATATGATAATAATCTAGAAAATTGTTCATACGTTACAATACCACATAATGAGTATAAGTTATCATTAAATCACGTTAAATAGTGTCGGAAATATCGTGACAATAGACGTCATTAGTGATCTCCACGCCTAGCACTCGACCTGATATCAGCGAGACAAATAAACAGCAATATATCTTGTGTTTGATATCTGGATTAAACGGGATTATTACTTTAAAGGCGCTGTATTTTCCAATGGCTTTAAATTTTACTATTATCTACACTTTCGTAAGTGTAAAAAAGAGATTTAAAAATTAAGTAGACATCAATTGTTTACTAATATTAAACCTATTGAGTGACAGCAACACACCGTCGGCCAGGCGCAATAGATTGGGGTTTCCATTGTCTGGCATTCAAACAATAATTGACAGGTTAATAAAAATATCAATAAACTGCAAAATAAAACTATTTTTTACCGGTTAACTTACATTATCAACGATTCGGTTACTTTTCAGCAGCCATGTAAGCTGAGAGACTAAGATGGTGTCAAGATGACATTGTTAGCTGTAGAGACCAAAATCACCTTAGTGTACTTTATATTTATAGTGTGTATACGGGACGCTACACGCTATTTATTTACTTTTCTTAACATACATTCCTTGATATATTTCATGCATTATCTAACCGCCAATAGCTAAAAAATCATGTATTTAAATATGTAATATATGATATAGGTACTGGTTTCAGACCGTCGCGTCGCTTAGCGTAAGTGAATCCCACGTGAATGTATACCGGTACAAAAGTATCCTATGTGGTTATCCAGGACCAATGTCCTTTGATTTGAAGATTAGATGAAACTTGGCACGTTAATAGACAATTCTATTAACGTGCCAAGTTTCATCCAATCTTTGAACAACTTACGTTGTTCATGTCAAACATAAAAATATCATCACAAGTTTTCACATTTATAATAAAATTAATATGTGAAAGTACTAACAATATTTCATCAATATTGTCAGATATACATAAGACATATTTTTATCAATTGGAAAATACATGAAATCCATGTAAGTATAAATCAGAAAAACGTAGATTAAATTATGTATTTTTTGTTGCCTAATCTGTTTTGTTATGATAGTAAATTACGTTCATTACTACATCATCGAGTATTTCTATAACGTATATAATCCCATATCGACATCTCCGTTGGGTGGTTTTAAATACCACGTAATAGGGTGCGACCCTATTGCTGTTGTTCGGGCCTAGTGGCAGACTCCGTGTTACTACTGTAAATTGATTAATAGAAAAACTTCAATAAAACCGCTCTACTCAAGAGTCGCACCCGAGATATCATGCACAGCAGTCATAGTCACCAATCTTCCACCACTATCGCAAACACCGAGGTAGCCAAACGGTCATACGCATCTATACAAATAAATATAATTGAAGTGTCTGTTTGTAATGTCAAAATAACAGCTTTTTACCTTAATGCATATGAAAGTATATAAGGTACCTATACGAAAACATCTATTTTTAAAATTTTTGTCTGTCTGTCTGTTTGTTCCGGCTAATCTACGAAACGGCTGAACTAATTTTGACGGGACTTTCACTGGCAGATAGCTGATGTTATAAGGAGTAACTTAGGCTACTTTGATTTTAGAAAAAAATAGGGTTCCGCGGAGACAAACACTTTTTAATTAAAATCTACGCGAAGTCGCAGGTAACAGCTAGTATTTAATAAATGCCTGTAATCTAGGACAAAGCAGGTGCTATTGATTACAGTTACGATTCTAACATACTTACCTGTTTTCATTCAGTCTCTCCCATTAGATAAGATCACTCTAACACGCCCGTCGCGATAATTTAATATATAGTATTCATTAGATTGTCAAGTCAGACAGTCAGTCTGACCTTTTGAAATGAATGTGCTTATTATATTAATAAGTTTATCTCTTTTGTTTTATCGATCAAGGAAAACGTTGTGACGAAACCTGTCTGGGTGGTATTTATAATATTCTTAAGGGTGTTTGATGTCTGTCAACATACACTTAGCCGAGAGGGATTAGACTACAAGCCACCAATGAAATAGTTCAGATGATTCAAACGTGAGTTTTTGAAGAAAGGCCAGCACAATATGAGTTTCTTCAGAACATTTTTGATTTTGTTCTTTCCCGTTGTACGTTATTGTGAGTTCTTGGTTTTAAATTATCTGTACATCATACGTAGCTATGAATATAACGCAACGTCGTTTATTTGCACAGTTGTTTAAATCGCCGAATACGGACACAAAGCTAGCATACCTACGGAATACAGATACATCACGCTATTTATTTATTTATTTATTCATTTTACCAGCTATTGTTACAATGATACAAAAAAAAAAAACGATTTACATACATATTACTACTTAAATTCTAACTGTACAATCTTTACAGGTAAACACCACGTGCAATAAAGTATTTGCTACATTTATACAATACTTAAGGTAAAAAGTATTAAAGTGTAGACTTAGATTACTTAAATTTAGAAAAAAAAAACGGTTAGAACTATTACATATCATGCAACAAAATATAGAAAAGAAGCATATAAGACTTAAAACTATGAACCACCTACCAATTTATTTTTTACATTTCATTTTGGTTCCTATGTCTTTTGTTATGAGGCTAATGAATTTATTTAGGGAGTCAGAATGGATATCTATGATATCACTATATTCATTCAGTAGCTTAGCTAAACGGGGAACCGGTGAATTTGTGCCAAATTTTGTCCTGCGGAGCGGTGGGGTCAGAGGTGTTGTTGGTCTCCGAGGAGGTTTACAAAGGACTCTAAGGCGGAATCTCTCAAGTAGTTGAGGACAGTCTATATTGTCGTGGAATAATTTATATAAGAATTTGAGATCGCTAATATCACGTCGTTTTCTAGCGTCATACTTTTAAAATAATTAAGTTTCTCGCTATACGACATCTTTCTCGTTTCCCTCCCGCTCACGTATCCCAGATGTTTTAGAAATCTTTTTTGTACCCGTTCCAGTTTTAGAGAATGAGTTGCGTACTGAGGTCTCCATGCAGTGCTGCCGTACTCCAGAATACTACGGACAAGACTGTTATAAAGTGCTATTTTAGTAAAAGGATTTTTAAAATATTTGCCATTTCTGATAATAAATCCCAACGTTTTTAGAGCTTGTTTCACGTTTGGTAATACTGTCTATATGATCGATAAAATTTAATGCCAAGATCTTTTATATTTTTAACTTTAGCCAATTGCCTTCCGTTGATATTATATGTAGAATTAAAACTATGTATTTATTTTACGACTAAATTTAATGTAATAACATTTATCGCAGTTAAGCATGATCATATTGCGAGTGCACCAATCGGATAATCTGTCTATATCTAGTTGCATCAGTGAGACGTCTGATTTAGAGTTTATGATTTTAACAATTTTCAAATCATCTGCAAACAAAAATGTTGTGGTGTGAAAAAACAAGTCTGTTACATCGTTAATAAATATATTAAAAAGAAGAGGACCAAGATGCGATCCCTGTGAAACGCCTGAATTTATTTTATAGTACGATGAATGATACCCATTTACCACGACATAAAATAATCTATCAACCAAAATCTGAGGGTGGATATAGATCCTTCTGCCTCACAAAGAACTATGACATTACAGAACCAGAAACCTTGTGAAGTTTAGACCATAAAATGCATGATCACTTTTATTCTCGCTAGGAATAATGTTAACTCGCTAGGAATAGTCTTCTTCTTTCAATTATAAAATGTTATATAATTTTTTAAACTTATTATCGATATATATATTTATCATTCAGACAAAGAAAATGTTATCGTTATTAGATTAGAGTTTCAAGAATTAAAATCACTTTAATTATATTGATCTTTGACCTCTATCGTCAACTTTGATCTTGGTGGAAACGGAGATCAGAACATTTAATAGCAAAGTTGCTCATACCATAGTAGATGCATTTTCTTTTTAATTATTTAAATGTTAATTCCCAATGCCGTGGGAATATCGGGATGAAAGCCTAGTAGCCTATGTGTTAATCCAGGTCTCTCAAATAATCTACATACCAAGTTTCATCACAATCGGTTCAGTAGTTTTTGCCTGAAAGAGTTACAAACATCTATCCATCCATCGATACAAACATTCTTCCCATTTATAATATTAGTAGGACTAGCTGTTCGATGCGACCACATACCTTAAGTTTCCTCAGCTTTAAATCCATACTAAATCATCCACCATCTAAGGCCGATTTTTCTTTTCTTGTTTTATTTTGCTTGTATTTGTAATAAATATACTATTATGACAAACTAAACGTAGCAACTGAAATAAGTTTGATATCCATCATACTTTACTGATCGGAGCACACTGGCGCATTCACAAGTATGTTAATGACTTCCAAACGCGAGCCTAGCATTTGTATACATAGTCTTGGAGTTTCTGGACGCTTGTCGAGCCTTGGCAAGCGTGTAAATATAACATAATATTTTAAATCGATGCCGTATAAGTAGGTAGAATTTTTGTCGTTTCAAGTATACAAATTTAAACTTTTTATAAGCTGGTATAACTAGCTTTTGCTGGCGGCTTCGCTCGTGTAAATGTGGGTTAGGTTGACAACCTAATCACCTACCGGTATGAAATACTGGGTGTAAGGGACGGTGTACCGAAAACTGAAATAGTAGATTCAGACCATTATTCTGAGTTAAAATTCGTTGGAATTTTTTTAAACAATCACAATTGCTTTACTGCAATTTTTCATTTTTCTGACTGTGAATCATAACATAATAAAATGCCACATTTTTCTACAATATAGCAATGTAATTAAATGGTCGTGATTTAAATAGATCAGCTGTTTTTATGTGCGCAGTATGTCGAGTGCGTTGTATCGGTAGCAGTCCATTGCGTACCGCGTAATAATGTTAATCTACATAACATTTTAATCTTGCGTTTTTTTAATAGGTAATTGAAGTTTATGTCGTGATAAGTACTTATAGAAAGACGTCTTGCTAAAGTTTTCGGTACGCCGTCCCTTACACCCAGTATACTTTACGATCTATTCTCATACCTAGCAAATATACATAAAAAGTTTCATAAAAATCGGTCGAGCCGTTTCGGGGGAGTGCGACCAACACCGTGACACGAGATTTATATATAAAGATATATCTATTTAGTGATTAAACACTGTTCTTTAAGCAGTCAAGTTGTAGAATACTAGACATAATTAAAAATCTATTACGTCAGGCCACCGGTGTGCCGCTGCGACTTATTATTACGATAATTTAAAATTCTAGATACAAGTATGAGAAAGAGGCTTATGATAATAGACAAATAAAAACCATACCTGCAGGAATAGTGTCGCCACAGATTTTGTCAGCTTTTCCGGCGTAATATCTCAGAACCGAAGCAGAAAAGTACACCTCTTCTTCGGCATTTTTGACTGGTTTCCCGCAGTCAAGTGTTTCTAGTTCTGCTAGGTATCTCGCTTGGGAGTCTAAGAGTTCAGCTAACTTGAGCATGAGAAGGCCTCGTTGGGACGCGTCCATTGTGCGCCATGGTGAGTAGCGGTGGAAAGCCTTTTTGGCTGCGGCTACTGCCAAATCGATGTCGGCCTGTATGCAAAATGACTCCATATAACATAATATTCACGCCTACTATATTATGCAAATAATGCACTCATATTTCATAGTGTTGGATCCTACAAAATAAGGGATTAATGTTATCTATTGGACACAAATTCAGGATATGTTGTTAGAAATTAACTGACAATAAAGTTTCAGGCAGTGGCCTAAACACAAGGCATTTTTGACTGCTAACTGTTTACAGTTGATTAAACCAAGCGTCATGATAATGCCACTTATATTAAAAGACTTAATAATGACGTGTCATTATCAAACATATGTCAAGTGGTTTGGTGACCTAATGGGTAATCAAATAGAACTAATACTCTTATCAAATAACTTGAATAATATTGCACGATTTACGCGGCCGAGCAGGACTTTTCTACCTACACTTTGAGCTACTTAGCAATAATAACACCTGTAACCAGTGTTAGCTCAATAAAAGTATTTGATTTAATTTGATTTGATCATTAATAATAATAATAATAAACGTTTATTTTCTCACGGATTACAACATATATTGTGAGAGACTGGTGCCTAAGCTAAGCTCGAGGCCTGTGTTTCAGGACACCAGGACCCCACCCCTTTGAAACATTATAAGGTTTTAGACGCACAGTTATTTTTTGTGTCAGTTTGAAATAATAAAAAAGTGAGAATGTAAAAAAAGAAGACAAATACTTCGCAATAGAGCGTCATTATATCAGATCACCAGAGATTTCGACATCCGTATTACGAAGAAGAGTCGAGATGTTTAAAGTACTCACTTTATCGCCTTCAGCCACTTGTGTGATGACGGACTCATCTTGAGGGTTGATGGTGGGGAAGGTCTTCTTGCTCACAGCGTCCACCCACTCATTGTTTATGAACAACTACAAAAACAAAACAACACTTTTAAAGCTAACTATAGAGATAAATAATTAATACTCGGATTTCTTTTCGATGACCTGTCAGCATAACTATATTATGATAAAAGCATAGTGTTTGGACGCCAACGTCCGAAAACCTAAATATAACACAATTTAATCAGAAGAGCATTTATGTTAAAATGATTTAACTTATCTTAAAAGGCATGATGGGGTTAATATGTCTGGTTTAGACAAAAACCCCGAAACAAATAATAAACGAAAAATAAAAGCAATTTAATCCTGTGTTATGTATTGCAACGATTGCATCTCTTCAGAAATCTTTACTTAAAATATATATGGTTACTCAGCATAGCCGGTTTAAAATTTATAAATATAAAATGAATGAAAATCATAGACACATGAAATTATTGATTAAACTATCTCTTGCACTAGGAATGACTACTTTGTTTTGTCTACACAATGAACAGCCATAAGTATAATTAAAACTATGTAGTACTAGTAATTTAGTATACTTACTTACGACCAAGACTCAATAATAATAGTATTTAGGTATGTGTCAAACAATTTTTGTTTTATGTAGGAATCGAACTCACAAGTTAAGCATTAATGAGGCGACAATTTCTGTTTTTAAAGTACATCTCCCGCTCTTGGAATAATTCCTGTGTCGCGGGAGACTTTACGAACATTCAAACAACGGACGCAAAGAACACCCAGACTCGGAACAACTATTTGTGGATCACACAATAAAATTATTGTTTGTCCCGTGTAGGATTCGAACACACAACACTCGGCGCAGTGGAAGCAGCGACCACTTAAACCACTACGCCAACCGTCCAGTCTAACCTAGAGATGAGCGAAATGTATCACTGAAATGCATCGATCAAATATACCATAGATGCACCATCGTCGCTCGAAAAACGGCCCCAACAAAACTGTGCATAAATCAGTCGTATGCGCAATTTCGCTCGCAGCCACTTTACGAACGCGCTAGCAGTCACACGTTTCACGACGCCAAAGTGTGTAGTGAAAAATGCAAAAACTATACTCTAAAAGTGCAAAAAAAGGATGGAATGTCGTACTTTCCGTAAGTATAGTTTTGTTATGAAATATTTATTATATTTTGTTGAATATAGCGCTTTAAATAATATATTTGAAGATATTTTCGTTTAAATTGAAATGCATGTATTGCGCACCTGTCCCACTCACTCTTGTGTGCGCTGCCCGTAAGCGAGAGCGAATCGACACCGTAGTTGTGTCAATTCGCTCTCGCTTACGGGCAGCACACGCAAGAGTGAGTGGGACAGGTGGAGACCGTACCATATACTTAGTACGCTTGCGTATCGCAAGTAACACACTTAGGACGCTTTACATTGACGCGTTTTAACTAAACTATTACAAAATGTTTCTCAGTGGACGTTCAATGGTTATTCCGGTTTATTTCCTGGATTGCATAATAAATGCAGACACAGACACTTATAAGTAAGTAGTACTGGTCAGTGCCACATATTGACGCGGTTTTTGTATGGGAATGTGCATCTATGGTATATTTGATCGAAGCTGAAATGAAAAGATATATATATATATATATATATATATTTTCGGCTCAGTGATATATATCACTCTTTTATATCAGTAGCTCACTAGTGATTTAATGATTCGTTGACGTCTGAGTAAAGCTAAACGAGTTAGCTGCCCTCGCTTTCCCTCCTACTTCGGGCGTCTGTCTCTTCCTTACCTTCTATAATGTACGCTTTACATCTCGCTCTCTTTTTAGTGACGTAGTGAAACAAACTTTGAGCGGAGTCATGACATACGTACGCAAAAATGAATCTTATCACCTATAGATATAAAGCTGTATTTTGAAAAGAAATGAACTGAGCTAATGAGCTAGTGAGCTACTGATATATTATTTCAGGGGTCTAATAACAAAGGCGGCAAAGTCCAGTTGAAGAAGAGGGGACTTTGCCGCCTTTGTTATTAGACCCCTGATTTCTGATACTGATAATAATTTGCGTGAGTCAATTGAGTGAGACACGAGAGTGGAAAAGTCAACTGTAAGCCAAACGCAACATTAAAATTTAATCTTGTCAGTAAAGATATAAAGATATAGTTTGAAGTGAAATGAGCTACTGATACATTACCTCTTTGGGAATGATATATATCTTTTACATCACTCGCTCGCGAGCTACACATCTCTAGTCTAACCTACTAATCAAACCACTGTGTTGTTCGTATCGTGTTAAATATTTTTGCTCAATGTATAGCGATTATAACTACATAGGAAAATGGACTTATTCGGCAGCCATAAATGATACTAGATTTTTACTCTGAGCTAGTATCGCTCTTCCCATTTATTACTGTCATCGGGCCGCAATGTGGTTTGAAAACGTGAATAACTAGTTATCCCCATGTACTTTTTATTGATATTATTTAGAATAGAATTTGCCTGCGGCTTCGCTTCGCTCGTGTTAGTGTAGATTTATGTTTAAATAGTTTTTTTTAGTAGCCTATATAATATTTTTTAGTAGCCTATATAATATTCTGATGTATAGACAACTAGCTGACCCGCGCAACTTTGTCTGCTTCATGTAAGAGATTTGCCCCGTTTTTGCAATATTTTTCATTGCTGCTCCGCTTCTATTGGACGTAGCTTGATGTTATATAGCCTATAACATACCTCGATAAATGGACTACCGAACAATAAAATAATTTTTCAATTCGAATCAGTAGTTCCAGAGATTAACGCGTTCAACCAAACAAACAAACACTTCAGCTTTATAATATTAGTATAGAGAAGTATAGATACCTAGAATAGATAATAGTGTAAAGTTTCATTAAAATCCGTTCACTAGTTTTTTAAGATATACACGTCTCCTAGCTCGAATTGAAAAAAAAAATACAATAGATTATACCAATCTTTTTGTTGCAAATACTTTGACGTTGTTTAGAACATTTTATTGTTTACAGATAAAAGCAATAATTATTTAAAATCACGATTGCTTTTATATTTTTGCATTGAAAGCATATTTTTGGGCAAACTTATTTGTTACATTTGCATTTATGACATAATAATTATTGTTTACAACCTAAATACATTTTAAAATAGGCAGCCATGACAATTTGCCACACACACAAACACTATTTACGGTAATGACCCACTTATCTACGGACTCTTTGAAAAATTATAGCGTGGGGTAGACGATCATTGCTTTAAAATGTTCTAGAAAAATGTTTTTGTAGTGTATTTCTGTATTTGAAGAACTCTAAAAGAGCCTACAAAACTATATCTACACGAGCTGACCCGGCAACGTTGTTCTGCCATATAAAATCATATCAATAGGGACACCCTAATCACCTAGCGGTAGGTTCGAAATATACTTTACGATTTACGAGCTATTCTCATACCTACCAAATATACATAAAAGAATTCGTAACAATCGGCCGAGCCGTTTTGGAGTAATTTGACCACAAACACCGTGACACGTGATTTTTATATAATACTAGCTTTTGCGCGCGGCTCCGCCCGTGTAGTACCTACATCAATAAAAAGTAGCCTACGTCCTTCCCCAGATTTTAAATTATATCTGTACCAAATTCATCTAAATCGGTTGAGTGGTTTAGCCGTGAAAGGTAACAAACAGACAGACAAAGTTACTTTCGAATTTATAATATTAGTAAGGATAATATAGATATTACTGGCCAACAATTTAATAACTCCATACACTACCGCTCAAAAGTATTTGGCCACCTGCATTTTTCTTTATATTACAAATAATACATTTTTAAAACCATTTTATTGACTTTCATCGTTTGTATCTAAAATATAAAAATATGATTGTTATTGTGTCTATATAACTGCTGTTAAATAATTAAAATGAATATAAAGTTGCTTCATTGATTTAAAGTTTTACAATAAGCCTATGGCTAAATACTTTTGAGCGGTAGTGTAATTAGAAATAATCAAAATGTCTTTAAGAGCAAAAATTGCCACAATGTTAGTTACGTTTATATCTACCTAACTCCATATAACAGGAGACATTTTGTTAAATTATGGAAATTAAGCTATTGAGTCGCAACGGCACACCGGTGGCTAGAAAATAGATTTTAATCATGTCTGGTATTCTACGACTTGCCAGATTAACGTGTAAAAACCTAAATTAAATTTGAACCATGCTTATCTACCGTGAAATACTGTTTCCCAATCACCCGGCATGTTATAATATTGTTTTTTACACTTATCATCGTGGGTTATATTTATCGCTGTCACCAAGAGCGGCTTGTTTTTTTTTATTGATAGCCGTGAATGTCTAGGGTGTTATGGATCGATAACGATTTTCTCGGAGCTATACATCCAATAATATTATAATTACTTAAAAAAGAATATTATTGTAGGTATACATCATAAATCCATAATAATATTATACAAGCGCGTAGCTCTGTTCGTGCGAAACTGGTAAACCGTTAAATATATTTTGGTTAAATTTGGAAGAAAAATAATATAGGTACCTGAAACACAAGTGAAGTCGTGGGTAGTAGCTAGTCAGTTAGCTTTGATATCATTACGATATTAAGATATCAGATCACGTATTATGTAGCTAGATATATCTCTGTATTTGTATAATGTAAATACTTACAAGTTTATAAATATCTTTTAGAATTAAACCACGATTTAACGTAAGATGAGACATGTCACCACTAATGACGGTACACCTTTTGTATTCGAAAAGTCGTCTATGACAATAGGTGAATACATAAAACGGTTGTTGAATTTGAAATAAGGTTTATCTACTAATATGGCTCCGGCAAACAACACAACATGCTTCTAAAAATATGCCATTTAGAATCTACTCCCACATATTTTACAATTTTAAAATATTATACTGAATTTTTAAGCAAATTACTGATAAAAATAGGAAATAATTACAATATATTACTTACTTTTGTGTATTTAACGTCTACTTTCACCATTTTGTGGCTTATGTATCAGATTCTATCAAAGCAACACAGTTCCAACGGGCGAACTCAAAGCCGGCTTCGAGCAAACTGAATTATTAAATGTATTAAAGACCGAGTGTTGCCACTCATATGTTTTAATCTCCAACAGATAGTCTTCAAAATAATTTAGATCATTAATTTAAGTGGTGTGTGAATACATCTACATGCTTGAACAGTAATGATAATTATTTAGATGAGTCATTAATACCATTTGTAGAGAATAAAAAAGGCATTTTGTCTGGACGCTAGCATTTGGTCGTCAACTCAGTTATTCATTATCAATTGTTACATACACATAATTCGAGCTAATCCTTATCATTTACCATTTTATCTCAGCTAGTAACGTGCAAACTAAAATGTGGGCTGTTCTGAATCTTAGAATTTCTGTCGAGACATTTATCATAATCAGGATTGAAATAAAGAAAACTAAATATAATTATGTCTACGGCCCAGATAAGTCACAAAATTGCCTGACTTCGTAAACACTTAATAAATCTTGGCCCGACTCGAAAATTGAAAGATCGTACACAAAAATAAGCGTTCTCAATCATCTGCTGCGGCACTAAATTTTAAATAAAGCACTAGATATTAATTATTTAATTAAACTTTTAAATATTAATCTTATCACTGAACTTTGTGCAAAACAGTTTGGTCAGACAGGATAACCAATAAAGTGGTAATTGCTGCAGTATGGCAATATTACTCTTGGACTTGAACTTGTGCGTTATGATAAAACTACTGTCGTCAATCTAAAACAATCCTTAACATAATCCAATAAGATTTCATTTACATTGATCATAATATATGTCTTATTAAGTCATATCAGAATAAAGTGACTACCCGAATTTTGTGTCATGGCGACTAATCTTATCTGAGACTAGCCATATGTGCGGCAGATATTATAGTGCACAAGTGTGTAACTGTGTACGCAAAGTCGCAAACACAGGGGTCACACACACTATCTATTCCCTCACTCTCAGTCCAATGGGATGGTAGTCGCAGATGAACGCACAACTTCATTTTGGTACTTTCTTTCTGCACACTCGTCATTGTGCTCGTATCGTAACTGATTAGTTACTTACATACCTATTTACCTATATTGATTGTTATTTGGTACTTTTAGATTTTAATAGTTAATAATAAATGATAATATAGGTAATGGCTGCAAAACCTTGTTGATATGAGTTGTAAATTATTGAAATTGTATTTAATTGGCAATTTAAAATAGTAGCCTCGAGTTTCTTGCAGGGTTTCTTCTCATATTCTTCATAATATACCAACCCTTTGCCTAAACCTAGTTAGTAAGTTAAATAAACTCACTATCCTATATATTTTGTCGTTCATAAGTGTTACTTTGTGAGCTAAATGAATAAACGAATTTTGAATCTGACTTTGTTTATCTGTATATTATGGTCTTGTAAATAATATGTAGATAAGTATTGTGAATAATATTCTTGATAGTTTGGCGAGTTCTGTCGGTAGCCATGCAGAAGATAGGAAATATAGTAATTATGTAAATTATAATGTACTATAAACAATTGTCTTATTACGTAGTTTAGCGGCGTATACTGAGCTGATAAGTATTTATAGCGAATCTCATTAAGTAAATACAGATTGGCCCGTATCGAATGATGTGTGTAGGAAGTACACGTACATATTAAATCAATCAAAATTTTATTGCTACTTCTTAATAGTTAATTCTACTATAGGTACTAGATTTAGCCCGCGGCTTCGCTCGCGTAAATGTAGGTGAGATAAGGTTAGATTAGTATTTTTTTTCTGGATGAGTGTTATGTGCTTTTCTGTTGCCCTGACAAAACACATGCTAAATTTCATGAAGATCTGTCGAGTAGTTAAGGCGTGAAAACGCAACAAACAAACAAACAATCTCACATTCGCATTTATAATATTAGGTAGTTAGATAACTGAAATGCTGATTCTAGGTTTCTGTTCTAAGGTCAGATAATGTGATTTTAGGAAGGCAGAAAGTAGGGATTGCGTCTAGCTTATGTCTTAGATAGCTCGTGAAACCTATGACTGTTGCTTCTATGGAGATCAAGTAGCATCCTGCAAAATAGCTTTCGTGTGTAATTATGTACCTACATGTTTAAATAGAAAATAACAAGACATAAAAATTATTTTACAATTTATCAATGACAAAGTTTTTGGGTTGTGTGGGAAATGTCCCTATCAACATCGCCTATACCTAGTACGTTTAAATTACTACATTCAATTACCTTAAAATTTAATAACCACTAGGCCAATCCAGATGGGTAGCTAAACACATGACGCTAAATTTATCTATTAAGACAAAATGAACATTTTCAGACTGTGTGCTGCTTACTCGTGAACATCGATCTTTATTTGATCCAATCTCATGAAACAGGCGTCCCCCATTCTACTAAAACGAGTTTAAATGATGTCAAGGCAGTTTCATTCAGACTGCTAATGTAACAAATTATACCAGCTTTTGTTGTGAATATGTAGAGCTGATGTATAAGTAGCTGTTATACTGTGCCCTGAGCTTGTGTCTGACGTCAGTCGAGATCGGTGTGTTAGCGCAAGCTCGTTAGCATGACCCGGTTCAGCTGAAGTCAAATACCACTGAGCAATTAATTATTCATTTATTGACGTCACTAAGAATAGCTTTTACTGTTTACTTTTTTATACAACTGCAATCAATTACGTATATTTCCTGTGAATGTAGAAATTGTTCAAACTAACAATATTACGCATTAAACAGTAACATTGAGACAACCTAAGAATGCGCAATTACCGAACATTGTATTTGTAGCAGCTTGTAGTCTGAAAATTAACTGTTGACGGCAATAGCATAGGTGTATTACGTTCATAATTCGCCAGCTAATAGATGGCTGCCATCTTAGCTTTACTCTTTGGAGATATAAAGGAAATATGTATGTGAGATGTGCATTAAATATCGAATTTATGATTAGGAAATCAGAAACTATGACTCTTGTCTTGACCTAAAAATGTATATAGAAAAAAACCAAATACTTACATCTCATTTGAAGAAAGGACAAATTATAAAAGTCCAAATATTCGATACGGTGAAAAGAAAATTAATGAGACTGACGAATCAAAATTCTTAGGCATCACGATTGATAAACTTGTGAACTGGAAAGCACATAGGTATTAATAATGTATGCATCAAAGTCAACCAATTCTCATATGCTCTTTACAATTTAAGAAAATCCGTAAATATAGCAACGCTTGTAACAGCATATCATGTATATGTCTCATCAACATTGCGATATGGAATTATAGGTATTTTGGGGAAACTCGACTGACAAGGAAAAAGCATTTAAAACACAAAAGAGATGCGTAAGGACAATATGTGGCATACCAAGTACGGAAAGCTGTAGACCACTTTTTCAAAAGCTACAGTTACTACTACTTCCTTGTCTGTACGCATATATGAAGTAGGTAAGTATGACAGAGAAAACCTCCATTTATATGAGCACTTAAATAGCACACGTCATAAAAACAAAATATGCATGAAACGCCATAAAAAAGGTATATTTAATAAAAAATTTATGGGTATGGCATCTAGAATCTACAACAAATTGCCACAATAAACAACGGTTTGCACTCCGGGAGTGCCGGCAGAAGTGAAAACTTGAATATTAACGTTGTGCATTTTTGATATTTTGGAATAATTAGGGAATAATTTTGCACGAATTGCTTTAATTATCAGTATAAAAGTACTATCATTTATGTGTTAAAATACAATATTCATTTATTGCGCTATCGTACACAAACATGACAATTCTCCCTCCGTCTTACGAATTTTCGATCAGGTCACGTGTCCTAACGCAACTTTAAAATTTTTTACCCATCACAAAAAAGTGCACAACGCCGCTAAAGAAGTTTTCACTTCAAAAATATAATAGAAATTAATGAACTAGAGGCATTCAAAAAACATACATAAATATCTCATTAGCAAATGTTACTATACCATTGACGACTATTTAAATGAAGGCAAATCCTAACAGATCCTATTTATTAACTCTGATCAAATTAATTACACATCAATATAATTTATAATTTATTGATTATTATGTTTTTGATTAATTGTTGTCCATAAGTATATATAAATTTATTGTTAGTTGAAGTTATTATTATTATTATAATTAATGTAAAATTTGTTAAAATATTATTGTTTATAGCTTAATTACGGTATCAAATTTGTACGCTTCAATGCAAGATCCATGTATTGTAACACTAGATGTTCCCGCGGTTTCACCCGCGTTTATCGTTACTGCGCCGACCCCGTGGCTGGGTCGTAGCGTGATGTTATATAGCCTACCGCGGTAAATAGGCTATCCAACACTAAAATAATTTTTCAAATCGAACCTGTAGTAATCACGCAGAATAAACCAGGAAAAACATCGTTTGTACTATGTCCGTAATAGGTAATTATTTTGCTGTGATGTTATTTTAAAACTGCTATACCTCCTAAGATATTCATTGAAATCGAATGATGTAAAGGGCAATTTTGTTTTAAATTAAATACTTGTGATGAACAACGTATTTATTTGGATAAGGATTAATATCATGTTTATAAAAATACCTTCGCAAATAATGCATTATTTTAGAACAAATTTGATTAGCATAAAAATGGTTATAGTGAGCCAACCTTAAAAGATAGACATATGCTGTCGCGGACTTTTTTTTAGAACTTTTAAAGGGGAACAATTCTGTCATACATGATTTTTGCGAAACTTTAACTGTTTACGCAGCGCACGCAGCGAAAGCTCTAAAAAGGGATAAATACCCTCCGATTTTGAAACATTCTTCATTGGTGCTCAGCTCCTATTGATCTTAGCGAGATGATATATAGCCTATAGTATTTCTCGATAAATGGGCTATCTAACACTGAAAGAATTTTTCAAATCGGACCAGTAGTTCCTGAGATTAGCGTGTTCAAGCAAACAAACAAACAAACTTTTCAGCTTTATAATATTAGTATAGATTCTATGTATTACCTATGTTTACAAATAAATATTTCTGATTTCTGACTGTCTATAATAATATTTTATATAATATTTTATTATCACTGTTTTTGGATTATAGAATTATTAAAGGTAATAAATAAGGATTATAGAAATATTATAGAAATATTATGGATTATAGAAATATTTAAGCTGGCCGCATACATACGTATTCCGAATTCGATTTCCTAACACGTAATCTCGATTCGGAGTTCCGTGAGACTAGCGCACACGTTAGTTTTTTTTCATTCGGATTGTATACTGTCAGTACGGATAGTGATAGCTTAATGAACGCACGTCGATAGAGGACGATGATTTATTAGAAATTGCATTTCAATAGTAAACAATTATAACAATATTTAACAGTTATCAACAATAATAAAACAACATTAAATAAAACAAACATATTTAAACGAAGTTATGTGAATAGTATGAACTATACCTCTTTAAATACCTGCTCCCAGGCCAAATCAATACTAATATAATAAAGCTGATGAGTTTGTTTGTTTGTTTGAACGCGTTAATCGCAGGAACTACTAGTCCGAATTGAAAAATTCTTTTAGTGTTGGATAGCCTATATATCGAGGAAGGTTGTAGGCTATATAACATCACGCTACGACCCAAGGGGGCGGCGCAGTAACGATAAACGCGGCTGAAACCGCGGGAACATCTAGTCTTTTATATCTGTTGTGGTAGTCCTTGTCATGTTTATTCCACAAGCAAGGGTATTTTTCAATAGACAATATTAATAATAATAATAATTACAAGATTACACATCTCGGGTCACAGAGCGCATTGATGAAGCAGAAAGTTTATGCGTGGGCAAACCATTTGCGCAGATACAAAAAACGCGTGGACTGGTATACCGTGAATTGCGCATTTCAAAGAGACCAAAGATGTGTTTATAGAAGATGGGAACGACTGGATCAATGTATGACATGCGGCTGCCGGATGCTGATACCACAAACACCTTTTGGCGTAGCATCTGGTCGGTGCCCATGGGCCACACAGAGGGCCATTGGATCCGTGATGTCGAGCGAGCTGCTGAACAAATCCCACAGATGGAAGACGTAGTCATTGATGGCCAGGATGTTACTAGTGCAGTCCGTTCGTTATCAAATTGGAAATCTCCAGGTCCGGATGGGCTGCATAACTTCTGGCTGAAGTGGCTACGTAGTTCGCATGCTCGCTTGGCATCGCAATTTCAATCATCCATAGAATCTGGGTCGTTGTCTGATTTTATGACCACAGGAGTTACGCACCTGCTCCACAAAGCAGGTAGTACTCACGAGCCTGGAAATTATAGACCGATCACCTGTTTACCGTCGGTCTATAAGCTTCTTACATCTATTCTGAGAGCCAAAATTTCGAAACATATCGAAATCAATTCTATTATGTCGACTTCTCAGAATGGTTGTAGGAAGGGGGCTCGTGGTACGAAGGAACTCCTCCTTATTGATATGGCCATTAACCAGCAGGTTCGCCGTAATCGCAGGGGTCTGGCGACATGTTGGATAGACTACAAGAAAGCCTATGATTCAGTGCCGCATACATGGCTCTTGAGGGTGCTGGAGTTGTATAAAGTAAATACAACTCTATGCACCTTCTTGAAGTTGTGTATGGGGCAATGGAAAACAGTTCTTTACTATCCAGCGTGTCGACAGACCCAGGCGAACAGCGACCTAATACAGATTAAGCGAGGTATATTTCAGGGCGACAGTCTGAGTCCTCTTTGGTTTTGTCTAGCGTTGAACCCTCTTTGTACATTACTAGAGAGTTCAGGGCTAGGTTACAAGTTAAAGAGAGGCGGTCAGGTCGTATCACACTTGCTATACATGGATGATTTAAAGCTGTTTGCCCACACTAATTCACAATTGATAGACTTACTAAGAGTAACTGATTGCCTTAGTAAATCTATCAATATGGAGTTTGGTGTGGATAAATGTGCAGTTATGCATGTAAAGCAAGGAAGGATGGTGGAATCTGAGTGCATTCAACTTTCAGATTCCATTAACCTTAGATCGGTTCTCATTACTAATACCTACAAATACTTGGGTATGTCACAAGCTTTAGGTATACATGAAGCGGACATGAAACAATCGTTGAAAGAGCGCTTCTTTGGTCGCCTGAAAAAAGTACTTAACAGTCTTTTATCTGGCGGCAACAAGGTGCGCGCTTTTAACGGTTGGGTCATGCCGCTTCTTTTATACTCGTTTGGCATACTCAAGTGGACTCAGACTGAGTTAGATGCCCTGGACAGGAAAGTCCGTACACTGTTGACGGCATACCGAATGCATCATCCTCGTTCATCTGTGATGAGGTTGTACATCCCACGGAAATGTGGGGGTCGAGGTTTTCTAAATGCCAAAACCCTCCATAACCGTGAGGTGTGCAACCTTAGAGAATATTTTCTTCAGGCGAACGTGGGTATGCATCGTGATGTTGTCACAGTGGATAACGGACTCACCCCGCTTAATCTGGCTAAAGAGAACTGGCGCGTGCCTATAGTACTGAGCATTGACGACCGCAAGAGTGTATGGCAGAGCAAGGAGCTTCACGGTAGGTTCTACCAGGCCCTATATGGAGCCGATGTAGACCTTCTCACTTCCGTGAACTGGCTACGCTTCGGTGACCTCTTTGGGGAAACCGAAGGGTTTGTCTGTGCAATTATGAACGAAGTTATCAAGACGAATAACTACCGGAGATATATCCTGAGGGATGGTACGATTGACATATATCGGGCGTGCCACCAACCCGGTGAATCCCTCAGGCATATAGTCTCCGGTTGTTCTCGTCTTGCTAACGGCGAGTACTTGCACAGACATAACCAAGTAGCCAGAATTATCCATCAGCAACTTGCTCTGAAATACAAACTTGTAGAGGTCGAGGTGCCTTACTATAGGTATGTAGCAGAACCAGTTCTAGAAAAGGGCCATATCACACTGTACTGGGATCGATCTATTATCACGGACAGGACTGTTGTTGCCAACAAGCCTGATATTGTGGTAATAGATCGATCAGAGCGCCGTGCAATGATTGTCGATATTACCATCCCTCATGATGGCAACCTCGTGAAAGCTGAGAAAGAAAAACAGTTAAAATATTTGGACATAGCACACGAGGTTGTCGATATGTGGGATGTGGACTCGGCAATCGTTGTACCGATAGTCGTTACAGTGAACGGTCTAATAGCCAAGAGCCTCGACCAACATCTTAAGAGGCTCGCGTTAGGTGCTTGGGTCAAGGGTCATATGCAAAAGGCAGTCCTCCTCGATACGGCACGCATCGTGAGGAGGTTTCTCTCGCTGGAGCCCTAAGCACCGGTAGCTTGGACCCAGTTCCCGATGCCGGTGGGTCTTCATAGTTTTTATATTTTTAAATGTGTTTTTTATATATTTAAAAATGTAATAATTATTGGAAAATGTACAAATAAAGAGAATAATAATAATAATATTTTTATTTTAGACCAATGATCCATATAGTGTTAGTATCACCTTAGCCTATTGTTAGTAATAAATAATAATTAAAATAAACTAATTAGAGACATGTACATCTGCACGCACATGTCTACGCACCCAGTGCTGTATAAACGGGACATAAATTTTTCCGCCAGAGTTGCCAGGATATTGTTGGAACTGTCCCTGACTCGCCGAAGCATTGACGCACATCGTTAGCGCATGATGGCATAAAAGTAGCCTTTCGTATGCAAACATGCCCGAAGCGCTACAGAATCGAGGTAGTCCCAACAACATCCTTAGCGCGTTATTATACTGGACGCGCAGAGCGTTGTAAGCCTTCTGCGTATAACTCACCCACAGGCTGCACGAGTAAAACGACTGGCAATGTTTCTACCTTACACATTATAACTATCGTTTACGTACGTACGATGCGCGCGGCGGCGCGGGCGCGGTTCCGAATGAGAATTTCCGAACGTGTGCGCCGACACAAACAAAATGTATGCAAGGGCTGCATTCCGCATGACGTCATTAGGTTTTTTCCGAATGGTTTCTCCGAACGCACGGGTTTGCATTCGAAACGTACATACGGAATCTTTTCCGTTCGGAGAGAAAGCGGGCGTGTGCGGCAGTTAGTGTATTTTATATTGATTCCATGCATTCGGAGCTCCGAATATGGAAAACGAATTCGGAAATCGAATACGGAAAACGTATGTATGCGGCCAGCCTTATATAAGCAGTATTAAGTGCACTTGACCCGATAGAACCGTATAGCGCTTGGCTTTCACGATTACCAATAAACGATTCTTGCTAACGATAGGAAATTAAAAATTTTATTTGTATGAAAACCATATTAAGTTTCTATATCTAGTATCTACGGCAGATCACAGATAGCTTATTAATAACCACTCTAAACATACATTGGTGACCACTTATACTTCGTGCCATTAGTAGGTAGGTACTAATTGCAGTTATAAATCAATCAGCTATGTAATGCCATTGAAGTAGTTTTGTACTCTAGTACACGTACAGATTAGAACATTTTGACGTTTATAAGTCGACGGCAGCAAAGTAGATACGGACATCTACATTTTTGCGAAAATGCTTTTTTTACAAAAAATGATCTTATATCACCCTATCTACAAGTCTATTTTAAAATTATTTCAAATATCTAAATAATGAAGAAAATCTGGTACGTAAATGAAGACATATACACTCGATTTTAAAATAACATCGCTGTAGAAACAGACATTTGAATTTGTCCTCCTTTACTTCGGAGCTTTGACAGTTGGTTGAAAAGTCAACAAAGTCATTAGTCACTTGTCACATTTTAGTGTGTACCGGTCATGTTTTCGTGCCTTTTTATTGAATTAACATTGTTTAACGCGTTCTTATTTAAATTAATGCATAAAATATAACTTATTCCTTAAAAATAAGTACTTCAAGGAATAAATTACTTTTAAATTTGGCCCAAAAAGGTGTACAAAAGGAAATAAATGAGATTTCGGCTATGACGAATTTAAAAAAACAATGTAAATTGCCTATGTGGGTGAGTATCTATGACACAGTTTTATTATATGATAGTGTTTACAGTTAAAATATTAGTGCTAGTAATGAGATTTTAGCGTCAGTAATAAAATATATTTTGAGGTTACGGTTCGACGGAAACATGGACATCTGCCACTTGTCTGTTTATACGTCGTAACTTTTGCAGATGTCTCGATCTATGAATGTATTATTTACTGTTTTTATGAGGAAATTCATGGCTTTTATACGTATATATGTATCCATTATCTAGTACCCATAGTACAAGCTTTGCTTAGTTTGGGCTAGATGGTGTTGTGTGTATTTGATAAAATATTTTTTCTTCAAATATACTAGTATGTATACATTGGTTTCATATATTTGTTCGTTCTTTTTGCTTTTTTAGATTCAGACACAGAAAATTAATTATTTCAGCTAAGTGATCTAGATATTATAGGATCTTTTGATAAAAGCAGGTTAGTGACATTTAATAAAAAACTTTAAATTATGTCTAGAATGTATTTTTAAACTACATTAGTTTCTATTGCTTACAGTTTACCGGTCTTGGGAAATAGCACGCTTGGACAATTCTTAGCCGATGATGATGAGAAACATTATAATCCAAATGCTTGTCCAGCGAAATTATCTGTTTGCCCTCGATCGCGCTCTATTACACCCATACCTGCTGAGTTTATTTCGTATGGAACAGAATCAAAGTTGCCGGAACCTATTTCTGAAGTTGATGTTATACGTTCATTCAGTGCACACATTTTCGTTTTATTATAAAAGAAAATTATCGGTTTATAACTTTACCGTCTTTGATATGGGGCTAAAAAAGCCATTTGCTACATGTGGGATGAGACAACAGCTAGAAGAGGGTCAAATGAAGTTTCCAGTTGCCTTTACAACTACATAAAGAGAAAAAGCGAAGAGGGAGTACAGGATATACGCTTATGGTCTGATAACTGCGGAGGGCAAGACCGTAACCGCATCGTTTTTGCACGTAACCAAAAATTTTGGTATTCGAATTTTTTATAGATTTTTAGAAAAGAGTCAACAAGAAGGTGATAGCGTTCATGCGTTAATCAAACGATCCTCCAAAAATAAAATGACTATCTCGCCGCAAGAGTGATATATTTGCGCTTGAGTAAAACAAACGATCAACCTTACGAAGTTGTGTAGATAAATCAAAATGATATCTTAGATTTTAAGTCTATTCTTGATCAGCATAGATGGATAAAAAATGAAGATGGACAAAGTAAAATGGAATCAAGTGCGCGAAATAGTGGTAGAATACAGACAACCCGATGAAATATTTTATAAATACGATTTGAATGAGAAATCAGCCATATGTATTGACAATTCCAAGAGAACAAGCAGACGAGTTTTCAAATCAATAATAATACACAAAAACCTGGAAAAATGTATGGTGAAATTTTACCCATTACTACAGCTAAATACAAGGACCTATTGTCTTTATGTCAACAAAATTGAAACCCACCAAGATACCATGATTTCTACCAAGCATAACTATTAAGCATAACAGCACTATGGTAGAATCAGAAGATGCTGATGGTGCTGAATTCGAAGAATAACTTAGTTTTTGGTACATAATCGTTAACATTTTGATCTCTTTTTTTCCTATTAGATTTAGAAGACATTGTTGATATTGTTAAGTTTAAAGTATTGTTTTGTTTTGTAATTCTTTTTAATTTTATATGCCAATAGTGCCTTCAATAATTCAGTGATTACAATAGTCTGATAAACCGTGAATTTCAAAAGCTAATACTTTTGTGAAAGAAAGACATTAATTAAGAGAGTCTATTTTGATAATATTTTTATTTTCTTTAATAGTTGGTTTATATTGTAATACTTAAAAATACATTAATTCATAGTTATTTTCTTTCTTTTTGGAATAAATAATAAATAAACATAATAATACAATGCATTTTTATTAAAATATATATTTTGCTTGATTTGGGAACTAAATAAATGAGTTTAGCTGATAGACATAGATTTAATGGTATAGTAGACAGAGAAGTTTCGTGGTAGATAACTCATTTAATAATATGTAAAAATTAATACATGCAAAGTAAATAAAGACATCTACAAAAATTGGTCAAAAAAAGAAAGATATACTGTTTGCATGATGCTTGATTTTCTTTAATTATCCTTGAAAGTATTACTGGAGATTATTATCTTTGTTTATTAGATATTTTTTATGGAATGGGTGCCTTTTATATCACAGCGTATAAACGGATATCGGACAGATGTCTTCTTCTACGTCCAAGCTTTTTCAAAGGAAATAAATACATCTACATTATTTCCGTAAAACAACGATATAGCGATAAAATCTGTTATACAATCAATAAAGAAGGTTATTTTAATGCATCATAGAAAATTTCATCCTAATCGGTCCATAACTCTCAAAATAGCAACAATTTTTTACTAAATATGCTCTCCTCTAAAATTGCGATTTTGTAGATGTCTTCTTCTACTTTGCTGCCATCGAAGTGTTACTTTGTGACCTAAATGAATAAATGATTTTTGACTTTGACTTTGACTTTGAGGCATAATAAGTTATGAGAAAAACAAACAAGGTCATAAATAATTTTTCGTTACATTTCGTATGTGTTTTACAAAATTACATACATATTTTATTTAAGAAAATATAAAACGGTTATGACGTTATAAATTTAATTTGTAAAGCAGTGCGTTTCGTCTTCCATGGATGCTTGGTTTACAACTCAGGTTGCTTCGGCAGACTGATGGTCACAGTCTTGTTCTCCAAGTATTGCAAGATGCCGTCTTCACCCCTGATGAGAAAATTGTATACATAGGTATTATTAATTGTATACATATGTATATAAATTGTCTCACTGATGGGCACGGGGCACTTATCAGTGTGAGAAAAGTTAAACTATACTTCACCAAGCTGCCCAGCGGAGGTTGGCAGAATTCCAAATATTTTCAAGAACATTTTGGCGAACTCTCAGATATGCAGGTTCATAACGATGCGATGTTTTCCTTTCCCATTAAAGCTAATACTGATCTAATTCTTATGCATGTGAGGTGCTAAGAAAAACTAGTCTTACCATAGATAAGATTAAAACTATATGGATACAAAATCATTAAAATACTACTAGTATTTCTATCAATTATCTTCTTAAAGATAATGTGAAATGTCTTTAGACTTTACAGAAAACTTGCTGTCGTAGAACAGAGTGCATACCGAATATATCGCAATAAGGCAATGTCTTGCTATTGCAACTCATTAGTTGTGTTTTCCTTGATTTGTAACCACACTCGGTGCAATTCGAATGAGGAAATGAAGCCCCTCCTACAGAAAATAACAGCGAAATAAATTCGTTGTCTTTTTGCATTAGAAACGACTTCCAAGTTTTCTTATGACTTGAGGCCACTTATAGAGAACCTGACTGTAGAATCTCCATCACGGACGCCGAAGATGAACTTGACGAGATAGGGCCGTTTATGAAAAGAATGATTACGAAAGAATATCTACTTACAATTCGCGTCCAAAACCAGAGTCCTTAAATCCACCGAAAGGTGTTTGCGCGGGCAGGTGGTTATATGTGTTGACCCTGAATAAAATAATAGACATCTTATACATTTTTTAGTTCATTTTGAGAGTGGGTTTTCATGATACATTTAGTACTGTCGTAATCTTTTACTTTGCTATACAGTTCGTTGGAATTAAAACCAATTTGATTTAGTCTTATACTCTCTTAAGAAGTATTTTACATGGAAGAAGCAAATGCAAGTTTTGAAATCAACTGCAAGATGTATTCGTTCAGTAATTTAGTTGTAGAACTACTATAAAAGTAAAAACTATTATAAAAGTAGTTTTATAATAAATTAATTGATCCCAGTTTGTTTATGAAGAATTTATCCTTATATTATATTATTATAGGGAAAGACATTAAAAGTATATTTATTATTAAATTATTATAAGTAACAGGAATGTAGGTTAAATTGTTACCTCATTATCAAAGACATTACAGTCATTACGAATAACGAACTTTTTTTGTTCTTCATGACATTCATATACATATAGGTACTTATTGTTTGGTCTTCGAATGCTCAACAGTTACATGAATCGTGGTAACGAAGGTAATGTACCCCACATTGGTCTTGGTAACCCCGATTCCTCGCGAATATCCAAATATTACTAGCTATATTTGTCGATACGTTTTGTGATTATTCGAAAAACAAAATTTATTTTGTGATTATTCGAAAAACAATAAGAAAGTAACTTACCAAACAGATCCGGTGCGTACGTGTTTGGCGAAGGCTAGAGCTGTATTAATGTTGTTGGTGACCACACCAGAGGCCAACCCGTAGTTGGAATTATTGGCACGATCTATCACTTCTTCCAATGTCTCGAATTTTAGAATGCTCTGAACCGGACCGAATATCTAGCGAAAGAAATTGTAAAAAATAAATATAAGTATACATGATAAACAACTTAAATTAACTTAAAATCTTATAATTATAGAATAAGTAAATATACATATATATATTATGATAAAATCATAGACACATTGTTTATGTTTATTGCAGATATTATAGTGCGCAAAGGACACTAATCTCTGCAATTAAAGACTAAAACAAATTAGATGAGGTTTTAGTAACGTATAAGGCTAGACTTACTACTTAAATAATATATATTCTTACTAAATGTAAGAATATATTTTTATTGTTTCATACAAATCGGCTGCTATTAAAAAGTATCTAATTAATACGTGAAGCAAAAACTTTGTACCCCTTTTTACGAAAATTGCGCGGACGGAGGAGTATGAAATTAGGCACAGTTAAAGTATGGAGAAGGAGGGGCGAATCCTAATATTTAAATAAAATATGCATTAGAAATACATTAAATTAATGAAAAAGCACTACACGCACACAACCATGCATTTGACACACACAGTCGAGGCGCGTAACTATGGTTACATGACATAATATGTCAATAAATATTACATCAGCAATATCTTACAGGCAAACTTTGGTCGAATTTCGAGCACTAGGCGACCGCTAGTATGCATGAATAAATGTGTTACATTAATGATCTAGATAGAGTGTAGACTATTCAAAGTGCATCTAAGAAGTAGCAGTAAGTAAATTCCAATTCCTAAGAATGTTAATTAACGCAAACTTATCTTGTAAGGAAAATAACATTATAAAATAATAATGACATTACATATGTATGCTTATAAAAATTAAATTATATTTGCATTAAAAAACCTCATATCAATTACTTGGTGCTTTAGAATGCATATTAACGAGTAGGTATGAATGCACCAGCTCCCTTTAAATAAGATGTAACCCGAGAGTCATCATTATATGAATAATGTTTTAAGGAAATATTGTTTTTCCCTTCGGCTACTGGTTTGTCCCACTACTGGGTAAAGCCCTCTCTTTTGGATATTCCTGTTACGACTCGCTTTCGAATGTTGAAGCTATCATTTTAGTAAGTGGTCTTATGTAAAAGAAAATATAATTAAATATTATCGCTTTTATATCTATGTGTGCGAGATGTATGTATATTTTGTATGGCACAAAACGTTCTAACCGTGCTAATTATGATAATACAATTAGAATACCTACAGCTACTAATAAACGTACGGCAACATTGTTTGTAACTCTCATATTTTTTATTAGAAATACCCACTAATATTCTTATACTTATACTATAGATATATAAAAAAAAAGAAAAATTAAAAAGTGCAATATCTAGTCATACTTTTAACTGTCTATCTATTAGCATAATTAGTGTTTAATAATAAAATAAAATAAACCGATGGAATTCATTTATTTATGGTCGTAGTGTACAAGAAAGTATGGTAATTAAAAAAATCTCAGGTACTACCTGAGATATGGATTTTTAGTTAGGTTTTTTAGTTTGGTTAGTTAGGAAATATGTTTTTTCATTTTCTGAACGGCCATCAGTTCTACTATAAGACATTTCAAAGTTATCCATCAATTACCAGACACTCTGTATATGCATATGCAAACATGTGTTTGTTGATTTGTACTTCTTTCACGCATTAATAAAGGAACGGATCGACGCGATTATCTGCATATAGTATATATCAGTACATAGTTTATGGTCCAAAGACTGACGTAGGGTACTTATAAATCGAAAAAATACCCACTTCTTTTAGTATGTAAGCCGCCGATTAAAAGCTAGGAGAATATTAAGCGATGTTGAATAAAATATAACCGATTATATTATAAAAAATATACAACTCATGTTAGTGATTATCTTATATACCTAAGCATGAATTTGGGTAAGTGTATAAAAAGTATTTATCCTTGAAACAACCAAATTAGTATTAAAATGAATTATAATAATACAAAGTCCGATTGCGTTACGTAATGTGAATTATGTGTAGCTGGTATACCTATTTGCTGCAAATACACATATAATGACGGTTTCTTATTCTTAAAGAAAGTGAGATTTCTACAGATTCATATGACATTGAACGTAAATATGATCGTATATTTAAAACAAAAGTTATTATTAAATAGATTATTTGAAATCAAACTAGGTATACTATAACCTTATGCCTCTACATTAGGTGGTTTGATTTCAAATAATCTATTTGTACGGAGAGTGGAAATTTTGGGCCTGAATGTAATAAGATAAATTATGGCTTAGAAATTGTTATTTTTTCTAAATCAATAAACAATAATGCAGCTCAAACCGCAATCTGGCAAAAGATATCTTATAAATACTTACTTTCTACTTGAGTAAAACAGTATCGAATACTTTAATCGAATATAATGTACAAAAATTAAATAAAAAATAATGGACACTTAATAGGTAAATCAAACAAAATAATTTGTTTCTAATATAATAACCTCTGAGGTACCGATATATTATTTATATAATAACTATAAACTTAATCATTCTTAAGTTCAACAACAGAATTATATTATGTAAAGTTTAATAAAACAGCGTTGTGTATTACGAGCTCCAAAACACGGTTAGAATGAAAATGTTGCTGCTTAGTTGAGAACACCTGCTTCTGACAAATGCGCACTGGCTTTTAAATCACGTAAAGCTAGCAATCGCCATCCTTGTCTGACGACCGATGAAACGCCATAACTCTCTTTCACTTTAATCTATCTTTAACAGCTGGCAACCCCTACTTGCGGCTACTTTTACATAGGCAGACATATTTTGTAAGGGAAAAAAAATTAGCTTCAATTAAGATATAAATGATGAACATACGTCATGAACGTATAAATGTAACAAAGTATGACCTGTTTAAAGCTGGCTGCGCATAGGTTGCGGCCGAGTGCGCAACGGCAACCATAACTTCTCAAGTTCTGTACATATATTACTGTGCAGTGGATTATAGTTTATTTTATAAACACGTGAATGTAATTTTTTTGCCAAAAGTCATTTTATCATATTTTAATTTAAAATACTAGCGGCCACATTTTGATTGACACCTTAGCAAAAATATGTTCCCCTATTTATAATTATACATAAAAATTAGATTTTTATTACATACTCGATTCATGTAGCAATCTTGCAGCTGGATCTTGTACTAGTACGAAGACTGTAATTTTCATTTTATCTGTCTTTGCTTTGAATTGACAATATATGTGACAGTTAATTTGAAATGGAAACGTCAACATTGGTTAGTCTTCGTTTCGTACAATTCAGTGATTTTACAACGAAAATCAGGACTATGCTTGTATATGCCTTTAATAACGTTTACAAGAACACTACTTTTTCTTTGGACACGTGTTTTTTGCTATTAACGATCGACCTTGTATGTTTTACTGAACTCGCATGTTTTTTATATAAAACTCTTATAGCTCAGCTCTCAGACTGCCAAAGTCCTTTGAATTTACATATATATCTATCCAATTATATGAATTTCGTCTTTTTACATTTAGGCCCAAAATTGTCTGAAAGATGTCCACTCTCCTGGAAAATCATGTTAGCTCCTCCTATTACTACTTTTCCTTTTTGTTACGTTACAACACGCGCACAATCAAAAGAATACATTGAATAACTGTTTAAACAATGACAATAGTCACTTAACAGAAATAAAGAAAATGATTATTGCTTGCAACAGTAGTTATCTTGGAACTGACCAATCTAAAAGTCTAGAACTAGTATGTAATAACATATTTTGGAGTTATTGATTTCTTACCTCTTCTTTTGATATCTTCATATCATCATTGACGTCAGCAAAGACGGTCGGTTGGATGAAGTAACCTTTATTGCCATGACGATCACCACCGGCTATACAACGCGCGCCGGCTTTCTTTCCCGCGTCTATATAACCCAACACCTTGCTGAACATTTCTGAGTCCACCTGAGAAGCATGTGACTTGTCTTGTACCATTACATACATATATCGGAGTATCAGGGCCTGAAGCTAGTTTTAAAGGTTAAATCAGGACTTGAAGCTAGTTTTAAAGATTATATCAGGGCCTGAAGATAGCACGAGATCAAATATATGAATCCCTTTTCCATGTATTGGGCCACCTATCAAATTGCGGTTGTTTCCTACATCTAATTTTGTGATTCCCATGCAGAAAAATACAAAATTAGGTAGTGATGTTGAAAATATTAATTTTGATTTTCAGAAAATACTATATTTATTACCAACAATACGGCTTTGCACGGTATTGTAAGTGCCTATAGACAAATAAATATTATTCTTGGTGCGATTTGTTCTCTTGTAAATAATTTATTTACATGATATCGTGTAGTAAAGAACAAATAAAATTTACATCAAATATCTAAAGTAAAAAACAAATCAAAATATTTTTAACGTTTATTTCACCAGTAACCTAATAAGTAAATTATTTAAATGCAGTATAGGCGTTCACATCATGCCCATTAATTTCGTCGTACCCAGTGTTACGTAACGGTTGATGAAATTATAGTGCTAAATATTTTTAGCCACTTATCCCGCTAACAGCGATGAATGAGATGAGCTAGAACCTGGATTTAATAACAAGTTGGCGAGTACCAAGTATATTATAGTACAGATGCTAATGGTTTTGTCATTAGCCTAGGCTACATTATACGAGTATGCAGGTGCGCCGAGCGATTCCTTGCCCCATTTATGACTGCTAAATTAGTCATGTTATATGGATATAGGTAGATTTATAGTATATTATACCAATCGAGTGTCTTAGCTAGCATTCTCACCGCCAAGAGAGCGTCGTTAGCAAGTTTTAATAGCTCTTATCGTTGAAGCGACAAACAAGTGGACTTGCTAGAAATGAGGACAGTAAGCAATCAACTATATATACGATTTTAGTATGTGAAGAGAAAACTATTTTAAGGATCTTGCGTGCATGTAGAAGTATGATATATATTACAGTTTTTAAAGAGAAGGTAGAAGAAAGCAGACATTTATATAGGATACAAATGTGTTTTTATAATGTTTTGAATTGCGGTCCAGTTTTAATGTCTGGGCGACCACTATAGGTATAATTAAAGATAAATGAGTATAATTTGTACTGATTTTTTTTAGGTAATTGGCACCTTTCTTTAGCTAGAAATTTGATAGCCTGTCGCTTTCCATTGTCGGTAGCACATGTTCTAGGTTGACTTACTATTAGGTCAGACCTAATAGCAGGAAAACCTAAGAATTTACTCATAAAGTAATGCCAGTATTATAATTGTCAAATCCTCCAATTGAACTCGGAAGAAGACTGTGGTGATTACGTAAACGCTACTATTTATTTAGCTGGTGCATTGTAGCTATGCGAGACTGCTAACTTTAGAATCAAAGTTATTTTATTGTTGAGTTTATTGACCAGCTGCAGCGATAACAAAAATATAATTATACTTCAACTTACTTGTTATCAGAGTTACATCACATAGTTAATAATATACCGATGTGCATACATATTTCAATAATTGTTAGTTTTTAAATTTGTTTAAAATAGAACTCCGGCACAAGTTTTCAAGTCTATGTCGCGGGAGACAATACAAACATATTTTAATAGACACAAAGTTCATCCAGACTCAAAAGAATTCCTAATAGATCATACAACAAAGTTTTCTGTGTGGGATTTGAATCCACAACACTCGAGGTAAACCTATTGTCATTTACCAGGCATAGATGCAAGCTCCGTGCAGCTATCAAAATTTTCTTCAACACTACCAGACCGGAAAATTAATCCCAAGAACTCATGCATTCGCATTTATTATCACTGCAGTAATTCAAACACATACTTTCTTTATCAAAACGCTTTTTTTGTTTACTAATACAAAATTATAGCTTGATATTAATTTGGTAAACAGTTGTAATATCATGTTACCTGAGGTCCTTGCAAGACATCTTTGAAGGGGTTTCCAACGGTCCTTTTCTTGGCGATCTCGGCGGTTTTGGCGATGAACTTGTCGTAGATGCCTGATTGTACGTAGGTTCTTGTACCAGCTGAGCAGCACTGACCACCATTTTCAAAACAAGCGTCGTGAGCGATCTGAGCGGCATTCTCAACTGTTAATATTTTGTATGTTTAGATAATTGGTTAAGTAGCTAGTAGTTAGGGAAATGTTGAAATATCAAGTTACAGTCGTCGCATTTACGATCGAGAGGTCGTGAATGTGATCCCCGCTCATGGTGGCGAAGTGAAATTTGAATACAATAATTTAACTTACCTGGATGAACTTTAATGTTATTAAGGGTACTGATTCTTAGTCTAAATTGCTAGAGCCATTCGTTGTCCTATAATAGACACAATCTATTGTTACCCGTTGACAAAGGTTGAAATCCGCTTACTATTTGAAGAGCGTTACGTATGTATTAGATAATTAATTTGTTTATTTTATGATGAACGTAATCTTTCGGAAGCAATCTCTCTCTGTGAATTCGATGCGACGAACCTTAAGCTTTTGTCTGAATGTGTCACTTGGGAACACCAACGATACATTTAAACAACAGTTAAAGGTTCGTCGCTTCTTATAGATATCCATCCAGATACCCATAGACAAAAAACGGGGGTAAAAAGTAAACAGCTTTCTTTTTGACGAATGTAAATATCGGATATCGTCATTATTCATACCATAAGCACTAAATACGAACTTACTATTGGAGAAAGTCGGTGTAAATCTTTTCTTTATCATAAATAAATAAAGAGGTATATTAGCTTAACCGTTACTCAATCTCCAAGAGATACATAACTATAGATTTTTTATTGTGTCTATAAAATGACAGACGATGGGAAAGGTTAGTACAGTCGGTCAGCTCTAAAATCCTATTCTGATGTCTCAGATTTAGTATGCGACTCTGGCGAATACATCATACAATTTAAATAGAAATATACAGTTTGGACGCGTGAACGTAACACTTGTAAACCTATTGTAGATCAAAAGTGTTTAGACTCAATTTATTGTCATTTGATTGTTTTAAAGTAGTCAAGACACATTCACCCACTAGTTTCTTCAATTGGCTCTTAACAATAGATTGAATGGCTGAATGTTGTGTTGAGCAAAATACGGTCTTATTCAATCCTTAACTCTTAGGCTTAACCCTTTGCCTAAATCTAACAACTATAATGTAAATTTAGTAACTTGACTGAACACATTAGTTTACAAACTTTGAGTTTCATAATTGTTACTTTGTAATTTAAATGAATAAATTTGTTTTGAGTTGACTTTGATTTCTTTAACAGAATCAATACATTGTAGATGTGAGACATCGGGTAGGTAAAAGCATAGAATATTGGGCGCTTATACAAAGGCATGTGCATAAGTGATTAATATTCCATTGAACTAACAAGTCCGTATTCGTGGACCTACTATGACGTCAGTAGGTAAGTACACGCATCGAAGGATTTGTTTTCAATCAATCGATGTAAAGGTAAATTCATTTCGTTGAATTTCAATATTATACCTAAATAGTTGAATTCGTTCAATTCAATGTCAACATTATAGTCTAGTCAACAAGTGCTTTTTATGTCAACTTTTTTCAGCAGTCTCGGAAAAATATGAACGAGTTGTCATTCGATTCGGAATAGCATGTAGATGATTTTTGAAAAATTCATGTTCCGCTTGCAAAAATTGCAAAAGTTATAAACAATTAACTAAAAAAAAAAAGGGGTTTCGTTTTTTGCAAATATCTCAAAAACTAATTGAGATTTTTCAAATCTAAAAAAATATTTAAATAGGGGGGAAATTTTCTAAAAAAATGTCTCGACTCCGGGAATTGTTGGACCAATATTTATAATTTTCCCAGAGGGATGAAAATACGACCGAAAACGGGTACTCTGGCTTGCGCAAGCCACGCCTACCTCGGACACTTTATCAATAAAAATATTTAAACGTATTAAATATAAAATTTAAGAAACGAAAAAATTACAAGTGGTATAAAATTATTGTTAATTAACTAATGCGTTTTTAAGCAATAAAAATCTAGATACGAGTTTGGCATATTTATTTACCAAATAATGCAAGAAAAATGGCCTATAGATATCGCGATATGCATAGTTATTATTAATATATTCGAATATCAGCCTGTTACTGCGTTCCATCGTGCCGGGCCGCTGCGCGACGAACACGTTGGAGGTCACTTGGAGGACAATCTACCTCGGCCGACCCCGCCTTCGCTTCGCGCACCGAGCAGGCCCTGTCAACTCTGTATGGGGCTAAGTTTATACCTACGAGGGCTGAGTTTTATTATGTTTACCTAAATATTGCAACACCAAAGTATCGACGGCTTAAAAATGTTTTTATTTTAATTTATTACAAATACAATGTAAAAAACTTGGAAATAATTATGAATAATATTTTTGATAATTAATTAAACAATAGAGCAATGTATCTTAACCGAAGTATAAAAAGATAATTCAATATAATTATAAATATATTAAAATTAATTTTGTGTCATTTACTGGCAACACTACAAGACAAACGTCTGCCACCGCTTGCGCACCGTTTATCTTGTAATTTCGGTTTATTTTCGATAAATAAACTAGTTTTGAACTTATATAATAAAGTTATGTACATATTTTATTGAATTCTCTAAACTGTGTTTTTCGATTAAGTTTTTTTTTTTAATATGTGAACGCTGATTTTATTAATAACCAGATTTCTATAGTATAACATAACAAATCTAAATCGGCATACACATTAACTTCAAGGAACTCTTCGAAAAATACAGTGAATTTTGAACCCTTAATAATCACAAGCAAATAGATATACATACCCTTAAAATATATACCTACATACCACGATTACGATTTACGATAGTTTTGTACGCGCTGAAAATCGATGGCGCAAGACGCTAAGAAAAAATTGCGTCACAAATTTTGTATGAAGTTGTCATTCTTCTCTCTGGGTATAAGTATGAGTGTTCTGTGCACTCACTCGCCGTACATCGCACTGCGTACGCGTAACGACGATTACTATTATTGTAACAACGCCTTTCGGAATACAGTTTTTTGTACCACATATCGAAGCTGTTTCATTAGCCAAGACAACCAGCATCACAACTGGAGCTAAGCACTCATACACAGCCGAATGAAATTATACGCATCATGAATGTACTTACTGTTTCTGACCACTAGAATTTTTTGCATACCTCACTGATATACTGAGGCAGTCAAATCATTTACACGATTTTAGACCAACTCCATAAATCCATATAATTTCCGTAAAAACAAAGACTTTTACCATCAGCATCATCGAAAACAACCAAAGGGCTCTTGCCTCCCAGCTCGACGGTAACTCGCTTGATATTGACCGCAGAAGCAGCGTTCATAATAGATTTGCCCACCTGCGAACACATGACTGGAATTAATGACGAACTTAGGTATTCTGTGCAAGTATTAACCATGCATTATAGATTCCATGCATAGTACATACATATACGGATTGCATTACGACTGTCCATAAGCAGACAGTTATTATAAACTGCGGTCGTATTTAACGGGTGCAAATTATGTACATGCAATTTTAAATTTCAAGTTAAGCTAAAAAGTAATACATATATGCAACATTTTTGAATTTTTCTAGCTACCGTCTTTATTTTTTTACGTTTCGAGGAATCGTTAATTTTATTCTTCGGCTGCTTAATTAAATACTAGTTTCTGCCTGAGGCTCCGCTTGCTTGCATACCATGGAGGATCTACCGGGATTAAAGGTAGTTTATAGCCTTCCCAAATATATAATTATTTCCTTGCGCTATTTCATTATGATGCATTCATCCGTTTAGTGAAAAGGTAACAAAAAACGAAGTTACTTTCGCATGAATGTATTTAGTATTATTATGGCTTTATAGATATCCGATGTATGGATTAGGAAACGGATATAATTATATTATACGTTATTAGTGTTTATTGTAGATATTTTTGTTTCGACCGACTTGCATTGATTTCGGTCACGGCTTGCATATCAGCCACTGCTATCTTACGATTATCGATTAAAAACCGCATTTATCAGATGTTTAAAGAATTGGAATGTATTCGATAAATTGTATAATTATTTGAATGTAACAATCGTACCTTGCTGTAAGTTGCCTATTATAAATAATGTTAACTATTCATAATTATGTTTATTTGCGACAATTTTTACAAGAATAATTGCCTTATTTACTTGCCTTTTATGTTTTAACCACTTGTTTCTAATACCAGTAAATATAACTAATCATTATGCATAATTATATCTTGCAAATCATGCAACTGCGTAAGATCTTGTTTGTGAAGATATTTATTCTTACACATAATCGTGAACGTGAATGAGGGTAGTTAATATATTTTTACATACATGCATAGTCGCCCGCCCATATTCCCAAAGACGTAGACGCAGAGAATAACACTCACCTTTCTGGCGGAATGTATGTGTTGTTTGTGCTGTGCTTTAATGTCTCACATAAGCGAGTTTATTGTCCATTCGATTCATTAACCTATGCAGTAGCAGAGACACATCGCTGCGCTGGCCAGACATAATAGATTTTTATTTATGTCTGGTATTCTAAAACTTGATAAGTTGATCGAAAATCCCAACTCTCTTTGTGTTGGGATTTTTGATCAATCTATCACGAGACTAAGTAAAAGAGCATGCGCTCTCTTGCGTGTTTCTCTCTGGTAGTTACGTCGTACTTATATAATAATTATACTCAATGACAATAATATATTTGTGTTACGAAGTATTCAATTTGTGTACTTATTATTATTATTGATTTAATCGCAACTGTATTTCATAAAAATGTAGGCTAAAAATTCTGTAAAAAAATGTTGTTCAAATTTATCTCACTTGGAACAACAGTAACGTGGGTATATTGTACGATTGTGTAGTACTCAGTCATGCCCGAATTTTATGCCATTCATTTCCTAAATAGTCGAGTCTGGGGGCAACAACGAATCACGTTTTTGTGTACAGCTTTTGTATATAAATCTATTGCAAACTCTTATTTCCGTGTCTGTTACATGACTTCATATCTCTTCATTAATTCAAGTAAAGATAATTCGTTAATCTGGACATTTTGGATATGAAAGTCATGGTTTTGTAAGCAAATGTCAGAATCCGTGACATACAAAAAAAAAATTACATTTAGTGAACCAGACATACTTAATTGATCAGAAGATATTATTTCTGTGATTATGCGTTCATTGATTAATAACTACTACATCGTGAAGTAGTTTAGCTTCGTTAGAAGCGATTAATAACTTATCGGAGGTTTTCAACGTTAAGATGGAGTGGGCATAATATATGACCAATTGTCATAATAAGTTCAGCACTTGTAGTTTCGTCCTTTAGGCGGTGCACATCAACAACTGCTGGGTCTTAGTATAGCAATAAATCATAGGCTTGATAAAATAAATATATGGTGTACCTAAATTTCACAGCACTAATTTATATAAAGGTTACCTGTTCGATATTTATACATAAATGTATAAATCGACATATACACATAAATGTATAAATGTTCATATTGCGCAATTTATGAAATGGGCGGTCCTTTTCACGTATACATATGCGGCCGAGTAAAAGTGTTCTATTTTTAAATTTACTTCTGTAGAGCCAGTAAAGGCGATTTTGTCAACATCTGGATGGTGGGCAAGCGCAGCTCCTGCGGTCGGCCCGTAACCAGGAACCACGTTCAGTACACCAGCAGGGAATCCGGCTTCCTTAACCAGTGCGGCCAGGGCTAAAGCCGTAAGGGGAGTCTGTTCAGCAGGCTTCATAACGAAAGTGCAACCTTTAAGAGATAAAATATGATAACGTTTTTTATGTAAGTGAGGGTAAAAAGGCTAAGTGCTAAAAGTGGTGTGTTGACGAGAGAGACTTTAGAGTTAACTTTGTGATTGAGAAAAGAGAGAAAAGGCACAGAAATCGGTTTTTATATGCGATGATCACGCAATTAAAAAGCATTTTGGAAACTACATTTATTGTTTGTGGTATATGACTTACCACAATTAAGTAGCTATAAGGAATCATTGTCAAAACCCATGAAATGTATAAAGAGTGAAAACGTCAGATCAGCAATGTCACACATCACGGAGTCTATCCAATCAACAATCAATCGACTAACATTATTTCTGCTGTAATTTAGAATAGCTGTAAAATGATTTAGATCCGTTGTGTGCTAATTAAAGTCAAAAATGCAATTCGGTGTGCAGAACTATGAGTTCTCACAACTTTTGCCAATTTTCAAAAGATGAACGTTAGTTGTCGTATCACAATGGCATGGGGTCATAACCATATTCTATTGCCAACCAGCGTATGTTTGTATTACTCATCTTATAGTAAGTAAGTTGCTACATATTAAAACAATATCGATTTATTAGCCACCTGCAATGTGACAAAATATGTTCCAGGTGAAAGGTGTTGTGGTATAATAATAATATTCCACCACATACACACAACACCATCTAGCCCAAACTAAGCAGAGCTTGTACTATGGGTACTAGACAATGGATAAACATACTTATATACTTTTTTTTTGTAAATACATACATATTATACATAGAAACACCCAGACCATGATAAACATCCATGTTCATGCACACAAATGTTTGACTTGTGCGGGAATCGAACCCGCGACCTCAGGCGTGGCAGTCGGTTACACTAACCACTACGCCATCGAGGCCGACTATAAGTTGCCGTATAAGTTGTTATCTGATATTATGTTAACATAAAGATAAGTAAAAAAATGCTATTTTAGTCGATAAGAAGTTAATATACGACTGATGCGTACCAGCAGCCAATGCAGGAGCGATTTTCCAAGTAAACAGGAGTATAGGGTAGTTCCATGGTATAATTCCGCCACACACGCCCACGGGCTCCTTTATAGTGAAACTCAAGACTTCTCCATCTGAAATATGATGAATTAAATTCTTATATGTAGTTACCTAATGGCGCTACATATTCCATGTATGCCTGGAAAAAAAGACGAGGCATGCTTTTGGTAGTTCTCTGACCATTTTATGAAGGTTCTTACCTTCAAAATTTATTAGTAAGCTTTCATGTCGTAACTAAAATACTAATACCTAAAGTACTTCAGTTACATGCTGATTAGTCTTTCCGGAAAATAAAGAAATGATGTATGACTGTGAATCTACTATGTAATTTGTAACTGGTGTGGTTTTCAAACACTTGAAATGTAAACGATGTTTGAAAATAAAAATGAAAATTTAAGAAGATGAAAAAGTGATTAAATATAATGATAAGCAAAAATACTAATTGGTCAGCAAATATTGCACAGCATAACGAGCATCTATACGCCTCAAATCACTGTATTCCGTGTCGGAAGTGTTAGGTTATGTTAGGTTCCTTTTTTTAAACCCACCCAAAAATAGGAGCCCCGCGAAGCGGGCCTCCGTCGACTTAGTTTGATCTCTTTAAAGTTTGCTGGCCATGAGTTGCTGATCAATTAGTTTTTTTTGCTGCGCAATTAGTATTTTTTTGCTGTGCAGTTAAATACTACCCGATGAAAAATGCTTTAAATGTGTAATATAATATTTAAAAACTGATATTAGTTATGGTAAGATAAAATTTAAAGGACAACAATATTTATGTTGTTATATCGCCGTAATCACTGTTGATACATTGACTGTTCTTTTCAGTCAATTCCATATTCGAAGCCGAGTTGAGTCAAACCCAGTGGTGAAAGAGACTCAGTCGTATAAGTCGTGTAAGAAGCGACTAGACTACATTTTGACAGCTAAAGACTGACTTAGTCCTTTAACCCTTAGCTTTTAGTCTCTTAAGTCTTTTTAGTTCTCGACTAAGGTTTGCGTAGAATAAGCATAGTCTCTAGTGCTTTAAGGCTTATAAGGCGTGTTAGTCTTATAAGGCTTGTAAGTCTTTTAAGGCTTTTAAGTTTGAACTAAAAAGACTCGCCTAGGGAGTCGTGTATGATTGATTAGTTATGAAAAAGACTTAAATTTACTCCATCTTTTAAGAATTATCAAAAAGTCTAATCCCCATTGCAGTAACTACTACTAAGCACTAGCTAAACTCTAAAAGAAAGACTGGACAGCCAATATAAACAGAAATCCTACATCTTTTGTATCATTCATTAGAAGTAAAAAAAAAATAGCCATATTAAGTTGTAAATAATCATTTATTTATTTGTACAATAATTTGTAGCTGTGTTAAATTGAAGATAGAAAGTTAAAGGATTTTCATCCATGATGATAGACACATTGACGCTCTAATGCTTTGCGTTTCCAAGCGATTTCGTTTTTTTGTAATTAAATTACCAGATTTGGAAAAAGCTTGTTCGCTTGGAACACTTGATGCTGGCACACAAAATACATCATATGCCATTTTTGTCAGACAAGGTAAGTGATACTTTTGATTTGACCACCAAGACAAAACATCTGTGTCTTCTGTCTCAAGTGGTAATGAAAAGTACTTTTCTATTTCATTTTGGACACTGAAAGTGTGCTTGTAAATAGAAGAAAAAATGTTAATTCTGGTATTCTGTGACTGTATATTTTCTGACTCGCGTTGTGTAATCTGTTCGTGTGTGCCGTTTGCGTAATACATGTAAAAATAAGTTTTAAAACATAACAGTGTTTCTTCGTTTTCGTCTCCAGTAAAATAAGTATTTTTTAAACGTGGGTCTAATAGCACGGCAAATTTTGCAAAATTAGTATACAAATGCGGTTTAAATTCGTTAATTTTTTTAATCATAACTTCAACACACCTTTTCAAAAGCTCGTTGTCAGTTTGATTCAAAACTTGTTCCCTTACGACATCGATTATGGGAATAACGTAAAATAGGCTAGGGTACTTAGACTTTGAAAGTAACAAAGTTGCATCGTAAAAAGGTTGAAGAAATCGTATCAAATCTTTTACTTGATCCCAGTTTTCTATCAGATACTGGTTGAATTCCCTTTTCTGCTGACATATGTGATCCAAAACATTACGCATACTATATGCACGTTCTAGCATCAAGTACACGGTGTTCCATCGAATGGGCATTTCCTGAAGAAGACTCAGTTGAGGAGCATCCAGTAATTTGCAAGTTTCAAAGTACATTTGCTTCTTCTTTGCCGAAAAATTTATTACTTTCACTAATTTTGAAACATCATCAATAGGCTTCTCAATCGTTTTCAATCCATTCTTCACAACTAAGTTTAATACATGTGCAAGGCACCTCGTATGAGTGACATTTTCGTAATTACTGTGAAATAATGTCAATAATTGCAATAATTTTACATTAGTAGCTTCGTTGTCAGTTGTAATTGACATGATTTTGTTTTCAATACCATAATTTTGCAATATTTCTATTAGTTTGTCCAAAATATTTTCGCTTTTATGCGGATATGGCATTAAGTCGAATTCCAAAATTATAGCAGTCAATTTTGATTCAAGAATAAAGTGCGCGGTGACGACCAAATATGGTTTATTTGTGACGGACGTCCAGAAGTCCAACGTCAACGCAATCTTACCTGGAACTGACTTCAAACACTCCATGATTTGGTTCTGTTTTTCTTTAAAAACTTTTTGCATGTTCAAATTTAATTGTGTGCGACTTAGTCCAGAATAATTTGGATTTAGTCCATTAATAAGTTTCTCAAAATGTTCTTCGTCAACAACTGAAAACGGATGATTTCCGTGGATAACAAAATTCAACACCAAATTGTCATAATATTGTTTATTACCAGCAGCCTCGTTCCGCAAAGCATTATGATGAGCACCATGTTCGTGTTTTTTGTAATGCTGCTTCAGCATAGAATGTGAAGTTTTGATTGAATATTGTTTAGTGCATAATTTACATTACACAAATGTATCACTTTTTTCAAACTGTTCTAGAACTAATGACTTTCTGTTCCTCTTGCTTGAATTCATTATGTCCCGCGTTAAATAGTTATAATTATATGATCAAGTAGTAATCAACACCAAAGAGGAAAACAACAACAAAATGAATATTACTAATACGTCTTCTAACTTGCAACATGAGCAGTGAGCAGTCAACTGAACTCATTTATATTATTTTGCAGAATACCCGCAATAAAAAATATCAAAAGTATCCGTCCTTTCGCCAGTTAAAATTAATGTTACCATGGTTTATCGGAATGTTAGTGTTCCCGTGTATTGGAAAGTTTTTTTTACTTTTTTTACGAAAACAGCTCATTATAAGAAGATATTTATATTATTGTAAAACTATCTTTTAGTTACAAAGATTTTTAAATTTATTAAATAAGTACACATTGAACTTATCATTCATTAAAAGGTCTGCAAAACAGCTATCTACTCATGATAAGTGTATTTACAATGTAGACGTAACGTGCAAGAGCGTACAACTATTTTAAACTTTAAAATTGTATAAGCGACGTTTCAGAGTCTTGTTTAGCATAAAATACTCGATATAAAATAAAATTTACTTGTTTAATGTAATAAACATGTTGTATGTCCGACAGGGCCGGCAGGAGACCGAGAAAAAGGTTTATTGCGATTTATTAACCACGAATATTGCTGGATAGTTATTATCATTGGGACAAAGACTTAAAAGGCTAGCTGTATAAGATTTTATTAACCGACTAAGGTGTAAGCATTTTCTTAAAGGACTGAGTCGTTAGCTGTTTAAGTCTTCAAGCTAGTCTTATTAGTCTAAAGATAGTCTTATTAGTCTAAAGATAGTCTTATTAGTTTAAAGATAGTCTTTTTAGTCTGAACTAGTTGTTTAAGTCATATTTTAAAGGACTTAAACAACTGAGTCATGTCAACACTAGTCAAACCCTTTAATTAGTATATCTAAATTAGTATTTTAAATGTTGTTCTTCATTTCAGTCGTTATACTCTTCGCCAACGCTCATTTTTGAAATAAAATATTTTCAAAATGGAGTTCCAAGTTCCAATTTAGTGTAATAAATGTTAAATGTAAACTGAAATGTAATTTATGTTATCGATATTTGCTTGACTTGTTGAGAACAGGAGAGGAAAGATGTTTGCCCACCTTATGAAACATAACGACTTTATAAAAAACATTATAGATGGAAAAGTGGAAGAAAAACAGGAAGGGGTCACGGCTTCGCTCGCGTTAATTTAGAATTTCACAATCAATTCGGGTTGTACTCTGCTTGTAATAATATAATTCAATCATGATTCGAAAGACACGTGGCGCCATCTATTATCATAAGAACGTTATTGTTGTTTTCCTCGGGAACAGTAATTTTTTTCGGGATGAAAGGTAGCCTATGTCCGTTTCTGTACACCTGACAATGCATATGCAAAATTTCAGAATGATCGGTTCAGTGGTTTAGGCGTGAAAAGGTAACAAACAAACAAACAAACAAACAAACTCATTTTCACTTTTATAATATTAGTTAGGATTAGGATTGTTTATAAGTGTTGTGTTAAGTGTGTTAAGAGTTGAATACAACTCTAGCAACACCTGTAAACCTAAAACATTGATGGGGCAATGCCGGTGATACACACATAACAATGTATTAGGTCTCACTTTATAAGCTTATTGTCGTTTACTGGACACAGATTTAAAATCCGTTCTGCTACTTAGAATTATTGTTTGACAGAAAAACCTAGTTACAATTTTGCTGACTCGGAGTTCGAAACCAGACCATGAGGTCTGGTTACACAGCAGTCGCATTTATTACGGATGAGAGAATCTCACGTATTTGCTATTAACAATAATATTGTCTTCACTGTTAAGCTATTACCTGCAGGAATAGTGTTGCCTAAAATTTTGTCGGCTTTGCCAGCATAGTATCTAAGGATGCCAGCAGATCTGATAATTTGTCGATAAGAATTCTTAACGGGTTTGCCACAGTCTAGAGTTTCCAGCTCTGCCAAGTATTTGACGTCTCTCTCGTAAAGATCTGCCAGCTTGAGCAGTAGAAGACATCTTTGAGAGGCATCGATCGTACGCCACTCAGAGTGCCGGTGGAAGGCCTTCTTGGCTGCAGATACGGCTAAGTCGATATCAGCCTGTATCCAAAGATAAAAATTATGACTCACGAATAATATATTGATGCCATTTTTGCCGTCATATACATATTATTTGATATAACGTAATATTGCGTATAGGTAAGCGCAAATTGCGCAATATTCAATTTTAATAATTTTATGGATTTATGTTTGATAAATAATAACTCCTGTACAAAGATTAATTCCTGTATCGCGGGGTAGCGGCCATTAATTTGTCTATATGTGTATGTGGTGCAGTTAAACCCATTAAATTTGACATACTGGCAACCACTTAAACCTGCCAGTCAAGCAGGCAATTGTAATGAAAAAAGAATACTGTAAATGTTTCCATAAAAATATTAATGTGCTATCTATTACTATTGGTAAATATTATGAACTGCATATTTATATCAAAATATTCGATAGCCGAATATCAAAGACAAATATTTTGACTGTCACAATGTTATAGTTATGTACCAAATTAAATGTAAAGTATATTGGACATGTCATACGTCATAAAAAACATGTTGTGTGATTTTGCTAATTATGGCAAGGACTTTAATGTTTTGTTTGATTTCTATAAATATTCAGTACAGAAAAACATAGTAACATTTAATGCTATTTAGTTATTAGATGTAAAGCACAAATATTATAGCACGGATGGCGTAACGGGCAAGGGATCGCCTTACCGCTACCACTACGTTGCATGTTGTGCACCACGTTGCATGTTGCGCACAGCATTTGCGTTTACTACCGATGTGCCATCATGACAGGTACTATTATAGTAATATTATAGTAATTTATTTACTGATGGTTAGTAAATTTACCTTGTCGCCTTCAGCCACTTGTATGATGACGGACTCATCCTGAGGGTTGATGGTGGGGAAGGTCTTCTTGCTCACAGCATCCACCCACTCATTGTTGATGAATAACTGGATAAAAAACGTAAAGCAAGTTAGTTTGTGAAGATGTTCGTTACTCAATCATGTACAAGTTTAAGCAGCAGTAGTCTAATGGCCTTGCGATTGAAAGGTCCTGGGTTTTAACACTCATTAGTAGACCTTTGAGTACCCTATTCTAACACAAGCATTCACGCTCAGTTGTATCTTACAGTAGCTTTTGCGCGCGACTTCGCTTGCGTAAATGTAAGTTAGGTTAAATTATGTAAGTAAAAATACTTTAAAAAAAAATATAGCCTATGTTACTCGGCGATAGTATACCTTACTAACGATGAAAGATTTTTTAAAATCAGTTAAGTATTCTTTGTGTTAAATCTTTACTAACAAACAAATATACAAACAAACAAAAAATCATATAGAAAATTTGTAAGTAATTAAATAATATACTGCGACAAAATCCATAAAAAGTACTCCAGTATAAAATTCGTTAGTAAGTATACCTACTATAGTAGTAATTTGAAACTGAAATTGGTAATAATCTTTGAAAAATCATAACTAAAACTTGATCACGCGAGTCAAGCTGCAGGTATACTAATGACATTTGGGGTTCATATTAAGCAAGACGTCGAAAAATTTCCTTAACGATACGATTATAAGCGTTTACTAGAAAAATCTATTAACCAGCTATTTGTAAAACAATAACGCATAATATGTAGATAGATATGTGTCGTTGGTTCTTATTTCTCGTATTTGCTAAATACAATAGTCCATACTTCAAACAAGATCCATTGCACAATGCGAATTATGCTGAGAATCACCTATTGTCGTTTTATAAGTCAAATGTACCATGTATTGGATTGTACACGAGTAGCTACTTGGTACGGAAGTCTGAAATTACAGCTCGTTGGTTACGTAAACAACGACACGACGGTTTATTGAACTATCGATACCACACATAAAACTTGAAATGTGCTAGAGAATTATAAATTGCTATTTTGTATATACCATATCTTTGTATTATGACATAATTTTTGTTTCTTTTCCTATATACCACAAACAAATTAATCCGTCAAGTTTTACAATCCCAGACATAATAATTAAAATTTATTGTGTCCGGCCACCGGTGTACCGCTGTTAATCAAAAGCCATGTTTCGAATAAACTTTACATTATGTAAAAGCTAAATACCTAAATTTTAAAGGGCTAGTGTCCTAATATTGAAATTACTTGTATCCAATGAGTAAAATTTTCTTGTACAAATCTGCCAATACGCTTAATTTATTTCTTTATTTAAGCTTATCTATCAGTTGAATAGAAGCAGCGATAGAAGTAGTCTCGAGTTTAATCCTAAGGCATCTCTGACTTTTTGAAGGTAAAGGAAATCATTGTAAAGAAACTTTTATGCCTGACTCTTAGAGAGTTAGAAGTTCTCCATAATATTCTCGAAGATATGTAAAATCTGTAAGCCCGCATGGGGCCAGCGTGGTGGACCATGGCTTCCACCCAGCCGTGGGAGGTTTATGTATGTATATATGCTGATATGTAAATTATTATTAAAAGCCGGTGATTTGACAATAATCCTTATTCTGTTGATAGGTTGCAACGTGCCGAAAGTCCGTGTCTAACAAAAAATAAATTTTAGGCTGCAAGGTTGTATTAGTTATGACTTTATGACATAATAATTAATTTATAATAAAGTTTCAAGTAATTTTACAAAAGCCTTGTAGTTCAGAATTACTGACTAATAGTATTATGCTTGTGTTTTTGTAATTAAAATAGCAGTATTAAATTCATTCCCTAAGAAGTGTTACAGACGTTTGATATTAGCGCCATCTAGGACTCTTTTTCTTAACTAAATTGATAAGCACAATCCTAATTGATTAAAAAGTGGGACGACAATGTGTAGTATATGCGATGTTTAGCTCAGACCAGACATTAAAAGTATTACTACTAACAGACAGATGGCGTGTTCAATCTATCTTCTAGTGTCAATGGTAGGTAACATCACGTTGAAACAATGCCCAGAGTAATATGTTCAAAACGCCCGCCAGGTTTTACTAGGCAATGGCTACACCCATAGAAGACCCAGTAAGTCCTAGTCTCGTATTGTCACATAGAATGTGAGCAGAGTACCTGCAGTAGATGGTAATAGACTAACATAGCTAGCGAATAATGGGTGTTATGAATCGACGCTTATACTCGTACACAATGCAGTTCAATGCACATATAGACGAGTTTATACGTAACCAGCCCTATGTGTAGGTTAACTCACCTCGATAAAATTACACAATAAAATAACGATTCTGTTATGACATGGATAACGGGATAGGCAAATACCTACATGGCATAAGGATTGCTTAATGTTAAATGCAATAATCTCGTTCTTACTCGTGATGGTGATGTATCTTGGTCAAGCGACTTTGGTACAGGCAAGCTCTACTTCTCAAAAGCACTCAAAAGAAGAAAGTGTTTATAGACTAAAACATTCTTAGTTTAATATTTTATAATAGGGGCTTCTAAACGGACAATTCTCTTAATGTGTAGTATACTTTCAATATGTGGCTACAATGTTTTCCCTGCACAACAAAAACACTTTAATGTTGACCGAAATAATTGTCTGACTATATAGCCGATCCATACGCAAAATATTGCCATATATTGTACAGTGTTAGATGGGATTGCTAGCAACGTTGCCGGCTCCTATGTTGCAGTCACACATTGCAGTCAAATGAATGCCCATTTAGAAGTCCCTTCAAGTAAATAAATACATACCTTAGTGTATTTGATGTCAACTTTAGCCATTATGCAGTCGGTTTGTCTGATACGTGCGTCGCCACCCGAGCTCTCCCAAAAGTGATTACTTCTCCTACTGTTCTCGTCAGTATTATAAGTAACTATGTTATTACATTTTATGATAAGGTTATTAACAAATAAACTAAGATATATTATAATAATAAGAATAAGATAAATTAACTAAGGACAATCAAGTTAAATTAAAAATAAGTTCCAGAAATTCTTAGTATCGGCTAGAGTCTCGAAATGTGTACGCTGAATGGTAATACCATATTACGTATGACCTAAACTTTGCCAGTAAAATAAGATGTTTTTGTTTGTTTCTGCTTATGCCTTTACCTGTGCCATGTGGTTGTGTTGTAGGATGCTTTGAATGCATGCTATTACAAGACAATAAATGAAATTCTCACTGGGACGATTACGCTTTCAGATTGTAAAAAGAACCTCTGTCTAGTTCCTGTAAAGTCTCACTTTAAAAGGCATATCCCTGGTAATTAAGTTTCATTTGGTTATGACTTATGTATGCAGGTAAATACATTAACTAGACTGCCACACAAAGGCTTCCATTTCAATTCTAAGGCAAGCGTCTTTGAATTTACAAAGTTATATTTAATAATGACTTATCGCTAGCTGAGACTGTGAAAAAGCATGAAATGCATCATAATGTTTTCGAAAATGTGCAAAATCACACTGAATTCACACTCGGCCAGTAAGCTATGACTATGGCCTAATACTTCTTATAATGAGAGAAGGCAAATCCTTACTAATATTATAAATGCGAAAATGAGTTTGTTTGTTTGTTACGCTTTCACGCCTTAACTACTTAACCGATCAACATGAAATTTTGCATACACGTTGTCAGGGGTACAGAATAGGATATAGGCTACCTTTCATCCAGAAAAAAGAACTGTTGCAAAATTAACCTAAACTAACCTACATTTACGCGAGCGAAGCTGCGGGTGAAAACTAGTACCTTATAAAACAAGGTTGACATAATAAATAAAAAAATAAAAAAAATGTTAACACACTATATTAAATTCACTATCAAAAGTCTTATCTATTCAATAATAACTTTAATTAATAAACTATGCCTTTCATTTATCCTTTAAATGCATAAAGATAAGAGGGTGCATTCACTGTGTACTTTTATCTTTAATAAGAATATGTGAAGGCACAATGCATAAAACATTAAACAATGCACGGTTATAGCTTGTTATGAATACCCTAGATTATTTCAAGTACAGGGATAAGCCTTGGAATAATCTAGGGAATTCTAAGTAGTGATGTCTACAGTTTCATTCGGATTGTTTATACGAATATGTTGACAGTACGTCATCAGTATGTGGGCTATATCGTAGACGACACTAGGTTAGAGAACTTTAAGGCAAGGATTTCCGAGCGCTCAAAGGTTTTGGGGCCCCCCGCTTCACCGGTTCGCGCGTACGCCGACGTCCATAATTACGATAAGTCGGGCGCTATGCTACTCGCGAGTGCCGGTGACGTAGGTAGGGTGGTGGCACCAATTATCGGCCGTGTCAAATTTTTTTGAACTTTGACTGCTTGTAATTTTTACGTTAATAGCTTAATTTGCTTTCTTGCAATGCCTTTTTTTGGGTAGAGGGATACTGAAACTCGGTTTGGGTAGAACATTTCTAAGCTATGACACTAGTGCATTCTTCATAGGCGTGATAGTGATAGATAATACGATAATAATATTATTAAGTGTCCATGAAAACTACGTAAATATAACAATCAAACCGTATTCCATGTTTGGTAATAGTGTGGTAATAGTCAATAGGATTATTGAATACTAGCTTCTGCCCGCGACTTCGTCCGCGTGGAATAGTTACTTTGGGCTAACGCTGACTTTAACCCGCGACTTCGTTATACTTAGTTAGCTGCGATGTTATTTTAAAACTGCGATATCTCCTAAGATATTAATTGAAATCGAATGATGTAAAGGGCAATTTTGTTTTAAATTAAATACTTGTGAGGAATAACGTATTTATTTGGATAAGGATTAATATCATGTTTATAAAAACACCTTCGCAAATAATGCATTATTTTAGAACAAATTTGGTTAGCATAAAAAAGGTTATAGTGAGCCAACCTTCAAAGATAGACATATGCTGTCGCGGACTTTATTTTAGAACTTTTAAAGGGGAACAATTCTATAATACATGATTTTTGCGAAACTTTGAAAGTTTGAGAGCTAAAGAAGAACATTGAGAGCTGAAGAGTTTATTTGTTTGTTTGTTTGTTTGCTTGAACGCGCTAATCTCAGGAACTACTGGTCCGATTTGAAAAATTCTTTCAGTGTTAGATAGCCCATTTATCGAGGAAGGCTATTGGCTATATATCATCACGCTAAGATCAATAGGAGCGGAGCACCAATGAAGAATGTTTCAAAATGGGACGGTTTTTTTTTCCTTTTGAGAGCTTCCGCTACGTGCGCTGGGTAAACAGTTAAAGTTTCGCAAAAATCATGTATGAGAGAATTGTTCCCCTTTAAAAGTTTTAAAAAAAAGCTCATGACAACATATGTCTATCTTTTAAGGTTGGCTCACTATAACCTTTTTTATGCTAACCAAATTTGTTCTAAAATAATGCATTATTTGCGAAGGTATTATTATAAACATGATATTAATCCTTATCCAAATAAATACGTTATTCCTCACAAGTATTTAATTTAAAACAAAATTGCCCTTTACATCATTCGATTTCAATGAATATCTTAGTAGATATAGCAGTTTTAAAATAACGTCGCAGCAAAATAATTACCCATTACAGACATACAAACGATGTTTCTCCTGGTTTATTTTGCGTGATTTTAAATTAGCACTGTAGGTATATTTATAAAATGTTATTCAATGGTTCTTATGTGGTTCGTGGATTTAACAAAGAGAGATTCAGCTCTTTTAAAATTGTATTATAGTTGCCTACGACCCACTCTCCAGTTGCGCGGGTCAGCTATCTATAATAATAATAATAATAATAATAATAATATCCTACCACATACACACAACACCATCTAGCCCAAACTAAGCGGAGCTTGTACTATGGGTACTAGATAATGGATAAACATACTTACATACTTTTTTTTTGTAAATACATACATATTATATATAGAAACACCCAGACCAAGACAAACATCAATGTTCATGCACACAAATGTTTGACTGTGCGGGAATCGAACCCGCGACCTCAGGCGTGGCAGTCGTTTACACTAACCACTACGCCATCGAGGCCGACAATCTATACTAATATTATAAAGCTGAAAAGTTTGTTTGTTTGTTTGTTGGTTTGAACGCGCTAATCTCATAATAGATTATCGAGGAAGGCTATAGGCTATATAACATCACGCTACGACCCACGGGGGTGGCGCAGTAACGATAAACGCGGGTGAAACCGCGGGAACATCTAGTACCAAATAACATTACAACCCACGAGGGTGGTGCGGTAAACATAAATACCACAACGCGCAGGTATAACTGCGGATAATATTTGTATTTATTTAGGTAGGCAGGTACCTACCTATAAAATTCGCTCGTATTGCTTTTAGGCACATCTCACATTTTTATTCCCGTATACCTACCTAATATAATAATAATGCTATAAAATAATGATTCAAGTCCTATACAAATATGATAGGTAATGTTTAGTAATTTTCAAATAATAGGTAGGCAACCTACCTTTTACATTTGCTTAGCCTACGTAAGGCTAAAGATGACAACCTTGATTTTCTTTTATTTTATTGCCCATTTCTACACTCGTCATCTACAAATCAATAATGGACTTGCACTGGTAAGTGATACCTAACTATGCTGTTGTTATCAAGGCCGTTATCTCGTCCAATAATCAAAACGATATTTTCAAAACTATGCTAATTATATACACTCTTATTACTAAAAATTTATAATACCTATTTACAAACTAAACCTAGATATAATATATTTATCAATAAGTGATGACATTCGTAACTGACGATAAAATTATTTGTAATTCTGTGGTGCGCTCTGCAAACTAGCGATACGTCCTGTCCCCATTACATCCCGCTCGGGAGTGCAAGACGCTAGAGAGAGCGCGGCGGCTAGTAGGAAATCACATATTTTCGGTATTATATTTTTGTATATTATATAATGCATATTGTGATGCCCGACAAATAACCGTTTTTACATGACCTTTCTTTTGGTATATTTTTGAAAATTCAATTCCCAATATAACTCAAATAAAACACGAAAAATGCTTAAATCAGACCTATCTTCACGATTTTTTTCGATCGTATAAAATATCAGTAATCGTATTTCGAATGCCCGACAAATCAAGATCTAATGCTGTAAAATAACATATATTTTTTCAGAATTTAAATCTATGTTATTTACAAATAAAACGCGTTTAAGCACGCTAGATAACATTGTACTTTGGGAAATCCTCGCCTTAAGTTACAGCATCGAAATAACGTTTTAGGTTACTGAGTTTCTTTATTTCTACAGGTACTGCGTAATTTTTATGTAAACAATTTTATGCGAATGGAACTATGTCCTTTATTCATTTTTAGTAGCATTATATAAGCCAGATCGGTAATCAGTAAAGCAAAAATACACCTTTACCTAATTTATCAAACATATTATAAGTGCATGATTAAATCTATTTAGTAATTACTTTATGTACTTGCAATTATTTAGGTTTGCCTATTTCTGGGTCATTACATTACCACCGATTTACCGCAACTAAAATTATCCACAGTGTGCTGGAAACCGCGGGAATCGAATTACTTCAAAACCTTATACTACGTTTTTTTTAAAAGTAGTAATCGACTTAATTCTTTAGTATTAAAGTTTAATACACAACTTTCTCAAGGAATATGTAAAGTAATTCTTAAAAGATTTAACTATACATTTTATTATGTTTTAGTCTCATTTTACTTAAAAGTCTCACTATTGTATTTCCGAAGGGGTAGACGGGAGTTAATTACACCCACATTTCCTTGTCTATATAAATTTAGGTTCCACCTATTGCCCGCTCCCTATAAGCGAGTCTTTTGCCGAGCACATTTTCAGGATCCGTGCCGCTACTGAGGAACTCTTAACAGAAAACCTAAGTGTTGTACTTTGCCCAATTCGTGAATTAAATCCGCGATCTCATGCATATCAGTCGCATACACCACTGCTCTACCATATATATTATAGTAATTAACTCCTATTGTTCGCAGGTTTAGATCCAGGTAGACCTTTAGTATCGGCCTATGGCTCTAAGCAGTTCCGTTTGACCCGGGACGACGCTCACGTGGTACAAGTTGTACATACGAATGCTGGTTTCCTCGGCGAGAGCGGTCAGATCGGCCACACAGATTTTTGTGTAAATGGGGGGAAAACACAGCCTGGTTGCAAAGGACATGCTATGCGTAAGTAGTACTAATTTGTTTACTCGCAAGTTATTCACCTTCAAAAATGTACTGTGAAAAAAGTTTACCTTTAAGAAGCCTGGTATCCCTTACCACTGCAAGACAACAACACTTGTTTGTTTGGTTGTGATAATATCGATGGTTGAGGCACGTTCCCAGTGTTAGTCGCCTGTGTTGTTTTGTCTCATTGTTCAAGTATAGCTTAAGTTTATTTTGCTTATTCTAATGTTTACAGGTATTGCACGATGCAGCCATTTCATGAGTGCGTGTTATTTCGCAACAAGCATAAGTAGAAGAAAACGGCTCGTGGGCATACCTTGTGATAGTAGGTGTCCTAAGGAAGGAGGAGCATGGGGTATCAAGCCAGATAGACGAGCCGTCGTTCTAGGCGAGGACGTACCAGACGGGTAAGCATCTTTTAAATTTATTACTACTACACTTTGGAGCAGTGATAGTCTACTGGGAGATATGTAGTTGGATTGCTACACTAATTAGGGCTCGTATACAACCCAAATCTTCATTCTTCTTTCATTTTTCTTTTTTTATACTACTAAGGTGGCAAACAATCATACGGCCCACCTGATGGTAAGTGGTCACCGTAGCCTATGGACGCATGCAACACCAGAGGCATCACTTACGCGTTGCCGACCCTTTAGGAAAGGAAGTGGGAAGGAGACGGAGCGGGAAGGGGGAAAGAGGGTGACTAGGCCTCCAGTACTCTCACTCACCGAACGAAACACAACAGTACGAATACTGCTATTTCATGTCGATATTCTGTGAGAGGGTAGAATAAAATTAAATAGTAAATTATCGCTCGCTTTAACGGTGAAAGGAAACATCGTAAGGAAACCTGCAGGTCCGCGAATTCTTCATAATGTTTTTGATATTGGTGAAATCTGTCATCCCGCACTGGGCTAGCTTAGTCGTTGTGGCATAGCCTTACCCTTCTCGAATTGAGAAGGGGCTCGTCCCAGTAGTAAGTAAGTTTATATATATGGCTGATATTATCTCCAAAATATATATGATCTCTGCATATCATCGTATGGTTTCCCGTGCCAAGAAAACATGTAGGTACATTTTGCTATATCCAGGATTGGACCATGATTGGCAGTTCAGCTAGAACTTTTTCAGTTAGGCTACATTTATACTACTGGAATAATAGTTATTTTGAATCTGCATTGATTGATATTTATGACATCTAAACTAAATCCGAGATTCGGAAATCTATGTTGAACAGTTTTTATTACCAGAAATCTAAAGAATTGGCACTCTGATATAAATCAGAAATATATAATTGGATAATATTATTTAGTGTATAAAATAGTTAAATTATTTAATTTATTTAATTATCATCATATTTTTATTCTTACCTCTTTTCCTTTTCAGGTCACGAGGAATGTACTGCGTCAGTTTCGAACTTCACGCAGATTGTCCGTTTGACTGATACTTATATATAATATTTATTTTTATCATAGCTGTAGTGATACAAATCCAAAATGAGAACTGTTTGTGTTTTAGTGATATTGTGTGACCTACGGTTTCCTTCTCCAAAGCAAATTCTTTTAAGTAATTTATTGCTTTATTTAAGTTAGTTGTAAAGATAATTTCTTAGTTGTTTAAATATACATAACAATAGCTTGTTATTCTATTATGTCATCGAAAAAAAACGGAAGTATGAACCTAGCACATTTATTATTTATTATGTTTAAAAATATTTTAACGTAGTAGAATTTTTAGAGCAATATGTACTTTGCCAGCCTCTAAATTTGAACTCGGCACAAACAATCAGGCGCTGTTTCAGCTATAAAAAAGAATGCATAGACTATACCTATTTATTATTATAAATTAAGTTATTGACATTTGCTGTGCGCTTATGTTGAGAAACCAGAAAAAACAGAGGACAACTTTGAAAATTTAGCATCTAGGGATAAAATGGGTCAGCTTGTATAAAGCTTAGAACAGCTGTCAGCATCAATAGAGCATATTTTGCACCATAATGTTAATAGTGAAAATACTAATTGCAAAACACAAGCAGATTCCACTGAAAAGCAATAATGTTTCTTATTTATAATTAGTTTTGGACTAGTATACATTGCCTGAACATGTATAATAATTATGTTCTTGCTGCTGTATTATGGTAATAGTTTACTTCATCTTTGTCCATCATAATTTTATTTATTGTCACACTTAGTTGAACTATATATGTGCTGATTTTCAAGTGCTATTAATTTATCTCTTGGCCAACACTTGGTTCCTGGTGTTTAGTTTGTGAATAATTGATGACTTATAATATCACAAATTACTTATAAAGATTGTATAAATTAACAAACCAATATAAATTTAGAAATGTATCTTCCTTTCATTTTCGTAATATTGTTTTACTATTTGCGGCTTGAAATAATCATGGTTCATACTTGTTAGTTGCTTAAGTTTGATTGTTTAATATTTGAAACCGTCCATATATTATGTTAACTGCCGGATGAAGAGAATAATTACATTTTTCTCTGATTATTAAATAGTGTAAATCAGCCTTCAGTACCTGTTGCGTGACAATGACTTATGTAGGACTCAAGTAAATTCTGTTTGTAAAACTTTAGTGGATCAATCTGGCCTTGAGCACCAATAATCACAAATTATTCCAAACTGAGGACAAGCACTTACTGTTTGACTTCCAAGTGTATTGCTGGTGACCATCTGGAATTTTAATTAGCTGTCCAACCTGTGCAATAGTATTCCTTAGATTATTGTTATGCTTGTTATTTATTCTTTAGGGTAAAAAAAAATACAATGTCTAACTGTTTAAACAGTCTAACTGTTTAAGGCCTATGTGTTCCCTCTCTTGTTTGTGTAAAAACGACCGATACCTGTGTAAATAAATAGACGATATTTTAGTTTTAATATTTTATTTCCTTGACTATTCCTTGTTCTCAAACAAGATGGTATTAATGACAGAACAATAGAAGTTGCATTCATCATTATAGAATACAGTTTTAAATGTCCAGTTGCCATATAAAAAGGCTCCTGCCCAATAGTTCTGAGCAATTTTCTGTACATCCACATTAAACTCGTAGTGTCCCTAAAACAGACCTTTTACTTTAACTTATTATGTGGTGTGCGTGTTAAATAATAAATAATAATCGCTCGCTTTAACACTGAAGAAAATCATCATGAGAAAAGCTACACAATTAAGAGTTCTTCTTTAAGATATGTGAAGTCTGCCAACTCGCACACGGCCAGCTCGGTGGACTGTGGCCTAACTCTTCTCACACTGAAAAGAGCTCCATGTCCAGTAGTGGGATAGTTTAATCATAGGACTGATGTTATTATATCAAGAGGCCGAGGGGGTTTTAGGAGGTGTGGTGGGCACAGTATATACGATTCCATAGAATTTTGAAACTTGGCGCAATTGGGTATCTATTTGATGAAAATCTTTGATTGACTGTTTGTATGGCGCAATGACTTAAGTGGTTGTCTCACCACTGCCAATGACGCCAGTGTGCTATGATTCGAAAGTTCGACATCAACACGCGACCAAAAATGAATGTATGTAAAGGCTTTGGGATTATTCCCGTTATGGGAATTGCCATATAATATATATAAAGGCGTACAGCAAAATCAATTTAACAATTGAACAGTGATCAAAAATATTGCTTTAAGAAAAGTATAGAATAACTGACGTACTTTAATGACAACACAATCCTTCGTAACGTTCACCAGAGACTGGAACAGAGGCTTAAAGAAAAGATGATCGCACGGCTTCTTCATTTGAATTCTCATTACTTCAATGCCACTTTTTGAGGCTATTATTTTACCCTGTAAATTGTATCTCAAAGGTTATAACTATAACTAAACAAATAATTTCCGGCGCTAAGCAATTTAATACTCCTCTTAAATAGCTATTACTATTGGGTAAATATTTTTTTAAGTAGGACCTCGGTTTTTAAACGCCGGCGGAGACGGTGTAATCTTAGTAATTGGGTTCTGCTGGCAACAGTTTGATCCGAAACCCTAAAAATATTAGTGTTTTATAGAAAAGCATTTTTTTAAAGGCTTTTTGATATTTTCGGCAGGGCAGTTTGTTACCAGCTGAATATATGTAATGGGTGATACTACAGTTATAAGACACAGAAGAAAACTGCATGCCATAAATTGCATAAAAGCGCATCATCTTCTACAATTATTGTATTACTTTAATTAGACGTAAGAAGGTTCCATGCCGATATTAATCTTTAAACACAATAATTATATAATCCAGTATAAATTAAAGTAGTACACCATATACCATGACCTTTAGAAGAATCATCATACCTGTAGATGTTATTAAGCTTAAAGTATTTTGGTAATAATTACATAATGTTCGGTCACCTTATACGGAATGACGACTTCATAGCAAAAATAGAAGAAAGGAGAGGTAGGGCCGCCCAAGAAGAGTACACACTGACCAAATAAAAGAAAAGGCGAAGGTCATCTGTACTAATATTATAAAGCTGAAGAGTTCGTTTGTTTGTTTGTTTGCTTGAACGCGCTAATCTCAGGAACTACTGGTTCCATTTGAAAAATTCTTCTAGTGTTGGATAGCCTATTCATCGAGGAAGGCTATAGGCTATATAAATCACGCTACTACACACGGGGGCGGCGCAGTAACAATAAACGCGGGTGAAACCGCGGGAACATCTAGTGTTGTATAAAGAGGTCAAGGTCTAGGCCGAAGATCTAGAAAGATGGCGAATCACCAACGACAAGAGCAAAGCTTTTAAATATATCGAAGAGGATTACATAATTATGATTACGTTTCGAAAGGCGCCGCAATTTTTGCATTAGTTTAATCATAAAACAAACATTTATACTTACTTTCGTAGGAGCAGCACTTTTCATAACATTTAAATTATACTTTAACATGTTATATCCCAGTATAGTTACTTCTGAAGTGGCGCAATCCTTATGTTTTGGACCCTTACATAGTTTGAAGTCGGTTAATGTTAAGTTAAATGAACCCTGGAATCATGGAAATATAATAATATGCTACAGAGCGATATAAGTAAATTGTTTTTTTTTTAACTTTCGTATTTTCGATGACGTGTAATTAATATCTATTACTAATTATTTACATCTTGTCTGCACAGATGGCATAGTGATTGAAATGGTCGCCTCGCCACTGTAGCTGTGCCGAGTGTGGGCTCGATCTACGTGAGGTGCCTCATTAGCGCGTTGCGTTGCGTCGTCGTAACGGATCAACGCATTGTATGCCATATCTGCGTCCTGCGTCGTCGCAGTGCAAAAGAGCGACGCGCGCACTGATTTCAGTCTTCATTCCACAATGGATCGGAACACTGTCCATCGTCGCACCGGAGCTCCGACAGCGTAGCACCCTGCTCCCCGCTTCGTTTCTCCTCCGTCGATCCGTTGAAACGTCGCGTGCGACGCCGCAACGCATCAATGTGGCATGCCACAAGAAATATATTTGGAAAACGACGCACCTTCGACGCTGCGACGACGAACCAATGAGGCATCACCCTACACGGGGCAAAATTAGTGTAATCCACAAATAGTTGTTCCAATTTTGGGTGTTATTTATGTCTGTTGTTTGAATGTTTGTAAAGTTCCTCGCAACACAGGAATTAATCCCAAGTTGTCACTACTTTGTGACTTTTATTTAAAGACGACTACTTAGTCGTCTTAAAAAAAAGATTTTACCAATAATTTTAATTTTTCAAACAATACTTGGCTAATGCCCGGTTTCTGAAGTCCCCAGATAACTTCTCACTATTGATTCGTTAAAGTTAAGCTTAGGATAAACGTCGGTTAACTGCTACTGCGTTTCTGAATACGCAACAGACCATTCAATAACTATCTAACCGATAACTAGTTCCTTAGTTGCCGCTAGATGGCGCTGTTTAAAAGATCGCGTCTAAAATTGATATTATTGTTTCAATTCATCTTTAGTACTAGTTTTATTAATTATAATATTTTTTTCGAGGATAAATAAGTGGTTTAACGCTGTTTTTTTATCATGTAATAAGTAATTATTTATGCGCGATGAACGATATCATTGTCGACTAGTTTATGGTTATCTGTGATCATTGTCAATGTCAATCTTTTAAGAAACGAAACGTCTTTTTCATAATGCAATAAAAATTTGTTCCAAAACAGACAATGTAGGTATATTATATTATTATTATAAACATTTCGAAAGGATTCCTCCTACGTCATAAGTTTCTGGGTACTAATATATTAAAAATAAACTCCATTACTTCTAAATCAGACTTTGATGAGCTGCTTGTATTCATTATGCTAACACTGATTGTTTTATCCTTTGAATAATATTAATATTTAGTTTTTACTGGTAATTTAAGTAATATAATACACTAATACACGCAAGTATAACCTAAAAGTTAATGTAATTTGCTATGACATGAAACTTCAAATAGTTATTGAACCGATAACCGCCACACTTTGGTCAGTTAAGTTAACCTTAGTTTAAACGGAGTTCATCTTACATCGCGGTGTTCGGAAACGCACTTTCGCAAGTTATCGAACCAATAGCGCTAATGAATAGTTAAACCATCGCTAAAAGTGCCTCAGAAACCGGGCATAATGCCCGGTTTCTGAGGCACTTTTAGCGATGGTGGTAACTTATTGTGTCACAGTGATACACCGGTGGCAAGACACGATTGTTAAATATGTCTGGTATTTAAAAACCATTCAAATTATTATTATTAGATCAAATAATCAAATCTATTACTTTACTATTATATAAAATTTTACTAATATATAAAATTAAATTACCACTGACTGACTTAGAGAAATAGAAGTCATACAAGGGGGAGTCGTAGGCAAAAACTAAATATAGCATCGTATAGAGAATCGTTCAAAAAGCCCGGGAAAAATGCCTGACCTTCGGAAGGTCAGTTCTTGGTGGTAGAACCCTATCGGATCTCTGAAACGGTGATATCTACGCGAGTCGTTCTCGAACAAAATCTTCCTAAAACCCCGGCAACTTTTAAGGGGGACGAAAAAAAAACATGGCCGCCATACAAACTTTGACCTCTAATATCGCCGAAACGGTTTGATATAGGCGGGGTGTGTTCCAACAAATGTCATAGAGGTCGACGAGATCTTTTCAGAAAAGGTCAGTTTCAAGGTCAACGGGGGTCATAGGTAATTTTTGGCTTTGGGAGTTTTCAAGGTCCCTGTATCCGAATATAAAATTAGTTTTTTGATTAAATTAAACTGTTCGCGGGCCGCTTGCGGCCTGAGCAATCACGCGAAGTACTAATCTATACATATAAAATGCTTTGTCCTGAATGACTGACTGACTGACGGATCAACGCACAGCCTAAACCGCTGATCGTGGAGACCTGAAACTTGGAGGGTGTGTTCTTTGTATGACGTAAGCATCTAATTAGAAAGGATTTGCCGAAATTCTACCCCTAAAGGGGTGAAAAAGGGGGGCAAAGTTTGTATGGGACAACGCGATTCCTTGGTCCAATCTACTTCAAATTTTGTATAAACATTCTTTAACAGAATTGATGGAAGATGTGTTTCGTATTTTATTGAAATTTATCCCCTAACGGAGTTAAAAAGGGGTATAAATTTATTTTAAGGGTGATTTGCTTCGAAGTGGATATCAATACTTCGGGCCCGGCCTAAACAATAGACTCGGCCGGTCGCCTCGCTACCTGCTCTTGCGCGCCCCACCCGGCCGCCGCCGGTGCCGCGCGGCCAGTCGATAGAACACTTCACTGCGGAGCACATATTGCTCGGGCTTCCACCGGAGTATACGTATTTATGTAATATTCGTATAAGACGCCTAGCTGTACCAAAAACCTGTGTAAAAGTTTAATCTATGCTATTGCTATTTAATAAACTTTCTGTGATCTATCCTTTCGCTCTTATTCTCCTTCTTGGATATTTGAATGAAAAACTTACGTTATTCCTTGATTTTCCTTCGAAAATTCTTTGGAAATCACTTAGATTACCTACTTAGCGAATATTTGCGATTGCTATATAATTTGTTTGGAATTCATTTTCACTATTTCATTAGAATATTTTAAGTGTAGTTAATTTAATTTCTTTTTCATCAAAAGAAGAGCATACATTAGACATGTTACAACACTCTTCATTATGGCGGTTTCTGCGAGTTAGTTGCAGCCGGTCGAGTATACCCATTTGTATTTGAAGTGTATGGAAATGGCAACCTGTATGCCAAATTTGGTACAGAAGACCAACCTATCAAAAGGTAACGTTTTTCCCAAGATCTTTCTAATGGTCACTTTGATGCCTACGCTGATGTCGATGGTGATAATAACACTGATGAGCGTCTAATAGCCAAAAAACTACGCATTGAAATGGCTGTATCTCCGACGTTTACTCAACCTTCACCAATTTCTAATGTTGTGCAAGGCTTTCATTCGCCTGCTTATACAATTATTGAATATGAATGTGAGTTAAATTTAATTTCTTCTTTGTCCACGAATAATTGCATAGAATCTCCAACATTCACTACCCAAGAGTCAGCCCGAAATGCAAAAAGCAAAGAAATGCAGGGCTGGGGTTACCAATGTGGTCAGAAAATTGCAACTTAAGGAAGCAAAAAAAAAAATCAAAATGAACCTTCTAATCATCATACACATGCAGCTAATTATCAGAAAAAACACCCTAAAGTTCACAGGCAGGCTTTGGATGACTACCAACATCAACACCCTGAAGTACATAAGAGGGCTGCAAGTCAATATCGGTGCAAACACCTTGAAGTGTATTACAGTTACGATATGAACAAAATCATGAAGGACAGCGAGATGAAAAACGTCTACGACCTTGGAATTCTAAAACCTTTTCTGGACTGAGTTATGATAGAACCATAGTGTACGAAAGTGATAATAGTGTTGTTTTGGGGCCGATGAACATCGAATGCAAGTGGTGTTGTGTGGTGTAAAACACTCAAGTACAAAAATGGCTCTGTGGGAATATGCTGCGATTCAGGAAAGGTCCAGCTCGAACCTTTGCAAAAGCTTCCAGATCTTCTTTACTGTTTGATAAAAAACCTCCACCCTGAGCATAATCACTTCCTGGCTGTCATACGGCATTATAATAGTTGTTTTTAAATGCCCTCATTAGCGGAAGTAGACTTGAGAGAAAGCTGCTTCTTCCACGGCCAGCTGTATGTGGCATGCTCTAGAGTAAGCGTACAGAGTAACCTGGTGATTCTAGCACCCGAAAGAAAACCAAAAATATTGTTTACAAAGAAATACTGCGGTAGGTGTAGTATTTCGATTTCGTTGTAAAAAGATAATACCCTCGTGTAACTTTCACCAGATCAAAGGCCGAGCTTCGTGTTCATAAAATATAACAAAATTTAATTTAATTTTCATGTTTATTTAACCTTCAAATCTCTACACTATAATAAAGATTGTTATATTTTATAAGTATTCAAATATTTTAACATAATAATTTATATGTTATAACAAAATTAACAACGTAAAAAACCAATGAAATCCTATTAGAACCATTTTCGACTTCTACGCGGACGAAGTCGCAGACAAAAGCTAGTACGCTACTAAAAATTTATGTTAGGCAAGGCAATTGTTTAGGAATCAATGTTGTCGGTGGTCAGTTCCAGAATGGATCCTAATTTATTGTAAGATAAATTCAAGCTAATTAATATATGCGGTTTGACGAAAAAATTATAAAGAATATACTTACAAATTTCATTTCTTTTTCTGAGTTTACAAAAACTGTATAAGTAAGTGCAATAAACAATAAATATTTCATATTTAATATAGTTTAAGAAACAGAGTCGCTCTTAAGAGGTGCCTATGATAAACTAGAGTTTATTTGTGATACACACTGATGACGTTATTTTAAATAGAAAATCTATTTAATTACCTCGTCATAAACTTTTAAATGGATTGTTAAATAAAAAAATGGACGCCTGGAAAAATATTGATACTTATCAATTTAATCAGCTCAATAACAAACTTCGGCAATAATTTCAGTGTTTAGGACACTGTTGGGTTTAATAGTGGGTACTGTAATTGCGTATAAAATACTTTAATATACATAAATAGGTCATTAACTATTCTAATAATACCGAAAACCTCGCTATGTAATTATACATAATATACCCAATTATATTTATTATTTATATTGTACACAATAAAGGATAAACGATAGCCAGAATTGTTTATGCTTTATAACAGGTAAATAAATTTAGCATAGTGACTTAAGTGTCGCCTCGCCACTGCGCACGCCGAGCGTTGTGGGTTCGAATCCCACACGGATCAAAAATTTGTGTGATTCACAAATGGTTGTTCCGAGTCTGGATGTTCTTTGTGTCCGTTGTTTCAATAGTAAAGCCCCCCGTGACACAATTTATCCCTGGAGCGGGAGCTATCCTTTTTAAAACAAAAAAATATCTCTCAAATAATTTTTGATATTTCCACCCGAAACACAATAAACTTGTGTTTTGGGTGGAAATATCAAAAATGATTATTATGAAATTTGTATGTAACCTTTGTGAAGAGAAAAATATTTTTTTATTATTGCCCAAAAATAATTGTCTTTTCGTATTTAACTTGAGACACCGCAGTAGACGCACTCTGCCGCAGTGCTATTTATCTAAATTCTTTGGCCGACGGCGACGGCAAAATATAGTTCATCTTTTATGTTCCACTAGCGGTGTCTATCGAAAATCGCCGCGAGGAAATCTTATTTTAGAAAAGCTGATTTTATTACAGTATATTTTTAAATAATCAGTAACTTATGCATACTGGTTGGCATTATTTTAATTCAGTTTAATAGTTAACGCATAATTGAGTAAAAAATATTCAAAACGCCGAACATCCTTATAGAAATTCATATTTTAATATTAGTACGATTTAAAAAATAACATAGAATAAAAATATAGTATCTACTTTAATTTACATAGCCATTCCATAGAAAATATATAATTCAATGTTTCATCAGGGTTATTTATGTACCTAAAGGAAATAACATTACTTCAATGACAGAACAAGAGAAATTGCATTCATCGCTGTAGAATATAGATTTGAACGTCCACTTGCCAAATAAAAATGTACCGCCGAAATATTGTTTTGCTACCGTCTGAATGTCGATGGTAAATTGGTAGTGTCCCTGCAAAATAATGTAAATCATGTTGGTAAAATAGAATAAATTATTCATATTCACAAGGGGATTGGAAAATTTATCAAGCAAACTTTGCTGGTGACTTAGAGTAAATGAAATTATCTAAATATTTTCGGTAGAGCTGATGATTTTGGATAGGCAGATGTTACATCCACCTCAAATATTAATCTTTAAAGATGAATAATAGTCTTTAAAGATGGATGTAACATATATCGTCTGTCTACAGTAACGTAGTTTTATCATTAATTTCGTGCTTCAGTAGCCAACAGGCAGATGACAATGTATAGTTGTCTCCCATGTTATTATGAATATAACATTCCTTTTTTCATATTACTACACCTTTGTCAGCTATTGCCATACAGCTTATACAAACATTATAAAGATCTTGAATATCAATATTGCTATGTGCACCTCTTGAGCTGAATTACTATATATTATATGAAATTGCAAGGAAGCAGAAATATTGGAGATTATATCTTCAAAACAATATAATCTGCACGCTGGCTAACTTCGGAGAAGTAACACCAGTTTTCAAAGTCTTCTGCTTCTAATAAAGTCGGTCACATAAAAATATATTATAGTTAGGTACCTACTTACCTTTACAACAATGCAGTCATTGGTCACGTTCATGAGCGCTCCGAATAGAGGTCTCAGAAATAAATGCTCACATGTTTTCTTCACCTGGAGTCTAAGGAATTCCTTTCCATTGGAGATTGCGATTATTTTACCCTGCCAATACGACACAAATACTGTTCAGCGGAAAAGCTTTTATGAACAATTACTAAGATCTACAGTGATATTCAACGTTGTTGACAGATCCTTAATTAGTGTATCCAGTAAGTAAATCCAGTATATAAAGACTACCATTGTAATACCTACACTTGTGCTTGTACTACTACAGTTGTACAACTGAAACTAATTAAGTATGGTGTTCAACAAGAGATTTAGATCTAAGAATACACTTACTTTTGATGGCGAAATGCTTCTTAGTACAGTTATTTCATACAATATCGAATTGTAGCTATGGATACTTGCGGAGGAAGACGCACAATCTTTCTGCTTCGGTCCTTTGCATACATCGAACTGAGTTATTGAAAGATTGAATGCACCCTGCCGACGTGGAATAACAACATTTATACACATTTGAGGAGGTCAATAGGCAGATTATTCTTATTGAAATTCAAATTATATACACAAACAGCGGTTACTGAGCGAGTGCCAGCGGTTTACTTTAATTTACTAATTTCTCTAAAAAAAAATCGTGTTCGGTATTGAGTTCCGAGTCTAATAAACGTTAAATGTAAACTAAAATGATAAATAATAATAAAAATATTTATTCACCAAATAAAGAAATACACATTCATTTTCATATCACATACATTTAAATATGACTGCACGGATGGCGTAGTGGTTTAAGTGATCGCCTCGTTGAATGTTGTTGGTTTGAATCCCAGATGGTACAACAATTTATGTAACAACATAAATTTTAAACGAAGGATAAAAATACCATCCATACAGTTATTTGAATGTAAGCTGTTGACGCTTCTGCCAAAAAAAGCAAATAAACGGAAAATATCATGGAGCCCTTTTTATATACTAAAAAATATCAGAAAAGATAATATTTTTAAATACGGATAACTTTTATATGCTAAAATATATAAGCTAATGCTTAAACAATGTTGCTGGTTTTCCTTGATAGCTGCATAACACTGTTTTTATATGCCCTAATTGCAATATTTAGTAGCATTTTATAATTTTGTAGTATCAAGCAGAGCTATTATAAAATTAACTTACATAATTTTTTGAGGCATCCGATGTAGTGACAATTCTAGTAGAATACACAATATAAATTACGATAGCTGCTAAATATTTCGGCAACATGTTGTGCATGATATCTTAGCTTCGACTTGAATAACAGTGATAAATATATAACAAAACAATAAGTGTTATTATGCCCAGTGACATGGCTCGATGGACAACAAAATTGTTGAGCAGAATACTGTAGGTACTGTAATTGTGTATTATTAATTTAGGTAAAGTACAGATCGTTTATTGATAATAGTCCGGTTAATGTAGACATGCAAAGGTACAAAAATTCGCATAGAGCTAAAAATTGGTAGGAATGTTCGGAACACATTATATGTGAAATCTGAAAAGATTCCGTGATCCCGTACCTGGAAAAATGTATTCAAGGTCAAAGGTCACAAAAACGGGATTTTCGCATTTTTTAGCAAAATGGTAAGTTTTACTAAAAATTACTTCAGACAAAAAATTGTAGATCATAAAATTATCTATGAAATATATATCAATACTCTTTTCCTAAGAGCCACCGTTTCTGAGATATAACGCTTACAACAGTTGAAAAAGTTGTATTTTTCATAATATGCACAACGTTTCTACGCCACCTGTGAGGTAGTGTACTAAGCACGGTTTTTTTAATATGGCTTCCCTGGTCCATTGTGATTCCACAGTCTATTGTGATCCTGTTTAATTGTAAAATATTGAATAATAAAAAACTGGAGAAAATTATTCGTCAGAATTACATATAATCGTATTATACTTTTGCTTCCTCTTCTTCTTGTTTTTCTTCCCTTTCATCCAATTCCTGTTCTTCTCCTTCTATATCTTTTCTTCTTGCTGGTTGCAAGTAATTTGCCTTAATAGCGATGCACCATTTTTTTTTTTTTTTTTTTTTATTCTATTATTTATTAGGAACTTTTGAACACAGTTCATGCCAGTTCCATCGTAAACTAAACTAAATATATCGTATAATTTTAATGTACAAACTATATATAGGTTTTACAAAAATGTCTCCTCGTTGATATCATTCGAATCGTGTGCTGTTGGTGATTCAACAATGGAGCACAGCTGGCTTTGGAATCTAGTACATGCTAGAGAATAAAACAATCCAACTTTTTTGCAGCCGCATTTAGCACTACATCCCTTTTTACAGTTGCAAAAAATTGTTTTGAGGAGTTCCTCCGAACATTCCTACCAAATTTTAGCACTATGCGAATTTTTGTAGCTTCACAACTATTTTTAGGTCTAATTTGACCAGACTATAAATACAGGCTAAAATAACTATTTATTTACCTATAATAAAACTGTAAATCGAGGATATTTTTAAATCAATAAAATTGGCTAAACGAGGGCTAAAGCTATTTTAAAATACAGGTACTTACTAAACAATGATATTGTATATCATATCTATATGTTACGTTTGTATTAATTGGAGCGTGAAGAAAACAGGTTATCTTTATACCTATATAAAAATCTCAGCCTCCGTATGTATGTTGTTGCATGCGCAAAACATACAAAATAGTCGACGAATTTAGGAAATCATGTTTTTGAGCCGTTTGGGGTCGAAACGCTAGGGTCATGGGGTCCCAGTGCTCGTGCGCTCTATAGAGACATAGCAAAAAGGTTAATCGACGCTTCCCGTGACCAGAGGGCTGGCCTTTATTTTGCAGAAAGAATAAGCAATGCCATTCAACGTGGCAATGCTGCCAGTCTTCTGGGCACACTACCGATCGACTGTGATGCGGAGGAATTTTATGACGCCTATTAGAGGGTTTTAGTTTTCTTTTTCTTTCTGTTTTATAATATTTTAGGTATAAGTCATTTTTAAAGAATTTTGAACATATATAAATGATAATTAATTAAATTAAAAAGTAACAAAAAAAAACTTTGCATTTTTATATAAATCTGTTTTATTTATATCACTAGGCCATAGCTAAGTGTGGCTGGTTTAGCTAGTGGCCTATAAAGCTACAGTATGTCTAAATACACATGTTCCACTTATGTACCTGCCTACAGTAAAACATATTTAATATATACATACAAAATTTACATAGATTATTTGTATACACACAAAACATAGACATAGTGTAAGAGAGTATACATAAAAATTACGAGACTAAGAGAAGTAGTCCCCGAAAAATTATAGCGCTTATTTTGTTTTTTACTCTCTGTTTTAGCCGCACTGATTGAAAGATGCTACAATTAGGTAAGTTTTGGTTATTAAACAAGAAAGAAAGATTTTACCATTCCGTGCGTGGGTCATTTGATTGACAACTTACTTGCTTTGCGGTAATGGTACCAAACGTCTACCTATTAGTATTATTTTATCCAGTCTATTTGGAAAAAAAAGGAAAAGAAAAGCACACTAATAGTTGGATCGTTTTGTAGTTATAAGATGTCATCAATAGTCTCAATCACTTTGGTAATATGTAGGCTATTAGAACCTATATTATTTATTTATATTACAGTGAATTGAAAACATATTGGGAGGTTACTTATAAAACTATCTACATAATAATTGTGTAACTTTTGTTATGCTTGACCTACTCGTAAGTGCAACGAATCCGTGTATACTATAACTAACATATATATAATATATGTTACTTATAGTATACATTTTTACACTATATAGCCTGTATATAAGTATTGTTCGTAGGTAGGCCTGTTATTACTAATGACTAGTTAAGACAGCGTCATTGTCAAATCATCAATTATTGGCGTGAAATAGCACTATTTCTACTGTTGTGTTTCGTTCGGTGAGTGAGAGTGCCGGATGCCCAGTCACCCCCTCTCCCCCTCCCGCTCCTTCTCCTTCCCACTTCCTTTCCTAAAGGGTCGGCAACGCGCAAGTGATGCCTCTGGTGTCGCAGGCGTCCATAGGCTACGGTGACCACTTACCATCAGGTGGGCCGTATGCTTGTTTGCCACTTTAGTTGTATAAAAAAAAACTGGTGAACGGTAACAATTTATCAATGCTATCTTCATTCGGAAAGAAAATGCGCGTTATTAATTATTTTATTGGTAGCATATGTTAGACGTTATAAATATCCAATACATACCTATTGTTAAGAATTTTATGAACACCAGCCATGTTTTGATGGTGTTATAAAAACGAATGGTGCAAGGTACGTCGCTTATGAAGATTGGCAATCTGTTCTAGACTGCTGGACCTATTACATGAGCAGAGTTTTCCAATCTAGTCAGTCTGTGAGCTATGCTGCATAAACGATCTCTGTGCCTTGTTAGGTAAGCTCTCCACTGATAGGAACAACACCCTGGTTTCCTCCACGGTCTGCAGTGTCCTAATAAACTTGTTGGTGGCACAGAATTGTTGTGTGTGAGCTTAAAATTCTAATATTATGACACCTACCCTCAATTTCAATAAATGTAAGAACTATTGAATTTAATACATAATTAAATAGATTCAAAAAGAAATAATTAATTTAGTACACTAAATAAAAATTATCTTTTAGCTTTCACTAAGTTCCTATTTTCTTTCAAAGAAAAATACTCACTTATATCAGGTGAGAAATACCGGATATATGAGATAACCATTGAAAAAAAAGCATACAAGACAAGCCGAATTTAATGATGCCTTATTATGGACCATGGACCATTACCAAAAGAGATGGAGAAATATTATAAGGTTTTGACACGTGGTATCAGCGCAGTCATGAACAGAAAATATTGATAGGAGAGTAAATAAAAACAGATAAATATTGGAACTAATAGAAAAAAAAAGAAACAAGATTGGTCACTTGCTCAGCCATTACTTTGCTTGTTATTACATTGCTTACAAATTTATTACTAACTAGCTGTTACCTGCGACTTCGTCCGCGTAGATTTTAACTAAAAAGTGTTTGTCTCCGCGGAACCCTATTTTTTTTTAACATCAGCTATCTGCCAGTGAAAGTCCCGTTAAAATCGGTTCAGCCGTTTCGGAGATTAACCGGAACAATGAGACAGACAGAAAGACAAAATTTAAAAAAATAGATGTTTTCGTATAGGTACCTTATATACTTTCATATGCATTAGATTAAAAGCTGTTATTTTGACATTACAAACAGACACTTCAATTTTATTTATTTGTATAGATACAAAGAGGGTAATTGCGAGATCGACAAGCATAGCACTTGGATTTTGGATAGATGACATTCATTTGACACAATGAGCGGGTATCATTTTATTGTCATCATATTTGTAGGTTGGCGAAACATTTGACAGAGTTGTTGTAAACCCTCATTTTCTCAGTCACGTTTAGAGCATCTAATAGAGGGCGGATCGACGTCTTAGGACCCCCCATTACAGTGGCGTCTGTCGGTTGTGCGCGTTCCTCTAACTTTCAAACAGCGTTGACGTCGCTTACATCTGACGCACAGTTAAACGCTGCGCTCGCTTTACGTACACGCGGTGTGCTTCTCGAGACGACAAAATACGTTGCGCTCGCGTAGCGTAGATGCGGCGCGCTTCTCGAGTCGACAAAAAACGCTGCGCTCGCGTATCGTATATGCGGCGCGCTTCTCGAGTCGATAAAAGCGGCGGGCTGGTGTCGCGTATATACGGCGCAAGCATACGAAGCGAGCGCTGGTCAAACGTTACAAGAACGCGCACACCCGACAATTTGTCAGTGGGCTCGAGCCCTTAAGATTGTTTAAAATAAAACTACACAACACACGATTCGTTATTGATCTTTATTGCTCAACTGTTAGATTTCTGTGGTGTCAGTAATATATGCAGGATGCCACAATGCATGTTGCAGTAGTCACTGTAAAATAATACCTTTGATGTCCAGTTGCCATACATAAACTTGCCACCATAGAATTTACGAGCCAATGCTTGTATGTCCACCGTAAATAAATATGTCCCCTGTAAAATAGCGGTTAAAAAAGAAACGTTATTAGGAATAGGAAAGTTTTTAAAATGAATTCGATTTGTATGATCGATTATGTTCGAGTTTTCTCAGGCTTAATGTTAAGGACTATTTAAGCCAGCCATTAGACGTATGAGCAAAAACGGGTTGCTTTTGAAAGAGGTATGACTTTATTATAACCATTTATCTATATATATAAAGGAAGATGTCCTGACTGACTGACTTAGAGACAACGCACAGCCTAAACCGCTGGTCGTAGGAACTTGAAATTTGGAGAGCATGTGTGTTTTAATTTGTGGGGGTGTATTAAGAAAGGATTTTTTTAAATTCTACCCCTAAGTGTGTGAAATAGGGGGTGAAGTTTATATGGAATTTGCTCATTTCTGGACTTATAAGTATAAAAATAGTAGGTATACAAGTTATTGATTATAATTGAAAATGACCTGTGTAGGTAAAATGGACAAAACTCCCCCTGAAAAGGTAACGAAGTCGCGGGTTAAAGTTAGCGTTAGCCCAAAGTAACTATTCCACGCGGACGAAGTCGCGGGCAGAAGCTAGTCGAGTATAAAAATATTGTATGGAAATGACTATAAATTGTTTGAATGTTACATCTGTTAGTTACTGTATTATTTCTGGATGAAAGGTACACTATACTCTTTTCTGTTCCCTTGACAACGTGTATGTGAAACTTCATGATGATCAGTCGAGTAATTAAGGCTTGAAAGCGTAACAAGAATTTGTATTCATAATATTAAGCAGGATTAGATGTTAAATTGTATTTTATAATTTGTTATTTACCTTAGGCAGGCCGCACTTGTCTGTGCGGAATAAGTTTTGCAATAAAGGTTTCAAAAAAAGATTATCGCATATGTCCCTCACTTGCAATCGTAATAACTCCCTGTTGTTTAAGATACCAGTTATTTTACCCTGAAAATAGTGAGTAATAAAAAGAAAGTGTAGTAGACATATATACATGTTAATCTGTAGGAAAGCAGATTTCATTAGATTATTGATACAATTATAAGGCGAAATATAAAACACATAGGTATTCTATTTTATTATATTTCTACCTAGATAATGAATGATGTCATGGAGTTATAAGAGATAAAAATCCAGACCCAGCGTCTTCAGAATATTGTGAGTGAGAGTGGTAATAGAATATTCTACACGTATTATTTAGCGTTTATACATTACTAGCTCATGCACGCGGCTTCGCTCGCGTTAATTTAGAATTTAACAATCAATTCGGGTTGTACTCTGCTTCTAATAATATAATTCAATCATGATTCGAAAGATACGTGGCGCCATCTATTATCATAAGAAAAAAATTTCTGTTCCCGAGGAAAACAATAATAACGTATTGTTTTCCTCGGGAACAGTAATTTTTTTCGGGATGAAACGTAGCCTATGTCCGTTTCTGTACACCTGTCAACGTATATGCAAAATTTCAGGATTATCGGTTCAGTGGTTTAGGCGTGAAAAGGTAACAAACAAACAAACAAACAAACTCATTTTCGCTTTTATAATATTAGTTAGGAAGTTAGGATTAGGAAGTTAGGATTAGGAAGTTAGGATTAGGAAGTTAGGATTAGGAAGTTAGGATTAGGAAGTTAGGATGGATTAGGATAGGAAGTTAGGATTAGGAAGTTAGGATGGATTAGGATAGGAAGTTAGGATTAGGAAGTTAGGATGGATTAGGATAGGAAGTTAGGATTAGGAAGTTAGGATAGGAAGTTAGGATTAGGATTAGGATTAAGTATAATGTTATAGTAGTTTAGTTTATAAACTGTATCGGTGCTAGGGTAACCCAGTGGGACGGGACTTTACATCTATGTGAACATTATAGAAAACTCTCAAAAAAGCGGTTAAAATATTCTGTTGTGTCTATCCGCCGCCGGTGTGCCGCTGCGACTCAATAAATAGGTTGATACACATATAACTTCGAATATATATAATGCCTACGGTTCACATAACTTGCATTGCTTTATTCATATTTATAAAAATATAACTTTATCTGTTTCTCTAATAGCAGAAGTTCGTGCTTTGGGATCAAACTCAAGACTTCGCGTATCAGTCCAACAGACTCTTACTAGGATATGATTGCTAAACACATATGGAGACGGAACATAAATAGTTTATACTGAATATAAAACAAATACTGTAATCATATAATTCTATCAATAACCAAGCAAACAAGGGAAAGCATTGTGGGTAAACTGCTTGTATAAGGGTTGTCTATAATGTTTTCGAGGATATATAAAATCTACCATCCCACTAGGCCAAAGTTATGGATTGTGGTCTTAGATTTCTAACTCTAAGAAAAGGCCCGTACTAAGTACCGGTACAATAAAAAGAAAAAAAAATACCTCAGATCTGGTTTTTATATTAAAGAAACGAGTTGTTTTACCCACGGACAGTAAATATATATCACATGTAAAATATATGAAAATTTAACTGTCCGTAGCTAATACGACTCGTTTAGAGAGTTCTTATTCCTTATCCTAAAACTTAGCATGACCAACACTGAGTATGCTTACCTTAATGACTTGCATTGGTTCTGTAATAACGATATCGTAAGCAACGGAACTGTTGCCAATGATAGTTGTTGTTGCATTCACACAATTTCTACGTTTAGGACCTTTGCAATGTTCGTAAGCTTTCACCGATAAATCAAATTCACCCTGAAATGGTAATCCAAATGAATTAATAATTTTACTTTCCAATAACGGTAAACTATTGGTGTTATAAAATTACAGTGGATTTGATAACTGGAAAACAAGCAGTGGACAGCTACACATAAGAAATTGTTAATTCCCCTGCGAGGTATAAGAGTTATTGCGGTGGATGCTTTTGTAATTATTTAAATGATTTCCAAAAACGGATTTACTATATAGATAGGCCTTGTGACAGATGATCATGGTAGGTAAGACTATGGGTGGAATATGTTTCGAATAACACACATATCAACTCGGAAACGGATCGCCACCATATCAACTCGAGCCGTGCAATAGTTTTTGTATGAAACTCCCTACTGCGACGCACATTAATCAGAATCGTAACGTAATCGCCTCGCCTCGGGACAACCTTGCAGTCCTCGCGCTTACGGCTCGTCGTCCCCGCGCTTACGGCACGTCATCCCGCGCTTACGTCTCTCCGTGCACTATTGTTGCTAAACGTGTTGTCATTCACAAGATAACTAACAGTCGTGTTGCGCGCGTATTTTATTGAATTTGTAGGTTAGATTTCAAATAAAAGTAACGATGAAAAGGGATCATTGAAGAAGTGAGAAAATATGTATAATTATTAATATGATTTAAGTGAGCGCAGCGTAAGCGCGGCGTCGCCGTCGCCTAGCTGTAGCCGAATCAACGTACCGGAGCTGTTGATCCGCTTTGGTTACGTTAGGTTGACGTCTGTTTGACGGCGAGGCGAAAGGCGATACGGTGACGATCCCTTTCCGAGTTGATATGTGTGCTATGACCTTAAATGTTTGTACTAGTATCCAGAATGGACATGCATACATAGTCTGACGCCTTTGTCCCCGAACTGGCCGGCAGAGGCGTACTTCCACATTAAACACACATTTTAATTAATTGCTTTAATATTTGCCAGTATTTTTACATTGGCTACAACTCGTTTTAAAAAAAAATTGGGGCAGTCTTTGGGGACTGCCGATAGAAGTGAAAACTTTAATCCTTGATCATAAACAATTCTATATAAAAAAAATGGGTGGGATGATTCCCTTACGAGTTACTAAGGTGGTCAAAATTTCTTTATTTTTTGCGTAGGAGGCACCATTTCTGAGATATTGTTAATATTCTAAAATAATTCACAAACGGAAAGCGTGGAAGCGTGACGATGACGCGAGTTCTATGATTTTTGTTCACCCAAGAAGTGCTCAACGCGCCTAAAGAAGTTTTCACTTCAAAAAAGGGTTTAGATAACATACATAGTATTGCAGGATGGATCAACACACACTATTGAAAAAAAGAAACAAAGAATATTAGAACAAACACAACAGACTTATTATTTAAGTTTACTAGCAATAACATTTTTGTTTTGTTAGGTAAGCTGTGGAATGAGCTATCGCCTGCGGTATTTCCGGACCAATACGACCTTCAACACTTCAAGAAAAGAGCGTACTCCTTTTTAAAAGGCCGGCAACGCACTTGTAACTCCTCTGGTGTTGCGGGTGTCCATGGATGGCGGTAATCGCTTACCATCAGGCGATCCGTCTATTCGTTTGCCCCCTAATCCATAAAAAAAAAAGAAAAAAAAAAGGAATTCTTGCGTTAAGAGTGGGTATGGTAATAGTTTCGTCAAGAGCTTGCACTACGAAATATCCCATATTATAGATATCATCATATTTATTCTAGATAGATCTGTACTTACATAATCCGAGGTTGGATTAACTACTATTAAATAAAGTGAAATACAAACAATATATCTCAACATCACGATGTGTGTAGGTATGAATAGGATTTTGTTTTTATTCCTATAACAGTTTACTTATAATTCACCCATCCATTTTAATGGTTCACTGCGCATACGTTTTGTATCAAAGTATTTATCTACCGTGCATTATCAATCTGCATGAATAGTGTAAACGAAAATGTAATTATTGTGATTGGTATTTTATTCATCGCCAGTTAGATGACATCTGTAAAAATTTCATTAAATTATAGAAACATAATGAAGTACCTCACAAAATTACTGACCTTTTGAATGACACTCGGTATTTTACCTCATAACTCTTATTGCATTTTATACTGATACTATTAGTAATCTATGAAATATTTACAAAATTGTTTTCGTAGCGCAGCGATAGAGAATGCGACTGCTGTGCATGAGGTCTCGGGTTCGAGTCCCGCGTCGGGCCAACAAACAGTTATTGAGTTTTTCAGTTAAGAAATCTAAATAGAAGCTCGGAGTTAGGAAATTGGCGGTGTAAGACACCCCCGTGCCTCGGAACGCAAGTAAAGCCGTTGGTCCTGCGCCTGATCTCTCTCCGGTACTGTCGGATTACCGTCCCATCGGATCATGAGAGTTAGGGAACAGAGAGTGCACACACTTGTGCACTATAATATCCCCTGCATAGTTGGCCAGTTAAGTCTGGCCAGACTTAACTGGCCACGGTGGCCGAAATTCAGTCTGGAGGATATTATTACTAAAACTATTTTGTATATATTAATTCTAATCTAGTCTAGCCTCAGACATAGCTATCAGGCAATCAAAAAACTAACTTTCTTGTGTAATAATAGTCTTAACAAAGCAGATCTATAAAGATGTTTACTTCACCGCGTTAGCGAAGACGTTAATCTCTTAAATCGGAGTATTCCGCTTTCGGCACCAATTTTTTCGGCACCTTTGGTTTCGGCACCTATAGTTTCGGCACCTAAGCTATTCCACTTTTTATTTCCGAAACCATAGGTGCCGAAAGCGGAATACTCCCTTAAATCTTGCATAACTTACGAGTAAGTATATCAACATTTATGGTGTGGTACTAGCTGTGCAATTCTGTAGGAGCTCACTAACAAGTTATACGCATACACGCATGGCATACTGGTTTAAAAGGGCACCGTGGTGACCATTTAACTTTACTATACCGTCACTCTGTCACAGCGCCGAGTGTTGTGGGTTCGATCCCCACATGGGGCAAACAATTGTGTGATTCACAAGTAGTTGTTTCGGGTAAATGATCTTCATGCCCGTTGTTTGAATGTTTGTGAAGTCCCTCGCGACACAGAATTAAATCCTAGGTGTATCATTATAAAAAATATTGGCGGTGGAAGTTTACATTATCTACCACACTACAATAAAGGTTATTATGGTTTTGCGCACATGAATGGAGCGTTGTCGCCTGGTTGCCTGAGTTGAATCTCTCTTGGGTAGCGCTCATAAAAGGAGTGAATAGCAGAGCATAAAGTCTATTATAGAAAGTTTGATATAGTGCAGAAGCTACCCTAAGTCTTCCGTGCTGTGTGGGGACAGTCTAATGCATATGGAGAGATGTATTGTGAATCAAGCTGAAAGATTCTTCTCCTTTATGCCGTTGTACCGCTAACTTAATGTTACGCCTTGCAGAGGGCGGTGGTGGTTTTGCAAGCATTTTCTGGATGGACTACGTCCGTAGACGTAAAGAGTTAAATACCTAATATTTGACGTTTCTGCTACATCTACTAACGCAATCTACGTGGCGCCTAGCTGTTTTTACTCAGCATAACACAATGAAATTTTTTAAAGTAAGTGTGCTCTAATTTAATTTCGGTCCAGGCAGTCATCCATCACTACACTTAACGCTTATTGTAGTGGTATATGTATACCTACTAATATGGTACTTAAGCTCAACAGAAAAACAACATTTAAAAAGTTAAAACTTTATATTTAAGATTTGGTCAAACAAATATACGTGTTGATAATCCCGAACGGAATTGTGACTGTTCTGACTTTGCTCAGCGGAACGGAATAAAATGAAATGTGGTTTGGATTCGAACTACAATATCTATTTTTGATAACCGCATCAAAATCCATCTGGTACTATCTGCGAAAAGCACGACAAATAAAACATATTGTATGATTTTGCAGACACGATCAGACATGTAAAATAAAAACGCAGTTTTGTTTTGAAAATCCTTTAATTAGCTAATGTACATTAATCCTCTACATACATTAGTATTGATAGAAATTTGTTGAAGGAAAAGGCAGAAAAAGATTGCAGGATAAATTAAACAATACTTTTTACTAGCACAGTTTTCAAGATGTATTTATAATAAACTTAATCATGCGGTGGAATATGATCAATTTAATTATATACCTTTCTAAATGTATTTTCTTCTTTGGTACATAACCCTCGGTGCGTAAGCCCGACTATTAAATATTTTTAATGACAGCCAGATTTTTTACAAAGTTATTGGTTTTTCTGTTAAGAAATCTCAATAGCAGCCCAGAGTTAGGAAGTTGGCGGTGTTTATTTATTTATAAACACATCCCACACAATCTTCACAGGACAACACAATGCGATTGTGGAGTAAAGATTACAAAAAAAAATAAAAGTTAAAAAGCATGCATACATTTAAAATATAAAATAAAACTAAAAACACAGATTACGCATTATGTATATGATACAACACATAAAGTTACTTTTGCGAGTACACTCAAATTAGACGAAAATATATCAATTTTTGTGCTGACCTCGTTAATTACACGGATTGCGCGGGTGAGTAGCGTTTATGAAAAAAGGCTTCGACATGGTCGATAACGATGTACTAGAAAAAGTTTATTTCAGACTATTTTTATTATTTAATTGTTGTCGTTATTGAGAGTGGGTGTAATGCTATATATAATGTATTATTGTATGGAAGACAAGCTAAACCAACCAAAGCCGAGTGATTTCGACGCTTTAGGGAGTTTGTCGCTAAATCGAGTGACGTTACATGGAGTTTACACTGTATATGAAAGATAGACATCAATATGTAGACTACAGGGCGGGCGTATCTGATACTTATTTCACCAGATCTGGGGTGAGTCAGGGCAGGCTTTTGGGCCCTCTGGAGTTTATCATTATGATCAATGATTTGCCTGAAGTTATCAGAGAAGGGACATGTCTATTATTTGCAGATGATCTCAAGTTGCTGTTAGAGATTAATAATAAGTCCGACTGCGCGCGTCTACAGGAGGATATAGATAGAGTACTAGAATGGAGTACAAAGAACAAACTCTCGTTTAATGTATCCAAATGTTCCACAATGACTTTTACTCGAGCGCGTACACCTATTACCTTTAACTACAGAATAGGGACAGAACCGATGCAAAAGGTTAATTAAGTGAAGGACTTAGGAATATTATGTATGACTCCTGAGTTGTCTTTCAGAAGTCACATAGTAAATATTTGCAATAAAGGATATAGAAAAGGAAATGCCCACTACTCATAGTGTCTTTGGCCACAAGTGCCCATATTTAAATGATAGTATGCAATGTCATTAAATGGTTAATTAAGGAATTTAATTAAATAAAAGTTGAGGTAATTAAGATAAAATATTTTTATTTATACCGATGACAAGATTTTTATATAAATGTTTTTCACATAGGTACACTCTCGTCACACATCATCATCATTATCATTCACAATTAAAAGATTGTCTAAAAACCGAGCATAATCAAGCTTTTTTGTAAATAAAATAACAAAATCACAACGAAAGAAATACAATCACGAAACCGAGTAAGCAAGGAAGCCGATTTGTGTTATGATATGGTTTCGGTGTTGCAAGTTAAAAACAAAAAATCATAGATCAATATCTAATCGATATTATTATTTTGCTTATTACTGGCATAATAACATAAAATAATATATTTGCTTTATTATTTGTGGATTATTAACATATAATAGTACCACCTATGCTATTTCTTTATCACTTCCAATATTTTATTCAATAATATTAGTCTCTTTTTACGTTGAAATTATAACGTGGCATCACTGGTGATTATAACAAGACTTATTTCCGTTACGATACTTTTTTATTATACAGATTTTGCTATCTTCTTTCGGTAAATAGTACGAAAAATTATAAAAATTACCAAAAAAAAACCGAAAAATTCCCATGATCTAGGGTATAGTGAGGGACGAGTTCTGGAGTCATTGAGCTACAGCAAATGGGGTTTTTATTACAATGAGTGTGCAATTGTGTGTCCTGACCAGGTATCGAAACGGACTATCTTCTGTTCTCCCGTAGCATGATTGCAGCATTAAATTTTTTACACACGCTAGTGCCAACCTCTCAGTATGAAGATATCATGTAATCCAGGTTTAGTCTGTGAGCAGGTAGGACTCAGCTTATTCACCAGTAACATTTTTACGCCTTTACCAACCAACAGTGGTACACTTACGCTACTGATCACTTTAATAACAATACTTATGCTGTGTACTGTTAAAATGGGAAAAGAAAAAGATTGCAAAGTTTTAACAAAATGCTTTTCGGTATTAAATAATTAACGTTGGTCGATATAATAATATGGTTATATGAACATTTATAGTATGTTAATATTAGGGTTTCAAGTATAACGTCTCCCCTCTAGGGGGGGGGGGGGGTAGGGACAGTAGGGATTTTGCTAGTGATGACCTTAGGGTCTCTTCATGTAGTGGCCTGACGTTTCATACGGCGGGTCGAAACCTCGGCGGGGTCGCGACCGCATGTGCAAGTGATTCGATAGTGGTTTTGTCGAGGAACACCGTGGTAGGTTTAGTCGGTATTCCGGGAGGTACATTATTCTTATTCCATCTTTCTATTTTACCCCAGCGAGTCCGACATAACCCCTCCGCCCAACCCCGCGGAGGGGTATGCGTCAAAGCATAACCCCACGAAAAAAAAAAGTATGAAATTGCCGATTTGTACTAAAAAATTGAAACTCGTTTTTTTCTACGATATACGGTCAGGTGAAAAAGTCGAGTAGGAATTTTAAAAAGCGATAGAATCACAACAAGTTGCACTTACGACCTTTTTCAATTAAATCATTGCACACATACACATAAGCCCGCCTCACTTATACTGTCACTTGTTCTAATTATGATTGTAAGTATTAATTTCAAATAAACAACTAAGTGATGTTGTAGCAACGTTTGTAATATTGCGATCTAAAATGTAACGCTTGTTGGTTCGATCCCCAAGAAGTGATAATCTTTTTGTATTTTTTTCTTAAATTAGAAGCATCGATGACTTGTTACGACTTATTTAAACCGCAGTTATTCAAAAGATGAGGGTGGACTTAAAAAAATATAATAGTTTATCACTTGAATAGAATTATGTGATGTTGTTGGTTGGTGATCTTTGTTACGAGTGTTTGTTATTATTATTGCAATATTTTTTTTAATATTTTGATTGAAAGTCTACATTTAAAATGCAAATTAATATAAATATTGAATCCAGGGCAAATATATGGCATAATTTTATTATGGGTTTAATATATCTTAAATTGCCGAAGAAACTGGACTAAACTCTAAGAGTAAGTTATTTTTTAAATATTATGTTATGGTATTGTGATTTACGATTTCGCTGTTAAGGAATCGCTATCTACGATTATGTCATAAGATTTTTGATTTTATATCAGAGAAATACTGTAAGTCGTTCGGTGAAACGATTTGAAGAAGAAGGGTGCTTAAAATGTCGGGCGGGAAGTGGAAGACCGCTTCTTATTAACCAAACTAATTATCATTATGAATCAAAGGGTATCATACCGACGAGACCGTTGCGAACTATGTGTGCTAATATTGTGACCTCCATATATTGCATAGATGTCTTTTGTGCTGTATTAAGAACAATGGAGGTCACACTAAATATTAAACAAAGTTCTTTCAAATAGGAGGCGAGCTGGTTGACGATGTTAGAATTGAGGTTAAGTTTCAATCCTCTTTTGCTTGTGAAAAAGAATAATTAAGCTATAACCTCAATTTATTGTCATTACAATTGTAAAATATTATTTTTAAGTAAAACGAATCTAAATAGTAAAGACTAAAGATGTTTTTTTATTATGTAGTAGGTATTGAAACATTTACGGAAAATTTAATAAAAGTTCATTTTTGGTTATCATATTTTCACTTTTGACATTGTTTTTTATAAGTAATTAAATATATACCACACATGTTCTTTTATTTACCGTACCTACGAAAATAATTCCCGTCGTTCGATTCGGAATCTCGCCGGTGTGTTCTGAATGAAGAACGGAAAAAACCGAATGACGTCATTCCGAACGCAGCGCTCGCTAACATTCTGTGTGTACCGCCGCACACCGTTCTGAATACATCAGAGCTAGCTAGACACGTTAGCGGGGTGGCGTTACCGTACGTACTGGTAATACTAATTCCTGATGAAAAATCCCAACGTCTGCGCAAAGCTGACGGAATGACGAATCTAAATCTCTGTTTCGGAAACCTGATTAGGAAACCGTATGTTTGCGGCCAGCTTTATCAGAGTAATAAACAGCCGAATAAATTTATTCGTAGAGTAGTTATTCGTCGGTTTATTTGGTGATTTAAAAATCGGCCTGAAGTCGTATAATATGCAATGATCGGCATTCGAAGCATTTGTAGCAATCAGCATCTGCGTAGAGCAGTAAATTTTTGTGACGTGGGTGTCCTTTTTTATAGAGCATAGTGTTATTAAATTAAAAGTATAGTAACTCCTTTTTAACAAAAAATCTTAATAGCATATTTCGACAATATTAAATTTATCAATTACGAAGCGGTACCAATCGTATTTCAGTCACCGTGCAAATAAAATTGCATTCGTTATTATAGAATAATGCTCTGAACTGCCATGCTCCATACAAGTGTTTTCCACCGTAATATTTTCGCATCAAATCTTGGAAATTTAAACGGATCTTGTAATTACCCTGTAAAATAAAAAGGTTAATATAAAAAATACTTTTATTAAACATAGGTTTTAAACAAACATCTCCAGGTTTATGGACAGTGCCGGGTCAAGCTAGGTTGGTTTACTCGGTCATAATTAATGTTTGTGACCACCAACGGGCACAAAGCGCGGCCCCCTAGGTCTTGGTGCCTAAAGCGGTCGCTACGTTCGCTCTATGGTAATGCTGTTTACCGGAATCTTAGTTAGTTAGTTTAGTAACAGTTCCTTTTTTTGAATGAAACCCTTTGTCCTTTTTTGTACTCTTGACAATGTGTATGCTAAATATCATGATCATCGGTTGTGTAGTTAAGGCGTGAAAGCATTACAAACAAACAAACAAACTCACATTCGCATTTATAATATTAGTTAGGATTGGATTCTGTGAAGCTCAGCTTTAAACGTTCTACCAACAGATACAAAAAAGTGTACTTGGAGTGCCATCAGATCGCGAGCTAATTGATAGTGTGTTAGTAAGGTTAGCGCGTCGCGGATAGATCAGTAAGCTTTAAATATGAGGATAGTATGACTTTAAAGATAAGCGCATGACGGTCAAATTAGGTGAGTAGATAGAAGAAAATAAACTAGTAAAAATTTATGGATTGAGGTAGAACTATAAAGTATGCGTCTCTCCTCGTTCAACTACTAGTTTGACAAGCTAAGCTGAAATTTCAAGTTCGTAATATGATCTAAAAACTATTGAGTTATTATATTGCCATTTCGATTTAACCTAGAAAATCAAATGGCAATTCTATTCTTCGTGAGCAATGAAATATCCACTAGCTAATTGTTTATAGATTGCGGGTTGACTGCGCTATTACAAGCAATGCTTTAAAGCCTTCCCCGCATTACTCTCCGTTGTGCGTTGCAATGTAGCTATAATAACCCTTTATCAGATAGTTGATATTTATAGTATTAATAATACCTTTAGTATCTCACAATTGTTGTTGACATTAAATAAAGCCTGGAGTAACGGTTTCAGAAACAAATGGTCGCAAGGCTTGTTTAGTAGCAATCGCATCGTGTCTGGATTACCAATGGAGGTTGCTATGACTTTACCCTGAAACATCAACAATTTGTTTAAGTATCGAACTTTAAGATGAAGAGCAAGGCAACTACAAGTCTGTGGAAGAGTGTTACGTTACAGTAGGCAAAATACTATTTACAGTCCATTTTCTAATTTGTTCTAAAAAAGACAAAATAAGCGCACTGCTTGTTAGAGATAATGCAAAGAGACATATCTATGTATTATCTCTAGCTACCTCGCCTTTCTTGTTTGGGCATCTCCTTTTATTAGGAAACGAATCTAGTCTGAAAGCGGTAAGTGAATAAACTGTAACTGTACTGTTTATTTTGCTGAGTTTGGCAGTATTCACGGATAAAATGCGATGCGTCTAAGATTTTGGTACTTTATATATAGTTTTGATTATAATAGATTACTAACAATAAGCGTTTGGCACATACAGACATAAAATATACATGTGTTTTATGATATATTATTCATATTCAAAGCAGTTGTTTTTGTCAAGAAACTTGCATAAAAGCACCTCGTTTTCGTGTTGCTATTCTTCTTTTCATTCGCCTTAAAGACCGTCACAAAGTCCACCTACATTCAGACTAATGTATTGTGGAAAAAATTGTCGTGTGTAGAATTCGATTCCACTACAAGTTGCAGCAGCGAGACGACCGCTCGTCCGTTGCGCGATACGTACGGTCATTAATTACTTAAACAAATTAAAATAGTCTTACTCTGCTTGGCATGACATTTTCACTGACAATAAGTTCAACGGATACACTTGTTTCATTGTCTAACTTTATAGTGCCTGAGGTACAATTCTTAGTCTTCGGTCCTTTACAGAATTCAAATCTATTCAGAATTACATCAAAATTGCCCTGAAATTAAAGTTTTCCTTAATAACGTACAATTATATGTATTAGGAACTAAATCTAAGTATCGTCCTTGTCATAAAAAACTAAAAACATGGTTAGTTATAACGTATAATACTGGAGCGATTTTGTCTGCCACTCTTGTTTGCCATTCTGTTACTCATTCTTGTCATAATCCCTTACATTTTTTTGAGGTGAATACTTCTTTAGCGGCGTTGTGCACTTTTTTGTGACGGGTAAAAAATGTCAAACTCGCGTCAGGACACGTGACCTGATCGAAAATTCGTAAGACGGAGGGAGAATTGTCATGTTTGTGTACGATAGCGCAATAAATGAATATTGTATTTTTACCACATACATGATAGTACTTTTATACTGATAATTAAAGTAATTCGTGCAAAATTATTCTCTAACCATTCCAAAATATCAAAAATGCACAACGTTAATATTCAAGTTTTCACTTCTGCCGGCCCTCCCGGAGTGCAACGCGTTTATTTTTTTTTTTCAATGAAAACTTTTCAGCTTTCTAGCAGTAGCACGCGACACAATATTTTATAACATATTTGCAAATTTATAATTTCATTACATCCCAGAAAGATTAAGAGTTAATCAGAGAGAGAGGGGGGGTAGGATTTAGGTGCTTATCGTTTTGGCTATGTTCCACGTCGGTGGTCACAAGCTGACATGATCGCTTTAATTCCTGTTCCGAATTATAAATATATGTTTCTAGTTTATAACCTCATTAAATATTATGACGTAAACCTAGATCTGATATAAATAGAAACAAATACTTGCTTACCTTATAGTGGTCACATAGTCAAATTGCCTGCGCTCACACCGAACGTAGAGTCGGTACATTCGGCGTGAGCACTCAATACTCGACGCGTGCAGTTCTAAGATCTCTGCTCTTTGAGTATTTTGAGTAAATTTTAGGACTGTGTTTCGTTATTTTAGATGTGCCTCATCATAATAGAAAGCGACTTGGTATTTTCGGATTAAGAAGAACGCAACTCCTTTCCATTTCGTTAGATTATTTAGATTGAAAATTCACAGAAGCATTAATAATTTAATTAATTAAATTAAGTTAATTTTTTTTATTACGGATTTTACATTACGGAGTTTGGCTCTGTGACCCATGATGATAGTGTGATGGTCAATTGGCGATAGTCTTATTTCGTGAAGATAAGACATAACGAAAGTTCGGCGTGGTACTAACACTTAGAAGAGACACTTATTGCAATTAAATATATGAAATGTACTTACATAATTCTTATCGGACTCTATAAGTAAAAACGTTGATAACAATATCATACAAAACGTATATAATTTTACCATGGCGAACGTGTATCTAAGTAGATATTACTATATATTTTTAATAATCACCATAAGTAAATGTTTCTAAAAATATGATTTCGGTTAATAACAGTCATTATGGTGGCGACAGATCAGATAAAATGTTGAAGCAGATAAACGGTTTGGTTATCCCTACACCTGTTATCATGAAGTCAAATAGCATCTAATTGCGCCATCACAGATAATTTCAGTGCGATTGTAATGTATTTGGTGACCCTTTTTATACCAAAAGGAAAACGAAAAATAATGAAGGTCATGTTATTTTAATTATTTTAATAAAACAAATCATACTAAAAACCAGCGAGCATAAATATGAAAATATTTTATTTGTTTATTAATGAATTAGATACTAATTAGACAATACTATGGACATAACAAGTTATTAATATCGTAGAGTTTTCTACAATTACAGTTTTTATTTGTCAGGTCTAGGTACGAATTGTATTTCAATGTCAGTACAAACAAAATTGCAATCGTTACTATAAAACATCGATTTGAAGTGCCACGTTCCATAAAAGTATTTTCCACCGTAGTATGTTTCCATCATATCTTGGAAGTTTAAACTAAAATGATAGTCACCCTGCAAAATAAATTAGTATATTACTATACACATCTTAACATTATCAGTGAACTCCTTTCACCTTATTGGAAAGGACTTTCAAATAATAATGACTAAAATATTATACTTTGTCCAATTCTCATAAACTTAATCTCAATGGAACTCCTATGGCCAATTCAGAAAACTTCTTTTGAAAGGCCTGGTAAAGATTGCTTACTACGAGGCTCTTTTAGGGTACCAAGCACCCTTGAAGTGCTGCGTCTGGCATCCGATTGATTTGTGCCACCAGGTGCGTTAAATTGTAAGGAAGAGCCTGTTAAGCATCAGAAAGTTGATGAAAGTTTCAGATAGGCGTAAATGCCTGATAAGAATATTTTATTCCGTCGCAGAGCGGTATATTTCCTTCGTATATCATATGCTCAGTATAGGAAAGAGGCAACCTAAAGAAAAAGTTTCAAATGGCTCAAACAATCCGACTTCCTATCTGTAGTAAATGCAAGTCGGCTGTAAGGATTACTTTAAACGTTGAGGCCCTTTGTACGTTATAATATGCTGTACTTCTGTTGATATAAACTGCATTCATTGTGCTCAATAAAGATTATTCTATTCTACTTATTATATTTGCGGTACGATACCTTAGATATTACACATTTGTTGTTAACATTAAACAAAGCTTTAAGTAGTGGCTTCAGAAACAAATTGTCGCAAGGTTTGTTTAGTGATAGTCGCATCGTATCTGGACTACCAGTGGAAGAGGCTATCACTTTAGCCTGAAACACCAAAATATTAAAGCGGCTCATCCACGTCTGGTATAGTGAAGGACTATGTTGTTATATGAAACTGGCATCAGCCTCGATATAGCAGAACCACATGACATCTCTTTTCGGAGATGTATGGGGCGCTTGAAGATTGATGAATGCTGAGTTGTCACTTGGCGCGATATTTGCTACTACGTACTGCGGTTTGTCAAATGGTAAGCGCCCTAACATAATATGCGATGACTGGACCGCGGCCTGTAAAATACTCGTAGCGATGTCACGAAGGTCGATATTTATTGGCTAGTTCTGTCGACGAAAATCAAGACGATAGATATGTAGTACCAATTTAACATCTATATATTTAAACAAAAGCTGGTACATGACAAGGGATATATCAATGACAGGACGAATGATTATTGTTTTAAGAGAATTTTGGCAAACAAAATATTAAATCACACCTACTAAGATATATAGCGTAATAATATATCAAATAATTTACAAAAACACTTACTTTATCAGGTATGATATTTTCTTTGACGACAAAATCAACGGCCGCACTAGTTTCATTGTCTATGTTTGTAACTCCTGAAGTACAATCCTTAGACTTCGGCCCTTTGCAAAATTCAAACTTTTTTAAAATCACACGGAATTTGCCCTGAAATAAAATATAAGTTAAATATATCATGCTGAATTTATCCTATTAGTAACTGAATTCAAAAAACTCGACACGGATAGAACGCATACAAATCTTTCTTATGTTTACACGGTGCCATTTAATTGGTAGATTTAGTATTTAAATACAGTTTTGATTTAGGTGGCATGCGCTCACTTCTCCTAAATATGTACCTACATACATAAATAGCTTTACGCCTCTATGCCCGAAGGGATTGTCACTTAATCACAGGTGTATTACACTTACATTTTGCGAGCTATAATTTAGGGCTAATGTTATAGGGGGCGAATCTAGGTCTAATGTTATTGCCGTAACTAGCCTAAAGGCAGATTCCGTGCTGTTGAGAATTGATTTACAGAATAACCCAATAACACTCTGCCTTACCCGGGAATTAAATCCGAGCAACTCACAATAGTCACATTAGTTCCCATTGCGCCGCAAAGGCGCAGTACAACAATATTATATTATGGATATGTGGGTGCAATACGCCGAGGACAGGCTCCTGCTAATAAAAAGTACTTACATACGCCTTATCTGAATTTAAATATGCAAATGTAGAAAGAAATATTATACAAAATGTATATAACTTAACCATGATGAATGATAGATATACGACCTATCCTACAATGAAGTATTATTTTAAACGATAGATGGTTAAGTAAACGTTTATAAAATATGAACTAGAAATAGTTAATGGAGGTCATTACGCTGTCTATGGAACAGATACAATCTTCAGCTTTGTTTAGCGGAAAATTATTGTTATTAAGCTGAACACTGTTTAATTCATAATAGATAATAGGTTCAATTTATTTTCCACTATACCTACTACTAACTGTAAGGTGTTTTGTTGTCTTTCTTTGGCTGTTTAATAATTCTATATGGTATTATAAATTGAGAATAGGAAATTGAGTTACGATTGTGGTATGCGACATTGCAATACAAGTAACTAAAGTATAGACACCTAGACGTAATGCATTTGGATCATATCGAAAATGCTTTACGAAAAGTGGGAGATTATTAACTTCCAAAGGATATTTAAACTTCCCGAGTAGGTGATGCGTAGAGCAATTTCTCGGTATAAATATTAATAATCAACTATATAATTTTATTTATTATCAGTAATATAAAAATAGCTATTCAATAGGCTACATATTCGCACTGAGTCTGGTATAATGCCTGACAAAGATGGCGATCGGTTAGTTAATAAAACTTTTTAAAGTGGTCGGCAATGGGTTAATGTCATAGATAGTATTGTAATTCAGAATATTCAATAGATTTTTTCACGCCTGTATATTCCAGATGAAGTCAGACAGAGATGTATTTTACCTACATTTCAGGCCATCAGATATTCAAAGTTTTTATTTATTATTATTAATTATTGCTCATTTAACTAAAATTTGTCTGCACCGATAACGCAAACGTTGTAGTAGTCGAATTTCACCACCATACAGTACAAAGCTTTATGTGATCCACAGATATGTTCTAGACAAATATGTTTGGTAATTGTAAAGTCTTGCGTGACAAGGGGATTGTCAATAGTGCGGGTTTAGTTTGTTTAAAATATATAATAAATACTTAGCTAAGGTATATCGGCTGTATGGTGCTTATTGAGGTTTTAATTAATGATAAAGCAACAATAGCTGAGTAGCAATGTTTGAAAGTGTCATAAATAGTAAAAATATAACTCAAACTTACTTACTATAATGATTCTAAGAGGGGGTGGCATGTCTAAAATGTGTCAATATGCTAACACAGGTGAAAAACTCATATCCATCTATATCCAAAAGCGATAAAATATACGTATTTAAGGCGAATGAGTGACAAAGATTGTCCACGAGAGTATATAAGGCAATGTTAATAGTTCGCGTAAGTTGTTAAGGCTATTGGCGGCCAACAACCATTGAGATCATACCTAACATATATTTCAATGCTAACAACTAACGCACTACAAATATAGCAATCATATATTGGAAATGAAGACAAAGGCGAATTTCTTCAGATCAAATCAGATACGTTTTAGTGAAAGCACTTTCCCTAGAAAGGAGAAAGCATAAGGCAAGAGAAATATAGATCGTAGCCAGTGGAAATGCGTAGTTATTGCATACCCATCTCACAGGTGTAAATATTTAGCATTTAATATGTTATTACGATTTTTGCAATACTCGATTTGCTGGTTGTAGATATTGATATATCTGGTATGGTAATTCTAAAAGACACCAAAAACCATATTGTTTATTGACAATGTCAAACAATTGTAAGTGTAGAAGCTTGTGGATCATGAGCTCAATCCTACGGATCCAGAGTTTTTTTAAATGAGTTTGGAGGCAAACAAGCTGACGGATCGCCTGATGGTAAGCGGTTACCGCCGCCCATAAACACACACAACACCAGAGGAGTTACAAATGCGTTGCCGGCCTTTTAAAAAGGAGTACGCTCTTTTCTTGAAGGTTTCTTGAGAAATTTAAAGCCGAGGCACCAAAAGGTTTATTAGGTTTTTCTGTTAAGACATGTTCAATAGCAGTCCGGCAGGCGCTGTTTTAACGCGTATTTCGAAAAACAAGTAAAGCTGTTGATGTTGTGAGTAGCGCCTGTTATCGCTCCTTTGTTATAATTTATATCAGACTATAAGAGAGAGAGAGAGAGAGGGTATAGAGAGTGCACGTGTGTTTGCGCATTATAATATCCAGATAACTAGTCTCCGTTAAGATTGACCTTCGCTTTCGAAATTCGATCGAATTTCGAAAGCGAAGGATACTTACTGTATGATATTTGCAGCATGATTTTTTGTAGGTACCTACTTAGAGTGATGCACAAGCATACGGCATGCCTGATGTTGTAGGTTGATACATGTATCATACATGAAAAACATATAACAAAAGCCACTAACCAATTTATACATATAAACTGGTCATTGTGCAGTCTGCAATATTATAAAAAAAACATAAATTATATGAATTGGTTAGCAATTTATATAAATTAAATATATAATGTACTACCAAAACTCTTTTAGAGAAAAAAGGCAAATTATATTTACAGATGCATAGCCACGTAAATTATTGCTATTTATCGTCATTATTTTAATTGCAAGTAACTTATACTATTTTATGGATTTCAAATTCAAATTCATATTCTATTTTTATTATGGATGCATAAATACAATTAGTAAGATTAAATAAGTTAGTTAAACCGATATTTTTATCATCGTTCCATTGAATGCGTTTAGCAATAAAATTGATGCAATACCCTTAGGATGTCGCTAGGCACAGTCAGCAACATATTAAGAAGTGGCAGAAGGCATGCGCCTACCACTTATGTCGCTGACTATACCGAAGAATGCAGTCATTCAAAATTCATATATGTATAGTAAAGTTCTAACACATAAAATTACTATCGTTGTATTTTGTTAAAAGTATTGGCCTTTTTTAAAAATTTGTAACAACAGAATAATAATTACTATTTTCTTTTTGAGAAAATTTCTAAATGTTGTCCTACTGATGTCGCAGTATTATCAGTGCAACTGCTGCCTACTATGTTTTTTAATTGTTTGCAATGCTTGCTATATTATTTTATTATTAACTAGCTGTTCCCTGCGACTTCGTCCGCTTAGATTTTAACTAAAAAGTGTTTGTCTCCGCGGAACCCTATTTTTTTCTAAAATAAAAGTAGCCTAAGTTACTCCTTATAACATCAGCTATCTGCCAGTGAAAGACCCGTTAAAATCGGTTTAGCCGTTTTGGAGATTAGCCGGAACAAACAGATAGACAAAAATTTAATAAATAGATGTTTTCGTATAGGTACCTTATATACTTTCATATGCATTAGATAAAAAGCTGTTATTTTGACATTACAAACAGACACTTCAATTTTATTTATTTGTATAGATGTATAGATGATTTTATATATATTGAATTATCGATTCAGTTAGATAGATATATTGCATCCAATTAGGCGTTATTTGGCGAAAATCCATTGTAATAAAATTATTAGGAAGAGACATCGATCAAATATACCATAAATGCACGTTCTTGTAATAAATCAACCAAATAATGTCTCCGAATTGAAGTGTACTTATAGTTGTTTACTCGTTCGACTATTTAAAAATAGTCCTAAAGTGAATATAAATTCAACTTAATATAAACCTTAACACTTAGTAATAGTGTCGTAATACTTATGACAAAGTATCATAAATGTTTTCTTCAATCTCTCACTACGGTAAAAATATCATATTATGTAAACAAAACATTCTCAAATGAACCTTATAGTAATTAAAATTAAGTGTAAACTCGTCGCAACAATTATGCGAGTGTTATTTTTTTGACTATAGGCATAATATGATATTCTTACCGCTCGGAACATAGAAAGAAGGAATGATAGAGTCGTTATCCATTTTAAAATATTTTTTAAATCTTTGATTGGACGTGTAACTAAATTTACGTCATCGAATGACAACAATTTGATAATAGTTTACGGGAGTTTAGTATGTCAAATAGATCATTAATAAGCATTAAAAATTGGATGGTAGCATCAGAATGATCAAAACCAGGTAATTTTAATTCTTGACAGAACTGGAATGCTTTTGCCACACTACGACTCATCAACTGTGTGGCTAATTTGACCATCATAATTTCATTTTAAAATTCTATGTCTATTGTTTAGTTTGGTGGCTAAATTTAAGGCAAGTTTTTGTTGTAAACTATTTAAATCATGGAGTAACTGCAACCTAATCGCGTGTAACTTGGTAACATTGGGGTCATACCTCGGTCGAGTTTGAATATGGGCCCTGTGGGTCAAAAGACCCCCGAGATGTAGGGGTCACAAGGTCACATGTATTTTAAATAGCAAAATGGCTTCATTTATATGCAGAGTGCCCCCACTCTGCATATAAATGTGCTGATTCGATTTGGTTGCTGCTATTTGCTGTCGAGTTTTGTCTTGTGTTGCGTTTTGCAATACAACATGCCCAACAGTGGACATGATACCCAACAAGTCATGATGCCCAACAGTGGACATGATGCCCAACAGTGGACATGATGGCCAACAGTGGACATGATGTCCAACAGTGGGCATAATGCCTAACAGTTGGTATGACGCCTAGCAGTGAGCAAGATGCCCAAAAGTGGACATGAGGCCCAACTGTGGGCATCATGCCCAGCAGTAGGTACGATTGACTTGTAACTTGGTGTGCAGACACCTTGGGGTCATACCTTGGTCGAGTTTGAATACGGGCCCTGTGGGTTGAAAGTCCCCGAGATATAGGGGTCACAAGGTCACATGAACACCAAGAGGTTAAATACTGGGTTTTTACACCCATGTCGTTAAATAAACAATCATTTTCTGGAAAAATTTGTAATATTTTATTTTTACATTATGCCGTATTAGTTCCTGTCGTAATCTGTTATTTTATGCATATTACTTGTACAAAGTAATTTCGATGTTTCACATCTGGCAGGCATCCCGTGACGGCTCATGTAATTTTTTTTTTAAATAGTTTTTACATATTTTCACTACACACTTTGGCATCGTGAAACGTCACATTGCTAGCGCAGTCATAAAGTGGCTGCGAGGCGCGAGCGAAATTGTGCATACGGCTGATTTATGCACAGTTTTGTTGGCGCCGTTTTCGGAACCACGATCGTGCATCTAAGGTATATTTGATCGATGGGCAGAGAGGACTTCTCTTCTCAATAATGTTATTTCAGTTAGACTATCTTAAATGAGAATATTTTAGTTACGGTATATAAAATGAATTGTGCTGAAATGTTAACTATGAGTACCTATAGAAATATCGTCAGCTTAACCTTTACGCTTATACTTTCAAAAGGAGCCATTGTGTGGAATTAATGAACACTTTTGTCACGTAAGTTCTTTTTAATTTTATGGGTTTATCAACATACTTGATTGGTGAATAATTGAACATTTACTCGTAATTCGGTTGTGCCCGAATAAAAACATATATTAATTGAATTGAAACCATTTTTGGAGAAATTTTAGACACGTATTTTTAAACATACACATTTTGTTCACTGTTGGCCAACATTTTCATTTCTCCTTTCCGTTGAAAACCATTATAATATGATTTAAACCATTACCTTATCCATCTGTACACAGAGTGCTAGATGTAGTTAAGCCACAAAACACGCCATTATGTGAAATCGTTTAGAAACAAAGAATAGTAAATTGATCATTTACCCTCCTATGCCGACGATATTACTAATTTGTTTTATTCGTATTTCTTTTTTATTTTAGACACGTGCGCTATGTAGTATATACTCAAAGGTGGAATAGTGCCCTGTAGATGAACGTCAGTCAAGAATTACAAGTCTGAATAGCATATATGTATAGCAGCAGGGTTTGTCACCATTTTGATCCATTCTTACTATAATAAATGCGAATGTGAGTTTGTTTGTTTCTTACGCTTTCATCGGTCGAGTAAGGCGAATTACTCGACCGATCATTATGATATACACAACACAAAATAATGAAACAATACTATATTAAACATTATAATTAAGCTTTTACATTAATTGGTGTTCTTAGGATTAATGGCTATCTGAAAAATGGTACAGGTGAAATTGCATTCGTCATTATAAAATATCGATTTGTACGTCCAATTACCAAACATAAAAGTAGGACCGTGGTAGTTGCTGATTATTTCTGCTATATTCAAGGTAAATGTATATGCGTCCTGAAAGAAAAACAAGAACTTATGGTAAATAAAATGGTCTACAAAATATGGTCAGTAAATACTGGTGTTAAGGAATGGGGAATATTGTGAAAACTAAAATTGACCGGAAAATAATTCAAATCATACCATGTTCCTCGAATTAGACATTATGATATCATAATGCCTAATTCGAGGAACATTGTTTAAGCATCGTATAAATTCTAGCAAACCTGGTTTTCAGTATGTTAATAACTTCGCTTTATGGTTTTATACAAGAAATTTTATCATAATAATATCAGCTCCGTATTAAACTGTCCCATTGCTTGGCACGGGCCTCTTCTGACTGTGAGAGGGTTTAAGCCATGGTCTGCCACGCTGACCCAATGCCAGTTGGCAGACTTCACATATCTTCGAGAACATTATGGCACAGTCTTATACATGCAGATTTAATTACACAAAGCGAGCGATAATAAACTACCTATTTAATATGGACAAAACTTCGAAAAGACAGAGATTCGATTACTCGGGGTCTTATGAGAAATTTAGTCGGGATTTAGCAGATATTTTTTATATACTTACTTTTATAAAGGAAATCGTGTAGCTTGGTAAGGAAATGTTATGCGAAGAGATGATACGTATGTAGGTAAGCAAGTGATGAATATGAAGGTAGAGGGATGAAAAGGGAGAGGAAGGCCAAGGAAAAGATGGATGGACTGTGTGAGGATGGATATGAAAGGGAAAGGGTTAAATGATCAGATCACGGGTGACAGAGAAGTATGGAAGCGAAGGACATACTGCGCCGATCCCAAATAAATTAGGACCAGGGCAAGAGGATGATGACTAATGACTTACTTTTATAATTACACAATTATTCTTGAATTTGAACATTGCCTGGAATAACGGCATAAAGAATATGTGATCACAAACTTTTGGTATTTGCATTTTTATAATCTCTTCATTGTTGAGGGTACCAGTTACCTTTCCCTTAAAAAAAGATGATATTATTTATTCACACCGTGGCTCAGTTAGATTTTAAGTGGACATAGACACTTACACACATACACAGACTTTAACAAGCAGGATATATGCTTGTAAAGACGAATGGAAGTATTTTAGCAGTTATTATTATTATCCCATTGTTGGGAAGGCTAAGGTTCTAAACTTCTTACTCTGATTGAAGGGAGATCTTGTCCTATCATAACATGACAGTTGATAGTAGCAATTCCCGTCAGAGTTATCGTGGTATTAGCACAATCTTTGCGTTTGGGACCTTTGCAACTTTTGCCACTAAGAAGACGCATCTCAAATTGACCCTGAAATTAAATTCACATTGTTAATTTTATTATACATTAAAACTATAACGTGAAAAAAGACAAACCACACTAATTTTATATTTTTGGAGTGGGTTATTTTGTGATAGGTATTAGGAATGTCAATCTGAGACCGTTTAATTACCGCTTTTGGGATAAAAGATTTTTCGTTTTGACCAATGGTAAACACTGAATAGGTAGTAAATCAATCAAGTCAATCAATCAATTTTTTTCTGATCATGAAGATATGTCTGTGTCTTCTTTGATGAATAACATTAACAAAAATATATTCATGTTTTCTGACCAAATAGGAGTAGGTTTTAGTGGACTAATTAATTCTCATACAGAGTCGCCTTGCAAAAATATTTGTTCCCCTGGGGCTAGGTTAGGTTCTATAATTGATAAGTTAAAAACTACAAAATTAAATGCAGACTCAACAGTAATATTTCTTTATGGTGACAGCTTATCTGTCACTAAAAAAGAAACAATCCATTTGACAGAGGTAATAGAATCATTACATTATAAAGTAGGGTGTAACTTTATTCTTTGTGCATTACCATATTCATATGTACTAACACATGAACAAAATAGGAATATTGAAAATTTAATTTTTATAACAGTACATGTTATAACAATTATAGTTTATTTTTTGACACTAATAAGTTTATTAGTAAATTTTTATTGACTAAAGATACAATGTATCTATTTTCTTTTTATAAAAAGCAACTTGCTAAATTATTAGCATTTAATATAATATGTAGCGACTCAGGTACCAGTAGGGTAATTAAGGTTTTAGGACATAGTAGTATTTCTACTACAAATTCAAATATTGACACTTCTATTAGTTTAAACTGTTAGATGAGACAAAGGATAGGCATACACACAGTATTAAACTAACTCATCAGAATATTCAGGGTCTATCCGGCAAGGAGTTAGAATTAGATTTATTTTTTAAACAACATAATATTCAAATATGTTGCATAACGGAACATTGGTTAAGAACTAATCAATTAATATTTAATAACGAATATTATTCAATTGTAAGTGCGTTTGTAAGAAAGAAGTAAGTGCGTTTGTAAGAAAGAATTCTATACATGGTGGCTCTCTAATATATGTATGTAACAATCTAAAATGTAAAGAACGTAACGATATAGTAAATCTTTCTATCGAGCGCACTGTTGAACTATCCTGTGTGGAATTAGAGCAACATGTCATAGTTTGTGTATACCGACCACCGCAAAGTGATTTTAGTGTATTTGAAACCGTAATAGAGAATATTTTAAAACGCTTGAGTTCTAGTAATAGGCATATAGTAGTGTGTGGTGATTTTAATGTTAATTTACTTGAGCAGTCAGCTGTCTCTTTAAGACTTATTAGTTTATTTAGATCATTTAATTTACAGCATTTATTTTCTGAACCCACTAGGATCACTTCACAATCTGCTACCTGCTTAGATAATGTATTTTGCGACTGCCAATTTCTAAATAGGGCCATATTGAGTGAACTTACATCTGACCACTGTGGGCAAAAGGTAGTATTTCCTATGAGTACAATTCATATAGAAAATAAGGTCACATGTAGACCGATGACATCTAATCGCTTAAAGGAATTTAATGACAACATAAGTCTCAAAGTGGTCAATATGGACCTTTCTCTGGATAGTCCAGACGAACTATATGAGTCTTTACTTAACATAATTACTTTAGAATATAATAATATTTTTAAATGTAAGACTTTTAGTCAGAATAATAGGATTAAGTTTTGTGACTGGGCAACATCTGGGATATATAGAAGTAGAGCAAAGCTATATGAATTATATGGTATGAAACAATACAATTTCGATCCAAATTTTATTCAATATGTTAAAAATTAATCAAAATTATTTAAAAAGGCTTGTGCCACTGCCAAGTCCCTTTACCTAAAAACTAAAATTCAAAAATCTAATAATAAAATTAAAACTACATGGAACATTATTAACAATGAAACAGGTCGCAGCAAGGTGCGTGATAATAAATTTGAACTGAATATAAATAATAGCGTAATTTCAAATAATTTGGATGTAGCCGATACATTCAATAACTACTTCGCAAAAATACCTTTAGACATAACTAGTACCCTTAGGTCGAGCAGAATACTTGGTTAGGGGCAACGTGGAAGAGTGCAAGATACTATTTAGTTTTGAGCGTGTACATCCGTATGATATAATAAAAGTATTTAAGTCGCTTAATTCAAAAAAATCAGCTGACTTCTGGGGTATTTCGGTAAAATTAGTTGAAAGTATTATTGTTAATATAGCGCCACACCTAGCCGCAATATTCAACGGATGCATTGATGTGGGCATTTTTCCAAACTTAACGAAATGTAGTAAAATAATACCTTTATTTAAAAATGGTTGCAAAAGTGACCCCAGTAATTTTAGACCGATTTCAATATTACCTGCTATTAGTTAAATATTTGAGAAGATTATATTACAGCAATTAGAGAGCCACTTCAGTGTAAACAATTTATTTCACGCAGATCAATATGGGTTTAGGAAGGGCCGTTCTACGATAGATGCGGGTGTTACGCTTTTAAAACATATATTCAGTGCCTGGGAGAATTCGCAAGATGTCATTGGCGTATTCTGTGATCTCTCTAAAGCCTTTGACTGCGTTGACCATCAAACGCTGTTGCGAAAACTCAGGCATTATGGCATCCGAGATACTGCACTTGACTTAGTTGATTCCTACCTAAGCGATAGACTACAACACGTTGATATCAACGGAAGTAGATCTTCTGGATTACCAGTCACAATGGGCGTGCCATAGGGCTCGATTTTGGGACCCTTTCTGTTTTTAGTGTACGTAAATGATTTGCCGTTCTTTGTTTAGGATTTGTGTGACATTGTTTTATTCGCGGATGACACATCCCTTATTTTTAAAGTAGACCGAAAAGCACCAAATTTACGTGCTGTTAATGATTCACTCGCGGAAGTCCTGGACTGGTTTACGACGAATAATTTACTACTTAACTCTACAAAAACTAAATGTATCAAGTTTACATTGCTAAACGTAAAGAGTCCTAACGTGAATATAATTTTAAATGATGAAATTATTACTTTTGTTCAATCTACAGTCTTTTTAGGATTAACTTTAGATCATAAAGTTCAGTGGGGGCGCTCAAATATCGTGTCTTGCAGGGAAACTTAGCTCAGCCGCATACGCAATTCGGAAAGTAAGACAGCTTACTGATATAGATACTGCAAGACTATGTAGTATATTTCAGTTACTTTCATAGTGTCATGTCCTACGGTATATTATTGTGGGGCAAGGCAGCTGATATTGAGACAATTTTTATTCTTCAAAAGCGTGCAGTACGTAGCATTTATAATTTAGGACCACGAGTTTCCCTAAAAGATCGATTTAAAGAAATAGGCATACTTACTGTTGCGTCGCAATATATATTTGCTAACATTATGTTTATTAAACATAACATTTACTTATATAATTACATAAAGTTCACAATACATTTGCGGGACTCGGTATACGTTTTTTTAATAAATTACCTATTAATATAATTAATTTACCATTGTTTAAATTTAAAAACGCCGTTAAAAACAACTTATTCGGAAGGGTTATTATTCAGTCAACGACTACTTAAATGACAAAAACTCATGGAGCTAGTTGCTTGTTGCATACAGGATTCAAAGATCTGTATTACTTATAAGTCAATTTAAGCCTTTGCATAGTCACAAAGTGTAAGTGTATGCGCCATCATGCCATCCTACTGTCTATTTTAGATTTATATTAAATAATATATCTTAGCTCAAATTATTTCCTCCCTATAATATTATTAAGTTATTATTGTTATTATCTTTAGTTTTTATAGTCAGTAGTATATGGCATAATGGCTGTAACACCTTGTTAATCTGAGTTGTAAAATACTGAAATTATATTTAACTGACGATTTAAAAGAGTGGCCGTGAGTTTCTTGCAGGTTTCTTCTCATAGGTTTCTTCTCATTCCCTTTGCCTGAACCTAGCAACTAACCTAAATGTAGCTTCAGTAACTTAGTAAACTCACTAACCAATATACTTTGACGTTCATAAGTGTTACTTTGTGACCTAAACGAATAAATGATTTTTGACTTTGACTAAGTACCATTGTACAATTGGACTACAGAAAAACGTAAATATTGGTATCTAATCCTGTTGAAACAAGCAAACAATAAATGTCCCAGTACGAGAGTTTAACCAACTCACAATCTTTCCACACCTCGATCCTTAATTCAATTTAATTAATACCAGCTCGATTTCCAATACTCGATTTTTAAACCCAGCTGTACAAATCTTAACTAATATTATAAATGCGAATGTGAGTGCGTTTGTTTGTTATGCTTTCACAACTTTACTACTCGACCGATCATAATAAAATTTCGCATACACGTTGTCAGGGAAACAGAAAAGTTCAAAGGGTACCTTTTATCCCGGAAAAATACAGTTACTAACCTTTTTTTTTTACGTGGGGGAATGCATTGACGCATATCCCTCCGCGGGGGCGGGCGGAGCGGTTATGTCGGACTCACCAGGGTAAAAGAAAAAGATGTTGAAATGATGATAATGGACCTCCCGGAATACCGACTAAAACTACCACGGTGTTCCTCGACAAAACCGCTATCAACGGGGCCGCGCGAATCACTTGCACATGCGCCGAGGTTTCGGCGGGGTCGCAACCTTCTCACTGCCCTTTGGCGCTTCTCACTTTAAATCCTACTATCTCTATCTATTGGACCCGAGTAGATAGGGTTTTGGGGGGAGAACTACGAGTCTACTCCTTTGGACCAGGGTACTGCGGGGTCAAGAAGCCCACTGCGCCTCGAAAGGTGTGTTCTATCGACCGCTGATTAGAGTGCGCGGTGCCTGATATTGGTGTTGGACTCGCAGGGGTATGTGGTTAGCCGCTGAGGACGACATGGTCGTTGCTCGGCAAGCACGTGGTGTTCGAGCGACGGACTCAGGGGCGGCTAGCGTGAACCAGTCGGTCCCGCGAGGCACGGGGTTGCCTTTAGCGAAGTGGCAGCGTGATTTCGCTGCCACAACGCATCTCGGGCGCTTGCCTGCTTAGCAAGTAAGAGTCATACCTAGAGTGACTCGGGCCACACCCGGCCTGTAGGCCTATTTCGGTAGGCGTATGGATGTACGTCGGAGTGAGAGAGTCGGAGAGAGAAGTGAGCGTGCCTTATACAGCTCCGGTACCATACTGGAGATATGGGCTACTCGGCTTCTCCGTCGGCTTCAGCGAGGTTTTCGTTAGCAACACCCAGAGTTGCGAGTAGTGAGCGGCTTTATTGCTCCGGTACCTATTTGGAGAATAGGTAGTGTCACTTGGGCAAGAGGTAGCTCGCTTACGAGAACTGAATCTCTGAGGTTAGGGTGGAGAGTCGAGATTTGGGGACAAGACCTGTCTATAATTGGTCCCTGAAGGTGCTTTCGGGCACTGGAAGGAACAGCGGCTTTCACTATATAACCAAAAGGTTGGGTGAGTGGGAACGCTATATCATAAACTTGAGTAGCGTATAGAGGAAGGGTCTGTCCCCCCTCTGGAGGGGAGACGGACTCGACACAGAGGCGTGCGTAGGAACACGCACGCCGCCTCTCGGACCTGGTCCTGATCAGATGAAGGGAAGGCCCACGAAGCCCACCACCCCCAGATCAAACCTCAGGGTGGCTGGAGGTCATCTCGCACCCTCCGGCGCTCGGCTTTGCGGTTGAGGACAGGGTTTAAGCACTCCCTTTCCCGCTCCGCCGCCTCCTTGATGGAAATCACTACCTCACAGAAGGAGGCCACGGAGTAGCTAACATTTCTTTTTTATTTTTTTTACGCGGGGAAATGTGCAATCACATTCCCCATCGCCGGTTTTGGGGCGGGCAATGGGGATATGTCAGGATCCAGCCCCTACTATAGATTTGGGCTGAACCGACTAAAACTACCGCGGTGTTCCTCACACCTTTATGGCGGGGCCGCGCGAATCACTCTCGCATTCGAATCGCGACCCTGCCGAAGGTTCGACCCGCCGATGGACGTGGCTGGTCCCACACAACCATCACACAGAACAAAAATTGGCGGGACCTAGTCCCTTACGACAAAACGGGGGACCTGTTCCCCCTTCCGACATCGAGAGGCATGCGCGGAACACGACCGCCGCCTACTCGGACCTGCGCTGATCGGGCGGTGGACGGCCCCAATGGGTCCACCGCCCGCAGGCTTCTACTCAAGGTGGCTGGAGGTCGTCCCGCGCCCTCCTGCGCCCGGCTCTACGGTTAGGGAGAGGGATTGAACGTTCCCTCTCCCTCTCCGCCGCCTCCTTCACTAACATCACCTCCTCACAGAAGGAGGCGACGGCGTTCCAAGGCGTCTCACTTGAAACCATGGACAGAACCATAGTTTCGAGTGAGAAGACGACCCTACCGACTGCCGCGTGCATGACACGGCGTTGCGTGGCCCAAGCAGGGCAATCTGCCAATGTGTGCAACGCCGTGTCTTCGACAACGACGCGGCAGTCGCCGCAGTGATGACAACCGGGCGTCTCCTGTTTGCCTATTCGACACAGGTACCGACCGAAATAACCGTGGTCGGTCAGCACCTGCGTCAGACGAAACGTGAGGGCGCCATGACGCCTCTCCAGCCACTCTCTGAGTACGGGTCTTACCGCCACGATTGTGGCGTGCCCGGCGCTGGGATTGACAAGTCGTTCCTCCCATTCTGCCACTAGGATCCCGCGGAGCCCGCGCCGCCGCACCTCGATATCGCGATGCGACGGCATTTCACCCCGTACCAGTGCCTCCTGGCGCCATTGAAATAGCGACGCCAGGAGCCCAGCCTCTAGGTCCCAGGGCGATGATCCGACAAGGAGGCTCGCTGCCTAGAAGGAAATCGTGCGGTAACCTCGAATTGCCCTGACGACGATGACGCGCTGTAGCCGCCGAAGAGCGGCCACATTTTTGGCCGTTAGGGTGTTGGCCCATACGGGTGCTCCGTATAGAGCCTTAGCCCGCACGACTCCCTCGTAGAGCCTCCGGCAGGAGGCGTTTGGCTCCCCTAAATTGGGCAGCAGGCGCGCTAACGCGCCTGCAACGCCCAGAAGACTGGGGGCCAAACCCCGAAAATGTGCAGCAAAGTCCTACCGGCTGTCGGGTACGAGACCCAGATACTTGAGAGTCGACCCGACGCCGATGCGGACCCTTCCTACCATGATAAGCTAACCTAACTAACCTTAATTTACGCGAGTTAAGCGGTAAAATCTATTTTGGTATAATTTATTTTGATTAATCCGACGGCAACGAAAATTATAAATTAGAAGCTTGCCAATAAGCATTATATTACAAAGGAATGAATGCATGTAATACTCACATAATTCTTAACAGAACTCGCTTCAGTATACAATATAAAAAGCATAATGCATAACAAAACTTGTATGGTACATATTGTCATTATTAATCAAAGTATATAAGTATATAAAATAAAACTAAAATATGGTAAGAGTACTCTATTCTATTGGACGATGTTATGTGATACTGAAACATCTTAACAATAATATTTATTGTCGCTTCAAGTAGATAGTACATTCATTTAGTAGTTTTACCTGGAAAGTTATCCAGGAGTTTTGAAAATTGGAAATCGGACCAAATGACTGTACTAACAAGGCAAATTTCGTTTGGAACTATGATAAAATTAAAACACTACATATTATATTTTAAAACAAACAAGTCCACCGTCGCGTCTGTTTGCAATAAACGCAAAAATTTATGAAAAAGGTTTAGGTTTATAATTTGTTAAGGTTTTGTATTACCCATGCGAAGCTGAGGCGGGTTGTCAAAATTCGAACATAATTGATTTAAATTTTAAGTTTGATAGTTATTAAGGTTTTATAGTCTAGATCATTAGTTTCAAAAGTGGTCCAGGTGGACCCCCAGGGGTCCACGGGAGACTCGGCGGGGGTCTATATAGACATGTCTGTGAATTATTATTTAGTAGTAAGAAATGTGTATCATTTGTTGGCGATCCAAATAAATAAATAAATAGACAAAAAAATGGGGGTTTACAACATCGCATTAGCCCAAACTAAGCAGAGCTTGTACTATGGGTACTGATTGTGTGCGTGTAGTGTTTTTTCATTAATTTAATGTATTTCTAATGCATATTTTATATAAATATTAGGATTCGCCCCTCCTTCTCCATTTTAACTTTAACTGTGCCAAATTCATACTCCTCCGTCTGCACAATTTTCGTAAAAAGGGGTACAAAGTTTTTGCTTCACGTATATAGATAAGCAGAAGACCCCTAACAAAAAGAAGTAAATGCTCGTAATTGTAATCCGTAATTATTATTCGTTACTATCTTTCTTTTATTTTATATTAAAAGAGCGGTAGAGGTAGAAACTGATTTAGCAATAGGAGTTACAAAGAAAACAATTGAGTTTCCAACATACAATAACATTCAAATTAATGTACATATTATTATGTATCTCATAGGATGCTAAATGGAATTTAATATTATTCAACTTACGTCAAGTATAAAATAAATTATTGGAATACTAGAATAATAATAATTAATATGTGTGGTGCACTGGTGTCCAGTACCATCCACCCAAATTGCTTTGATAAAACATACGTTATGCAAACTTAAATGTTATGGTTGGATGAATATAAACAGAGCATGTTTAAATAATAGATTTTGTTAGTCCCATTCAATTTAAAAAGCAAATATAGCTAACAGACTAACAAAATAAATTGTATTTATCGAACATATGAATCATGTAAAAATGCATTACATCGCCTGAGTACATAATACATAAGATGTAATAAAAAATAATACAATATTAATAAGATGCACGGATGGCATAGTGGTTTAAGTCATCGCCTCGCCACTGCCACTGCGTCGAGTGTTGTGGGTTCGATCCCCACACGGGACAAAAAATTGTGTGATCCATAAATAGCTGTTCTTAGTCTGGGTGATCTTTGTGTCCATTGTTTAAATGTTTGTAAAGTCCCTGCGACACAGAAGATATTCTTGTGCGAGAGATGTCTTTACAAAAAAAAGAAATTAATTAATTCTGCCGGTGGCTTTGTAAAGTTCACGTAAACGCATATTCTATCTGTTAATCCATGACGTGGTCTATCTGCGTACCAAGTATTATCCATCTTCGTATAACCGTTTACGCGTGACTGAGTATCGAACATCCATACATTTTCACATTCTTTCACATTTTTACTATAGAAAGCATAAGAGCAGGCTTTCTTTATCTGTATATAATTATAATATCAGCCCTGTACAAAACTGTCCCACTGAGCTGGGCCCGGGCCTCTTCTCCGTGTGAGAAGGGTTAAGCCATAGTCCACCACGCTGGTCCAGTGCGGGTTGGCAGATTTCAGATATCTTCGAGAACATTATGGAGAACTCTCAGATATGCCGGTTTCCTCACGATGTTTTTTCTTCATCGTTAAAGCGAGCGATAATTAACTATTTAGTATTAAACAGTGAATTATCGCTCGCTTTTCGAAGTTATTTGTGTATGCACCTGACTTCGGAAAGTCAGAGATACACGCCTTGGTATCGAACTCGAGACTTCTGCGGCAGTCCAATAAACTCCACTAGGCTGTCACTGCTTTTTTTAATTCGTGCGATACGAACAACAAGGCGGCTTCAGGCTGACTTTTTAAAATGAAGTTTTTTTACATTTTCTATGGTTTTACTTGCAATATTTTGAACGCACCGAGTTTTTAGTACCTAATAGCCAGAGAGTAATTTTTTATGCTAATAGCGTTGTCAATCAAAATATTATAAACGTCAATTTAAAGAAATTATTCCGTAATCCTTGGTCAAAATATAGCGACAAATGATGTTTTAAGTGCAAATGATTTTATATATATCGGTGGTAATCATGGAATTATGCTGTTTAGGCTTGGTGATGACAGGAGGAGCATTTTGGGCTGGTTCGGGACTAGACGGTAGACCAAAGCACCGAGATGAACAAACGCTGCTTGGAGGCACAATATGGAGCCAAATAATAATACCCATAGGCTTACTAATATCGATGATCGTTGAAGAACCTCTTGATATGTTGGTGCATGGATATTTTTTAGTCACTGGAGTTTTACTTATGATTATAACTGCAATTTCTTTGGTTTGTAATTTTACTTAAAGATCCTATTAGTAAATACTAAATTGTAGCTATATTTATTTTAAAAGGTTTGTAAATATTTTCATTGTCAATATTTTAATAAAACTACCAGTGCCAAAATGTATTTTTACACTGGTAGTGTTTACAATTTACTATGATGTATACTTTCTCTTAGTTTTACTATCATCATTGTTGAGAGACCGCTAGCATAGCGAATATATTCTAAGCCTATGAGTCCACCGCAGATCACAGCCCTCTTCTCGACTTAATCAGCTATCGAGTTTCTGCCGCATAAATATTTTATACTTACTAATGTTGATTAATTGTCTATCAGCTAGTTGGAGACACAGTATTTTTATATATCGGGTCGTCGTAGGTGAATGTTTTCTGCACTTCCCTTGTTAAAACTCTATTTATTTAAAGTATTATGCGACAATCCGTGTCCAATAAGCAACAAAACTTAGAATGATGATATAACATGCAATATTTTCTAAGTAATATGGTAAGGTATTGTTACCTACAAAAGGTAACAAGACCTTATAAGGATAAGAGTTTATTGAAATTAAATTACTATATACGGATTTTATCGCGTTGTTTATTTGACACTTTATTACAAAATTTTGAAAACGGTTACACTACTATTACTATTAAACTTTACAAATTTTTAAGCTAATTAAATTATTGTAACTATTAAAGCTATTTATACTATTACTATACTATTATACTATTTATATTTATGTTTACACTTTCCCCGACGTTTCGGTTGCTTTTCAGCAGCCATGGTCACGGGGAGACTAAGATGGTAGTTGTCTCAATGTTCCAGTGTAGTTATTTCAAAGTACCCGTACATAATTTAATCATGGGTGTTTCTATTTACGCAGAATGAGCTCAAAGTATCATGAAGTCTAGCTGTGGTTTGCTTCTTCTTGGGTTTGACTATTTGAATTACTGGATCCCAAGCTGGTGGTACAGGACCTACATTCCAACTATCTTCTCTATTGAAATTAGGATGTTTTTTAATTTCAATAGCCTCGCGAAGCATCCTTGGTAGAAATCGGTGTTCCTTAGCGAGCATCTGTAGTTTGTCAAATCTCAGGTAGTGGTTGGTCCCCTGTTGCACATGTTCACATACAGCAGATTTCAACGAGCGTTGGTGTTTTACATCAGCTATGTTTTCTTTTATGCGGGTGCCTATGCTTCTCTTGGTTTGACCAATGTATGAGAGTCCGCAGTCACAATCTATTTTATAGACCCCTGCATCTTGTAAAATTAGTAATTGGCACTTGACGGATAGTAAAAATTGACTTATCTTCGTTGGCAGCTTGAAGTGTGTTGATTGAAGCTCGCTTCAAGATGTAGCCAATCTTGTTAGTGACACCCTTTACATAAGGCAATATAGCAGGCTGGCGCTCGACTGTGGCTGGCTTTTCTCGGGATCTGTGACAGCGGCGCGGCTGTTGTAGTTTGTTGTTTTGCAGTACTTGCTTGACATGTTGAAGCTCGGCGTCCAGGTGTTTCTAGTCACAGATCCCGTGGGCTCTCTGAAACAAAGACATTCCCACGGTAGCTAACTGTTTAAGATGGTGGTGAGATTCACCGTTTAAGTACCTGTTTTTATGGGTCTTTTTCCTATATACAGTGTGGCTCAAAGTATGATCAGGATTCCTGATGACAAGTACATCTAAGAAAGCTAATGAATTATTTGCCTCTAATTCCATAGTAAATTGGATGTTGTTATTAATGGAATTAAGATGTTCTAGGAATATACTTACGCTATCTGTTGATAATATTGTAAAAGTATCATCTACAAACCTCTTATAGAAATAAAAGCATCATAATAAATTACAGATAATAAGTGAATGTAAAGCGATGAGAAGATTCTCAGATATCGCAGCACCAGTAAGACCAGGAACTAAACGACCAGCGACTATAGCCGAAGTGCAAGAATATGACAGGATTTACTTTGGAATAGGTATTTTGTTTGTGATAGCGTCAGTAATCAAGACGATAGAATTTTTGCTACTATTAATTTTTAAGAAACGATGATTACTCAAATTAGTGTATTAAGTGAAGATTACGGAATGACTCAGTTTACTCCTTCAATTTTTGTTTCACATTTTGGTTGGAATCTAACTTTAGAACGTGGTAATATTTAGACTTTGATGAATGATATTATTTTATTATTTACAATAAAGTTTTCTTTGAAAGCTACATTTCATTTCGTTTTACTGTTTATATTATTGGCTAACTTATCAGCGGCAAGTTAGCTATTAAGGGCACGTTCAGATGACAAGCGCTCAACGCGCGTTTTGATAACGCGCTTTTACAACTACATACATTTTATTCAGGCCGTACACGTGCTCACGCGCGTTTTAATAAAGCGCGCGTTGAACGCTGCGCTAGCGCTCAATGTTGTCAGCGCGCATCAATGCGCGCTTTGAGATCATTGGTTTTCTATGTTTCCGTTCAGTTCAGCGCTTTCGACGCGGATAGACGTATTTTAGGGTTCATCAGTATCAGTTCGTCCAGAAATCGTCCGAAATGGAAACCGAAGCTTTTAATACGGAATTATTTATAGATGAAATAGAGAAACGTCCTGCGATATGGGATATGATAAGTAGCGATTATTCAGATAGGAACTTAAAGAGAAGGGCTTGGGAAGAACTCGTCCTCATATTCTGTGAAGTGTCGCGTCGTTTCTGTTGTCGACATAAAATCACCGTTAAAACTGTTTCTATATCCATATTTGACAAATGTAAGAACTTTACTGAACCATGGTGGCCGCGGCAACGCGCGTTCAACGCCTGACAAGCGCATGTCATGTGAAGACTATTCAAAAATCTAGCGCGCATTCAACGCGCGTTGAACGCTTGTCATCTGAACGTACCCTAAGATGTTAATTTGAATATATAGAAGAAGCCGATAACTTTTATTTTCTGAGCAAATTGTTATATGTTTTAGTCAGAAAACTTTAAAAATGCTATGTTAAGAAACCGGCCAAGTGCGAGTCGGACTCACGTACCGAGGGTTCTGTACAAACCTGTAGGTATATAAGTAAAAGTTATGGTATTTTTATTACTAAATGAAATCCATAACATTATAATGTGGAAAGCTGGAGGAGCATAAATTTAAGACAAAGGTCTCTTTATCGTTTCAGTAATCCTTTATTTTGTATTAACAGATATAATTTATTTTATAACTATTATTTTATAACATTTGTTTCAACTTGATTCCTCTACGCGTTCATGAGGAAAAGGGTAATAAGTTTATAACCATTAAAAAAAAATATTATGTGATGTAACTAAAAATTTAAGGTTTACGAAATTTTTGCTTTATCTGTGCTATAAGACGTTGCTTCGTACCAAATTTCAAGATTCTGAGTTCACGGGAAGTAAGTACCCTGTAGGTTTTGATTCCCTTGCGAGTGTCGAAAATTTGCAGCATAAACGGTTGTATCTTTTGATTGCGTTGGCTTAGAAGTTTGATTTTTTCACAGCTCCAAGGGACATTAGACTTGAGTATTTGATATGAATTTCCGCTTGATGCCTCCACGCGTTCCTGAGAAAAAGGGTCTTGACAGACAGACAGACGGACAACAAAGTGATCCTATAAGGGTTCCGTTTTTTCCTTTTGAGGTACGGAACCCTAAAAATTAACTTTCAATATGATATTTTCACATAGTGCTTGTAAAATTAACACGAAATATATCGTAGTGTTTCTACGTGTATATAAACCTTACATCTGAAAAAATAAAAAATACAGATAGTAAGTTACGATTAATAATAATTCTTATTCAGAATTGTACACTTACGGTTTATTTAAAATTCAGTTTATTTATGTATAATACTTGCAATATTCTGGCGTTATTTCAGTCTCAAGTACCATAAAAAAACTATTAGTTTTACTGTTAGATACTTTTACTCAATTACTAACAACTAAACTCTAAATATATTTTTATGATGATCTAATTTTTTTAGACTTACATGTTGGTCTAGAACAGAGGTTCCCAGACATTTTTTGGCTGATCTCTTTTTTCTTTAGAAATTCTCGGAACTGAACCTACCACGGTAGGCGGGCTGAACTTTTATATTTTTTATTTTAGTAATTTTGCCGAATATCGAAAAACCACTGGTTGGATCTGAATATGGAATATGCATTATAAGTTTTTACAAGTAACAGTCGCTGAGCTTGTCGAACAGTCGGTGAAGTCAAGCCAACATTTTAGTACTTCACTATCGAAAGCAAATAAATTTTCGTGGACCCCCGCTTACGCATTGTGCACCTCCATTTTTTTGTCACGCCAACATAGACCCCCGTCGAGTCTCCTGTGGACCCCTGAGGTCCACTTTGGGAACTAATGGTCTAGAAGCTCCTTTTCTAGCTTCTACTATGACATTACATTTTATTACTGATCTTCTTGTGTTGCGTTTCAATAGATTACGTTAAAAAAATATAAAATGAGCCGTCACGGGACGCCTGGCAGATGTGAAACATCGATATTATTTTGTACAAGTAATATGCATAAAGGAACAGATTACGACAGAAACTAATATGGCATAATGGAAAAATAAAATATTACGATATTTTCCAAAAAATGATGGTTATTTATTAACATCTGAGTCTTCTTCGAAGAGGTTAATGAAAACACTGTGGGTCTGTGTGTCTGTCTGTTAGTGACAGGCATAGCTCCGGAACCACTGGACCGATTGACTTGTAACTTGGTGTGCAGACACCTTGGGGTCATCCCCCAGTCGAGTTTGAATATGGGCCCTGGGGGTCAAAAGACCCCCGAGATCTATATAATAGGGGTCACATATTTTAAATAGAAAAATATTGACTTGTAACTTGGTGTGCGAGGTATGAACACCTTGGGGTCATACCTCGGTCGAGTATGAATATGGGCCCTGTGGGTCAAAAGACCCCCAAGATATAGGGGTCACAAGGTCACATGTATTTTAAATGGTAAAATGGCTTTATTTATATGCAGAGTGGTGGTGTGCTGATTCGAGTTGGTTGCTGCTATTTGCTGTCGAGTTATGTCTTGTGCTATGTTTTGCAACACAACATACCCAACAGTGGGCATGATGCCCAACAATGGACATGATATCCAACAATGATCATGATGCCCAACAGTGGACATGATGCCCAATAGTGGACATGATGCCCAACAGTGGGCATAATGCCTAACAGTTTGTATGATGCCTAACAGTGGGAAAGAACCACCCTAATATATATATATATATATATATTAGGGTGGTCCTTATTTTTCGACTTTTGCATTATCCCCGGATTATATACATCTAAATATGAGATAAGATTTTTTTCTTTTTTTTTTGTTAAGGTTTAGAGGTCGCTACCAGCTGTCAAAGTTTTTACAAAAAGCGTTGAAGGACAGCTTAAATGATGGTTTCATTAATGTTTCATTTAAGTGTTTATATCAAATTTTACATGCAAGTGAAATCGCTCCTTACCCTCCTCCCCTCAACCCCTTTTTTGTACCGACGTATCGAGATTCGCCAGCCCCGCACTTCAGTTCTAATAAGTCATTAACGAGAGCGCACGCGTTTTATTTGTAGAAGTCATAGTAACGTGTTTCAACTTGCAATGGCGTCTACAAGTAGTGGACTCAGTAAAGCTACTAGAAATCAAAGTAAGGTTTGACATATCTATCAATTTATTATTCGAATTAAACGAATCAACGTTGCCATCCATCAGTGAAGTATTGCATTTGTTTTTTAGTACAAAAATAAAGAAAAGAAAAGCACTCGTAATTCTGCGACCTTGGCGGAATGCGAAGTTATAAATTTGTAGGAAAAGCTAGTATAGTTTTTAATTGGTTCAGTGGACAGAAAAAGTTTAAACAAATGTAAGAAAATAAAAGAGAAAGGAGAACGCCTTGAAAAATTGCACGAACGTGAAAACAAAGATATCTTGGCTTTAACAGAAAAGTGCTCTTCATTGTCGTTTCTTTCGTCGTCGTCTGCCACCACCAGTAAAGAAGCAACTTCATCTGATTGCGAATGCATATCAAAATTGTCCGATATGCAACCATCTCAGAAACGAGCTCGAAAAGACATTATTAACAGCCAATTAGCTTCCAGTCTTGATGTCTTTAAATTGAGTGACAGAAAAGCAACTATGGTCGTGACATCTACTTTGAAAAGTGCAGGATGTGATCCATCAGAATTTAATTTGACCTTAAAGGTTTTGAAAGCTTTAACAAAAAAATTGATACACTTGCGCTGAAAAAAATTCTAAGTCATTTGTGGTATTTATCAGAAGAGCTAGTTTCGTTTTTCGATGACGAAGTTTCAGTTCAAGTAAAGAAAAAAATGGTAGAAGCACTGAAAATTGAAGGCACAGAAGATTGCTTTAAAATAATGTTGCTTTAATGAAAGGATATAATAAATTGATTACAACCAATGAAGAACAAAATATTTGCTTTTGTTGGTGTAAGAGTATAGGAAGAGGTGCCCTAATACTAATAAGTCAACCCTTCTATCTTAAAAATAAATAATTAAAATATCTACATAATATCTTAATTCATAACAATAACAATAATTTTGTAATTTTTTTTATGTCCTGGCTTTATGAATAAAAGAATGCAACAAATACATATTTTGAGTTTTTATTTAAAATTCAAACCTTGGTAGCGAGCCCTAAATATCATTTAAAAAATGCAATAAAATTACTGAAATAGTTTCTCATGGTATATAATCAAATTACGTGGTGCCCCGCGAAATTAAAGTAAAAAAAATTTTTTCTTACGAATAAGGACCACCCTAATATATGTATATATATATACATATATATATATATATATATATATATATATATATATATTCTTAGGGATCAGAAGCGTTTAATATTAAAAAAACAAAGCACTAATCAACCTAGAAAGTTTTATTCCTTACAAAAGATTTACTTTAACAAAAAGAATCAAATAATAAAAAAAAATAGCTACACAGCACCGAAAGAATTTATAACGAAGACTAAGCACTACTAAAACGTCCGTCACGTCCGAGCGCCAAACACAGAATGAAATCCTCGCGTTGTAACCGCTCCGTTTTATTTATGTCCTTTCACTCAGTCCGATTTGTTGGGTGGGGGTATTATCTAAGACGGCCGTTCCAGACGGCGCGGCGTCCTCGACCGCATCATTTCTCACATCGTTGGTATCAGATCCATCTCTTAAAACCTGATCATTATCATTTTGCTCATGCTCTGAAACAGATAAAGAGAACATGTAAGTAATTTACCCAGTTTCGTGTCATAGTCTGAAGCATATATCTTGGAGAAAGAAAAGAATTTTACCCGCAAGCGTGCACTCAAGCGCCCACAGACGAACAGACAAAGGTCCATCGAAAAGTGTTATACCATTAAACAGCTTCAGACTTGACACGAACAAAAAAAATATAATTCAGTGCATCGTGAATAACAGAATCCGGATTTCCACTACCCACCATACACCGCCACATGACAGAGGCCCCAAGTTCGCTTGTCATTTTCACGTATTCATAGCATAGGCCCTAACATTTGCATACTATGACTACGTGACACAAACACACTTTCTCTCATAAGAGCAAAGCTGTTAAAACAGAGACCCATACATTCGTATGTTCTCTCAGTGGCCTAAACACATTAGCACCACTGACGTCACTCGTGGCCTAAACACATTAGCGCCACTGACGCCACTCATGGCCTAAACACATTAGCACCATCGACGTCACTCACCACTCTCGAGGAAGGCTGAGCATGCATCCGGCGTCCACTCGCCTCGCCACAACATCATATGTTCTGCCGCAGCTTGGGTTCTTTTTCCATAAGAACCAGCTAGTAACTCTAACTCGTAGCGGTGGCATGGTAGCGCGCGAACAATCTTGGAAGGTCCACGCATGCCGGAGTCCAGTTTGCCGGTGATTTGTGCAACCTTGCTCACAAACACAAAGTCCCCGACGGCAAAGGTGCGTGGCTGCCGTCGATCTTCATTGACATAGGCATCTTGGCGCTGTTGATTGGTTGCAAGGAGCTCAGATGCTCGTTGTCTGCGAAGAGTTAAGAGAGCCTCTCGATTGAGATTAGAGTTATCAAGTGCCACATCTCGCACTAAGGATCTGATGACCGGAGTGGCCGCGTTGATACCGACCAGTAACTGCAGTGGTGAAGTGCGTAGTAGCTTGCTTGCAGATATTCAAAGTGAGCTGCATCTTCCACAGCACATCGGACCATTGGGAGCCTTTATTGCCAACTTCAATGCGTAGCATGTTGAGGACTGTCCTACAGTACCTCTCCGCTTGTTCATTTTCGCGATGCATACCAGGTGTAATGAAATGTATTGAGCACCCCAACTCGCTGACCCAATTTTGAAAAGTTGTACTTTCGAACATTTTAGCGCGGTCACATATTATTGTAGACGGTGTACCAAATAATGACACAGCATTCGAAAAAACACGTTTCAATTCATCAGTGTCTTGTCTATATAGAGAGTAAAGCAGGCAATACTTAGAAAAGGCATCAACTACTATTAGAACATATTTGAACCCGTTTGACTCTGGAAGCGGTCCTAGGATATCGGTGTGTACAACAGAAAAAGGGATTTCTGGCTTTGTCCAAGACTGAATCGGCTGTGAAGGAGTCCTGGGAACCTTTTTATGTGCTAAACATATAAGACAATGACCTATGTAATTTCTTACAAACTGCCGCAAACTTGGAAACCAAAAGTGTCGTAATATTAGGTCAGTCGTTCTGTCAGTACCAATATGATCGTGCTCATCGTGGAACACTCTCAACAAGCTGAGTCTATGACCCTTAGGAATGTAACACAAGAGTCGTGGTTCTTCCCCAGTTGGGGCATATTTGTAGTACAACAAATCATTTTTGATTGCGTACCTAGTTTGATCCAGTTGTCCATCTCTTAACTTGGATATTAACTCTTGTGTCTCCGCATCAGCAGTTTGAGCGATCTTCGCCCAATAATTCGGATTCCGAATATGAGACACATTGACAGTAGTAGGAGGAGGGTTACGACTTAGGAAATCCGCATGTTGCATCAAAGACTCTTTTCGGTAATCTAAAGTAAAATTAAAATGTTGTAGATAAACCCACCAGCGCGCAACCCGAGGCAACAAATCTTTTTTACGTTCCGTCAATTTCAAAGAGTTGCAATCTGTTACTATTTTAAAGTTAATGCCAATCAAATAGTGGCGAAAATGCTTGAGTGCACGTACGACAGCCAACGTCTCCAACTCGTAGCTGTGGTACCGCGACTCGGCACCCTGAGTGGATCTACTAAAATACCCAACAACCCTTTTTCCCCTACCGGTGTGTTCTTGTAATAAAATGGCACCGAGCCAAATAACACTGGCATCAGTGTGAAGTTCCGTAGACAACTGGGGATCAAATATCGTTAAAACCGGTTCATTTGTCAGACAGTGAATCACATAGTCGCGAGCAGCATCCTGCTCAGCACCCCACAAGAAAGGTTCCCCTTTTCTCAACAATTTTGCTATACATGCGGTCTTAGAAGCATATCCTGCTATATAACGACGGAAATATCCCGCTAACGCCAGAAACTGGCGAACCTCCCTGACATTTGTGGGTTTTGGGGATCTAACAAGTGCATCGACCTTCCCCGGACTCGGCCGTACCTGACCATGACCAATCAATCGCCCCAAGTATTCAATTTTTGTGTCTAAAAAGGTACACTTTTTTAAATTAATAGAAAATCCCGCTGTTTTTAATATCTGTAAGACTTCTCTTAAAGTGTCAAGGCCATCCTTTACCGAATTTGACAATAGTAAAACGTCATCTATATACGTAAGGACTTTACCGGTATCTATTAATGTTTTCAGAGTTTTAGAGATGATTCTCTGGTAGACAATTGGCGCATTGGCCAGTCCATAGGGCATCTTCAAGTACTCGTACTGTCCTTCAGGTGTTACAAAGGCAGTTTTGCCAATTGAGTCATCATCCCGCATTGGTACCTGATGAAATCCAGTAGCCATATCAAGGCTGGTGAAGATTTCACAGCCACCAAGCTTGTCAACATGGTCATCGATCAGCGGCAAGGGAAATCTCTCTTTGACAGTGATAGCATTCAGTGCTCGATAATCAACGCACATCCTATCACTGCCGTCCTTCTTTTTGACTAAAATAATAGGACTCGCATAGTCAGACTGAGATTCCCGGATTATGCCCTTACTGAGCAGATCGCTGACAATGTCACGAACTCTATTCTTTTCATCTACCGAGAGCCTGTAAGGATGACGACATATTGGAGTAGTCGAAGTTAAACGAATTTCCATGCTACCTGTGTTCACGGTAGAGGTTGCAGTGCCCGAAATAAATTAATCTGAAAATTCATGAATTATTGCTAGTAATCGATCTTTATCAGTACCAAATAATGGAGTCCTAACACTCTCATCGCTCACCACGACCACATGCTGCACAGTTGGCAAAATGTCAGATCTCGTAAGCTGCTGCTCTCCATTAGTTCGGATATGTGTCAAACCTTTTCGATTCAGTACATCGATACCGATCAAAATAGGTGCATTTATGCAATCAGTAGGAACAACGTATAAATCTATTTCTAATGACACTTCAGGGAACTCTATGACGTTCGTAACTAAAGAAGTCGACTCAATTTCTTGACTTCCAATTCCACGCATCAAGCGATAGGCTGGCACTCTATTAAAATTAAAATACTTTAGCACTGATTCTAAAATCAAAGAAATATCTGACCCACTATCAATCAAAACATCAACTGGTACTTTCTGAACTACTGCTGACATTACGTTGCATTGTTTGGGGTCGAGTCTAAGCAAAAATTTACTTCTTTGGTTTTGTTATCACCACTGTCTGAACGCTGTTTTTGGAAACATGAATCTATCAAATGCCCATTACGTTTACAAAAAGTGCAATATTTACTTGGTCTACTTAATATGTTATCACTTGATGTAGTTGGAGCCGGTTTAGTGGAACTGTTACCCTGAGTAGAAGTTGCGGCCTCATTTTTAAACTTTTTAGGGCAATTCCATTTCTTATGACCTAATTTTCCACAAGCATGGCAACTAATCCTACTATCATATGACCCAGGCATCTCGCGCTTACGTGAGTGAGGCATTCCTGCACGAACCAGAAGGACGAACAGCATTGTTGGAATGACGGAAATCGTATTTAGGTTTTACATAAACGGATAAAAATTCAACTAAGTCCTTTGAGGGTAACTTAGCGTTGGTTGCCGCGGCCTTTATTTGAGGATCAACGAACAAAAATGGCAGTTTTCAGTTCGTCAGATAAACCTTTAACGATGTTAAGACGTAGCAATGATTTACGTGCATATTCTGCATAAGTTGAGTACTTGTTAGAGTTTGTACTCATTACTTCATACAACACGGAAGCAATATCAATGCTACGTGGGCATAATGATCTAAATTACAGTTGGAAATTACTCCAGGATCGATCACTCGTAACCCAATCATTCAGCCATGACTTCGCGTCTCCCTTTAAACAACTACCTATCCTTCCAAGGCACTCGCGATCATCCCAATTATTTATTAACCGGGCGCGGTCAACCTCGGCGCACCAGACATCAAAATCGTGTACATTTGGATCAAAAGGCGATATGTAAAAGTTGTGGGACTTTGCTTTGATAAATGCGGTCAACGCTCCAACAATACTGCTCTCTGTATCCTTCGTTCCACTGGTATTCATATCCAGTGTCTGCGAAACACTACTCTTAGTAACCTCTTCTGCCAAACCCGAGCCCGGCTCACTAGCAGGTACAGCAGAAGGGGTGGACAATAAACGACTCTGGTTTGTAGGACGCGACGGACTGTCATTTTCTACTGATATAGGTAATCTAGCTTCGATCACTTCTAGTCTGTTAAGAATCCTATCAAGGGCTATGTCGCGTGAGCTACTGCGGCGAGCGCGCGAGTCTCTGTTGTGTTTATGAGAACTACGAGGGCGGTGCGATCTATTGCGACGCCTAGAAGACCGGTCACGACGGTCAGATGGACTATTATAACGGTTGCTACCAGGCGGCGTATGACGAGCATTCACACTGTCGCGACGCGATTCGCTTGAACTACCACTAGTACGTCGTTTTTCACGAGAATGGCCGCGTCCCTTGGAACGAGACGGACGGCCTGACATTTTTATAAAAAATAAATCTCACTTACGGTTGAGATGTATTTTCACGAACTCCACACGATAAACACTGAATTTAGATGGCAAACGGTCTAAAACACGTGGCTATCCCACTTCTGATCTTAGGGATCAGAGGCGTTTAATATTAAAAAAACAAAGCACTAATCAACCTAGAAAGTTTTATTCCTTACAAAAGATTTACTTTAACAAAAAGAATCAAATAACAAAAAAAAATAGCTACACAGCACCGAAAGAATTTATAACGAAGACTAAGCACTACTAAAACGTCCGTCACGTCCGAGCGCCAAACACAATGAAATCCTCGCGTTGTAACCGCTCCGTTTTATTTATGTCCTTTCACTCAGTCCGATTTGTTGGTTATTATCTAAGAATATATATATATATGTTAGAGATAATAAAATTCACGGCAGTGTTGTCCCTAGTTATTTGATTATTTTATTTAATTAATTTGTATGGCAACACTGTACAAATGTCAATCTAATTGTCAGTAGTGCATTCGTTCGTTAGTAGAGACTCAGTTGCTCTCGGAACGTCGCCTGCGCCGGGTGTGCGCACTGATTGTTATAGAAAATCAAAATGTCGGACGTTAATAGTGAACACGTGGATATCAATCCGTTTCTATCTGCGACACATATATTTATATATACTATCATATAGATGTATTCTTAGAAATGACATAAGAAATTGTATGTATTTAAAGGTCATAATATTTATGGAGTATTAACTCAATGACTGCAGTAATAATGCTTATTAATATTGTTAAAGTAACCATACAATGTATAACAGATAAAAATATCGCCTATCATTTAAGGAATAAGCACTGCTCTAACTAATTAGTCAATTGTGGAGCTCCTTTCTTACAGATGTTAGCATCAAGACAAAGTATTCGCATTTTTATTTCTCATTATTATCTGCTTGATTGGTATAAGAAGATGAGCTGCGTTGCCCCTATCTGATGGTAGCTCATATTTATATTATATTTTTTTGTAATTCAATATCAGTACAGAATCTGCCAGAGCAGTTAACGCCAGACAGAGTTATCTGTACCTCAGCGCTATTAGCTGATGGTCATGGTTGTTAAAACTTTTATGACCCTCTCTTAAGTGACCTCGTGCTAAAAACCTTAAGAGGCAATCATTAGTGAATATCCTAACTAATGTTATAAATGCGAATGTGAGTTTGTTTGTTTGTTACTCGCTTTTACTACTCGATGAATCATCATGAAAATTCGCATATACGGTGTCAGGGGTACAGAAAAGGACATAGGGTACGTTTCATAAAAAAAGTACTGTTTCCGACGGATAAAAAATGTACATAGCTTACAAATAACCTACGTTTACGCGACTGAAGCCGTAGGCAAAATCTAGATGAAAATAAAATGAAAACAATTTGATTGAAATTTGGTTGTAACATTATTGTAGGATGGTATACTTAAAATTAACAGAACCTGATCCCTTTTAATCAGTCTTATAATAATAATAATCTTTATTATTCAAAATTATATGACACAATACAATCAATAAATAAGGCTTAAGAATATGTACTTGAAAGAAACTCTGACCCCTCAACTAGGTATATGTACCTGTATTTCAAAGGTCAGCGCCCACCATATATATGTATCCACTGTAAGCCTTTATCATTTTTATGAATCAAAGGGAAAGACAATACAAAAAAGGAATAAGAAAAGAAGACAATTTCAATATAGGTTAGTATCAAGTGTGTGTGTGTGTGTGCGTGTGTGTGTGTGTGTGTGTGTGATCTTTGAAAATATCTAGGGCTAGTCTACGAATTCCTATACATTCCATTTTTTTTAGTAGTAGCGGTACTGAGACGGTATCAAACGCCTTAGACAAATCGAGAAATATACCTAAACTCGTCTTTCTATTATCAAGAATCCCAACTGCGTGTTGAGACAAAGCCGAAACAGCATCCTCTGTACTCATATTTGCCCTAAAACCAAATTGATTATTGGCTAGGACTTTGTATGATTCAAGGTAGTTGATCAGGCTTTTGCTCAAGATTCGCTCGAGGTAGTTAGGATTGAGATTGATTTATAGTTGTTGATATCGTCTCTGCACCCAGCCTTATGAACGGGGATAACTGATACCTTTTTAAAGACATCTGGGAAGACACCAGATGAGATCGAGACGTTACAGATGTGTGTGATAGGGACCAATACATCACTAGTACTTTTAAGTATATTTGTGGGAATATTATCCCAGCCTGTAGCACAGTCAGATCTAAGATTTGTAATTAAGGCCTTAACATCTTTCTCGGTAGTTTGAAAAATAACCATAGAACCACTCGGGTTAAATGAACTAGTTGGGGGCGATATAGTTGTGAGAGTAGGGTTTAAATTCAATGCTAACCTCTTACCAATATTGGAGAAAAAATCATTAATAAAATTAAGAGAGGCTTTCGGAGTGTTACGGAGAGTTAGAAGTTCAGTAAGGGATTTAGGATTTGGTCTCAGGTCGGACACCTTTTTAATAACATCCCATGTGGCTTTAGGGTTACATTTAGCTTTAGCAAACTCTTTATATGTCTGCCTAAGTTTTCTTAAAAGGAAATTACAATAATTGCGGTATCTCGTATAAGAAATCCTTAGTATTTCATTATTATTAGATTTCTTTAACTGAATATGCATGCAATCACGATGCCTAATACCGCGTAGAAGACCAGGTGTAATCCAAGGTTTAAGGCATCGTTGTCTTCTAGGAATTGTATGTATCTGCGTGTGTCTTTTAATGATAGTTGATACACCTTCTATAAAATCTTTTGCCGCTGAATTTGGATCAGAAATATTTAAAATTGGGGTCCAGTCAGCACTAATTATTTCATTTATGGCCAATTCGTAATTAATTTTACATTTAGTGTAAGATCTATTGAAATATTTTATACCACTTTGCAGAAATAATAGTACTGGTTCGTGATCAGTAATTGTTGATTCAATAACAACCGTTGTGGCGGAGAGATTAGTCTTTAAAAGCACATGATCCAAGCAGTTTGCACCACGCGTGAGGAAATAATGAGCAGGTAGAAGACCCTGAGAGGCTGCACAGGATAGATACTCATCCGAATTATTGTCAATGTTACCAGGTTTGATATCTATGTTAATGTCGCCCATTATGATCATAGTTTGTGAGTGCGCCTTTAGAACATTATCTAAGCTATCTAAAAAGTTGGTAACGTTCTTGTAAGATGGAGATCGATACAGCACAACCAGTGAGATGTTACCAATGCGACATATAAGGCAATTTGCATCAAGAAAGTGTGGTTTAATCACATTAGCTATAATAGATGACTTAACATAAATAGCACAGCCATCATTTTGGTTATAGATATTTTTCGTAAAATAAGAAATATATCTATTTAAAGTTGGGAGATGCAAGAGTTTACTGAGCCAAAATAACTAAGATCCATATGATAAAACATGAATTATTCACATGAATTACGACCGAACGTACTATGTTGCATAAAGTTGAACGCGTTAGTCAATCTATGTGTGACTATAGTATGATGGAACGTATTTACATTCACGAGGTGATTTTTCATACATCACAATTCGTGTTTATTCAACATTAGACGGAAAGTGTTGTTCCTGTTGCGTATTAGATGCTATAATATTTTGTATCGCTTGGAAGCGTATTATGAGTGATCTTGTTATTGTTTATGTAAATTTATTGATATAATTTGGTGCTTAAAGGGGTTTCAAATAAAAAAGTTCATCAATAATATAACTTTTTTTAAGTATTGGCAAAATAGACGTGTCAAATTTCCAAGGAGAATATAAATGATATTTATCGTTAACCCAATACCACTATACCATATTGGCCCATCATTACTAATGTCCTACTACCTATTACTTCACTATTTACCTTCTACAATGTAACTGCTGCCCGATTTTCTTGTAGCCACGAGAGATCTAAAGAATTTTGCTATAAAATTTAGTAGTGTGATCAAAGCAACTGATGCAAGATCACTGCTATCCTGGATAATCTTTCTCCAGAACTCCTAAATCAACTCTCTTGTCTTCAGCATTTCTCAAGATTTGCAATTTGCACAAAGCCCGTTATGCTTTGTCCATTATTTAAAACCTTTCTCTTCGCAATTACTTTGAATGTACTTTAGGCCTTGTTTTTTCATCCAATGTACTTAAAGTCAATTTACGCAAGCAGTTTTTTTTAGGTAAAACTATAGCATTCTTGCCGCGCTACGTAAATTGACTGCCAATATTGGAACTGGCATAAAGAATAATTAAAATAAAGTTACTTGGTTGATTTCTCGAATACCTTTAACACCTATGTAGTCGCGACATCCTGGCTATTCTCTTCCATCTTATGATAATGTCTGAGGAAATAGATTGGTTCTCGTCTTATATTCAGTGCCAGCATCGATCAATAGCTGATACTCTCACCTCAATGCACCCTTATCTAGATGGTGTAGTCTCATCTCAGGCGTTTCACAAGATGTTTATATCGTTGAACATTTAGAGTGCCTTTTATCTCCCAGAATAGTGCGTTCTCCAATATGCCATGTATTAACGATTAGGCTGTAACATAGCATATCTTATACACTATATAAATTACTACAAAACCGTACCTTTACATTCTTCGACGTCATTTACTTTCCACAGTTTCGCATACACTGAATTTGTGTAAACTAACATGCCTTGAACTTTGACAATCATGTTTATTTCGGACCTATAGGAAAATATTTGATTCAAAACAATTTAAAACACTGATTGTTGCACGAATTTGTAGTAAACATACCGATAATGTTTCAAATGATGTTATGTTAATGCGATATCGCATTACACGTAACACTAAACGTAGTTTTATATAGTATCGCTTTGGTTTACAGTGTCGTCTCATTATGTGACGAACTATATAAAGTATTCATTGTTGGTCTATTCACATTTTAGTCTTAGACTGTCATGTGTGAAGGTTTAACGTGTAGCTAGATAAAATAATAAAAATGCCTTTTGGATTGTAAGTATTGTTAAGTGTTTCTTAAATTGCTTGCTCGTGTTTTATCCTCACAGGAGGGTAGTGCGATTTTACACTACTATTAATTTAATTATTGAGTGATCATAAATTATAATAATAATTTATTTTAAGAAAAATATAAATTATTATTAGCCTGACGCCTCCATTAAATAATTAATTAATCATTAGCATATAGAGTTGTAAATTGAAATATTTTTAATTAAGATTGAGCAATTAGGGTAAATATAAACAACATAGTTAAAAATGTAAAACGTGATAAACACAAATATTGAGGTGCTTTTAAATATCAAATAAATAATATTTAAATTACATTTAATAACACCACGAGATTATGTTATGCTTCGTCTCATTCACGTTGTTTTATAATATTGAAAGATAGGAAGGATTGTAATGCCTTTACAGGTAATTAATTGTCATAATCATTGTAATGCATTTATAAGTTATTACAATGCCTATTGTAAGACATTGTAATAACTTATAAAGACATTACAATGGTTATGACAATGCTTGCAAAGATACATATTATTGTTACTATACAACCTACATTTCTTTATTGAACTATTTACCTAAGCTCTGAAGTATTCTTAAACCTTTTAAAATGTATTAGGCAATTTATCCAATCGCCGAAATGTTTTAGTTCGCCAGTTCGTTAAATAATTTATGAATTATTATTATTATTATTATTAATTTACTTGCAACTATATCTGGACTAAATTAAACAGTTCGCCAAATTGAAATCATTTTTGATTTTACATGCTACTGTATCTAAACTAAATCAAAACTACTATCTTCTCGGGTTTACGCATAATGCGTTTGTTTACTTGTTTATTATATTGGCAAAAATAATAAATTGTGTTTACTATATTTTTATAGCTTTTTAATAATAAAATGACAGCCTTATTTGTAATACTATATCATTCTAAAGGTGGCTTCCCACGGTACGTGTTATTACGGACGATACTACAAATAGCCGACGATCACGGACTGCCACGCACTGCCCCGAGACTGTTCCAACGGTGCGTGTCCGTCTATGTGGGTGCGTGATTTGAAACTATTTTGTCATTTATACATGTAAAGTTAAAGAAAAAATTTGTTTATGGAAAACTTGCTCTCGTCTTGGTCTGACTCACAGCGGATACAACGTACCGTTCTAACGCGTATGCCATACCGCAGACACTCCTCTTCAATCGCGAATCGTTGTGAATTCGTGCGTAGTAATTCGTCAAAACACGTTCCGTGGAAAACATTATACTTTCAAATATAATATTTTACGATAATACAGTATCTCTTATATAAAGTAAGCACCTAGAATTTATGTAGCATATATTTTTTTTATTACCTATTGTTCTTATATACTGAAGCTGTAACCATATCTTTCAATATAAAATGTATTAAAAAATAAGTTGTTGGAATTCTCAGATCTCGTAACCGTCAAACAGGTTCGGTTTCATGACAGTGTTTAATAGAATAATGAAAGGATTATTCTATTAAACACTGTCATGCAACTGAAAGGATTAAGATTATTTAAATGTATTTTGTTCAATTTTTTTTTATTAGTTGCCACCTGTTAAATATACGTTATACTAGTTGGTCTCTGTAGTTCCACTCACATTTATGATTACTCCGTTTCTATGGCTCTTAGTGTAATATGATATAGCATATTTTACTTCTCTAAAGTAGCAAGCGAAATTATTTTTAGAATCGGTCAAGAACTTTATGAATTTCATTATTACAAAAAAATCAAATTCAAAAAGTTCAAATTAATTTCATTTTTATATTAGTAGTTGCTAATATTAGTGTTGATATAAATAAGCAACCAACTATAATTCAAATTGACTAATTATAAATTTGACATAAAAATGAACTATTATTGATTTTTGCATATTATGCATTTCAGTATTCTTATTACCGGCCTGTTAGCGTTCGGAGCGTACTGGACGACAAAATATTTGATGAACATGCCCGAGCCAACAACCACGACCCAAACGCTGTCGACCTCAACACCATCGATGCCCGGATTTTAGAATCAATTACCAAGCACAATTAATATTCAAGTGAAATAGCAATAAATATGTAGTTGGTTATTTTCCTAAAATAAGTTTGTTTTTATATTAAAATAAAATTTGATCAAAGTCATATATTTTACTTTGGACGCCGAAACATTTTAAAGTGATACAGCTTTGGTCCCGTGCTTCAAATGTAAAAAGCTTGGTATCACACAAGAACTGTGCATGTTTTCAGGAAAAAAATCTCTTTTAGGCCCATAAAGTATATTGATGCTAAGTATCATGCCCGTAGCTCCCTTGCTACGCGGAAGAAGACCAAACCAATGAATTCAAATTCGCATTTATATAATTAGTAAGGAATACAACACATTATATTAAAATAAGTTAGTAGAAGGACGCATGGATTGCCAAACGAATGTGCGGGCTTTATTATAATATTTTAGTGTAATAGTAAAAATACTTCTATTGCGTTAAGTCCAGCTAATAACAACTACAGAGGATTAAATGAGCTGCCTTAAACCAAGTTTCTGAAAGGCAATCCACACAAGTAAAATTACGATGGTCAAACGCATGATTAGCTGACTGCTTTACCTTCTGCTATAAATTCACTTGACTTAAGTTTGATTTCGATACTTCGTTGATTAGCCTTTGAACTGTTTCTCATCTGACTAAATAAGATGTTAGGTATGTACCTAGGTTCTCCCATTCCTTTCCTTCCATACTATGTTTAATTCTTTTTAGGTCCACAATTCGCTAGTGATACTCTTAGTATAAAATAATATCAGCTCTGTATTAAAACTGTCCCACTGCTGGGCACGGGCCTCTTCTCAGTGTGATACGGGTTAGACTATAGTCTACAACGCTGGCCCAGTGCTGGTAGGCATAGTTCACAAGTCTTCGAGAACGCTATGAAGAACTCTCAGACATGTAGGTTTCCTCACGATGTTTTCCTTCACGGATGTTTTTTTTCGTATGACAACGATGAATATGCTATATAACTTTTCATCATCAGGACCCGCCTGATATCTAAATATAAATATCATATAAAAAATGGGTCGTCTCATAACGTCAATCAGGTTTACAACTTCAATCAGGTTGACTTGTGTACACAAAGGTAGTAAACAAGAGTGATTAAAAAAGCCTTTAACCTGGATATCGTATTGTGTAACTGTTTATTCAACATTTATCATTGTTCATTTCGTATAAGTAAAGGTGCCTTCTGAGTTAAGATTTTGCCGCATCAATAGAGCCAAAGAGCTATGAAATATTACTTTCAAATTTGACATTATACGAATCTGATATAAGTTTTTATTGGATTTTAATAGCTGAGCTGAGGTGTCATGCCAGATTTTCTAGCTATATTTTTGCGAATTAGAATAATAATTATTATATCAATCCTGTGATTAAATATTTTTCTTATAGTGCATAAGTTTTAGGGTATTTGTCTGGAGAGGAATATCAGACATCCTCAAAAACAATTTTGAGAACTTTACGACAGACATGTTTCTAAACACTGTTATCCTTCATTAATAAAATGACACGCATATAATATTTAAAAGTTAAAAGAATAGGATAAAGACTTGGCTCACTATTACAAAATAAATGAAGATATTATATATAAACTAGTTTTCACCCGCGGCTTCGCTCGCGTAAATGTAGGTTAGGTTTGCAACAGTTCTTTTTTCTGGATGAAAGGTACCCTATGTCCTATTCTGTATCCCTGACAACGTGTATGCAAAATTTCATGTTGATCGGTTGAGTAGTTAAGGCGTGAAAGCGTAACAAACAAACAAACTCATTTTCGCATTTATAATATTAGTAAGGATATACAATAATATGTATAAATAAAGCCGTTAACTTTGTCCGTCTAGACAGTTTTGTATGATGATAATATACAATCACATTACTTCTTCCTCCCATACATCTGGTTTCCTACATTCTTCATTCTTCGTACAGTCCATTTTACAATGGAATGCGCTCCATCATGAAGTCAGGTCAAGTCCAGAAACCAAAAAGTACGTGCTCTCCTCCTTGACAGTTTATCAGATTCATCTCATTATTAATATAAATATAACGTATGTATGTATATATTATGTATTATATCATTACTACGATATTCTTTAGTATATGTACATGTATGTATGTTGCTAATGCTAATAAAATAACAGTAAAGGAACTGCTAGCAGTTTCTATATTCAACTATTTACAATTACTTGTTTTATTAGCAGTAACAACTTAGCCTTACCTTATACAAGTACATATATTGGAAGCCACCGACCTAGTCCTGCTTTCACATTGTAACAGAGTCTTAAGGAATATAGGTCAAATTTGCTGAATTCAAAATGGTTTACGCATAGTAAGATACATTTGATATTTTACTACTAGTAGTTACCCGGGTCTTCATTTGCGGTTTTTGAGTTTAGTGTTGATTCAGAGTAGTCTGTGTTTTTCTATCATCGGTGGTGAAGTGGTATTGTATGCAACTGTTATTCATGAGGTCTTGAGGGGTCCTATGTTGAGCAAAGTGTTATAGAATTTTCCAGCCACGAAATTCTTAGCAGCACAGAGTCTGGAACTGGGCCCTAAAGACAGCAACAGCCTCGCTCCCTTATTGCGTGAGATCTAGAATCGTTGCCGGTGAAATGTGTGTGTGATACTGTGTTATGTACATACATATGTAGAATATAGACCATTCTTCAACAAGCTATATCCATCAAATTGGTAAAGTAGTTTAGCCGTGTATAAAAATATGTTTATTTGTGAAGGTCTCAAAGTAAAACATATGAACATTAAAGCTACACTTATTAATGTGAATTTACATTTACCTGTTACCATGGTCAGAAAAGTAAGGGCGTAGGACCATTATAGGGAACTGGCAAGAAACTCACGGCCACTCGTTTTAATCATCAATTTTATATTTTACAAATCTTTTCTGTAAGGGGTTGCAACCATTAAGTCACTTACCACTAATAAAACACTCAAGCATTAGGTAATTTTTCAAAATTAGCCTTTAATAGTAGTTTATGGTATAAAAGGTATTTAAAACTAAAACCCGTGTTCAGCAGGGATATTTACAAACATTCAATCAATGGACACAAAGAATACCTAGACTCGGAGGATTTATTCTAGATCACACAAACTTTTGTCCCGTGTGAGTATCGAACCAACGACACTCAGCGTAGCAATAGAGTGGCGACCATATAAACCATTAGGCTATCCGTACAATCAAGCTGAGTTCTTAACTTCTCACGGAATGAGATGTTCATGTACGGTCTAAATTTCTATTTATTTATTTCAGTTTATTAATTGCGAGTTTATTACTGACTGCAGCTGGCTGGATAACAAAGTATTACGTCTATGAGCCACCACCGGATCCTACAATGCCTCTTGAATGGTATAAGCAGTTTACAACTACCACTAAAAGGACCACTAAAAGTACTACTAGTACTACTACAACTACAACTACGACTGAAGGTAATAAATCGTTTCTGGAGTTGTTTACTTTTTCAGCAACTGTTGCATTTCTGTGATCGATTTATTTATTTATTTTATGTGATAGGATGCAAACGAGCGGACGGATCGCCTAATAGTAAGCGATTACCGCCGCCCATAGACACCCGCAACACAAGATTTAAGTTTTTTTTAATTTTACAAGTTTTTGTTCAACGTTATAAAATAGCAGCGATAGCTTATTGGGCGACCGTCTGATTGCCACGCAGGCTTCTCGAGTTCAAGTGCTTTAACGGTGAAGGAAAACATCGTGATGAAACCTGCATATTTGAGAGTTTGTCATAACGTTCTCGAAGATATGAGGCGTATAGGTTCAAAGGCAGCAAAAGTCCAAACTACAAATTGCAACCACCTATTACTTAATATTTTAGTAGGTTGGCGACATTAATTAAAAAACAAAAAAATATCAATCATTCTACATGCTAAATTCAAAACATATAGAACCTCTTTGCTATGAGTCCCATACGACGATATTTTTATCTCCTTAAAATTTAACTTGTGGCACTTTGCTGCCTTTGTTTTTATACGCTTCATATGTGAAGATTTCACACATCTTTGAAAACATTAACCCGCACTGGGCTAGCGTGGTGGACTATGGCCTAACCCTTCTACTGAGAAGAAGCCGGTGCCCAGCAGTGTGACAGTTGAATACAGGGCTGATATTATTATATGTAGGTAGCTTGCCTTATTGGTACGTATGTGGTTCAATCTTGCAACTCAATAATTTTATACCAGGTGGCAATGCAACAATTAGAAGGTCTACCATGACATGTAAATGCCGAAATTTCGAGTTGAATGTTCATATCGTGAAACAAATTTATTCCGTTACTAGCTTTTGCCCGCGGCTTCGCTCGCGATCTGTAACTTTTTATAGTTGATTCCTAGTTTGGTAAGTAGCATAACGGTCGAATAATATTTTAAATGGCTTTTGTTCATAATAGTACCTAGTTTATTTCTATAGCATATGCCCACGCTGCTTTGCTCGCGATTAGTTTATGACTGGCCTTATAGCCGGGACGGTCAACAAAAAGAGTAGCAGGATTACCGATAGCGACGCTGGCGTTGATTGCAACAAATGCTCACAAAGATAATCGTGACAGGGACGACAGATAGTCACCGCAGGACATCAATTGAGAGCTTCAGCATACACAACATTGTCAATGAGCCCATCCGGAATATGAACATAAAGGTTCCTTGGACTGCTCACACGGGAAAGAGCGACGTAAAGTTGACCATGTGAAAAACAACTTACGCTAAGATCTACGCCAGCAGCTCCTAGAGTCTGACCTTGTGCCTTATTTATCGTCATGGCGTAACATAAAGCAACTGGGTACTACACTCTCTTAAACTGAAAGGGAAAATTGTTCGGAATCAAAGGAATTCTAGGAATTAAAACACTTTCACCGGCACCACAACCGGTTAAAATTTCTGCTTCAATTATGTTAGGTTGTAAATTTATGACCTTTAATCGTGTACCATTGCACAGTTTAGGAGGACTTAAATTGCGAAGAAGAATTATAAGTACAACGATTTTAACTTAATTATATGTGAGGGAAGTCCAGGAACATTTAGTGAATTCAAAAATTATTAGAATATATATATACTTATTTTTTACTTACTTCGCTGGCTCGATCCAAAGTGGATCTTGGCCTCCGACATTAAAGTGCGCCATTCTTTCCTATATATATATATATATATATATATATATATAACATATATATATTATTATTATATTATTCCTTCGGCCCGAAATTTCGGATAAATATCTTCATCCATTCAAGTCGTTGTTGTCAGAAGCGAAGAGCGGAGAACAGATAATGCCTGAATAAAACAACATAAACATATATTTTTAATACATTTCCAGATCCAGATCTATACTTTTATTCAGATCCAGGAGATCTAATCAAATTCGAGAATGAGTCGGAAATGCTGGATGCTTGGAAGCTGGCGCAAAATAAAGGCAAGATACGACGCCTAATGAAGCTCCGAGTGCAAAAGTAAAATGGCGACGTCATAATCGTCATGATCAATGCTCAAAACTCGGTGCAAAGGAAAAACGTCAAGACTCTTAGAAATATGCAAATAAATTTAAACTAGGTCTTGAATTGCCAATATACAGTGTGTCCGGTCATGGACTAGCGATATTCTAAATACTTATATAACAACTATTTTAATACACAAATACACTCTTCATTTGAGTCCAATCCACTTCCTCGCTATGTGGCAGCCATTTTATTTTTTTGTTGAAAAATTCTCTATGTCACAAAGTTAAATATGAATGTGAGTTGCTGTGACTTTTAGATAATACTGTAATCAAACGATCGAATCGAGATTATAACATATTCTCAGCTAAATTTTATACTTTAATTTACTGTTTACTATTAATTTATTACCATACACCCCACCTCATATTAGAAAAATAAATGTGATATTAGAAACATTGTAAACCACATAAAGTTTCCTTATTTCTTCCAAAAACCGCTGTCGCAACTTATTTTGTCATGTGTGCCGTAGCCCATTCTGAAACGCATTTACAAAAAAAGCACAATGATATCTATGTCTTGTTTATACTCTTTGTTTTAAATCTTTATACCTATAAGGAATTTGTCACAATACGTATGACTACGTCATTCCATCATAGCCACCGTATGTATGATTACTAGACTTTTTATGTTTTTATTATACATACAATATAGCCCTAGCTAGATTTGAAAGAGGTTTAGATAGTACACTATTGCATCTACCAATATCACGCTGCAAATTATTATGCCGCGACCACACGCTTGCCGCTTGCCGCAAACTCCAAACCTCCACAAACGTTTGGCTTGACTTGGGGAAACAAACTTCACCATCCACACGCTTGCGAGTGAGTTTGTGTGTTCTGAAGAGGCAAGCATGACGGACGTGATGGACAGCGAGCTTGTATCGGCCATAACATTTGGCTTAAGTTATTTTTATTATAAAAACAAAAAAATAATTAAAAGGAAACGAAAAATACGGCAGAAAAGATGGTGGATATTAAAAATTTATAAACACCGGACCAGGTAATTATGAAATTACTTTATTATAGGTACCTCTTTGATCTCAATATACATGGACTGGCTTTGTTCCGATAAAAATGTGTTTCTTTGATATTCGCCATTTTGGCGCTGTTTACTTAACAGGTTTTGTATCCCAGAACATCATCTCTGTATTTACGTATGCATGTATGTATTTAATTCCATAATCAATATGTATAAAACGCTTGCGTTACTGACTAACAGACAACGCATAGCTGAAACTACTGGGCGTACAATAGGAAGCTAAAATTTGGTATGTAGGTTCCTAGGGGATATATTTAAAAAAAAAATAATATTAATTTTTTTTTTCATTGCATTACAGGGAATATATGGAAGAAAAATTTAATGAACTTCTTTATGAACCATCTGGACAATTTGCTAACTTCTGCTGGATGAGCTTATAGTGATTTTGAATTTTTACTAAAAGCAATTTCACCCATGATTTCAAAGAAAAATACAGACTTCAGAGAAGCTATACCAGCTAAATATCGTCTGGTAATAACATTAAGATATTTAGCAACTGGTGACAGTTACAAAAGTCTACACTATTTGTTTAAAACATCTACCCAAGTTATATCACTAATTACAGTACCTGAAGTCTGCAAAGCTATGAATGAAGTTCTGAAAGATGAAATAAAGGTAAAGTAGAAAATGTATGTTATTTATAAAAATATATTTTAGGGTTCCAAAAATATGAATTAATGTTTCAATCAATTTTATTATTTATTCACTTGTATTATACTGCTCAAAATCTTCGTACGTCTTCAATAATGCTGTATGAATTTTATTTTGCCTTGGGGGTATGATGATTTCATCAGATATTATATTAACAGTAGGTCCTGGGTTTGAGGAGTTAGGCTCATTGGAGTAAATAATTATGTTATCATCAATAATTTGAGGCGTCGGTGGTGGTAAAGGAGTGGAGGTTCTCTCAAAATTTGAAATTTCATTCGTCATCATAGAACTACGGCGTGACGTGGAATAAGGCTCTGAAAATGACAACTGAATACGTGGAGGTCGGTTTGGTAATATGTATCCACTTGATGATGATGATGATGGTCTAGAATGGTGATAATATTGAGGAGATGGTGTTTCTCGCGAAAATGACCTCGGTTTAATTCTTTGGATAAATAATCCATCTATTTCATACATTATTAACCTCCTCTCGTCCTTAGGAAGTTCCCTGATCTTTTTGGCCAGAAGCTTAGCATACAAATCACATTCATCTTCGTTATCTGCGTCTGTAGGTTTTGATTGACGTTGACTTAGTGCGTTCGTTAATTGGCTAAACGCTGTGGCCCTTTGTTGTTCAGCTAAGTTTGGAGCAGATCGGCTGCGAGATTTATCCGTGTTTTTTTTTGATAATGGTGCAGAAGTCGAGGGACCCACTAAACTGTTATCATTTTCCATTTCTTCAGTTTCAACAACCATTTCTTCAACAGCTGTTTCTGATGATCTTGATTGCTGTAAGAATTTGAAACAATTAAAAACTCTGCAGCACGTAAAAAAAATGTTCATGATTATTTTAACATAATATTCAATAATTTCAGATGCCTTCATCAGCGGCAGATTGGATTAATATAGAAAGAGGATACAGAAATAAATTTCCGCATTGTGTAGGTTCGATGGATGGCAAACATATAGTTATAGAGAACCCACCTCACAGCGGAAGTAAATATTTTAACTACAAGAAAACTTTCAGTATAGTTCTTTTGGCATTAGTCGACAGCAATTATAAATTTACATTCGTTGACATAGGATGTCAAGGAAGAATCAGTGATGGTGGTGTTTTTGACAATTCATTATTATGGCAAAAAATTTCCAGAAACAAAATGATCTTTCCCGCGCCATGCTCACTTCCAGCAGTCTATTTCCTAACTTTTGAAGTATTTTACTTACCGTTTCTGAGTTTATGCCCAACTTCACAGTATATATCGGCAGAAGAAAAGATTCCATCAGTTTATAAGCAAACCAGGTTGGTTCATAAATATCTTCGATTCCTGAAAATAAAACGATTATCATCTTATATTTACTCTAGATAAATATTATATATAAAAAAAATAAGTAACTACCTGCGCCAGAACGAATACATTCCTGCTTCTTTTTTAAGTGCTTCCTGAAAGCGACCATAAGGATCTCCTTCTTATTCTTTAACTGCCTTGTTTAATAAGGTGCTGAGGCGACTCCATGCATCGGCTACTTTTTTTATCTTTGTGATAAATATTTCCTGGGTCCCAAATGCAGGGCTCTGCCTGGTAACACTCCAGGAAGTTCAACACTTCGTCAGTAGACCAGTCACTCATTCTTTTTAAGAGCGTAAGTAGGTACGTCTGTTCGCCACCGGTACACAAACGAGACTGAGTGCGCGCAAGCGTGTGGACGCATCGCAAGCGCTTGCGGCAAATTCCCTTTGATTTGTGACAAAAAACCGACACTCGATCGGATCGGCCACAAGCGCTTACAAGCCTGCACAAACCAAGGCAAACTCTCTATCCACATGCTTGCGCTTGTCGAGGCTTGTTGAGGATTCGCAAGCGTGTGGTCGCGGCATTAGAATGTGTTGTACATCGTCTACTATTCCGCATACTTCACACCACCTTCACACTTAGATATTGTAGACATAGACTTAGAATATTTTCGCTATGATATTAACAACATATTGTGTTGTATCTGACCTCTCCGAATGAGGTTGAATATTTCCGACAGTGCTAAACCAGAATCAATCCGGAAGATTTGTAATCATATTTTTGAAATTTTTATTTTATTTTATTTTATATTATTTGGGAAACAAACAAATACAATTTAAAAATAATTAATGTTCAAATTAACTACACTTAATCCAAAGCAGTTTCCACATATAAATATACAGTAGCGCCAAAAAATATTTGAAGTTATAATCAAAAATAACAAATGCACAAGTAATTAGCGTAACAATATAACAACAAAAAAAATGTATTTTAAAAAGAAGTACAGTACTAGGAACAGAGTTAGGTACAAAGTTATATTATTTAATTTTATTCAGTTTCACAAAGCAGGAACAAGACAGGCATGGATAGATTTCTTGAACTTTGGTAAAGAAAGGTGGAATACGTCAATGGAATTGTCACTGCAGATATTAATAAGGTTATTAAACGAGCGGCAGGATCGTATTATAAAGGAATTCCTCCTATTAATTAGTCCTAGCAAAGGACATAGAAAATAATTGCTTTTTTCTTACGTTGATGCGTGGACATCCAAAGCCAACTTTGCTTAAAAGATAAGATGAGTTTACTTGATTCCTTATAATTTTGAACAAAAATACTAGGTCACGTTCATTCTATCGCGTCTCAAGAGATGGCAAGGCAGTTATTTCACCGCAGTTTTCATATTTATAACATCTCCATGCAATATGTTTATTTATTTTATTTTGGATACTTTCTATTAGATCAATATAGATTTTATATTGTGGATTCCACACTACCGATCCATATTCGAGTATCGGTCTAATAATAGTCTTATACAAGAGCAACACTGTGGATGGACGCTTAAATTCCTTTGTAACCCTCAATACAAAACCCAACATTCGTAGAGCCTTGTTAGGAATAGATGTTATTTGACGATCAAAAATCAGTTTACTATTTAGATAGGATCCCAAGGTCCCGCACCTCGGATACTCTTTCGATAAGTTCATTATTTAATTTATAATTATAATTATATTTATGGATATGACTAAAGCCTTCGACCATGTTAGACACGATATACTTTTAAATAAATTATATGCTTATGGCATCAGAAGGAATGTCCATAATTTAATAACATCATATCTGGCTAACCGATAACAAAGAACAGAGATATCTAAAATCTGTCAAAAGTCAAAAATTCTCAAGGTGCATTCATCAAACCTAAAACAAGTAAAATGTGTCGTGCCACAAGGCAGCGTACTGGGCCCATTACTATTTTTGACGTATATAAACGATATACCAACTATAACTAATAATCCCATGATTTTGTTTGCCGATGACAGTACTATTTTATTTCACAAATACTGTAATAATGAATTAATTAATAACATCAATTTGACATTGGATAATACAATTAATTGGCTTATTAATAACAATCTTAAAATTAATATTACAAAAACCAAAGCTATAAATTTCAAACAAAGACAAACAGTACATGACATTAATCTCAAACTAACTTATAAATATGATAATATCGTAGACAGAGAAACCAATAGACCAATATACGCTGTAACCGTGACGGAGACAAAAATAGTTTGTCATTGACCAACGTGTGTTGCCAAAGTAACATGTTTAGGGGATATTCATGGGAAAAATGGAAATTTTGGGTCATGCTCGACTTAACCTCTAGTGTGCCAGGGGCTCGCATGCGAGCCAGCAAAAAGCTCTTGTTTATATTTTACTACGTAGCTGACATCATAACAAATTCTGTAGTACCATTTTTTTGATTCTACGAGCTATTAGTGGGCCGGTAATTAACAATAACAAAATCTTAAGTGGCACGCGGCGATAACGGGCGATAATGTAAACATCCAGCTGTCTCACAAGAGGTTAAGTGAAACAAGGCATAAATACTTAATTTTAACTATAAAAATAATATTATAAAATCTTATAAAAATAATATTATCAAATCAGTAAGGAATAGATCTAAATTACAAAATTAAGAAACATGTTTTTAAAAATAATTAATGTATTTTGATGTGTATTACTTTTAAATTAATATTGTCTATTCTATATTTAATATGCTTTATCCATGAGTATAATTGTAGACAGATAATAGGTTTTTACCGCATTTGGTACAGCACCAGGGTAGAGAACTGTTTTCTTGTTCTTTTTAATTAGTAATTTCTTTGAGAAATGTTTGCTGCATATTTTACAGTACTTTGTGGGTACCCAGTCTTTTCTTCCAGTTGCTTCAATCCATCTCTTGCTTAGGTTTGGATATTCCTATACGGTACCCAGACTTAAGCCATGTATTACGACAAAAGACTAATTCCCCAGTAATACATATTTTTAAATTATTGCAACTTATTGATTTTAATATGGCTTTTATTATTGTGCATGTTAATTTATTTGTCAATTTTGCAGTAATCAAATTTACACATAAGTAGTAAAATAGAGAGACCATGTTTTAAATGAAATAAATATAATTTTATTTATAAATAAAAAATAATTCGTTTTGCTTACTATTCGTAAGAGTATTTACATATTTTGCATATAACAGTAAAATGTACTCACAGAAAGCAAAACAAATCGTTTGTAGTTTTTAGAAACCAGGCATAACAAGTACTTAATTGATAATTTAGATATATTTATGGATATCGAATCTTTCATTAATTACTAAAGCGAACTTAATATTAGTTTTAATTAACACGTTGAGTGCGAAACCAGGTCTAACACATCTTGTGCATGTCTTGCTAACAGTGCGTCAAAGAAAAGTATAGATTTCTCTGTCGTGCGAAGGGCATAACTTCAATTTGGTTCGGTTTAGGAAAGAGATGAATATATATCTAAGGTGTGTTATTAAAATAGAATCCAGTGGTTTGCCTACTTTAATACCAGGTTTCTTAGAACTGGTACCGCACCTAAGAAATAAAATTTCATTACAGTGCGAAACCAGGTTAAAAGCATCTGATACCCGGCACCTGCGCCCGCTCCACGCGGCCAGTGTTGTGATCATATTCGAAACAAACGCACGCATCGACATCATGACGTCACGACAGACAAAAAGATGTCGTAAAAAAAATGTTTTTTATGTCGATGATGTTCATGAAGAAAGAAGAGAAATTGTGTCAGATGCTATGAAAAACTTCGGATCTTTTTGACAAGTCGCCAAGCTGACAGAAACCTTAAAAAAATTATAACTGAATGTGCGCAATGTAAAAGAACCTTTTGTTTGGACTAGTTCAATGAAAAACATCAATTAATGTAGTTTTTGCTCTTCTTATACAATAAAAGTCAATTAAAATTATCGATATTTATATTTCCCATCCCTAAAATATGCACAAAAATACCATTACCCAGTGCGGCACAGGATGCATAAAACCCTGTATTTTATTTTAGCTATACATTTCAAACAATACAAGTTGTTGACGTACGCCTTCAGATTCATGTCAATCAATTCATCATTGATAGATAATATTCAAAGCAAAAAATATATATATCTTTTTCCATGAAGCCAAAAAAAAGGTTTAGTTTCATAAAAAATACAAGGTTTAATAAGCCCGGTACCGCCACAATGATAGTTTTATGGCCAGGTGTAAATCGCCTTGTGCCGCAGGAATGGAAAGTATAGAAAAATCCGTGTCGCTTCGAAAGTGTTAAACAATAATGTTTAATAATTGCTAAATTAATTTCTGTTCAATATTTTTCTTTTATAGTCGGGACATTTTATACCTAACGCTGGCAACACGTACATGATAATAAATATAGGTTATTTTATAATAAACTGGATAATTACCAATTATTATATGAATTTTACCATAGCAAATTGTTTCTATAAGCTTTAGTTTATGTAACCATCTATATTGAATGTCTACAAACTGAAAAATAGGCTTACTTACGAGTGGAATGATACGCCGGCAATTTTCTTCTGACTATCGCTGTTACACGAAATAACACGGCAACGAACCATCGTAATAACTACAGTATGAATATTTGGATAATTTCACTGTCTTTTTACTGATTTAACACGGTATTTATCACGAAAATAAACAATATTTGGGACAACTGACGCTACGATGCCTAGAACTGTCAAACTTTGTTTCGCAATCTTAGTTGCTAGCCTTGAAAAAACAGGTTATGCAAGAAAGGACAAAAAATGGCATAGTTGTATCCTTCTCTAAAGCATTTGAAACGTGATTTCCGCTCTTTTTCTTGTGTGAGGGAGAAAGGACACATCATTGGGTCTATTAGTTTCTCTGTCTACGGATAATATAGAAGAGGTAGAATCGACAAAATTTTTAGGTTTATACATAGATAACAAAATGACATGGAAACAACACATACAGTTTTTAAGTAATAAGTTAAACAGTTACTTTTTTGCCTTGCGTAATCTCAGAAAAGTCGTTGATATCTCAACAGCATTGACAGCATACCATGGATATGTATCGTCCATTCTTCGATATGGTGTGATGTTTTGGGGTAACTCAACTGATGTAGACCGTACATTCAGAGCGCAAAAACGATGCGTGAGAGCTATTTGTTGCTTAGAGCAAGTAAATACCTGCCTACCTCATTTTAAAACTTTAAAAATTTTAAACCCACCCTGCATATATATATTTGAGACAGTTTTATTTATTAAAATGAATCTTCATTTATTTGGTCAACGGAAAAGAATACGGAATGCCGATAAATTATGTATTAGACCTTCAAAAACTGCTCTTTTACATAAAAGTGTGTTATGCATGGGGCCTAAATTATACAATAATATACTATTAGCTTTAAGAAATGAAAATAATATTAATGTATTTAAAAAGCAGTTAAAACATCTACTTGTAACAAAAACTTATTACTCCTTATTTGAATTTTTGAACGATATAAACATTTAATTTTATTTTATTTAGTTTTGACATAATTTTATTACTTATTGACAATTATTAAGATTGACTGAATAGTTTTTATTTTTAGTAACTTTGTATATTCATTTATTATTAATATTGTGATACAATTTTAATATAGCAAATTTTTGCATGCTGGACGGCTGAATATGGCGATACTATTATTAATGGTGTAATATCTATTGTTAAACCCATATTATGCAAATAAATAAATTGAATTGAATTGAATTGAATTCAATATATATATCTTTTTAGTAAAGCATTGCATTTCTTGACATTGAGGTAAAGCATTATTCTTGCAGTAGTTACACAACTTATCAATAGCATTTTGGAACCCTAGACAATCATCACTATCCTTTATAAATTTAAAAATTATCTTTTCGTCTGCATATAGCAAGAAATTTGATTTATTTAAATTTAAACAAACATTTATTGAAATTCGCTAGAGGTTTATAGTTCATGTGGAATACAACCACGTGACTTACTTATCTGAAATATTTTATTCCGTTTTCTGCCGTGTGTATCGACACGGCAGAAAACGGAATAAAATATTTCATTGGTTCCAGTTTAACATGCCAGGAACTTTTTATCGAGTGGACATAGAGCGCTTGCGCTCCCGGTGCAATTAGATCTCTCTGAATACTGACGAAGAAAACATCTGAGTTATCGTCGATGGCTTCAATGAGAAATGAAGAGAAAGAGAAATGTTACTATCCTCCTAATATTATAAATTTGAAAGATTGTGTTATAAATGTAAGGATGGATGGATGTTTGTTATTCTTTCACGCAAAAACTTCGAAACCGATTGTGATGAAACTTATATTTATAATCTGTTTCTAACTGTATAATATGCATGCCGTGGCAACCTTTAAGTAAGGTAGCACTAAACACTACCTATAAGTACTAGCCATAAGAACATGTAACAGTGTATACCTTATTGGTTATCCAAATTAAATAAATAAATAAAACTTGGTATGTAGGTAGCTGGAGACCTGGATTAACACAATCTACTTTTTATCTGGATATTACCACGGCATCGGGGCTTACGTGGGTGAAACCGCGGGTCGCTAGTATTGTAAAGTAATTGTGTAAAGTATTACTTTTAAGTGTGTTTATTCCTTTACTAAAGCCATACAAGCTTTTTTATGCAGTAATATAGATTTGAACCACCTTCGCCTTGTGATATAAACAAAAAATGTATCACTAGGTTAAATAAAAGCGCACAAACCCCAGGGCAGCTTGTGGCAAGCTGAATGTGAGTGGCGACACTGCGGTCCTGAATGCCTCAGAGAGTCGGTTAGGGCCTCGTCCCCGCCTTGCCATTACTGGTTGGCTGGGGTGGAACTTCAAGAGCGCCCGTAGGACTATCAACTCTGGCTTGCCTTGGTCGGCCGGTCAGAGGCAGGCCGCTAGAGCTATATGCTTGGGGGTTGAAGGGTCATTTTCAACGGCATAACTACGGGGAAACCTGTTCCGGGTCTCCGTTGTCACGACATCCGTGATGGTGAAACCGGCGCCGCACCGCTCAACACCCCTAGCCGCTTGCACCGGTCGGTGTTGCCGTCTGCTGCTGGCTTGCATGCCTATGGTGGCTATTCAGGGGGCCCATCTAGTGAGTTGGCGAGTCACCGTCTGCCCATCCGATTGATGCTACTAGAGTATTCAGGGCAGGCGCCGTTTTTCATCCCTAGTTATCAATATACCGGTCCATTAAACATCCATCCCCAGATATATAGCCCAGATTTATTAGATTACATATGTAGCAATACTCCTACGCCTGCTGCGGTTAGAGCCACGGTAGGTGTTCCATCCTACTTTACATAAAAACTCACGAAGGCTATCTAGCTAGATAATATCTATTTATCTAATAACATAAAAAAATATTTTTGAAATCAGAAACATAATAATAAATCTTAATCGTTTAAAATTAGATCGTTTGCAATCGCGTTCGAAGCAAACAGACGTGCCTACATTACAATTATTTTTATTTACATGTTGAAATATATTCATTTAATTCTGTGACCTAGATTACACTTTGTGCGAAGTTTGATTTAAATAACAATATTATGTCTAATATCTGAGTGATATCATGGATAATATTGAAAATAACCCTTTCAAGCGGAATGCGAAAACATCATGCAGCCTCCCAGCACTCTTCAACCGCAAGATCATGCCGCTGATCATACCGTGGAAGCCCTGACCAATGATAAAATTTTGGATATCCTCAATTGAAAAATGCCTGAAGAGGTATGTGTTACTGCTGCAGAGGGTAAGCTGAATTCTGACCAAAAATTTAAGATTAACATCTTAGCGCGGAAAATTGGAAGTGGGGTTTCCCAAATGGCAGTTCATTATCAGTCGTTGAAACAAAATGCTTTAATGATTAGCACCTCTTACGATAACTTAAAAGAAAAACAAGAGTTGACGGAATGCTTGAACGACTTTAAAAATTCGATTAAGGAGACCATAGAGAAAAGCTGTACGAAACCAGTCGTAGAAAATGTGTCCTCTGCTGATATGGTGAAATCTAGCCAAAATATTCCATTTCACCCTAAAAATTTGAGCTCTATCGCAATTTATCCGAGTGATAAATTAAAATCTAGTGACGACAATAAATCATTCGTTCAGAAGATTATATGTCCTGAGCAGATGAAATTGCATGTCAGGGGATTGCGTAAGACCAAGAACGGAGGTGTCATTATAAGCACTGAAACAAAGGTCGACATTTGAAAGTCAGCCCAACTGAGTAGTGTCGGACTGAAGATAGAGGACACAATCAAAAGGAGACTAAGGATAATAATTTTAGGAGTGCCATCTGCTCTTAGTGACAAAGATGTTTACGATTGTATATATGAGCAAAATATAGCCGACAACCTCCCTAATCTAACCCGGGAAACATTTTTGTCCTCTCTAAAACTCAGTCACAAATCAGTAAAAAAGGAGGCACAAACAGAAACTTTGTTATAGAAGTTCCACCTAGCATAAGGAAGGCCCTTATCAATCAGGATCGAGTATTTATCAATTGGACATCTTGCCCAGTTCGTGACTTCACCCTTGTTACCAGGTGCTTCAAATGCCAACAGTACAGTTTGCTTCTAAGAAAATTGGAGGCACTAGGAATTAAGGGCACTATCTACAAGATAGGTACCAATGTATCAAAACAGATAACGTCGTCAGTGCCGATTTTAAATTACCTCAATTCGGTATTCCTTAAGGAAGCGTCCTCGGAGGTACCCTCTTCTGGTGTAAATTAACGATCTCTGTAATCTAAGTCATGGCAAAATTGTTTCATACGCAGATGATACTGCATTCCTTTTTTCCGCTGATACCATTTTGGAAGTCTATGAATATGCACGGTTTTAATATAGTAAACAAATGGCTTCAACATAACCTGCTCACCTTAAATACCGAAAAAAACAAAATTTATTAAATTTTGTATGCGTAGACACCAACCTCGTTTAATTCACATTAATTTATATGCACATTACTGTTATAACATTACCGCTTGCACTTGTCCTGTTATCTCTAATACTACTAATATTAAATATTTAGTTGTTATATTAGACGACACACTCTCCTTTAAAGAACACTTTAAAGAACACATAACTGCTTTAACTAACAGAGTACGCAAATTATTATTTGTTTTAAAAAAATTGCGCCTTATTGCAGATCACAAACTCATCATACAGATCTATAAGGCATTGTGTCAGTCTTTAATTCAACATTGCATCACTTCATGGGGCGTTAGCGCAAAATCCTTCATGTTAAATATTGAGCGAGCACAAAGAGTGCTTCTAAAAAGTTCAACCCGCCGATCCTACCGCTTTTCTACACATCTTTTGTATGAAAATTGTAACGTATTAACTGTCCGACAGCTTTTTATACTGTACACAGTACTTAAACAGCACGCAACACTTACGTATAACATCAACCTTACTAACACTAAAAGACGGAAAGATATTATTTGTACCACACTTTCTGAATCAAAGTTTGTTTTTACAAATAGATTTTTTACATTCTTAGGGCCTTTTCTTTCATCATCATCATCATCATTTCAGCCTATTGCAGTCCACTGCTGGACATAAGCCTCCCCCAGGGTGCGCCACAAGGCCCGATCTCCCGTTTTCGCCATCCAGTCACCTCCAGCCACCTTTTTCAGGTCATCGGTCCATCTTTATAACAAGATAAATAAACAAACAGCTATATATGACCTAAGTTATGTAAGATCTAAGCGGATAGTCTGTCGGTACTTACAGACTTCAAATTATGAGGATACTGAAGATTTGTTGAATTTTGTTAAATAAGTTCCATGATAATTATAATATTGGCCTATTTTTGCATATATTTATATAATAATGTTACGCCCAGTGCCATCTCTCGGCATTGTGGGGAAGACTCGGTAGTTCCGTCTAATAATTTATTACAGCACCATCTAATGACATAGAGAGAACGCTGGCACATTCTCGAATATTCGTACTGTTTACATACTGGGTATGACGTTTCTAGAAAACTCCGGAAACGCTTTAACCGCGTATAAATAGAGCGCACGGGCAGCGCCAAGTCAGTTTACAATCGTAAGCGGTCAAGTATTCATCGAAGCGAACGGAAGCGAAAATACTACGGAGTTTGAAGCAGTTACAGTGGAAAGGTGTAGTATAGTGTTTGCTGTGCTTTAAGTTTAATTGTGTGCTAGAATAAAACATGTTTAGCATGTAACAATAAGTATTGCTAATTATATGTAACTTAGTTCCTAGTAGTATATTGTAAGTGCCCTTAACGCCTGTGGCACAGGTTTACCCTAGTACAGGCACCCATATTATATTACCTATATTAAGTACTTTATGGACTGTATTCATGTTATACCACTGTAATCAATAAATAAATTATTATTTATTATTTATTTCAGAAATTTGGTGTCCATATTATTTTTTTCAAAAAGAACAAACACATGTAATATTCAATGACATAAACTTAAATTAAAACTTAAATAACTTAAGCAGCGATTTGTAACAACTTTTTATACATGGAACTACTTCATAATCTGTCAGAAAGATCTTAAATTATCGTATTACTACACGTACTGACCCGGGCCATGAACCCAGTGATTCAGCTTCTTTGGATGGCATTAAACGTGTTCAGCCTTGCCTCTGTAAACATTCCCGAGGCGCTACAATATAGTGCTAAACCCATGAGGTGTCTGTAGATGTTATTGTACTGTACACGATTGTAATTAGTATGCTAGAATCCTAAATATAGTTGATCAGAATCAGAAACTAGAATTAATCGAGTTCTACCTTAGTTTAGGTTGGGCCTTTACCAAAACGTCAAACTTTTTTTAAAGATATTCGGTTTCAAATTACTAATGCACATTTACAAGTATACAACTTAGAAAATAATTAAAAAAAAGAACCTTGCTAATATCTGAAGTTATTTCAAAATGGCGGTTTTTTGGAATCTAATACATATTTTCCCAATAATACGACTTCAGTTTCTTTTAGATGATTGAAAACTTGAACGCTGATTAGCTGATCTTTTGAATTCATAAACACTAACTAAAATTATAATAAGTATATTCATAAGGCTATCAGCGCATTCGTCAATGCTTCATGGTCGTATCAACCTATTAGCGTGAGTGTAAATAAATACTATGTGTAAGTGTGAATACAAATTTATCATCACACAAAATAAATCATATTTTTTAATAATCCTGATAATAACTCGCATGATTGTAAAAATTTGCCTTACCTACATACATACATAGATTCACGCCTGTTTCCCAGAGGGGTAGGCAGAGACTTAAAAAAAAATTGCCTTAGATTCCAAAATTACAGTATTTTACAATCGTCCTTTTAAATAAAAAGAAAACGATTTTAATCGTCATACTTCATCACATTTTATTTTAGATTGATTATATATAACGGATCATCGATTCCAGCAGGGTTTTTAAAAGCTGTGACGTCAGCAGAGCTGACGTCACTATTCTCAATAGACGGATCACTCATTGCAAATAATGAAAGTAATGAAACACGCTTTCGATAATAAACACTTATAATTCTTAAGCACAATCTTAATCTTAACTATGTAAAGCAACACAGTAAAAATCAATATTAAATTTAGTACTCACAAGATTACAATTTGTGAAGAGCTCTTTTCTCTGTGAGAACTCGTAATAGAATGCTTGACTTTTCAACGCCAAACGCGCTCAAGATGGCGGGCGTTGGGAGGTCAATAAACAATCACAATATTTCACTATTATTTTAACACACACTTCCTTAATAGCTAATTTAATTACGTTAATTCTTTACAAAAATCAACAGACCATTTTTAATATTTAGAACATTTTAATTTCAATTTAAATATTTTAATAACCGACTGTTTGACTTTTCAATTTAATGTTGAACTTGAAAGTATTCGAAATACTTTGAACTCAACAAAAATATCTAGAAATCAATTTGTTCTTGCTTAGAAACCAAGTTATGAATTTAGCAATTGCTTAATTACTTCAAAATGAATGTTTAAATTATAATGAGTAATAGTTTGTCGTCTCAAACAACAACAAACCATTACAACTCTTATTTTAAGCAATAACTCATAAAAATCGCATAAGCAATGTGCTAATTATGAAATAATCTTAGTAAATAAAATAGAGACCTGATTATAAGTCAATCACCGGTAAATTGATGTATTAAAATAATTGGTTATATGGAATTGTGCCAACATATTCGAATTACTTTAAACTCAACAAAAATATCTAGAAATCAATTCGTCATTGTTGAAAAATCAAGTTATGATAATAAGCAGTTGCTTAATTACTTCAAAACTCATGTTTAGATTATAATGAGTTTATAAGTCTGTCGTCTCAATCAAGAACAAACCATTACAACTCATTTTAAGCAATAACTGGTAAAACTCGCATAAACAATGTCGTAATCATGAAATAATCTTAGTAAATAAATAAAGACCTGATTATAAGTCGATTAGCGGTAAATTGATGTATTAAAATAATTGGTTATATGGACTTGCGCCGACATATATTATTAGATTTTACCTATCCAAATCGTCGCAGCGTTATGAAGTAATCATGACACTACGATGACCTTTTAATTCACACACTTCTGAGAGCTATAATTTCCACCACATCTATTATTTTTACTTATTCTTCTGTCATTCCCTACTTCCATTATCACACAGCACGAAAAACGCTACTTCCTACTACTTGCTAACTGATACTTATTTATACTAACTAGCGGTCGCCTAGTGGTCGAAATTCAACCATAATTGATTTAAATTTTAAGTTTGATAGTTATTGAGGTTTTATTGTCTATAACTATACCCTTATAATCACATTTCATTTAGATTTTGACAAGGTTAATTTACCTACCACTTTCAAACAAATTATTATTTATTTAACTATACGTGACTATACTCTTTCTTTGACGATATTCCTCAACTTGCTACTTTGTTTTCTTTTTTCTTTACTACATATAAGTACGTAAATATATTATAATATAAATAGTATATATCATTGCTATCCACTCAAAGGTTGCCTGTAAGATATTGCTGTTATATATATATATATATATATGTCGGAGGAAGCTATGAGTCGGGTTGATTGTTATTTACACGTATAATTCACAATATAAATTGTCTACGTCTTAATTACTTTTAAAATTCCTAAATTAATTTAATTTGATTTGTTAAATTATTCTATAGCTCATAAACATTATTAATCTAATAAAAGTTATGAATATTGTAATTCACGTAACGACCAATCAGAGCAGAGCGCGTGCTTGAGTGGGGTCGAGGCGCCATCTTTACTTTAGGAGTGCCGACAGTTGTTGAGACACATTTGAGCGATAGTGACTGATCGAGTCGGAACGTTGAGTTGTGAGTTGTGTAAAAAGAAGTAAGATCAGTGCCCTGAACCCACAGCTCGGTCTTAACTGTTATTTTTCATTCGACATTATTGTGAAGTGAAAATACTGTTTATTCTAAATACAAATAGTGTAAAACCGGCATCGTTGTGTTTTGTGCTCGCATATTACCCAGATAACGCCCACTAAATCCGCAACCACTACTGACGTTGCCATAGAAAACAATACATCTCCGACTATATATATATATATATATATATATATATAATTTATTTTTTCATACAACTATGGAGGCAAACAAGCATACGGCCCACCTGATGTTAAGTGGTCACCATAGCCTATGTACGCCTGCAAAACCAGAGGCATCACTTGCGCGTTGCCGATCCTTTAGGAAAGTAAGTGGCAAGGAGAAGGAGCGGGAAGGGAGAAAGAGGGTGATTGGGCCTCCGGCACTCTCACGCACCGAACGAAACACAACAATAGGAATACTGCTATTTCACGTCGATATTCTGTGAGAGGGTAGTCCTATCCCGGTCGAGCCGAGCCGATTCATGCTGAAATCAGCGAGGCTCTACTACTCACAAGGTTTAGGTATATTATTTGTTAAGATTTTGTACTTCCCGTGCGAAGCCGGGCCGGGTCGCTAGTTTCATGATGATTGATCTAGTAGTGAAGGAAAGTGAACGTGCAAGCGTAACAAACAAACAAACTCACATTCGCATTTATTATATTAGTTAGGATATATAGAATGTACTACATGTTTATTCTAATTAATATTATAAATGCCAATGTGAGTTTGATTGTTACGCTTTCCCGCCTCAACTAAGCGCCCCATCATAATAACATCTCGCATATACGTTATCAGGGGAACAGAAAAGGACATAGCCTTTCATCCAGAAAAAAGAGTACTGTTCCCTAGGTATAGAAATTTATTGATAACATCTAGACTAACGCGTGCGAAGCCGCGGGCAACATCTAGTTGATAATAAAAATATACTGAAATAATAATATACCAAAACTGGTGATTGACACGGCGGAACATGGAAACGTCGTTTCATGAATTGTGTTGTTTATTTATGAACTACATCCTATCCTTTAACGAATAACGTACGTAAACATGTAAACAAGTAGGTATTTAAGCAATTGCAGGAATTAAATATGGAATAACAATTTCGGAAATTTGTTATTTCCTTTAAAATTATGATTGTATAATCATTACAGGTATATTTTGACATCATTTATTTCTCAAGGTATTTTAAAACTTAGGTATTATTTAAAATACCTTTAAACATTTAGTGTAAATTTAGCATATTATTATTATAATAAGACCATAATACCTAAGTATATTGTACTCTTTACCTATATTATTATATTGTTTTTAATTTACGTAAATTGTAACACATCACAATATTGTTTAACCTGTTGGATATTTAATTATGTTAGTATTAATTTCTAAATAGTACCTAATGTTGCTTAATGAATGTTGGTTAGCCCGTAATTGGCTACTGTGTAAGCCTGTAACCTTTAAGTTATTTAAAAATTAAGTACATTGTATGCACAAGCTGTGGGAAGACCTGAATAAATAAATAAAATAAGACCAATATATCAAGACAATAATCATCAATCAATGGCATACCATTGATTGATGATTATTGTTATAATCTTATAGAAGAATAGGTCATCATCTCTCGAATAAGGTGAAAGGTCACATATACCATGAAAATGTCCATCCGAAACTTTTGACCGATCTAAAAATACTTATAAAGAAGTATCTTTGGGTTTGTGTTTTTAAAAATGACATGACCCTGTTGTTTGGACTACTTCATTAAATGATTAGGACGATGTAGAAGATAGGTATCAAAATTCAGAACCAATTTCGGAATAAATTTGTTTCGCGGTACGCACAATAGGTCCGAAACTTCGGTATTTACGTTTCGTGGAAGCTTTCCCTTCAATATGGCGAAGGAGTTGATGCAGACTGCAGTTGCAAACAGGCTGGTCCATGCGTTGTACTCGTAAACGGGTAGGATTTGTGGTCATAGAAAAATTTATTAATTTAGACACCAAGGTCAAGTATCAATTAATATTGTGTTTGCCAATTGATATTGTATATACACCCACACCTTATTTGTCAAGCATGTATTACTTGTAAGAAATGTGTAACAATTGTGGGTGGACCTATGAATAAATAAATAAATACCTTTGTTTCTAAATTAACCGTATTGTAACCGAAGTCTACAATTTGATCGCGCAAAAAATAAATGCATTTTTATTATTTTCTGTTCATTTTAGTGAATGCGCCGATGCTGTTGAACGCAAACAGACAGCGTATCGCGCTTGGACCAGGGCTCGCACTCTCCACGACCCTAACGTGGATCACCTGAAGGCAGCGTTCAACCAAGCCACAAAGGTCTGCAAGAGGGCATACTTAAGAGCGGATGCCCAGCGCGTCGCACGGTTCGGCCAGGAACTAATGGCGCATCCTACGGGCAGTCGTAGCTATTGGCGCCTGGCCAACTTCTGCCAGACCATGCTGCCCCCTCTGAGGTATCCGAATGGATCACTGGCTCATCGGCCGCAGGAGAAAGCAGATCTGCTTGCAAATCTCTTTGCGGCCAACTCCCGAATCGATGACTGCGGTTCGCAGCCGCCTAACATTGCCAACTGCGGCTACACCATGCCTGATATATGTATCAGGCAACGAACCGTTCGTGCGATACTGCAGTCTCTCGATGTTCGGAAAGCCAGTGGACCTGACGGCATCCCAGCTGTGGTTCTTAAAAAATGTGCAGCGGAGTTGTCTCCCACACTTACGCGCCTATACCGGACGTCTTACGTCGTAGGCATTGTGCCTGAGGCTTGGAAGGAAGCGAACGTTCAACCGATTCCCAAAAAGGGGGACCGTTCCGAGCCAAGCAACTATCGACCCATAGCTATCACCTCGGTGCTTTCCAAGGTGTTCGAGCGGATTATAAACACCCAAATTGTCCGCTACCTGGAAGATCAATCGTTGATCAATGATCGCCAATACGGCTTTCGGTCTAAACGATCAACGGGTGATCTTCTAGCGTTCGTCACGCACCTCTGGGGTGAGGCTATGGACAAGCACGGCGAGTCTTTGGCTATCAGCCTTGACATAGCCAAAGCTTTCGACAGAGTCTGGCACCGGTCTCTTCTTTCCAAGCTTCCGGCCTATGGCTTGCCCCCTCAACTGTGCACCTGGATTGCAAGTTTCTTGCAGAAGCGTCGTATTCGGGTCCTTTGCGACGGTTGCGCTTCCAAATTTATGCAGGTCAATGCAGGAGTGCCTCAGGGTTCTGTCTTATCCCCTACGCTCTTTCTTCTGCATATCAATGATATGTTGAATCTCGGCAACATACATTGTTGTGCGGACGACAGTACCGTGCATGGGCGATATCTCGGACATCCTGGGGCCAAACAGGCTGAGGTTGAGGGGAAAAGGCAGAATCTTGTCGTTGAACTTGACCGGACCTTGGACCGCATCTATGAATGGGGTGCCAAGAACTTGGTCGAGTTCAACGCCAAGAAGACCCAGGCATGCGCGTTCTCAACAAAAAAGTCTCCGTTCCTTCCCCTCCCTTCTCTGAAGAACACTCCACTGGTGATACGTGACAGTCTCTCCATCTTAGGTATGGATCTTTGCCGCTCCCTTAACCAGAAAACCTATATCGAGAGCGTCATTAAGCAAGCTTCGCGAAAACTCGGAGTTCTGAACAGGGTGAGGCGGTTCTTCACGCCTGGGCAACTGTGCCTATTGTATAAGGCAGAAGTGCGCCCTTGCGTGGAGTACTGTTCTCATCTTTGGGATGGCTCCGCCCAGTACTTGCTGGACGCTCTCGACCGGTTACACAGCGGCGGGCTGTCCGTATCATCGGAGATCCAGAGGTCACGAGTTCACTGGAACCTCTGCAACTCCGTAGAGACATTGCCTCATTGGCATGTTTCTACAGAATATACCACGGGGAGTGCTCTGAAGAGTTATTCCACCTTATCCCGCCCTCCCCTTTCCTATCCAGAACAACGCGTGCTGGGCTCAGATGCCATCCTTACACGGTAGAGTCGATTAGAGCGCGTACCAAAAAGTTTGGGTCCTCATATCTCTGCCGAACGACCAAGGCATGGAATTCTCTGCCAAGGCACGTGTTTCCTTCTTCCTTCAATCCTGGGTTCTTTAAGCGGGGCGTGAAAAAGCATCTTCTCAGGCCGTCAAAGTAGAGACCTCAACATCGCCTCGGCTACTGTGGGTGCGATGTGGAGGCCACTGCTCTTAGACCACACGACTGCTTACCATCAGGTGGAGTGTGGTCATTTTGACGAGCAAAATAAAAAAAAATAAAAAAAAAATGCTCTTATTGTAACATACGTGTGCTATTAATGACTTAATTAAAATGTTGGTGTTATCTATTTTATTTATTAATTGATATTTGTACTTTAAATGGTAAGTGGTGTAATAGGAACAATATGATTAGTAAAATAAGCAAAATTATAAAGATGGCGTTTAATACGTTCTCTCTCAGTCTATGCCTTTACATTGCTGATCGTGCCAACAGGTAGGCTGAGGCTACAGAAGGCAGCAATTCGCGATGCGACTGTGAAAGCGAAACGATATAAACATGGAATGGCTACATTATAAGCGAAAAATATTAATGAATTCGCTTTAATTTCGCTGACAAGTTGATGTAGCCGATGCTGCGATTACACTAATGTTGTTTCTATCGCATAAAAAATCAAAGATTAATAGCGATATATGTCGTACGGTGTAGCCATAAACGTGAATATGAGCTATTTGTTTTTATCGCTTACGTATCGCAGGTCGTGTCGCGGACTAATGTAGCCTCAGCCGTAGAACTACATTATGGTTTGTTTTATATTATCCATATTAACTACCGCAGCCAGAGATTTCCTATAAACAATCTTGACCAAGTAGCAACTGGCCTCATTTCCAACTCGACAGATTTTTAATTCGTCGGATTTGCAACTCGACAGACTGTCATGATATTATCACAAAGGTACAGTGAAAATGAAAATTTTATTAAAAAAAAGATAAATAATGTTTATTTAAAAAGAAAGTAAATCTTTTGAAATTTCATATAAATACACTCTGAATGATGATGTAATGCTTTACATAGGTATTTAATATTTCATCTACATTTATGTTATTCTTTAATTAATCCATCTTCAATAACTTGGTCTATTTTTCTGTTTATCAATTTCTGCTTGTCTACGTTTCTTTGTAGGATTGTGATACCTACACGCTGTTCTTGTTGTTTATCTTGAAAAATGCTTCTTTTTTCAATAATGTACTAAAATACAATACTGATGGATTTTTGGGAATCTATTATTAATACGATACATATACTTAGAAATAAATGCTATTCTATTCTATTCTACATCTACAGCGTTCTACGCTATTATTGCTTTTGAAAGACTCTTTGTAGCAACTGTATATGTTGCTAGTTATCTTTTTGAAAATGTGTATCCAATTGTACATAATATCATGACAGTCTGTCGAGTTGCAAATCCGACAAGTTAAAAATCTGTCGAGTTAGAAATGAGGCGCCACTCAAGTAACCGTAAAACGTTTCTCAGAGCGACAGTAAACAAATAAATACTTAACTTACAGATACCGTTAAAAAATAAGAACAGATAGTATCAATAGCGTAGTGGTTTAAGTAGTCGCCTCGCCACTGCCATTGCGCCGAGTGTTGTGGTTTCAAATTCCACACGAAACAAAAATTAGTGTGATCCACAAATGGTTGTTTCGAATCTGGGTTCTGGGCGGGTTCTTTGTCTCTGTTGTTTGGATGTTTGTTAAGTCCCTCGCGACATAGGAGTTATTCCTACTGCGGGAGATGTCCTTTTTAGAGTTCGAAAAAACTCTTATACAACAGCTTTGTCCGTCCGTCTGTCTGTCTGTCTGTCTGTTATACAACTTTCAACTCAAGAACCGTAAGAGCTAGAGACTCGCGGTCAACGCCATTTGACTCAGCATAGTCGATATACCCCGAAATGACTATGATAACCTCTGACCACCTTTGCATATTACTTGAACCATTTTTTCGAACTCTAAGATTTACAGTAATTCATTGCCGTTTCTCGCTTGTTATTAAAAAAAGAAAGAAAATAGCGTGGCAGCAGCTTAAATAAAAATAAGCTCATGTAGGTAAGTATTGGAACGAAGTTCCTTAGCGCGCGTTGCGAAAGGGGGCTAGACGGAAAAAATTAAAACCAAAAGTTGTAACGACACTTTTTATGTCATTATATATTGATATATGTAAACATAGTTACGCGCTTCGACTGCGTGTGTCAAATGCATGGTTATGTGCGTGTAGTGTTTTTTCATTAATTTAATGTATTTCTAATGCATATTTTAAAAAAATATTAGCATTTTTCACTTCTTCTCTGTATAAAGTATAAGTGTGCGAAATTTCATACTCCTCCGTCCGCCCAATTTTCGTAAAAAGGGAGCCAAAGTTTTCGCTTCACGTATTAATATATAGATTATATCCGAGGTGATATTTACGTTAATTTAATGCATCTTAGGAATCAGTTTAATTATCTTCATATTATTTATCAAGGTTTGTCGATTGTCGATGTGTTATGTTATGAATTAAAATATAATAAGTACATTTTAAGCCGAATCGATAGACATCACAACTATCAGATAGCTGTGTACCGGCTACCAAACACGGCTGAACATCATTATTGTCTGACAACTAGCACTTCCTTACTTTCGTAAGCTGGAAGGATAGAAATATTTTGAACCTTTAAATCAGTTGTTAAAAAATTTAACTAAAAAAATGTTTTGATATTGGTCCAAAGATTATTGACTACGTGTACAAAGAGGGATGACAGCATATTATATTTATAAACATCTACAAGGAATGATTATATAAGATGTTATCCTTTCAAGATAAATGATCAAGCACCACTTTATATGAAAAACAAAATATATTCTTAATTTACACACCCACACTTAAAATGTTATAAATATAAACTACTAGCTTTTGCGCGCGGCTCCGCCCGCGTGGTACCTACATCAATAAAAAGTAGCCTATATCCTTCCTCAGGTTTTAAGCTATATCTGTACTAAATTTCATCTAAATCGGTTGACTAAATAGCCGTGAAAAGGTAACAGACAGACAGACAGATAGACATACAGTTACTTTCAAATTTATAATATTAGTAAGGATTTACAAAAAATATTGTAGACAGTTTAAAGCCAAAGATATTTTCTCGTTGGAACTTGCCACCCACTTGTATAAAATAAGCCTGTTACTTTGAAAGTAAACAGCACTAAACAGGAGCCAACTAACGGGTGAGCTCGCGTAAGTAGGCACGTCTTTAATATTGTGTCCCCTAATTAAATTACATAAACTATGTTAGTTTATATGTTGACTGTGTATATATGGCGAGTAGTTTTAAGATGTTATCTCGTCTCGTTACTACACCGTCGAGTGTTGCGGGTTCGATCCTTCGAACACTTTTTGTAACGACACTTTTTGCTATAGTTGTAAGTTTAAGGTTATTTCTTAATATGTATGTATTGTTAATGTCCACAAGCCAATTATTACTAAAATTTAGCCTACTGATTATGTTTATGTTACATTATATTTGTTAATAATAAAAAAATATTATTATAACTTAAAAAAAATAAAATTTTATTACAATTCCTTCATTAATTAATCGAAAGGAACTTCGTTCCATCCGGGTGTCCCTTGACACCTCTCAAGTTTTTTTATGACAATTTGAATCTACAATGGTCCGTAATCGGACCACTCCGAAGTTCCTAAATTGCACCTGACAACAAACCAATATGATACTATAAACATAATTATGTGATAATTATTAATTACTAGCTTTTTAACTTTAATTTACTTAATAAAAGATAAATATCTATTATAAAATTCTTTATATTTTCTTAATATGCTTACTAGCAATAATATCAATATTAGCATAAGTAGTTAGTTGCCTACACACGAAACATAATACATTATGTCACTATTCCGGAATATCCATAGCAGATAATCTAAAATAACATTCTAATCTCAATATAGAGGAAGCTTGCCAGACATGAGCTTCAGGAGTTTATCTTCCTCTGAAATTAAAATATGTACCTATATTAGTTAATTAAAAAATAATAAATTTATGTAACAATAGAAAAGAGGTATGTATAATAGGGGCTATCGCGTTTGCATTCACCGCTTGTGCTAGTGGATAGTAAGGTCCTCTGCAGTCACTTCAACAGTAACCATAAAAAACGTCAATTTTTACCGCTGCGACATGATCGATAGGACCTTACTCGCTAGTGGCGTCGACTGGTGAGCACAAAACGATATCCTCGGTTAGATTAATCTATTATTTGAAAAAATGAGCGCATTAAGACAGAATTATAGAGTACCTACTAGCGCCTGGCCCCGGCTTAGCACCGGTAGTACAAAAACTTTACAAATACACATAAACCTTCCTCATGGAATGTCTATTGGTGAAAGCCAAATGAAAATCCGTAGTTATTGAATATATTGCGAACAGACAGACGCGGCGCGGGCCTTCGTTTTATAATATTTAGTGATGATTAATACCGTTGCAGTTTTTTTTAATGCTGTATGATAACTTTTCCGTTCAACCTTCTCATAAATATAATAAAATATTTACGAAAATGGTTTTCTTAAAAAAGCTTTATCCTAACTAACATTATTAATGTGAATATGTTTGTTTGTTTATAACAAATCTTTCACGACTTAACTACTGAACCGATTATCAAGAAATTTAGCATACATGTTGTCAGGGGTTTCATGTTTTCATCCAGAAAATAAGTACTGTTATTAATTACAAATTTCACGATGGTCGAGTAGTTGAGGCGTGAAAGCGTGACAAACAAATATACAAACAAACCTACATTCGGATTTAAAATATTATTTAGGATTTTAGAGTCTGAACAACATTGTATTTCAAGTAGTTCACTATTATTACTGTCAACTTTATTAATCGTAAAATGCAGTAACCTATGCCAGTTAGATTTGAAACTGGAATGTCATTGTTACGCCGATCCAAGTCCAAAATATACTTGCCGCCTAGGAATGCAGTTATCATTAGCGCAGCCATCATCAATGCTCTGAAAACATAAAAATCATCAGCTAAAATATCTATATCATATAAAAAACTAAACACGGGACTAAAATGTTATCAGCATTTTTGATAACGGTTTAGCTTCTTAGTGAGAAACTCTTAACGCAGACCCAGCAAAACTTGAACGATCTGCAAATGAGCACACGCTCCATCATTGGACTAAGAAGTCCAAACTCCCTAATGACCAATAAAAAACTTACCTCAATGATGTAGTTGTTTCATATGCACATATCATAAAATCAAAGCCTCTTGTGGGGCAGACAGCCAGATTCTGGTTAATGTCAAATTACCTTATGTGGCTGACAGCCAATTGTACAAAAGAATAAAATAAATTTTTTTTTTTTTTTAAATTAGACTGATCTATTATGTTTTACGCTTTAAGTTATTAGGTAATTTTAGCAAACAAGAACAAGAGATTTAGTTGTACTCACAATCCAGCCAGAACCATATTGCGTCAGTTATAGAATTTGCAACGATCACAGACGATGTTCCTTAGTCAAAGGTTTACAAACTAAAGGATGAGTAAATAAAACATTTGCTAAATGTTTTTGATAACTGATTCTTATGTTTATTTATTTACATTCAGCATGCGTTCAGATTCGATTTAAGATTTCTTGAATACAACAAAATATCTGCTGCTATAGTCAGCATTGCGCACAATTGTAATTACATGTAAGAAAAGTAGTAACTATATGTACATACATACATATTCTTGACATGGTTTATAGTGAAACGTCGAAAACGACGGATAAGGACGAATTTTCTTTAATTCTTACTTTAGTTTATAAGTCCTTAAATTAATATTATAAATGCAGCTTAATACTTTTTTTTAAGAAAATACGTCTATTTTAAATAAATCTATTTTATGCGAAATTGGGAATATGTGAGCATTAAAAACAAACAAAAAATTTTAATAATTTTAACAATTTTAATTAAAGCTACATTTCTTTTAATTAAAGTTATAATTAATAATTTATAATTATTTACATGAACAAAAGTAAGAGTCATAATCATAACAAAATGTTATTAACAGTATTCTATCTTCATACAAACTGTCGGAACTAGAGTCATACCTACGCGCCTCGGCGTTGGTATGCGCTTGGTTCGCAACCAGTCGCGAACACAGGGTACATTTGTATATAGAAGGTCGCGAATGGCGTTGCAGTGACGAACGGACCACAATGGTCTGAAAATGGAGCTCCATACTCATAGAATCTTAAAGTAAGGAATTAAAAAATAATAACTTGTAATGTGTCTCGTATGCCTCTCTTGACGTAATATTAACGTATGGATGGTGTTAGTAGCTCCACGCATGAGAAAAAAAGTTTTGTGTTTTTTGTGTATGGGAGAAAACACTTAAAGTACAGTTTTTTTAAAATGAATGGAACTGAAGGGCTGGTGCTCATACGAGCTATTGTACCATACACGGCGATCAAGATGACATACAATTCATGCACCTTTAGGTGCCGCTTTGCGCGTAGCAAATATTTGCAATATTGAATTTTCGATATGTGACTTTTCAAATCAATGACGTGGTTAAATGAAGTTGCCAATCGATTTACTTTTACTATTGTTAGTGTATAGCTTGCTAATGACCTTCATGATGGCAGTAATTAAAAACAATATTGATTTTATACCTTTTTATTTTACACAATTGCATTCCAAGAACTAAGTAACTCATTTGTTAATCACCGAGATTATGTTTGAGTTACAATTAGATACTAATGATATGAACAATATAAAATGGCCTGAGCTCATGAGGGAAAAGATGACCTCTTCTTTAGTGGCAATAGAGCAGCAACCATGTTCCAGCTCTGACTTTGGTGTGAATGTGGGTGCATCAACATCCTACAGACCGGAGACGTGCAGTGTTGGTACATTAACATCAGTTGTGAGTCCGAGAAAACCATTCACAGAGCTGAGTCCATTACAGAAGAGAAGGAGAGTGGAAGAGCTCCTAACGCATACCACTGAAAGCCTTGCTCATGCAACTGGTTTAAAAGCACAAACCAAGGATGTAGCAGACATCATTAGACTGGTCTCGGAGCATCCCGAAGAGGCTACAAGGATAAAGGAATTGTTAAAGCCAAAGAAAACTATGCCTATATATTCCTCTGATAAAGCTTTAGGTATTTTGACCTCATTGAAGCTTTCGAAGTGGCAGTATATAACATTAAGATCTTGTTCAAAAGGAGAAGGAATACCACTGTATCCTTCTTATACTGCCATCCTTGAGGCAAAGAAGGACTGCTACTCCCCAAAAAATACCATACACATCACGGAAAGAAAAGTAAAAGTAAAGCTCCAAGCAATTTTGGACAAAACTGTGGCTAGGCTTGGAAAATTCCTACTAGTGGAATCATCACTGGATGGCAAAGAGTTGAAACTGATATGCAAGTGGGGCTTCGATGGTGCTTCTGGGCAAAGTTTGTATAAGCAAACTATGGTAGACGAAGACGATTCAAGTATTTTTATGTGTTCTTTTGTCCCTCTGCGCTTAGTTTGTGGCGAAGAAAAGGTATGGGAGAATCCAAAACCGTCTTCCACAATATTCTGCAGACCAATATATTTTAAAATTATAAACGAGAACAAGTTAAACATCGTAGAAGAGCAGGCTCTGATTGAGGCTGAGATTGTAGCACTGCAGCCATCTATTATGGGAAGCCATGCTGTTAAGCACTCGATGCTTATGACCATGATAGATGGCAAAATCACTTCTCAGCTATCAAATACCTCATCGCAGACTTGTGATATATGTAAAGCTACTCCTTTGGAAATGAATAAGTTGTAGAAGATCTCAGAGTGAGTTTTCAATAATTTAATAAATTAATGTCACTACTGCAATATAATATTATATACTTTTTATTAATTTAAGCAGTTTTTTCCAGAAAATCGTTTTCAACAGAAATATACAGGTTTGGTTTGTCTACTCTTCATGCTTGGATCAGGTGTATGGAGTGCCTACTCCATATTTCATATAGACTGGAGTTTAAAACATGGCAAGCCAGATAAGCAAGCAGTAAGGAGTCATTAAAGAGTAGAAAACAAATCATACAGCAGAAGTTTCGTGATGAAATGGGCCTCTTAGTAGACATCGTCAAACAAGGTGAGATAAAATAACAGTCATAAATTGATAACTCTTAAATCTAAATTTTTTTCAAGAAACGTTATACGTGTATAAGTACCTCTTTTCTGCACAAATTCAAGTATTTTTGTTTTGTTATAGGTTCGGGAACTACAAATGATGAGAATACAGCTAGGATATTTTTTAGTGATCCTGCAAAAACTGCAGCTATCACAGGATTGGATTCCGGTTTGATCCAAACATTTTCAACACTTTTGCGTGTAGTAGCCAGTGGGGAGCCTATAAATACTGACGCGTTTGCAAACTTTGTACGCCTTACTGCTGAAATGTACGTGAAGCTTTATGGCTGGTATTACATGCCTTCGTGTGTCCACAAAATTTTACTGCATGGTGCTGAAGTTATCAAACACTTCAATGTTATGCCCATTGGCAAATTATCTGAAGAGGCAACGGAAGCCAGAAACAAAGATTTCAAACAAATCCGAGAACACCATTCGCGCAAATTTTGTCGTAAAGCGACAAACGAAGACATTTTCAATGGTCTCCTTGTATTATCAGATCCCTACCTTTCGAGCATAAGATCTGTGCTAAGAAAGTCTCGAAAAACAGCTGTCACTGATGATATGAGACCTTTGAATTTAAACTACTATATATGGATTTTATCGCGTTGTTTATTTGACACTGTTACAACATTTTTTGAAAAACTGTTACACTACTATAATCACTATTAAGCTTTACAAATTTTTAAGCTAATTAAATTATTGAAACTATTAAAATTATTTATACTATTACTATACTATTATACTATTTAGATTTCTTTTTACACTTTCCCCGACGTTTCGGTTACTTTTCAGCAGCCATGGTCACGGGGAGACTAAGATGGTAGTTGTCTCAATGTTCCAGTGTAGTTATTTCAAAGTACCCGAACATAATTTAATCATGGGTTTTTCTATTTACGCAGAATGAGCTCAAAGTATCATGAAGTCTAGCTGTGGTTTGCTTCTTCTTGGGTTTGACTATTTGAATTACTGGATCCCAAGCTGGTGGTACACTCCAACCATCTTCTCTATTGAAATTAGGATGTTTCTTGATTTCAATAGCCTCGCGAAGCATCCTTGGTAGGAATCGGTGTTCTTTAGCGAGCATCTGTGGTTTGTCAAATCTCAGGTAGTGGTTGGTCCCCTTCATGATACTTTGAGCTCATTCTGCGTAAATAGAAACACCCATGATTAAATTATGTTCGGGTACTTTGAAATAACTACACTGGAACATTGAGACAACTGCCATCTTAGTCTCCCCGTGACCATGGCTGCTGAAAAGCAACCGAAACGTCGGGGAAAGTGTAAAAAGAAATCTAAATAGTATAGTAATAGTATAAATAGTTTTAATAGTTTCAATAATTTAATTAGCTTAAAAATTTGTAAAGTTTAATAGTGATTATAGTAGTGTAACAGTTTTTCAAAAAATTTTGTAACAGTGTCAAATAAACAACGCGATAAAATCCGTATATAGTAGTTTAATTTCAATGAATAACATTCGCGTAAACAGAAGACAATATTAGATATGAGACCTCTTCTCATTAGTGACGATTCAGATGTAGACAAAGAGAACATTGAATTTGTCCATGTTATTAGTGCGTCAATGTTGGACTCTGATGAGGGCGAAGATACTCTCTGTTAACAATAGTTTTTATGTGTAAAGAATTTTATTGTGACTAGGGCCCATTCGGCCTGCTACGACTTAACTGGTTAATGCTCAATTATCATTAATATCTAATTGTAACTCAAACATAATCTCGGTGATTAACAAATGAGTTACTTAGTTCTTAGAATGCAATTGTGTAAAATAAAAAGGTATAAAATCAATATTGTTTTTAATTACTGCCACCATGAAGGTCATTAGCAAGCTATACTATACACTAACAATAGTATAAGTAAATCAATCGGCAACTTCATTTAACCACGTCATTGATTTGAAAAATCACATATCGAAAATTCAATATTTCAAATATTTGTTACGTGCAAAGCGGCACCTAAAGGTGCATGAATTGTATGTCATCTTGATCGCCGTGTATGGTACAATAGCTCGTATGAGCACCAGCCCTTCAGTTCCATTCAGTTTAAAAAAACTGTACTTTAAGTGTTTTCTCCCATACACTAATACCATCCATACGTTAATATTACGTCAAAAGAGGCATACCAGACACATTACAATTTTTTTATTTTTGAATTCTTTACTTTACGATTCTATGAGTATGGAGCTCCATTTTCAGACCACTGTGGGACGGTGTGATTGTTTTGTAAGCAGTAAGCGTGCAATTTGTGATGATTTGGTTTTATTAAACACTTTCTATTTCATTCACTACGAATTTCATTTTTTATAATATAATGTACTTACATAATAATATAATATTTACAATCACTAAACTAGAAAGAAACTCAAGTAGGTAGATAGGGCCGAGTTACAATACCGTATAGATATCATTACCGTGGCCGCACGCTTGGCGTCCTTGGCTACTCGCCGCGGGCGCAGCGGCGGGCACCGCGCCATGGTAATACTATTATACAGTAACCTATCTTCATACAAACGATCGGAACTCGAGTCATACCTACGCGCCTCGACGTCGGCATGCGGTCGGCACGCAACCAGTCGCGAATGCGCCGCAGTGACGAACGGACGGTGTGTTGTTTTTTAAACAGTAACCGCGCGATTTTTTACCAAAAATAAGTACAAATATAGCCTATTTAATATGACAAGTAGAATATATTGTGCTGTTTGTGGTTGCATGAATTCCTAAATAACGCACCCAGAGATAACTATTTTAGATTACCTGGCAACTCCGAAAGGTAAGACTATAAAATGATTATACTTACTAATAGGTAGGTACGTAATTTAGGTCTTTTTAAAGGATTTTTTCCCCTCCCGAAAAAGAAATGCCTGGACTAATAAATAAAGTGAATAAGTAAAGAAAAGTGATTGACACGAGTGAACAACATGCATTTTTATTGAAAACTTCCTATTGCATTCACAAAGTATTTTATTTGCTTAAATAAAATAAAAAATATTTACAATCACAAAAATAGATAGAAACTCAAAGTAGGCAGATTTAATTAAAATGCTGTAGGTGTAGGTAAATGAGGCCTAACTCTTTATAAGTAAAATAAAATGAAATGGCACAAAGTACAGAATTGTAAACTTAAAAAAGACAAACAATAAAAAATGGCTGGTTTAGGCAGCGTCATAAAATTCCTCAGCATCGCTGTCGACCGGGAAAGTGCCCAGAAGACATAAGACTGGCAGCATTGCCATGTTGAATGATTCTTTGAACCAATAAAAGTCCAGCCTTCTGGTCACGCGAAGCATCGATTAGCCGCTTAGAAAGAACTCTGAAATGCGCACGAGCGCTCGAACCCCTTGAACCTAACGTCTCTACCTCAATAACATAATTACCAATTAAATTACGGTGTTTGCGCCGTTGGAGGTTTTCCGTAGCTGTAGCCGTAGCACTGGCACAGCTCACCGTACTTGGAATATGTGATGGCGCAAGGGTGTCGACCCATGTGGTGACCCACACCAAAGGCCTACCCATTGTCCAAGGTAACAAAGACATACCATCGGGTCGCTGCCCATTGTCACGTACCAAGCCTTTAAACCCGATTTCCACTCTCTAACAGCCAGCAAACGTGTGTTTGCTGGCTGTTAGTCGTATAAATAGACAATGTGCTTTATGTTGATCGTAATTACAATGTGATAATATTCCCCGTATTGTTATGTAAACAAATGATTACGCAACCGAGCGCCTCGCGAGACCAAGCGCAGCGGTCGTATGCGCCGCACGCCGGCCGCCAAGGCTTGTGGAGTGCAAGGTGTTAGTACCTAGTTGTTGGATAGTGGGGAACGCTGCGCTGGAACGACGCGACGCGCGACGTGCTAATCATGCGATAAACTAGGCTGCGTAGGTATATATAGCGTGCACAATTTAATGAAATTATAATATGATATTATAGAATTATAATTAGGCTGACTTACGTCCGTGCGACATCTAAAGGTCCGCACTGAAAATCAGCGCTCTATTGTGGATCCCCTATGGACCACAATATAGCAACAATGCTGAGTGCGTACCAATCTGTCCACAGATTGCACGTTTCTAATAATTAATGTTGTTATATTGTAAGTATGTATTTCCTTTTTGAACTGTATCTGTGGCAAATAAACGGTTTTTCTTTCTTTCTTTCTTTTTCTCTGCTACACTTACAGATGTTGTAAAAAGATTTTCTCTTATCGTGTTGCATAGCGGCCCATCCCACTGTCTTTGGAAGAATGAGAGCTACATTAAAATTAAATTAGGCGGCTTGTATATCAGTGCATACATGCGCACCGGTGTACCTTCTATTATATGGCCTTATAGGTACTTTACATAAGAAAGTGTGTGACTATCTTGTGTAAAATATACTTCGTTAAAACAATGAATTGGTAACAATAAAATAATAATTTACGTGAGTGGTATTTATGTCGTTACGTCTTACGTCTACAATAAATACAAGGCAAATGCTATTTGGTTGTTTTGTATTTAGGTAGTATATTATTACCCTTTTAGCTTCGAGCGCCCAATCTTTAGCCAGTATAAATAATTTACGGTTCTCATAAAATTCGGCATAAAGATATCTCAACTGACACAAACATGTTGATTTGATTAGGATTAAGAACGTTCGTTGGGTCTAAAACTAAAAGATCTATATAGACATTTTTTTATCAATTATAATTATATGAACATCATCATTGTCGCAGCCGAAAGACATCCAATGCTGGACATAGGTCTCCCCCCAGACGACACACCTCTGGTCACACACCGGTCTTGGGCCACCCGCATCCATCCGCTTCCCACGCCCCACCCCAGGTCGTTGATCCAATGTTTGGGAGGCCTACCCCTGCCACGACTTCTTGTGTGTGGCCGCTACTACAGAACCTTTCTGCCCTAAAGGCCATCGGTTTTGCGCGCTATATGCCCTGCCCACTGCCTCTTAAGCTTGGCTATTCGAAGAGCTATGTCGCCAACCTTAGTTATCCTACGGATCTCCTCATTTCTGATTCGATATCGCAAGGAAACTCCAAGCATAGCTCATATATATATGTATGAACATACATTGTTCATAAATCTTTCACTTGCCCGAAAATATGAAACACCTTTTCATAATTATAGTTACTCTCAATATTTCTTCATTCGTGATTTGACTTCACTCGAGGCAACACTAACATAAATCTCGGATGATTGTCATTACCTATGTACAACATTAATTTTTAGCTTATTCCTACCTGAAAAATAAATTGTAAGTAAGTAGTAATAAGTTAATCTGAATGTCTCAAAAAATAGTAACAAGTTAAAGTCTAGAGGTAAAGCACCCCTAGTGATACCCGGAGAACTCCTAAGTATGTATGTTATTTTCGGATAAAAACTGACATACCTACTTAAAATTGCAGTACATATATGTGGGTGATTTGACAGCCCCTAGGGGTGCTTATATTTCTTTTAAATCTTGCCTTTCCCTTAACACCAGTCTTTTGGACAACCTATGTATACTCCAGGTCTGTAATAACCATACGTAATCTGAACAGCAATGGTGCATCCGACTTTGCATGACTTATATATATGTATCTAAGGATCGATACCTAGATAGGGTCTACACATTGTGTTTTGTGTTAAAGCATTCTAGAAGTATATTCTATATCACGGGGGTCACGGGGTCTATCAAACATTCAAACAAAGGACACAAAGAACACCCACATTCGTATCCAGATTTGTGGATCATACAACATTTTGTTCCATGTAAAAATCGAACTCAGGGTAGTGGATTAGCAGCTTAAAGGATACACATAATAGACCAGTGCCGAAGCCTTTGAAAGTGGTAAAAAGTGAAAAAAGTAATAATAGGATGAAACTATTTTTTTAATCATCGCGTACAATTTTGAGCTTAATGTATATTTTTTTTACACCATCAGAAAGTAGAGATTTCAAAGAACAAAAAACCCCCCGACTTTTTAAAAAAAGCAGATATTTTGATGGGTGAATTTTCGATTGAAAATTAGGGTGCTTTTTCGATATTAAGTCAAAATAAGCTGCAAAAATAAATATTTTAAATAAAAAAACATCAATGTGTTTGGGACATAAAAAGGTAAGTTTTCACCAAATTTCGAGAAAAAAATAATCTTTTTGCAAAAGATAAAAATAAAAAACCAAAAGCTTGGTTATTTGAATTTTCACAAATCTTGAGGTTATGTGAAAAAAGTGTAAATACAAAAGTTGTAGATCTTTTTATTACCTACAACTTTGCTATTTAACTTTTTTTCCATAGGACTTCTAGTTTTGCCGGAAATCGAGATAAACCGTTTTTACCCTTACCCCTCACCCCCATCCACTTTCCGACCTCAGATCGCCCGTAAATTATTTTTCCTTTAATTTTTGTTATATTCTCTTCCTTTTTCAAATATGTTTCATCCTACTATTATTTTTTTTGGTTTCAAAAATTATCGACCCTGATCTATAAAGTAAATATCGGGCTACGAATATTTACATTCAATTAGATAGTGATACATACATTGGAGTTTTTACTGTAAGTATTGAGCTACGCTATAATAGGTAGATGCGGTTTATTCAGTTCCAGGAAGCCAGTCTTTAAATTCAGGAACGAAGGTAGGTACCGGCGGCTTCGGTTCTGTCAAAATATATTTTGTGAGCCATAATACTGTAGATAGCAGTACACCGATGGTTAATACGCTGGAAGAAATTAAATAAATTATATATTACTAGTTTTCACCCGCGGCTTCGCTGGCGTAAATGTAGGTTAGGTTAGGTTAGATTTGCAACAGTTATTTTTTCTGGATGAAAGGTACCCTATGTCCTATTCTGTACCCCTGACAACGTGTATGCAAAATTTCATGTTGATCAGTTGAGTAGTTAAGGCGTGAAAGCGTAACAAACAAACAAACAAACTCATTTTCGCATTTATAATATTAGTTAGGATACCTTCAGAGTGATAATATCTCCACTGGCTAGAATCTGCATAAAAATCTTCAGAAGGTAATAGCAGATACAAATTCTAACGTAAAGACTGCCTTGGCAGCCCAGAATTACTGTCTTCAACTGCTGTGAAAAATGTTTCGAGTTCGATGCCCGGATTGTAAATTAACAGGTCTATAATAATAATCTTAATTTAATTATATTCAATGTTACTTTCATTAAGTCGATGCTTTCTTTAGTAGGTATTATGTTCTAAAATAGTAAATATAGAATATTTACTTAAGAAATATGAAAATCAAAAGAAAAACAATTAAATAAGTGCAATAGCTAGACATACTTTTGACTGTCTATCTATTAACATAATTAGTGTTTAAACAACAACATGCCTAAACGTTTTTGGTAAATATTTAGTAGTATAATTATTATTTGTGTTTTTGTAATAACAAGTATATTTAAAACATACAAGCAACGGGACAGGTTAAACTGAATAAAATCTTTAAAAAATAATGATTTACTTACTATCCATATACCATTATGTCCTCAACAAATTGTACTTATGTATGAGTAAAAGGTTTTACTGCAATGTTAACTGAATACAAAAGAATGATCTGATATCAGAGTATATGCAGGGTATTAACGTAAGGCTTAGTTTAAGCTGGTTCAAAGGCGAACAAATTAAGATATTGAGCGTTTGTTTAAGGAAGTTCTAGTCTTTGTACTTTACGTATGCATTAAAGAATCATTTTAAAATAAAAAACGAAAATTGATTTTCTGTTTTCTTCACATAGCTCATTATTGGAAACGAAAATATAGCAAAATTTTAAATATATTGTTTATAAAATGTACTATAAAATGGAAAGCTAAAAGTTAATAAAAATAATTAGTACCAAAGCCAATGCCGAAAAAGGCAAGGCCTCTTTCGGTCAAGCTTCGGTACAAGATCGAGTTGCAATGCTGACAATTACGACTATATTTTGCGAGATAGTTAACAGACCACACAGTAGTTGAGGTACTGTTGAAGTCAGAACAAAGCTAACATAGAACCATGATTAGTAAAAGTTCAAATTTATTCTGATATGAAAGCCTAGACGAAAGCGGTTAATATAAATAGAGTGCCTTATTCAGTTTAACATTCAAACTACGGACACAAGGAATGTCCAGTCTCGGAACAACTATTCGTGGGTCACACAAATTTTTGTACCGTCTGGGGATCGAACTCACAACCACCGATGCGACCACTTAACCTAGTGGTAGTATCGCCATCCGTGCAGTCATGGGTTTGTCTAGTTATTACTAGTCGGCCTCGATGGCGTAGTGGTTGGTGTAACCGACTGCCACGCCTGAGATCGCGGGTTCGATTCCCGCACAAGTCAAACATTTGTGTGCATGGACATGGATGTTTGTCTTGGTCCGGGTGTTTCTATGTATAATATGTATGTATTTACAAAAAAAAGTATATATGTATGTTTATCCATTGTCTAGTACCCATAGTACAAGCTCTGCTTAGTTTGGGCTAGATGGTGTTGTGTGTATGTGGTAGAATATTATATTATATTATATATACTACTTGTTCGCTTCGTTTGCTGTTTTAGTAGCAATCGAGCCAACAGTCTACATATATGATAGTAAACGGTAACTACCTGCAGTAGAAGAAAGAGAAGAAGAGATTTATTTAAGGGTATTGTTGTACAAATCCTACACGCAGTTGGTTTGTCTAATAAATATGTATACATTTTTCCCGTCTTAACTGTAGACTTGCCTTAACTTTTAAAGAAATGAACAATGACAAATGTTGATTCAACACTTAAACCATGGGAACTTTTGAACAGATTTACTATTTAATACTAAACTAAACAACACAGTTAGAAGTTTTTATCGAACTTTGTGTTATACTTAAATAGTTGTCCCGAACCTACCCAGGCTCGACAGTCGAGACAACTATTTGAGTATTATTGTGTTCGCTGTTATTATATTTCAAGGACTATTTCTAGAACGGGGTTGCCTTGTCAAATCAAATAAGTTTAAGATCATTAATCCACTCCTAACGTATGCACTTAGCTTAATCAAGAAGAATATTAGTAATATACAAATTAAATGCAGAAATCCTAACTTATACTACAAATGCGAATGTGAGTTAGTTAGTTTGTTTGTTACGCTTTCACGCCTTAACTACTCGACCGATCATCATGAAATTTCGCATACATGTTGTCAGGGCAACAGATAAGGACTTAGGATACCTTTCACCCATCCAGAAACTAACGACGGTTTTAAGTGTAATAACTGCTCCGTTGGTGTGTGGCCGGAAACTTACTAGCATAGACTATTTTATATATTACTTTAATACGTACATGTACTTTTCGCTTGTGGGAACATTAAAGATATAAATAATAATAAAAAAGAAAAAGTAAACTGCCAAAAGGGGTGGTTCTTACGACTAAGGCCTAAAGTCATATGAGAAACGGCAATGTGCACTGCAATTATCGACACAACGTCATAAATCTGAGGCTTTTAGGAGAAGTTTCCGGTATGCTGCAACTAAATGTTGGAACAACATTCCACCCCCGATTAGGAATCTGAAACATATTCAACGTTTTAGGGCAACACTAAAGAAATATTTATTTGATCACCAAAAAGGCCAGGAAACATAGCTGCATGACACAAGTGTTATATAACCACAGTCTAATAAATAGCTATGTAGAGAAATTACAGTCGCGACATTAATGTCTATTTTTAAAATACTGAAATTGTTAGAGTTAACTGAGGAGCAAAAATAAATATTGTATTGTTATCATATTGCTACCGTTAAACGCTATTATTATTTTTATTTTATATCATCTGTTTTGTTACTTGTGTTAAGTTTATTAGGTATTATTATCTACAAACATGGTCGCAACGCAAGACCAGCGCTATTTTTTTCAAAACTAGCATATTGCCGAGTTGCGACCAATTTGCAGTAAGATTTGTTTTTTCTTTTTTTGTTATTAACTGTGTCTGATGTATGTAGTGCATAATTCTGCTGCAAATAAATGTATTTTCTTTCTTTCTTTCTAAGGACCGCAATGTTATATGAAAAAGCAAGGAACTACATAGATAATTTTATTGGACCTGGTTAAGATTCGGTGACCTGTTTAGAGAAATGGAAGGTTTTGTCTGTGCAATTATGGACGAATAACCACCGGAACTATCCTGAAAGACGGCACGGTTGACATATGTCGGACGTGTCACGAGCCTGGAGAATCTGTCAGGCATATGCTCTGGTTGCTTTCGTCTTGCTATTGGTGAGTATATAGCATAGACACAATCAAGTACAATCTCGTGGACTTAGAAGTACCGTACTACAAGTATGTGCCCGATCTGGTACTCGAAAATGGTCATGCAGTGTTGTACAAGGATCGGTCCATCATTACTGACAGGACTGTTGTAGCCAATAGATCTGCCATTGTGGTCGTGTACCGACTAGAACGCCGTGCAATGAGCATTGATATTACCATTCCTAATGACGGGAATCTCTTGAAAGCCGAAAAGGATAAACAAGTTAGATAGTTGGATCTGGCGCACGAGATTTTCGACAGGTAGAATGTGGATTTGGGTGAAATGGACTGATTGCCAAGAGCATCGATCACCAGCTAAAGAGGCTCACATAAGACTTCTGGATTAAGTTACTGATGCAGAAAGCCGTATTGCTTAACACAGCTCGTATCGAACGAAAGAAACATAATCATAATACTTATAATCTTCTAGCGTTCGTCACGAACCTCTGAGGTGAAGCTATGGAGAAGCACGGCGAGTCTTTGGCTATCAGCCTTGACATAGCCAAAGCTTTCGACAGAGTCTGGCACCGGTCTCTTCTTTCCAAGCTTCCGGCCTATGGCTTGCCCCCTCAACTGTGCACCTGGATTGCAAGTTTCCTGCAGAAGCGTCGTATTCGGGTCCCTTGCGACGGTCGCGCTTCCAAATTTATGCAGGTCAATGCAGGAGTGCCTCAGGGTTCTGTCTTATCCCCTACGCTCTTTTTCTGCATATCAATGATATGTTGAATCTCGGCAACATACATTGTTATGCGGACGACAGTACCGTGCATGGGCGATATCTCGGACATCCTGGGGCCAAACAGGCTGAGGTTGAGGGGAAAAGGCAGAATCTTGTCGTTGAACTTGACCAGACCTTGGACCGCATCTATGAATGGGGTGCCAAGAACTTGGTCGAGTTCAACGCCAAGAAGACCCAGGCATGCGCGTTCTCAACAAAAAAGTCTCCGTTCCATCCCCTCCCTTCTCTGAAGAACACTCCACTGGTGATACGTGACAGTCTCTCCATCTTAGGTATGGATCTTCGCCGCTCCCTTAATCAGAAAACCTATATCGAGAGTGTCATTAAGCAAGCTTCGCGAAAACTCGGAGTTCTGAACAGGGTGAGGCGGTTCTTCGCGCATGGGCAACTGTGCCTATTGTATAAGGCACAAGTGCGCCCTTGCGTGGAGTACTGTTCTCATCTTTGGGATGGCTCCGCGCAGTACTTGCTGGACGCTCTCGACTGGTTACAGCGGCGGGCTGTCCGTATCATCGGAGATCCAGACGTCACGAGTTCACTGGAACCTCTGCAACTCCGTAGGGACATTGCCTCATTGGCATGTTTCTACAGAATATACCACGGGGAGTGCTCTGAAGAGTTATTCCACCTTATCCCGCCCTCCCCTTTCCTATCCAGAACAACGCGTGCTGGGCTGAGATGCCATCCTTACACGGTAGAGTCGATTAGAGCGCGTACCAAAAAGTTTGGGTCCTCATGTCTCTGCCGAACGACCAAGGCATGGAATTCTCTGCCAAGGCACGTGGTTCCTTCTTCCTTCAATCCTGGGTTCTTTAAGCGGGGCGTGAAAAAGCATCTTCTCAGGCCGTCAAAGTAGAGACCTCAACATCGCCTCGGCTACTGTGGGGGCGATGTGGAGGCCACTGCTCTTAGACCACACGACTGCTTACCATCAGGTGGAGTGTGGTCATTTTGAAGAGCAAAATAAATAAAAAAAAATAAAAAAATACTGCTCATTAAGATGGTTAGCCTTATATATCGTGCGATCGCTTTTACGTAGTCTTTATAATTTGTTCGGCTTATAGAAGAATTGCTGACACATTCTTTTTGTTGATATAACTTTCATAATAGTCGTAATTTAAAGCTGAAATTAACAAGATTGTTTATTGATGGAACATTAGTTTATAGTATTCCATGTTTCCTTGTTTTATGGAAACTGCGTATTCGATCATTTAAATCAGACCATGTAAAATGTAAATAAATTTCTTTGTATCTTCATATTGCGTAGAGTCATAGAATCTAAATTTACTGTCGTTATAAAGGTGTATCAAGGGTATGTGATACAGTTTTGTATTTGATTGTAAGTGTACTGGTTTATTTGCAAATCCGTTTTTTCTGGATTTCGTCACTATTTAATTACATTGATGTTCATCAAACAAATCAGAAACTAATGTTTGAACAAATTTAAATTAACTAAGGTCTATTATTGGTATTTTTTTCAAACCTCTACGTTGAGCCGTTTTTGATATCTGGGCAATCCCAAAACATTATCGCAGGTAAATCTTAAATAACTTTAGAACCACAACATATACAAATTTTGCTGTTCACAAACATTTAATACGCAACAAAAGCTATCTAGCATTCATGCATTTATATCCACTAAAACGATTTTACGAAAAACATTATGCCAGGGTAATGTTTCAAACATTACTGCAGCAAAATCTGTTTTTCTCGAATAACTTTACAACTACAACTTGAACAAATTTTGCTATTAGTGAACAAATTACTCTTCACGATGACCTAATTATTTGTTATACTCTCACCTCTCTAAAGCACAACATTTTGCTGCGGTAACGCACACGGTTGATAGGATAATATACAGAAACGTTTTAAATAATTTCATTTACTATGCTATGCTCTGAAAGTTTTCGGAGGCGCTGTCACCGGACAGCGCCTCCGAAAACTTTCAGCGTAATAGTATAGAGAGCATGCGTTAAACAAATCGTCCTATTAAAATCAAACATTCTAACAAAATGTTTTCTAAGGAATATAATTATGTATATTGTACTATATCATTATACCAGAGATAAAAATATTTATTCTTATTTTAGAAAAAATATATGTATATATTTTCACAAATATATAATTTAAAATAAAATTAAAACATGCTAAACAATAAGTTTTTATTGTTACCAGATTATACGGTTTTCTAGATATTCAGACAGTTCCCAAGCAATTATTAATTATGGATAGTGGCTTATTCGTTATTCTTTTTTCGGTTAAACTTTTCTTTCAGTCTAAGTTTCTCGTCCTCCAATTTTTCCCTGGTCGAATCGATATAATTTCATGTTTCTGCATAAAAATATTAAATCGAAACATAACTTAATTAAGTAGTTCATATTCAACTATAACTCAAAGTAAAATAAATTATCTCTTATAATGACTTTGCTTATAGTTATATCACACCTATGTATTGACAGTTATGTTTAGTCGGTAAAAGTAGCAGCAGACAACATGAATCCATGTTGCTTTGACTATAATTTTCTGATAAAAAATTTAATAAAATTTTATTTTTCCGTGTGTAATATTTAGACCTTCGTTTCTTAACATTTTAAAAGTTGTAAAGCTAAAGTAGTATTTTATTAACATGTAAAACAGTCTTGCGACTTAACGTCTTGATCTAAAGGGCCTGGCGGCCGCATGACCTGACGGCGACGGAAGGTTTTGTATTATTATGTCTGGCATTCCAGCAATTGACAGATACAATCTTGCATAATTAGAGCCACCATGAAACAACAAAATACAAAAGTCTTACTAAACAAAACAAGCAACTTTTCAAAATAATAACAATAATTACTCTGTACTATTAATGGGATGCAATAATTAGGTTTTAGTAGAATTATTCACAATACAATCTATACTAGACAGTAGGATGGCATGATGGTGCATACATTTACACTATGTAACAACGCAAAGGCAGTCCGTGATTAAATGCAGTTATGCATACATATTTTTGATTTTATTTTTAATAATAATCGAAATGATATTAGATAACATCACAAATAATCACGAGGTACCTCTGTCTCACTAAACTGACTTATAAATAAAACAGAACTATGAATCCATTATCCAGTATAGAATAAGCAACTAGTGCCATGAAATTTGGTCAATTAAATAATAACACTTCGGATTGAGCTGTCTTTTTACGGCACTTTTAAATTGAAGTAATGGTAAATTATTTATATTAATAATAAAAAAAAATTGTACGACAGTCACAATATGGCGCCTGCATCTTGCCCGTGCGCACGTTTGTAGTTTTTCGTCCTATATTGTGTATTTTTCGGTTGTGAAGGTCTTATGTAAGTGCGTTGAGTCGAGCTCTGTGTTCCTCCACCTTGTGTCAATTAATCTTCCCATCGAAAACTGTTGTTATTAGTGTGCGATAGTGACGCTTTTAGTGTTTAATGTGGTGCGGTTTTTCCAACTACAAAAATGCCGAGACGCTGCGCATTTCACTGTGAACCTAGAGTCCGCTGCATAGTTACATTTTAATAAACATAATAAAATGTTATTTGTTGTTGTTTTATTCTTATACTACGATATGCACCTTATACTTATTGTATTTAAATTGTTTTGTTTGGATCTATTTTTGTAACATCCTACTTGTTCTATTTGCAATTTTTATGTTACAAAAATACGATTGATACAAAGCAATTTAAATATGAATTCTGGATTATAAAATACATAATATAAATAGCTATATGCACAGAATACGGAATAGCTATAGCTATGTATAGAAGGATTAGTTCGGGGCCAAAAGTTCGGATGTCGCTGTTTCAAATAGGGTTGGCTGAAATTGGCCATAAGAGGGCTCTCTTTTCCCTATGTATTACTTTACTCTTTGGTGTCCGCACACGAGTCTCCGGCGCTTATATAACGTCAATATGACACTGACAGTTATAACTGTCACTTCAACTGGCACATTGGCTCTATGGCGACATTGGCGACCTCACTCAAGCTTACGCTTGACGTTCCGGAACAAACCAATAGATGGCGCTTTATTCAACTCCAATTACAGAAATCCTAACTAATATTATAAAAGCGAAAATGAGTTTGTTTGTTACCTTTTCACGCCTAAACCACTGAACCGATTATCCTGAAATTTTGCATATACGTTGTCAAGTGTACGGAAACAGAAATAGGCGATCTTTCATCCCAAAAAAAATTACTGTTCCCGAGGATAACAACAATAACGCTTTTATGTTATTAGATGGCGCCACATGTCTTTCGAATCATGATTGAATTACATTATTACAAGCAGAGTGCAACCCGAATTGATTGTCAAATTCTAAATTAACGCGAGCGTAGCCGCATGCAAAAGCTAGTAAATTATATTCCAATGATTATTTTATTGACGCTCCGACATATGTGTATATATATATATTATATATGTTTGTTTCAAATGCATAACACCCGCAACTTTCGTAGAATGACCTTTTGTGAAACCATATTGTTCTGTATGAAATAAATTGTTTACACTAAAGGGGCTCTCTAATTGCTGTACTATTATTTCTAAATATTTTACTGATTGCAGGTAATATTGAAATTGGCCTAAAATTATAAGATTACAAGGGTCGTTTTTGCATCAATTTTTAAATAAAGGTAGTAAAACATATAGTGAAAAAATGCCCACAGCAATGCATCTATTGAATATTGCGGATAAGTGTGCCGCTATATCTATTAACAATAATAATTTTATTAATCTTATTCATAGATAAATATTTTCCAAGATATTTAAATTAGAATTTGGTATAACAACCTACATACTATAATAAACTGCCTCCGTGGCGCAGCGGTAGTGAATGCGACTGCTGTGCATGAGGTCTCGGGTTGGAATCCCGGGTTGGGCCAACAAAAATATACCTATTGGGTTTTTCTGTTTAGAAATCTCAATAAGAGCCCGGAGTTAGGAAGTTGGCGGTGTTAGACACCCCCGTGCCTCGGAAAGCACGTAAAGCCGTTGGTCGTGTCGGATCACCGTTCCATCGGATCATGAGGGTTAGGGAACAGAGAGTGCACTTGTGTTTGCGCACATACTTCTGCACTTATAATATCTCCTGCGCAGATGGCCAGTCTCTGTTAAGATATACATATAACAACTCAGTGTACATATAACAAACATCTTACGTCAGTTATGTGTTGTAATAAAGCTAACATGTTTAGCATGGGTACTCTTACTCAACGTTTAACGTTGTGAAGTACGTCTTCTTTATAACCGTTTAAATTGGCATTTTAATCTAAATAAAACATATATTTTAACAAATATTTTTCTTGAAAATATTTTAAATAAATGTCTTGCCGTATTGTTATAATAAAATCACAATACAGTTTTAATTTTTGTTTATTTTGATTAGTACTGTTAAATATTTATTAAGTGAGAGTTGTGTGTTGTGTCAGAGTGCCCGTAATCATCCGCGTAATTCAATAAATTGCATACACTGTTATGTGTGTGATTAATTGAACAGAAACTATTACACAATTCTTGTATCGCGCGGATCTTTACGAACATTGAAACAAACGGACTCAAACACACACAAACTCAGAACACCTAATTACCGATCACACAAGTCGTTACTGGGGTGAGTTAGAGTCAGACAACCGCCACTCGTCTTGTCTTACATTTGCTATACATCTCGAGGCTTGCGACATGTACTACATAACTTAAACAGCCATATCCACAGCCACAACGACAAACTAATTCCTCATCATATCATGATAATTAATAATTTATTTGCATTCATTAGTTATTTGCATAGTACATGAATATATCGTAAAACCTGATACCCAAAGTAGGCTTAAACGTATATTTCGAAGATCATATTGAAACCGTATTGTATTGCTGAAATCGCTTGCGACATTAAAAACTTTTTGCAAAAGTTTCTAATGGGCTGCAATATAAGTCCCCGCCAGGTAGACAAGCCATTTTGTCGACGTTTTGAAACAATCAGCGGTCCAAAATCTCAAAATAAAATTGGTACAAAACTAAGTTCCAATCTAGTCTAATATATGTTATATGTACATATTTGAATTTCTTATAAATAAATTTCAAAATTTTATTTCATATTAAATCTAGTCTAATAAACGTCAAATGTTCTTCATACAAATTCCACACTTTCCAAGTTAACAGTGTAGCCCTTCGCGGTGTCTGTGACGTTGACTTACGCGAGCGAGTTTGTGTATCACTGAGATCATCCCGTCATAATCCCCTATTGTCCGGTAAATTATATTGCGTAAGCACTTTAGTAAAATAAACAGAAGTTCTACTGTTATTTACGCAAGAATGCCTTTAATGTTCTGTCGGATGAGTATCGAGCTATTATAAATTCTTTAGTCGTAAGCGTGACGTACTAGACGATACGCTGCACGTTGGGCGATTCGAACTATCTTCTAAGTGAGTCCAGTTCGTCTAAGCATTATTGAAGTATATAGTGCAATATATATAATAGTAGTAACGCGTAATAATTGCAGATACTTACATGCGTTTTATGCTACTTAAATATTTTAAGTCGATAAAAATAAAATTAGTCATTAACGAGAAGCCGTTATTGGCGTTGGGAAGTTCGTGAAACTGACACAATAGATTTAAAATATGGTGGGAGGACTGTAAGTAAAGATTATTGTTTCTAATAAGTAGATTTTAATACTCATAGAACGGCGGTTTAAATAGGATTTTAGGAAGGTAGACTTCTTCAACGTGTGATACAAAGTGCGATAGGCATTGTGAAAAAAAAAATCTGCTGTCTAAAAGGATATTGTCAGGTGTGTTGACTTTTCAATACTAGTCATCCATGACTAGTTTAGTTTGCCAGATAAAAACAGTCTCCAGACTGCTTTGATTTGGCAATCTAAGGGCTGAAAACGTGTGAATGATGCCCAAGTATCACAAGCATTCGTGGGGTATAAGAATACCATCAGGGGAGGCCTTTCTTGTTTTTCACCTCAGTGGTATAAAACAAAAGGAGAAAATCGCTTTAAAATATTGTGTTTACGGATGCTATATTACTTAAATTCCGCTACTAAAACAGAAAATATGTGACTAGGTTTCACGACTCCGATTTAGCAAGCATCAAGGGCGTATGTCATCCTCAGAAATGGTATGTTGTTGTTCTCTGTCGCCTCTAGTATCACAAGTAGCAGGACCTGTATGAGACAGAATTCCCGTTTAATGTTAACCCCGAACGGTAGGTCCAAATATTTAGTCAATTTAAGTCGCCATATATCAATTAGAGAACAACATAATTGTCCCTACTTCTTTTTCTTCTGTCATGCAAAAAAATACAAATCTTATAGTATCAGTATATTTACATATTTCAGTGATGTTTACATATAGTATAATTATATTATGACGCAAGCGCAGATCCGAAGAGGAATTCCCTCTAGGGTTAGAGTATATGGCCACTTAAGTCCACTCAGTGCCTTGGACGCTCGAAAGATTGCCGGCAGCTGAAATGACTCACGTAGTATCAATTGAGTGCCACAATTATAGTACAATCTCCACCCGTTCTGACTATAATTATGTCCTAGCCATCACAGTCTAGCTACTTTGGTATCCCCTATGACTTCTTCTTCTATTCGTGTGGATAGTGGCCAACCTGTTGTCAAGAGTTGTTCAAGCCGCTCGTAGGTCTCTGACATGGCTTAACGACTGCTGTCAATTTGGCAACAACTAGAAATTGACTTTTTACGTGGCCTCCGAAGCACGGAGATGCTCCGATGAAATACCACTAAGCGGTCATCCATCTGTAGACTGACCGCACCCAATGTTGCGTAACCTCGCTAATCGTTTACCGATCACATTCCCTATGACATTCGGCTTGGACTTTAAGTATTCAATTTCCTGGTTCTTAAGAAGTCTCCAGATACTCGTTGACTAGGCTGGAATTAGTCAAAGAATATGGCTTTCTACCACTAATGGCTTATGCTCTTTTTATGCTGCTCTGTGTCTAGGCTTTGTACCCTTATATAATTATGAATAAAGTTTATTGTAGTTTTATAACTGCGAAAGTTCATGTTTCTGGTCACTAGCCATATGAAGTCAGTGATGAAGAAACATAGACTGCAAGGGTTCGCTCCTGTGTGACGTTTCGCTTTCTTAGATATGAGTAAAGACAACAACCGAGTATGCGTGTTGTATGTGTGGGATCTGCTCAAGAAACAATATTACTTTTTTAATTCCCTATATTTCTGCATTTCACCACAATCTGACCTGATGTTAAGCGACGATAATTCTTGATTGCAACAATTCTTTATTGCAACAATATTGTCTGTTGTAATTACATTGTCGATGTGGTCGACGATGGAGCATGCTTGCCTAAAGGGGGCCTTGTCACTCGCGGCTCAGGGGGTCAAACAAACAAGTGTAGTAAGTTCCACTCATTTGCGGTGCGCATTATAAAAGTAGAAGCAAAGATTTTCATGCGTGTAAGTGGAATATAAACCTGGAATAAACTGGAATAACCTAAATGGTGGATATTTCATTGGCGCTGGGTTATTTGGTCGTTCGATGGTAGAATGGGAAAGAAGGAATAAAATAATTCAATATGCGCACTCTACGACATGTAGCCGATAGAACGTTATATCTGATTAATATTTATCTTTTTCAGATTACTCATGCTCGGGGCTGCTGCCTTTACAACGGTTTGGACAGTACTATACTTGGGTGCAGTGAATAATACTGTTGACGAAACTAATTGTAATGACTATGAATGTGCAGTTAGAAAATATCCAAGCAAACAACCTGAGGGGATTAATGATTTATGGAAATTTAAAGACGTAAGGCAATTCAAATTGTACACATACACGTAGAATAACTTGACTTTTACCAATATTATCCAGTAAGTACCAAAGAAAGCCAATTAAACTTTGCCCGAATCGGTAATGGAACCTCATACACAGCATTCGCATTCAAACTTAAATAAAATGCGAGCAAAGTCGCGGTTATCAGTAACTAAAAATTCTGTGCCTTTCCTTTTCTTTTTCATAGTTGTACCTTTGAAAGATTTAGCGTGTATGTGTGAACAGTCAGTTAGGTCGAGTTAACGTAATTGCTTTGTTTGATGATGTTGATTTATACGATACTATATACCTACTCGTATAAAATATATATTTATTTGGCCTATATTCTATGACCATAAAGTAAATAATTATTTTACTAATTGTTACTTTTTACAGATATTTTCAATGGAATACATAAATAACAATCCCTTGAAGGGGTAGAGTTTGTATATTTAAAGAAGATTTGAACAAGAAATAACGATTTTTGCAATATATAATGTTCCTAAAGATGTATAAAGCCTGCTATTCCGAACTCCGCACGGCTGGTTATGACCCTAACACTTCTTGTGAGATCAGGTCTGTGCCTAGGCACAGGCCTGATAACAGACACAACACACTTTATATACAGAGCTGATATTATTATTATGTTTCTATTAGCACACATATTTTTCTAACATATTTAAACATTAGAAAAATACCCGATTGTTAGACAGCTTACACGAAGACATGGATCCAACGTGAAGAGGCCCTTCGAAAGTTTTAATTAAAAGTGGGATGGAACGCCTACAGGGGCACTAGCCGCTGCAGGTGTAGCACTATTGCTACGTATGGAGTCTTAGATCTTATATTGGTAACAATGGATGAAAAACGGCATCTGCCCTTAATACCTTAATAGCATCAAGTCGTATGGGCAGACGGTGAGTCGCCTGCTCACTAGATGGACCACCTGAATAGCCGTCATACGCATACAAGCCTTAAAAGCAGCAGAGGGCAACACCGGTGCGAGCGGCTAGGGGTGTTGTGCGGTACGGCGCCGGCTTCACCATCACAGGTCTTATAATTATTATTATTATTATCGTAGGTCAACTGTTTCTTGACACGTATTTATGTTAAAGTTTATAAAGTAAGTTCCCATGAATAACATAAGTAGGTAAACTTTTTATTTGACTATATTATTAACTTTTCAATGCTATAAATCATATCCGCTAGAAAATTTAAAAGGATATATTTTCACATATGTTTTCTTCCTTATATAAAATATCTCATTTACTAGGAATAATATTGTCGTGGATACTTGACAAATACTGGAACAACAGACACAAATAAAACCCAGGTCCAAAATAAATATTTATAGCAAGCACACATTTTTGTTATGGGTGGGCTTCGAATCTTCACGAAGGCAAATAGTCATATTTTAACAACTACAATAATCTGTTTTTATAAAAACAATTATCAGTGATCATATCACGGAAAAAATCTGGTGAATTCAACAATAATTCTTGTAAAGCACTTCTGAAACTCTAAAACAGTAGGTATATAATAATTCTTGTATTTTATGGGCAAGCGAGAATACTTTTACTAATATTTGTAATACAATAAATTCTTTTAGGTACTAAAAAGTTATTATAATTGCTATAATATATTATTCTCTCTGTTTAATTTTTTGCTGTGTACAACTCACTAGTCATCTTTATTATACTTATTGACTTAGCTATAACCTTTCATAATTCAAAAATCACTGGAGTACAAACTTATTCTAATAATGGCACTTATGACATCAGTCTTAGTTAGGCAGTCTTAATATTAATTAGAATTAACAATCACATTATTGTATTTATTACTAACAATAAAGTAACAAAAATGAAATCAACTTTCATTAAATGGCATTTTTTAAATTAATCATCCTTATTAACTATCAAAGAAACATATTTATATTATAGTATGGTAACTAATTAGTAATGAAGTCAAAGTTAAGTACTATAAGAAATATTTCCTTGGCTTTTGGCAAAGGACCGAGCTAGTTTCAATGTCATCCTCAAAACCTTTTTCTTGTTGACGAGACCTTGAATTTTTGAAGGAAGATGGAGTAATCATGTCTTTACCAATCGCGTGAAACACTTTTGTCTGTTTATCATATTGAGGCTTTCTAAATATAAAAATGTCCTCATCATCAGAATCTGAGCGATCATCCACGCTTTTCTGATGAAGGGTCGATAGGACATCTCTGGTGAATTTTGAAGTTATAAGTTTTTCATCGATTAACAAGGTCTCTATCCAAAAGCTGTCGTCATCGGAAAGGTCGAGGTCTTGTTGGGCTGTATCCGAGTCTTTTCCAGTCTGAATTTCGGTAGCAGATATTTGGCTACGTTTGATCAAAGAGCTGTATGTAGCTTTCTTCGATGTCACCTTTCTTTTATTTGCGTATTGGGCGTTTATACCATTCTGTTGTTTATTAATGTCTTCTATGGTATAAAATCCAATGTGTTGACCATGAGAACATTGAATGGCTTCTTGTGAACAATTGTTCAAGCTACAACTAAGTTCTCTCATAGCTAAAGTCTGAGGTTGATTGGCACTCCACAGAACCTGATGTGTTCTCATAGTCCCACATAATTCCTTTATATTTTCGGGAATCAATATCTCTTTCTCTAATATGCCAGATTCATGAATCACTTCTATAGTAACTTCTGGACAATGTTCTTTCAGGTGACTGACAAGAATTTAAATGTTTGGAATTTCATTCCCTCTTGCAACTATTTGATCAGCAGTTCGTTTTAGAACTCCTCCGACACCATCAGGAGCCCCTTTTCAGAATAATTCCACACTAATAATCGCAAACTAGGAAAGTACCAGTGCATTATCGCCATTATGTAAAACATTTTGCGATTAGAAATTGCGCCGATGGTGAATCTGAAATAAAGTGAAATGTTGTTACGCCCGGCACTTCATTTTCAAGATAACGGAGAATTGGCTGTAAAGGTTGCCAAATTGCGATTGCATCATGGCGCAAACATTCGCTGATCGTACAGTATGACTGTTTACACAGTTTTCCATATTTAATGATATAAATAACAGAGGTGTGCAATGTTATTTGCTGTCTAAAACTGCCAAAGTGGAAAGAATGAATCGCACAGGCGTATTTAGTATTGTAGTTTTTACTAAAATAGCAATGTATGATGCATTCGTCAGGTTATGTTTCAATTTTTTAGTATAATTATATTGAGCAATAATATTTCTGCAGTGACGCATATAAGGTACTAACAGGTTTTCGAAATGTTCGATTATATCTTTGGGATGTGCTGCAACTTTTTTCTTAATCGTTTGAAGCGTAGCTTTTTCTTTTTCATCTTTAATAGGTATATGTTTTTTTACTTTGTTCCAAATCCAGTAATGCATTTCTTTGGTATTGCCGAATTCTTTATAATTTATGACCTTATTTTTGCAACTATCACAGTTTTTAGAACGACTAGCTCCATATTTTCATGATCTTTACACAAACATTTTTCTTGAATATTGACGTTTGGTACGCATACCCAAAATGGATGAAGTTTGCAAAATGCACCGTAGCTTATTTTGTGTTGAGGATTGGTGTCAAGATACTTTTTATGCAGATTCTGCAAGCTGTCGGTAAGATATCGTTTCTGTTTACCTTTGGTGACAAATTCTTTTTTCCCGCGCACATTCTACTGTTTTCATCTTCTTCAAAATACATTGTGACATTTTCTTTAATCCCGGTAGCACAAGGTTCAACAACTAGCTTTATTTTTTGATTTTCAGAAATATTGTTCTTTTGTCTTTTATGTACGTCTGTTAGCCGTTTATTTTCTTGTAAGCGTTTTATCTTTTTCCTTTAATTTTCATTGATTATTTTCAGTTCTAGAATTTTTTGGTCTTTCAATTGTAGTTCTTTCTTGTATCTGTATTGAAACTTGCGTAAAATATGTTTCCAAGGCGATTTCTTTTTAACAGATGTTTCCCGTGCACCTTTTTCATAATCTTTTGGGCTGACGACACATCTTGGAGACGATACAATGCTACTTTGTGGGCTGGGAGTCCTCGGTGAATCTGATATCGAAGTATTTGGTGAAGGCGATTTTATTATTCTCGAAGGGATGTCAGCATTGAATGAGACATCAGTTTCATTTTTTGTTAGATTCAAATCAATTCCAAGTGTCCTCTTTTGTCTTATAGTGGATCTTGTTATAAGCGCAGAAAGTGGTGAAAACAGAATTAATACCTGTGATGAGCTGGGAATTTCTGGAGATCTTGGTATAATTGAAACTTCTGGAGATGATGGTAATGCCAAATCTAAAGGATCATTTACTTCGGTATTGTCTGCTAGATAACATTCGTCAATTATTTCCTCTTCTGAATGAATATCACGTTCTTTTAATTTCTTTTTAGCATACCGCCTTCGAGTAATTTCTCTGCTTTTCTTCCTAGCTAATTGTGGTAAAGGGTGTCAAATTCAGAACTGATACGATTTTACCTGCTCTCTTTCTTTTCAAATATATTTCATTTTTAAATTCCACAGAACATACTTGTCTAGATCTTTTCTTATTTTTTCCATCCTTCTGCGTTCTGCGAGTCTCTTTTTCTCCTTCTTCTTATCTTCAGTTTGTGGCATTGTTGTGAACTGCGATATTAAAATAACAGACATTTGAGAGAGACTTTGACTTATGAATAAATAGGTTTTTATGTATATATAATACGTAACGGGTATTAACGCGATCATGCATAATGTTTACTCAGCTGAGTCAGCTTGTGACCACGGCCGATGTAACCTGGTCGAAACGTGAAGCATAAAAAACGTATATATATCATGCAACGCGAAGTTGGGATTAAAATAAGGAAGATTAATTTCAAAAGTGCAATTTAATTAACACCGATATCAATTTTATTAGGTACATTATTGTTAGTAATAAATATACTGATATGATAGTTAATTTTAAATAATAATTATTAATTCTTAACTATGACTATACTATTTCAAAAGTTTCATATGCAGAATAAGTTTATACTCCTGTAATTTTTGAATTATTTAAAAGGTAATGCTAAGTAAATATAATAAATAAGACAAGACTTGTACACGGTAAAAAAATAGACAAGGAGAATTACGCAACAAAAGCGCTTCTTTCGTGCTAGAAAGGGGAAGAACTAATTTATTTTATGATTCATATGGTGTTTTGACCATACGAATCAGGCACAGATGAATCAGGATTTTGCCTACAATCATACATAACTCATCATACATACAGCCTTTAGTATTGGCATTTTTCTACACGAATCTATAACTTAAAAGCATTACTTGAAACACAGACTGAAGTTGTAAAACAATAAAATAAATTTTATAAAGTAGGCATTGTAATTAGAATGCCACCTGAACCAAGCACAGATGAATCAGATACCTTCATAACACCGGGATATAAACCAACCAGCCGCACGTACACCTTCTAGTTCGTCCGTTTCACGAGAAGCCAGACTCTCATTATTATTAAGCGACCAAGTACGGTCAAGCGCAGGTTACGCTATATTAATCAATATTATACGCTGGACACTTCTTATTTACTTATTTATAAACACATTAAGGTATTTATAACTAATAAACATTTTTTTTTGTAAGAGGACTATTCATTTCCTTTCGATTATATAATAATTTATATTGATATAAATCAATATGGTCGATGGTCGATGTCGCATTTTCCCTTTGATAACAAAGGGAAAATGCGACATCGACCATTTTGTTCCAGAAAATGGCAGACGGACGCGTTATATGAATCAGAAGAACGAAGTTCAAATATTTTTATTTTTTACCTAGACTGAAATTAGTAAAAAAATATAATTTGTCCCTTAAACGGATAAAGCTAAACTGTACAAAAAACAGTTCGTTTTGTTAGTTTGTAACAGAAATATAGGTAAACATAGAAATCAAAAATGTTGTCTCTGAAGAACTATCCTTCACTGGCAGTGGCGACGACCAATTAGATCTTAAGATTATTTCTGGCCATAAATTATAATAAAGTCATAATATCAAGTTGTTATTTTTATTATATCGGATTAATATTGTGTAGTCAGTACGTATAATAAGATTGTGTTTGTACATATCTGTATTTAAAATTAATTAAGAATGCAAGTATCGTAGATTTAAAAATAATTATTGCCATCTTGGAATATTATTATTACTTCTTACTTCTATATTTTACTACTTCTCGTATCAATGTCTGTGGTGAACGCTAATCACTGTACACGATGGTCTATAGTCGAAAAATAAGCCAAGACAGTAGAAGTTGCAATTTGTTCGACTGTTAGATTCTTCCAACGTGACAGCAGGGAGGTAAGCACACGTAAAGAATATGCAGCCAGACACTCTCCTTCTTTTGGTGTACTGTTGTTCAGATTGATAAGAGTTGCAGCCGGGGTCTCAGGACAGTCAAATCTAGCGACAAAATTATCTTTGTATTCACTCCATGACATGCCAGGGAAGGAAATCTGTGATGGCCATGTCGACACTTGGCCTTTCAACGCTCGGCTCAAGGTTATCATTAACGACGCACCTTGAAGCTCACAATCGGCCATACACATATCCGCCGTAGTGACCCAAGCACGTGCGTCCACATTTTGCTTTTCTGGATCGAATTCAGGTAATCGAATATTCTTACTTGGACCCGGAGACATCATGGCTTGTAACAATGCGAGAAAGTTCTGGTTCTGTTGTTCCAATACCCGGCGTGATTTTTCTTCTTCATCCGTAGAATGTTCGGGTCCGCAACCAGGTGGGCATGCAGGTGGACATCCCACTTCTGATGTCGGCGTAGGAGGCCCATCTTAATTTTCTAGTTCGTCTACGTGGTGGTCAAACATGAAGAAAATCTCGAAATAACACTAGGGTAATATTTGTTACACCGATCTTTATTGATAACCTAACTTAAGTTACAAAATCACTGAGGATGCTCACAATATTTAACGATTAAAGGACTGTTTCAAAATTACAATCACGTGGATGTAGTGAAGTTAGTTGTAACACGATATGACCGACCGCTCCGAGCGTTCTCCATAGAATGATCGTCGTACGGACGTCTGTCCGTTCAAATCGACTAACTGTTATTTGTCAGTTGTCATTCGTTAGCTGTCATCGTATCACAACTAAACACACTCAAGTACTAATAAATTATTACTCGGCCGATGGGTGAGACTGCACACTCAATTAGGAAATAGGTAACATGTCTGTCTGAGTGTCCAGTGATTTGTGTTTATTTGTGTTTTTCTATGTTTTATTGTCATTTATATTTATTGTATGTACTCGTATGTTTACTAACAATAGTTAATAAGTTGCTTTTGTAATACTAATCATATGGACCTAACAGTCTGCAAATAAATGAATAATAATAATTAATCAAAATGAAATTAAATAAACGATTAACTAAAATATTAACGATTAACTAAATTAATAATGCAGAGTGGTATTTTAATGGAATGTCAAGCCATTTTCCATTAAAATACCACACTGCGACATGTATGATTATAATTTGCATAAATATGACAAAGTAAAATAGTTATGGCCTTAAATAAAAATGCCAGTTAAGTACGAGTCGATAAATGATTTTTGAAATTTAATATCATAAAGAGTGTAACATAGCATAGCTAAATATTGTCAATAAAACGAATGAATAAATAATACAAATTAAATGTTTAAAGTAAATTGTGTTTTTATCCAACTAATATAGCATATATCGCGCTTTACATTTAAATTGAGCTACCTATATGGCTGGCTGTAAGTGCTTGGACATTCTGTCTTTGACGAACTACCTACCTAACTACTAAATTAGGTTGTTTAACAAAAAATCTGTTATTAATATAACTTATAGAAAAAGCGCTTATTTCATCTATAAGCAACTTTGAGCGGTATAACGAAACCATACCTTAGGCCTCATTTATGGAGACGCGGGGCGTTGCGAGGCGCGTTACGCGTCGCGTCGCGCGGCGCGTCGAGCGCTTTTTGCGTTTACGGAGCGGCGCACAGTGGATCGTTCCCATACAAGAGGTTGGACATAGAATCAAAAATTTTAAAAGTATTTAATTTCAAAAAACTGATGATGCAGCGGCACGCATCACACGCCTAAACAGGGCTGCCCACCTACAGTATTTTAATTTTATCTACCTATTTGAGTTTCTTTCCAGTTTAGTGATTGTAAATATTATATGTATATTATGAAATTCGTAGTGAATGAAATAGAAAGTGTTCAATAAAATCAAATCATCACAAATCGCACGCTTACTGCTTACAAAGCAATCACACCATCCATTCGTCACTGCGGCGCATTCGTGACTGGTTGCGAACCAAGCGCATACCAACGCCGAGGCGCATAGGTATGACTCGAGTTCCAACCGTTTGTATGAAGATAGAATACTGTTAATAACATTACCGTGATGCGGCTATCGCTGCGTCGCACGCGGCGGGCATCGCTGCGGCGCACGCTCTATTTCAAGAAAACGCGCGTAAAATCGCTTCTCCGTAAACGCATTCATACAATGCCATATGTTTGAATACAGTACGGGCCGCGCCGCCGCACGCGACGCGCGACACCCTGCATCTCCGTAAATGAGGCCCTAAGTATTAATGGGCTGGCTATGTCAGCTAAAATTTGATCGATGGCTGTTGGAGTAAAGATTGCAAATTAGTAACGTCCAGCTAGGCAAACTGACGACTTGATGGTGTTAAGTTTGGTGGCTCGGATAAGCTAGTATGGATGATGGAATAGAAGGCGCGGCTGGAGGCTAACCGGTTTAAAAACCGTTGGGGCTCTCCAGCCGGTGTTAGGGCTGTGGTCAGGGCGGCAGCATGGAACCCTTTCCTTCCAACTAGTGCAGGTGTTGTCAGGACACTGTTGCTCTGGCAAATATCTGTACACAGTCGCAAGAAGGGAACCGGCTCCCATCTGCCACTACTGCGGTTTTATCGAGGACACGGCGAAGCACACGCTTGATGTATGTCCTGCAGTGCAGCGTTATGAACTTATCCACGTCGTTGGTGTGGATCTCTCGCTGCTGGCCGTGATCAAAGTCATGGCCGACAGCGAGAGGATGATAGCAGTCGCATCCTTCTACGAGGACGTTATCTTGCAGAAGGAGGCAATGGAGTGGATCCGTGGCCCCGGGTGGGAGAACGGGGATCTCCTGTCCGCAGGCCATTGAATCGGAGCGACGCCCTCTTTCGTGCCGGTGCACCCAGTTGTCGTCACCCGCAGGCATTTCTTGACTGCACCCTGCATTAGGCGCTGCCTTGGTGGGTCGCTGATGCAGCTTCAGTTCCAGCGACTCACCTACCATTCAAGGCAGTTGGTAATTTTCATCGGTAGGACCCGGAACTTTCCATTTTTCCCCGGGTGAGTTCGACGTACTCTCTCCGCTCCCCTTTTCCGCGGAGAGGAAAGAGTAAGTGGCTTCCCCGATATTAAAAAAAAAAACCGGCCAAGTGCGAGTCGGACTCGCGCACCGAGGGTTCTGTACAAACCTGTAGGTATATTAAGTAAAAGTTATGGTATTTTTATTGCTAAATGAAATACATAACGTTACAATATGGAAAGCTGGAGGAGCATAAATTTAAGATAAAGGTCTCTTTATCGTTTCGGTAATCCTTTATTTTATATTAACATATAATTATCATTTATTTTATAACATTTATTTCAACTTGATATCTCTACGCGTTCATGAGGAAAAGGGTAATCCTAACTATCCTAATCCTATCCTAATCCTATTCTTATCCTAACCTAATCCTATCCTAATCCTATCCTAATCCTATCCTAATCCTATCCTAATCCTATCCTAATCCTATCCTAATCCTATCCTAATCCTATCCTAATCCTATCCTAATCCTATCCTAATCCTATCCTAATCCTATCCTAATCCTATCCTAATTCTATCCTAATCCTATCCTAATCCTATCCTAATCCTATCCTAATCCTATCCTAATCCTATCCTAATCCTATCCTAATCCTATCCTAATCCTATCCTAATCCTATCCTAATCCTATCCTAATCCTATCCTAATCCTATCCTAATCCTATCCTAATCCTATCCTAATCCTATCCTAATCCTATCCTAATCCTATCCTAATCCTATCCTAATCCTTATCCTAACTAATATTATAAAAGTGAAAATGAGTTTGTTTGTTTGTTTGTTACGCTTTCACGCCTTAACTATTGAACCAATCACCATCAAATTTCGCACAAACGTCGTCGGGGGTACAGAAAAGGACATAGGGTACCTTTCATCCCGAAAAAATTTACTGTTCCCGAGGAAAACGATAATAACGTTCTTATGATAATAGATGGCGCCACGTGTCTTTCGAATCATGATTGATTTATATTATTACAAGCAGAGTACAACCCGAATTGATGTCAAATTCTAAGTTAACGCGAGCGAAGCCGCGGGCAAAAGCTAGTAAGTTTACAATTATTAAAAAAATATATATTACTAGATGTCTTCGCGGTTTCACCCGCGTTTATTGTTACTACGCCGCCCCCGTGGGTCGTAGCGTGATATTATATAGCCTATAGCCTTCCTCGATAAGTAGGCTATTCAACACTAAAAGAATTTTTCAAATCGAACCAGTAGTAATAACGCAGAAAAAACCAGGAGAAACATCGTTTGTACTATGTCTGTAATGGGTAATTATTTTGCTGCAATGTTATTTTAAAACTGCGATATCTCCTAAGATATTCATTGAAGTCGAATGATGTAAAGGGCAATTTTGTTTTAAATTAAATATTTGTGATGAATAACGTATTTATTTGAATAAGGATTAATATCACCTTTATAATAATACCTTCGCAAATAATGCATTATTTTAGAACAAATTTGGTTAGCATAAAAATGGTTATAGTGAGCCAACCTTAAAAGATAGACATATGCTGTCCCGGACTTTTTTTTAGAACTTTTAAAGGGAAACAATTCTCTCATACATGATTTTTGCGAAACTTTAACTGTTTACGCAGCGCACGCAGCGGAAGCTCTCAAAAGGAAAAAATACCCTCCGATTTTGAAACATTCTTCATTGGTGCTCAGCTCCTATTGATCTTAGCGTGATGATATATAGCCTATAGCCTTCCTTGATAAATGGGCTATCTAACACTGAAAAAAAATTTCAAATCGGACCAGTAGTTCCTGAGATTAGCGCATTCAAGCAAACAAACAAACAAACTCTTCAGCTTTATAACATTAGTATAGATTTGATGTAACTAAACATTTAAGGTTTTCGAAATTTTTCTTGTATGTGCGCTATAAAACGTTGCTTCATTGCCAAATTTCAAGATTCTAGGTCGACTGGAAGTAGGTTTTGATTCCCTTGCGAGTAGTTGCGATTTTCAAAATATGCGGCTTAAATTGCTGTTTGTTACAGCTTAAAGGTACTATAGACCTGAGTATTTGATATGAATTTCAATATAATATCTCTACGCGTTCATAAGGAAAGGGATAGTAAGTCTAAAATTATTAAGAATATTTTTATTATATGATGTAACTAAAAATGTATGCTTTTCGCAATTTTTCCTTTATCTGTGCTATAAGACGTTGTTTCGCACCAAATTTCAAGATTCTGAGTTCACAAGAAGTACCCTGTAGGTTTTGATTCCCTTGCGAGTGTCGAAAATTTGCAGCATAAACGGCTGTATCTTTTGATTGCGTTGGCTTAGAAGTTTGATTTTAACCGACTTTAAAAAAAAGGAGGAGGTACTCAATTCGTCTGTATTTTTTTAAAATGTTTTTTACCTCATAACTTTCGACTGGGTGAACCGATTTTGATGATATTTTTATTTAAAAGCTGGTGCTTCCCGTGTGGTCCCATTTAATTTTGATCAAGATTTGACCATTCGAGTTCGAGTTATCCTTAATAATGCGTATTTGGCTACATTGATGATGTTCTCATTTTTGGCAAGGTTCACTAAAAACCGAGAAATAAACAAAATTGTACTAAAAAAGAAAACCGACTTCATAAAGGGATATTCTAAAACTTAAAATGCACTAAAAAGTTAATAAATAATTGCATATTCTTGTGAATAATTAAATTATTGTTATTTTTGGAGTCTGCGTCAGCCGCCCGCGCCGCGTGCTGCGTCTATGTGTGTTGTTGCACAATTGTGCATGCCAATGTTATGTTATGATTATAGTAAGAAATCTCATGTTTATTTAGTTACAAACCTACCTTGGCTAACACCGACTCCATTAATAACAATAATTTAATTATTCACAAGAATATGCAATCATTTATTAACTTTTTAGTGCATTTTAAGTTTTAGAATATTCCTTTTTGAAGCCGGTTTTCTTTTTTGTTAAAATTTTGTTTATTCACAGCATGAGACAGTAGACCTGAATATTTGATATAAATTTCAGCTTGATACCTCCACGCGTTCCTGAGAAAAAGGGTCTTGACAGACAGACAGACGGACAACAAAGTTGTCCTATAAGAGTTCCGTTTTTTCCTTTTGAGGTACGGAACCCTAAAAACGTTGTGGATGATGAAGTATTGAATATTGTGCTATAGATTAGGAAGCCAATGTCTAGCAGTAGACTATGAGATTTAATCATTAATTCATTGTAATTTATTGAGTGTTTGAGTTACCATACCATTAAGCGTTATCAACTGCCTAAAAATGAGCCATGGGTAAGTCTACGGTAGAACGAAGAGACTGCTTAATGTAATATTAAGTTTATTACGTTGTAATGATATTAGTAAATAAATCAGCTTGCCATATGTTGATTATTGTACCTACATATTATACAAGATTTAATAATATCTGATGCTATGATTACTATACATATAATATAATTAGCAATATACTTACTTCATAAGACCCAGAGGCGCTCATAGCCAGTTGCACTCACTGATCGGTAAACGATTAGCGAGGTTAAGCAACGTTGGGTGCGGCCAGTCTATAGATGGGTGACCGCTTAGTGGTATTTCATTTGAGCGTCTCCGTGCTTCGGAGGGCACGTAAAAAGTCGGTCCCGGTTGTTGTCAAATTGATAGCAGTCGTTAAGCCATGTCAGAGGCCTACGGGCGGCTTGAACAACTCTTGATAACAGTTTGACCACTAACCACACGAAAAGAAGAAGAATAAGACCCAGACTGCCCCTAAAGTAATTCTATATGGAATAGGTAAAGGTATAAAAATCGCATCTTGCCAGCTATTTTTATTCAAATTCTTGAGATAACTATGGTATTATAGTTCGATGGTATTTCATAGATATTATTAACATTTAAAGAACAAAATAAGCATGTAAGTTAAAAAAACGTATATCATACAAAGGATAAACATGAGTGACAATACCTACCATTTTTTAGGGTTTCATATACATACATGAGGATAAAGCTATAGCAGTATCTCTATTCAAAATTTCTTCACAAAAAATAGTTTTAAAAAGACTGTTGCTCAATTTTTGAAACATTCATTAAAGACATGACAGATTGAAACTCATGTCAAGGGAATTGATAGGCTGTAGCTAATTTAAGTTAGCCTATTCCTGCAATTAATATGAGTGTTATCGTCTGTAAACATAATTTTGAGTTATATCTCAGTGGATATGGACAGCAGTCTGTCTTTATCCAAAGGAGGTCGGTATTATCAATATCAAATCCATTTTTCTATTGCAACAGTTGGGCTGGGCAATTCGAGGGTGAATGGCAGGTTTCTCTCTTGCCAATAATTGTATCCCATATTCACATTTATGAACTAATATTATAAATGTGAATGTGAGTTTGTGTTTTTTTGTTAAGCTTTCACGCCTTTATGACTCAATCGATCATTATGAAATTTCGTATACACGTTGCCAAGGGTTCAGAAATGGACATATGATTCCTGTGATTCAGAAAAAGTACTGTTCCCGAGGAAAATAAATCTAGTATCAAAGCACATACACAGACTACATTAGTAATATTATTTGAAAATGCTAAACAACTTGTTCTTCTTTTTTACGGCTTTCTACCTCGCAATTATAGTATTATAAGTTTGGATAGTGCCTAATTTAGTATTTTTTATCCGGTTCAAACATTTCTTTCTTTCTATGTTTGTCATTTTCTTTCCCTGGTCGAATTGGTGTCATTTAATGCTTCTGCAATAAAAATATTCAATCAAAAAATTGCTTATAAATAGCTAATATTAGACATTATCTCTTCTGATGACTTTGCTCAATGTCACACCCATATATCGACAGTTATGTTTAGTCGGCGAAAATAGGCTTTTACCACCTACGATACGCCATTTTGCGATTGCTATAATTTTCTGACAAAAGAACTCAATAACATTTTTTCCTTGCCGGGTGTAAGAAGGCCTTAATTTTTATAATGTTTTTCTTAACATTTTAAAAGTTGTAAAATATAAGTAGTATTTTTAGCATGTAAAACACTCTTGCAACTTAACGCCTTGAGGATGGTTTTGTATTCATTCAAATCAAAATCAAAAATATGTTTATTCATGTAGGTCACAAAGTCACACTAACTAACGTCAAAGTTACATTTGTCTTATTAATGTGAATTTACGTTTATCTGTTGCCATGATTAGCAAAGCAAGAGCATAGAACTAATGAAGAACTGGCAAGAAAGTCACGGCCACTTACGGCTTTTTAATCGCCAAGTTTATAGTATTTTTTATTTTACAAATCTTTTCTGAGAGGAGCTGCAACCATTAAACCACTTACCACACATAAAACACTCTAACAATGAGTAATATTTCAAAGTTAACCTCTAGTAGCAGTTTATGGTATAATAGGAGTATCAATTAATTTGTACACATAATAAAATCAGCGCAAGACCATATTGCAGTCCGAGATGTACCATGTTAAAAAAAAGAAAAAATATTGCCAGAATCCACAAAACCACGACCGACCAGTTACCACAAAAGCACCAGTTCCCCCACCAATCGAAACACCGCTGAGGTTTCAGCCCGCCGTGTGAAGCGACAAGCATCTTCACGAAACTAACCTACCCAAAGTACATACTACATTATATATTGCCTCTTCGTGGGGGGCCAGACACTACGGTTGAGAGGCTCGCGAGGGAACACGCTTGGCACCTGGACCTCGGACCTGGAACTGATCGGTTCGGATCGGTGGGGATGATGGGCTTCGTGGGCCTGCCCACGAAGCCCATCATCCCCACGTACTTCTTTATGGTATCTGGAGGTCGTCTCGCGCCCTTCGGCACCCGGTTCTGTGGTTGGGGAGAGGGTTCAAATGATTAGGTCACTCTGACACAACCATCGCTTGATAAATATTTACCGGTACTAATTAAAATAAACAAGCATTGAAATAATTTACGTATTGTTATTTATTATAACAATACGGAAAAAGTATTTGTTATTAATTAAAGAAACATATATATTTTTATTGAGATCAAAATGCCTATTCAAACCTGGTTATAAAGGGGACGCATTTCACAACGGTGAACGTTGAGAAGGAGTGTGCTAAAGATGTTGGTTACATAGTAAGTTTAATTTATAACAATATAATTGAAATCTTAAAACAGTGGTTTAAAATTCATAAAACCTCCATTATTGTCAGTTTATTGTACCAATGTGATTTAAATATCTTGGAAAATTAATAGTGTGTTTATGCGATTATTTATTAAGAATCCTCTTTTTTTTAAATCTCCTTTAGAAATATTTGTGTGTTCCAAACTTTACATTATTCGATTTATCTCAATTACTGTACATCATTGCTATAAAGAGAGTCAGCAGAATACATATGAATTAATATTATTTAGATATCAATAAAGAAAATTAATTTAAAACCGAGTACTGATTAGGCATGACACAAAAGTAATTCAAATTTTTACCTATATATAAAAAAAAATGTAGATCAATTGTTTGGCAGTGTAAGCACCCTTTAAAATAGGTATAAGAAACATAAAACTATAGTAATTATATAAAATATTTAAATTGATTTTTTTGTTTCAGTTTTCTACTGGTTGGCGCCGCAGCCTTTGCCGGGTTTTGGTCTCTCAAGTACATGACTGAAACGGCAGATAATCAGCATGCACATAACGTAACTAATCCTGAACAGTTACGATCAAACAATCATAAATACATATTTAGGCGTAACACTATGCTACGTACACCTAAGATAGAATACATTGAATACCGGGAATAGCATTTTCAATGCCTCGTAGTAATTATAATATTTTCATGTAATGGCTGGAATATTCAAATTAAACCACTTTATAAGGATTTATCGCGTTGTTAATTCCTACAAAAATATTAACAACAAAGAAAACCGACTTCAACTATGCAACAACTAGATAAGTAATAAAATGAGAACATCATTAGTATAGTCGAAGTCAACCAAATACGCATTATTAAAGATAACTCACAAACGACTGCTCAGATCTTGATCAAATATAAATAGGACCACATGGGAAGCACCAGATTTGAAATAAATAAAGAATCATCAAAATCGGTTCACCTAGAAAAAAATTCTGAGGTAACACACATAGCAAAAAAATACAGTTGAATTGAGAAAAAAGAGGAGGTCCTTTTTTGAAGTCAGTTAATAAAGTAGTATAACTCCAATGGATAAAATTCACGTAAACGTAATATAATATTATGGCTAGAATATTGTGTCAAAGATATGTGCAGAAAGTACAGTATGCTTAGATCAAGCGCGGGAAGACAAATGCAAAGTAAAGGTGCGTAACAAGCAGTGATAGCATAATGGGAGTCCATTGAACTGCCATGCAGAGGTCTCAAGTTTATTTATTTATTGGAACAAACAAACAGTTATACAGTGTAAGTTTAGGTTAGTAGGTATTACAGCTACGGTTAACGAATGTACAACCAACGACGTTGTCCACATGTTACATTCTACAGGTTTTCATTAATACTAGGTGATGCCTAACTAAAATATATTACAATTGTTAATACTATGTCACATAAATATGATTTAATTTAATTTCGGTGTAATGCGGCTTATTATTGTATTTTTGAAGTTTTGTGGTGTCATGGCAAATATATCAATATCTTCAAACTTTTTATTATAAATATCAACAATACGTCGCAAAGGTGATCTCAGATCGGCATGAGTTCTGCACTTAGTCGTAAAAAAGAGGCGTCGTTGTCTAACCTCACGGATATGCATGGTTCTTGGCACAATATAGCAGATTCTGTTTGTTAGTGTGTTACAGTCGAAAGCACTGTTACATAATCGGTAAAGAATGAATGTCTGTAGAAGAAGTTTTCTAGATTCTAGGGTAGGTAGTTTATAAGTTGTTAATAACTGTTTATATGTTAAATGACCTCAGTGAGTTCTAAAATGCAGAGCACTCAAGAACTTCCGTTGTACCTTCTCTATTCTGTCTTTATATTTGTTGTAAAAAGGATCCCAAAGTTCGATCCTAAGGCGCGAAATCTCTTACTGCGATGATAAACTATTTAATAAATTGAAAAGTTATGTGCGTATTTAATAGTTTATCACCGCTCACTTCAACGGTGAAGGAAAACACCCTGAGGAAACCTGCATGACTGAGAGTTCGCAATATACTCTCGAAGAAATGTGAAGTCTGCTAATCCGTATTATGACAGCGTGCGGGACTATGGCCTAACCCTTTTCACACTGAAAATAAAACTTCAAAACGTTAAGACAATTATTGCATCGTTAATCGCAAGGTGTGCGCAGCTGTAGAACGTGAAGCTCCAAATATTACACACGGATAAGACAAAATGTGATTGAGTTCTTCGTTCAGGAAATTATAGTTAAAGCAAAATATACTCTAGATACTGTTGGTTAGTCAAAGTAAAAAAACATTTATGACCTAAATGTCACTAAGTAAGACTTATAAACAATAAAATATATAAGTAGGTAGCTAAAGCCTACTTTCCCCCGAATAAAATATAACGGTCGATATATGAGTGTAATATAACTTTTATTTAAAAGCAATGTTTTGATTGAATATTTATAATTATAACAGAAAAAAATATTTTAATGTAATTTTACTTGGGAAACAATAAGATGACGAGGAAGCTAGAAAGAAAGAAATGTTTGATTCTAAAGAAAGATTAATGGATTCATCACTACCCAAACTTGATAATTGCTAAAGAAGGAAGAAAATAATAGTGGTATACAATGTCAAAAAATAATATTCATAACTAAGAATATTTTAAATTATTATTTGTAGAAAGAAAATATTTTTTGAGATAAGAATACATATTTTAAAAGCCATTACAATTGCTTTAATTATTTTATTTTCTTTATTTGGAACAACGAACAATTACACAGTAGATAATACGAGTACATAGAGGTAATCTTAAACTAACAACTGCAGAATCAACTACGTTATCCACAGAATACATACATAGTACATAGGAAGGTATATAGGTTTGTAAGTAGCCGTACAAACTGCCTTAAATTAAATACATAAATAAAATAAAATAATAAAACCAATAGTAAAAATATTTTAGAATAACGAAACTAAAAAGAAAATAAATGTCGTTATTTTATTATTACATTTTTTATATTACAAACAATATTTTAAACATTAAGAGCTCAATATGGATGTATAGAATCTAACTCTTTGGTTGCTTTTAGAGCAAGCTTGCGAAATTGTCCAGGTGACATAGAAAACAAGTGTAATTTTAAGAAACACTTATTATAATTGTTTGTGAGACGACGCAGCGGCGCTCTTAGGACCGCGTTAGTTCGACACCTAGTTATAGCAAACAAGGGCTGAATACATGCAGTGCGCCTAAAAGCTGCTTTAGGAACTAAGTCACATATATACGAGCAATCATATGCATTATTACAAAGACTGCACGAATAATAATAGTGGTTTACGTGGTTGCCTCGCCACTGCCAACGGACAAAAATTTATGTGATCCATAAATAGTTATTCCTAGGCGAGGTGTTTTTTATGACCGTTCTTTGAATGTTTGTAAAGTCTCCCGTGACACACGAATAATTCACAGTGAGGTGCCTATACATAAAAAAAATTGGTCGTACAAGAGCATAATGTTAAGTTTATGAATTGTATCACACTGTTTTCAATTTGTTTGTATAATTTAGATGATGCAAAACGACTAAAACATTTTTTATAATATTTTATTTATTTATTTAAAGTTTCATGCACAAAATAGTACATCAGCGGGCTTAATGCCACAATCATTATTTACCAGACAACCATTGGGTGATGCAGAGATAAAACGTAGTATGACACTTACATATACAAAAATATACTAAAGAATATCATAATAGTAACGATATATTACATACCAATAAACACATTACTGTATACCTAATCTAATTAAAATATATACAAAAATATACAGATAGAGATACAGATAGATACATACGTATTATATTATTGATGAGATGAATCTGATAAACTGTCAAGGAGAAGAGCACGTACTTTCACCTTGAAAGTGTAACGTTTCGTGAACATCCTGACTTCATGAGGGAGCGCATTCTATAGTAAAACGGACTGGACAAAGAAGGAAGAGTGTAGAAAACCAGATGTATGGGAGGGAAAAAGTAAAAGTATGTTATTGGAAGAACGAACATGATTTGCACATAGATATTGGAAACGGCAGGTTAAATAAGTCGGTGCATTTGGTGAGGTTAGAATAGAAAATAATACTGTAAGGGCACGCAAACTACTCTCTGACTGACACTAGTAACCTGAGATTGCCAATTTAAATTGGAGTCAACGAGCAACCCCAGATCCTTTACAGTAGGACTGAACGGAATAGGTGTCCCATCATATACAACAGGAGGTAAAATACTGGAGTTCAACCTGCTTATCAATCGCTGATTTCCAACTATGATTGACTGACACTTAGTCGGGTTAACAGATAATCCAAATCTGCCAGACCAGCTTTTAATTGTTTCTAGACCAGCATTTACCTTAGCAATGGCTTGAGGAAGATTATCCGCAGTGTCTTGAGCATATAGCTGTAAGTCATCGGCATAAACATGATACGAGCACTGAAGATTCTGAGTTATGAAGTTACTAAATATAAAAAATAGTAACGGAGATAAAATGCCGCCTTGAGATTTTTGCCTTAAAATTGAGGTCACGCCAAGTCGATGACGTGTCATCGATGCGAACCGACTGCTGGCGCTCCTGAAGATATATCGAGAACCATTCAAGTACACCAGGTGAGATATTAAGATGGGATAGGATCGCAAATAGGATGTCGTGACTGACGGTATTGAAGGCGTTCTAGAAGTCAACTAAAGCCAATACAGTGACTTTGGTATCCTCCATGCCCGCCCTGATATCGCCAGTCACATTGAGAAGAGCAGAAGTAGTGCTGTGCCCGGGCCTGAAGTCAGATTGGAGAGGACTCAATAGTTTGTTCAGGTTCACAAACTGTGCAAGTTTTTTGTGTACACAGGTCTCAAGCACTTTAGATAGGAAAGGAAGAATAGATATAGGTCGGTAGTAGTTTGGAAGGGAAGGACTAGGTACATTAGGAAGAGGGATGACGAAGGCATTACGCCACAAGGATAGAAAAATCCCAGAGTCAAGAGAAAAATTGACGATATGGGATATGATGGGAAGGAGTTGATCAAGAATTGGTGTGATCATAGGACAACTAATACTATCACAGCCCACGGCCTTAGACTTGATCGACAGGATTATCTTTTTGATCTCACCCGATTCCACAGAAGAAAACAGAAAAGGATCGGTGTTGGGTTTGGGTAGGTTAGCTAAATAATCCTAAGTACGACGATACATTTATTTCTAGTAACCCAGAATTTTAAGTATGACTAACTCACTCACTGAAACCGCTAATACATCCCACTTTTTCCAGCTATTAATTTTTATTCTTTACTGTTTTTCTTGTACCTATTTAAATTATATAATGTCGTAGTCTTTATGTACTTTTAAGTTTCAATAAACTATTTGTATTGTTTGTATTATGCACCTAGAATTAGTACTTATAACATGTAAGTGCTTTGGTCTAAAAACTGTAAGCTTATATTGTTATCAATAAATGAATAAATAGATTTAAAAATAGATTTAAGTACCTCGTCGTAGTGGGAACTTATTTCGGTCTACGAAATACATTTTCTGAATTGGGAATGCGAGTCCCAAGTCAGAAAATGATAATGATCGCACACATAATATATGAATAAGTCTGCACTCCACCCGAAAGTAAGCAGTTATGATAGCTTGCAATAGATCGAGTGATTAGTAAAACAAAGACAAGTTCGATTATTGCCTTCAAAGTTAATTATTGCCTTCCTCTCACTCTCACTCAGAACTCAAGTTAAGTAAACAGAGGAAAAACAAATGAAGTATCCTTTTTTTATAATAGCATAATAAATAAAAACAAGTATTGTTTAATAATTTAAACAAAGCTTTTTTTATTTAACTGTACATATGTAAATATTTTTTTGTTTAGATGGAAATAACAATTGAATTGTAGTCATAGAGGCGTCGTTATTGCAATCGGTGAGCGTTGAGGAAAAGTGTGATACAGACGTTTGTAAATATGATAGTTCCACAGTAAGTGCCATTTCAAGGTAACCCACGTCCTAATCCAATCTAATTATTAACTACTCTACCGATCATCATAAAATTTCGCATACACATTATCAGGGTTACAGAAAAGGGCATAGGTAACCTAACCTAAATTTATGCGAGCGAAGCCGCGGGCAAAATCTAGTAGACATGTTTCTGTTTGTTTGCCTGCCTGTTTCTAACATATCCTTTTTATATTCATTGAGCCAATTGTGGTTAAATTTTGGTTAGTTTTCCGATTGACGCCCGCGAAGGTTTCAGACAAAAATAACTGACTTGAACGACATCGCACGTAGCTTATATTGATATTTAAATGTTCTTATCTGTTTTAGTCTTCTACTTGTTGGTGCTGCTGCTTTTGCAGGGTTTTGGTCAGTAAAGTTCATAAGTGAAAAACACAGAGAGCGCAGTGCCAATGTGTCTGAGCCACCACTGTCATGGAAAAATATTCGGAAACTCGTGGTAAAGACTCAGTGTATTATGACGCTACCTGAACTTTAGATCTTCTTCTTAGCTTTTATTATTCCTAAGTCACTTGGGGTCGGCTTTCTAGTCTAACAGGATTTGACTGGATATCAGTTTTTACACGGAGCGACTGCCATCTGACCTCCGCAACCCGAAGGCTAACGATACCCTAAAGATAGACCAGTGTCAGGATATTATAGGGCACTGACTTCCCAATAACGACTGCCATAGATGTTGATGGCAGCCGGGACCGATGGCTTAACGTGCTCTCCGAGGCACGGAGCAGGCGATAATTGTCAATCAATACGCACATAATTTTGAAAAGTCATATAACTTCCGAAAGTCAGAGGTGCGCGACGTGCGTTCGAACCCGAGACCCTCTGCATTGCAGTCTGTTGGTCTCCCCACTGAGCTATCGCTGCTTGAACTTTAAATAGTGTACATTAAATATTTGTATGCGACTGCTGTGCATGAGGTCTCTCTCGGAATCAATACTCAGGTTGAGCAAAGTGTTACTGGCATTTTCTGTAAAGAAATTCTCAGGACCAAAAGGAGAAAGCACTCGTCTCTTATTAGAAGCCACGTAATCGCAAGCAATATTACAAATTGGTGCTATATGCCCGAAGATGAAGTAAGAAGTGTTTTAACACTTCTTACTTCATCTTCGGGCATATAGATTTGAGATTATGAATGTATGTAAAATAATTTTATGTAATGAGTGAACTTTGAAATCCATCAGTGTTGTCAGTCATGTAATACAGGTATAGCAATATAAAATACTTTCTTTTAATCATCATTTAGCAATGAAATGGTTGGATAATTTGTGTTTGTTAATTTCAGAATGATTTCATCTATATGATATCGATTTGGCCCGAGAAAAAACAAACGGACAAGAGTCAGGTACAAGAAAGTATTAAGAAAATAGATTGAGAGAAGAATTGTTTGAACAAGATTCCTATGAAATTACTACTACACACTAATCGTACGAGTATATGTACAGGATGGGCAAAAAGGGTTTTATATTAGTAAAACATTGGCATTGAAAATTAAATGAAACAAAATAGTTTTAATATACTCGAACTACTATTTATTTAATATTATGGACACTGTTGCTTATTTTTCTAGAGAAATAATTATAACATATAATTATTTCTCTAGAAAAATAAGCAACATTTATTGATGAGTGTCAAGAAATGATTATATAATTCGATTAGAAAAGTAATGTGATTTGTTATTTTTAAATTTTCCTTAAATTTATTATTTCTTAAGGATTGGAGGAAGGCAGCTATGAGTATAATCGTATTATTCATATTTGTTTCATATAATTATTAAAGATGACAATAAATTCTATTGGAAGTGTACAATTACTTCTTATATGAATCCGTACTCTTATTATATTTTTCAATAATATTAATAAATCGTTTATTTGCCAGAGTGTGAGTAGGTACAGTCGTTGGTATAAAGGGACAATATATTCGATCCTTTAAAATCTCATTGAAATATTGTAAAGAAGCACTTTTTAAAATAAATAATGTATGTTTTATGTTTAATCTTTATATTAATCATTCGGTCTATATTAATTGATCTACGAATAAATTATAAACCAACTGCATTCAAGGTAACTATATTCAAACATACTCAATTAATATTTGGGATACAGAAATAATATTTGATGTACTATAATAATTGAATCTCCTAATTTTGCATGAAATAAAGTCATATGTCCTAAGTATTGTATTATATAATGTGTCATATTCCGAATGTTCATTTATAATATAATTGTTAGTCCTAATATATTTGCTAAAAATTAGGTTTTAGTGGCAGAAACGAATCGCTGTAAATCTGACTCTACGCAGTCTTGTCTGCCCTACCCCTAAATTATAATTTACAATCCCGTAGGCGCGTAAGGGCGAGGCGGCCCGCGGGTTGTAGAGCAGGAGGCTGCGAGAGAGCCGCCGCGGCTGAGGCTACGGTGGTGAGCGCAAGCCGTCTGCGACGATTAGCACGCGTAGGACCGCCGTATCCGCAGCATCGGAGCCGTATCAAAAGCCATATTGCATTTGCATCTTTACTATTTCTAAGATACATTAAATAATTTGAATTTACGACTTATAACTTTTACTTAAAACGGTTTTAAGTCCTTTGCATATTATTCATTAAACATAAACATATCTTTATTTCTCTTACCACAATATCATGTTACATAATTGCTTACAATTATTACATAGCATTTGTTTATTGTGGGAGACTGGTGCCTAAACTAGGCGTTAGCCTGTATTTCAGGCCACCAGGCCTCCACTCCGGATTTATTTAATTTGCATATAAACAATTCAGCGTAATCTGTACTATGAGCCAGGTATGATGTTTAGTCTAATATAAGTGGTGTCTTTGATTAGTAAGGTTTTGTGTTTGTTATGTGTGCGTGTGCGTGTGCGTGTGCATGTGCGTGGGCGTGTGTGTGGTTATGAAACTACCAAAACTAGTAAGTAGTAAGTATAGAATGTTAGCAACATATACTGCGCGGCTATTTATTTATTGTTACTAGCTTTTGCCCGCGGCTTCGCTCGCGTTAATTTAGAATTTGACAATCAATTCGGGTTGTACTCTGCTTGTAAAAAAATAAATTTAATTAAACTATAGTTTAATTAAATTTAATTTTTATTGGAAAGCTTACAGACTAATAATCTAGAATATAGTTCTAATGTGTAATGAATGTTGCTATTAACAAGCTACAAATATTTTTTTATGTAGGTACCTAATTTAAAAGATATATATATAAATAAAAAAAAAAGAAGTAATATAAACAGACAAAAAGCAAAAGTACAAAAATATAACATTGAGAATTGCATTCAATTTAAACTATATCCACATAATATTACAATAACATCTTATTAGTGGATTAGATAAGCGTTAATACATAAATAAATAAGTAAATAGCAGTACCAGGTAAACACAAATATAATATATATAATATATAATAATGTGCTATTTATAATACAATTAAAATATCCAGATAACACATCATTTTACAGTGATTCGGTCACCGCCGAAGAATTCCTTACTTAGAATGCTTCTTAGAGATTCTGGACTGGTATGGAACATATCTACTTCGTCCTGCGGAGAGAGGCCATTAAAACTATCTGCGCTTCGAGAGAAAAAGTTATTTCGCCTGTAGTTGGTTGATACGAGCGGTATGTCAAGAAGCGGACGTTGTCTCAATCCTGCGTATGGTATTTTGAAGTTTATACTTGAAACAAGTTGAGGGCTATCGACGGAGCCATTAATCATTTTCATGAGATACGTAATATCACTTATTTGCCGACGGCGATCTAAAGGCAAGAAGTGGTATCTTTTACAACGTTGGATGTAGTCATTTGAGACTTGCTTTGCTTTGAAATCCAGATACCGCAAAAACTTTCTCTGGACTGACTCCAGTTGAGACTTATATATTTCGTATTGGGGGTTCCAAACTTGCGAAGCGTATTCCAGATGCCTGCGGACGTAAGAACAATAAAATATTTTTATGGGTCTAATAGTATTAAAATGTGCACATGATCTTATTATAAATCCTAATGATTTGTTAGCTTTTTGTTTAATTGCCTCTATGTGTTTGCTGTACGTAAGCTTGCTGTCATGTATTACTCCCAAGTCTCGAATAGTATCTACTTTAGTTATTATTTGGTTTTTTAAGGTGTAGCCTTGGCCAATAGATTAGTTACGTCGAGTGAAAGTTACATGAAAACATTTTGACACGTTTAATTGAAGCTTATTCAACTCACACTAATGAACGAACCTGTTAAGATCTTCTTGTAGTAATATGACATCAATAGGCGAGCGGATTCGTTTTAGGATTTTCATATCGTCCGCATATAACACGATAAATGAGTTATTGAAGCAGGTTTTAATATCTGCTATAAAGATATTAAATAATATGGGCCCCAAAATTGATCCCTGGGGAACTCCCGACGGGATGGAATTCCAAGTGGATACGAATCCTTGCATAACAACAAATAGTATATAATAATGTAATTCAATCATGATTCGACAGACACGTGGCGCCATCTATTACCATAAGAACTTTATTATTGTTTTCCTTGGAAACAGGCATTTTCGGGATGAAAGGTAGCCTATGTCCGTTTCTATACACCTGTCAACGTATATGCAAAATTTCAGAAAGCACAAATATCCGTTGGTCCTGCGTTTGATCTCTCTCTAGTTGGCTTGGATTGCCCTTATATTCGATTATCAGAATTAAGGAATAGAGAGTGTATTGGTGTTTGCACACACACTTGTGCACTGTAATACCTCCTACGCAAATTTCTAGTTTCCGTTAAAGTAAGCTGGGTGACCAAAATTTGATCTGGAGGTTTTGTCTTATTTAAAGAGTTAAGAACATTGGAGGAGAAGGTCAAAAATACCAAAAGACTCGAATACAAAATAAAAAACGTTTTTTTTATACAACTACAGTGGCAAACAAACACGTAGGCTTGTTTGCCTCTGGGCCGTAGCCCACCTGATGGTAAGTGGTCACCGTAGCCTATGAACGCCTGCAACACCAGAGGCATCACTTGCGCGTTGCCAACCCTATAAAAACCTTTTAACACCCTTTTTGAAGAACCCCGTACTGTAGTCTTGTGGAAAAACCTCGGCAGGGAGTTCATTCCACAACCTGAGCATCCGCCTGAAAAATTTCGTTTGGAACCGCTTGGTGCAGCACTAATTTGGTTATAAGTTGTGAGAATGAAATCCCTGCCGATGGCGAGCGGTGCGATGATAAAAAGCAGCTGAGGGTATCATCTCAAACAACTACTCGGAACACAATTAATTATATAAGCGGTGGAACTACAAAGGAACACAAAGTTCCTTCTGAAACTTTAGTGACTCAATACCGCCTGTGAGTTTGGACTCATCGACAATTCTCAAAGCTCGTCTCTGTACCGCGTCAAAAGGATCAAGCTGGTATTTTGGTGCTTTTGCCCGAAGACGACTGCAGTATTCCATGTGAGGCCGGACTTGTGACGTATAAAGAAGCAGTCCTTGCCCTGCAGTGAAGTACTGCTTAGCTCTATTGAGCACACCAAGCTTTTAGAAGCTAGCTTATCCTTGCTCTCTAAGTGACTACGGTACTGTTCATAACTTGAGATGTTAAGGCCAAGGATTCCAATACTCTTGGAGATGGTGAAAGACGTATTCTGGAATTGGGGAGACACAGTGCATGGAATTTTCTTAGCGGTGAACGCGCAGGCTTGTGTCTTAGCTGGGTTAAACACGACTAAATTTAGTCTACCCCATTCTGATACTCTATCTAGGGTATTCCAGATTTCAGACACAAGCCGTTCGCGGCTTTCCTCCACTGTGGACCGAGGGATATTAGCGCGGTCCGTGTAATAAGTATCCCCAGTACTGTCATCCGCATTGCTATGCGGTGAATGCCGTCAATTGACAACATATCATTGACATGCAGCAGGAACAGCGTCGGGGACTACACAGAGCCTTGTGGGACGCCAGCATTTATGTCCATGCGGCTAACCGCAAACATCCAAACTGTAGTGGACGGTGATTGCTCTAAAGCAATCACCGTCAACCACAGTTTGGATGCATCTGCCATAGCTGTCAACCCATTCGCATAATTCCTTGGGCAGTCAGTACGATTACGTAACTTCAATAGAAGAACTTTGTGCCAATCCCGATCGAAGGTCTTCGCCATGTCCAAGCTGACAGCCAATGCCTCCTTTGCTCGCAATGGCTAGTGCCCATCGGTGTGTGAGAGACACGAGAAGGTTGCCGGTTAAGAGACAATGGCGGAAGCCGTATTGTCCATATTGTTAAACCCATAGGCCAGAGCAAAGTCATGAGCAGACCTTCCCGCAATATCAGTGGACCGGAAACCAAGCCACTATACGCGGTGGGCGTTAAAGTCTCCTAAGATCACTAGTTCTGTAGAAGGGTACTAATAAAAAGTTTTGTCAGTCGACGATTGCAGGTGCTTAAAAAGACAAGTCGTGTCTGTGTCACCGCTATGAGATATGTAAAGACACGCATAGATACAGGCGTGGCCTCTGTAATCTACACGTACTCACAAAGTCGACAGGTCTCTGTATTCAAGACAATTAAGACCGCGATAGCAAATATCATCCCGGACGTATACACAGACCTCAGCACGATGCGCAAAGTTGTGCTCTAGCTTGTAGCCAGGGTATAGGACGACTGATGTGTCGGTCGGGCATGATATTTGCGTCTCCGTAAGGAAGAACAAGGTCAGCTTCGCTGTCTCTATGTGTTGGTGGACAGGGTTGATGTTCGTGTGAAGTTGCAGAAGTCCAATTTTAATGTGGATGAGGATGCCGCTCAATAAATACATACATACATCTCCTATTCTTTTTGGCCATATTTGAAAATAGGGGGGATTAAATGTTAATAAGAGACGCTGTACTATCAGCGCAAGGGACAAAGACATGTTTACATCTCACCAGAGCCTGTCACAGGTAGAGCAATTTACCGACGCGGCAGCCGGAAGGGCCCTCGGTCACGGAAATAGTAGTCGAGTCCACTCCGGTCTCCGCCTCCGGCAACAACCACTGCATCACGAACTATACACGGGATGGGCTGGCGGTTCAGCCTCCCAGCCGGATAGTCCACCGGGTCACTAACAGTGCAGTGCCTCCTCAAGGAGCACTGCCACCCCTACTCACTGCAGGAACACAACACACGGTTATTTTGGCTGCGGTCTTCTGTAGGGTGGAGGTACTTCCCCAGACGGACTGCTCCTGCGAGAGGTAACTAAATAATAATATTGAAGTAATTAAATAAATAAAAAGGTTCTGGGTGCCTAGTGCGAGTTTGTTGTACGCGATCGATACGTTTATGTCGTTCGGCGTTCCGATTGGCCCTCTCCAAACTCTTAACCAGTCAGACAGCCAAACGCGGTAAACGTTTTGATCGCGTACGTAAAAACAACTCGCATTAGACACCCTGATCTGATGGAAATGACGGTGAAATACAGTTAAAGTTTCGTAGCGCATAGTAAACGTATACTCCTTGATAAGCTTCAATACATCTTGAGAGATCCTGAGCGGCCGAATAGAAAACGAATAAAGACCTGCTGGGACACGAATAAACTTTCTTGTTCTTTTCCACCTTTGTACCACTTCTTAACCGTGCTACTTTTGTACAACAGTCGTATATTAAGCTAGGTCTATTGTTTTTAAAGGATTATCCCAATTGTACTCAATCCAGCTGCTATTTAAGCGGCTCACCAAACGCTTTTTGTATACCTTTTCTTTGTCGGATTTTTGGTGTCCTACTTTTCTCTATTTTCTGTTACTAGGGTCTTAATTAATTACCTGAATTTACTTTGTTACCACCATTCTGCCAATTTCACTCACCAAGCAAATTTATTTTACTGTTTGCGGCACATAACCACGGTATACGGATATCTATACGGTTTTGTAACTCGGCCCTGTCCTTGAAATAATTACCTACTTAGCGCGGTTCGTAGACACGCGTTAGGGTTAGGGTACTTGAGTTTCTTCCTAGTTTAGTTATTGTAAATATTATATGTATATTATATTATAAAAAATGAAATTCGTTGTGAATGAAATAGAAAGTGTTCAATAAAATCAAATCATCACAAATCGCACGCTTATTGCTTACAAAACAATAACACCGTCCGTTCGTCACTGCGGCGCATTCGCGACTGGTCATGGTGTAGTATCTTAGAACAAATCTTCTAGGATTTATTTTACTAGCGCCATCTAACGGACATAGTTGAAATAAATTAGTACAAATAGTCGTCAATGTTGTTATTTAAAAAAAGAAAAACGAGTTTATAAAAGAGCCTTACTTTTTTATATACCATTAATTAAAAATAAAACTGAATCTCCAAATAGCTTATTACTTTACTATTTTTGATCTAAATAATAAATCAGACTTTATTTATAAAACTTGATTACAGATATGAATTTTCATTTTTATCTCGGCAACATTCTATATCAATCAAAATTTAAATATGTCTGCGGTGTTTTGATGCGCACAGGCATTTTTTCATTTCTTAACTTTCAATGTTATCTTGTTTATAATGAAAATGGTTTCATTGCTATTAGCGTCGAGTTGAACTATCCTCCGCTGTGGCTGTGAGCTTGCTATTGACGTCGAGTTGAATTATCCTCCGTCGTAGCTATGTGTATAAATTGTAGGTCTAAAAACATTTAAACAAGCTAGAAGTATCTCAAACGTATTTTACATACCATATTTTTTGTATATGATTATGCTATGTAGGATACGTTTGAGATATATTTTGTTTAAATGTTTTCAGATTCACAATTTATACACATTAATATGCACAATATATTTTTGTAGTAGCTATACGTAGGTACTAATCTATACTTTACATATCTATATATACATAGGTACGTGTTTTGACGAACTTCAAATTCAACTATGGGTACTAGATGGCGCTACAAGCGCGGTACAAGTTCATGACGTAAGATACCCATCTATACCCGTAATACATATTAATCTATGCGACTGGTTGCGAACCAAGCGCATACCAACGCCGAGGCGCGTAGGTATGACTCGAATTTCGACCGTTTGTATGAAGATAGAATACTGTTAATAATATTACCGTGACATAACAGTAGTTTCCCTTTTCTTTCAAGGCAGTCAGCAGACTTTGCTCCCTTGATTGTTAGAATTGTACGTTAGTATTCCTACTGCAATGCTAAGGAACAGCGAATGGAATACCATACCATAAGAACTGGCTCGTTTGTCACCAAAGCAAATAAAACGGTTTACTTTCTTCTTCAGTCAGTATTTCGTCCCTGAGTAAAGTAGGCATGATGCTAGTGGGATACACTGTCTCGAAGTTCAGTTTCAAATGTTATCAAATATGTCGCTCAGCCCCTGCTTTGCTAGTTTGCGTTGAACCTAACGCTAAAAAATAATCCTAGTGTTTTGTTAGGTAAGTATCTTAATGGACTTATCATCGCACTTCCCCAGGAAAACAATAATAAAATATTGATTTTGTAAGAATAAATTACGTAACCTGTTTATCGGTAAGACAATTATTGTTTATGTTTTATTGATCCCTTGAGATTTTTTCTTATTCATTAAGCAGACGTTATTGATTACGGTCACTGTTGGTCTGAAAAAGAGATATATGTTTAAATATGGCAACCGAACTGTAAGTTTCCACAGTATATTTTATTTAGGTTATTAATATTTCCTCTTACATTTTTGTGACAGGTGAAATGTTCCATGGAACTTGGACGACCTTATAGACGATCGCAACTATTTAACTTTCTGCTGGGAGATTGCGTCGTGTACCATACATAAGTTACTAAGAAAAAAACTGTGATCACTGGCTGTAGCAGACTCGATTCTCGCTCGGAACTATTTGTGCGATTCTAATAGTTATTTGCTAGTGAAGTCTACTGCGTCATTGCAGGCAGGCAGACGTCCTTAGTGCAGGCGCAATCCTTTTTTATTAGTTTAAAGATGTGATAAAATAAATTTGAATCTTGATGATGTTACGAAATATATGTAAAAGGTACTGATATTTACCATCTTATATAAGGTTATAGTCATATTTTTACACGCCAGATTACGATTAGTCATTCTATAGTGGAAAAACAACCTACAATTAGGTAATAAAATAACTAATTTTATAATTATTCTTTTTTACAGAATTATGCTTGTAACCGCTTTGGCGTTTGGCTTTTATTTATTTGTTGACGATTTAAGAAAAAAATTAGGACTAGATATTAATTTACCACCATTCTATATACCTAATGAACCAATGGATAAAAAGGATTGACCCAATAAAATCAGCAACGCTATTATTTTTAATCAACGTTTTGACAGTGAAATTAAGGTCAATATTATATTTATACAATATATACTTGTAAATCTACCCAATAAATTTGTTGCAATCTTATTATGTAACTAAACTTGTTGGTTGTTGATATGGTTTGTATAAATGTACGTAGTTAGAAAAATAATTAATTATACATATACCCTATGCCTATATGACACACGTATGGTGCCACCCGTCAATGTGTTAATTAATAAAAAAATAACATTCAAATATATTTATTAAATATAAGTTGTTTTTTATTTAATTCCCTTAACTTCGCCAACTATTCACATGCATAAAGATAGCTCTATGCTACCCACTATAATATCTCAAATTTATTTGGTGGATCCACTTCCAGATTATTTCAGATTTAATTTTAGAGTCTTCAATAAAATCGTATGCCCGTATGTAAATTAAAATAGACGCTAAATGTAAACTTATACTGCATTACAGTTCACATCTGGCGTATATTAGACTAGATCGCATTATCTGTATTTAGAACATATTGGCCTTCTAACACAGAGTAATATTCTCTTGATCTCACAGCCACCTTCACAGAAAGGTATATTAACCCCGAGTAATGTGGTATGAGTAGGTTCATGAAGAAAAATAATAAGTATTTATGTCCTAATCCTGACTAATATTATAAATGGAAATATGAGTTTGGTTGTTCCTTTCTTACGCTTTAACACTTTAATTACTTGACCGATCATCGTACAATTTAGCAGACACGTTGTCAGGAGTATAGAAAAGGACATAGGGTACAGAAAAGGACATAGGTCAAAGGCTCGCGTAAATGTAGGTTAGGTAAGTAACAGTACTCTTTCCTGGATGAAAGCTCTTGTGTGCTGTGCTTGTGCGCTATGTAAAATGTAGTCTCCTAGATTTTGCCTGCGGCTTTACACTGAAACTGTAGGTTCTGTTAAGTTAGTAAAAATATATCATCTAGAAAAAAGTATTTTAATTTTTTTGCATGATAGGTGGGTACCTATCATCCAAAAAATTCCAATATAAAAATATATATTACCCTACTACCCTAGATATATCTTTTTCTGTTCCCCTGACAACGTGTATGCCAAATTTCATGATGATTAGTTGAGTATTTAAGACGTGAAAGCGTAACAAATAAACAAACTCACATTCGCATTTATAATGTTAGTTAGGACGCTGCTCAGGGCTTGATTAACCTTTTAATAGTGAAAAGGTTTTTAGAATCAGTTCAGGAGTTCATATATATACAAATCAAAAAGAATATTACGTCTTTAGATCTAAAGTGCGTTTATTTGTATAAACATATTATAGGTCTGAATAGAACATTATATGTAAGTACCTCCCCTATTACTTGTCTTTCATTCCATTGAACTTAACTCTATTAAGGATGGGATATAGTAGGAATTTCACTGTCCATATGACAGTGCCATATCTGCTATTGAATGCGATCATAAGCTACGAAAGACACTAGTAACTGTAATTGTCAGGTAATTGGTATGTTAAGTTTAAAACAAGATATTAAGTTGCTTGAATCTTTGGCACCAAAACCTTTAAAACTCACTGCGAAATGGAAATCAAATTACCAGTTTGCTAAAGGCTCTGTGGGAAGTTTATGAATAAGAATTGCTAGGAGTTTTGTATGTAGATGCTAGTTTATAATGGTATCTTTTACTTGGCATCAATAATAGGTTATAAATTCCAATCCATTCTGATGAAAAGATAAATAAACCAAATTTTATTAACATTATCATATAAGTAATTACTTAATTTAAAAAATGAATAACACATTTATCCATATATTTAACATGTGCGACAGGGGACCAACCACTACCTGAGATTTGACAAACCCCCGATTCTCGCTAAGGAATACCGATACCTACCAAGGATGCTTGGTGAGGCTATTGAAATAAAAAAAACATCCTGATTTCAATAGAGAAGAATGTGGAATTTTCCACCATTTCGGGATCCAGGAATTCGAATAGTCAAACCCAAGAAGAAGAAAACCACAGCTAGACTTCATGATACTTTGAGCTCATTCTGCGTAAATAGAAACACCCATGATTAAATTATGTTCAGGTACTTTGAAATAACTACACTGGAACATTGAGACAACTGCCATCTTAGTCTCCCCGTGACCATGGCTGCTGAAAAGCATTGAATTATGTAGCTTAAATATTAGTAAAATTATTAGTAGTAGTAGTGTAACAGTTTATAAATTATGTTAAATATTATTAAATAAACAACGCAATAAAATTTGTATAAAGTAGTTTAATTTCAATATAAAACATTCGCGTAAACAGAAGAGAATATTACATATTTTTACATGATTTCTCAGTGCATTTTAAAGCAATCGACGTTTGATTATAAATAGTTATTAAAAATCATGGCAAGTTTTTACCTAAATGTTTTAGAAGGCGTCTTAGAGCCGACATGTACAAAACTCAATCATTTTATTTGTTCTTTATTTTTACGATTTTAATTTAAGCTATGAAAGCCACAAAAAATAGTTTTAGTTAGGAGGCCTTAATTGCTTCCGGTTTTGTTCCATGTAAAAGGTGCCATAAAAGTGTCGCATCTTTTCAAAAAATACAAAATGATGATTTATTTAAGTAATGTACCTTATTAAAAGTTGCAAAAATAATAATGTATGCCTTTATTATTCTTCAAAATAACCAATTAGTAATGACATAATGAATTATATCTACGTTTGCCGTATAATATGTCAGGCAGCAAGCATGTAAATATACGGTAATTAAAAGAATAGCAATGACAACACAGTAGGTGACAGTGTGCTTGAAATTATAATAACGTTTAATACGTTAATTAATAATAATAATGGCTTGCCTTCACTGTCTAGCTGGAGTGGAAACCCAAGAGCGCTCTCGGTATGAGCCCTGAGGGCGCTTTTGGGTCCGTCTCAACGCAAGCCAGAGTTGGGACTGGCTTGCGTTGGTCGGCTGACCAGAAGGGCCGACACTAACCAAGGATTATACTTAAGTGGATCGATGGTGCATTCAGGGATAATCGTCGGTGGACAACATATCATACAAAGTACATCAAAGTGTTTAAAGAGCCTTTGATAAATATAACCTCTGAATATAAAAATGACAATATATATTTTTTGTGGCTGCGTAATAAAAAAAATCTTTCTGATTATGATTATACTATCATTCTATCACTGTTTTCATTTCAAGACGCCGCAAATTGATTTCAGGTAAAACATTCTATAGAAACTTGCCATTGTTCTTTAAATAATATAAGATTAAAAGTGTGGTTATATGTCAGATGAAAATATATATCTATAATTTATGATTGTACGACAAAAATTATTTGTTCAAGTATAAAAATTTTAATAGAGAGATCTCGGCGATAAGCGTAAGTCCAGATACGTGTGGCCGGCTGTGAGTTTCATCTCTATGCGTTTCTTGAACAAATAGAACGTCGCACTGTGTCGTACGACATAGTTCAAAAAGTATTTCTGACTTATTTTGTGAAAAATCCTCGATGTTAATAGAGAGTTAGAGACTACGCACAGCGCAGGCTTTTGGGCTGGATTGGTGATGTTTGCCATCGTGGTGAAAGGATTGGCCAATCGTCGTGAGGGATTCGTCGATTGCTGGCAGGTGCGCCGGACGTATAGGGGTCGTAAGATACGTCACAACGGGGAGCATCATTTCGTACAAATTTTTAATAATCGATTAATTAATTGAAATTCATTAAACATAGAGATACATAATATTGTCTTCTGTTTACACGAATGTTATTCATTGAAATTAAACTAGTATATACGGATTTTATCGTGTTGTTTATTTGACACTTTATTACATAATTTAGAAACTGTTACACTACTATAACTATTGAACTTTACTAATGTTTAAGCTAATTAAATTATTAAACTATTTAATCGAATAGAATATTAATGATTTATGATTTACGAATTAGAATTACAATTGGTCATTACTAAAATGTCTAGTGTCATGTCTAAAAACCGTTTGTTTACGCTGTCGGTGGTTTGGATTGAAACAGACTATGGATAATAATTAATCTATCTAAAACGATTGATTTGAAATATTGAAACCAACCATTCTCGTTTCTCGCCATCATAAAATAAATATGATGTCGAGTGTTGCTTGTATGATTTGACGTGAAATGAATTCAAATCACATAAACAGATCTTGAGATTATAAATAACTTCCGTAACGTTTATATTCAAACAATTAATGCTTGTTTAATTTATCATCATGAGAATAAATCTTAGTCATTACGGAGACGTCGTTGAAAACGGTTAACATTATAGAAAAGTGCTCAGGAAAAGATGGCAGCAGGACTGTAAGTTGACTTAATTCTATGTATTCTATTTTCTAATAGCGTTTCGGTCATAAATAGCATCGGTTGAAAGGTAATCAAAATTAGTTTACGTAATGGACAAAAGTATGAAAGTTCTAGATCGTTACATTGATTTGCTTAGCTATTTTTTTGTAGTGCTAGTACAATGTTTCATAGAATGGAATAGTAACATTTAAAGATGAACTGTTTAAAACCTTCTTCCTTTGAACAAGGCATAATAGTTACTTCTGCTTCGCTTTTTATATTACTACTGCTGTAAAAAAGCATACGATACAATGGATAGCACATCCACTAGTGAATCTAGGTTCAATTATGACGTGGCATCTGTATTTAATAAAAACATTGCTATATATCTAGTGTAAGGGGCAATTTCACACTGGGCCTTGCTGAAAGAACTTGTTTCCTGAAGAGTTTAGGGTAAGGCTATCAGCAAGAGGCCAATAATTTTTTCGACTATAAACTAGTTGAGTAATTTTCGAAATCTTAATGAAAATTCGTTTCCTCTCATGTTTGTTTATCTTTCACCGGAATAATATGAAAGTATGAAGGCTAATAATAGTTTTCGTAATTAAATCTATTTCAAATAAAGTTCCGGCCAAGTCTAATCAACGTCAAATATGAACTGAAATTTCTTTCTAATACTCGTTCGCCTGAACTAAAACGTTCATGTATTTTTGTACATGTTGATAAAATTGTTCTATACTACATTGATGTCTATATAGTTGTTCTTGTATTTGTAATATTGTGTTGAAGTGATGACGATATATATTTTTAAATATGACTATATCTTTATAAATATCCACGTGCTTACATTGTGTTGAATGAGTTACAATGTTGTCATATTGTAATCACGTCAGTTCGTCGATAGTAAAATTACGTGTTCCTCTACCAATCTTCTTTGGGTATCTATCATAATTTGTAACGCGGTAGTGTAGCACGTTAGCTTATTTAATAGACTAGCATAAGATTTAGTGTACGCAGTGAAGTTATCTGAAAATGTTAGCCTTATGTTCAAAATGATTTAGCTATTATATTAAAATATTACGCAAATCTTACATAACAACATAATTTGGAGGAAGTGAAAAATGTACAGGTATTGATAGATTCGTTATAACTTCAGTTAAATTGGTAAATAAAAGCAAAAAAAGTTTATAACTATGTAATTTACAAGTACATATATTGCAAGATTTTGTATTAGTCTCTTAAATAGAGTCTTGTAAACTGTGGGCATAAATAAGCTTGGTCCATCTCACATGGGCGGAGTCAGACTAAAATACGGATAAAGTACATATCTAATCATAAAAATAATAAACGACCTATTTTTGGAAACTTGTCGATCAATTATCGTAATAAAGACTGTTGAAAATAGAGTTCCATTTTAATAAAACACAAAATATGAAAACTTTAATACAATATTTTATAATAATTGCATTTGGTGTTTAATTTAATTTAGGATACCATAGAAATACCATTTGTCATATTTTTGACACTGAGACTAAATAGGAACGTTGTATTGAACAGGTTTATATTTCTAGAATTGGCCCTTTGTTAATAGTTAATGATAATTAATTATTATATTTTTTACATGTACTTGTACCCTTTCAATCTTGGGTGATTACATATGTTTAGTACTATCTACACCACAATAGAATAGAATTTCTCTTATTTCATTTTCTTGCAGTGTTCTATTATTTGGCGCCTTTGCTTTCACAATCTTCTGGACAACAAAATTTTTACGTGAAATTTACTCTTCTATGGACAATACTACTACTTCTACAGATATGCCTACTGAGTTAGATAATTGGACGTCGATAGCTGCGGAATTCATAGAATACGTAGAATGAGCCTCTTAATGGTTTGTTTTCATTACAGTATTCTTATTGATTAACTAATATAAATAATTTTTTTTTTTCATGAAATATGTATTTAGTTGTGAATAACAATTCTGATTGTTTACTATGTACATACTTAAATAGGATAATAGGATATCTTTTTATATCACAGTACTTACAGATTTAGCCTTTGAATATAGAAAGTAGTTTCGTTAAGTAATCACTCTCTGTATTCTCATCATGACTCCAACAATAAGACAGATGGGATCGCCCTAATTAAAACTGATTTGTATTAATTTAATAGTTGATTACAACTAGTTAAAATCGTCGACTAATTCAAGCGTTTATTATCCAAAGCCATGACGGCCACAGAGCTACATATATCTATTGACCGATTACGTTCTTTTAAGATTAATTCGGACAATATTGTTGTGTGTAATTACATACTGCACACATTTTATTACGGATTTATAAACAAAATTTATATTACGAGAATTAAAATTGAGATTCTAATGATGTACAGTCAGCGATAGCTTTAGATAAATATGATTATACATATAAGAGCTGTAAAAGTAATTTATAAATAACATTTTGTAAATTATATTGTATAATGCCGAATTTTGATTCAATTGTTTTGCATGATAAACCAATAAATTTTTTAGTAGTGTTTATCGTTTTATGGTGCTGACGTGTATAATAGAGAGCACTTAATTATGTTTTATTACTATACTAGCTTTTGCGCGCGGCTCCGCCCGCGTGGTACCTACATCAATAAAAAGTAGCCTATGTCCTTCCCCAGGTTTTAAACTATATCTGTACTAAATTTAATCTAAATCGGTTGAGTGAATTAGCCGTGAAAAGGTAACAGACAGACAGACAGATAGACAGACACAGTTACTTTCAAATTTATAATATTAGTAAGGATTAGTAAGGCTAAGAATATTGTACTAATACACACCATAGCATATATAACCTATACTTATTTATCATAATATATTATTGGCTTTTACAGGTTTTTAATAGTGGGCGCCTTGATGTACGGCTTGTACTTGATTACCGAAAATTTCAAACAAAAACACAATTTGCATACGTACCTGTTGTCAGAAGACGAAAATTACCCATTGGCAAACATGGGATCTTTTGAACATTTAGCAAATTGGAGTGTGGACTTTAATGACACCGATGAAGGGAACTTAAAATAAACATTTAGGTAATATATTTAACTAGATTTTGCCCGCGGCTTCGCTCGCGTAAATGTATGTTAGGTTATGTTAGTAATAGCACTTTTTCCTAGATGTAAGGTACTCTATGTCCTTTTTTGTTCCCCTAACAATGTGTATGCAAAATATAATGATAATCGATCGAGTAGTTAAGGCTTGAAAACGTAACGAACAAAAACTCACATTCGCATTTATAATATTATTTAGGATATATGGATATAACTTAAAACTGAAGTAATGCAAAACGTTAAACACAGCTTATTTGCTATGTTGAAATCTAGTTGCATAATAGAATATAACCCGTATGTTGGTAAAATAGGTATTTGAATATGTATTTTTTGATTTTCTGTACGTTAGGTTGATTTAAGTAGATGTATTCCTAGTGCCAAAATTCTAGTTCCTCTGAAATTGCTTTGAGTAGCATCGCAGTGCTAAAAATAGGCGTATAGCGTGAATGCAACCAAAACACGCAGCGCAGATTATAGTAATTTTAGAGGATACTGTGAGTTTAGCACATGATACACTTCTTTTTATTATTTACTTATTTGTTTGTCAGATTATTAAATAAAATATAACTGATTTACGCGTGATTTTGTGCACAATGCATACATGGCCGTATAAAGAAAGACTCGAGCAAATAATTGAATGAATTGAAAACGTAACGGTTTGAATAAAGAACGTGTTAATCCAATCTGTCATCGATATTACACTACTAAATATTTAGGAGTTAAGATAATATATAAATATGTGATTAGAAGATTTACCACATATGTTATGTCGTGGTAAAACTAGCCTTATCTGCAATATCAAGTGAATGCTTTGCATAATTAAAATTTTCAATATTAATTGTAATGGTTATTAAAGTAATTTTTATTAAGTTTAATTATTGTTTGACGGCCGCGATGGCGTAGTGGTTAATGTAACCGACTGCCACGCCTGAGGTCGCGGGTTCGATTCCCGCACAAGTCAAACATTTGTGTGCATGAACATGGATGTTGGTCTTGGTCTGGGTGTTTCTATGTATAATAAGTATGTATTTACAAAACAAAAGTATATATGTATGTTTATCCATTGTCTAGTACCCATAGTACAAGCTCTGCTTAGTTTGGGCTAGATGGTGTTGTGTGTATGTGATGGAATATGATGGAATATATTGTTAATGATAATTGTATCAAACTATACTATTATTTATCTACAAAGAATGTACAAAGTATCTATGATTTTTAGTAGTTATGAAATAGTAAGTATTTACTTGCAAGTATGTAAATAATTAGAAAAAATGTAAACACATTTAAGGTTCAGGATTTTGCTATGTTATTACATTTGTATGAACCAGCTAGATTAACTTATGGATTAAAATACAATGATGTTTGTGGCCTGTTTTATTTTTTATTTTATCGATACAGCGTATAACAAAAGCTGTGGTCATATTGTATAGCCCCTGTACATCCCCTGTACAATGAAATACTGCGAAGATTTAATTTGTATTTATAATTTTCACTTAAATATAGTCTTTTTAAACGACTTATCAATATCAACATATCCGATTCGATTCGAAAACAAAACTAACAGATGACTTGAATGGCTACCGTAAAACCGAAAATGATCAGACGCAATTTTGAGTGTGATGATTTTTATAATTTGAAATATTCGTAAAGTTTGTGTACATTACGACCCTAAAATATGGCCATACCTTTAACAGAAAGCTGTTAAACGCTATATATAGATAATTATTTTACGTTTGATGTATTATAATACCTACTTCAAACGTAAAATTCCAGGTAATTTTCTTTTAAATAAATATGAAAAGCTTTTCGTACATATATAGACTCACGCTTGGCTATCCTACAAGTGGTAAGCAAATGTGTATTATAATTACACCTATGTACATTTCAACAGGTATGTTTAAGTAATCTATTACAAGGCGCGCGTAATGCAGTCTCCTCAGCACACTTCCAGGCTCCGTTGTTGTCGCTACTCGAATTCATCCAACAAGAAAACTCAGTCAGTAAATGAACCCAAGATTTTATCATCGATCGCAAACATATGTACAAACGCATGCGGCTTGTATAATAGCTTATTATTGTACCGACAAGTTTTATTATTGTTTTAAATAAAAACATTGATATGTTCCGGTAATTATTGAGAATGTGTAGTCATTTGAATATGTAAACAAATTCTATGTTTGAAAACTGTTTTAACCTACACATATCGTATTGTAAGTTTCATAATAATAATATTAATCCATTGTCGTTGTAATGGAAAACATTTCATATTTGGATAAAAGCAGTACGATGCTTGTTTGCTGATACCAATTTTGTTTTATACCACTGTATATTTGATTGCTATCAAGTGAAGATGGTGTATAATAAATTAATTTGATAAATACAATGCTGGTAGAATTTATATGTTGGTCGTTTAATTAGCTATAAGTTAAAATGAAATAAATATATAAAAACAACGCTTGTGTACAATGGCATCATGCGAAAAGAAAGATCTTGGTTTAAGCATCTAGTATAAGACCCTCGCGAAACAAGCATGGGCAATTGCTCATGTATTCCGCGCGAGTGGCTTGCGCATATAGCCCGCGCGAGAAACATGTACATATAGCCCGCTCGAGTAGCTTGCGCATGTAGGCCGCACGAGTACCTGCATCAGCTATTTGCCACGTGTACAAGCTCGTTAGAGCAAGTGATTACAGAATCTCTAATACGCAGGTGACTATGAAAGTCCAGGCAGTTCAATAGATGAGTCACTACGTTGTCATTGCAAAATTGTTATCTTATCTTATCTTATCTTATGTGGGGGCCAGTCAGTGCAGACCGGCGACACTTCGACCCAGTGTGCAGTGGGATCTTTTGTGTCGACACTCTCGCAATAACGACCGACATAGATGTTCATGGCAGCCGGGACCAACGGCTTAACGTGCTTTCTAAGGCACGGAGGAGGCGATAATTGTCAATCAATACACACATAATTTCGAAAAGCCATATAACTTCCGAAACTCAGAGATGCGCGACTGCTCAAAATTTTTACTACGTTAGTTATAACTTAAAAGTTATCTATAGTTCAAGAGATTATTATTTTAAACATTATAGATATACTACAGCCAAAATGTGTTTATTTTTCATTTTCCTTTATAAGATCGTTACAGGTACAGGGTACATGAATATACGTAACTCCCACGGATATTGCGTAGTGGTTAGTGTAACCGACTGCCATGCCTGAGGTCGCGGGTTCGATTCCCGCGCAAGTCAAACATTTGTGTGCATGAACATGGATGTTTGTCTTGGTCTGGGTGTTTCTATGTATAATATGTATGTATTTACAAAAAAAAGTATATATGTATGTTTATCCATTGTCTAGTACCCATAATACAAGCTCTGCTTAGTTTGGGCTAGATGGTGTTGTGTGTATGTGGTAGAATATTATTATTATTATTAATTCAACTATGAGGAACTGCTAGGAACGATAACATTCAAAACATTAGTTGCAGAACTAAATAACGATTAGTGCACTTCAGAAGTAATAAATACGTATATTACATACTGTGTGCATTAGCATTAGGAAGGCCAAGGTGTTATTAAAGTAAACAAGCTAAATCGGCTACGCTTCGTTGAGGCTGAGTCTGTTTTTAATTTCCTATTCCCGCAGGAACTACGGAATACAGAGAATATGAAAACAATCTTATACAGAAAATATAGAAAAGCCTCGAACAAAACAAATATTTATGCAGGTGTAGATACAGTGAGGCTTGAGGAACATTTTTGGCCGGCGCGGTATGTCTTTCCATACATTTTGATTTGATCATCGACGTTAATACTAGCGATGTTTACGATTTACATATGCTATGTAAAATTGAATATTCAAGAAAGAATTCTTGAATACTTAAATTGGTATGTATTCGAATATCATTCGAGAACAATTGATCCGAATTCGATTAATATTCGAAAAATACTTCTAGTAATCATGCGAGTGATTACGCGCATTATTGCAAAACATATTTAAGAAAATGTATAGAAAGATAATTATGTCAATTAATCTAAAAAAATGTATGATAATCAAGACACTATGGGTACTCGAACTAAAATATTTCTCTCTAAGTAACAAAAACGTACTTTGCGTGGGTCAAAACTGATACAAGCTGTTTATTTATCACGTAACACAATTTACGACAGCGTTCACACAAGTATTTTTTGTTTACATTTGGTCTACATTACAATCAAGTTCTAAGTAAAAGTAAAGATACGACCCATGCCATGTCGAGACGATGGTATCTACACCTCAACTATTTTATTGATGTAAAAAGGTACTTGTGTTTTCAAATCAAATCAAATCAAATCAAATCAAATCAAAAATAAATTTATTCAAGTAGTACACTTATGAATGTCAAAGATACACAAAATTTTTTCTGTGAATTTACATTTACTGCCACGTTCAGCAAAGCAAGGAAGAACGGGCAAGAAACTCATGGCCACTCTTTTTAATCGCCAACACCACACTATCACTTCTTCTGGTAATTATTTTTAATTCCTTCCGAAGGGTGTTTGTGAGTTTGTCGTTAGATAATATGATCCTTGTGCCCTGTAAATAAAAATATTAAATAAAAAGAAGATTCAGGAAAGACTGTTCAGCGCCTACTGCTTTATATATTTTATTTCATCTCTTATAACTGGCACCTATATCATTGCCCAATAAGTCTGTGTCTTACTGCTAGGGTCATCATTTCTATAACGAACCACTAATACGTTTATGATAGAACGCCCTCTTAGACCAACTGAAAGCGGTCGTATTATGAAAACTGCTGTACCTTCTAGTCATTGAAATTAAACTACTATATACGGATTTTATCGCGTTGTTTATTTGAGACTTTATTACAAAATTTTGAAAACTGTTACACTACTACTACTATTAAACTTTACTAATTTTTAAGCTAATTAAATTATTGAAACTATTTATACTATTACTATACTATTATACTATTTATATTTGTGTTTACACTTTCCCCAATGTTTCGGTTGCTTTTCAGCAGCCATGGTCACGGGGAGACTAAGATGGCAGTTGTCTCAATGTTCCAGTGTAGTTATTTCAAAGTACCCGAACATAATTTAATCATGGGTGTTTCTATTTACGCAGAATGAGCTCAAAGTATCATGAAGTCTAGCTGTGGTTTGCTTCCTCTTGAGTTTGACTATTTGAATTACTGGATCCCAAGCTGGTGGTACATTCTATCCATCTTCTCTATTAAAATATAGTAGTTTATTTCAATAAATAACATTCGCGTAAACAGAAGACAATATTATGTATACCTTCTAGTCATCAAAGACACCTTCAGAGATCAGTTACAGATAAATTTTATGCTTCGGTATTCCAGTTCCCATAAAGCCGCCTATGCTCGGGACCAAGTGACCGTAGCTATTCTCCAGATATTTATTAGCGTAATAAAGCCGATCAACATTCGCTTTAAAGGGTCGGTAATGATAACTTTGCCATGTTGAATAAAAATGTCTCCTGTATTTGAGGTATGGTGTTGAAGCTGTAAGGCACCTCCTTAAACATACGTCCTCACTTTTTACTACGTGCCTCTGTGGTTAGCTACAGAGAACTACGGCTAACTACTGTACACGATAATTTTTATTTAGACTATTTCTATAAGCTTTGCGTTAATGGAACCATTCTATTAATCTTGTGATAAAATTTGTGAATATTCAGCTAATTCGTGATTCATATTTGTGTGTTCAAAAAGTCAGTAGCCTCAATGGCGCTAGAGCGGAATAAACTAAATGATATAAAAACACCTAGGACAAATATACAGCAATCCATCGTATACTTACTTATTATCACAATTTATTCCCATATACACCATACCAGTTGCAGGTGCGGGATTTACTCTAAATTGACTGTAGGATGCCGCTGGTGACGCTGGGAATGCTTCAGGGTGCAATACTGACTCTGCATAGAACCTCCACGACCGCCAATGGTTGCATAAGTCTGAAAATTACAAAATAACATGAATTTATGATTACTTATTGATTTCAGATGAACATATAGAGAGCGATATTTTCCTCGCCACACTATAAACAGTTCGCCAAATTTTGCAGGTAAGAGAAATAATTGTTGACTGTTGTTGTAATATTTCAATAGGATTATTCTTAGTATGCACTACCTTATGGCATTTCTTTAAAGACAGCTCATATTAATAGACTTAAAAGAAAACTTGCTAAAGTTCCAAATAAAATATGGAAACTACAAAGTATCTACTACGGTAGTCAATGCAGTTTTAATCCTAGGTCAAAATCAAATCAAATCAATAATAAATTTATTCAAGTTAGGTTACAAGGTAACACTTATGAAGGTCAAAGTTACACTAATTTTTCTGTGAATTTATATTTCAATAGGATTATTCTTAGTATGCACTACCTATTACTTTAAATACAGCTCATTTGAATAGTCTGTGAAGAAAACTTACAAAAGTTCCAATTTAAATATGGAAATAACTCCGAGGTATGCACTACGGTTGTCAATGCGGATTTAATCCCAGGTCGGGCTAAGAAAATGTCTCTGTCAAGAAATTCTGAATAGTAAGCACGTAAATCCAGTGGTTCTCCGCTTGATCTCTCTCCGGTTGTATCTGATCGCTGACTTATTAACTTAGGAAATAGAGTATATAATAACATCTACGCAGATAGTCTGTATACGTCAAGATTGGCTGCTCTGATCGAAATTTAAACTGAAGGACTTGATTAAAGTTTTTACTCCAATTTAAAGAGTATACAATTCCTCTCTCTACGACTAATCCAGTTTATGATATAGCGTTCCCCTAAACCAACCATAAGTATATATAATATAATAGTGGCAGCCGCTGTAGCTTTCAGTGCCCGAGAGCATATTCTGGGACCAGTTATATATAGGTCTTGTCCCAAAATCTCGATTTCTCCAACCTAACTCCAGGAATCCGGTTCTCGTAAGTGCCACTACCTATTCTCCAGATAGGTACCGGAGCAATAAAGCCGCTCACCACCCGCAAGTCTGGCAGTTGCTAACGATAACCTCGCTGAAGCCGACGGAGAAGCCGCCTCCCATATCTCCGGTATGGTACCGGAGCTGTATAAGGCACGCTCACTTCCCAATGTACATCCATACGTCTACCCAAATCGGCCTACAAGCCGGGTATGGCCCGAGTCACTCAAGCTATGACTCTTACTTGCTAAGCAGGCAAGCACCCGAGATGCGTTGTAGCAGTGAAACCACACCGCCACTTCGCTAAAGACAACTCCGTGCCTCGCGCGACCGACTGGTTCGCACTAGTCACGCATGAGTCCGACGCTTGAACGCCACGAGAGTATAAAGTTGTAATATATATGTATTATCAAGATTATGAACAGCTGAAGGAAGGTGTAAAGTAAAAGTCACACAATTATTTATATATATCACTGTGTTTCCTTTTCTCTTACTTGTGTTAACCATATAATGAAGTAAAAGAATACTCACTATTGGGCGATAAAGGAATCAGTGCAAGCAAAGGGCATCCAGGCTGGACGCGTTTGCCACCATTTGGCCAGAAGTCCGCAGTTCCAGTAGGGTTAGGTGTGCCATAATGGCCTGCGTCCGTGTGAATAACATCCACGAACTCTGCATCCATGGCATTCACATGTTCCAGGAGTACGCCAGGGTAGAATGCTGGATAAGCAGGATCGAGTGCTGTTAATCTGAAAATATCGTTTACTTTGGATTAATATATAGAAGGGCTGTTGGCTATTCGGGTGAGCAAAGCCATCATAGATAATATCTATTAATTGAGAATTAGTCAACTACAGCCACGTGCAAAAGTATTAGGCACCCCTATTGTTTGTCTCTATCTCAACAATGAGCGCTCGGATAAGGGTTTTATGGTCTTACTATTGCATCGGCGGCATTTTTAAACAAAAATAAAACAATAACAAATATTTATGACACCCAGGTGCAGTTTAAAACAATGTTTTTACAAATTTGCAATTTTAAAGTTTACTCTTTTAGTGTGTTATCAGTGCTTGCAGTGAACAGACACATATCGTACGCAATTGTTGCTACCATATTCCTGAAGACTAATATTCATCGAGTTAATAATGCCTAAAAAAGCAGAACTTAGTGCAGAGCAGCGCCTAAAAATTAAAATTTTACATGAACAAGGCATGTCTCAAGTGAAAATAGCCCGAGATGTGAATTGCTCGCGTTGTGCTGTGCAATATGCACTAAATCGCTTCAAAGAGATCGGTACTCATGAGAATAGGCCAAGAACAGGCAGAAGAAAAATAACTACAGATCGTGAAGACCGATTGTTAATTAGGCAGTCTCTACAGGACCGTAAAAAAACTGCTTTGGAGCTCGCTGCAGCTTTATCTGAAGGAAAAAGCAGATCAGTGAGCGCGTGTACTGTGAGAAGAAGGCTTATTGCAGCTGGGTTAAAAGGTTGCAAGGCAAGAAAGAAGCCGTGGCTATCGGAGCACAACAAGAAAAATCGGTTGCAGTGGGCCCTCAGACATAGAGATTGGACAGTGGAGGATTGGTCCAACGTACTGTGGTCAGACGAATCTAACTTTGAGGTATTGTTATTTAATTTATGTATTATACCAAAACACATAGCCGTCTTTGAAATCACGTCCTGCGAGGGAAATATGCAATCTTGAATTAAGTTATTTTTTTGCTTGTTCCATAGGTGTTTGGAACACCCGGTGTTACTTGCGTCAGGCGAAGGGTGGGCGAAGAGTACAACCCAGATTGTGTAGTGCCCACTGTTAAACACGGTGGAGGCTCAATAATGATCTGGGGTTGCATGGCTGCCGATGGAGTGGGCGAAATGATGTTGTGTGAGGGGCGAATGAATAGCACCAAATACACAGAAGTTCTGGAAACAGCTCTAGCACCGTCTGTTACACAGATTTTTGGTGATACAAACACCGACGGCGTAAAATTCCAGCAGGACAACGTCACTTGCCACAAGTCAACACACACTATGGCATGGATGGCTCAAAATGGAATAGATCTTTTGGACTGGCCGCCACAATCACCGGACCTCAATCCTATTGAACATATTTGGTCTATTTTGAAGAAAAATATCCGTAGACACTCGATAAGCAACAAGCAAACACTACTCGCCGCGTTAAAGCATGAGTGGCAAAAGATATCCCAAGAGGAATGTTTTAAGCTGGTAGAGTCAATGCCAAAAAGAGTGGCTGCTGTCATTAAATCCAAAGGTGGACCGACAAAATATTAATTATTTTATTAAAATAAATGTTAGTAATCATATGTTTTGTTTTCTTTACATTCCCTATGCTCAATCACCCTAAAACTGACATTACTATAGGGTGCCTAATACTTTTGCACGTGGCGGTACTTATAGCAACTTAAATATTTAAAACCTTGTTTTAATACACTGTACAACTACGTTCCTTCTATTCTAAATACGCCAATCTATTGGAATGGAATGCTGCTTAGTGCTGCTTGTTCATTAAATTACATGTGTATTACACCCATATTTCTCTACCTATGGTTTTCGGTTCTATCTAATAGAGGGCGAGCCTATCGCCGTCTATTGGGTACAGTCTTAGTTTCAGATACTGTGATAATATTGGGTCCCGACCCGTCCACCCACTGGACTTTACCACTGGTGGGTGGAGGGGTAATTCACGATTACCCCTCCACCCACTATGCTAGTGGGAATCGAAGTTATCGATTAATTAAAAAAGTTTATAAATTCAAAAAAAATATTTTGCTTTCATAATAATAAAAATAACCGCTCCGGACCCGTGGTACAACTGCGATGTTCAACTGGTTGTACCACGGGGAAGGTAAGTTACTCATGGTTCAACAGCTGTTGTAACATTTTTTTTTTTTGCTATATATTGGTAATTTATAGACTAAAAACTCAAAACACTTTGCCCGTTCTGAACCCTAAATCTTCGCTATCAATAATAATCTGCGCTACCAATGCAGCAAATTTTTAAATGCATGTTTTTATATGCAATGTGCTAACAATTATTTATAACTAGTTTTTGTTTTTTTCTACATTCACGCGGCTTCGCTCGCGTAAGTGTAGTTTAGATTCGATTATGCTAGTAACAGTCTTCTTTTTAAATAAAATATAGTCTATGTTACTCAGTGATAATATATGTAGATTTTCAATGGTAAAATATATTTTTTAATTATTTCAGTCGTTTTTTAGTTAAATTGTTACTAACGAACAAACATACAAAAAAACAAATATTTCCTCTTTATATAGAAGTAAGTATAGATTAAAATATAAATACAAATTATAAAAAATATAGCATGTAATATTATTTTCGGTGATAACGGTGAACTTATTGTTATGTTAATAAGTCATTGTTGCATTTATACCTTTTAATTAGCTTATTGTATTTGTTCTTCATTTCTCTCGCTATGTAGCCGGCGACATGGCAGCCTAAGGAGAAGCCTATGATATGTACCTTGTCCAGTGGAAGACCTGAATCTATTAGACTGTTCAGTTGTACTGCCGCTGCGATTCCCACCTAAAAAAAAAGGAATATTGCTTAAATTAACGTAAGTGATTTTCTTGCTCTATTTTATTAATATCTCATGTAGTCATAACCTTAAACGCAATATTTTCTCTCTTTCTAACCTAACCTAACTAATGAGTGTTAAAATGCGACTGTGAGTTTGTTTGTATGTTTGTTAAGCTTTTACGGCTCACTGACATGGATATAGATTGTATTTTGAGGAGGGATATGTATCTTTTATCCTGATATGTGTTGCCATAGATTCACGCGGGCCACGCTGCGGACGGTAACTGGTGTGGTATGTGTTTAACATTTATTAGGTAACATGTTTGTTTATTATATAACCGTAAAAGTGCTCAAACAGATCGTTTTCTAGAATTTGATTCACTGAAAAGTTTAATGTTAAGTGCCGCCGAACGCTAACAAGTTCGAAAAAGGTATTGACATTAATTTATTCTCACGTAGGACGTTCGAATGTTCTATCAGTTAGAATTAAAATGTCATCAGAAGGACAAGAGGCATGCAGTATTATTGTATTTATCAAAAATTAAGGGAAATATCTCTGATCCTTTGAACAGTCACATTACTTTGTTTCAAAATCTAAAAGCTGGATCAACAATACATTCATAAAATAATTAGATAACAGGTTTCATTCACGTAAGTTATTATTTAAAGGTAATAAATACCTCTTTCTTCCCCGACGTTTCAATTGCCTGGTATTGAAAAAAGCTAAAATGACCCTGCGTCAAGCTTTACTAGAAATTATATCTGCTTGGATAAAGTTTATCTCCGTTGCTTAGATTTAAATAAGTACTAACAGTTATCTATACATAACATTACACATACAGAAATAATTCTTACAATCCGATATTTAATTATCTACTATCCTAATTAATATTATAAATGCAAATGTGAGTTTGTTTGTTTGTTACGCTTTCACGTCTTAACTATTCGTCTAATAATAATGAATACAAAAAGGACATATGGAAATTAAGTACTGTTCCCAAGGGATAGAAATTTATTCTCAAAATTTGTTTAACGCGAACATAGTAGCCACGAGCATAATCTAACTAAAGTATATTTTTAAAAGATGAAGGTAATCATATTTATCAGTATTATTTAACCATAAGTGCAATAAAGGGCAATGCAACTTTTGCCATACATATGTAGCTGGCATGTTTTATTTTCGCCAAAAGTGAAACCTGGGCCATGTGTGACTGTATGAGAAATCAATAGCAAAAAGAGATAGGTCTACCAACCGTATCCGAACCAAGTTAAAGAGTGTTTATTAGATTGCTATTGTTCTTTTATTAGGCGTTATTTTTTAAATAAAAATACCCCATGTGTGTGATATTTTAAGTTTTCCCTAGTTAAATACTACTCGGCGACTGTTACTGTAATGAGTCATTCCGGATCCCCTGTTTCCGCGTACGTTGCCGGGTACGGTAAGAGGGCGGCGCGCGGCGGCCGGTGGAGGCCAAGTGACTCGTTTTATTTGTCGTGTTATTATAAATTAAGAAGGTAATGTTATTGTTGGTTTTGTATTAGGTACTAAAACACAATTGTGTCTGATAATACATTAATTCCTTACTGAGCTCTGTTTTCCGATAACTAAAACTGGAGCCAAGCGTAAAAGTTTCGAATCATACGAATTGCGCGCGCGCTGTCTAGAGGCGCTGTCTATAGGTCTCACGCACCGCGCGCTGCACACTATGAAAGACAATAGGTAGTATATCATTGTCTCTCTCTATCCCACGCTTGCTGGCGTCTTTGTTTGTGGTGCTAGCTGGCTCACTCACCTCTCTGCCTTCGGATTGTGTGCGTTGTTTTTGTGTAATTAGTTAATTACTTTAGTGATTTTACACTACAACTTGGCTTTGATACATTGGATACCTTTTCTGTATTTTTGACTTAAAAAGAAAACTTAAGTCCTCCAGCTCAATTTCCGGAATTTATAATAAGACATGACGCTTAATAAATCATCATACATCATACACAGACAGACTAGTAGTAATGATGATTTATTAAGTTAATCTATAAGTATTTTGTAGTATAATAATTGTTCTACGATTTTTGTAAAACCTAATTATTTAATAAATATTTGGTTTCAGTTTTTATGTTTGTATCATCTCTTATTTGAAAGAACATTCCAAAGTATAATTTTTACAAAAATAACCCAGGAGATCTATCCCATAGTGGTGGTGGACCTATCCGATCCGGTTTCCAGTTTATTTTACTAGTTTTAGTGATCAAAAACTGCCAGTGAGAAAAAAATATAACAGTAACAACCAACTAGTAAGTATTTTATCAATGGAAACCTCAAAATATCATGTATGATTGTATTTTAATACAAAAATTAGGTCACGCCTGACAAAAATATCATGTCTTACTACTTCCTTATGTATCTTCGTTCGGTTACGGTTGATAGACCTGGTTCTTTTTGATATTGATGTCTCGTATTGTCCTCTAACATATAATCTAGGTTTCATTTCTGGCGGCAGGAAAAAACTAAATCATACCAATTATTTGCATTGGCCTTTGTTATACCTACTTAAAATTTAACGCACTTGATGTAAAGTATTATCGCCGTTCGCGTCGTCTGCATTAGTTTATTAGATATCTATGCAGTACATACGATTACATGTAAAAGTTGTTTACTTGTATCAGACCAGTGTGGTTTAGAAGGAGAGAAAATATTGCGCTTCAGAATATGACTAAAGGAGATACAACAACATTCAAGATCAACATGGTCATAACATAATACAATAATAGAAATAGAACTTGTAGAATTTTAATACCAAGGCCATGTATTTATGGAATTGAAATCTAATAAAAATATTGCTAACAGGAGACCATTAAATAAAAATAAAATAAAAACTGAGCGAGTTAGTTTAAAATGATTGCAGATTTTGATAGTAACTGTATGATAACAATATTACCTTTTTTGAGTTCGGTGCAGCATTGAGTAAATAAAGACCTTGTGCCATATTGGTCCAATCCAATAATATTACGTTTGTGTCGGGTCTCGCTTGTAAATACGCATTCACTATGACCTGGAAACAAACAAGAAATTATCACTATTAATTATTCTCTTAGTACACAGCTAGTTATTTACCGGTATGTTACGCAAACGTTTAATGTAGGAAAATTTCAGCTTACAATGTATATCAAAAGTAAGTCATAGTTTATCGTGGTATCTTACGGAAGCTTGCTGATATTAAGATTTCTTTAAGAAAATGTTGATCGACTCAAACTAAAAAACTGCACGGAAGGCGTAGTGGTTTATAATCGCCTCGCCACTGCCACTACCCCTAGTGCATTTTTAGGAGAGGCCCGTGCCGAGCAGTGGGTCAGTCTATATCCAGGGCTGAAATTATTATAATAATTGAAACTTTAAGTCATATAGAAAACTATATATGTAACCTTAATTTTGACTTACAATTTCCATACTCAAATGTATCTTTTGTTGAAAGTTAGTAGGTATCAAGAATATTGGGTGGTATTCTATTTAAATTGAACAAATAATTTAGTTTATTTCAATTTTGTTCGTTTCAGTTTCTGTCAGAAATATTTTTCGTGTGTTTATTAATACTAGCGGTCGCCTTGTGCTCGAAATTGGACCAAAGTTTGCCTGTAAGATATTGGTGATATACGAGTGTCATAATATATAATTGATATATGTACGCGCACGATTGCGTGTGTCAAATGCATGGTTGTGTGCGTGTAGCGCTTTTTCATTAATTTAATATATTTCTAATGCATATTTTATATAAATATTAGGATTCGCTCCTCCTTCTTCATATAAACTTTAACTGTGCCAAATTTCATACTCCTCCGTCCGCGCAATTTTCGTAAAAAGGGGTACAAAGTTTTTGCTTCACGTATTAATATATAGATAACCTTCGCATGTGAGTGCTCAATAAACTCACAAAAGTTTTGTTGCAATCGAATAAATGGTTAAAAACAAAAACTGACATAATTATACATTCTAAAATCAATTTTAAACTATACATACTGAATTCAGTTTTAAATTATACATACTAAAATAAATTTAATTTAATTTTAGGAGTAAGTGTGCAGGCACAGAGTTCGCTTGCAATGAGGTAATGTACGTTTTTTTGATTCATACATAGACTTGCATGACTACTTAAATGACTACTGAGTATTACGGAATTTTGTAGTTTTATTGCAAGATATAGAGCGAGAGAGAGAGAGAGAGAGGAAGGGGACTAAAGATTTTCTGTCTATAGTTTTATCGCTCTCCTATAGGCGGAAAATCGTAGAACGTCACATACGCATAACTTTATAAATAAGTCGATATGCGTTTCATATGCTTTTAGAAAATGATCTAATCAATACTATTTTGATTGACTTAAATTGGCTAATGCCAATTTAATTCAATCAAAATAGTATTGATTGTAATGAACCACCAGCGAAAGTAAAGTTATCCGTTCACTTTTATTGTGGGACGATGTAGAGTACGGCACCAAATTAAAGTATAATATACGATACTATTTCAAGGCACTACATCACACATTATTTCTCTATAAGATACTATTTTAAGGGTACAAAAATTACCTGGATGCTTTCCTGTTCTGGCACTTCGATGTAACCGTGGACGTAGAGAACTGTAGAGTTGCTCTTGTCAAACCCATTGATATCGAATAGCCGACTTGCCTGGCTGAGGAGAATGTCGACATGTTCAGCTGCTGTATAACTGCAAAGAAGCCAGTATTATTTTATTGTTAAAGAAACAACTCTCTCATTAGGAATAAAGCCTGTGTCACGTGGGTATCTACAAACATTCAAACGACAGACACAAAAAACACCCAGACACGGAAGAATTACTTGTGGATTACACAGATTTGTGTCCCGTGTGGGGAACCGACAACATTCGGCGTAGAGGCAATAGGGTAGTGACCGACACTATGCCATCTAGTCATTATATTCAATATATTATGATTATAATATAAGGGTTTTATGATTCGTTTTGGGTGAAATAAACCTGCATACCGATTAACATTCTTGTTCTGAAAGAGATGATTCCTGCAAACAATAAAAAATATTTCATAAATTGTTTTAGAATATTTTGCATCTGTTGTATTTATAGCTGTGTGAAGATCATGCACGCAATACTCGGTATATAGGATAACCTTAGACTAGGTACTGCGGTTTACGCACATTCTGCATTTATGAATATATAGGTAATAATAATAATAATCTTTATTGTTCAGGTAGATGTGGAATGTGTCTGTACTCTCAGATATATATACTTTAATCTTTTTATTAAAATGACTGCTCTGCCTTAGGGATCAAGCCCTTAAACACATATATTTAAGAAACGGACTTAAAGAACATCTTGCCTCAAAACAATCATATCTATATATTAATACGTGAAGCAAAAACTTTGTACCGGAGGAGTATGAAATTTGGCACAGTTAAAGTTTATATGGAGAAGGAGGGGCGAATCTTAATATTTTTATAAAATATGCATAAGAAATACATTAAATTCATGAAAAAGTACTACACGCACACATCCATGCATTTGACACACGCAGTCGAGTCGCGTTCGTAGTATTTCGGCATTGTTTGTCTGACGTCGTACAATTCGTTATAACTATGGTTACCTATACCTTATTTATATTATGTTATAAAGAAAAAAGAAAACAAAGTAGCAAGCTTAGGTATTTTTGTTGAATTTTGGCCACTAGGCGACCGCTAGTACAAATAATTCTCCTGGGTTGTATTCGAAATTGCAACATTCAGCGCGGGGCAATGACAAGGCGACCGCTTGCCCGCTATGACATCCGTGTGGTGGACATATAAGTATATATGTAGGTACATATATGTATAGTATATTATCATATATGTATCAGGCGGCCTCGATGGCGTAGTGGTTAGTGTAACCGACTGCCACGCCGGAGGTCGCGGGTTCGATTCCCGCACAAGTCAAACATTTGTGTGCATGAACATTGATGTTTGTCTTGGTCTGGGTGTTTCTATGTATAATATGTATGTATTTACAAAAAAAAAAGTATATATGTATGTTTATCCATTGTCTAGTACCCATAGTACAAGCTCTGCTTAGTTTGGGCTAGATGGTGTTGTGTGTATGTGGTAGAATATATTATATTATTATATAACTATCCTCGAAAGGGAAAACAGTGTCATTTGCCGTCTACCAGTCAGCTGTTCAGTTATGAAATTCCTGAGAAATTCTTAAGAGAATTACTCAATGAGTAACATCTTAGGTATCGAACCCGATATCTCACGATCAACAAGGCAGTATATGCTACATGTAGCATAAGTGGATTTTAATTTATGACCATTGTAAAATTCCACTAAATAGTTATTTCATAAAATTAATACTTATGTGAATCGCGTGACAAACATCAATTTACAATATTTTAAAGCATTTCATTTCCTATTATAGTTTTATTCCAAGGGAAATTTTTTGGGTATCAAACGATGTAAATTTATTTAAAATGTTGTTCAATTGACATGTAACCCTGATAAGTATATGGATATGATCTAGAAATAGTGACTATTGTTCAAAGTTTATACCCATCATACTGGGTCAAAGTAAATTTGTATATTGACGGCGTAGTAACGGACCATAAATATTTTATTCAATACAACTTATCACAGTTCTCGGTTATTAAAATATGATGAATATGACTACAACACTATATAAAGAATAAGGATAAGGAAATACTTGAATCTAGAACACCACAGTTTTTTTAACAGTTGAAGATTATCAAAATGCCTTTAGTACAACTATAAATCTTTCATTCAAAACAGTATTTATCAAAATGACTTTTTTACTAAAAAGTTGTAAATTCTGAAAAAACCCGCGTTTTTAATCATATTTTGACAGGCATAGATTATCAAAATATGGTAAGTGCTACTACAACACTATTTACGACAATAGTATCAGATTTAAAAAAAGATAGGAACCATTGTAATTTGTACTTACCCATTATAAAATCTTAAGTAAACATCTTCTATCCTATTTCTTCTACCCGGCAATATTCCTGTAACAAAATTTTAGGTATTTAATAAGATATCACAAAAAATCGGATGTCCCTATTTTATTACGTTACTTTATTTCATTTACGCTAGTTTCTCTGTATAAATGAAATCGTAACTTAGTTTGACCCATTTTGTTTTTATTGGATTTCCTTGCAAATTAATTTATATTTTCCCTAAATACAATTGATTTTGCTCATTGCATCATCACTATGTTGATATTTTATCGCTCTTTCTGTTGTATAGATAGGTAAGTACTACTTTAATATTAATATTTACCACTTTTGTTTTATGTCCGACTAAAAATATTTTATTTAAACTTGTAGTTATATGCTTGTAGTATAATTGATACCCTACTAATATTATAAATGTAAGAATTGTAGATGTTTGTGAGCCAGTCACACGTAAATCGTTAAAAAAATGGATTTAGATTAAACTTGGTACAGATGTAGCATATTCTGAGTTATCGTCCACAGGCGTTTCTTGCCTTAGTTGGGCACTGCTGGGTGGGTCACTGATGTAGTTTCAGTTCCAGCGACTCACCCACCATCCAAAGCAGTGAGTCGGCACACCGTGGTGGGTTTAGTCGGTAGTACCCGGGAATTTCCATCGTTTCCCGGGTGAGCCCGACATAACCTCTCCGCTCCCCTTTTCCCGCGGAGAGGTTTGCGTCAAGGCATTCCCACACGTTAAAAAAAAAGAGTAGCATATTATTCTGGATTTAATCAAATACAGGCTACTTGGTATCCCAATAGTTAGTACACAATAAAACCACAGCCACCTACAAAACAAGACGTAGATATTAATGAAAATAAAATTGCTACCTGTAATTTATAGTATTATGATTGCATTATGTACATGTAATTAGTATTCAATACATCAGTATTGACGCATGAGCTACTTAATATCTCTTTATTGGTGAATTCATTATGCTGTTGAACGTTGCAGGAAAATCTACTTCAAGAATGTCAATGCAATCTATATGTACATATTATCATCCCGGAGATAATTAATAATAATATAATTAGTAAGAAAGAATTACCATTCAAGTTGAATATTACACTGCTAGCTATATTTAACACACTGGACCAGATTATAAATAAAAACACTTTATTCTTTGAATACATAGTAACGTCTCAATTCAGAAAGAAATATTTTTATTTCGTGAATATAATTTCGAAGATTGCACTGTTTTAAATAATCAAGACCACTCAAGACATATCATAATAGATTCAAGTGCAGATAATTTATTTCGGATTATAGTGAATACACAAACTAAGAAACAACAAGAAATTTTACTAGTGTATTTAAAAACATAATTAATCACAGATAAACGCGGTTACTGCTTGTTTTTTTAAATTACATTTACGAACTTTATCGCGCGATATTAAATAGCCGTCTATTTAAGTTAAAAAAGAAACTGATTTAGAGATAAAGCGTAAGTTCTGCGACATAAAGATGCGATAGAATACGTAAAAGTAATATAATTTCCAGAAAAAAAGATGTAATATTTGTTTATATTTTAACGTTAAATATAAATAGTCGTTCAATATGAATGAAATAAATAATCTTTTTAAATACACTTGTTTTACCAACACTAAATCCTTAAAGAATAATGCACTAATAAAACCACTTCAAACTACAATGTAGTGGTCACTTTGACTGCTCCAACTGAATATCTCAAGTCATGAAGAAGTCGTATTACGTTCATACTTATATAGCTGATTATTATTATTTATCCGATCCGAGAGTCACGTAGATGGTATAAACCGTGGGTAAATCCAATAGTTTTATCTCACGGGTTAGGGTCAGATAGTTTGGATACTAAAATATCTGAGTTAAGACATTTATTTTATTTGAAAAGTACTATTTGTGTACCTATGTTATTTATGCGCCAGATACTAGATTTCAACTCTACCTTGAACAATACTTTCCGCGAAATTGCCATCTAAAGTAAAAATAATTGTTAAAAATCATGCTTAAGAATCACTAAAGTAAAACCACTTCACGTCTACTAAATGATAAGCATATTTGACTGGAATTATAACAAAGTTTAACACACATGAAATTATAATCAATTATTTAATATTATTGCACATATTCTAAAATTAAATGGAAATCCGTAGTCCCCTCTGGGAAACAGGCGTGAATCTTTGTATGTACATTTCTAAAATTTGGTCATTTAAAAAAAAATCCTTTCAAATCTAAAAACATTTAGATTCATATCTATTATTCCACAAATAATAATTGTTCTTTATCTTTAAGAGGCCAGAATATCGTATCGTAGTATTTGTTAGAAAAGATCTAACACTAATTCTCGTACCTACATAATATTAAAATATATATTACATTGTATATACCTACATACATTGTCGGTAATATGCTGCGCGTATATAATTACTAGCTTTTGCCCGCGGCTTCGCTCGCGTTATTTTGAATTTGACAATCAATTCGGGTTGTACTCTGCTTGTATAATAATATAATTCAATCATGATTCGAAAGAAACGTGGCACCATCTATTATCATAAGAACGTTTTTGTTGTTTTCCTCGGGAAGAGTAATTTTTTTCGGGGTGAAATCCCTTTAAAAACAACAGAAACGTAGCCTATGTCCGTTTCTGTACACCTGAACATGTATATGCAAAATTTCAGGATGATCGGTTCAGTGGTTTAGGCGTGAAAAGGTAACAAACAAACAAACTCATTTTTGCTTTTATAATATTAGTTAGGATTAGGATTATATGCTTAGATACCAAGTGTCAAAAGCAAATGTTATTGAGATATTGAATGAAGAAGAATTAAGTATTTATGTCTAACATACGTAATTAAACTAAGATTTAATTTTAATAAGAAAAAAACCATGTCTTTTGTACGTCTAACATTTTTCTTATATATAAAATCAAGGTTTATTAGGATCGATTTAAAATTTAAAATTAATGAAAATTCGAACATAGGTACCAATATTTTCCACTAGCTGTCCAATATGTTGTCATGACTTCTGATAAGCAGTTATAGAAGGTATTTGTAAAACAATTTTTGAGCTGATATAAATCTTTACTTTACCGAGATAACAAGATAAGATAATGTTATTGTAATAAAGTAAATAATTTGCGCATGAAGTTTGTGACTAAGATCTAGTTTCAAACAGCGACCGAATAATAAAGATGTAGAGTTCCTTTTGTAACGCTTATACATGTATACTTAAATTTATAATTTATTAAATAGATAAATATATAAAAGAATACAAAAAAAAAACAACCACGCAAGTTAGATAGTATTATCTAACCAGCATGGTTTGCGTAAGATAAAAAAAATATACGTCCTAAATTTTTTTAACCATTCACCATTTAAGTGATTAGCATAGAGCTTTTTATCAAGGAGGACTTTACATACATTCAAATAAAAGTAACAATAGTAGCAAGTCTGGTGTTCTTCACTCCCACTCTCAGAATAACCATTTGTGGATTACACTATTTTTTTGTCTTGGTGAAATCGAATCGATTACACTTGGCGCAATGGTAATGGCGACGCAACCACTGATATCACTGTGCATTCGCACGGGTAACACAGAATAAAATAATATAATAATATATAATACCATTCATCCGCAACGTTGTCGCATTACCATTCATAAATATTCTTTCTCTAAAGTCTTACATAAACTGGCTTTACATAAGAAATCTGAACAGAACAAGTAATATCATATTAAGCAACTGAAAATAACCTAAAAAATCAGAGGAACTCTTCCAAATATTTTTATTTTTAAGAAACAGCTCCTGTTCTAGGAGTAAATCCTGTGTCGAGAAGGACACACACAAGCATTCAAACAATGGACAACTAACTATTTTTGGATCACACAATTTTTGTCCTGTGTGGGGATCGAACCCACGACACTCGGGGTAGTAGCAGTGGCAAGGCGACCACTTAAATTTATTTTTATTTTATTTATTTGGTTGACCAACATTTGTTTACACTAATTATACACAATAAAAGGGGCACGAACAATAACAATAGTGTAACAAACATTTATAGGCAAACACCACATCTGATTTTTATGAGTGCGGTAATCAACATTCAGTATTTACAAAAGTGACAATGTATGAATGTGTGACGTAAATACTTAAATCACTTCGCCATCCGAGCATTCAAAAGTTATAATAATATACAAGCGCAAACTTACTCCAACGGGTTTGAAGAAGCACTCTTGTATATCGCTATTGTACCTCTGTTAACAAATAGGCATATATAATATGTTCTTCTGTCTATTAGATTCTCATCTTTTTGGCGATTATAATAGGAACTAAAATGCCAAATAGTAATTTAAGATGTTACTTAAGCGACAAGAATGTTATACTCTGCTATAATTCTTGATAGCCGTATGAGCTGACACGATTTTAAGCAAAATTCTCATAGTTTTTATAGTTTATCGACCCATAAAGGAAATATTTGAGACAAAATTAGAAATAAAACAATAAATAGTTTACGATTGTGTTCATAATTAATGGTTACGACCTTTCTATATGTTTTATGCTAGTTGCATAATTTATACTAGTTGTCCTGGCTGTAAAAGCTGGGCTTTAAAGTGATATTAATCGTGCTTGTATATAAAGCAAGAATCTGCGTGGGCTACATGCACATGCTACTTGCCTGGACTATATGCCCAAAGTGCTCACACGGAATTTTAAGTCCCAGGTCAGGCCAATAAAAAGTTATTGGGATTTTCTGCTAAGAAATCTTAATAGCAGCCCGGAGTTAGGCAGTTGGCGGTGTTAGAAACCCCCGTGACTAGGAAAGCATGTAAAGCTGTTGGTACTGCACCTGATCTCCCCGGTCGTATCGAGTGCACTTCTGCTCTATATTATCTCCTGCGCTGATAGCCAGTTGCCGTGACCGAAATTACGTCTCGAGGACGTAATATATTATTATTTGTCACGGAGAATTTGATATTAAAAAAGGCAACGGTAATCTTATTTTTTATGATTCATTTTTGATTTGCATACATTCATAGTCTCGCACCGATACAGTATAATAGTATTACAGCCAAATTTCGCCACCAATTGTTTTAATATTACCTGCTATTAGTAAAATATTTGAGAAGATTATATTACAGCAATTAGAGAGCCACTTCAGTGTAAACAATTTATTTCATACAGATCAATATGGTTTTAGGAAGGGCCGTTCTACGATAGATGCGGGTGTTACGCTTTTAAAACATATATTCAGTGCCTGGGAGAATTCGCAAGATGTCATTGGCGTATTCTGTGATCTCTCTAAAGCCTTTGACTGCGTTGACCATCAAACGCTGTTGCGAAAACTCTGGCATTATGGCATCCGAGATACTGCACTTGACCTAGTTGATTCCTACCTAAGCGATAGACTACAACACGTTGATATCAACGGAAGTAGATCTTCTGGATTACCAGTCACAATGGGCGTGCCACAGGGCTCGATTTTGGGACCCTTTCTGTTTTTAGTGTACGTAAATGATTTGCCGTTCTTTGTTAAGCATTTGTGTGACATTGTTTTATTCGCGGATGACACATCCCTTATTTTTAAGGTAGACCGAAAAGCACCAAATTTACGTGCTGTTAATGATTCACTCGCGGAAGTCCTGGACTGGTTTACGGCGAATAATTTACTACTTAACTCTACAAAAACTAAATGTATCAAGTTTACATTGCCAAATGTAAAGAGTCCTAACGTGAATATAATTTTAAATGATGAAATTATTACTTCAGTTCAATCAACAGTCTTTTTAGGATTAACTTTAGATCATAAAGTTCAGTGGGGCGCTCAAATATCGTGTCTTGCAGGGAAACTTAGCTCAGCCGCATACGCAATTCGGAAAGTAAGACAGCTTACTGATATAGATACTGCAAGACTAGTATATTTCAGTTACTTTCATAGTGTCATGTCCTACGGTATATTATTGTGGGGCAAGGCAGCTGATATTGAGACAATTTTTATTCTTCAAAAGCGTGCAGTACGTAGCATTTATAATTTAGGACCACGAGTTTCCCTGAAAGATCGATTTAAAGAAATTGGCATACTTACTGTTGCGTTGCAATATATATTTGCTAACATTATGTTTATTAAACATAACATTTACTTATATAATAAGAATAGTGATATCCATAACGAAAACACTAGAAATAAGCATAAGTTAGTAGACCTATATCATCGTTTACATAAAGTTCACAATACATTTGCGGGACTCGGTATACGTTTTTTTAATAAATTACCTATTACTATAATTAATTTACCATTGTTTAAATTTAAAAACGCCGTTAAAAAACAACTTATTCGGAAGGGTTATTATTCAGTCAACGACTACTTAAATGACAAAAACTCATGGAGCTAGTTGCTTGTTGCATACAGGATTCAAAGATCTGTATTACTTATAAGTCAATTTAAGCCTTTGCATAGTCACAAAGTGTAAGTGTATGCACCATCATGCCATCTTACTGTTTATTTTAGATTTATATTAAATAATATATCTTAGCTCAAATTATTTCCTCTCTTTAATATTATTAAGTTATTATTGTTATTATCTTTAGTTTTTTATAGTCAGTAGTATATGGCATAATGGCTATAACACCTTGTTAATCTGAGTTGTAAAATACTGAAATTATATTTAACTGGCGATTTAAAAGAGTGGCCGTGAGTTTCTTGCAGGTTTCTTCTCATAGGCTCTACCCTTTGCCTGAACCTAGCAACTAACCTAAATGTAGCTTCAGTAACTTAGTAAACTCACTAACCTATATACTTTGACGTTCATAAGTGTTACTTTGTGACCTAAATGAATAAATGATTTTTGACTTTGACTTTGACTTTGACTAAGTCACACGTAATAGAGAGCGAGCCTCATGTCGTCTATTGGACACAATTCCTGACTCCGGGCTGATACTGAGGATTTCTTAAATGAAAATCATATGGATCCCAAAGTACATCTTGCACGATCGTAAAAAATACGTTTTGAAAAGAATATTGTTGTTTTAAATTTCTGATTTAAACTCGTAATAGTTATGTTTATCTCTATGTCGTTAATTACAATCTAAATCCAATCACGAACATCATAGGTATATCAGAATGTACAGACCTACATTAATAAATTGATACGGTGGATAAAATAGAATAACATAAAGTATCTTTACTAGTTAATAATAATTATAACAGTTTTAATAGTAATTACTCCAATGGTCCCGTAGGCGTATTTCCTTTCCCGTGTACTAGGAGGCAGTACTGCCATGAAATGGCATGCTCAATTCAAGGCACGTGTCCTCTTATCGCGCACGGGTTTGAGAACGAGTTTTCTTGCTCATCCATCACAAAAGTCCCCAAAATAAACACGGATTTGTGGCATTCAATCGCGCGTATGCTTTTACAAACCCAGTATTGTCTCTTGTAATGTGTCAACGGAGCCCCGTTATGCGGAGCTTCTATTTCGGGTAGTCACAAAAAAAAATAATAACCACAAAGGCTACGGCCGGCTCCGCGCGACTTCTAACCTAACCTATCCAAGTCGGAGTCCTAAGAGTTGGGACTCGGGGCATTATCAATATATCTTCTAGTTCTATAATTTAGTATGTATTTAATTATTTGAAAGCACGATAGTCTCAAACGCTGCACTGTGAAAACACAAACGAATGAAAAGTCAACTTACAGTGCTAACTGGAAAAGCGGCGAGACGCGAGCGGTGCAGTTTGTTACGCGCGAACTTCATAGCTAAGTTCCATGCATCGCATTGAACACGAATTATGAAGAATAGTTTGCGTTACAAAACCGTGTGCGATTGGTGGACATGTGCCTTGAGTTTAAACACAAGTTTGGAAAGGCAATTAGCGTAACAAACCCGTGTGCGTTTCAAGGCAGTACTGCCTTCTGTAGTACACGGGAAAGGAAATACGCGTCCAGTAGTATACATACTTCTGAGATTATATTGTGTACGTGCGATTGTAATGTCTCAGGTTTGATTCCCGGGTCGAACAGTATTATTGGGATTTTCTGTTAGAAAATGATGGCTGACATGAAATATTATGATCGATGAGCGTCTTGCTCTATTACGTGGGACTTGGACCTGGCTATTATTGCCGGCTATTACTCGACACGGCATACATTGTTCGAAGGTTCCTGGAGCTTTAACCACTGGTAGTTTGGTCCCTGTACCCGATGCTGGTAGGTCTCATAATGATTTCTACATGTCTAAATTTGTTTTTATACAAGTTTTTTGTAGTTAGACATGTAAAATTCTAGAGAATAATGCTTTAAATGAAGGAAATATGTAATAATAATACTATTTATTTCAGACAATTACAAAAACAAAGTTACCAAAATTATCTTACAAACTATGTTAGTAACGAGAATGTAAAAACATTATTATTATTATTATTTATTTATTTATTTATTATAACTTTGAAGTACAGTCTTTTACAAATATATATGTTTATAGTTTACCCGCAACGATTCCCACCCAGTGTGCCTATATAGGACAATCATTGCGGGTTACAATCATTTACAAAGTCGAGACGTCGCTTTTTCTATTATAGCGTAAAAGCGAGCGAATACATAGATCTCTACCTACCCATTCAGAGTATACGGGCGTGAGCCTATGCTACCTTTAGTTAAACATGTAACACGTTCTACATACCAACCATAACTGCATACCGCCTACATGGCATTCGATTCAACCACTTAGTTGCATTCCGTAATACATAGATGCCTGTATAAGATCATCCTTGTATATAGACTGTACCACTGCCGGGCACGGCCCTCTTCTCAGTGTATCTTATCTTATCTTATGTGGGGGCCAGTCAGTGCAGACCGGCGACACTTCGACCCAGTGGGATCTTTTGTGTCGACACTCTCCCAGTAACGACTGCTATATATATTCATGGCAGCCAGGACTGACGGCTTAACGTGCTCTCCGAGGCACGGAGCAGCCGATAATTGTCAATCAATACGCACATAATTTCGAAAAGTCATATTATAACTTCCGAAAGTTAGAGGTGCGCGACGTGAGTTCGAACCCGAGACCCTCTTTTTTTTTTATTTTCTTTTTTTATTTTATTTTGCTCGTCAAAATGACCACACTCCACCTGATGGTAAGCAGTCGTGTGGTCTAAGAGCAGTGACCTCCACATCGCCCCCACAGTAGCCGAGGCGATGTTGAGGTCTCTACTTTGACGGCCTGAGAAGATGCTTTTTCACGCCTCACTTAAAGAACCCAGGATTGAAGGAAGAAGGAAACACGTGCCTTGGCAGAGAATTCCATGCCTTGGTCGTTCGGCAGAGATATGAGGACCCAAACTTTTTGGTACGTGCTCTAATCGACTCTACCGTGTAAGGATGGCATCTGAGCCCAGCACGCGTTGTTCTGGATAGGAAAGGGGTGGGCGGGATAAGGTGGAATAACTCTTCAGAGCACTCCCCGTGGTATATTCTGTAGAAACATGCCAATGAGGCAATGTCAAATGCCAATGCCAATGAGCCATCCCAAAGATGAGAACAGTACTCCACGCAAGGGCGCACTTGTGCCTTATACAATAGGCACATTTGCCCAGGCGTGAAGAACCGCCTCACCCTGTTCAGAACTCCGAGTTTTCGCGAAGCTTGCTTAATGACGCTCTCGATATAGGTTTTCTGATTAAGGGAGCGGCAAAGATCCATACCTAAGATGGAGAGACTGTCACGTATCACCAGTGGAGTGTTCTTCAGAGAAGGGCGGGGAAGGAACGGAGACTTTTTTGTTGAGAACGCGCATGCCTGGGTCTTCTTGGCGTTGAACTCGACCAAGTTCTTGGCACCCCATTCATAGATGCGGTCCAAGGTCTGGTCAAGTTCAACGACAAGATTCTGCCTTTTCCCCTCAACCTCAGCCTGTTTGGCCCCAGGATGTCCGAGATATCGCCCATGCACGGTACTGTCGTCCGCATAACAATGTATGTTGCCGAGATTCAACATATCATTGATATGCAGAAGAAAGAGCGTAGGGGATAAGACAGAACCCTGAGGCACTCCTGCATTGACCTGCATAAATTTGGAAGCGCGACCGTCGCAAAGGACCCGAATACGACGCTTCTGCAGGAAACTTGCAATCCAGGTGCACAGTTGAGGGGGCAAGCCATAGGTCGGAAGCTTGGAAAGAAGAGACCGGTGCCAGACTCTGTCGAAAGCTTTGGCTATGTCAAGGCTGATAGCCAAAGACTCGCCGTGCTTGGCCATAGCCTCACCCCAGAGGTGCGTGACGAACGCTAGAAGATCACCCGTTGATCGTTTAGACCGAAAGCCGTGTTGGCGATCATTGATCAACGATTGTTCCTCCAGGTAGCGGACAATTTGGGTGTTTATAATCCGCTCGAACACCTTGGAGAGCACCGAGGTGATAGCTATGGGTCGATAGTTGCTTGGCTCGGAACGGTCCCCCTTTTTGGGAATTGGTTGAACGTTCGCCTCCTTCCAAGCCTCAGGCACAATGCCTGCGGCGTAAGACGTCCGGTATAGGCGCGTAAGCGTGGGAGACAACTCCGCTGCACATTTTTTAAGGACCACAGCTGGGATGCCGTCAGGTCCACGGGCTTTCCGAACATCGAGAGACTGCAGTATCACACGAACGGTTCGTTGCCTGATACATATATCAGGAATGGTGTAGCCGCAGTTGGCAATGTTAGGCGGCTGCGAACCGCAGTCATCGATTCGGAAGTTGGCCGCAAAGAGATTTGCAAGCAGATCTGCTTTCTCCTGCGGCCGATAAGCCAGTGATCCATTCGGATACCTCAGAGGGGGCAGCAAGGTCTGGCAGAAGTTGGACTGCACGGCTTTGGCCAGGCGCCAATAGCTACGACTGCCCGTAGGATGCGCCATGAGTTCCTGGCCGAACAGTGCGACGCGCTGGGCATCCGCTCTTAAGTATGCCCTCTTGCAGACCTTTGTGGCTTGGTTGAACGCTGCCTTCAGGTGATCCACGTTAGGGTCGTGGAGAGTGCGAGCCCTGGTCCAAGCGCGGTACGCTGTCTGTTTGCGTTCAACAGCATCAGCGCATTCACGACCGAACCAGGGCCTTTTCCTGCCGCCGCTCGTGACATCACTGTATGGAATATAATATTCCATACCCAGGATGATTTCACCAGCGACAGCAGTAGCGCTCTCTGATGGATCCCTGTTCTCAAAGCAGCGTTGAGCCCAAGGGATGGATGCGAAGTACTCCCGCATTCCATCCCAGTCTGCCGACGAGTAGTGCCGCAGTCGTCGTCTTGCCTCCTCGGGTCGTGGGGGCGTAACAACAACAGCTGTGGCACAAACCAGACAGTGGTCTGAGGTGCCCAGAGGAGCACGAATCGACACACTGTACCGGTTCGGGTTACTCGTCAGCAGCAGATCGAGGAGAGAGGGCGCCTGACCTGCAATGTCTGGTATCCGGGTGGGCGGGAGTACCAGTTGAGACAGGTCATGCGTGAGAGCGAACGCATGGGCAGTTCGTCCCGCGTGGTCTGTTTTGGGAGAACCCAACCAGGTCTCATGGTGGGCATTGAAATCTCCCAAGAACACCAATTCAGCGTTCGGAAACCGCTCCTGCGCATCGTCTGCCGCCTGACTCAGGTAATTGAAGAGTCGAGTTGTCTCAGCATCTCCTGAATGGGATCGGTAGAGGCACATGTAGATTTGGCTGAAAGAGCCATGATCTACGTGTACCCAAAGGACAGAGAAGGAAGGGTCCTCTAGGCATTGTAGACGGCGACAGCAAATATCCGCCTTAACAAACAAGCATACCCCGGCTTTCGCGAGGAAACACTCCTCTAGCACGTAGCCGGGATATTGCAGGTAGTTCGTGTCTGCAGGACGGCGTATTTGTGTCTCCGTTAGAAAAAGCATTGCCGGCCGAGCCGTCTCCAGGTGGTGATGGACGGCATTAAGGTTAGCGTGGAGTCCTCTGATGTTAATAAACTCCACGACACAGGAAGCAGCAGTGGGGTTACGGCGATTGGCTGCTGTTGAACGACAATGCTTTGTTCGTACTGCCATAGAGTGAAAGGAAGGGGAAACGTGAAAAAAAAAAGAGGCGCCTATTCTCGCAGCAAAGTGGGGCAAGGCGCAGAGCAAGTTTTGTCATATAACTGTATGGTATGGCGATAGCCGATCCGACGGACGGAAGGACCCCCGTACCCTTCCGAAAGTGATCGCCGGGACCCACCCTCCGGTCACCATCCGGCACGACGAGCCGCCTCGAGATTATGCGCGGCATGATAAGGCAGCCAACCTAGTAGGTTAGACTCGGTTGGGCCTCTGGACTATACCGTGGGCGACCAGCAGAGCACCGTTTCTACGGCTCTCCCTGGCCGCCAGGTCGACTCGCGCCACCCACACAATGACTCTACGGATACTCTGCAGGTCCCTCATAAGCTGCGAGAATCGTCACCTCATGCTTAGGCCTCCGGCGCTCTCACTCACCGAACGAAACACAGCAGCGAAACACTGCTGTTTCACGTCGATTTTCTGTGAGAGGGTAGTACTTCCCCGGTCGAGCCGGCCCATTCCTGCTGTAACCAGCTTGGCTCTACTATTTGCATTGCATTGCAGTCTGTTGGTCTCCCCACTGAGCTATCGCTGCTCTCTTCTCAGAGTAAGAAGGGACATTGTCTACCAAGCAGGTCAAGTAGCGAGTTATCAGACTTCACATATCTTCGAGAATATTATTTAAATTTCTCTGACATACAGCTTGCTTTACGATGTTTAACTTCACCGTTCAAGTGAGCGACAATTCACTTTTAATACGCACATATATATTCGAAAGTAACTCTGTCTGCCTATCTGTCTGTCTGTCTGTCTGTCTGTTACCTTTTCACGGCTAAACCACTCAATCGATTTAGATGCAATTTGGTACAGATATAGTTTAAAACCTGGGGAAGGACATAGGCTTCTTTTTATTGATGTAGGTACCACGCGGGCGGAGCCGCGCGCAAAAGCTAGTAATATAATAATAATATTCTATCACAAACACACAACACCATCTACTAAACTAAGCAAACTAAGCAGAGCTTGTATTATGGGTTAGTAAACAATGGATAAACATACATATATACTTTTTTTTTTATAAATACATACATATTATACATAGAAACACCCAGACCAAGACAAACATCCATGTCCATGCACACAAATGTTTGAATTGTGCAGGAATCGAACCCGCGACCTCAGGCGTGGCAGTCGGTTACACTAACCACTACACTATCGAGGCCGTTACTATTTTGAACACACACTTTTTAGTACCATAGTACACAGGGCTACACACCAAGTTAGACAGCCTTGATCCTATATATACGCATAACTAGCGTAGTTATGCGTATACATACAAAATAGAGAATTGTCGGAAAGGGACAGAGCATAGTGGTGTCGATGTAATGGTAAGGATAGAGCGTAACAAAAATATAACGCACTCTCTCGCACGATTCCCTCTCTTGAAAGATCTTTTATCTTTAAAGAAAAATTATGTTCAGGGTTTCTTCTCTCATTCATTTTCTATCTAATTAGCTACAAAAATATATGTTTCATGCGTTTCCATTAATTAAATGGAATAGTAATCACAACAATCGTTGGGACAGTTTGGTTTGACTTCGATTCATCTTCTGGTATATTATGTTTTTCAGCTCTTTGGTAACGTTTTCTATATTTTTCGCATTTCTGCCTCAGCTTATCTATTTTCTCTTTTAGTTTTAAATTTTCTTTGTATAACTTGGATCGATTTCTTTTTACTATTTTCCTTCCTTTTCTACGTGTATCATCTAGCAACGGTGGAATTATTGCCGAATCACGAGGTGAATCGTTTATTTCTTGTTCTGGTATAATGGACGGAGAACATGGAGGTGTAATATCTAAGATCTAATGTAGGTTTTTCTTCTTTTGTGGTAAATATCTCTTTCGTAGTTTCCAGATTACACACAGACACTGAATATTAGGTTTTTACAATAGATGGCTTATGTCGAAGTGACTATCAAAGTTCGAGGTGTTTATTTTCAGAATATTGCAGCAGGACGTTGTTGTTCTACCGTATAATAATAATAACTAGCGGTCGCCTAGTGCTCGAAATCCGACCAAATTTTGCTTGTTAGATATTGCTGATAATATGTGTCATTATAATATATTGATATATGTAACCATAGTTACGCGCTTCGACTGCGTGTGTCAAATGCATGGTTGTGTGCGTGTAGTGTTTTTCATTAATTTAATGTATTTCTAATGCATATTTTAAAAAAATATTAGCATTCGTCACTTCTCTGTATAAACTATAAGTGTGTGAAATTTCATACTCCTCCGTCCGCCCAATTTTCGTAAAAAGGGATCCAAAGTTTTCGCTTCACGTATTAATATATAGATATTCTATCACATACACACAACACCATCTAGCCCAAACTAAGCAGAGCTTGTATTATGGGTACTAGACAATGGATAAACATACATACATACTTTATTTTTTTTGTAAATACATACATAGAAACACCCAGACCAAGACAAACATCTATGTTCATGGACACAAATGTTTGACTTGTGCGGGAATCGAACCCGCGACCTCAGGCGCAGCAGTCGGTTACACTAACCACTACGCCATCGAGGCCGTTTATCTGAATCTAGCAATTAGCGAATGTAACTTCAGTTACTTGGTAAATTCAGTAACTAATTTATTTTTACGCTCATTAGTGTTACAGTGTGATATATTAATTTTGAATATGACGGACTCTTTTTATGGTCAAGAAGTCATGTATGTATTTACAAAAAAAAAGTATATATGTATGTTTATCCATTGTCTAGTACCCATAGTACAAGCTCTGCTTAGTTTGGGTTAGATGATGTTGTGTGAATGTGGTAGAATATTATTATTATAAAGGTTTCAGCGTATGAGTAAATAATTAAATAAAATTTCAGTATTTTAAAACGTATATAAACGAGATGGGTGTAAAAACCTAGGATTCAACCTCTTCGTCTTCATGTGACCTTGTGACCCCTATATCTCGGAGGTCTTTTGACCCACAGGGTCCATATTCAAACTTGACCGAGATATGACTCCAAGGTGTCTGCACACCAAATTACAAGTCAATCGGTCCAGTAGTTCCGGAGTTATGCCTGTCACTAACATCAATCTGTCACTAACAGACAGACACATACTCACAAAGTGTTTTCATTAACCTCTTCGAAGAAGACTCAGAGGTTAAGAATTTCAAATATAATATCAGTAATATATGGTAAAATAATAATATAAAAATAAAATTTTGATATGAATTTATCAAATGGTTTGAGATTTTTATAGAATAGCATGGTAGCTTTCACTGCGTAGAGATAAAAGCAAGATACATGCAAGGTGTAGTACACGTAAGTAGCAGTATTTTATTAATTAAAATTTACTTATTGTTTTACAGTAATACACTGTGATTACAATAACTATTAGTCAATGCATTGCTACTGCAGTAAAATATGATAAGTTTTTATTATTTAAATGATAAAACAAAATAGTGAACAGTTAAAAGAATATCATGAGGTAACCTTTGGACGTAGATAATACTCAAAGGCTATCAGAGAATGCGTAGCTCACCGATGTCAATATTTTTTTTTTATTATTTACTAACAGCACCGATAGTAGAAGTATTGCAAATTTTTTTTAAATATCTGGCCCTCTGCTGTCTCCCTGGTATTTCTCGCTGTTTCCGCTGCAATGGCACAGCGTTTTATATTTACGCTTTGCCACCCCAGGAGTGCTGGTGCCCGACCATGGTAAGGTTTCTAGGGTGGTAGGCAGGCCATTGCTTTTTAGTGCCCAGGGCTCCTGGAAAACAACCCTAGTTACGCCGATACATGAAAGTGTACATGTCATCACTGGACAACTTTTTGTCAAGTCCGTGTCACGACACCCAATCGCGACACATATGAATAGTATGACAGTTCTAAAAGTATTTTTTCGATAATTATATTTCATTGCACCGCATATATAATTAGATCTTATACGAACTAACTTGTAGTGCCCACAGTATAAATACGAAAAGTCATTTGCATCACGGCGCTTCTTTGATTAACGTAATTAGCACACGAGTCATACTAATAATAATAATAATCGTTTATTTCAGGTGTAACCCATAGAATTTAACTTACTTGCTAACAAAATCAAATTAAAAATAAAATTATGTTATAGAGAAATTACAAAATTACAAAAATCAAACATAATATGTATCTATATATAAAGCAGTTAGGAACTATTGTACTTATTATTAAATTTACTAGTTTCTATATTTGAGAGGTTTATTATTAGAAATGTTATTACAATATTATTTCAAAATTTAGGATTTGATCTGAATACATACACTGTCCGAAAAATTGCAGCTATAATGTCGTTATTACTATTGCTTACACGTATAGGAAATGATATTCTAATCTTATTTATAAGCTTATAGAAATCTGTGACCCTACTGTCAGCGAACATGCCAGTCCCACTACACCGCCACGGGAGGTTGAGTATAGCTTGGAAAGCGTTGTTATATTGTACACGAAGCGCGTTATACGCATTGTTCGTGTTCTTGTGTCAGAGTTGACTGGTGTAAAACGACTGACAGTAAGCCTGAAAAGAATTCAATCTATAGTGCTTCAAAATAGGCTAATTTCAATGATTATCCCAATCGTCATTTCCTTTTATTTCATTCGTAAAAAATTTAATTTAAGTTGATGTTTTCTGAGCAAAGTTGATTTTTTGATGTCAATCAATGCAATAATAATAAAAAATATAGGCACATCTACGATTTCAAACCTTGTATTCAATTATTCATGACAATAAGCATAGTATTACGATAAATAAACTGAGGACTCTTTTTACACAGCCAGAATCAGTTTTTATTAACTCTAGAGTCAGATTCAGTTTTAATAAATAATTACAACACAATACATGTTTACTTAATTGCAAAACATATGGATGGATTGCAGTAATCACATTGACAGCTACTTCATGTAGTTTGATTATTGTAGCTAAGTTACATGTAATCATAACTACATGTAGTTAGCTACTTTTAATCGTAATTAGAAATCTGATTACAAAATAGTAGTAAACTACGCCCTCTACACTGGTGATGTCTACATTTATGTAGACATTGTTATTTCTACTTCAAAGTAGCTGCCTTTAAAAAATGCCACTCACATCACAATTAAATAATGTAGGTACTTAAGTACTTAACTCTATTTTCAATACTCAAACAATACTAGAGATGACTATGTAATATCACAATTGACGTTTTGATATGGTGCTTTATCTGTTAAGTCTTAAAAGAGGTCTTAGAGAGGTTCATAGGTTAATCAGATTTTAACAGTGTTGTCTTCTTATAGAAAAGTTGAAGTCTAGGCAGCTTTTAAAAAGAATTTATTTATCTATCTAATTCATCTCCGCTATAAAATGTCGATTGGAATCGTAGCCTCATGTTTACCACCTTATATTAAACTTGACATGAAAACTATTGTGTTCTTTGACAATTAGACGTCATCAATATTATTTTGATATTATAGCATTATACATTGAACTAAATTGCACCACGATACTACCCAACGATTAAAATTTCAGGTTAGAGCAATATAGCAATTGCATTACCAATTTCCATTTGCTTTGTTACTGCCTAAAATATCCAAATTTCAGTGGCTGTAATCGTGTTACGCATGATAAATTATGCATAAATTATTCCTCTTCCTAATTTATATCTACTTATCACGTGCAAAAAAATACTTAACCTTTCTTATCCATACCTACCCAAATTAAAATGTTGTAAAATGGATTTTCCCAATTACTGTTATCACAGTAAATACTATCTAAACGACGCGAAGGCGAAGGCTACAGGGGCAAAACAAGGAATGTCACTGAAACAAGTTTTTGTGTAATTAACATTTTAATGTTTGAAAGTTTATGACTTTAGTCTTACATACTAATTATTAGAAACTACTACTAGGAACTTTAGTTTACCATACAGAGATCAGCTATAGATACAAATAAACATTTGGCGAATATTAATATTTGAAAAAAGAAACTAATTAACTTTTTAAAGTACTTAAACATGGAATGTCCTATATAATCCACACAGAAAATGTCCAAAACTAGTACTGTGTATGGGTAATGCCTTCAAAATAGGCTTGTGCTTCAGCAGAACAAAACCTTTTTAAGTCCATAAGGTTCTTGTACTTGTACTGCACTAATTGGCAAGTAATCTTGGTAGGCAAATTCAGGCAATTTAAATTCATTGCTAAGTTCTGGTTGATTCACTCTTCGCTTATTCAATATGGATGACTTCTCCGAAGAACCATTACAGTTGCCTCGATAAAGAATGAATCTTGATTGTTCTCGCACACTCATTTCTCTTTGGGCCTGGATTGGAAGAAAGAGAGAAGAGCACTTTTTCATGAAAAATATCTGTAAATGACTTGGACATTCCATGTTACGTTCCGGTTCACTAGGGACATTCCCACTTTTGCACCTGTAAAAGGTTTTAAATATTGAAGATAGGACGGACTATAATTGTTGTTGTGCATTATGTAAATAATGCTACATAAAAATACGCGCAAAAACCTAAGTGTTGCTAAACATAATTTTATATTTGATTTTTTGTGACATTCCTTGTTTTGGCCCTGTACCCTATTTATATTATCAAATGAGCCGTAAAGTAGATAATTATACTGTTTTGATTCTTTGATCTGTGTTTAATTAATGGAAAAACCATTCTACGAAACATTTATTGATAAATAAATTGCCTTTTGTTTAACATAGGTTGTTGATAAGTACTTTAGAGAGTTAAATTGTGTTTGGTATGAATGACCGTCTATTATATTCCAGTGACGAATTGCTTTAGTTAAAAAAGTAAATTACTACTCTTTATCTAATTCAATCAGTGAAATAAGGTCTCAACGTTGGCAACGTTGTAAACTTTGATGACAATCACTTTGCCGTGCCAAATAAAAAAAAAACAAATCAAAAAGTTGTACATACGTTCTTAAAATCTACCTCTATTCACTGTTCGCAAAGATTAGAAATGTTCTCTTTAGACACAAAGGTCCAAAATATTAATGTTGAACGGAACATAGTATGTGGTATAGACGGCGTAACCGGTTCCAAGCAGGTGCTAGGAGCTTTATATATACAAGAGAAGTATCAAGAATGTATAGTTGATAAGTATTATGGCTTTTATCAAATATTTACCGATGGCTTGAAAAAAAAGGATGGTATAGGTGCAGCTGTAGTCGATCCACAATTACGAACAAAGATACTATTCAATATCGATGCCAATCTCTCAATAATGTACCTACACGGAGTTAGTGTCTGAAGCTCTTTCTTATATAGAAAGTATAAATTGTAACAACTTTGTCATTATGACGGATGCCAGAAATGCACTCCAACACGTATATCGGTGCACCTCGAATTTTAGAGGAGTGCCGATAGCTGATAGCTTACAATATTTTGAAGACAATTTGGCAACTTGTGGCGTCTAACAAAAATGTAATTATGCAGTGGGTTCCATCCCATGTGGGTCTGTGTGGTAACGAGGAGGCGGATCGATGTTACGCCTTTTTATACTGATGCTATACCGTTGTTAAAAGAACATACTCGTATTTCTGAGTTATGGGCAGATCATTTAAAAAGTCATTCAAAAAGCAAGGGTATATATGGTATAACATTACACGTGCTAAACCTTTTCGCTCCCCTTGGTTTGATATAAGCAAACTCAAAAGAAGTACCTTAGTTACCGCTTTCAGGATTCGTTCCGGTCAAATTCCACTTTCATCAACAACTTCGCCTATTTAATGAAAAAGGTGTCGTCACCAAATTGTGCAGAGTGTGGCATGATCGAGGTAGTGCATTACATTTTAGTGGAATGTGTCCGCAACGAAACTTTTAGACGCGATATATTTAATAACATTAATATTATTAATAATGTAGGTGGTTGCAACAGTGTGTTGTCTCAACCAGACTCAAAGGATGCCAAAGTGTTATACAAATTAGTGGCGGTCTGTTTACAGGCAAGATCCTGAATAGAGAATTATAAGTGTAACTAATGGTATAAAAACCCAAGTTATCATTTATTTAAAGTGTAATCTGTATGTTAAGTATGGTAATTATTGTAAGTTGTATTACGAGGACGACATGGTCGCTTCTCTATTGTGAATAAATAAAGATTTAAAAAAAACAATTAGGGCCAATATCAATAATTATTGATAGAAAATCATAAGTAAAGTCAAAGGTTACTTACCTTTAAGGTTTCGATATAAAAGGATCCATCGTGTTAACCAATATTGATTAATATAAAGTGTCAGTGCAGACCGGCGACACTTCGACCCAGTGGGATCTTTTGTGTCGACACTCTCCCAATAACGACTGCCATAGATGTTCATGGCAGCCGGAACCCACGGCTTAACGTGCTTTCCGAGGCACGGAGCAGGCGATAATTGTCAATCAATACGCACATAATTTTGAAAAGTCATATATCTTCCGAAAGTCAGAGGTGCGCGACGTGGGTTCGAACCCAAGACCCTCTGCATTGCAGTCTGTTAGTCTCCTCACTGAGCTATCGCTGCTCCGGTCAATCGCCTTAGGAGTAATAGTGTCAAGATTTTCATTATGTTAGTACCTACTTATTATATATTTCTACCTCCGTGGCGCAGTGGTTGTAATGTGACTACTATGCTTGAGGTAACGGATTCGAATCACAGGTCGGACCAGCGAAAAGTTATTAGATTTTTCTGCTAATAAATCTAGAGTTAGGAAGTTGACGGTGCTACACGCCCTGAGCCTTGAAAAGCACGCAAAGTTGTAGGTCCTGCGCCTGATATCTTGCCTGTTGTGTTGGATTGCCGCCCATGGGTGTATAAGAGTTAAGGAATAGAGGGTGCATTTGTGTTTGTGCACATACATGTGCACTATAATATCTTCTGCGAAGACGGCCAGTCTCAGTACAGATAGGATTGGGAAATAATAATCTTCAAAATGTCTGTACATGTTTCTTTATGGGAAATACCTAAGGTGTATAGGGATTATAAAATAAAACAAATAAATAACAGAGAATTGAACTTCATAGATTTAATAACAGGTGGACGTCATACAGATGTATTTTTAAAATCACTTGATGTAGTTATACATGAATATTTTAATTACTTTAAATATACGTTACATTAAAATAACAAAGAAATATTCAACATTGTACACTTTTTGCGTTTATAAAAAACAATAATTGTTCCCTTAAGTACCATTTGAATACTAATAAATTACTAAAACTACATAATATTGTGATCTAAACTTTTTACACAATTTGTATTGATGTAAATATTAAAAGTTTGTGGTTACACTCTAGCTACTTCACAAGTTTCTCTTCCTACTTGTATAGCAAAATCAATGTCAGATTAAATACAAGGCTTTATCTATTAATCTAAAATACAAAACTTGGAAATAAACTATCAATTACTCGAGTGTAACACACGTATCTTACTATATATTGTGCGTTGCTACATTTACATCGATATTAGGCTCATTATACATATTCTAACGTGTTGATTCATTCAATATCTTATACTATCACAATTGTAGATTTTGTATCGAGCTCCAAAGGAATATGTATAATTCGGAAATGGAGCGTGAAGCTGTACAAAAAAATAATACCGGGTATAAGGAACAGTTTACCGAAAACTGAAATGGTAGTTTCAGATAGATTTTTGAAAATCCCATATAATTTTATAACATTACATTTTTCTTATTCTGAATTATAAAATCTATTAAATAAAAATTGAACACCATATCCAACTAACACAGTAATGTAATTGAATTGTCCGTGATGTAAACATGAAATTAGCTGTATTTTAGCAAGGTGTGTAGAAATCATGCTGTCTTAATTTTGCATTTTATCCTAAATTGCAGTTTGCGTCTAGGTTATTATAAGACGTCTTGTAAATTGTTTCGGTATGCAACTCCTTACACCCTGTATTATAATATTATCGATGGATCCATAACAAAATACAATCGTATAGTCTTTGTAAAGTATATGTAGGTAAATATTTATATAAATAAAGGGATTATATATAATGACCACCAACAATACTAATTGCACACCAAAATATGCTTACTAAAATACGTCGTAACGAGCACCTATACGCCTCAAATCACTGCATTCCGTCTCGGAAGTGTTAGGTTATGTTAGGTTCCTTCTTAAACCCACCCAAAAATAGGAGCGCCGTCGACTTCGTTTGATCTCTTTAAAATATTTTAATAAGCATATTTTGATGTGCAAATAGTATTTTTGGTGGAACAAAGGCAAAAAATTGAGGAACAGTTAAATACTACCCTATAATAAATAGTAGGAGAATCTGGTTGAATTGTCCTGAATATGATGCGTGTATGAGAAATGTGATGAAAGTGAATGAAGCCAGAGAAGTGTATTAGGATCATAGCAAATGGAAATCCGTAGTCTCTGCCTACTCTCTGGGAAACAGGCGTGAATCTATGTATGTATGTATGTCCTGAATATACCTAGTTTCTTATTCTACTACTTCCTGTTTTGAAGCGCTAATGAAATTATTATTAATAAAGTGATTATATGATCCTTTTACTTGACACAATTACTGTATGGTAACATTAATGTTAACAAAGTAGAATAATAATTGCCCGTATTATTTGGTAAAATTATTCTAAGTAATGTTGGATACTACAGAAAGCTTTAGTTTAAATACTTAAGTAGTTAACTATTACAATCCGTCTTTAAAAAAAGTTTATCTTTTATTGTTAAGATTAATTTTCTGCTCCTAGTTCTAATAATAATAATAATAAAGTTCTGAATATAATGTAAGCTCTTCTTTGTAATTGTTAATGTTATGTAATTCTACAGGTTAATATTATGTTGACATTGATATTGAACGGAGTTGTAATCTAATTACAACCGTAAATGATGATAATTGCTTTCCAATTTTGCGAGAGTTTTGTGAGATTCACGATATTCATTATTATATTATTTTGTCTAATAGATGATTTCCTCATAAGTTAGTACGTAAATACTTTTTAATTTGATTGCAGATTTAAATTGTAGCATTATCTCTTCTTATTTGTTTTATTTGGTACACGTACAAACTCATAAAACAATTTAGTGACAGCTTTTAGTCTATATTCGTTCGATAATAAATACCTACTTAAATAGAGATGACAAAATAAACAAAGACGAGTCTCTTTGTACTGATTCTAGCTACCAGTATACCATATTTGTTTATAAAATGGTTTATAGGCACTCCGAACAAGCCACAAACCACAGCGGCCCTCAAAGACAATATAACCCACGCCACCGGCTAACTTCAAACTGATTTATGCGCCAGAGTCATGGAAATTGGACATTTTAGAGAGAGACAAAAGGAGGCAATCGGTTGCTCATGAGCCGCCAAAGCATTAACTTTATTCTCGTTTGGCTTTTAACTTATTTTTAAACAATGGGTATAATTGTCTTATATATCTGTGACGTGTGTTTTAAATAAGATAAGGAAGATTGTATTTTCTGTAATATAATAAAATTATGTGATTTAGTAGAAAATTGAATATATTATTATATAATATAATGTAATCTATTAACAATATGTAATTAATTACGTATTGATTAAAAATATAAGATATTTTATATTGTAAAGTTTTCAGGTACAATTACACTAACGAACATTTTACGAAATGTCATCTGTGCTATGTTTCAACATACAAAAATAAAATTGATAGACCTTCAGTTGTCTGATAAAGTTTATCTTAATATAATATTTGACTTGTTTCGTAAATAGAGCTCCAAAGAAAACAGTTATTTGCAGAAAATAATGTTTCTCTTGCTATAATTTTGCATGAAATAAAATATGTTGTGATGAAAGAAATACAAAGTATATTTAAATAAGCAGAACAAACAACAATAATTTTTCGACAAATTCCAGTTAAAGTTTTATGAACAAATCTCATATAAATATAATTTAAGTAAAATGAAATAAATAAATTAAAAAACATTTAAAGGTTTCTAATAATCGTGACGCTTTTTAAAACAAATACATATTTGTATAGAAAATATATTGTAATATATTATACCCAAAGTCAACATAAAATAGAATATCACTTATAATGACGTCATACTTCTAAAAGATTCAGATTAAGTACAAAAAGTTACAATAAAATGTGATGTGTCATTAGATTCTGTATTTATTAAACCTATATATTTTTACAACTTAATTATTATCTTAGCCGCAGGTTTGCTCGTTGTTGGAAAGTCCTTAGTTTCAGACACTCGTATAGGCATAATGTTATATAAAGGTTGTTCCAAAATTCACGTGAGAACTAATTTTCATAGGAAACGCGGACTTTTTAATCAAATACTAAGTAAGTGGACACCTCGGACTTGCTGGCGGCCTCAGAGTTTTCCATTACCGTTTTGCACACTGTTTACTGTAACAGCATAAATGGCGCTAAATTCACATCTCGCGTGAATTTTGGGACGTCCCATTCAAAGTCTCGAATATTTTGGTCGTAGTATCTTTTTAAAGCCTCGAACAAAACAAATATTTATGCAGTTATAGGTACAGTGAAATACGCTTGAGACACACTTATAACTGGCGGTATGTCTTTCCATACATTTTGATTTGATCATCGACGTTACCAGCGATGTTTACGACTTCGTCAAGAATAACATAATATGCTATGCGCTGCTTTCTTGAAAACTTAAATTGGGTAGCGATTTATGCACAAAAGTATTCCAATATCATTGGAGTAAAATTGATCCAAATTCGATTATTATTTGAAAAATACTTCTAGTAATAATGAGCGTGATTACGCGCATTATTGCTAAACGTATTTTAGAAAATGTATAAAAAGATATGCCAATTAATCATATAAAAATGTGTGATACTCAAGACACTATGGGTACTCGAACTAAAATATTTCTCTCTAAGTAACAAAAACGTACTTTGCGTGGGTCAAAACAGGTACAAGCTGTTCATTTATCGTGTAACACGATTTACAAGAGCGTCCATAAAAGTATTTTTTGTTTACATTTGATCTACATTACAATCAAGTTCTAAGTAAAAGTAAAGATACGACCCATGCCATGTCGAGACGATGATATCTACACCTCAACTATTTTATTGATGTAAGGTAAAGTTAGTTGTGTTTTCACCACACTATCACTTCTTTTGGGAATTATTTTTTTTACTTTTCGGATACAAACCGTCCATTCCTTTGCCGAAAGGTGTTTGTGAGTTTGTCGTTAGATAATATGATCCTTGTGCTCTGTAAATAAAAATAATAAATAAAAAGAAGATTCAAGAATGTCTGTTCAGCGCCTACTGCTTTATATATTTAATTTCATACTTTATAACCGGCACCTATATCATTGTCCAATAAGTCTGTGTCTTACTGCTAGGGTCATCATTCCTATAACGAACCACTAATACGTTTATGATAGAATGCCCTCTTAAAACAACTGAAAGCGGTCGTATTATGAGAACTGCTGTACCCTGTCATCAAAGACACCTTCAGAGATCAGTTACAGATAAATTTTATGTTTCGGTATTCCAGTTCCCATAAAGCTGCCTAAGCCCGGGACCAAGTGACCGTAGCTATTCTCCAGATATTTATTGGCGTAATAAAGCCGATCAACATTCGCTTTAAACCTTGCCGTGTTGAATAAAAATGTCTCCTGTATTTGAGGTATGGTGCTGACGCTGTAAGGCACGTCCTTAACATACGTCCTCACTTTTTACTACGTGCCTCTGTGGTTAGCTACAGAGAACTACGGCTAACCACTGTACACGATAATTTTTATTTAGACTATTTCTATAAGCTTTGCGTTAATGGAACCATTATATTAATCTTGTGATAAAATTTGTTAATATTCAGCTAATTCGTGATTCATATTTGTGTGTTCAAAAAGTCAGTAGCCTCAATGGCGCTAGAGCGGAATAAACTAAATGATAAAAACACCTAGGACAAATATACAGCAATTCATCGTATACTTACTTATTATCACAGTTTAATCCCATATACACCATACCCGTTTCAGGTGCGGGATTTTCTCTAAATTTACTGTAGGATTCCGCTGGTGACGCTGGGAATGCTTCAGGGTGCAATACTGACTCTGCATAGAACCTCCACGACCGCCAATGGCTGCATAAGTCTGAAAATTACAAAATAATATGAATTTATGATTACTTATTGATTTCAGATGAACATATAGAGAGCGATATTTTCCTCGCCACGCTATAAACAGTTCGCCAAATTTTGCAGATAAGATAAATAATTGTTGAGTGTTGTTGTAATATTTCAATAGGATTATTCTTAGTATGCACTACCTTATGGCATTTCTTTAAAGACAGCTCATATTAATAGACTTAAAAGAAAACTTGCTAAAGTTCCAAATAAAATATGGAAACTACAAAGTATCTACTACGGTAGTCAATGCAGTTTTAATCCTAGGTCAAAATCAAATCAAATCAAAAATAAATTTATTCAAGTTAGGTTACAAGGTAACACTTATGAAGGTCAAAGTTACACTAATTTTTCTGTGAATTTACATTTACTGTCACGTTTAGCAAAGCAAGGGTGTAAGGCTCATGAGAAGAACGGTCGGGATAATAAAATGTCTTTCTGTCAAGAAATTGTGAGCTGGGAATTTAAAAATATCTGTGTTGCACACTCCGTGCCTCGGAAAGCACGTGACGCTATTGGTTCTCCGCTTGATCTTTCTCCGGTTCTATCGGATCGCTGATTTATGAACTTGGAATAGAGAGTGTATAATATCATCTACGCAGATGGCCAGTATCCGTTAAGATTGGCTGCTATGGTCAAAATTCGAACTGGAGGACCTGGCAATTAAAGCTTTAACTGCGACTTATAAGTACACGATTGTTATAGGTTCATAAATCTCAATGTGTTAATAATAATGTAAATAGCTGACGGAAGGTATACAGTACAGGGCCAAGGATTTTATTTTATTTTAATTTTATTAAAATTGGAAAACAAACAGTATTAACAACTTAAAAATAAAAACAAATAATATAACTAGCTACCAATTACATGTTTTCACATTTAGATAACAATGAGAGCTTACTTGTTTATATAAAAAAAAAGAAAGAAATGGTTACAATATTACAGTAATAAAAGGATTATTATACAAACTGTAACAGTAACAAAACATCATATTGAAGTGCAATTTAAACAGTTATTGAACCAATTCGTACCAATGTTTGGCAAGTATTTGATTAAATACATGCGGCTTAGTAGTAAATAAGTCAAGTTCAGAAAAGTCAAACAATTTATTGTAACACTTAGCGGATCTTAAAAAGAAAGAATTTTGTCTGTAATTTGTGCTGCAGCGAGGGACGTTAAGAATAAGAAAAGGTATCCTAACAGATCTAGTAGGAGCACGTAACTGAATCTTGGAGAGAAGTTGTGGGGCGTCAATGTAAGATTGTGCTTACTTAACGAGAAAAGAGATATCTGATATACTCCTTCTCTCCCTAAGTGGTAATAAATGGTACCTTTTGCACTTCGATTCATAATTACGATCGCGGGTTTTACACTTGTACTGAAGGTATCTTGTAAAGTTTCGCTGGATAGATTCCAATCTAGAAATGTAAAAGTTACCATAAAATAATAAGCTACCTGATTAAACAACTACTTTCTTCTCAAACTTGTATTAACCGTGTAATAAAGTGAAATAATACTCACTATCATCCGATAAAGGAACCGGCGTAAACCTAGGGCATCCAGGCTGGACACTTTTGCCACCATTTGGCCAGAAGTCCGCAGTTCCAGTACGTACAGGTGCACCATAGCCGCCTGCGTCCGTGTGTATAACATCCACGAACTCTGCGTCCATCGCATTAACATGTTCCATGACTACGCCATCAGGGTAGAACGCTGGAAAAGCAGGATCGAGTGCTGTTAATCTGAAATATCGTTTAGTTTGTATTAATAAATTGAAGTGCAGTTAGCCATTTGTGTTAGCTGATTGGTATATTTTTCTATTAAAGATTAGTCGATATCATCAACAGAATAGGTAAACTGTGAACTTTGGCATATATAATATTGGCATAAACATATTTTAAACTTTATAACAAATTTATTTATTTTGTCGAGTAGTTATTGTTTTTGCGACAAAATATTTTTGTTTTCTATTCCTTACGTCAATGTGTCACAATTGGCCCGAATACTTTATAATATGATAATCATCGTATTTAAATATTTATATCGAGACATAATTACTTTATTTTAAAAAAATAATTATAGTTACTCGATGACGATCATTCTGCTAGACGGTAAGCTTTATTAGAATTCTTATTATACGAACATTTAATGACTTTATCCTTAATTACTTATACAAATTTAATACGCAAATAAAAATAGAACGCCGTATTACGCTGCTGGTTTTTTAAATCACATGACTGTGTATTACACCCACATTTCTCTACCTATGGTTTTGGATTCTATCTAATTAAGAGTGTGTCAAGCACCATCTATTGGGTACAGTCTAATATACCAGAAACCATGCTACTTTTGACAATTTATTGACCAAAAAATTCAATAACACTTCGCCAGGTCCGGACATCGAATTCTAAATCTTCACTATCAATAATAATAATCTGCGCTACAGATGCAACACCGATGTAATTTTTAAAATGCATGTTTTTATACAGGGCGCTATGGCGCTCTTTGGGGGAGGGCTATGTCCAGCAGTGGACTATTATAGCCTGATGATGATGATGATGATGATGATGTTTTTATATGCAATGTGCTAACAATTATTTTTAATCATAATATTAATAACAATAATAAAATATTACTGGACGTAACATTATTTTTGGGACGAGACGGATTGTTGCATTTATACCTTTTAATTATCTTATTGTATTTGTCCTTCATTTCTCTCGCTGTGTAGCCGGCGACATGACTGCCTAAGGAGTGGCCTATGATATGTAGCTTGTCCAGTGCAAGACCTGAATCCATTAGCCTGTTCAATTGTTCTGCTGCTGCGGTTCCCACCTGAAAATTAAAGGAATATTGCTTAAATTCACGTAAGTGATTTCCTTGCCTTATATAAACGTCTTATGAAGTATTTAAACTTCTAATATAAATCCTAACTATCCTAACTAGTATTTGATTGAATGTATGTTACGTTTTTACGACTCACTGGCATGGGGATATAGATTGTATCTTGAGGAGGGATATGTACCTTTTATCCTGATATGTATTGCCATGGATTCACGCGGTGGAAGCTGCGGACGGTAGCACGTGTGGTATGTGTTTAACATTTTGGTAACATGTTTGTTTATTATATAACCGTTAAAGTGCATAAACAGATCGTTTTCTAGAATTTGATTCGCTGAAAATGTTTAATTTCAAGTGCCTGCGAAGGTTAACAAGGTATTGACATTAATTTATTCTCACGTAGGATGTTCGAATGTTTAATCAGTTAGCATCAAAATACCACCAGGAGGCCAAGAGGCATGCAGTATTATTGTATTCATAAAATTTACATAGAAAATATCTTAGAATCGTTTGAACAGTTATATTAGTTGGTTTAAAATCCAAGAGCTGGTTCAACAATTAGGTACATCTATAAATGATTGTATCACCTGTGACACAGTTCTTAACTAGTACAGGGATGGGTGACCTTTCTACTCGTTTAATCATTTTGTACTTATAATTTAAATATGTATACCTTTACACAATATTTGTAACCATTGATTATGGAAATAAAACATTATTATTAATATTATTATTATTATTAGACATCGGGTTTTATTTACGCAGGTAATTATTTAAAGGGATAAAATAAATAGGGTTGTATATATATTATATAAATTAATCTATTTACTGTCCGAAGTTTCGACTGATTGGTATGGACAAAAGCTTACATTCGCATTTATATATAACTTAGAATAAGTATAATAAATAAATTGGTTGTACCTACTTATGATTTAGCGCACTTTATGTAAAATACTATCGCTGTCGGCTGCGTTAGCTAATTAGATATCTACGCAATACAAACGATTAAATGGAATAGTTGTTTACTTATATCACACCAGTGGTTTAGAACGAGAGAAAATAAAAGGAGATAAGAATAAAATAGCAACAACATTCAAGAATAACATGGTCATTACAAATGCAATAATAGAAATAGAAAATGTTGAATTTTATTACCATGTATTTATGGAAATGAAATCTAATAAAAATATTGGCCATTGCTAACAAGAGACCATTAAATCAAAATAAAATAAAAACAGAGGGAGTTAGTTTTAAATGACTGCAGATCTTGTAAGTATATCTTTATGATGATAATTTTACCTTTTTTGTGTTCCTAGCAGCATTTACTAAATAAGAACCATGTGCCATATTGGACCAATCCAATAATATTACGTTTGTGTCGGCTCTCGCTTCTAAATACGCATTCACCATGACCTGGAAACAAACAAGAAATTATCACTATTAATTATTCTCTTAGTACACAGCTATCATTTACCGGTATGTTACGCAAACGTTTAATGTAGGAAATTTTAGCTTACAGTGTATGTCAGAAGTAAACAAATCATAGTTTATCATGGTATCTTATGGAAGCCTGCTGATAATTTGCTTTCTTCAAGAAAAAGTTGATCGACTTAAACCGAAAAACTGCACGAAAGATTTAATGGCTTATAGTCGCCTCGCCACTACCACTACGCATAGTGTAGCTTCCAATTCGACAAGGGACAAAAATGTGTTTAAACCACAAATGGTTGTGGCAATTTTGGCTGTCCTTTGTATCCGTTGTTTGAATGTTTGTAAGGTTCTCAGCGCTATAGGGATTAATACTAAATAAGGAGTTGTGTTTAAAAACAGTTTCTTTTTAATTTTAATTCAGGAGTTACATTAAAAGGTGCCTAATCTTGATAGCCTAAGCAATTGTTAACAAAGCGAGTAGGATGCATATTGTACTATTTTTCTTCTGCACGCATGTGACTATGATATCGGCATAAGTTATTACAACCCCTACATACTATAACCAAATATAAAATATTATTGGCTCATCTTGCACCCAATTTTATTGTGGCTTTTTAACTTTTTCCCCTGTTGCTACCTACTAACTACTCTATTGACGTAGAAGCCATGGTAAGAGCAGATTTTTGAATGACGGTAAAAAGGATGTTCAAATTTGAGTGGAAAAGTGTCACTCATAATTAACCCATAACTGCCTTACTACGGAACACGGGACACCTCTCACAGTGTGAAGTGGGTTAAGAGCTCAATTTATTTTAGATTATACAAAAATATATTTGGGTGGTGAAACATAACATAAGTAAGATTATTTACCATTCAACTAGAGCCGCGTGTTTATCCGTTTGTACTAAAAAAGTGAACGTCTGCTTCTTACGTACTTTATGTGAATAACCCTGGTTTTACTAAATGGAATTTGGTAAAACTAATCTAGGTGTTAAGGTTAACTCCAAGCTACCAAACTTTTTAGTTTGGTAGGTTGGGGTTCCCAATGGATAAGGTTTTGGACAGTTCGCGGTTCGATCGCAACGTGCACCTAATCCCAACACAATCAAAGAAGCTTAACTGGAACGGTTACTAAGAATTCTGTTGATTTGTAATCGAAATGACACTAAAGAAGAACCTTTTAATATCGCATCAATATTTGTATACTTGATAAATAAAAAGGCAGAAAATAATTTCAAATACCATGATTTGGATATAGATCCCACGACACAGGGAATCCTAGTGTGGCATCTAGGGCATCAAATTGCCATACTTGTAACCTTTTTTGAACAATAAACACATTATTATTTATTCTGACTTATCTGAGTAGTCGATTTCTAATTCGTTTTCGAAAATATATTCAATACATACACACTACCTCGTTACCGTCTTATGATAATTTAGATAATGATGAAGATATCCAAGGAATACAAATGTAATGATTTTGAATATTTTCGTACTTTGTATGCTATCCTTAAAGTACTGTTTTGCAAGGCAGGCCGAATGCTAAGCATATGAATCATCGGAGACGAATGTAAAGTACTGCACTGACGTGTTGGGTAATCGAATAAACAATATTGGTTTATATCGGTCGAGTACGAATAAAATTAAGATTCGTTGTAAACTACGCTGCGTTTATTTTGATTCTCTTTTTTTATGCTTCACCATATTGTATTTGAAGGTAGTTTTTTTTTTGTTTAACGTTTATTATTATACAATTTAACTAACAGCTAGCAAGCCCAAGGTCAGGTTAATCCGTTGCCGACCAATCGGTGATCAAACACTGCGAATAAAAAAACTTCTTTTTTGGACCCGTTTAAAAAAGCGAACAAGTACTTGTAAGTAAGAACAACACTGGTTTCTCCTTTTGTATAAGTATATCAAAGTGGTGTAACGCTGACCCAAATAATAGGGTCCTTCAATTAATTAAAGATAAGTAAAGTGGTGTTGTTGCTTTCGTTGATGACGTCATAAGAACACAATGTTTTCGTGGTGAGGCTGTACATTTGATGAGACTGATAAGTGTGATTAGGTGGTAATTAATAAGTTTAATGTAATAATATTGAAGTGAGAGATCGTTGGACTGCCACGCAGAAATCTCGAGAAATCTCTGACTTTTCGAAGTTATGAGTATATTGAATAATGAATTATCGCTCGCTTTAACGGTGAAGGAAAAATTGTCATGAAACCTGCATGTCTAAGAGTTCTCCTTAATGTTCTCAAAGATATGTGAAGTCTGCCAACCCGGACTAGGCGTGGTGGACTGTGGCCTAACCTTTCTCACACTGAGGAGAGGCCCGTGCTCGGCAGTGGGACAGTTTATATACAGGACTGATGTTACTATAATAATACCAAAACTTGTAATTGAATAAAAATTACATTTGTAACTGTAATGACCTATATTTTCCATAGGCATACGTATCTTTCACAGTTAGTAAAGATGTCAACACTAATTGGGACATACCTCATTCAGGGAAGTGAAATAATATTTAAGTTGAACAAATAATACAATTTGTTACAATTTCTTTTGGTTTCAATTTTTGTAAGAAATATGTTATGTTCGCATGAGAGCGCACAATAAACACGCCAAAGTTTTGTCGCAATCGAATGAATGGTTATAAACAAAAACGGACATAATTATCATTTATTAAAATCAATTATATTTACTTTTAGTGGTAAGAGTGAATGACATGAGTGAGCTTGCAATGCAGTAAGGTGCGTTTTTGATTTCGATTACACACAAAAACAGGTGTTCACACAGATTTGCAAACGACTGAATGCAAAGTACCTATTGCGAAATTTTGTAGTTTTGTTGCGAAATAGAGAGAGAGACAGAGAGGAAGATCTGTAACTCTCCCCGGGAGAGGTAACCCTTTCCTCCCCTCTCTCTCTCTCTCTAAAGAGAGAGCAAAGAGTTATCTCTACAGAGAGGGAAAGGCATACGTCTCTATAATTTTATCGCTCTCCTATAGAGCAGAGAGCATATCTGAATAACGTAAATTCATAGAATGTCACATACGCGTAACGCTAGAAATACGACATGCGTTTCCAAAGCTTTTAGAATGATCTGGCCAATAATATTTTGATTGAATTAAATTGTAATAGCGAGAATAATGTTATTCGTACACTTTTTTGTGAGACGGTGTAGAGTACGTTACGGCACCAAATCAAAGCAAAATAATAATATACGATACTACTTCAAGGCTAAGACATACTAGGTATATCAAGTCACTATGTCACACATTATTTCTCTGTAAGATATTATTATTACTACTTCAAGGCTAAAATGCTAAGTCTAAAATTTGAGGCTATTAGAAATTACCTGGATGCTTTCCTGTTGTGGCAGTTCGATGAAACCGTGGATGTAAAGAATTGTAGGGTTGTTCTTGTCAAACCCTTTGATATCGAATAGCCGACTCGCCTGGCTGAGGAGAATGTCGACATAGTCAGCTGCTGTAGAACTGCAAAGAAGCCAGTATTATTTTATTGTTAAAGAAACAACTCTCGCATTAGGAATAAAGCTTGTGTCACGTGGGTCTCTACAAACATTCAAGCAACGGACACAAAAAACACCCAGACACGGAAAAATGATTTGTGGATCACACAGATTTGTGTCCCGTGTGGGGAACCGACAACATTCAGCGTAGTGGTAATAGCGGGGTGACCGATACTATGCCATCTAGTTATTATAATATTAAATATATTATGATTATAATATACGGGTTTCAAGATTCGTGTTGGGTGAAATAAACCTGCATACTGATTAACATTCTCGTTCTGAAAGAGATGATTCCTGCAACCAATAAGAAAATGTCATAAAACTTCTAGAATCTTATCTATCTGTTGTCTTTATGGGCCGTGTGAAGATTGTGCATCCAGTACTGGGTACATAGGATAACCTTAGACTAGGTACTGCGGTTTAGGCACATTCTACATTTATGTAGATGCGGAGTGTGCCTATACTCTCAGATATATATTTTTATTAAAATTACTGCTCTGCCTTAGGGATCAAGCCCTTAAACACATACATATATTTAAGAGATGGACTTAAAGAACATCTTGCTTCAAAACAATCATACAAATAATTCTCCTGTGTTGTATTCGAACCCGCAACATTCAGCGCGGAGCAATGGCAAGGCGACCGCTTGCCCGCTATGACATTCGTATGGTGGACATATAAGTATGTAGGTACATATATGTATAGTATATAGTCTTATACCTATCATCGAAACAGAAAACAGTGCTATTTGCCGTCTACCGGTCAGCTGTTCAGTTATGAAGTGCCTGAGAAATTCTTCAGATAATAACTCAATAGGTAATATATCTTAGGTATCGAACCCGATGTCTCACGATCAACAAGGCAGTATATGCTACATGTAGCATAAGTGGATTTTAATTTATAGCCATTGTAAAATTTCACTTATTAGTATTTCATGAAATGAATACTTATGTGAATCGCGTGACAAACATCAATTTACAATATTTTAAAACATTTCATTTTCTATTATAGTTTTCTTCCAAGGGAAAATTTTTGGGTATCAAACGATGTAAATTTATTTCAAATGTTGTTCAATTGATATGTAATTCTGATAAGTGTATGGATATGATATAGAAATAGTAACTATTGTTCAAAGTTTATACCCATCATACTGGGTCAAAGTAAATTTGTATATTGACGCCGTAGTAACGGACCATAAATATTTTATTCAATACAACTTATCACAGTTCTCGGTTATTAAAATATGATGAATATGACTACAACACCATATAAAGAATAAGGATAAGGAAATACTTGAATCTAGAACACCACAGTTTTTTTAACAGTTGAAGATTATCAAAATGTCTTTAACTATAAATCTTTCATTCGAAACAGTATTTATCAAAATAATGTTTTTATTAAAAAGTTGTAAATTCTGAAAAAGCCCGCGTTTTAAATCATATTTTGACAGGCATAGATTATCAAAATATGGTAAGTGCTACTACAACACTATTTACGACAATAGTATCAGATTACAAAAAAAGATAGGAACCATTGTAATTTGTACTTACCCATTATAAAATCTTAAGTAAACATCTTCTATCCTATTTGTTCTATCCGGCAATATTCCTGTAACAAATATTTTAGGTATTTAATAAAATATCAAAAAAAATCGGATGTCCCTATTTTATTACGTTACTTTATTTCATTTACCCTAGTTTCTCTGTATAAATGAAATCGTAACTTAGTTTGACCCATTTTGTTTTTATTGGATTTCCTTGCAAATTAATTTATAATTATTTTCCCTAAATACAATTGATTTTGCTCGTTGCATCATCTCTATGTTGATATTTTATTGTTCATTCTGTCATATAGATAGGTAAGTAATACTTTATTATTACTATATACCACTTTTGTTTTATGTGCGACTAAAAATATTTTTGTATTTAAACTTGTAGTTATATGCTTGTAGTATAATTGATACCCTACTAATATTATAAATGTAAGCATTGTAGATGTTTGTAAGCCAACTATACGTAAATCGTTATAAAAATGGATTTAGATTAAACTTGGTACAGATGTAGCATATTCTGGATTTAATCAAATACGGCCTGTATTTGATTAAATCCAGAATATCAAATCTTTCTACTAACAATTTGCTGCAGTTTGTATACTCTACCGGCGCAAGCGACACCTATGGTCAAACGACTAATATTATTTTATACGTATAATTAGTAAGCAAGAATTACCATCGCCGTTAATGAAGTTGAATACAGACAAAAAATTGTCGTGGCTTATTCCACTGCTGCCTATATTTAACACACTGGACCAAATTATTAATAAAAACACTTTATTTTCAGTAGACATAGTAACGTTTCAATTTAGATTCAAATATTTTTATTCCTTGAATATAATTTCGAAGACTGCACTGTTTTAAGCAATCAAGGCCACTCAAGGCATATCATAATGGATTAAACTTCAGAGAATTTACATAATTATATAGGATTTTAGTGATTCCACAAACTATGAAATAACTAGATTTTTACTAGTGTATATAAAAACATAATTAATCACTGATAAACGCGGTTACTACTTGTTGTTAAATTACATTTACGTACTTTATTGCGTGTTCTTAAATAGCTGTCACTATTTATGTTGAAAAAGAAACTGATTTAGAGATAAAGATAAATTTCTGCGATATAAACGATGCGATAGAATACGTAAAAGTAATTTAATTTTTAGGAAAAAGTTGTAATATTTGTTGACATTTTAATGTTTATTTAATATTAAAATGTAAACAAATATTACAACTTTTAACTAAATGTTATAATATTTTTAAATACACTTGTTTTAGCAGCACATTCAGTGATGCTGAAACAAGTGTATTTAAAAAATAATGCACTAATAAAACCACTTGAACTGTAATATTGTAGTGGTCACTTTGACTGCTCCAACTAGACAACCTATGAATATCTCAAGTCATGAATAAGTCGTATCAGGATTATACTTATATAACTGATTATTATTTATCCGATCCGAGAGTCACGTGGATTGTATAAAACGTGGGTGAACCGCAAGAAATTGCAATTCTAACTACATAATAGTTTTATCTCACGCTATATAAACATTATATTGTTTTGACAGATGCTTTTTGTTTAACAGATATTTCTTGACTTCATAGCATATTCTTTATGCCAATGCATGTGACAGCATGAAATTAAACACAGAACTGGAAACTTTTTCTGAAAGCTGATTCTCATATAAAAACCGTTCAATATAGAGTTTGATCTAGTCTAATAAACGTGAAACATAGATTCAAATACTATAAATGTTTGAATTAGACGTTTATTTTATTTGAAGAAAACTATTTGTGATATTTATGACACGGAATATGATCTCATCTCTATTTTTAAGTTTCATATCGAGAATTGGCCATCGAAAGTAGAAAATTTTTTGATAAAAATCATGCTTAAGAATCACTTAAAGTAAAAAAACTTCACGTCTACTAAATGATAAGCACATTTGATTGGAATTATAGCTAATTTATGAACACACATAAAATTATAATAAAGTTATTACAAACAAATATTTTGAAATTTGGACATTTTAAAAGGATTCCTGAGCTATTATTCCTCAAATAATAAGGGGTCTTTATCCAGAGGCCAGAAAATCGTATCGTAGTATTTGTTAGAAGAGATTTAATACTAACTCTAGTACGTAATATTAAAATATATTTTACATTGTATATACATACATTGTGGGTAATATGCTGCACGTATATATATGTATACACGCAGTACTCGTTAACTATAAGCACACAATACAAGTCACAGTCACTATACAAATTCACTTAAATTTGAAACTGACCAGTTTTCATTCTTTACTTTTATATCATAGTTTTTGACAATACGTATTTTTTGGGCTACTGTTGTGAGTTAAAAATGTATATGAGCTTCTGTCAATTTTATATTTGATGTAAAATAACTTTTTAACAAAACGTTACGTTCATAAAATATAATTTTGTGAACGATAGCCACATTTTATATTAGGCACGAGCGTATTCAGTAATTTTGCTTGTATAAAGTTCAGCGATATTTGTAATCTTATAGTGTCTAGAGCATTATGTGAACAGTACTAATCAGAAACTTATGACGCTAAGGTTTATACGATTTGCGAATTGTTGTACATGTTCATTAATTTTGTTGCCGACTTTTTTCGCTGACTGCGATATGACCAGCTTTGACGTTCGTCGTCGTTTATTTTTCAAGTAATTGCATCTTATTACATGATAAGTAAACTGCTCACTATATCACCTCAAATCTAAAATAGATATAAACCAAAAATCTAATTAGTGAATACGAATGACGAGTGTAAATACGAATGAAAGAACGTGACTAGGATGTCAATATTTTTAGTATATTTCCGTTCAGCGTCGAGTGCTATCGACTGTTACATATTACAATTTAACTATTATTTAGGGCACTTCTTAGTTTATTTTTAATAACCTTCCTGAGCTACGTATTATAAATAACTGATCGTTAGTGTGCATTAAATATTAAATCTGATTTTCTTGTATTTATTATAATGTAGGTATTAGATTATAGCTGAGATTACGTTGAAGAGTGAAGTAAATAACTTTATGTGGCTGAAGTAAAGACAGTTCAGCCACATTCAGTTATTTACAAGGATCACTCTATGCACCGTAACTCTGATTCTACTAAGCGGAATTAAAGTAAGCGTGAATCAAATTTTAATTTGAAATCGGAGGTGCCTCTTACATACACAGGAGGTACCTTCGATGTCAACTTAAAATTCTGGTTAATTTTGTCTTACTGTACTCATTTTGATGCGATTCAGTACATATGTACTGAATCACATCAAAATGAGTACAGTGTTTTAGCACGAGTCGTTTAAACAAACCAAAATACATGTACCTTAATTAGTTGACCAGTGTATATATTTACATTGCATATTTAAAGTTTTGTAAAGTTCTGTAATTATATTTACAATATAGGTACATATTTACGTAGAAAGACATAAAAATCTATATCTTAATAAATTAAAGTTACACTTCAACTATTACCTACAGTGTCAAAATTAAACTATGTTTCAACAAACTGCCAATCCTTAGAAAACATTAACACAAATCAAGCGAACAAATATGTATTAAAACTATCTCCCGTTTAATAGGTTTACTGTCGATGTCCAAGCTAGTCAAATAAAACATTGTCACCCAGGATCCAATTTCTTTTTTGTGTTTAGTTTGTGAGTTTATGTACTTTTTTAGTGCTTTCGTATATTTTAGGTTAGATATATTTTGTTCTCGTACCCCCTCTAATTAATAATACGCGCGGGGAGTTAGCGCCACCATTTTGAAATAACCGTCTGACTCCGCGCGGAGTTTCGGCAATAAACCTGTTAAGGTAAAAAAGAACCGGTTTCACATTCCTCCCGTGACACGAGTACACTCAACAACTTAGATGACGTTGGCGTAGAGTGAGTAGTGACGTGACACGGTGGGCTGACCTGAGATACAAGGGCCCGGCTGACCCGGATTGTGGCGTTAAAAATTCATATAACCGCTCATTGATATATAGAACTATCACTGATAACTTATAGTGGCTAACATATAATTATAACGGCTTATGTATCCATGAAGTGTAATTTGTAGTACTATTTACTGTTGTTTTCTAAATAGTTGGGTCAAAAGTAATTAATTTCGAACAAACCATTTTAATTGTTTTAATTTTGATATGCATTAAAAGAGAAATGTATTGTAATAATAGGCATATAACTGTATGAAGAATTCCTTTTTAAATTATTCTACGATAGTAAAACAAAAGCTTGTACTCAATACTGAACAGGCAGTAAAATTTTTCGTCAACACTATTTATATAATATAAGTTGTACTGTGAGTAGGTACATAATTATATCTTAATATAATAAACAGTGTTTCACTTTTACAACAGGTATGGGAATGTATACAACTGACAACTATTCATATAATATCTATATCATATCATAACTTCGTCTGTAATAACAGAATTCTAAATTAGAGTTAATAGAGGCTTATTGCCGCCCGCTCCGCTATTTTGCTCCCAAGCGCTCCAAGACTAAAATAAAATATTATTATTATTTTGTAAAATCGTTCCCAAGGGCTCCAAAAGCTTATGAAAAATTATTTCTCTAAATCCTCTGATCTCTATATATTTATTCCTAGGAGCTCCAAATTATATTACAAATAATTAAATAAAGACCTACTTACTAGTGTGTTCCCGACAGCTCCAAAACAAACTGTATGGTTAGCAGAATTCAAACATGTAATAATATAATATTAGTATCTGATAACAAATAAAATCTCAAAGTACCTAGAGAATGTTTTGGAGCTATAGGGAATGAAATTCGTAAATGTGGCTTTATTTATTGTTTTCATATAAAAATCTTTGGAGCTCGTAGTAACTGATGTATGGAAAAATGAATTTTAGAGAACAATAGATTTGGAGCGCACGGGAACAAGCCTTAATAGATATATCGCTCAATTATTAAAACTGACGAGTTTATATATCGCTCAATTATTAAAACTGACGAGTTTATACTGACGAGTATGTATTTTTGTACAGTTTTATAACTGGCCGTTCTTCCCGCCCGCTTGTTTTTGTTATTTTATCTTGAATAGAATATTATGAAGATATTTACATGTCATTTTAAGTAGTAGCCACGTAAAATGTTAGATAGATTTATTTATCACATTAATTCATCTTTATTCGAGTCCTGGCTATTTACCTATATAAAATGCAAAAGTGTATAAAACTATTTAAACATCTTGACATTACCACCGGTCAATAACTCTACGAGGAAATTGCATACTTTATATTAAGTATGCACTAATAAAACATCAAATTTGTTAACAGTTTGTTGCAAGCGAAACACGCGTTTGATTATAATCGAAGCAGAATTTCAAACTAGTCACGGCTAGTTCACATAAATCTTTATATACGGCGTTGTTTACATTTTCTGCAATACACGACGCCTTTCTGGTGAGTCTTGTATGCTTTTGCGGTCATTAATGCTGGTGTATGCAATAGCCCTAAGCAGTTTGACTGACTGAACTCTATAGAAAAGTATTCGCCAGCTCCAATCCATAGTTATCTACACAAGTTCGTGAGAATTGAAACGTAATTATGCTCCAATTACTTTCTAATGACTTTCTAAAACTGTTTAGTATAAGTTTTAGTTACCACAAATGCATGCGAATTTATTACAAATGAATGCCATTCGTAGTTTATACATTACGCAATTAACGTTAAACGTTGTTACGATTACGATATCAGTCAAAGCCATTGATTCAGTTTGTAACAAGTTAAATGTGTTATTATATCTGTTTGTGCTCCATTATTTCGCCTTAAGCCTGGTTTCACACATTGTTCGGAACTCGATTCGATTGTGAACACTTCTGTTCTGTGATAATTACATAAGATAATACATTTGTAACAATGAATGCCGGAATCGAAGCGTGACGATACGCTTCGGTAACATCTAGGGCTGACAGGGCAAGATAATATTTCACGATGTTTCAAAAACATGTATAGATCGGTATTTTTATTGTCCTTGGTGGCAGGCGAGTTCTCTTGCTAGTTGGCAAGAACCGTTTTAACTGGACCTCAATGTTTCGGACACCGTAAAAGCAGCGTCGAAAAATTAAGAGTAGTCGAGCCTCGCCGATTTCAGCATGAACGGGCCGGCTCGACCGGGGAAGGACTATCCTCTCACAGAATATTGACGTGAAATAGCAGTATTCCTACTGGTCGTTTCCTAAGGGTCGGCAATGCGCAAGTACCTCTGGTGTCACAGGCGTCCATAGGCTACGGTGACCACTTGCCATCAGGTGAGCCGTATGCTTGTTTGCCACCATAGTTGTATAAAAAAAAAGATATAAACCACTGCGTAGTGTTATACGAATATATATTGTACACGGACAGCGTAGCCACCGCCACAGCCGCCACACTGAGTGTTGTGGGTTCCTCAAATGTATGTGTTCTTTGCGTCTATTGTTTAAATATTTGTAAAGTTCTTCGCGACACAGGCATTGTTCCTAGTGCGGGAGTAATATTTTAAGGATAGAAAATGAGACGAAAATCGTTAGCGAATTCATCCAACATATGGAAGTAAAAGTGATGAATCAATAGAGAAAAGGATTGACGTTACTTGATTTACTATTAAAAAACGTGTCGTGCTTGCCTTTGGTTCTGAAACTCTAGGCACGATATTGCTATATGATAGTAAAGCTATAGAATTAGTGACCTTACATTTATTTGTAATAAAAACTGCATCAATAAATAAATATTATGTTACTTTATTCGAAAATAATAATAGAAGTATTTGGAAGTTACGATAACTTTTATCACAATGAGTTCATATCGTAACTATCTCGTGACCCTAGTCAAATGGTTTTTCCTTTGACAGAAAGTTGATAACATCGCGTCTCCCTTCCTTATAGATAAAGTTTATAAATAATAAATAAAATCGTGTTACTATATTGATCTCTATTTTATTATATCTACAGTTTAAAAGACACATAACATTTATTTTAATTATAAATAATAACAGTTCAGTTAACCAAAATAGGAGTAACTATTGATTATTTTTAATGACAAAATATATCTTTGACTGGTCATGTAATTTCAACAAGAAATTGAACTTTTTACTATAAATACTAGCTGTCAACCATTCTCGAATCCACTTGAACACACACAAAAAGTTTCATCAAAATCGGTCCAGCCGTTTAGGAGGAGTTCCGTGACATATGTACTATCGACTCCAGCGACGGATGACCACTCCTAAGGTTAAAATCGCATAGCAGGCCAACACTGTACCCGTGACACGCCCCTTTCTTTGTTTGAGTTTTTTTACACTTTACATTTGTTTACTGATTCTAAGGCGATACAAACTCAACTGGTCAACATGTGCAAGCGAATTTTTTTCTGAAATGGTCATCCGTCGCTGGAGCCGATAGTATATACGTATAGTAGAATTATATATATAAACATTATATGACATCTTCTGGGCTAAATTGATGTTCACGTTTATGGGCAAATCATGAAAGCTATGAAGAAATGTTTCGGCAAAATCACATAACTATAGTCACGATCTCTACGATAATATCTACTTTAAAACTATCCGAGACTTTCGTCGTCGCCTACACTACAATGTAATTAATTTAAATTATCAAATCTTAGAATACCATATATCATTAAAAATCTATTGTGTCAGGCCACCGGTGTGCCGCTACGACTCAATTAATTAAAATACACATATTAATAATCTTCAAGTCTTAGTGAAATGCGACAGTATATACACAAGAATTCTATTTGCCCATATAATGCCCATAGAAACAAATAATGCATCCGAGCAGGTCAATAGCAATCATTCTCACGTTTTATGATAATGAGTTTGACTTCAACGTTATTTTACCTGCTGCTACTGTTATTTATTAGTAATATTGTAAACTAAATGACTAGCTGCGTGAATAACATGAATAAATATAATTTTCCAGACAATTTAGGTTACGGCGTATTTTAAACTTTAACAGTAACCATATTACATAAATTTATAATGTTTTCGTGACAGATAACTCAACTCCAGTCATTTTAGATAATGATCTGAATATAATAGTAATGTATTTTAGTGTCTTATGATAAGATAATGGGATAATATATGACTTCCTTTAGATAATACTAGATGTTCCCGCGGTTTCACCCACGTTTATCGTTAATGCGCCGCCCCCGTGGGTCGTAGCGTGATGTTATATAGCCTATAGCCTATATATATATCCTCGATAAATAGGCTATCTAACACAAAAATATTTTTCAAATCGAAACAGTAGTTCCTGAGATTAGCGCGTTCAAACAAACAAACAAACTCTTCAGCTTTATTATATTAGTATAGATTTTATGAATCTGAGGTTTACGATAGCGCTTATCTTTAAATATATTTTGTGACATGAGTTCAATTCATGATCTATCTATGTATTGTAATTATAGAGGACTAGCTGACCCTGCGCCCTGCCCTCCCAACTTCGTTTACTATACACAAGAGATTTTTACCCGATTTTGCAACATTTTTTATTGATGCTCCTCTACTATTCGCCGTAGCGTGATGTTATATAGCTTATAGCCTTCCTCGATATATGAGCCATCGAATACTAAAATTTTTCAATTCGAACCTGTAGTTCCTGAGATTAGCGCGTTCAACCAAACAAACTAACTCTTCGGCTTGATAATATTAGTATAGATTTAATACGATCGTTAAATAGAGCCATACCTTTTTGCTGTGGGTACACATTACGTAAATCATGGATCTAAATTATTTCAAATCTTCATGATTCTATGCTACAAAGGTCGAAAACAAACAAATAGCCTAACTGATACAATGTTTACGATAACTTGCAATATCATTTGCGCTTTGCAGATCTTAGAGAAACCAGTAAGCAACTAAAAGACGTAATGAAAGAAATAGAAGAGAATACGTGAGACACCATACTCACTCTTACACAGGCTTTCTGTAAGACATTTACAATAATACACAGAATTTATAATAATACTCTTATGGCCAGTCCCACAACTAACAAGTAAAAGTTATCCGAAAGATAAATCGCATGCAGTCTCACTCTTGTTAGGTTAAAGAAGAGAGATGGCGACACTTTTATCGTATAGATAATTGCTACTTGGAGGTGGTGAGACAAGCCCTTGGAACATAAATAATGAATAAATTAAAACCACATCGCCATAAACACAGGTCTAACCTAGTTCAGGCAAGTAGTTTATAATAATTTATAATGTTATGATCCTTTCTTGCCATAACTATGACTATACTTTTGATTATAAACTAGTTTATTAAGGCATTGAGTTATTGTTAGATACTAAGATTTATTAAAGTTCATTTAAGTCCATTGTCTTATCTATATATTAATACGTGAAGCGAAAACTTTGAATCCCTTTTTACGAAAATTGGGCGGACGGAGGAGTATGAAATTTCGCACACTTATAGTTTATACAGAGAAGAAGTGACAAATGCTAATATTTATATAAAATATGTATAATAAATACGTTAAATTAATGAAAAAACACTACACGCACACAACCATGCATTTGACACACGCAGTCGAAGCGCGTAACTATGGTTACATATATCAATATACGAATATAATGACATGACATAATATATATCAGTTGGTAGAATTTCGAGCACTAGGCGACCGCTAGTTATAATAATTATGGTAAGAAAAGTAAACTTGAGGTATAATTATAATTTGCCTATATTATATTACAAACAGTCTGCTTATAATGGCGCTACATCAAGTCATGCGGGAAAGGCGGGGTAATATGGGTGAGGCATGTACCATGTTATGACTGATGTTTTCTGACAGCTGTCAACTTAGTTGACAATCGTAAATAGACTGTGTGCATTAGCATAAGGCCGGGACTCCACCAAAGCGGGGACGAGACGAGCGGAGAGGAGATGTTTTTTAAACAACCAATAGGATTGTGTTATTGACACATCTCCTCTCCGCTCAGCTTCAGTGGAGTTCGCTGTGCGGAGATGTGTAATATTTGTATGGCGCGATGGAAGCGGAGATGTGAGCGCCGTGCAGTGAGCGATGTCACTCAACGAGCTGAAAAACATCTCTTCTCGCACAGCACACAGCACACCGCACACATCTCCGCCTTGGTGGAGTCCCCCGAGCTGAATAAAATCTCTTCTCGCACAGCTCACAGCACACTGCCCACAACTCCGCTTTGATGGAGTCCCGGCCTTAGGAAGGCCAAGGTGTTATTAAAGTAAACAAGCTAAATCGGCTATGCTTCGTTGAGGCTGAGTCTGATGTTTTTAATTTCCTATTCCCGCAGGAACTACGGGATACATAGAATATGAAAACATTCTTATACAGAAATTAAAAGTTGTGTAAAAATTTCAAGTTAGTTCATCGACTACTTTCGAGTTGCACGGACGCAAACATACGGCAGCTACATTTTTATACAAAATTATTATGTTGATACACTTAATATTTATACAATCAAGTTGGAAACAAACATACAGCCCGCTTGTACGTTTGTTTCTATAATTTGTGTTTATTTATTCTATATACTTACTGTAGTAAGTAAAATAACGAAAGGCGTTCCCTTAAAGCGGTTATTATACATCATTAATAGATGCAAATTAACATATTTGCATAGAAAAATAAGCATGAAAAATGCAAGCATGAAAAATAAATTAAATGTAAAACTAATCAAAAAGTCATTTTAATTAAAAAATTCATAACTAAGTAAAAAGCGACGTTGCCGTTTTGCATTGGTACTTTTGTGCGTATGCAAAGAGTGTTTCTTTTTCATGTCTGTTTATAAATTTTTATTGAATATTTTTGAAGTTATTAAAATAAAATATTTTTGTTTTTTATGGGAACATTTTTTTAGGATCTACGCACGCCATAATATTGCCAGTTTAAGGGAACGCCTTTCGTTAGTTAATGTACTGTATAACTTTGGGTTTTCATAGTACCAGAAGTATCATTTTCGCGTTGGCAACCCTAAAAAATAACTAAAAAAAGAGTTATAATAGTGCCAGGACAATGAATAAAGATCACAGACACGAACAGCCTTACAAGCCAGGAAACTCTACCTACAGCAGGAATTGAGCATAAGATTGTTTTCCCCAGGTACTCGAACTAAATCCCAGGTTTCACAGTAAAGGTCGTTATGCTACTACCGTCATATGTATATGTCATTCATCGCATGTGTTATAATGTCATACGTTATCATTGACTCATTCATGGTCATCTATATTGAAAAAAAATACACACAAATCACGTATAAAATACACGTTGTCATGTTAATAACACATTTTCTCGTAATTATAAACGCATAATGCTTTTATATAATGTATACGTAGTTGAATACTAATGAAGGTCATCGCAGCGATTAGATCTCGTTATCCATACTATTATTAATAAGAGTTTCAAAGAATATGTCTCGTAGAGATTAGATATAAAGAACACGCGAACAAAGTCTCTTTTGTATTAGTATACCTAATTAAGAACAGTGTTATTGGATGCTATGTTATCGATTTATGTTTATGATGTAGGATATGATAAAATTAAATTACTAATAATTCTTTAGCATAGATTAAATAATAAATAAAGTAACTTATTAGACTGTGAATTATAATTATGGTCAGCCTATGGATTGTTATAATTATTTAAGATCTACTAATCTGCAATGTAGGTTTAAAACATATGAGCGTTTATCTATCAATTTCTAGTATTCTATACATATTCGTGGTTCAAAATTAACTACCTATTGTATCTGACTATTAGGTCTCGTCCTGGACGCCAGCGGGCGGCGCGGGCGGCGCGGGCCGGACGCGCGGTTTGCGCGGTGTATGTGTCCGCCCGCACAGCTGTCGTCGAGAACAGCTTCACACAAATCTATGAACTTTGATCAAGACGCGCGTGCCATCGCCCGCGCCGCCCGCACCGCCCGCCGGCGTCCAGGACGAGGCCTTAGTCAGCCGCTGCCGCTTAAGACGTTAATTAAATTAACGTACAAATATTTCGTGTTATGGTACACCAACTTAATCCGGACTATAATATTATAAATGCGAATGTGAGTTTGTTTATTTGTTTGTTTTTACGCTTTCATGCCTTAATTACTCCACAAATCATCATGTAATTTCGGATACACGTTGTAAGGCGTACAGAAAAAGACATAGGGTTACCTTTCGTCCAGGAAATATACGGTATTCGAGGGATAGAAAATTGACATAACCTACATTTACGCAAGCGGAGCCGCGGGCAAAATTTAGTTTTATATAAATTACCCAAGTTTAAAATATATCTACTTTAAACTACAATCATAAAAATACATAACACCGCTGAACACGTCATCCGACAGCGTAGGTAAATTAAGTAATCTGCCGCGTCTACGATTTTTCCATAATCTATGAGATCTCTCACGTCGAAGATAACCGAGCGGAGATGACATACCAATGACATTCTGATATTGCATTCTATGCAGTACGAGTATAACCCTGTCTAGTTTCTACGTGACGTATGAATTAAAAATAACCCGGTTGCATAATGATTTTTCTTCAACGTTTTAGATCTGACGCGGATTTTTCTTGAGCGTTGAATGTTTTCGTGTTGTTTGAATATAGGTAAGCAGTACCGTACAGCTAATTTTAGATTTTAGTGAAGATAATTTCTACTGCTTGATTATGTTGAAGGATCAATGTGGGTGGGTAGTGGGTCTAATAATAGTGTATTTGAACATTAGTTTGGTGGTATAAAAATTGTAGTGCAAAGACTATGTATTGTGTAGCAAAATAAAAAATATATAACTTTGTTAGCGTTTGTAGGTTAAGTTTATTCATATATTTCTCGTATAAAACTACTTCGGTAGCGCAGCTGTAGTAAATATAAGATTAGATATAAGATTATCCTGTTTTAGGCCTCAATATCCGAACTTCCAATAGGTCTATTAAAAAAGACTTGATAAAAGCAAGAATTGAGAAAAGTGAGTTAAGATGAAGGACGAATTATTGACCAAGGCCGTTTATTTATAAGAATATGGGAATGAGCTATCAGAGAAAAACCTAAGCGAACGTATCTCGATAGAACAGAAGCGTTTTGGAGAAGGGCTAGGTACTCTAAACGACAAGCGTGCATGATTTAAGTAATTAAAGCAAGACATGTTTGGTAAGATCATTGTGAATGGAAATCTATATCGATTGCTATGCTTTTGCGTTTGCCTAAATATCCATACCAATCACTTACACGATAAAAAAAGGTTTGGTTTGAAAGATATAAATCTTTCGGTATTACTGATTCGAAGCAAAAGCGTTCATAAGTTTGTGTTTACTTAGCGTAAAATTCTTTGATGCAGATCTATTTCTATTGTTATGGTTAGTTTAGCTGTACTCACGTTATCAACGAGTAGATAGATGCTCAGACTGGCTTCAAAGTGCGCTTCAATGCTACGAATTTCTTAAGGATCCATATCAGAGTCGTATAATCTGAGCAGTGAAAATAAAAATATTTCTTACATATGAGCAGGTCAATGGACTCAGTTTATTCTTAACTTCCGTTTTGTTATTGTAAATTATTAAGACGGAAGATTTAATATTTTTCATAAATATTCTTCTTGCCAATAGCATTAATATAAATATTTTATATATTTACGGATTTGAGAAGTCCGAGTGTGTCGTACCATCGCATCGCACAATGACGCCAGCCCAATTCGGACTTGGGCAGTTTATAGTACTTATTATTTATCTTTAGACTTTGTACGTAAATACTAATATCAAAAATCTTTTCCATGTCTATATTGGTTTAAATAATTCTAGCGCTAGGTTAGCTGTCTGAAACGATTCTTCTTTGCTTCGTCTTGTAGGTATGAAAGTCCTTATTCATTCCGCATAGTACAGAATCATTAATATATGTATAATACGAACGGAACGTATCTGTCCGTCTTCAAGATAAAATTTATGCATTTATGTATGTTGCGGTCACCCATCTAAGGCGAATGCAAATGGCCCACAGACCCTGACTTGACTTCGCCGTTGTTTCTTATGTTTATTGATTGCTCGTTTGTCTTGTCTACCAAAATTGTGACTATTAACTGTTTCTTTAGTACAGAATCTTCAGTTAAAATCGTAATCCTATTAAGATGGTATTATAATGGTAAAACATTATTAAGTATCTACATTGAGAATCGTGCACTGCACGTATATGTGCAAAAAATACGTGTAAAAGTTAAACCACTATACTATAATAAAGTGATTAAACTTTTACAACGTCTAGTATTGTGGATTCGAATTTCATACGGAATAAAAAATGTGAGATTCATAAGTTATTCCAAGTCTGGGTGTTCTTTGATTCGATTAAAACCTGGAGCGGTAGTAATATATTTTTTAAAGAAAATGATTTGTCTTTGTGACGTCACAGTGATGGCACTCTAGTCTATAGTATAGTAGTAGTATAGTATAGTATAGTAGTAGGAGTGTAAATATAAATCAATGATACAAGCTTTAATAGCGAATAAGCGAAACAACATCTGGGCTAACGAAACATACTAAATACCACAATCCTAAATAATATTAAGCCTTTTTTAAACTGTACCACTGCTGTGCACGAGCCTCTTCTAAATGCAAGAAAAGTTAGACCATAGTCCACCACGCTGGCTTTGCCAAATCTTTGAGAACATTGTGTAGAACTCTCAGACATCTGCGATTTCTCACGATTTTACCTGTATTGTTGGACAGTGCTGAGGTGCCATAAATAACTCACTTTTATTATGGTGATTACTTATGCATAATAATCGACTAATTGCCAGTTTTAGATGGGAAAATTACGGGCAAATACCTAAAATTAAATACAGAAAAAAAAACGTGCCCAATAGTGAGACAGTTTAATATAGGGCTGATATTATTATTATATACAGAAAAGAAACATAAATATATTTTACTAACGCTTGAAAAGTGAAGACTTAGGAACGACCCGATTGGGTAAATTTTATATTGTTCTAAAACAAACTAAGTTCAATAAAAACCTAATAAAACAGGCAATACATACATAATTGTTCGAATTATAGTTTTTTCCATTACGTATCAATCGCGCTTCTTATTTATTAAAATTCAGAACAGTTATTAATAACAAAATTGTATGGATCAGATTTCCAATGTCCTTTACTATGAAAGTGACAAATTATCTAATGTATAATTTAATTGAGTTTAATATAATTTGTCAGCAGTCATAACTTTTTGATAGAGATAAATCGTATCTATCATTGAAATAGATAGGTACGTAACAAAAGAATGCAGCAAATTGATTCTCTCAATCTACGAGTGGCCGCAATCGATTTGATAGTGATTGCTCTTGTCAATTTGTTCGTACCATAACTATGCATACGCAACTCGCGGTCTATTAATAACAGTCAAATGGTTGTTATTATTAGATGAGGAGGAGGCTGAATATTAGTAGTTACGTTTCGTAGAAAACAAAAGTGCTTATGCAGAGCACTCTTGTCTTGCTCTCGGGTTCGAATCCTTGGGAAAAGTATTATTACGTTATTCTGTCATTGTTATCTCAGTAGCAGCATTCTGGAACTCTGCCATGTAATCGGCAATTATGCCATATAGTATTATAACCTATTCCGATAATATTAATTAGCTGGCGTAATATGGAAGTACCTACTACATCTCTACTTATAGGCGTATGAATATTCACACGCATGTATAGGTTTGTTTTACTGAAGACGAAAGACAATAATTTAAACAATATAATTCCATGACTATAACATACTCTACTAGCTCATTTTACAAACTTTATAAAACTATCCAACGTAGAACCTCAATTTGTTGATTAAATACGTACGCTTTTGTGATGTATAGTGTTCGTATCTGCAAGACTGGTTCTATCGACTTTAATTACTGTTCCATTCATACAAAACGTATGACGTTACGTGTGTATCATAGACTCACGTTATTTTGCCGGAGGGGTGGGCAGCCACCACGCCTTTTCACTGCCTACAATCCTGCAGATATGCATATTGTAATGTGAAGAGAAATGTCAGGAGTTATCGCTTGTTTTATGCACTTGCAATACAATTATTAATGTACGTTTGTCGATTTAGGTCACTCTACAGTCTATACCATAATTTGGCCAGAACATCATCGAACTGATCAGACAACATTGAACTAGATATTCTCCTTTTGACTTTTTGATATCAGGCATGTATGTTCTGTTCCTCTGCTGAGCACAGGCCTCTTACTTATATGAGAAGGTTGAGGTGAGAGTCCACTATGGCTAGCCTAATGTGAGCAGACTTCGTAAATATATTCATAACATTTTTCGAAGTCAGCTATATAATCAATTTCAATATTTTTCGTATAATCATATTATCATGAAAATAAGATTTCAAAGTAAGTTAATATTTTAAATTGACACTGACTTGACCTATTAGAGCATTGACATTGACTTGACAATGACTTGACCTATTAGAGCACAATGCATAAGCCTCAGTAGGTACATCAACTGTTTTGTTTTAATCACGAGATTGCGTTCATGGTTTGCAATGACATCAATGTTATATAACCAGCGTTTTATACATACCACGAATTCCTCAATGAAAGACATTTCGTTTCATACATTTTTAACTATTAGCTATCAATGCAAGTACTGGCAAATAGTGAATCTTGCTATTAATAAAGCCAGTCCGTCATATACAGCACAATTCTATCTAGTATCTAGTATTTTAAAGTCTAGTTCGTTATTATTATGTACCAAAAAAGAAGACAAGAGATCCGTTTGCACAATGGGCCGATGAAACCAACAGATAAGTAAAAATGTTCAAATTTTTACTTATCTGTTGGTTAGACCAGATTAAAAATGACAAATACACTACGAAGTGTATTTGTAATTTTTAATCTGGTCTCTCTTTTTGGTACCCGTTAGTATCAATATATTTGCTATACTGATATTATCATTTGTATTAAACAGTCTACTCCTGCAACCCGTTATCTGCTACCATGTACAAGCTATTCACGTTGGTTACATGCACAAATACCGCGGGTCAAGAGACAACGACACATGGATTAACCGACAGGTGATTCGTGTCGAACGAATACATGATGCTACCGTAGTGTCATAGAGCTTCAGCTGGCAAAATGCACCTTCATGTACGAAGGACAAAACTAGATTACGGTAATCGCTTACTATTAGCCGGACCGTATGTAATATAATAGTATCTAATACTTTTCAATACATATTAAGCTTTTAAATACATAATTGATGTAGTTCCATTAGCTAATATCTACTAATTATAACTTTTGGATCCAATATATTTCGCTAATAAGAAGCTCTTTAATTAATGAATTCCAACAAAATAGTCTCTATGGATTACTCATTGGTTTGATTGCTATCGACCGCCAAGATCATAACAAGATGATTGATATTAGAAATATCTGCAATATCTGTCTGTTACAATCTAATAAATACATAGTTTAAATAAGTTATTGGTTCGTACGCAAGTATAACAATTATGTATGTCGTATTGTATCCAAGGTTAGGAATAATAACAGACAGCTTTTTTATGAACACTTTTCAAATATTTTAACAGAGAAACTGCCTGTGAAAACTCGTGATTTTATTTTAAACTTTGTGTCACAGTTTAAATACAAATAAAATATAAACAGTAAGTTGATTGATTACTGCCATGATTTGCTTTTACTTCTTTTAATATCTGTAGTGTATAAACTGGACTTTTAATGTTTCATTCGCAAGCATGTGATTATGTAGGTCAAATAATACCTGGTTTCGAATCTAATTGCAATGGGTGAGATTCGAACCAGGACCTTTGTTGCATTTGGTAGTGCAATCACTACCAAGGTGAAAACATGCCGAACACAAGCATTCTAGCTAAGGAGGAGAGTTTACCAATAGTACTACAATAATAATTATGTAAACTAAATTACAGATCTTCAAAAAGAAGATGCCATTATCAATGTCATAAGTTTACAGAGTTATATTTATTTATCTTATAAAGTAGCAGCCAATTATGTAGAAAGTCACATGAAGCAGTCATACTACCTTTCGTGAAAAATACAGAATAAATAAATATGTTGTTATTATCTCGGTTGATTTTATAAATTTGTTCCACTAGGTTCCGTAGATTAGCTAAATGAATACAAGAAACGTTATATATCAATATCAGATTTTTCCGCGGTTTTGCACGCGTAAATGTACGTTAGGTTAGTTTAGTTACAGAAAGAGTCCTTTTCTGTACCCCTGACAACGTGTATGCAAAATTTCATGATGATCGGTCGAGTAGTTAAGGCGTGAAAGCATAACAAACAAACTCACATTCGCATTTGTATTTTAAGTTGGATCTATACACATCTAAATTACTACATTTCTTTTACTGTGTGTAGTACGTGCTACCAACACTATGTCACCATAACCATTAAAAGTATTACGTTATGCGGTTCAAACGACCAATTACATGGACGATATACAATGCTCGTTTTAACCACACGTTTTAAGAGTTATTTCTCAGTAGTACATCAAGTGAAAACTATGTTTAAAGTAATGACCTAGTTGTTAAATGTCGCTCAACCGACGTGATTATGGTATGTGTATAGGGATATGGTTTGTTTGGGTGTACTACTCATATAAGTAATGATGACAAATGTAATGGAAGACATGTAATAAAAACATTGAAAACAATGATATATGTTTTTTTATCGTAAAATGGATACGTGGAATTAAAATATAATACAATTACCTGTATATCGTCAAATATGGAGGCAAAGCATTTTTACATCATTAACTTATATAGTACTTCGTCCTAGTAAAGATAAGTACTCTAGCGAGAGGCCGTTAGACTAACTCAGAGGTTTCGAGTTCGTACCCAATGCACGGCAAGGCACCACTTTCCATCAGGTGGGCCACTTGCTCGTCTGCCACCAATGGCAATAAAAAAAAATTAAAAAAAAAAGTTATGCAAGTATTAAATAGTTGATTTTCGCTTGCTTCAACGGTAAAGGAAAACATCGTGAGGTGCAGGTTGCATGTCTGAGAGTTCTCTAAGGTGTGTGAAGTCTATCAAAACGCGCTGCCATCCCCAAGTCTATGGCCTAACGATTCTCATACTGAGAAGCGGCTCGCGTCCAGCAGTTTATTTATATACAGGGCCGATTTAACTGATATACTACGTCTTGTAGGACTGTATGTAGGAAATATGTCAGGAATTTTTTTGTAATACGAGTAGAGTGCATATCTTCTAACTCTCTCAATCTGAGCCCAGCGAGTACTGGAAAAGGTACTTGAGTTGTTTCCTTCAGAACATATTAACTCAATGTGTTACACAATGTGCTTGAGGCGCTCATAGCCAGTTGCACTCACTGATCGGTAAACGATTAGCGAGGTTAAGCAACGTTGGGTGCGGTCAGTCTATAGATGGGTGACCGCTTAGTGGTATTTTATCTTAGCGTCTCCGTGCTTTGGAGGGCACGTAAAAAGTCGATTCCCGGTTGTTGGCAAATTGACAGCAGTCGTTAAGCCATGTCAGAGGCCTACTGAGGCCTACTGTCAGAGGCTTGAACAACTCTTGACAACAGGTTGGCCACTAACCACACGAAAAGAAAAAGGAAGAATGTGTTACACCCACATTCCATAAGCTATATTTATTAAGTCACCCGTAATAAGGCCGTCTACTACTGCAGCATATACTCTTTCAGACTTTGTGCTGTTACTAAGAATTGCCTAATAGAAAAACACAAAAACATTTTGCCCGATCTGAGTATGGCAGGGTTCAGGACCGCATAAAAATCAAGCGAAGTTCTACCAGGCAGAGCCTGTATGAATTGTCAAATTGAATTTTTATTTTTAAAGCATAATATGGTTTTACAGATTGATTTTCAAATATAGAAACTCTATTTCTAAAACGTTATTGTTTGAAATTTTAGGTGAGTATAATGATAATTTATTCAAATTATGAATTCCTCTTTTCACTTGACTTTAAAACAATTGGTTTGGAAACTGTGCCAGCAAAACTAGACCGTTGTTGCTTTGGCGTACGGTTTTCACATTTTAACACGCTTTTACAAGCTTAATGTGTACAAGTTCATATGTTAACAAATCTGAGAATTTGATTTATAACTCCTGGCAAACATCGCACCAACTTTTAATCTTTACAAACCGATTTTAAACATAACTAAAAATATTGCGCTCTAACGATGAAAAAAATAAAGAGTAGTATAATAGGAAGAAGTGTACACCTAAATTTCGCCAACTGTGCTTTTGGGTGTCACGTAAAATGGGCGATCCTATATCCGCTTACTGGATACAATTTACGAGTAAATGCTGGCGAATTCCATGCCAGAAAAACCCAATAATACTTTGCCCGATCCGAGAATCGAAGCTGAGACAGCACATAATTCACTACCGCTGCGTGACTGAGTCAAGTCAGTATAACTATATGTTAGTACATAAGGAATTATCTTTAAACCTTTACGTGTGCGGTTCTTAACAAACACATAAAATAATATTAAGTACATTATGTCTCAGACTTTTAATATTAAACCAATACAGAGTGAATGACCCGCCTAAAAGCAACACAATCTAACCTCAAAAGTTTTCGATCAGAAGATTACCAATGAACTAGATCTTTACCCGCGCCTTCGCTCGCGTAAATTTAGGTTAGGTTCGGTGAATAACAGTACCTTTTTTCTGTTCCACAGAAAATTTGTATGCGAAATTTCACGATGATTGATCGCGTAGTTAATGTGTGAAAGCGTAACAAACAAACTCATATTTGCATTCATAATATTAGTTAGGATATTATAGAAACTCTATGTATTATAATAAAAAAAAAACCGTTGCCAAGGGTTCCGCCACAGCTCCCAGAACTGCCACAGGCCATTGGCCTGCGTGCGATGCGGTGGTGGACACCATGCACACGAATGCGCTCGACCAAGGGAACAACTTCCGTCCTGCGCCTACTGCAAGGGGCAGCATACAGCTAGCAGCCCCGCGTGCCCCGTGTACAAGCGGGAGGCACGCAGCCATGGGACGGGCTTACCTCAAAAGACCGGCCCTTCACAGCTGGTTGCCCACCCCAAACAGGTGACCGAGTCCGCGATGGCCACGCTGATGGCGAAAGTCAACATCGCGACGGACATAGGCGCATCTACCACCAAACACCCGAAAAGGAGAAGGAGGAAAGAAAGAAAGAAGAAAGAAAATACATTTATTTGCAGCAGATTATGCACTACATACATCAGACAGTTAATTACAAAAAAAAGAAAAAAAACAAATCTTACTGCAAATTGGTCGCAACTCAGCAAAATGCTAGTTTTGAAAAAACTAGCGCTGGTCTTCCGTTGCGACTATGTTTGTAAATAATATTCCTAATAAACTTAATACAACTAACTATAATATTCCTAATAAACTTAATACAACAGACGATATAAAATAATAATAATAATAGCGTTTACGGTAGCAATATGATAACAATACAATATTTATTTTTGCACCCCAGTTAAATCTAACAATTTCGTTATCTCAAAAATAGACATTAATGTTCGCGACTGTAATTTCTCTACATATGTAGTTATATAGCACTTGTGTCATGCAGCTGTGTTTCCTGGCCTTTTTGGTGATCAATTAAATATTTCTTTAGTGTTGCCCTAAAACGTTGAATATGTTGCAGATTCCTAGCGGGGCATTGTCATCCCTACCCCACACAGATGGCGAACCTCCACCCTCTCGCAGGCGGCTAGCTGGGCCTCTCCCAACGGGGACTCACCCGGCTGGCCAGCCTCGAGGGTGGAACATCCCAACGATCGGTCCATAGTAATGGGCCGCGGCGAGGACCGCCTTAAGGAGTCACACTCCCAAAGGCTCCATCAACCCCCCCAGGGAGGTGAGAAGAACACCACGGTAAAATACGATATTCATTTATTGCGCTATCGTACACAAACATGACAATTCTCCCTCCGTCTTACGAATTTTTGATCAGGTCACGTGTTCTGACGCGGGTTTGACAATTCTCCCTCCGTCTTACGAATTTTCGATCAGGTCACTTGTCCTGACGCGAGTTTAACATTTTTTACCCATCACAAAAAAAGTGCACAACGCCGCTAAAGAAACTTCAAAAATACTGTGTTATTCACAGTATTTTTGAAGTTTTCATTTCAAAAATACTGTGAATAACCAAACCATAAACTGGTTTAGCGATTCAATGTCATAGATCAAACATGACACGTTTTCTAATTCCGTAAACTAAACCATTAAAAAAGAAACAAGTTGTTTATACTATGTTTATTACCCTTTTAAGGAGTATATAATAGCCTGATGATGATGACGATGAAGAAGTATATTATAAACACAGTTTCTCCATAACGCATAAACTTGATCTCAGTCTGTCGGTCCTGTTTTCTTTGTACTATGGACAACTGAGTGTTGAAACCAGACCGGTTTATTAAACCAAATGAAATGACCGTTCAGACAGACTTGAGTGAATAATTATGTGCCGAGCAATCGTAATAGATGTTGTTACAAGTATGATATGGTTGAACGGAATGTTTATTCCATATTTAAAATTTGAAATTAGCTTTTTTGTATGTGTTGCCTGTTTTTTAGTTACGAGTCCATACATATAGTAGAAAGATTTCATCGATATCTAAAGCAACATTTTTATTAATTTAATTTTTATAAGCACTGTAAAAGAGGTATAGAAAATCTTATATTTTGTTGGTAAATTGAGTCTGATAAGAAAATTTATGTGGCAGATAGATTTTGATAGAAAGTAGAGAGTTCATTGTTATATTATCTATATCGATGGATGAATGCGCCTCGATAAAGAGGAATCCGATATGAATCTAAATCTTAACTGCAGCGGATGGCGAAATAGTTTAAGGCGATCTTGCCACTGCCACTATGCCGAGTGTTATGGGTTCGATCGGGACACAAATTTATGTGATCCACAAATTATTATTTGGAGTCTGGATGTTCTTTGTGTCCCTTGTTTTAATGTTTGTAAAGTCCCCCGCTACACTGGCATATATGCCTAGAACGGAAATTGTCCTATTAAGAAAGAAAATCTAGTTTTCGACTTTGACCCTGTCATAATCACATACGGTATAGTTGTATGGTGCAGCTATGCTGAGTATAAGCTGAAATCTGGTCTTCAATCTCAATTATTTTGCCGATAATATAATTAATCTAGATGTAAACAAGAATAGAAAAAATAGTCTAGCAGAAAATTCTTTCATCTATACTAATATTATAAAGCTGAAGAGTTTGTTTGTTTGTTTGAACGCGCTAATCTCAGAAACCACTGCTTCGATTTGAAAAATTATTTTAGTATTGGATAGTCTATTTATCGACGAAGGTTATAGGCTATATAACATCACGCCAAGACCCACGGAGGCGGCTCAGTAACGACTAACGATAAACGCGGGTGAAACCGCGGGAACATCTAGTTATTAATATAATTTATAAATTCTACGATAACATTTTTAATAGAAAGTGCTTTTTATTTTCACACTGGCATTCACCACCAATACCAAAACAAAGTCATTTGAAAAATTGTCACAACACATCATACAGAACATTAGACGCCGCTAAAATGGTTGTTGAGTTTACAATTCTTAGAAATGATGGATGACAATTTAAACGCACGTACCGTTCTTTACTAGAGAACATTAAGACATGACAGGTTGTTTAAGGATGTTAATGTTATACATATTTAAATACTTTGTATACAATTCGTATTAATCATCCGTAATACGAGTTTACTATTTAGTATTTTCTTTTATTTTTTTATATTTAATATGACAATAATATCAGCCCTGTTTATAAACTAACCCATTGAAGGCCACGGGCTTCTTTCCATATGGGAAGGGTTAAGCCTTACTCCACCAAGTTGGCTCCCCTCCGGACACTAGGATCCCACACGCACCACTCCTATAGGATCCACAGATAATTTTTTCTCTTCTTGAATCCTATATGCATGACGCCGCTCCCATGGGATCCACAGATAATTTTGTCGCCTCTTGAATCCTATATGCATGACGTTGCTTTCACGGGATCCACAGACAATTTTTTTGCTTCTTGACTCCTGGCTCAGTGTGGATTGGCAGACTTATGAAGAACTTCTTATTTTTTTAGCTCTATTTAGGTGATTAAGGGATTTTATTATACATTAATTAATATGTTAGCGCTATTATATTCTATTCTTAATTTGTTTACGTTATAGTGGGTATGATTGCTGGAACAATCAGTAGTTACCATAAATTGCTAAGCATTAAAAATATGTATTTGTAAAAGTATTAAATTAATTAAAAATCTTAATTATTATTCTGTACAAAGGTTTGCCTTTTAAAAACTGTTCCAAGGGGAACAGTTTTTTTTTTTAATGAAGTACCCTGTAATGTTCATATTGAAATTTCGTGGTGATTGGTCGAATAGTTAAGATTTGAAAGTTACACTTTCAAACAAACTCATATGCGTATTTATAATTAGTAAGGGTGTTTGATCTGTGATTATTTAGCTTTTGACACAAAAAACTAATAGATACTTATTATTATTTTCAAAGATATCGGCAATCGAAATCTCGCATGTGTATCTCGACTTATGTTGCAGCCTGTAGTTACTGTTAAGTAGATAATAATGACAATATTGAAAACAAAATCATTTTCGTGGTTATAAAATTGCACTCTTTGTCGAGATATCAATTAAAGTTGAAACCACGAAAGAAAATTTGATCTAAGGTATTTTAAATACGTTATAACATGACTTATGTATGACAGAAGTTTAAACTGTCTTCGCGGTTAAACTAATATTGATATTACGGGGTTTAGTATAGTTTTATATCAGCTATGTATAATAAGGGTCAAATTTTGTAATGAATGGCAGCCTAATGTAGCCCGGGGATTCTTAGCACCCCCTGCCCCGCCGTTACCGTGGCCGCTGCCATGGCCAGGAATAGCGAGGCGGCCGGGAACTGGGGGCCATTTTCTTTTGGCGTGTACAATCATTAGGGGGTAATGCCCATAATCCCCACGCTGGGCATGCGGGTTGGGGATCGCAGTTCAGTGATGGATTTGTATTGCAGGGAACGCTGCTGCCCGCAATAGTTAATAAAATGCTAGTTTTATTTTACATCTCTATCATGTAAAATAGAGAGTTTAATTTACGTTATCATGGAAGATGTATACTTTTGATGTCTTTGAATAGATTATTGTGAAGCCGTCACTACTGTGGTAATCTTGTTCTTTTGTCTGCACTTTAGATTGATTTATGTATATCAGGGTTACGTGATTGCAGTCTATCGCGGCGAAGGTACTTTATAATCATTTCATTGAGGCGATCACAGGTAGAAGGATCTTAACGCGACAGATAGATGATATAAACAAAGGCAACATACAAATCCAGAATACGCCACAGAAAAGGTGACATAATTCCTTTAATAACTAATAATTAGATAGAATAAGATCATCATAACATTATGTGATATTCGTTTCTAATAGAAAAGAAAAATAAAAGGAGAACGGAAGAAGAATAGTCTACAGTTCAAGCAACCTATGTTTAATAGTGGACAATAATGTGAGCACATTATCTCTAGTTCTTTTTTCAAAGACATTAATAGAAATCAATATTTTCCCATCCATATTCAACGACTAGGAGTCACTTTGATCAGGTATCCATCCAACTAGTCACAATGAGAGGATTATGAACTGACCGATAGCTTTTTAACATTTTATTAACCATACTTGAAGAATTGAAGTAGTTTTTTTACCTACTTTTTATACATCGCATTGGCTGGTAGAGGTCAGACAGTTGTTGCTTAATATTATATGTAATATTTAACGGTAAATATGTATATATTTATCAGTCGACCTAATCATACTTGACAATAAGAAGTATCAAACAAAAAAGACGCAAAAACACAACATTGTATTGACAGCACTTTTAAGGAAAACGTCAGTTTGAAAGGCTTTCAAATCGGTGTACGGGGTTTTCCTGGTCCATATAATGTAGGTATAACAAGAGGACTACGACTAATATGCATGGGGTCTGGGGTTCGATTCTCGGATCGTGCAAAGTGTTGTCGGACATTTTATCAAGAAATTCACAGTAGCAGCATGGAATCGGAAGCTGCGCCAAAGCAGCAAGCTGCTGCAAAGTTGTTTGTTTGAATCGATCGAAAGCCTAAGCAGACCTAAATTGCTCGACCGATTATCATGAAATTTGGCATATACGTTGTCAGAGGAGCAGACATGAGCATAGAGTACCTTTCATCCAGAATAAAGTACTGTTACTAACCTAACCTAAAGTATATTTACGCGTGCGAAGCCGCAGACAAAACTTAGTAATACTATCTATACTAATATTATAAAGCTGAAGAGTTTGTTTGTTTGGTTGAACGCGCTAATCTTAGGAACTACTGGTCCGAACTGAAAAATTATTTTAGTGTTGGGTAGTTCATTTATTGAGGAATGCTATAGGCTATTTAACATCACGCTACGACCCAAGGGGGCAGCGCAGTAACGATAAACGCGGGTGAAACCGCAGGCACAGCTAGTAACTATATAAATCTACCAGCCATACTTTACAGTTATATTATCTAAAGGTTGTTATTTAAATGGTTAGCATAGTATTGGTATTTTTGTGAGCAGAAAAATATAATCTGTGAGCAGAAGTAGCTTATTGATCAGCAACTTTGCCAGCAAACTTTAAAGAGATCAAACTAAGTCGACGGAGCCCCGCTAAGCGGGGCTCCTATTTTTGGGTGGGTTTAAAAAAGGAACCTAACATAACCTAACACTTCCGAGACGGAATGCAGTGATTTGAGGCGTATAGATGCTCGTTATGCTGTGCAATATTTGCTAACCAATTAGTATTTTTGATGATCATTATATTTAATCCCTTATCCAAATAACCAAATAATTGTTTGTTCGCTAGTAATGTAAAAAAAAAGGTAGGTGGGCATCAGAACGAGTATTGCAACATTAACGAGTCAAGGATATCAACTTTAACTAGGTCTTATGAAGTTAATTGTAGAGTTATTAGAAGAAAAAACAGCTCTTTAAACTATCGTTCATTGAAACTATTGACGCTACAATCTATACTAATTCATATTATATAAAGTTCAATATATAAAGTTAAATTACCACTCACTCACTGACTTAGAGAAATAGAAGTCATAGAAGGGGTCGTAGTCGTAGGAAAAAAGTAAATATAGCATCGTATAAAGAACCGTTCAAAAGGCCCGGGAAAAATGCCTGACCTTCGGAAGGTCAGCTCTCGGTGGTGGTACCCCATCGGATCTCTGAAATGGTGATATCTACGGGAGTCGTTTTCGAATAATAACTTCCTAAATCCTAGTAACTTTTAGGGTGCGCCATAAAAACATGGCTTTCCTACAAAAAAATATGGCCGTCATACAAATTTTGACCTCTAATATCTCCGAAACGGTTAGACATAGGCGGGGTGCGTTCAAACAAATGTACTAGAGGTCGACAAGATCTTTCCAAAAAAGGTCATTTTCAATGTCACCGAGGTAATCTTCAAGGTCACATAATTTTTGGCTTCGGGGGATTTTTGATTAATTCAAACTGTTTGCGGGACGCTTACGGCCCGCGCAACCACGCGAAAACTAAGAATAAAGCTTAAGAATAAAGCTGAAGAGTTTGTTTGTTTGGTTGAACGCGCTAATATCAGGAACTATTGGTTTGAATTTAAAAATCTTTTAGTGTTGGATAGCCCATTTATCAAGGAAAGCTTTATAACATCACGCTACGACCAATAGGAGAAGAGCATTAATGAAAAATGTTGCAAAAACGGGGAAAATTCTCTTATGTGACGCAGATGAAGTTGCGCGGGTCAGCTAGTCAATTATAAAATCTCATCATATTATTACATACTAGATTCGCATTTATGAATAACTAGCTTTTGCACGCGGTTTCGCGGTGCCATGGTTTCGCGGTTTCGCGGGCGCAGCTAGTAAAATGTATTTTTACAATTACAATTGTTTCTGTCTTTCTTTTAAAAATATAGCTCCTGCACTAAGAATAATTTCTGTGTCGCGGGGACTTTACAAACATTCAAACAACGGACACAAAGAACATCCAGACTCGGAACAACCATTTGTGGATCACATAAATCTTTGTCCCGTCTGGGATTCGCACCCACAACACTCGGCATAGTGGCAGTGGCGAGGCGACCACTTTAACCACTACGCCATCCGTGCAGTCGAAAGAACAATGGCCAAATTTCTATAGGAGCTGCACCTGGTTTTTATTTGCCATGTCCAGAAACAAACTGGAGTGGGATTGGTTTATTTTTATGTATTTAATACCATCCTCTATGAAAATAATGTGTAATGTCGTGAACAAAACGCTGTGCTGCTTTGTACCTGCATACCTAATACGCATATATCAATTGCATAAAAAATAATGGTTGCATATTAAAAAATCAAAACTTTCTCGAGCAAATTTCAAAAGAACAATAAACGAAATAACAAATTTTAAATGACCAAATGTTTTATTTAGAAAAATTTTAGAATCCCAATGTATGTGACATCAAATGAACGACTGATCAAAAGTTGCTAGATGTAATTTTAAAATATCAAATCATAACTAATCAAATTTTATAATCACAAATGATTTCTTATTAAGAATTATTAATTTAAATGTAGGTATACTTATATTTATTTCCATATCCCATATCCCGAAGTTAAAAATCCCGAAGAATTAATGAACTAATGGGAGTTTTGGACGGAGCCCCGCTTCGCGGGGCTCCTATTTCTGGGTGGGTTTACAAAAAAGAACCTAACACAACCTACCGCTTTCGAGTCGGAATCGTACGGATGGCCTAAGTATTAGCCAGCCAGTTTATTAAATGTTTATTTTATATATTATTTCGGTATTTCGTCCATTCGGGATTTCGTCCATTCGGGGTTTCATCCTTTCGGGCATTCGGACATCGGTATTTTATGTTTCGATATAACGGCTATCGGCAATTAATTTATCCAGTAATCCATTTTAACTTTTAAACGATTTGGTCAATAGTGTAATAAATAATATAAACATTGGTATTCCAGACTTTGGCCAGCTAAACTTTTAATCAAATAACCATCGTTATTTTAAACTTTGTTGATTTGTACGTTGTTCTTTTGAAATTTGCTCAGAAAAGTTTTGATTTTCTAATATGCAACCAAAGTAATACTAACTGGTTTGATCTCTACGTATTTATTTATTTGTACTAGTGTTAATAACTCTTAAAAAATATGAGAATAATTGCAAGTATTGAGTATTGAACCTTTTAGTATGCGAAAAGAAACAAATCACATCGTAAGTGAAATGAAAAGATGCGTTCTAAAATTATGTAAGTTAAAGAAAAATACAATATCAAAAAAAAATATTTACGTTATTAATTTTAAAACGAATTAACCTAATATATATTTACACACGTATTAAAAAAGTTAACATAATTACAAAAGCAGAAATATTTATACTACTAAATATTTACAGAAAAGGTTTAGGCATCGTAGAATTCTTCAGCATCGCTGTCAACTGGTAACGTGCCCCGAAGACAAAAAAAATTATATCTTTTTTCCTGGCTTCATAAACAGATATTTCTCATCTTTCCTAAAATCTTAAACAATAACGAACTTTTTGATATACAATACATATCGGGTCGCCGTCAGGTACGATTTGACTATTTTTCTTTATATATTAATAGCATTTGTATATCGTTGAAGGCGAAAACACACGAATGTATATAGTTGAAGGCGGAGGTAGAGGCGTAACAAAGCCACATGTTACCAGATAGTTATTAAGGTCTACCTAATAGTCGTATGCTTTTGCCGTCTACAGATAATAATAATAACTAGCGGTCGCCTAGTGCTCGAAATTCGACCAAAGTTTGCCTGTAAGATATTGCTGATATATGTCATTATATATTGATATATGTAACCATAGTTACGCGCTTCGACTACGTGTGTCAAAAGGATGGTTGTGTGCGTGTAGTGTTTTTTCAGTAATTTAATGTATTTTACGCATAATTTTAAAAAAATATTAGCATTCGTTACTTCTTCTCTGTATAAACTATAAGTGTGCGAAATTTCATACTCCTCCGTCCGCCCAATTTTCGTAAAAAGGGATCCAAAGTTTTCGCTTCACGTATATAGATATAATAATAATATTCTACCACATACACACAACACCATCTAGCCCAAACTAAGCAGAGCTTGTACTATGGGTACTAGACAATGGATAAACAAAAAAAAGTATATATGTATATATATACTTTTTTTTTGTAAATACATACATATTATACATAGAAACACCCAGACCAAGACAAATCCATGTTCAAGCACACAAATGTTTGACTTGTGCGGGAATCGAACCCGCAACCTTAGGCGTAGCAGTCGGTTACACTAACCACTATGCCATAGAGGTCGTAAAAATTTTTAAAAAAATTCCAAAGTTCATGCTGACTAATTTCTCTCAACGGCAAAACCGCCCTATTATATGTTAGTGCGAGTCGGGAATCGACGATCTCTCAATCAACCGTTCGTATAATAAATATGAAGTATAGTTGTGTCACGATATTAAGAGATGTAATAAATCAATTTATTAGACATTTATATACCTCACAAAAATCAAGGTAAGAATTATTGTTTGTATTTTAGGGCTTGGAGTCTGTGATTTTATTTTATTACCTCTTATCGAGGTATTTAATGGTAGTCTCCAAACTCGTATAACTGTTTTGTCCTCCGTTATTTAAATTAAAAATACAACATTTAACTTTATAAATCAAAACTCCCTAACTAGGAATATTTCAGGCATAAGAGCAGACTTCACTTACATAGTAACAACGGACGTAGAAAACGCTTAGATGCAACAACTAGGTATTTGTGGATTATTCTGGGAGAAGCGCTATGTTCTTTTAAACGACTACGCCATCAAAGGTAACAGAGTCTAAGTCAGAATACACATAAGCAATATACAATATATCCAAACTAATATAATACGTATTGTTTAAATCCATAAAATAAGTTTAATGGAAATAGCTGTAAGAAGAGAATAAATAAAACCTTTTTATTGCAGGTCTCTTTGCAGATGAAGCTTGTTTGAGAATGTCTAAATTGTTCATGACGAGAGGACTGTCCACTGTGACTATAATTATATACCTTTGAACTGAACGCTCATAAATTCATAATCTACGAGTAGTTAAAACATATTAAAGATGAAAAAATAGTTAAAAATTTAGTTGAAATTTATGTACCTGTTAAAAGTAATTATAATTCTGAAAATTACGAATTTACTAGAATTATTAGGTATGTTGACCTTCAAACTAACCCTGTTCTATTATTTTAAATTACATAATACATTTAATGTAAAATGACATTTTATAATCACTTTACGCGAAGTAATTAACAATGCCAGTTTTTTTACAATCACTCATTATAATCTTAATGATTTACGTAATTATATTTAATCGATAGAACATTACGAATCAATCGATAGCTGTATATAAAGCGCCGTGATTCATTAAACTGATAGTATTGTTGACAAATAAAAGAACAGCGCTATCGCCCTAAAAACCGGAAAGCGAACTGTTATCGGTTCTGCAACACCTGTCAACTCGGTCCCCTAACCACGTGCTCCGGAAACCCACGAACGCGTGCCGAAGTTGAACGAACGCAGACGCAAATAGTTTTGAACTTGTATGATGTACTTCGCACCGGTTAGCACCCTTTTACACAACCAGACTTTTCTTTTTACAACGAACATCGATGTCAAACGCGATAGTTCTTGGAAAACAACCGCCGGAACAATAGCACATAAAAGCTAGCCGACAGAAAAAACAACAAGTGCACGCCTTCACTCGTCCGTTTACCCGTTGGATTTCTTCGCAAATGTAACATACAGAGAAAAGTTGCACATATTAAAAATACAAAAAAGACATCGACACACATTCTCCTTCTCACACCGTAATAGATAATTTGGTAGTTTATTGAGGAAGTCGTGATTGTTTGTTCCGTACCTGTTCCCCACCAATATCGCTTCCAGCCGTCTGTCACAGCGCGAAACATGGCGCTACGTGCGACGCCGACTACGCGTGGCGGCCAACTGACTGACATACCGACGGAACTCCGCCGAGAGTGTGTGAAAACGATCGAAAACTCATAATTCAAATCGATTCTTTATTACCTCTACTTAGGAACCTACCAAACTACATTCATTTAGCTACAAACGAGGAGTTCTTTTCAGCGTCTACTGTGATAGAGTGGGCCTTTTATGTGAGTAAGCGACAAAGGGCTCTCCGTCGCTCCGTGATTCAATTAATCTCTAATTAGCGTCGAGAGTGCTCTTAATGTTGAGTAGATACGGATTTGACATCGTAGCCTGTCACTAAAGTAAATGGAAATCTGACAGTAGATGGGTTTCAGCGTTCATATAACTGAATTGAGGTCAACTGTGTCAGTATACACTCAGGTGTCAATATTATGCACACAAACATGCCACTTTTTCTATGAATTTGAATAAATTATATGCTTAGATACCAAGTATCAAAAACAAATGTTATTGAGGTATTGAATGGAGAAGAATTAAGTATTTATGTCTAACATAAGAAATTAAACTAAGATTTAATTTTAATAAGAAATTAAACAAGTCTTTTGTACGTCTAACGTTTTTCTTATATATTATAAAGTCAAGGTTCATTATGTCTGTTTAAACATTTAAAATTAATGAAAATTCGTACATATACCAATATTTTCCATCTGCTGTCCAATATGTTGTCATATACATGACGTCTGATAAGCAGTTATAGAAGGTATTTGTAAAACAATTTTTGAGCTGATATAAATCTTTACTTTACCGAGATAACAAGATAAGATAATGTTATTGTAATAAAGTGAATCATTTGCGCATGAAGTTTGTGACTAAGATCTAGTTTCAAACAGCGACCGAATAATAAAGATGTAGTTTGTAACGCTTATCCATGTACACTTAAATTAATAATAATTTATTAAATAGATGAATATATAAAAGAATACAAAAAAACAACCACACAAGTTAGATAAGTAGTCTAACCAGCGTACATGTACACTTAAATTAATAATAATTTATTAAATAGATGAATATATAAAAGAATACAAAAAAACAACCATACAAGTTAGATAAGTGGTATTATCTAACCAGCGTGGTTTGTGTAAGATAAAAAAGACGTCCTAATTCTTTTTAACCATTCACTTTTTAAGTGAACTGATTAGCATAGAGCTTCTTATCAAGGATGACTTTACAATTTACATAGGTACATTCAAATAAAAGTAACAATAGTAGCAAGTCTGGGTGTTCTTTACTCCCACTCTCAGAATAACCATCTATTTGTGGATTACACAAATTCTCAAGGCGATCACTTAAATCACTTCGCCATCCGAGCAGTCAAAAAATTATAATAATATACAAGCACAAACTTACTCCAAGGGGTTTAAAGAAGCACTCTTGTATATCGCTATTGTACCTCTCTTAACGAATAGGCATATCTAAGGTTATTTTTAGTAGGTATAGCGAAAACCTCGCAGGGTGATTATACTTGTTATTATGAACAACTTTTGTTCTGGAACATTGCTGAAATCGCGAAAACAAAATAAAAAAAATAACAAAATAACAAGTGTAATCACCCCCTGAGAGGTTCTCACTATACTAAGAATAATCTTGTATATGTTCTTCTGTCTATTGGCTTCTTATCTTATTGGTAACTAGCTGTTACCTGCGACTTCGTCCGCGTAGTTTTTAACTGAAAAGTGTTTGTCTCCGCGGAACCCTATTTTCTTTTTCTAAAATCTAATTGTACTCCTTATAACATCAGCTATCTGCCAGTAAAAGTCCCGTCAAAATCGGTTCAGCCGTTTCGGAGATTAGCCGGAACAAACAGACAGACAGACAAACATTTTAAAAAGGTATGTTTTCGTGTAGGTACCTTATATACTTTGATATGCATTAGATAAAAAGCTGTTATTTTGACATTACAAACAGACACTTCAATTTTATTTATTTGTATAGATTATAATAGGAGCTAAAATGCCAAAAAATAATTTAAGATATTACTAAAGCGACAAGAATGCTATACTCTGCTATAATTCTTGATAGCCGTAGCCGTATGAGCTGACACGATTTTAAGCAAAATACTCATAGTTTTTATAGTGTATCAATCCATAGAGGAAACATTTGAGGTAAAATTAGAAATAAAACACTTAATAGTACAAAATATCCTTATTTTAGTTTATGATTGTATTCATAACACGTTTTGTTACACAATTTATACTAGTTGTCGTGGCTGTAAAATCTGGGCTTTAAAGTGACGATATTAATCGTGCTTGTATATGAAGCACGAAACGTGGGCTATATGCACAAGCTACTTGCCTGGGCTATATACCCAAGCTAATTACACGAAATTTTAAATCAGGTCAGGCCAAAGAAAAGTTATTGGGATCTTTTGCTAAGAAACCTCAATAGCAGCCCGGAGTTAGGCAGTTGGCGGCGTTAGAAACCCCCGTGCCTTAGAAAGCATATAAAGCTGTTGGTGCTGCACCTGATCTATCCGGTCTTGTCGAGTGCACTACTACTTCCGACTATCTCCTGCGCAGATAGACAGTTGCCGTTAAAATTAGTTGCCGTGACCGAAATTTGACCTGGAGGACATAATATATAATTTACCACGGGGAATTTGATATTAAAAATGCAACGGTAATCTTATTTTTATGATTGATTTTTGATTTGAATACATTTATAGTCTCGCACCTATACAGTATAATAGTATTACAGTAAAATTTCGCCACCAATTGTTTTAAGCCACACGTAATAGAGAGCGAGCCTCATGTCGTCTATTGGACACAATTCCTGACTCCGTGCTAATACTGAGAATTTCGTGAATGAAAAAAAAATACATAATCATATGGATTCCAAGGGACATCTCGCACGATCGTAAAAATACGTTTCAAAAATAATATTGCTGTTTTAAATTTCTGATTAAAACTCGTAATAGTTATGCCTTATCTCTATATGTCGTTAATTACAATCTAAATACAATCACGAACATCACAAGCATATTACCTACATCAATATATTCATTCGATGTATAAAAATGAAACAAAATGTTACAAGTACCTTTTTAATAATTATTATAATAGTTTTAATAGTAATTATGGTCCCGTAGTACCATTTCTGAGATTATGTGTACGTGCGTTCGAGACATCTCAGTTCGATCCCGGGTCGGACAGTATTACTAGGATTTATTGTAAGAAAATTATAGCTGAATATATATAAATATATATGATAAGCCCAATGCCCAATTACGTGGGACTTAACTATTAAAACCTGAGAGCAATAATAATACAATTTTATTACTGTACTAGCTGACCCGCGCAACTTCGTTTGCTTCACATAAGAGAATTTTCCTAGTTTTTGCAATATTTTTCATTTATGCTCCGCTCCTATTGGTCGTAGCGTGATGTTATATAGCCTATAGCCTTCCTCTATAAATGGGCTATCCAACACTGAAATATTTTTCTAATTTTTACCCGTAGTTCCTTAGATTACCGCGTTCAACCAAACAAACAAAATGTGAGTGAAGTCGGTGCGTGAGCGCCCCCGCCTTTTTATAAATGCAGCGGATGGCCGTTTCGCGCGTTAAACAACAATCAACCGTATAGCCGTACCCATACTGGCGCGGCGAGATTTGGAAGTTTTATTTCATCTATATCTTGTTTTTATAAACCGATTCCTATAATTTTTTTTTATATTATAAATATTAAAGTGTACTTTTTGAATATGGGAGTTTGATAAAGATGTATCTATGTGAAATACAATATATTTATGTATTTAATACACTTTGAAGAAATGCCTAACGATTAAACACGTTATTGTGGCTAATTTATAAAAGATAGATATATACTATTAAGCACTTTTTTGTAGATCTTTTGAAGACCATCATCTTTGTAATACATACTTTTGGTGTATGATCAACGTATGCGAGGATAAGAGCTCGAAAGCGCATTTTCGTCTGACTTGCTTCAAATTTATCGTCACTGCTCAGCTTCTACGTGTCTTAGCGTTATGTTATATAGCCTATAACCTGCCCAGGAGTATGGACTACAATCGTACCAAGTTTGGTTAATCCCTTCAGTAGTTTTTGACCCATGCGTGCACATACAGACAGACAGACAGACAGACAAAAAATTTACTGATTGCATTTTTGTCATCAGTATCGATCACCATTCATCCTCAAATATTAATTTTGAATATATATTCAATGTACAGAATTGACCTCTCTACAGTTTTATTATAAGTATAGATTACTCGACACGGCACGTTCGAAAGTTTCTGTCTCTGGAGCCTTAACCACCGCACCGGTGGCTTGGTTCTTGTACCCGATGCCGGTGGGTCTCCTAAGCAGTTAAATTTTTTTTTATGGAAACTCATGTGACAAACAAGCATACGGCTCAACTAATGGTAAGTGGTCACCGTAGCCTATGGACGCCTGCGACACCAGAGGCATCACTTGCGCGTAGCCGACCCTATAGGAAAGGAGGAAGTGCGAAGGAGAAGGAGCGGGAAGGGGGAAAGAGAGTGATTGGGCCTCCGGCACTCTCACTCACTGAACGAGACACAACAGTGGGAATACTGCTATTTCACGTCGATATTTTGTGAGAGGCTACCCTCTCACAAAATACTACTAGGACTACTCCTTCCCCGGTCGAGCTATACCATTCAAGCTGAAATCAGCGAGGCTCTACCATTTTTAAATATACTTTTGTTTTATATTTAAACATGAAAAATTCTAGAGATTAGTGTTACACATTTAATCTCATTAACGATAATGTTATAATATGTTTATAGTTTACCCGCAACAATTCTCACCCAGTGTGCCTGCATAGCACAATCATTGCGGGTTACAATCATTTACAAAGATTACGCGGTAGTACATCGCGTAATCTTGGAAAGTGAAAGAGACGGCGCTTTTTTCATATAATAGCGTAAAAGCGCGTGTATACCTACCCATTCAGAGTATACGGGAGTTAGCCTATGCTACCTTTAGTTAAACATGTAGTACGTTCTACATACCAACCATAACCGCATACCGCCTACATGGCATTCAATTCGACCACAGTTGCATTCCGTAATACATAGATGCCTGTATAAGATCAGCCTTGTATATAGACTATATCACCGCCGGGCACAGACTTCTTCTCAGTGTGAGAAGGGTTAGGTAATAGTCTACCACGCTGGCGCAGTGTGGGTTGGCAGACTTCACATATATCGGTGAAGGAAAACATCGTGAGGAAACCTGCATATCTGAGAGTTCTCCATAATGTTCTCGAAGATATGTGAAGTCTGCCAACCCGCACTGGGCCAGCGTGGTGGACTATGGCCTAACCCTTCTCATAGTGAGAAGAGGCCCGTGCCCAGCAATGGGACAGTTTAATACAGGGCTGATATTATTATTATTATATATACATATATTGGAGAATATTATTGAGAATTCTACGACATGCAGGTTGTTTAACTTCACCGTTAAAGTGAGCCGCAATTAATTATATAATTAACGCATACTTGCGAAATGTCATAGTTGTGCGCCTTGGTATCGAACTCGAGACCTTTGTATGAAAATACAGTAATCTTCCACTAGGTAATCGCTACATAATATCTATAAATAGATATTGTTTCATTTACCTATTATATAGTTTTATAGCAAAATGGCCACAAATGTACATCAATAAGCTAAAAATAGAAACTAACATTGGATTGATACGTACCGATCAATATCAGTCAGATGTAAAGATGATTGTTTTGTTTTACTTTTACGGATTGTATCACGGTTTATTTTTTAAAAGATATTACAATTAGATTATTATTAAAACTATTTAAGTTAACACTTTCTTCTTCTTTAGGTTGCGTATCAGTAGCCATCATTACGAGTATTTGGATACGTCGAAACGTTGGTGAAGGTGTAATTTGTAGGCAAGCGTGCTCCATCGTCGACTGCATTGTCACTTTACAACAGGTGAGATCGCAGTCAAGCGCAAGCCTAAAAAACTAAAAAATATGAAAATTTTACTTATTTGTATAAAGGTAGAGTTTTGAAAATGAGCCGTGATAAAAACCGTAAACAGTTAAATTTCAATAGTTGTATTTGTCTCGTTCTCTAAATGATTAATTGAGATTGCAAAAATGGCAATTGATATCAGGAGTTATATTAACTAAATATATACGTTAGTGCGTACTACTGACAATTTTGGGTGGGTTTAAGAAGGAACCTAACATAATAACCCAACCCTTCCGAGACGGAATGCAGTGATTTGAGGCGTATAGGTGCTCGTTATGATATATTTTAGTAAGCATATTTTGGTGTGCAATTACAATTTTTGGTGGTCATTATATTTAATCCCTATTTAAAACACTATACGTATAGTGCGTTTGTTATAACCTTTAGTAGATTGCATAGATGGTGTAGTAATAAACATAATTTAAATCAATAGGTGTTTTTAGATAAAGACATCGACAAAAATCTGATCAGAAACATCAGATTCTCGATAGTAGAAAGTGATTTCGATTTCCGAAGTATCAAATATTGCGGGTATCATTTGGTGATCCACGGTTAGTAGGCTTTGTGTTATTTGAGTAAAATGTACCGACAGTATAATACAAATCTACTTTTAAATATAAATAACTAGGTTTTGCCCGCGGCTTCACTCGCGTTAATATAAATATATTACAATAAATTTCTATTCCTCGGGAACAGTACACTTTTGCTAAACCATATTTGCCTTATGCCCTTTCTGTGCCTGTGACAACGTGTATGCGTAATATCATAAGGATCAGTCGAGTAGTTAAGGTCTAAAAGCGTACAAACAAACAAACTTCGCATTCGCATTTATAATATTAGTTAGAATATTTAAAAGCAAATAATTAACTTTGAAATAACAAGTTACAAAATTAGTACATGTATGACCAAATTACTTTCTAATTTGTAGACAGCCTTTCTGTTTATTATTCACCGTCCCCAATGCACTATGCAGGCACTTTTATAAGTGCTATAGTTTAGGTACCTACTTACCTATTATAAGCTGGCCAGTCTGCAGTGAAAGCGGTCTTGATAGCTTGTGCTCCTTCCTCAGTTTCCCAGTAAAAGTAATTTTAGAGTAGTGTGTTATTGTTTTATGATATTCGTATTAAAACCTTTTAAAGAAAGCTTTTTATACTAAAATATGTAATCGTTACATTTTCAATATTATAACAACTATGGTACAGAATACAGAATACGTACCACATGTGCTACTGTTTCATAATACAATTAAAAATAAACATAATATTATGATTACTTTCCCATAGGGTCACTGTGCAAAATTTATACACACATAATACTAAACAACTAAGATATATAAATTTCAGCTGTGTATATATATATATATATATATATATATATATATATATATATATATATATATATACACATCATATTCATCAAATTCAGTGGCAATTTCAACTCCGGTATAACGTAATTAGTAATTATAGCCATTATAGGTATAATTCTATTATTTCGTAATATGTTTGCAATATCGTAATTATTGTACTTAGCACATACTTAATTAAATTTTAATAGTTCGCTACAATGTATCAATTTCCTATCTAACCTATGTACAAATATATAATTATTTGATTATGTCATAATAATACAAATTTCAGCAAGTTATCTATAATTACTACAAGGATCTATGTGCAATATTGAAGGAAAGTTAGTTACAATAATAAAATAAGCGATCAGATATGAGGTTGAAAACTTTATACTGTAAAATTAATTTGATTTGCAATTCACTGCGGACTGTTTTGTAAATCAGCTCTCCATAGAAAGTTAACCCAATCTATAGAAGATAAGAATGAAATATTCTTGCCTCCTGTTTCTGCGAGGAATAATGATTCTAGAGCCATATACAGCATAAATAAGTATATAATCTTTTCTTTAACGTCATGTTTTTTTACGTTTACGTTAATATTACGCAATTAAATTAAACAACCTTTTGCGAATTGTATCGCTATAATTACAACTTCTAAATATTAAAATATTTTTTATAACATTTATATTTAAGAGCTAACCTGACGTTTGGTTGCTTTTCAGCCGCCATGATTACGGGAAGACACGGCCTCTTCGTGATAATACTGTGATGAATAGCATTATAGATACATATGTTCATCCCAAGACAGTTCTTGGGGTGATGATAGCTTTTTATAAAACTATTTGCTTTAAATGTTACCAAAATAATTAATTAAAGATATACAAACAATACTATTCATTAATATCATGCTGAGAAATATATTATGGTACATTTTAGAGTCTACTCGTTGCCTTCTCGGCAATTATTGCATAACCATAATAATAATCTAGTACCTATTAAATAAAAACGAAAATACCATATACGACCTAAAAATCATGCGTGTTGTAGATAGTTAATGAAATCAGCTATACTCAAGCGCGGTACGTAGAGTTCATTCTTGCGTATTATCATAAATTAGTAGTAGAGCCTCGCTGATTTCAGCATGAAAGGGGCCGGCTCGACCGGGGAAGGACTACCCTCTCACAGAATATCGACGTGAAATAGCAGTATTCTTACTGTTGTGTTTCGTTCGGTGAGTGAGAGTGCCGGAGGCCCAATCACTCTCTTTACCCCTTCCCGCTCCTTCTCCTTCCCACTTTCTCCTTTCCTATAGGGTCGGCAACGCGCATGTTATGACTCTGGTGTAGCAGGCGTCCATAGACTACGGTGACCACTTACCATTAGGTGAGCCGTATGCTTGTTTGCCATCGTAGTTGTAAAAAGAAAATTGAAGTTTGCGTTGAGATAAGCACCTATAGACGTATTGCATAATTTTCAGTATGGCGTCCCTTACTAACACTATTTCTTAAAGCACGTTAAAACTTGCGCGGTATCGAGACAACGAGCTACAGAGTACAAAATTAAATACTGGTCTTTTGCGTAGCTTGGTATTAGCAACTTTGATGGAACATAGATACACAAATATATGAATTCTTCATAATAAACACGCTTTTTTGGTCATTACTGCAAAAATTCTATAAGTGTTCCTGCAGACCTTATCGAATAATGAAACGTGTAACAGAAAGATGTGTGGTCATATTACAGGCCTTGTACAATGGAAAACAGCGACAAATCAATGCGTACCTATACATTTTTCACTGAGATATAGCATTTTCTTTTTAACGATTTATCAATACATCCTAGTCGATTCGCTGTGTATAGCTATTAATATTATATGCATCTACCATAATCTTGCCTTTGCAACTCAATGTCTGGAAAACTGGTGACTTCAGGTCCAGGTAGATTGGCACTGTCATTTCGCGTTGGTAAGTGATTCGAGACTAAGGGTTATGCAGGTAACTGTTTTTTGGATGAATAATACGTTCGTTTTTACACATAAAAACGATTTCTCAATTAATATGTTTATATTTAATAATAACCTGTGTAGATTTTCGTCTTCTTTCTTTATCTCTGTGTTATGGGTGTTTTTCTAACATTATACGTTAAAGGTAATACTCGGCCCTCTGGGAGGCTTACACGGGGACGTAAGTCTAACGTAAAGAGGCCCTTCGAGAGTTTTAATCTATAATAGGATTGGACACACTTACCCCAGGTCATGCAGAACTATTGATAGGTACCTACGGAATATAATACATATATTTTAGCTATTGGGATGTTTTATGGACCAGTATATCAGGATATATATGCAATTAAAATGGCGTGTGCGCTAAATACCCCAATAGCATAAAGTTAGAAGGGCAGATAGTGACTCATCGACTGACTAGGCAAACCCTCTGAATAGCCGCTCTAGGCATACATACCATAAAGGCAGCAGAGCACTACACTGATGTGGATAGGTTGTGGAGCGGTTTCGCCACCACGGGTCCCATGTAAATGAAAGCGGGATGCCACGTAGTTATACCATTAAAAATGACATTTCCAGCTACAAGTATATAGCTTTGGTGGCAATAATCCTTTGACTGTCCGACGAAGGCACGCCAAAGTAGAGATCCATGCGCGCGCTTGGCTTTCTACTTTTGGAGAAGAGAACCATGCGGCTTTCGGAGTTCCAATTCAGCCAGCACATGAACGCAAATCGGAGACGAGGCCCTAGCCTACTGTCTGAGGCAACTGTGTGTATCGTTCGCTATTGAGACCGCTACTCTTTTGAGTTCTTTTTGTGTAGACTTGTATTGTGATGTTATAAACGTATGTACTATATCGGCAGAAATTTCGTTGCTCCACAATAATTAGCAATTTTAAAGCAGAAGATTACATCACTGTGTCAAGACATTTAAAGTTTTGAAGTGACAATAATAATCTCATTGTTAACCATTAACGGGATATTAAATTTATTGTTATTCTTGAAGTACACCATACCGAGAAACGCAGGTAGAAATGTATGATAATCTTAGGATAATAATATTCTTTTCTAATCCATAAATGTAAAATAATAAATCATGGTTTTAAATAAATTATTGTAGGCAAGGGCAGTAGTTGTATTATATCTTCAGATTAGTGCACGAGATGTCTGCCAATAAACAATAAAAGGCTTACATAAAAATAATTTAAGATGAATGTGAATAGGATAGCGGGAAGGTCGAACGTCGCGCACAGTGGTTTCATTAGAACAAGCTAGTTAGAAAAAAATATATATTGGGATATTTTGTTTCGTACGTCTTTCTTATGATGTTTTAATGCGGTTTCAGCACAAAACACCCAAATAAAAGAAGGGAGGGTGACGTGTACTAACAAAACAAAAAATTACAATATATATTTCGTGTAAAACTAACAACAGTCATAAAATACTTCACTACTAATAACCTAGTTGATAGTTAATGAGTAGTAATAATATCCCATTATGTAATTAATAGAATTACATAATGGCACATTATTACTACACAATATTAACAATATTTTTTACTTAAGTAACATGTAGATCATAAAACAATAATAATATATATTTTCAACTAATAATAAAGTTATGTAAGACAACACGGCAATAATAAAATTAGATAAGATACACAGCTTACAAATTCATTAGTACAATATTATTTACAACTCTTATTTATTCTACATTACTAAATTCTTCTTCTGAAAATCTTCTACATTATAATCTGACATACAAATATTTTGACAAAAACTACTATCACTTACACTACAACTTACATTTATAGAAGGGGATATTATTAATTCTAAAGCCTCGGAAGGAAGTCTACTTGATGGTTTTTTGGGGACTTCTCTAAGGTCATTTATTACACGATCAGGTGTGATTAGCAACATATTAAGTAAATCCCTATTCGTGGTAATACGTGAATGTTTTTGAGTATTGTGCTCACGGAATTTTCTAGAATCCTTATTGCGCGCTTCTTGAGCTTCCTCAGAAAGCTGTTCGATAGGTAGAAAAGCCGAGCTAACTATGCACAATAATTTTGTGCACAGTAACAGGTATGTAATACCACGAATAGAGACTAAGATACAATATTTTTGTGTCCTGTGTAAAAGAATTAAATTTAACAACATCAATATCGTAACCCTAAGCTAAAGTTTTAAGGATAGTGCGAAAGTTCTTAATTAGTATCACATCTACACCTGTAACATCTGAAGTCATACAACACTGATTTCAAAACTTGCGGGCCTTGGAGTAGGAGGATCCATTCTGAAATGGTTTGAATCGTACCTTTCCAACCAAAAATTCTACGCAGTAGTGAATGGTGCGCAGTCATCTGAAATCCTCATCAACTCTGGTGTTCCACAGGGATCACATTTGGGACCTCTTTTGTTTTTAATTCTTATTAATTCCATTTTCGAGTGTTTCCATCATACAAAGTTTTATCTATTTGCCGACGACCTTAAATTCTAAAACCTATCCAATGCTTAGAGGATTGTAGACTAGTTCAGGACGACATAAAAAGACTGTTTGAGTGGTGCTTACAAAATATAAATGCTGAGAAATGCAGTTATATTTCTTCTACTAGAAATAAAACTAAGATACAAACGTCATACACTATAAATAATCACTCACTTAAACTAGTTGACTGTATACGTGATTTAGGAGTTTTAATGGACAGTAAACTTACATGCAATGTGCACATAGATAAAATAATACTAAATGCGACTAAGATGTATGGTTTTATAGCCAGAAACTCTAGGGCTTATACAGATAAACCCTAGAGTTTCTGGCTATAAAACCACACATCTTAGTCGCATTTAGTATTATTTTATCTACTTTAATTACTATACTTTTTTTTGACAGTCAGTCACAGAAAAGTATTGAAATCTTTTATGATTAAATAAGCTGTTAACAATAACTCAGTTTGCATTGTTTTGAAAATGGAAAACCCAACTATGCCCCTACCTACGTGAAACCAGTTCTGCCCGAAGAATACCTATTAGCTTAGTTGGACAAGTGAGCAAGAATACTACTAGTTAGCAATAATTACTAGTATTATTGCTCACCTTTCCAAACTTTCAAATAGAGAGAGATGTTTATATCTTTACATAATATTATAATTACATTAATTACATACAAGTATATGCGCTTGCCAAGTGTTCATAATACCTACATAATAAATCTCAACGAATTCACAAATTTTCACTTATACAATAATATAATGGATTATTTTATATCTTTTTTATATTTAGTGACAACTATAATAAAATGCTGATGAAGTGATTTCATCAAATGTTAAATCCTTTCTTTTGTAGCCGAGACAACCCGATATAGCGTTTACCTACTATCACGTCTCGTCTACATCGTCTAACACTTTTTTATTTCATTGTTGTGCTATGTATCTGTTTATTTCTGGATCCAGAAACCTTCTTCATATTTTCTATGTGTGTATTCATAGATCAATGTACTTTTTTTTTTTTTTTTTTTTTAATCTTTATTTATTTAAAGGACTTGGTTCACAATAAGGAAGCGACCATGTCGTCCTCGTAATACAACGTACAATAATTATTACACTTAACATTTAGATTACACTTTGCATACATGATAATTTGGGATCTTATACTTGTACTATTAGTTACACTTATTATCTATTCATGATCTTGCCTTTAAACAGACCTCCACTAATTTGTATAATGCTTTGGCATCCTTTGAGTCTGGTTGAGACAACACACTATTGCAACCACCTACATTATTAACAATATTAATATTATTAAATATATCGCGTCTTAAAGTTTCGTTGCGGACACATTCCACTAAAATATGATGCACGTCCTCGATCATGCCACACTCTGTACAATTTGGTGACGACACCTTTTTCATTAAGAAGGCGAACTTGTTAAGTGGAATGTGGCCGGAACGAATCCTGAAAGCAGTAACTAAGGTACTTCTATTGAGGTTGCTTGTATCAAACCAAGGGGAGCGAAAAGGTTTAGCTCGTATAGTGTTATACCATATACCCTTGTTTTGTGCATTACTTTTTAAATGATCTGCCCATAACTCAAAAATATGTTCTTTTAACAACGGTATAGCATCAGTATAAAATGGCGTAACATCGATGGGTATTCCGTCTGAGACAGCCATCTTTGCAAAACGGTCCGCCTCCTCGTTACCACACAGACCTACGTGGGATGGCACCCACTGCATAATTACGTTTTTATTAGACGCCGTAAGTTGCCGAATTGTCTTCAAAATATTGTAAGCTATCGGCACTCCTCGAAAATTCGAGGTGCACCGAGCCACGTGTTGGAGTGCATTTCTGGCATCCGTCATAATTACAAAGTTGTTATAATTTATACTTTCTATATATGAAAGAGCTTCAGACAATGCGACTAACTCCGTGTACATTATTGAGAGATTGGCATCAATTTTGAATAGCATTTTTGTTTGTGATTGTGGATCGAATACAGCTGCGCCTATACCATCCCTTTCTTTCGAGCCATCGGTAAATACATATTTGATAAAAGTCACAATACTTATCAACTATATATTCTTGACACTTCTCTTTTATATACAAAGCTCCCAACACCTTTTTAGAACCGGTTACGCCGCCTATACCACATACTATATTCCGTTCAACATTGATATTTTGGACCCACGTGTCTAAAGAGAACATTTCTAATCTTTGCGAACAGTGAATAGAGTTAGATTTTAAGAAGGTATGTACGACTACTAGAAGTGGTATTTTCTTTCGACTCCAATAACCTGGTCAATGACAGTGATCGGATAACTGGGTTATTAATTTTACAGTCTCATTGTTTTCTAATGTGCGACTTCTTAACCAGAACTTACCACCGAGATAATACCTACGAAGATCTAGAGGAGGTAAACATAACTCATTTTGCATTACGTGTGTTGGGGTGCTCTTTATAAATCCCCCAATAACACGCATACATTGGTTTTGGACTTTGTCGAGCTTGTACAAATGACTTTTAATGCTCGAATCATATAGAAAGCTCCCATAATCTAAGCGACTCCGTATTATAGCAATGTATAACTTTCGTAAATATTTGGTATGTAAGCCCCAGTTCGATCCCGCTAAGACTTTAAGTACATTTACAAATTTCAATGTCTTATATACAACTTGATTTATGTGTTTGCCCCACTTCAATGATCGATCGAACCATACACCTAAATATTTAACGCAGTTTACAAATTGTAACCGCGTACCATTAAGAGTAATGTTAACATCATGTCTGTTAAAGCCTTTACTAAATAGACAGACTTTAGTCTTCCTCTCAGACACCCCTAAGCCCAGACACTCCACTAATTTACAAAGCATATCTAAAGCTGACTGTAGACAAGTAACTCCCTCCCTTATTGTTTTGAATGTACCATACAGTAAGAAATCGTCAGCATACTGCGAAATGCACACATTAACAATCTCATGACACACTTGTCTAGTAGCTACGTTAAATAATAAAGGGGACAACGGGTCACCCTGAGCGAGACCGCGTCCTGTTATTCTTGTAAGGTTACAAAGATCTGAATCATTTACACTTAATACTCTAGATCTCAAAAAGTCCCATAAATAATTGCAAATCTCTGACCCAACCTGGAGACTATCCAAAGCATTTAATAAAATCGTAATATCCACGTTATTGTATGCGCTACTTATATCTACAAAAATACCTATAGATATAGCATTATTACAAAAACCTAGCTGTATTTGAGAAACCAATCGCACAATACTGTCAAGGCATGATCGAGCTTTTCTGAATCCTACCATTTTCTCCGAAAAATATCCCTGACTCTCTAAGAACCATTCTAACCTATATTTTAAGATCGTGTGAAAAATTTTACAAGGACAGGACATAAGAGCAATAGGACGAACATTAGAACTAAGTGCCTGTGGATCGGTACCAGGTTTCGGTATAGGGACTATTTTAGTTTTTCTCCATTGCTCAGGTACAAATCCAATAGCGAGAAACGCACTAAATATTGTAATCATTATCTGTTTACCAACAACAGGTAAATGTTTTATCATTGAGAAGGATATGGCGTCTTCGCCGGGCGCTGTGTCTGTGGTCTTAATAGCCCGGTTTAATTCATGGAGTGAGATCTTACTCCCTAATACATAGTTAGTAGAAGAAAAAAGTGGAGTCTTCGGCGAAACATAGTCTGGCGCCAAGCTATGCAGCAACTTATTGGCTGTATCTCTATCAACATGCAGTCTTGGAAGTCGGTAGCCTTTTAACCACTTCATTTTGCGCCACATCTCATTAACCGATGTAGTTTCATCGATGCTACTACAGAACGCCTGCCAGGCCCCACGTTTGGATTTTCGTATAATTCTTTGTGCTGCCGCAACTTTAATTTGTAAATTTATTAAATTTTGTGGTGTAGGATTGCCTCTAAATGTCGCCAAAGCAAGTCTTCGTTCCGCAACCGCTCGAGAGATGTCTATGTTCCAATATGGCTTAGCCGTAAATTTTTTAATACGTAGTGGGTCTTGACAAGTTTTCACATCAGGAATAAATAAATCCGCAGCCGTATTTATCGCATCGATGAATTGGTTATATGCAGTCTGAGGATCAGCCACCACTGTCATATTAGAGAATATATCATGAAGGTAACCTGTATATTCTCTCCATTGTGCTTTTTTATAGTTCCGCTTTTTAAAACCAGTTGTCAATGGAGACGTGTATGTAGCAAATTTAATGACGAGATGGTCACTGCCAAGGTTCTCATTGGTTAGTTTCCACACAAATCTTAACGCTATATCGCTAGAAACGATAGTAACGTCAGGAGATGATTTTTGTAGTCTACCACTCACTAGTCTCATCCTCGTTGGGGATCCATCATTTAATGTAACAAAATTTTTGTCCAATATTGCATCAAAAATTTGTGTGCCCCTAGCATCAGTCTTGTATGACCAGCTAGAATGATGGCCATTAAAGTCGCCAGCTATAACAGATTTGTTTTGACAAAGGTTGAAGATAGTGTCCCAATCGTTTGATGTCGTTCGAACAGAGGACGGGCAGTAGACTGATATAATATTTTCTATGTTAGTACAGTTTAAAATTTTTATGTAAAGGATTTGTATACCGGGATTATTATTAGTAACCTGACATACTTGATATTTAACTGTCGAGTGAACAATAATTGCCACGCCACCGTACCCATCCTCTCGGTCATGCCGCAGTATACTATATCCACTAAGTCTCAATGTGCAGTCCGGTTTAAGCCAAGTCTCACTCAAAATCGCGATATGAATTTTTTCCTGTGACATTAATAACTCAAATTCAGCTTGTTTCGGAATTACACTCTGACAGTTCCATTGTAACAAGTTAACAGTGTGATAGGTTCGATAATCCATTTTGTATTAATGATTGAAAAACGGGCCACTCAGAAAAACAACTCGCAATTAAATGCATTATCCATTCACATATCGTCCAACCACAGCTCTTTATTTTTTCTCTGAAATTTATATTTTGCATGAAGATTATATCTTTAATTTTTTGTATTAATTGTTGAGAATCCAACTTCTTTGTATCTTCTTTTTGTTTGTAATTTGGTGTGGCCCTCTTTCCCAAATCATCAGCACTATCGTCGCAATCTGTGCATGATGGTCCTTCTACTAACTCATTACTTTCGTATCTGTTATTTTGTTTACTCGATTTCTTCTTAGTAGCTTTCTGTATTGTGATTTCTGATTTAGGTGTTGAATTCTGTTTATTCTGTGTCTGAGATGGAGTCTTCACCACTTCTGCATATGTTGAGCTACGGTCGAATTGAGTTGGGAATTCTTGTGTGTTGTCAGTTATCTCAGAGGGTTTTGTAGGTGGAGCTTCAGGTTGTGGGGAAGGTGGGACATACAACGTAATTGCCCGTTTGTATGTGCAGTTAAACTCCGCCATTAACTCCCGAATCCTTTTTTCCTTTATATATATTGGACAAACTTTCGATAGTGCCATGTGCTTGCCACCACAGTTCACACACCTAAAGGACGTAGTCTCGCAGTTGAAATGAAACTTACCACATTTTGGACAAATGTTTTCACGGTACGAACATGTCTTATGGTTATGACCGTACTTCCAACATTTAGAACATTGTGTGACGGGGAAGATGTAGGGTTCCACTTGAACACGCAGTCCATATGTAGATATATGTGACGGTAAGGAGGATCCCTTAAAGCACAAACGTATACATTCACTGTCTTCAAACTGGCCGCTATCAAAGTTTCGGCGTTTCAATCGTTTTACACTTAATATAGGGATATTGCTGTTCAACTCCTGTAAGATCTTGTCTTCACTCAATTCACACTCAATATCTTTTATGATACCATAAGATACACCAACTTCAAATGTTCTTTGGCACTTGTAATCCTTATCAATAAAGTGCTTGCAACTAATTAATTTGTCTGCACTCTCCTCTTTGCTAAACTGTAATAATACTTTATAGGCGTTAACGTATTTTATTCTCGTGATATCTAATATATTTTCGCTTTTGAGTGTACGTGCCAACCCTATTTGTTTAGGTAACTTTTCTTTTCTAGATGTCATACTGACTTCAATTAGTTCTGCTGGTGTCCTTATCGTATCATTATTAGTAAGACTGCACGCCATAATTTTACCTCTTCTCCCTACCTCATTCCATATTTCCTCCACATCTACGTCACGGGATCGCTTTTCTGGTCGTCCGTCACCCTCCTCGTATGTATTTTCTACTCTGGCTTCTATTAATACCGTATTGTCAATGTTAGTCTCCTCTTGTACACTTAATGAGTTGTTTACGTCGCTGTCGCGATCATCGTCAGTTGACTGCATATCACTATCCATAATCAACAGGTATATAAAGCATAACAATTCTAAAAACAACGGCTAGCCGCGCGATAACAGATGAAACAGAACCGGTTCCGCGTACACGTCCTGCCACAGCAAGTGCGCATTAGCCACTGATCAATGTACTTGCTTTCTGATTTAGAGGCTTAAAGATGACGACTGATTTGCTGGTCCCTTGGTATACGAGTCAATTATACTATATATATATATTTATTTTTTATTATATAATATTATATACATCGTGATATATACATATGACCCTGATTTTAATATTAGGTTTTTAAATAGTAAATGGTAATAAAAGCTATGCTATAAAGCCATAAAAAAAATTCGCGAGCCAAATTGGAGTTACATTTTTAAGTAGCACTTTTATAGCTATGCTTGCAATTTAAATCTTGTCTGCCAAGATACTTTTGTCGACACAAAAGACATTGAAGGATGCGGCTGCATTTTATATTGCCTTTTTTAAATAATATGTTTATAGTCACGTCAAACGTTATTTATTAAATTTGGTCGCAAAGTAACACTTATAACGTCAGACTTTTATTATAATAAGATCAAAAATAGGGTTAAATTGTTTAAGTACCCTCTTTATTAGTTTTTTTATATGATAGTCGTTTTTCCATCACAGGGTAGCTAATGATTTGTAAAAGTAAAATTTTCAATTTATTTCCTTATTTTAAAGTATTAATATAATTAATATAATTATACATACCTTTTCTAAATATACAATGCACAATGGTGCCTATTAATCAGTCTTTGTAAATAATTGGTAGTCACGCGCCAAGCAAACACAACTAGCCTTCACGGTTCAGGTAAAAGTTAAAGTAAAATCATAGTAATAATCCTAATTAATATTATAAAAGCGAAAATGAGTTTGTTTGTTACCTTTTCACGCCTAAACCACTGAACCAATCATCCTGAAATTTTGCATATACTTTGACAGGTGTACAGAAACGGACATAGGCTACCTTTTATCCTGAAAAAAAATACTGTTCCCGAGGAAAACAACAATAACGTTCTTATGATAATAGATAGCGCCACGTGTCTTTCGAATATGTCAAATTCCAAAATAACGTGAGCGAAGCCGCGGGCAAAAGCTAGTTTAGGTATAAAAACCTAACTAATCAGATATAGTATAGTTGGTCTATCCATACAGATATACCTACTTTTGTGTTTATAATATTACTGTTTAGCTAATGCTAAGCCATATGGTCTGTTAACGATTGTCAATCATTTTTGACAGTTTTATTATGATTGTTACAATGCAATCGATAGCAGACTAGCATAGATTTGCATACATACATAGGTAGACAGATGAGTATTACACTCAGATTTTACTAGCGGTACTTACTCTTAGATCACACGCAATAGAGGGTGATAATTTCTTGATAGAAAAACCAAATAACGCTTTGCACACCCTGGCAATCCAACCCAAAACAGTTGCAGTCAGCATAAATTTGAAACAGACATTAATATAAATATTTTAACTTATTATGATATCGGGAATAGTCTATTGCGATATAAATTGCTTATCAATAAATAAATAGAAAAACAGACAAAGTAGGACTATTCCGTACTTGCAAATATACAGTATATAGGTAATACTATAATACTAAGGTAATACCAATTCATAAGTTAGAAAATTAAAAACAAAAAAAAACTAAAAACAATGAGGATACACAATTATAAATAATTGCATATTGGAACACCATTTTAAGTAAATTATGAATTTTAGGAGAAATGCCTTCATACATATTTACAAAACAACACATCAAACAATAGGTACATAGAAAACGCGCAGGCGCTTTGCATATTCTATGTACGGTTTGATGCGTTGCTTTTTTAAATATGTAGGCGTTTTTGATCTACATATACTTTTTAGGTAGTTAACTGCAATGAGTAAGTACTGTTGTTTTACCAATGAAAATCAAGATTCTCTGAAATCAACTATGAATAATACTCTAATAGATACAATGCTTAAAGACTATTATCCTTGTTATTGGTAAATATGAATAAAACTAGCATAATGGTATTTAGAAATCGCGTCAAAATAAAAAAAAACAAAAAAATATTTATTCATGTTAGGTTACAAGGTAACACTTATGAATGTCAAAGTTACACTAATGTTTTTCTGTGAATTTACATTTACTGCCACGTTCAGCAACGCAAGGGTGTAGGTCTCATGAGAAGAACGGGCAAGAAACTTATGGCCACTCTTTTTAATCACCAAGTTTACAATAAAATTTTGTTTACAAATCATAACTGTAAGGTGCTGCAACCATTTCTCCATGAATTACTACTGAACATACTCAAGTATTTAATAAAATTTGATGGTAGCCTCTAAAGCAGCAGTATGGTAAACAGGAGCATCCACTTACATGTACATAAATAATCAAGACAAGGCATGATTGTAGTCCGTAGTTTAACTAACTGTTTAAATAAAAATGTAGTAAGTAAATTATCGAATTCCACGAAACCATGGTCGACAGGTCAAGTAGCACCCGTTCACGAGTACGACGCATGGGTCAGCCATCGCCCCCCTCGCCATATTGAAGGGAAGGGAACGACCCGGTCCATGACGCCACCACAAGCTATGACATTTGAATGAGCATGACGGTCCTTGGCATGCGAACTCAGAATAAGACTCAAAAGAAAACTTTACGGAACTGTCCAGGATCACGAGTTGCCTTCATTGCACATTACTCTTGATTAAAATACGACTGAGTGTAACAACAATGTAAATTCTAGCTTAAACAAGATGTAACATTACCAGTGATCGGAGTAGGTAGATTGATTTTTGGTACTTGTATCATAAATGCACACAGAAAGAATAACATGGATAAGCCATTTTCCCGGAAAGTAATTCCGGTATTTCCGGATTCAATTAAATATTGTTAATGTTGGTAGTGATATTATTCCTACTCAATTCAAAATTTAAAGGAAGGTATCAAAACTAAATTAATTCATTATTTATCTGTTGAATAATAAAAACAATCGAATTCCGATCGAAGCTTTAATTTTTATTTTTTTATTTTTAGCCTTTTATGGCTAGAACTTTTATAGATAGACATAAATTGTTGCACTTAAATTTAAATATTTTCATAGGGGTCATGGTAATTTGCATTAAGGGTAGAATAAATGACGGGGCCCCATAGAGGGCCAATGCCTGCTGGGGTCGTGAGACTGTTCTAAGGATGCACCACGACTCTGAAACGTAAAGGGCATACGAAGGAACAGGTTGATTTTAGTCAGATTTTAGGACCAAAAAAAAAAGGGGTAGAATAAAGAAAAAAGATAAAAATCAACATTGTTTATTGTTAAATATGTACATTTTACATTTATTCACATTTTTAATCTTCATCGATTACAATGTCAGCATCCTGGTAATCCTGATCTTTACAATTAAAATATATAACTATGAGTTTCTCTATATTTTCTATTTTCAACCTATTTCTTTTAACATCTAAAGTCCATTTATAAATGGAAAAAGACCGTTCTACATCTGACGATGTCAAAGGAGTAAATTTTAAAAAAGGTATTAAATTATGTGCTTCATTTTTTTCAATGGCCTCACTATATTCTCTAAGTGTGTCTAAATCTGGGTTTCGTTCCATAACACGTTCTATTTTATTTTTTATATTTTCTGAATTGCACTGATTTATAGCATCTCTGACGTTGTCAAATGCTAAAAGTGAATCTGTCAACGATAAATTATCCTTTTGCAATTCTTTTAAAGACAAATGAATTATAAAATAATTGTCTTTAATGTAATTTAAATCTTCTTTTAAATTTTCTTTTTTTATAATATTTTTTGCCTCTCGAATAGATACCGCATCAGAGCTGCTAAAACAAGATAATACTTCTTTTATTTTTTCAAAGTTTTGAGCGTAATAAAATGCTGCCTCTAACCAAGTGCCCCATCTTGTAACAACTGGTTGGGGAGGTAGCGGCAAATCTGGATATTTTTCTTTTAAAATTTTGACTCTACTTGGGGCTTTCAAAAATACCTTTTTAACATTTGCTATTAAAATGTTAACATCGTGATATTCTAACCTAATTTGCTCAGATACGCGATGAAGAGAGTGCGCCAAACATGTTACGTGCTTCATTTCAGGTAAGTATTGTTTTAAATTTCGTCCTGCAGACAGCATATATGCAACGCTATCAGTGCAGAGGACAAGAATGTTACCTACCTTCGATTCAAAAGAATCTTCCCAAAAGTTTTCCAAACATTCTAACGCAAATTGCGTGATTGTTTGTCCATTAACTACAGTTAGCATTTTACATGCTACCAAATAAGGTCTAGTCAAATTGCTAGGATGTAATGGTTTTATTAAAAAATGGACTATATAGCGACCTAAAAAGTCTGTCGTTTCATCTAATGATATCCATAGTTTCTCATTTTTATAATTTTGCCGAATCGAATTGATTTTATTCTTAAAAAACTTGTCCAAGTAAACTTTCCGTAACTGTGATTCATCTGGCAGAGTACGATTAGAACACGTACAACAACAGGTACTACACATATATTTTTTAAAGAAATCTTGAAAAGTAGTATTTTTCATCTGAGACCACGGAATATTGCACAAAATGAGAAATTTTATAAGATCGAAATAAAATTCCTCTTCGGGCCGCTTAAACTTTCCCTGGTGTACTGCTCCTTCGATATGTCTTTTAACGTTTCCTTTATTTATGGTTTTCAAATGGCTTTCACATTTTGAACAGTATGTTGTACCACTAGCGTGATCGTAAAGTAGTTCGGGGTGACCGGATATCCATTTTTCTACAGTTTCAGCCTTGAAGTTTGCCATATCTGAACTTTGTTTTAGAGATGGAACCTCGTATATATCACCTAAAACAAAGACATGAAAAAATTACATTTTATTTAGTTTATTTAGCTTACTCCGTTTGTTTTATTTTTCGTGGATCAAATTTAGTCATTGAAATTTCACCCTCTTCCTGTCAACCGATTGATCTAAAATTTGGTATTCGCCTTTGATTCTGGTGACAATACAATTATGTATATTCAATATTATTGTCAATCCAAAATGGCTGCCGCTACAAGATGGCGGACAACTTATTTTTTTTTTCAATCCCATCAATATGGGTATCAAATGAAAGGGCTTGTTACGTAGAATATTTTGTAGAGAAGTAGATAAGGCCTATAGTAATTTATTTTACCAATACATTGCAAGAGGACACAGGGCATTCAAATTATATACGGATTCCAGTAAAATGTCGGTTAATAGTGGAGTTAGCTGAATTGCGACTACATTACTAGAATATCATAATTTTGTTTCGCACTAAGCTCACTGGTTCATACTCTATTAAAGATTTTAACAATATTAAGACTCATGGTATGTTCAGCAGGTTCAGCGAACAAACACAATACTAAAAATATTCTTATAGTACATCCAAACATGCTTTATACTCCTTGTAACTAGTAAAATATTACTTACCAAAGCTTGGTTTAAATATGTAGATCCAATTCAATAGTGAAAAATCTGAGTCCGTATATTCGAGCCAAATCGTGGTTTAGAGCAGATTCCAGAAGTCAGTATGTACACAAGCCAGGGCCAAGTAACGTTTTCACAACACAGTAACAAACAAAGATGCGCACTCTACGAACCGAAGTAAGCGAGTGAGCTACCTGGCATGTCGTCGGCGGGCGTACGCATTGTTCTGATAACCGGTTATTGTACCACCCATGACCCTTTGTTCTGATTGGTCGTTGGGTTTTGTCAAATCGTGACTGTGTGCCGTTAAAAAAAATATGAAGAATAATAAAGAATAATATTGCTCATTTTATTACAATTCCTACCTTTTTTTTGAGGATGGCAAATCATCAAATGACTCCTTCCACTCTGGCAGAATAAAATTCCTACATAAGTTCCGGTTTTTTTTTAATAATCCACCAATTCCGGAGGAATGTCCATATTAATATATACGTTTCGGATCAATGACCCCATTTCAATCTACCTACTCCGATCACTGAACATTACACAAAAAAATAATAATATATATATATATATATATATATATATACTACAAAAAAAATAATTTTAGTATTTGTCATTTAATGTTTTGAGGCAAATATTAGTGCCATGGATGTTTGTCATTAAAATAATTATCTATATTATAATATGCTTTAGAAATTAAGCAAGTTTTAATTTTAACTTTAAATGTATTGTCTGGTAATTTTAGAATATTGGTCGGAATTTTATTATAAAAACGTATACCAAGACCCATGAAGGAACCATGAACTTTATGTAGACGGTAGAATGTAACACATAATTTATATTTATTTCTAGTATTGATGTTATGTATGTAGCTATTTTTTATGTATAAATGTATATTATGACGGACGTGCATAATATTAAAATAAATATATTGTGATGCTACAGTTAAAATACCTATTTTCTTAAATTTTTCTCTGAGCGAGATTCTAGTTCCTAATTGATAAATAGCACGCACAGCTCTTTTTTGCAATATAAATATACTTTGTATATCAGCTTACCCCATAATAATATTCCATATGACATAACGCTGTGAAAGTAAATAAAGTAAACTAATCTGGCTATCAACGTCAGTTAATCCACGGATTTTTCTAATGGCGTAAGCGGCCGAACTAAATTTCGCTGAGAGATAAGATATGTGCGTGAAAGATTATTATGTATATTGGGACGAGCTAAAAATAATAGTCGTACTAAGGGGCAAAGTATTTATTTATTTAAAATTTCAGGTAAGTGAATTAGCTAATATATATATATATTTATTTGTAAAGGAAATACACAAATTTTTAGTAATCAGTTTATTCTAGCAATTTATTTTATAGACATAGGAATATTATATACTTGTATTGTACCATAAATTAGTTGAAGTATACACATAAATCACATAACAGAAATATATTAGAAATGATTTACTAAAAATACATAAAAGTTAACCAGCAAGGTAAGGTTACTTAACGAATGTGCCGAGTACGGCGGAGCGACGCTTTTATAGTTGGTGGTAAACAAGTGACGTCACATCGTACGATTTTAATACAGACTTGTTAATACTTGCATTTTAACATAAAACTATTATAAAAATAGAGTAAATATTTTGAAATTAATTAGTTCAATTACATACTTGGTCTTACAATGGCATAGTTAGTAAACAAGTCACGTTAAACCGTTAAATATGATGTTATAGAAAACAACAATGAAAGAACACAGTTTAAACTTAGGTTATAAAGATAATTTATAAGATTTTGATAAGAAACTGTTGTAATGTTGTGTTTCACATGTAAACAAGGTTATAATTATTATAGGGATGTTGTTTTTTGTGTCCAATTAATGAAAAATATTGAAATAATCTATCATGCGCACCCCACTGTAATTTTGAATCAAGTGTAATGACCAGAAACACTGTGGATTCTATTGCTTCCAGTACCTCACCGTTCAATGTTATGCTAGGACCAAGATGTTTTACATTAGGCAGTGTGAATTTAACACATTTTGTTTTTTTGGCGTTCAGTACTAAATTATTTAAAGTAAACCATTTTGTTACTTGAATCAATGCACTGTTTACTTCGTCAAAATGGTCCTTATTCCTATTTACTTTAAATATTAAAGAAGTATCATCAGCAAACAGTACAACAAACTACGTATTGATCTTAGAATAGAATACTTGGACACCAAGATAAAAGAAGTAGAGGTTAAACATTTTTTAGGATTCCGTGTAATATTGCAATTTAAATTGGAGGGCACATATAGAGCATACAAACACAAAATTAAAAAAGTTCCTTTGCGTTTTATGTGAAATCGTCACTACGATATGGCGTGATATTTTGGGGCAATTCCACTGATTGGGAGACTTTAAAGCGCAAAAACAATGCGTAAGGGCAATACTCAGACTTAGAAAAACGGACAGCTGCAAATCACACTTCAAGTCCTTACGACTGCTTACCAAGTTTTTAATTATATTAGAAGTAGCCGTTTTTATAAAAAACAATATAGACCTATTCGAAACGTTGCATGTCAAACGACATCAGTATAAAATCAAAACCATACCTGATAGAAAAATAAATATAATAATAATATAATATAATGATAAAATAATAAGACTAAGATGGTAGTTTAGATAAACTACCGTCTTAGTCTCCCCGTGAACATGGCTGCTGAAAAGCAATCGAAACGTCGGGGAAAGTGTAAACACAAATATAAATAGTATAATAGTATCGTAACAGTATAAATAGTTTTATTAGTTTCAATAATATAATTAGCTTAAGAATTAGTAAAGTTTAATAGTAATAGCAGTGTAACAATTTTCAAAATTTTGTTATAAAGTCTCAAATAAACAACGCGATAAAATCCGTATATAGTAGTTTAATTTCAATGAATAACATTCGCGTAAACAGAAGACAATATCACATTATGTTTTAAATTTAAAAAGTTTTGTTGTACTATGTCCAATAATTATACATTAATCTCAAGGGTAGTATTTAACTGCACAGCAAAAAAAAGACTAATTGCGCAGCAAGAAAAGCTAATTGATCAGCAACTCATGGCCAGCAAACTTTAAAGAGATCAAACTAAGTCGACGGAGCTCCGCTTAGCGGGGCTCCTACTTTTGGGTGGGTTTAAAAAAAGGAACCTAACATAACCTAACACTTACGAGACTGAATGCAGTGATTTGAGGCGTATAGATTCTCGTTATGCTGTGCAATATTTGCTGACCAATTAGTATTTTTGCTGATCATTATATTTAATCCCTAATCTCAATACATATGAATATCAAAATTAAATAACGTCGCTCCGGTACTTGTCTGGCTGGGAACATTCCAAGTAATTATGTTAATCTCGTGTTTCTCAAACAAACGAATGTATATTCTTATGAGAAATAAATGTCTTAAGCCTTAATATTTAACTTATTGTTATTTCTCAATTTTTCTCACAATTAATAATAACAGTGTTTTTTCTCTTTTTTATATATTGTGATACTGATAATACATTATAATAAATAATAATAATGCATGTTGTGACGCCTTAAAATGTTGTGCATTTAGCCTTAATAGTTTTATTTAGTCACGTAGAAATAATAAAACAACTCCTGGCTGTCCAATTAAATCACTACATATTATAAAACTAAGTGCCCCGCCGCGCCGCGACTGTCTGTTCGTGATAAACTCGAAAACTACTGAACGGATTTTCATGCGGTTTTCACCAATATAAATATTATTATAATAATAATATATATAATAAAAGTGATTCATGAGGAAGTTTTAGGTGTATAATTTGTTAAGGTGTACCAGTGCGAAGCCGACGCGGGTCGCTAGTAAATAAATAAATAAATCCGTCACAAAAGCAGCGTGACGCTCTCTTGGACTTTAACCCAAAAATTTATATTTTTGCGGAAAATGCAAGGTTATTAAAATGTATGAGGAGAACGTATGAATATTTATGCATTATGCTATATTATAAATAGCGACAGTCTTTTTATTGAATGTAAAATAAATAAATAAAGTACGGTATGTAAAGGTCGGTGAATCTAAATAATTAGTTTTTTTGAATATTCCTTTTATTTACATATTTTAATTATTGTTTTCCTAGCGACCCGCCTCGTAGTTTTTGAGATTATTGCGAACAGACAGATAGACAGACGCGGCGGGGGCTCGCAAGGGTAGTAAAAAGTCTCAACAAATTATACAGCTAAATCTTCCTAATGAATCACTGTGTCTATTGGCGAAAACCATAATATGCAAATCGGTTCAGTAGTTTTTGACTTTATCGCGGACAGACAGACGCAGCGGGGGACTGTGGTTTATAATAATTATGTAGTGAAGTGAAAGGAAATCCCCTAGTGTTCGACACGCGGCGGGCATCGCTGCGGCGCACGCTCTATTTCAAGCAAACGCGCGTAAAATCGCTTCTCCGTAAACGGTTACATATTTTAATATCTAAACGTATTCTAACTATTTTCAAGATAACTACGGTCGATTCACATATGTTCATAACGCATATTTGTCAACTCAAGCACTGTTTTACTTACTTAATTTTGATTAAACTAAAATTAATCGCACTAACGAACGATTAATCTAATGATTTTTTAAGATATTGGATATTTCGACTATGTATGAAATACCTAATGGACGACTCGCCTACAGTTTATTAATACTGCGCGCTGGATTGTTTTAAAGTGATGGGTAGTTACAATATTACAATATCAATGTCTTTACACGTTACGTGTACACATTTTGTGTTAAACTGAGTACAAATTGTCATTAATATTGTAATGATGGCTGAAAACGTTGTTCAGAATAGCTTACTTTCTATCGGTGTGTCTGTCTACTTTTCTATCAAAAAATAGTTTCTGGCGCTTCGCCGGTCGCTGCCGCGGCACGCTCGCTTCGGTCGCTCGGCTCGCGCGTTGTTGGGGTCACAGTTCTAACCTAACCTAACCTACTTGTCTGGTAGCATCTCGTTTCTGGTAGCAATTTGATTATCGAGTAAACAAATGTATGAATATAGACATTATGATTTTCAATAATATGGATAAAAACACTTATGATTAAGAAATTTATAAAAACAAATGTTAGAATACAAATTTTGTGTGTTTTATTGACCATAGATAAATCAACAGTAGGTGAATCGTCCGTTACTTCAATCAACCTTAGGGTAATTAATTGTAGTTGAATAAACCGTAGATGAATTGTTCTTTATAGATTTCGTTCATTAGTTATTACAAAAATCTGTGATCTTTAGGTATTTTAAACAGTAGGTCTTTTGGCCGTAGTTAGCTTGAAAATAGTTAGAATACGTTAAGATATTATAATATGTAACCCCGTAAACGCACTCATACAACGTCATAATATGTTTGAATTCAGTGCGGGCCGCGCTGCCGCACGCGATGCGTGACGCCCCGCATCTCCGTAAATGAGGCCTAAATGAGGCCTTACGCTTGCGAGCGATGACGACTCCTGCTGGGCGACGCGCGCCCCGGCACGATTGGCTGCATACTTAGTGCATGCATGTCTTTACAATCATAATGAAAAAACATGTACTTCAAAATAAGCTATGCCGCGAGTGCAACGGATATCATAATACTTTGCTGCACTCAGCATTTGCGAAATGCAATGTGACATCGGCCGATGCGTTATCAAGGCCTGCGGCAAACAATAAGTCAGTAAACCGACGAGTTAAGCAAGTAAATAATAACTCGCACGTGACCCAGCAAAGTGACTTACGAAATTACGAGTACAAGATAGTCGATCGACAAATTAAGGAGTGAAAGCGAAACAAACAAACAAGCACTTTTTTCTGGATGAAAGGTACCCTACGTCCTTTTCTGTTTCCCCAACAACGTTGATGCGAAACTTCATGATGATCGGTCCAGTAGGTTAAGGCGTGAAATCGTAAGAAACAAACAAACAAACTCATACTCGCATTAAAATATTAGTTAGCACAAATTAGAATTTATCAGATCAAAAGTATTATTTTGATCTGACACGTGTCCTTGTATAATAGGTAATCTCTAGAACAACTAGACCAATTCCAAAACTGCTTTCGCTAATAAAAAACTACATTATTTTTGAGTAACGTAGGGTATATACTATGGTTTCCGGTGGAACGCGAGAGGAGCCAGGGACAGAATATCGTTTTACCATATTTATATATACGTCTACTTTCGCAATCGTACTTTATAGTTCTTGAAGATATTTTTTAATGTCATTCTTATTTATATTTATTACAGATACATCGAAAAATCCTCAACTATGGCATGGAAGAAGGGTGCTATACAAGAATGGCTACAATCAAAAGGAATATCTTTTAAAGATAGTGAGGTAAAACGACAATTAATAGAAAATTGAATGAAGTAAAGGAAGATTATCAAAAATACGTCATAGACGAAATGGCAAAACAAAAAGGTGTCACTATAATATTACGTCTTATACCCTATCATTGTGAGCTAAACCCTATAGAGTTAATTTGGGCAGACGTGAAAGGATATGTCGCCAGACATAATACCACATTTAAATTTGAAGACGTAAAAAATTTATTAACAGATGGATTGGAGGAAATTACCGTGGATAAGTGGGTTAACTGCGTTGAATATACAAAAAAGTAGAAAATAATATGAGAGGCCTAGATCACAATATAGACAGACAAAACAGTGGACTAATTTATAATTCATGTGTCAGATACTGACACATCGGAATCCAGCTCTGAGAGCGAGGATTCCTCCTAAAAGTACAACAAGTGGCTTGTTGCAGTTGATTTCTTTTTCAGTAATAAATTAATAATACAATACGTGATTAGTTGTCCACATGAATGAAGTCGCGGGCACTGCTAGTATTATTATGTGTATAGCTCTTTATTGAAATTAAACTACTATATACGAATTTTATCGCGTTGTTTATTTGACACTATTACAAAATTTGAAAAACTGTTACACTACTATAATCACTATTAAACTTTACTAATTTTTAAACTAATTAAATTATTAAAACTATTTATATTATTACTATACTATTATACTATTTATATTTATTTTTAAACTTTCCCCGACGTTTCGGTTGCTTTTCAGCAGCCATGGTCACGGGGAGACTAAGATGGTAGTTGTCTCAATGTTCCAGTGTAGTTATTTCGAAGTACCCGAACATAATTTAGTCATGGGTGTTTCTATTTACGCAGAATGAACTCAAAGTATCATGAAGTCTAGCTGTTTAATAGTGATTATAGTAGTGTAACAGTTTTTCAAAATTTTGTAATAGTGTCAAATAAACAACGCGATAAAATCCGTATATAGTAGTTTAATTTCAATGAATAACATTCGCGTAAACAGAAGACAATATTATGTATAGCTCTTTGGTAATTAATACATAATTAATGCATCCCACGGTTTTAATCCCCTGTCTGACCATGACGACATGACATGTCGGGGAAAGTGTAAGCATAAATATAATTAGTACATATAGTAATAGTATAAATAGTTTTAATAGTTTCAATAATTTAATTAGCTTAAAAATTAGTAAAGTTTAATAGTAATAGTAGTGTAACAGTTTCTAAATTTTGTAATAAAGTGTCAAATAAACAACGCGATAAAATCTGTTTAGAGTAGTTTAATTGCAATGCAATGCATTCGCGTAAATATTATGACCATGAGTTGTCTAGAAGACCTTCACCACGATTCACAAGCGACACTACTTTCTGTCGTTACGGGAACATTGTAAGTGTCGTTATTGTAAATTATGTATACAGTTGTAGTGGGTGTGAATAATAATAATATTCTACCACACACACACAACACCATCTAGCCCAAACTAAGCAGAGCTTGTACTATGGGTACTAGACAATGGATAAACATACATATACACTTTTTTTATAAATACATACATATTATACATAGAAACACCCAGACCGAGACAAACATCCATGTTCATGCACACAAATGTTTGACTTGTGCGGGACAAGAAATGTGTCTTTTGAATGACCGCTATTGCCATCTTATTTGGCATAGACTTTAGTACAATGTTCATATAAGACTAGCTTCTGCCCGCGGCTCCGCCCGCGTGGTTGTCTTTTATTTTTGTAATTTATAGACTATAGCCGTTTTGTCCATTCCACTTACATAGATCATTTTTGTTTGTAATCAGGACCCAATATACCAATTTTCATACTTCTAATAATCAGGACCGAATATACCAATTTTCATACTTCTAAATCCACAAGTGAGAAAATTTCCATACAAACTTTACCCCCCCATTTTACCTTTTTAGGGGGAGTTTTGTCCATTTTACCTACACAGGTCATTTTCAATTATAATCAATAACTTGTATACCTATTTTTATACTTATAAGTCTAGAAATGAGCAAGTTCCATATAAACTTCACCCCCTATTTCACCCCCTTAGGGGTGGAATTTCAAAAAATCCTTTCTTAGTACACCCCTACAAATTAAAACACACATGCTCTCCAAATTTCAAGTTCCTACGACCAGCGGTTTAGGCTGTGCGTTGTCTCAAAGTCAGTCAGTCAGGACATCTTCCTTTATATATATAGATATAATTATATGGGACGCAGAGAACTGCGCCACAATAAGGAGCTCTGGAAACCGAAGTGAACATGGACGAATCAAGGATACTCAACGCATAGATAATATATTACTGTCAATCAACGATCAAGCCATCTTCGTGTGATTGGCTGCTGACAAAGAATTACTGATCGATAAATTGTTATAGGTAGTATCACAAGAAATATTAATTTAAACATGCATATTTGAATGTAAGATCATGCATGACTAAATTGATCGCGAGAATTAAAAAAATAATAATGCTATTTGCCTATGAGGGTAAGTATCTTTGACATAGTTTTATTATATGATAGTATTTACAGTTTAAATATTAGTGCTAGTAATGAGATCTTAGCATCAGTAATAAAATATATTTTGAGGTTACGGTCCGACGTAAACACGGACATCTGCCACTTGTCCGTTTATATGTCATAACTTTTGCAGATGTCTCGATCTATGAATGTATTATTTATTGTTTTTATGAGGAAATTCATGGCTTTAACGATTTTTACGTATATGTGTATGTTTATCCATTGTCCATGTTTATCATGTGTACCCATAATGCAAGCTCTGCTTAGAATATTATTACTATTTTCTTTAAATAGCACACTTGAACAGATCTGCGCCGATGATGATGAGAAACATTATAATCCAAATGCTAGTCCAGCTAAATTATCTATTTGTCCTCGATCGCGCTCTATTACACCCCTACATGTTGTTTATTTCGTATGGAACAGAATCACAGTTGCCAGAACCTATTCCTAAAGTTGATGTTATACGTTCATTCAGTGCACAAATCACTTCAGCATCCATTTTAGTCACAGCTACTAGTGCAACACCATCGCAAGTGGCGCTTTCAGTGAATGCTCTTCACCTTCATCAACAGTTAGGGCTGGGCGAAAGAGACGTAAATTTGACGTTACAAAGAAAAGGAGAAAATGCAGAAAAGAAAATTGGTTCGATACAAGTAGAAAATTATTGCTCAATCTTGGTAAAAAACACTTATCACGAGATGGTAAAGAATAAAAAGAAAAGGATATGGGGTTCCCATGCAAAAACTGCAAATTGAAGTGTTGCACAAAAATAAGTAAAGTTAAAAACTGAAGATAAGCAAAAATCGCAGAAAATCTGCTCGAATATCGCAGCTGCTACATTTGATTTCTAGAAAATCCTAAACTGTGCTCATGGTGAAGTTAGTTCGTTTTATTATAACAGAAAATTATCGGTTTATAACTTTACAGTGTTTGATATGGGTCTAAAAAAGCCATTTGCTACATGTGGGATGAGACAACCGCTAGAAGAGGGTTAAATGAAGTTTCCGGTGCTTTTACAACTAGGTACATAAAGAGAAAAAGCAAAGAGGGAGTAAAGGATATACGCTTATGGTCTGATAACTGCGGAGGGCAAAACCGTTACCGTATAGTTTTTGCTATGTATTTACGTCACCAAAAATTTTGGCGTTCGCATTTGTCGTAGATTTTTAGAAAAGGGTCATACGCAGCAAGAGGTTGATAGCGTCCATGCGTTAATCGAACGACCCGCCAAAATTAAAATTATTTTCTCGCCGCAAGAGTGGTATACTTGCGTACGATGGAGTAAAACAAACGATCAACCCTACTAAGTTGTAGAGATAAATTAAAATGATATCTTAGATTTTAAGTCAATTCTTGATCAGCATAAATGGGTAAAAAATGAAGATGGGACAAAGTAAAATGGTGTTGTAACATTGTTGATATTGTTAAGTTTAAAGTTTTATTTTATATTGTGATTATTTTTAATTTTATATGCCAATTGTGCCTTCAATAATTGAGTGATTAAAAATAGTCTAATAAACCGTAAATTTCGAAGGCTAATACTGTTTAAAAAGGAAGACATTATGTAATTAAGAGAGTCTATTTTGATATATTTTTATTTTCTTTAATAGTTGGTTTATATTGTAATACCTACTCAAAAATACATTTCATCGTTATTTTCTTTAAGAAAGACTTATTTAGAATAAATAATAAATAAAACATAGTAATACAATGCATTTTTGTTTAAAATATATATTTTGCGGGGTTTGGGAACTAAATAACTTTGTTTATTAGATATTTTAGATGGAATAGGTGCTTTTTATATCACGTCGTATAAACGTATAACAGACAGATGTCTTCTTCTACTTTGCTGCCGTCGATATTACAACTAGCTGTCCCGACAGACGTTGTCCTGTACACACGAAAAAATAAATAAAAAAAACAAATCTAAACCATTTTCGAATCCACTTGAACACACACAAAAAATTTCATCAAAATCGGTGCAGCCGTTTAGGAGGAGTTTAATTACAAATTCACGCACATAAGATTTATATATATAAAGGTTATCTTATGTCACCTCAAAATGTCTCTTTAACCTTTAATGTATTTTTTTATAAAACAGGTGTCTTAATAATCAACTAGTTGGTAAAACGAAATAAAAAACCGGACAAGTGCGTGTTGGATTCGTCCACAGAGGGATCCGTACAAATATGACACGGTTAACTCAATTCAAAATTTGGACCGCCGCCTTTCCTTGTGTAAAGACCCTGTTTTTTTAATGATTTAATTACAAATCTATAGTTTTCAGATTTTTCCCTTGTAGTATAAGACGGTATTACTTGCCAAATTTCATAGTTCTACGTCAACGGAAAATACCCTATAAATTTTGATTCCCTTGAGAGTGTCGAAATATACGTTTCTTGCGGCATAAACAGCCGTATCTTTTTTTAAGTTAACTTAGAAGTTTGATTTTTCACAGCTTCAAGAGACTGTAGACCTGAGTATATAATTTTAATTTAAACTCGATACCTCCACGCGTTTCCGATATAAAGGGCGTTGACAGACAGACAGACAGACGGACGGACGGACAACAAAGTGATCCTATAAGGGTTCCGTTTTTTCCTTTTGAGGTACGGAACCCTAAAAACAACCGAGGCCAGCATTATTATTGGCAAAAATTTTAGTCCGTATATAGTAGTATGATATGAGCAAACAGCATTACTTGCACGCGAAAAATCTAAGACCAATATAACGGCTAATGTAACAATTGCCGATGAGCTATCAAGTCACAACTGATAAATTTTATAAAAAAAAAATAATTCGCAGAACAATAAGATTACGCAATTTATCACTTGTGAGGAATCGTGAATATTCTGCCCAATGACAGTGCCACTCTACTCGTATCTGCATATAAAATTCCATTTTTGATGCGCATATTATCTATTTATACTTTGTAACCCGTGCTTAAAAGAACAGAACCGCAGCCGAAGTTCCAGATTTTAATGACGTAAGACGTTAACTCAATAAAACAAGACTGCACATAAGATATCAGAATAAAAACGTCGGTCGATGCAGACAGATAGTTCTTTTCAAATTGCTGGTGTAAAGTTAAATCTTTCTCGTGTGATAAAAATATTTACTGTTTAACAGTATTTGGTAAGTACATTCTCGTTTTAAACGTCGATACTATATTTATTTTACTTAAATTTGTAAATTTTAGGAACGTCATTTTTGTGGCCCTGAATCGGATAGGTATTCTATTTGTTAGCCTTTCCAGGCTCACAAAAATTTAAGAGGAAGGTATAGTGTGAATTTATTATTTTATACTAGACCCAAGTTGAACTATAAGGTTGTTTTTATAGGTACTGTTACAGTTATATCTTATGTCTACTAAGTTTCAAACTTTATGGAGTTTTTATCGGTTAAGATATATCATAATGATTCTGTAGCATTACTTACGTTTTCTTTTTTTTTTAAAGGCTTCTCCTGTACTAGGAATAATTAATGTGTCGCAGATGAGGTCTCGGGTTCAAATCACGTGTCGGGCCAACAAAAAGTTATTGGAATTCTGTTATTAAATCTCAATAGCAGCCCGAAGTTAGGAAGTTGGCGGTTTTAGACACCCTCGTGCCTCGGAAAACACGTAAAGCCGTTGGCCCTGCGCCTGGTCTCTGTCCGGTCGTGTCGGATTACCATCCCATCAGATCATGAGAGTTAGGGAACAGAGAGTGCACTTGTGTATGCGCACACGCTTGTGTACTATAATATCTACTGCGCAGATGGCCGTTCTCCGTTAAGATTGGTCGCCGTGAGCGAAATTCGGTCTGGAGAACATTATTATTACTCGGCAACCAGATACCTTGAATCAAACATTGGGGCTATGTATTTGGCAGAGAGGTTAACATTGCAACAATTCCAAGAGAACAAAGCCAAGCTATCGTAAAATGTACGCTACAAAAAATGTCCCTTCAGTTGGCACGCAAATCTGCTTGGCGACTGAAATACATGTAATTTTGGTACTAACCCAGTAGGTATCAGCATTAAGTGCCAAAATCGAATTAGTACTGGACAATTAAAACTGCTAGGAAGGATTAGTAGACAAATAATGCGAATGGGACTAGATGTACACCTTGTTATTGGTATCGATGCGCGATGGCTTGAAAAGCCGAGGTCAAACCTGCAACTAAGTACAATTAAAAAAGCTTATTAGACTAGTATATTTCTAAAATTACGATAGTTTTATAAATAAAGGTTGAAAAGCCCAGGATTTATTTAGGAAAATTGTCTTTGTTTGAAATTGTGTTACAACTGTATATTAAGTTTTGAACTCAATTTTTTAAAGCAATTAATCGCATCTACGAGGACGTGCATTTAGCTCGTCACAGAGTGAAGTTTTGACGTGGTTACAAATGTAACTAATGTCTTTTTAACGTACATATGTTTAAGAATTATATTATCTTTACCTGCAAATTCTATTGTTTAAAACAGCGATATTATATATAATTGTTTATTTTGAAGCATGCATAATTTTTAAGACATTGACAATAAAAACCATTGCACAATTTTTAAACAATAAAAACGGAAAATTTGTTTCGATCACAGTGATGTTTATTTATAAGTATATACTTATCATTTGTTGACTTTTAACCTTTAAAGGCATAATTATGGCTGCTATAGAATAAAATTGCTTTATTACAAGTATGTTGATAATAATAAAATTTTATCAACATACTTGTAATAAAAGATCATAAGACATAAATGTAGTAAAATCGTACGTTTAAAATTTTAGAATTTCTAATTATTATTAATGAATATAATCGGAGACAGTGACGTAATATCAGAGGGCAATTCGAGAAATCAAATCTTTTCAAAATGGAGTTTTAATCTAGTCTCAATGTCATAAATAATGCAAATACTATTCTCCTAATTAAAATAAACGTCAAGAGTGAATATAAATTGCATTAATACAAAAGTTCACGTTAACATACACATGCACACACCACACATACATGCATACAACACATACCACACACACATATACACATACATATACACATACACGTACACAGCATGCACTAACATATTATTTTATTTTATTTTATTGATAGTTACGTAATTATGTTTTTCCTGGGGAAGACACTGTCTCCTGTAACACAGGCCTCGGCCTAGCTCAGAAGTCAGGGCTCCATTTTTTTTGTTGTACTGTACTTTTATTATCAATAACAATTTATTATTATTATTATTATATTATTAGTTCAAACCTTGTAAAAACAAACCTTATATGACCGCCAAAACTCAAATGATTAAATCATTCAGTGGTTTTAATCCAACAGGTTTGAAGAATTGATTCTTACGGTAGGTAACCTATAAAATAACAATAAATAGATTACTAAAATATATAATAATATTATAGCTTATATACTTATGTAGGTACGTACGTACGTAAACAACAACAAATGTATTATTATAACTTAATGAGTCATTTATTATAAATTATTGTACCTATTATTTAAATAAATATATTTTTATTATTATATTATATTATTTATCTTTTGTAACACAATGTTACAAAATATAAATTACTAATTATTATGGGATTTTATTCTCTATAGCTCGAACAAATTGAATGCATTTTTAATGTGTTTTCAAAATTTAATAGGTGTGTGTGTATTATATAGTGATAAAAGCAAAATTTGCGAAAATTCAATATTAAAGATCAATAAAATTGGTAAATGATAGTGTGAGCAAGAAATATTGTAAATAAATATTATATTTAGGTACATGACTATATAATTTTCCATTTACGATTATTAGCATAGTGATTAACAATATCAATTTAAATCCTTTAACTTATTATCGTGAACCTCCGCATCAATAATTATATATATAAATTGTAATCATAACTAATATTATAAAAGCGAAAATGAGTTTGTTTGTTTGTTACGCTTTCACGCCTTAACTACTGAACCAATCACCATCAAATTTCGCACAAACGTTGTCGGGGGTACAGTAAAGGACATAGGGTACCTTTCATCCGAAAAAAAATTACTGTTCCCGAGGAAAACAACAATAACCTTCTTATGATAATAGATAGCGCCACGTGTCTTTCGAATCATGATTGAATTATAATTATTATTACAAACAGAGTACAATCCGAATTTATTGTTAAATTCTAAATTAACGCGAGCGAAGCCCGGGCAAAAGACATTATAAATTTATTAGCCCTGTTTATGAACTATTCCTGCCGGAGAGATATTTTCTTAGTAGGTACTTACCTATACCTACTGAGAGAATGTCTCTCCGGCAGGAATTTTCTTACTAATCCAACGGGAATAACAAAAATCCAAGAAAAGTATGTGACATTCTTAGATATGATTTTCTTTACTGTTCAGACCGCCAGATTACTTTGTACAGTCAAATTTCAAACCACAATTGTTTTATCGTCACGTTGCCCACGATAAAGTAACTCAGAAATAAACTTAATACAAGAACTGAACATATTTTGGTTATAATAACCACTGATAGTGCATCTATGATGTGTAGGCACTTATAATTAACTAGCTGACCCGACAGTCATTGTCCTGTCAATCTAATACAAAAATATATTTCACGTAATTAAATTCAATATCAAAACGTCAATTATCTTTTTTCACAAATACCATTTAAATTTTTGACATTTCTCGTGAATTTATCGTAAATTTTCTTTCATACATTGTCTTGTTCTGACAATTACAAATACAACAAAAGAAACAGACAAATCGGCCGAGCCATTCTTCAGTGATGTTCCGTCATACATATGGCAATTGATCTTTATTTATATAGATATTGAAATAATGTACCTAGTATTTTATTTATATAGATACTAGCTTTTGCGCGCGGCTCCACCCGCGTGGTACCTACATCAATAAAAAGTAGCCTATGTCCTTCCCCAGGTTTTAAACTAGGTATATCTGTACCAAATTTCATCTAAATCGGTTGAGTGGTTTAGCCGTGAAAAGGTAACAGACAGACAGACAGACAGATAGACAGACAGAGTTACTTTCGAATTTATAATATTAGTAAGGATTAAAAGAATGTAGTACACAGAACAGAAAAATAAGGTCTATGTTTTGTGTAGGAAACATTAACAGCATCTACCGGCGAACTACAACACCATTTAATTCATTTCACTCTTAGCACGTATGGTGGCGACATATTATTAAGGTTTGCGGTATGTTCACTCATGTGATCATAGATGGCGTTTCATACACGTTTGGATATTAATTAAACCGGTTATAAATGTTCTTACATTGAAATATCTAGTAATTTACACGGTCTTAATAATTATGTACCTACATAGTTATATAATTATATATTGTTTCCATGACAATATTTTTTTCCCCATTTCGATATCCCACTAATCAACTATACGCGGAGGCTGAATTGCTTAGGATCAGGCAGCTGTATATTGTAGATTTCACAGAACCTCGTTAACCACCTTCACTCACAGCCGTTTTAATCGGCGAATTTACTGGGTTAAACTCAAATGTCGCAAATCGTTTGGACAAAAATCTTTGGGCTTCATTACAAGAAACTTAACAATATTCATAATATAATTAAATTAAAAAGAAAGAATTGCAAGAAAACGATAACAAATTGGCTACTTAATCTAGACTATAATAAAACAGAAGAACTTTTAAAGATATTAGAATAACAATAGACCATAATAAATTAATAGAAAAACAATTATAAACGAAAACACTATCACACACATGCATGCATAGCACTCCACACCACATGGCACCACACCATACTTCATCATACCACATCACATCGCGCCACATCGCACCGTACCACACCACACTTCACCACAGCCACGATTCATCACACCACATCGCATAACATCACAACACATCACACCACATCACATAACATCACATCACATCACACCACATAGCACCAAATCACCCCACATAACCACTTTTACATTCCACTCCACATCTCACCCCTTGTTACCAACTCTAACTAACCATACTACGTAAATTACATAACATATTATTTTTATTTTTATTTTTTTGTTTGTACTTTCATTTCATCTTATTCTATTGTCGAACTATTGTATTTGAATGAAAGAGACTAGATGCCACAACACAGGGAATCCTAGTGTGGGTCTAGGGCTTCAATCCATGTATTGCTTGTTTTTTATGAGACAATAAACTATTATTATTATTTGTTTCTTTTTCACGGGTATATTCCTAATACGTTAGCAAAATACCCGGCCCTTTGGGAGGCTTACACGGAGACATGGGTCCAACGTGAAGAGGCCCTTCAAGAGTTTTAATCAAAGGTGGGATGGAACACCTACAGCGGCACTAGCCGCAGCAGGCGTAGGACTATTGCTACGTATGGATTCTAATATATGGGCTATGGGTATGGGTGTTTGATGGACTGGTATATTGGTAACTATGGATGATAAAACGGCGTCTGCCCTGAATACTCTAATAGCATCAATCGAATGGACAGACGGTGACTCACCAACTCACTAGATGGGCCCCCTAAATAGCCACTATAGGCATACAAGCCAGCAGCAGAGGGCAACACCGGTGCGAGCGGCTAGGGATGTCGAGCGGTGCGGCGCCGGTTTCGCCATCACGGGTCTCGTGAAAACGGAGACCCGGAGCGGGTTTCCCCGTAGTTATGCCCTTGAAAATGACACTTCCACCCCCAAGCATGTAGCTCTAGCGGCACCCCTCTGACCAGCCGATCAAGGCAAGCCAGAGTTGAGATTCCTACGGGCGCTCTTGAAGTTCCACCCCAGCCAACCAGTAACGGTGAACTGGGGACGAGGCCCTCACCGACTCTCTGAGGCATTCAGGACCGCAGTGTCGCCACTCACATTCAGCTCGCCCAGGGATTATTATTATTATTATTAATAGCATAATTATGAAGACAAGGTCGACCGACGACCTGGTAAGGGTCACGGTAAGCGGTAGCGATACGGGTGGTCCAAGACCGGTCTGTATGGAAAACCTTGGGGGAGTTCTATGTCCAGCAGTGGACGCCTTTCGGCTTTCATATAAAGCATTTTACGTTATTTTTAACCGACTTCAAAAACAGGAGGAGGTTCACAATTCGTCTGTATCTCTTTTTTTTATGTTTGTTACCTCATAACTTTCGACTGGGTGCACCGATTTTGATGATTTTTTTTTATTTGAAAGCTGGTGCTACCCGTGTGGTCCCATTTTAATCAAAATTTGACCATTCGATTTGGAGTTATCCTTAATAATGCGTATTTGGCTACATTGATGATGTTCTCGTTTTTGGCAAGGTTCACTAAAAACCGAGAAATAAACAAAATTTTAACAAAAAAGAAAACCGACTTCAAAGAAGAATATTCTAAAACTTGCAAAATGCACTAAAAGGTTTATAAATAATTGCATATTCTTGTGAATAATTAAATTATTGTTATTTTTGGAGTCGGTGTCAGCCGCCCGCGCCGCGTGCTGCGTCTATGTGTGTAATGTTTGTTTAATGTTTTTTTTGTTGATTGTTGTTACAAATATTATTTTATGTTATTTCTTTTGTTAATCTAAGTTTTTGTTAACATTGTATGTAATTTGTTGTAATATTATTAGCATAGATATAAGCGATTTGGTGTATTACAGTATACACCAAATCGCTTATATCTATGCTTAATCTAGTCAGTTTACGTTGCTAATACATCAAGCAATCATAGTGGTGTTTAATGGAAATAATTATACAGATATAGTATATGCGCATTAAGTCCACTACATATTCTAATTACCCCCAAATACAGACACGTATGGATAATTATTATTCGGTTTGATGAATGCATTGTTAGGTGACATGAATTTAGTATCCACTTGCATTGACTGCCTCGGTGGTGCAGCGGTAGTGAGTGCCATTGATGTGCAGGTAGTGAGTGCGATTGATGTGCAGGTAGTGAGTGCGATTGGTGTCATTAGGTTGGGTTCGATTCCTGCGTTGTGCAAATTGTTAATATTATTATCCGTCTAGAGATACTAAGTAGCGGCACAGAGCCTGAAAGCCTGAAACGGCAGAAGGTTTGTCCCCTATTATGTGAGACCTGAAAGAATAGCTTGCGGTTTCTACGTGTAATATACGTCTGCTTACCCTTCGGTTATGTAGGCGTATAGTAATGTTTGTGTGTATTGTAGCTCGTCTCACAATAGTAAACAATACCATAATCAAAAAAGGAAATCTTAACAAAAAGATGCACCGTTTTGGAAATTTAGGGAGGCCAGTATAATCGTTCTTCGCAACAGCGTAATTAAACCATTTATATATTAATGCGAAACTTATTTTGCTTAGTTTGCATGGTCTAAACGATGAACGAGTCTTCATTACATTTATAAGGATGTCAAGTACTGTTTATAAGATAGGTTCGATTTTTTTTATTAGTTTAAAGTAGATTTACTCAATGTCCAAGACACTATACAATTTGTTTCTCTTTTCAGTGACACATCTAACTTTTATAAACACAATGTTTTTTGGTGTGTCTAGACGTGGTTATTACTCATTATATAAAGGCTTTATTTTACTAGTCATAAAATATAAATTTATATAAAAATAAAACTATTATATATTTATTATTATTATTTGTTTCTCTTTCACGGGTATTTTCCTAATACGTTAGGGAAATACCCGGCCCTTTGGGAGGCTTACACGGAGACATGGGTCCAACGTGAAGAGGCTCTTTGAGAGTTTTAATCAAAGGTGGGATGGAACACCTACAGCGGGACTAGCCGCAGCAGACGTAGGACTATTGCTACGTATGGATTCTAATATAAAGGCTATGGGTATGGGTGTTTAATGAACTGGTATATTGGTAACTATGGATGATAAAACGGCGTTTGCCCTGAATACTCTAATAGCATCGATCGAATGGACAGACGGTGACTCGCCAACTCACTAGATGGGCCCCTGAATAGCCACGATAGGCATACAAGCCAGCAGCAGAGGGCAACACCGGTGCGAGTGGCTAGGGGTGTCGAGCGGTGCGGCGCCGGTTTCACCATCACGGGTCTTGTGGAAACGGAGACCCGGAGCGGGTTTCCCCGTAGTTATGCCCTTGAAAATGACACTTCCACCCCCAAGCATGTAGCTCTAGCGGCCCCCTGTGACCGGCCGATCAAGGTAAGCCAGAGTTGAAAGTCCTACGGGCGCTCTTGAAGTTCCACCACAGCCAACCAGTAACGGCAAGCTGGGGACGAGGCCTTCATCGACTCTCTGAGGCATTCAGAACCGCAGTGTCGCCACTCACATTCAGCTCACCACAAGCTGCCCTACGGTTTGTGCGCTTTTATTTAACCTGGTGATACATTTTTAGTTTAAATCACAAGGCGAAGGTGGTAGCTTAAAAACTAGTATACTATGCCCTCCGGTATCGCGTTAGTCTCATGAGGAGATAACGACTGTCCCAGAGGGGTTCATTATTATTATTACTAGCTGTTACCTGCGACTTCTTCCGCGTAGATTTTAACTAAAAAGTGTTTGTCTCCGCGGAACCCAATTTTTTTTTCTAAAATCAAAGTAGCCTAAGTTACTCCTTATAACATCAGCTATCTGCCAGTGAAAGTCCCGTCAAAATCGGTTCAGCTGTTTCGGAGATTAACTAGAACAAACAGACAGACAGACAGACAAAAATTATAAAAATAGATGTTTTCGTATAGGTACCTTATTTACTTTCAAATGCATTAGATAAAAAGCTGTTATTTTGACATTACAAACAGACACTTCAATTTTATTTATTTGTATATATATGTATATTATTATGTACATATATGTATAGATAGATGTATAGATTATATATTCATTACCGCAAAGATTATATTGACATATTATTTTCGCTACACAGCAAGTTATAAAATTGTATAGTTTTGCAGATAATATAAAATAAACGCCAAAAACAAACTAACCGCAGCTTCCTTGGCAGCGGTGTGTCAATAGAGATACTCTTAAGGCTTTTCGTAGATTTAGTTTACAAGAAAAGTCTGGCTCAGTCCGTTATTGTCCACGACTGCCTGCGGGTACGATCGTCACGGCAGACAGCCGCGGTCTGTTTTTGAACTTTCTGTTTTTGTCCTTCGCATGCGTTGATGCGTAGGATTCCATTTATGTTCTATGCTGTTAACGACGGAAAATATTTCGCGCTGTAATTTTTGGTGTTAGGTGGTTAAATGTTGCTTTGGCAGTAAACTTTTGAATAATCACAATAATTATAATGAATCGTGTAGGGCAGGCACTTCACAGACCTCCCCCGTTTTTATAATATAAAAACTTAAAATGCACTAAAAAGTTAATAAATAATTGCATATTCTTGTGAATAATTAAATTATTGTTATTTTTGGAGTCGGTGTCAGCCGCCCGCGCCGCGTGCTGCGTCTATGTGTGTAATTGTGCATGCCAATGTTATGTTATGATTATAGTAAGACATCTCATGTTTAATTAGTTATAAACCTACCTTGGCTGACACCGACTCCAATAATAACAATAATTTAATTATTCACAAGAATATGAAATTATTTATTAACTTTTTAGTGCATTTTAAGTTTTAGAATATTCTTTTATGAAAAATTTTGTTTATTTCTCGGTTTTCAGTGAACATCATCAATGTAGTCAAATACGCATTATTAAGGATAACTCGAAAACTAATGGTCAAATCTTAATCAAAATTAAATGGGACCACACGGGAAGCACCAGCTTTCAAATAAAAAAAGAATCATCAAAATCGGTTCACCCAGTCGAAAGTAACGAGGTAACAAACATAAAAAAAATACAGACGAATTGAGTACCTCCTCCTTTTTTGAAGTCGGTTAAAAATGAATGGTTACATTTTCTTTTATGAAATACAAATTCATTATAGTCTTTATCTCTCTCTTTTTTAAACGGATGGCTTAATGGAAGTGACTAGATTAAGTGGTCGCCACGCTACTGCCGCCGCGCCGAGTGTTGTGGGTTCGATCCTCACACGAGACAAAAATTTGTGTGATCCAAATTTAATTGTTCCTGATCTGGGTGTACTTTTTATCCGTTGTTTGAATGTTTGTAAAGTCCTCCGCGACACAGGAATTATTCCTAGGAATGTATTTTTAAAGAACAAAAAATAATTAAACAATAAAAATTCAAAAATAAAAGAAATTATAAACTGTGATTACATAATTGTTTATTTAATTTGCTCTTGATAAAAAAATAATTATGTTTACTACAGCATCTGCTGTAGTAAACATAATTATTTTATTAATAAAGGATGTTTATCTTTTAACTTCATTCATCTGTGGTTCTTTTACAACTGCACGGATGGCGTAGTGGTTTAAGTGATCGCTTCGCCACTAGCATTGCGCCGAGTGTTATGGGTTCGAATCCCACAGGGGACAAAACTTTGTGTGACACACAAATGGTTGTCCCGAGTATTAATGTTCTATGTGTCAGTTGTTGAAATGTTTGTATAAACACAGGAATTATTCCTAGTTGTCTTGTAAAAAAAGACTAAAGACGAATACATATAAAAAGTTTAACGAAGATATTCGAGATCGAAAATTAAAATAAAGGTACTGTTTTCAGGTAATAAAGAATTGTCATCCATTATGTCTGAGGATTCCAACGTGGCGACATTCTACACTGGTAAATCTGTGTTCGTAACAGGCGGCACTGGGTTTCTTGCAAAGGTTCCTATATTTTAAGAATTTATTCTTATTAGCGGTCGCCTAGTGGTCAAAATTCGACCAAAATTCCTAATTGTTTTATGTTTTTCTCTATTACATAATTATAAATAAGGTATAAGTAACCATTACAAAGAACTGTACGACGTCAGTCAATGTCGAAATACTACGAACGCGATTCGACTGCGTGTGTCAAATGCATGTCTATGTGCGTGTAGTGTTTTTTCATTAATTTAATGTATTTCTAATGCATATTTTATAAAAATATTAAGATCCACCCCTCCTTCTCCATATAAACTTTACCTGTGCCAAATTTTATACTCCTCTGTCCGCGCAATTTTCGTAAAAAGGGGTACAATGTTTTTGCTACACGTATTAATATATAGATTAAAAGGATGAGCTGTCTCTTGATTTAGTCCAACAAGTATTATTTTATTTAATAGATAATTATCTTTATTAAATGTATGTATGTATTTTTACCTGATTTTAAGTAGAGACAATACTTAAAGTGTAAAATGTACGGAAAAGAAAAACAAACGTGACCAAAATGACGTTCCATTTTAAATTATGAAAAGGAGTCATTATGTAAAAATCAGCTTTGAGAATAGCACCCATTGTATTTCTTTAAGAGATGTGATCAACAATTAACCTCTCAACCAATGACATTCACAAAAACAGCGGCGGCCGAAGCACGTAAACAGCAAAGAAATTAAACTGCTCTTCAAAGTGAATCGAAATTTTAGAAAGTACTTATTTTATTAATATTAGTTCACTCAAACTCTAGCAGCTCGACTGAATAAGTATCTACTTCTACAGGTGATCGCATACAAACAGAAGAAAGGAATATAATATAGTTTTTAGTGTTACAACCATTAGTAAATAACTAGCTATTGCCCGCGGCTTCACTCGCGTTAATTTGGAATTTGACAATCAATTCGGGTTGTACTCTGCTTGTAATAATATAATTCGAATTATATATATACAATCATGATTCGAAAGACACGTGGCGCCATCTATTATCATAAGAACTTTATTGTTGTTTTCCTCGGGAACAGTAACTTTTTTCGGGATAAAAGTAAGCCTATGTTCGTTTCTGTACATCTGACAACGTATATGCAAAATTTCAGGATGATCGGTTCAGTGGTTTAGGCGTGAATAGGTAACAAACAAACTAACAAACAAACTCATTTTCGCTTTTATAATATTATAAGTTAGGATTAGGATAGTAAGATATCGAAAAAAGCTTAAGTGTTAATTTATGCTTAATGCCCCGAAATTTGCCTGCGGCAAGTATTTCGGATTTTGTAAGGAGATCATAAGCTACCAGGGGCCCACTATAATCTTATCCCTTGCGCAGGCAGCATAACAATGTATTTAAAAAATGCACCTGGTATTCTAACGCTAATCAAGTGGACTTTCTTGTTCGTATGCAATTCACAATGATACTCTTATTTAAAGTACGTCGATGCCAATTATATTAATATCATACACAGAATTTGCATGGAATAAATCTTCCTTATCTTTATTTTTTTGTAACAAATTTAACGTTTAGTTTTGTTTCAGATTTTGATCGAGAAATTACTCTACAGCTGCAGTGGCATTGATAAATTGTATGTACTTGTACGTGATAAAAACGGTAGAAATCCACGCGACAGGATACCACAAATAATTAACACACCAGTGAGATATTATTTGTTTAATAATAATAATAATATGTATATATCACCAAAAAAAATATTAAATTAATTATATAATTCTATTCTATTCTATATTATATAAAATTGAATTACCACTCACTCACTTAGAGAAATAGAAGTCATACAAGGGGGAGTCTTTGGAAAAAAGTAAATATAGCATCGTATAGAGAATCGTTTAAAAGGCCCGAGATAAATGCCTGACCTTCGAAAGGTCATCTCTCGGTGGTGGTACCCCATCCGATCTCGGAAACGGTGATATCTAAGGGAGTCGTTCTCGAACAAAATCTTCCTAAAACCCTGGCAACTTTTAGGGGGAGTGAAAAAAAACATGGCTTCCATACAAAAAAACATGGCCGCCATACAAACTTTGACCTCTAATATCTCCGAAACGGTTAGAGATAGGCGAAGCGTGTTCGAACAAATGTCATAGAGGTCGACGAGATCTTTCCAGAAAAGGTCATTTTCAAGGTCACTGGGGTCATCGGTAATTTTTGGCTTCGGGGGTTTTTTTGAATCAAACTGTTCGCGGGCCGCTTGCGCGAGCAACCGAGGAACCACGTGAAAAACTAGTTTATATATATAACTAAATATTTATTTACCAAAATAATATTTAGTTTATGTGCATATAAATCCACCCATTATCCACCTTATTGTTTATTGTAAATAAAATAAAACAACTTCACGGGTGACGTAATTGGTTTAAATGGTCGCCTTGCCCCTGCCGCCCAGTGGGTTCGATTCCCACACGGGGCAAAAATTTGCGTGATGCACTAATAGTTATTCCAAGTCCGGGGGTGTTGTTTATGTCCGTTGTTTGAATGTTTGGCAAGTAAAACGCATTACAAGAGCCGTTGCTAAGGCAAGAGGTGTCTTTAAAAAAATAGGAACATATAGGGGACAGGCCACTTATATGCCTGTTAGTAAGTCAAAGTTGTTTACTTAAAGCAGTATCGACGTGGAATAGCAGTAGTCCTACTGTTGTGTTTCGTTCGGTGGGTGAGAGTACCGGAGGCCCAATCACCCCCTTTCCCCCATCCCGCTCCCTTTCCTTCCCATCCTTCCCACGTTCTTTCCTAAAGGGTCGGCAACGCGCAAGTGATGCCTTTAGTGTTGCAGGCGTCCATAGGCTACGGTGACCACTTACCATCAGGTGGGCCGTAATCTTGTTTGCCACCTTAGTTGTACAAAAAACAAAAAGTATGGTCAATGTATTTAAAATACACTTAACATATCAATAAGATTTTGAAACAGTACTCGTTACGGATATAATTTTTTATTTCAGGTTTTTGATAGGTTGAAGGTTAGTCGAAGTGAGGACCTAAATAAAATCATTCCTGTAGCCGGCAACCTTACTCACAAGGACCTTGGTTTGTCGGCTGAACACATTAAGTCTTTAGAACAAGAGGTTATTATAAGGCTATTATATATTATAACACTGTTCTTGTGAAATTAATTAGCATTTATACTTAGAGCTGATGTATTGATTTTTTTGTGAAATATTAGTATGATTTTATGACAAGAAATTCTCAGTGGCTTAGACGTGGAACAAACTCTGGATAGGTACGTGGCAATAGTGCCAGCCATTACGACTAAAATTTAGATGTAATGGTAATTTTAAATTAGATAATACCTTCGAGCGAATACAAATATAAGCTAATACCGCGAAATGAAGATAGTAACACACTTTAAAGTTTGATTTGTTTTATGCATCCGTTATAAATTCAGTATAAAGCAGTTTAATTTCAATGTATAACATAGTAGTATATATTAATCACAGGATATCTTTATGAAATTGGTTTTTCAGTCATACGAACCTGCATTTTACACCAAAATCTCTTAAAATTATTTCGAGAGAGCAAATATTAAATTTGGCACAATATTTCAACGTTAAATTTGGTTTAGATGAACTCTGTGTCCGTATTTCTCAATTCCGAGAGGTAGCCGGTATATTTACAAAGCCATCCAATTATGTTTGAAAATATATTTTCAGGTGTCTGTTGTGTTTCACTTGGCAGCGACGGTCAATTTTAACTTGCCCCTCAAGGATGCCTTGAACATTAATGTTGATGGGACACATGAATTAATTCAATTATGTCATCGGATGAAAAAAATTCAGGTAAGGCACCTAGATTTTGTCAGATAATTATCTATTCTAGCAGCACATTGTATGCATGTATATAACATACATGTACAAGACCAAATGGCTTATTAGTCATTTCGCACGAATCTGTTCCAAGGAATTGTGCGAAATGACAAATAAAAAAAATAGTTTTTTGTGTGGCGATTCGTATACATACATATAATTTAGGTACGAAACGAACCAATCTAAAAAAGAAGGTGTGCGGATCAACACCAATAAATTATAATTTTAAAAAGTGCCGTTTCGCATTTCATTTTTGAACAGATTCGTGCGAAACGACCAATAAGGTGACTAAAGCAGCTTTGGTCATAGTGATAACGACTTGGATGTTTTTATAATAATATATTTTTGTTATAATATAGGTATTTAATAATATATTTTGAATAGTAAAGTTTACCTATGACATAACTCTTGATATCCATAAATTATACTTTTATTTTAAAATATGATGTGCAGCTGGATTCATTATATTAATAATATATTTGTTTTACACAGGCATTTGTGTATGTTTCCACTGCCTTCAGCAATGCAGATCGATACGAAGTCAAAGAAGAGGTGTACCCTATGCCTGTCACGTTAGAAGATGCCAGGCATATTGCTGAACTGCATTCTCATGATAAACAAGTCATAAATAAATTTTTAGGTAAATTTAAGTAACATAATATTTTAAGACAACCTTGCCTCCAGTTTCCGATTGTGTTGCTGTGTGGCATTTAAAGTATGTTAATCTTTTAAAACTTTTTATTATTCTATCTTCAAGCGACTTGTTGACAATTTTGTAATATTGTTTGCAATAGAAGTATTTCAAAACCAAATTTTATCAAAAATATATTAGCAACTGAAGCTAGATATTAAAATGTAAAAAATATAAGTACTTAGCTTTGCATTAATAAAATAGTGTGTCAGACATTATCTAGATAGATCTCTAATAAAGGCCATCAAAACATTCGGATCTTAAATACATATGACCACGCCTTAGTATAGCACCCTAATATGGCATTAGTCTGAACATTTTGGCAAATATTATATACTTAAATAATTAGTGAGATATTGGTTTTAATCAAAACGTCTTAAGAAAGGCAACGTAAATTAGTCTTTGAACAAATTATATGAAACAAAATTAAAAAGTGAGTATTTATATGGATGTGCCACACAAGCAAAAGCTATTGCAATAATTTAAAATGCCGGACGAATCTAGTTACTAACTATATTTATGTATAACTGTTCTAAATAAACTATCAATTAAAGTATTTGCATTTCCAGCGTTTTCTATGAACTCTTTCAAAGTATAAAGTAATTATGCTATAACATAATTAGTTTCGTTCATTTTTGCAGGAAAGAAGCCTAATACGTACACCTTTTCGAAAGCCTATGCTGAAGAGCTAGTACAGAAAGAGTGCTCCGACATACCGGCTGCGATCGTCAGACCGTCTATAGGTAATTATAGAAGTTCTAGGAATCAATTATCAGAGAACTGATTAATTGTTTCTATGAAATAAGGTATATTTTTCTTTGAAAGTTCAATACGGTGATTATTAATTCCGCAAAATTTTGTGAAATCGGCTTATGATGATACAAAGTTTGTCCGCGGTTTTAATACTTTTTAAATAGATAAAGTAGTATTATAGATTCAGTAATAGTGTAGTATTTTTAAATTTTAAGATTATCTATAAAAGTGTTAATAAATGCCTGCCGCTTCTTTTCGCCATCGTCCTACGCGACAGAATTTCCATCCCCATCGTTTAGATCCTTAGTTCCCAAAGTGGTCCAGGTGGACCCCCAGGGATCCACGGAAGACTCGACAGGGGTCTACGTTGGCGTGACAAAAAAGTGAGGGTTCACAATTCGAAAGCGGGGGTCCACAAAATTTATTTGCATTCGATAGTGAAGAACTAAAATGTCGGCTCGACTTCACCTATCAATGTAGGCAGATAATATTTTAAGAACTTCAGCGACTGTTACTTGTAAATACTTGCATAATCCATATTCAATACCAGTGATCTCGAACCAACCGATAACGAAATTTCGGTAGAAAATAACTAAAAAAAATATATTAATCTGTTAAATACTATGTCATTACGAATTAAAATTGTATTCATACAATTCTAAATTATTTCAGTGATATCTTCACTCAATGAGCCTTGTCCTGGCTGGATAGACAGTTGGAATGGTTCAGCTGGGCTCTTCGTAGGTATGCATATCGGTACACTGAAAGTTGTTCTAGGCAGAGGAACAAATGTCACAGATTTAGTACCAGTTGATATTGTTACAAACCTACTCGTCGTTGTTGCGACACAGTGTCGAAAGTTAGTATTCTGAAACTTTAACATACCTATTTGTTTTTCTTACTTTTCAATTGAGTTTACATGTTATTAGTTAGCAAGTCTTTGGCCCGCATGATAATAAAATGCTACCCTTGAAAGACCAGTGATAATACCAGCGCATTACCGATCATGTGAAAAGATTTCGCTGCACTTCTAGTAGAATAGCCAAGCCCAGTAGCTGCTGACAGTATAGTACCTACTTCAGGAGCTGTAGAGGTTTCCAATTCTTCTAAAGCTTCTCACTATAATAGCATTTACCTCAGAAATTATTATAATCCGAAGCGAGTTTGGCGTATATTGTTTTCCTGCAGGCAGTAAAGATTAATTCACAAAGAAATTGCCCGGTTTCGGTTAACTTTGTTACTTGGCTGCGATACAGGGTTTAATATGTAGCACATAATTTCAGATCAGCAAGAATAAAAGTATAAAATTGTTGTACCGGTACTTCAAATCCGATCACGTGTGATGAAACAACTGTGATTGCAAAACGAGTAACTTTAAAATATTCCTTAAGTAAGTACCTATAGTATTGTTTGTATTTGTAACCTAAGTATTTTTTCCTAAGGTAACAACCTTCTACTCACTATCCCGGCATGTTTCACTTGATTAATTCTCAATCGTTATAATATATTTTTTAAAGCCAACCCATGAACTTGAATGCACCCGTGGCGCAGGCAAATACAAACCATCAAACAATGAACACAAATATCAATGTGACTCGAAACAAGTATTTGTGTATCAACAAATGTTTGTCCCGTGTAGATATCAAACCCACAACACTTGGCGTAGTGACTTAAACCACTACGGTATCCGTGCAGTCATGTAGACTAGTTGATTGAATGGACTCTCGACTTTTCCTTGTTCTAAAAAGTCTCCGTAAACCAGATAACATTCCCTTAGGTTTTCCTCTTTTGACTGACCTGTTCATATTTGTAGTACACACTTTCTTATTTATTTTTATGCTATACATTATTTTCACATGACTCAATCATTGTTGTACATCCGTCTCAATTCTTGACACTGTGTCTCATATCACGCCACAGCGCGCTCATATCATACTATTATTCTAAATTTATCCTTTAAATACTCACCACACGCACTTCTTAATTCTTTAAATACCACTTTATTTATTCTTAAGTTAGATATGGCAAAACAGACAACTCTCTTTTCTCATACCAATTTTTGTAATATACATTATATTTAATTAAATAATTGGGCAGAGATTGCAATAGAAAAAGCAAATTGTAAGTGCAATTTGGAGTACGCCCGGATCCCACGACATGGCTGTCGCAATCGCAAATCTATTGCAATGGTTGGGGTTGGGAATCCCAGGGTGCATGACGGATTTATTTCTTTTCAGTTATTTTTTTACAATAGATTTCCGTCAAGTATGTAACACCTTATTAATTCAATATACCAATGAAATTATATTTCATCATGGACAGCTAATTGAATACGTTTTGACTGTTTATAATAGCATGTGTAGTCGATAACAATATTTTAAATACATAGTTGTATAAGGTATAACGTATAAGGCATTCGTTTTTCTAGACATCTTGATCATCTTTTATGTTTTCTTAATGAAATAAACTTATAGTTTTTTTTTTCAGACCAATTGCCATGGCCCATGCTTATATTTACACCAAGGCCACTACTATTCAATATATTGACCTTCTTTCTACAGATTATACCTGCATACATTATTGATATGATTTCAATACTAACTGGAAAGAAGTCGTTGTAAGTACTTTAAACATTTTCAAACTAGTATATGGTATAGTAATAGTGCTTCCATTTTATATTTTTTTAAGCAGGAAATACTCATTTCAATCTGATTCATGTGGCGTTAATATTAATTTGTTTGAGAATCAATGTCATAAAAATCATGATTATGGTTTGCTTGGGTTCTGTCAATACATGGTCATCTAGCCATAATTGTGGCACAAGTAAAGCAGCTACTCATGTATGCTTTTTCGTACCTTTTTGTGTTTACATATTCAGTAAGGGTTTTACTACAATGAACCTACTTATAAATGACTAGCTTTTGCGCGCGGCTCCGCCCGCGTGGTACATACATCAATAATAAGTAGTCTATGTCCTTCCCCAGGTTTTAAACTATATCTGTACCAAATTTCATCTAAATCGGTTAAGTGGTTTAGCCGTGAAAAGGTAACAGACAGACAGACAGACAGTCAGAGTTACTTTCGAATTTATAATATTAGTAAGGATTATCGTAATTCCTTTATATTTTATGTTTACTTTTTATTGTATTGTAATAATTTTTTTATTCTTTGTTTTTTACATTTGTGCACAACTCTGTACACTGATAAAGACCGAAGCATAGTAAACAAAAATGGTGAAAGCTGTGTATTGTACACATATTTAGATCGCAAGAAATCTGCATAAAGGTTAGCATACATTTATGCTAGGTGTCTATGGAGACATATTTATAACAACTATAATGTTATTCTTTCCTTACTAATATTATAAATGCGAATGTGAGTTTGTTTGTTTGTTTCGCTTTCACGCCTGAACTACTCGACTGACATGAAATTTTGCATACACGTTTTCGGGTAACAGAATAAGACGTAAGGTGACTCTCATCCTGAGAAAAGTACTGTTACAAATCTAACCTACATTTACGCAAGCGAAGCCGCGGGCAAGATCTAATATTATTTATAATTATAATAATGTTTATATAAAAATATTTAGATTTTTTTCTTTACAGACAAATGAAAATACAAAGAAAGCTGAGGAAAATCACGGAAGCAATTAAATTCTTTCTGATCAATGAATGGAAGTTCTCTGATAATAATGTGAGAGCTCTCCTAAATTCTATGACTGCCAAAGATAAGGAAATTTTCAACTTTGACGTACGGACGATCGACTGGAAAACATGTATTCAAGATTTTGTGTTTGGGGCTAGAAAATATTTGCTAAATATAGATGATAGTAGAATAATTATATAGGTACTAGCAAATTATCAAAAATAGAATAGATATACGAGTATGTATTCTCCTTTAGTATTATAAAATAGATTGTATATATTTGGCTTTATATTTAGAAGGTAAATTAAGAATTACATTGTTAATTATAAATGATTATATATTATTTAATTATATGAAAACGAAAACATACCATGTGACGTTACGACATGATATTAATGATTACAATGAGTGTCGACAATGTTGCATAACATTCCGAATCGATGAGTGTTATCGACATTGAGTGACGGCTCCCTTCATAGTGAACATAATATGATTGCTGGCGTTCAAACGCGTACTTGATAGAATGAAAGACTCTAGAGTGCTTTGGGAAGCACAAAGGATGACGTGTCTATATTCTTTTATCACTTTACATGACTCCTGAAACTATCGCGAGTCTAACTATTGTTTATGACCTATCACACAAAGTAGCGCATTAATAATACAAAGTATTAATTTTGCTAAATTTTGCAACCATAAAGTAATATCATCATCATCTCAGCTGAAAGACGTCCACTGCTGGACATAGGTCTCTCCCAAGGATTTCAACACAGACCGGTCTTAGGCCAGAAGCATTCAACCGCTTCCCCCGACCCTTACCAGGTCGATATAAAGTTACAGACTCACTCCAGACTTATTTAATCATATAAAATAGATATACATATATATATTTATTTAATACTCATGTGTGCAACTACAGTTTTTAGATGCTGCGCATGCGCAATACAATGTACCTCTTGCTATTGTAGCGCAGCGACGTGGATGCGTGTATGAAAGAATTGTTATTGTAATTATTGTAAAAGCATAATAGTTGAATTTGTACATGTTGCGTGATATACGAATCGATATATTTATTTATCAATAAGAAATATTAAATTTGTGTACACATTTTCCAGTGATACTCATTCAAAATAACTAGTATCGAGTCATCTCTTGTAAGTAATATGGCAAATAAATCAAAATCTTGTATACATATTAATTCACCCAGACTGAATTTCGATCCTGGCAGTCAATTTAACGGAGACTATAGCCAACGGTGCAGAAAATATATAGTGCATTACTATACGTATACAATAGTGACTCCCTATACTCTCACTTTCATAATCCTATGGACCGGTAATCCGATACGACCGGAGAGAGCCCGCAAGTTCTACGGCTTACGTGCTTTCCAAGGCATAGAGTTGGATACACAGAATATTATAAGCAAAAGCGACGGCTTCCTTGACTTACGATTCCTCGATGGCGTAATGGTTAGTGTAACCGACTGCCACGCCTGAGGTCACGGGTTCGATTCCCGCACAAGTCAAACATTTGTGTGCATGAACATGGATGTTTGTCTTGGTCTGGGTGTTTCTATGTATAATATGTATGTATTTACAAAAAACAAGTATATATATGTTTATCCATTGTCTAGTATCCATAATACAAGCTTTGCTTAGTTTGGGCTAGATGGTGTTGTGTGTATGTGATAGAATAGAATAGAATAGACTGAAAACCTTTTGGTACACCTAGCTTGAACTTTAATCCCAATTTTTCACAAAACACGAACGCATAACATACCATAGTTTACATACACTTACGTTATAATATTTGTATACACACATCACATTAAACACATTACATTATTATTATATTTTCAATAAACTTACCTATACATATTTATTTACAATAATAAAAAAAACATATGCATTTTAATTTAAAATTATTATAATTTATATATTACTCTTATTAATTTAGATCCATATATAACTAACTTAATTAAGAAATAATTTATATTGATACTTCCTAGCACCAAGATAACCAATGTGTAACCGTTTTAGGTACCCACAGGCTTTGCCTAGTGTGGGACCAACGGATATTGCGTAGGTACATATTGTAATGTGTTTTTCATAATAAATATTTTTATTATTATTAAATAATTTTTAAAAAATAATTTTCAAATAAAATAACACAATCGCATTGATGACTATCGCAGCCGTAAGTAGTAGAAGTCTTCTTATGAGGACGGGTTAGGTTGTAGAGATTACTCAAAAACTGATAACTGAACCATGTCGATGCCTGTCGACATAATATGTGCTCCGCACCAACTGCTTGACTTTCGTGGATACTTGTGTTTTCAACAGAACACTACTAAAAGACCCCTACTCCGTATAGGAGTCTTTTAGTAGTGTTCTGTTGAAAAAATTACCCACTTAGTAACTCTAGGTTGATTCTGAAATTTTCCAAATTATTATGCCCGATTTGGGAAGTAGTTAAGTATTGTAGTTGACTCATATATGTATTTAATTCAAAACACCCGCGGTAACTATCGCTGCGCCTCTGAACAAGTCTATATTATAATTGCCTCCGTGGCGCAGCGGTAGTGAATGCGACTGCTGTGCATGAGGTCTCGGGTTCGAATCCCGGGTCGGTCCAGCAAAAAGTTATTGGGTTTTCTGTTAAGAAATCTCAAAAGCAGCCCGGAGCTAGGAAGTTGGCGGTGCCTCGGAAAGCACGTAAAGCCATTGGTCCTACATCTGAACTCTCTCCGGTCGTGTCAAATTATACCGGCCCATCGGATCTTGAGAGTTAGGGAACAGAGAGTGCACTTGTGTTTGCGCACACACTTGTGCACTATAAAATCTCCTGCGCAGATGGCCAGTTTCCGTTGAGACTGGCCAAGGCGTGGCCTAAGGTCGGTCTGGTGGACATTATTATTATTATAGGTTGCGTAGTAATTACAATATAAGTAATTTTGCAAATAATTTAAATTACGTGAATTTAATTGTCTGCACGGATGGCGTAGTGGTTTAAGTGGTTGCCTGACCACTGCAACTGCGCCGAGTACTGTGGGTTCGAATCCCACACGGGACATAACTTTGTGTGATCCACAAATTTTTGTTCCGAGTCGGGGTGTGTTCTTTGTGTACGCGTCCCCTGCGACACAGAATTTATAAATAGTTCTGGAGCTGGTCTTAAAAAAAGCAACCTGCGAAGCTTGCTGTAAGTTATGTGGACTCTATTTACATTTTTAAACAAGTTATATTATATTCCCTAAAGAAAATATATCTCTTGCAAAGAACATCAAGCAGAGCGATGCATTGGAGCAATAAAACTGAAATAATTTACAACTACTTTATAGTTGATTTTTGTAAGTTATTATTTTTATTTAAACTGAGGTCCCAAGCCGAGGATAATACCTGCGTCGCTGCTACTGAGATTTTTTTATAGCAACTATTAGGCTAACTTCGTTGCCGCACTAGGGATAATTTCAGCGTCACAAGGGCTTAACATATTAATGTAAATACTGAAAATGAAAATGATTTTTATTTTTGCACAATCATGACATGCATCATAAATTATTATTAAAATGTAGGTACATACATCAAAAAGTAATAAAATAAAATACAAACAAACAAAGAAACTTTAAAGACAATTCAAATGTTGTTTATGTGCAGATGCACGTCCCACCTGACGGCACAAAAATAACGGTGATCCGCTCAGCATAAAGCTATGGCACTTGCATTGCTGTAAGCACTACACAGCGCTGATTTTCAGCGAACACCACAATTGACGTTTGGTCCGCCAATAGTGCACTCAAAATAAAGAAATAAGCATTAAATAAATAGATAACCATGCAAGAAAATGTAGCATAATAAATACTATTTTATTAAAAGAATACATTGAAAAAGTAATAGGTGTAAGGCAGTGGTCCGACCGCCAACGATGAACGAGAAACAAGTAGAACTATAAACGAGTTGACGATTAGCGGGAAGCGAGTGTGTAGTTTCGATAGTTTTGTCGCCGGGCTATAAGCGAGTGTGCAAGTGCGACGAGCGATTACTCGCGCCACTCGCCCGCGGTCGCTCAGTCCTGTGCAAACCTGCGCGCGCGACCACAAATTTTGCATCCAAAATCGTCTTTTTTCCCTCTCATTTTCTTCCGTTTTTTTCAGAGTTGCCGCTGTCACTACACAAACACTATCGTAAAATACATCATCGTCGTCGTCTGAACCAGATAACAATGAGAGTTGCAATGATTTGTTGATATCCATACGTCTACTTTCAAAGCCGCACTGTTTAGAAATGATCATGAAAAGAAATGATCAAGCGAGCGAGCATCGCTGAACGAGTATCGCTGAGCAAGTTTATTTTTGAAAGCTCTTGTCGCTCAGCGACAAAATTAGTAAAGCGAGTCGTCGCCGGCAGTGTGAACAGTCAGAGAGCAACTTTTAATATATGCATCTCTTTCGTTTACACGAAATATATATTAATTGCACGTTTCTTGAGAGAGAAAATCGCCGATAGTTAGTCGTTTTCTCGCCGGCGGTCGGACCACTGCCTTAAGTAAACAAATATTAGTTATGAATTGTGTAACAAAAATAAAACGACGCTCATGACGTAATGAGCGTCATAAGATGGTCTCATGTCTGTAAAGATGTTTTTGCCACTACTTATTTGTCCAAAATCGAGATACATCATGTATTTTGATTTTGGACAAATAATCAATGTACGTAAAGTGCTAATACTACAATTTTCTTGACAGGAACACTTAGGCTGACTTGGTCAACGATCTAGAGAGCTCAAGCACAGCTGCAGTCGTGTGAATTACCGTTACGTCACCAAAACAGAGTAATTTATTAAACAGAAATTAATTTACAATACCTTTTTTATAAAATGCCAGCCTTAGTGCAATATGCTCGATATAATAAAAGCTATTCCTTATTATAAAATCAATTTTCTGTTTTGTAAAGCTACATGTGCGCCCGTGGTCGCTAGTGTATGTATTATTTATGAGAACTACTAACACTAACCACAATGTTCCTACTTCCTCCGTTGGTTTTTACTCGGGTTGGTTTAATCGTGCTAATAAATACAGTGTGAAGCTAGATTTTTATACCATCTACTGCTCGCGGCATTCAGATAAATAATTCTGGTGATGTTACCAGTCAGAGCTGGCTCATTCGTTTTTTGGCTCATTTCGCTCTTTTTTTAAAAACTTTACCCGTATTGGTTATAAAGCCTGCGTCGCGGTCCCCCGAACGAACATTCAAACAAGGGACACAAAGACCATCCCGATTCGGAACAACCATTTGTGGATCACACAATTTTTTGTCCCTTGTGGGATTCAAACCCACAACGCGCGGCGTAGTACCATTGACAAAGTGACTCAAACCATTATGCAACCCGTACAGTCGTGCATTTGTAATCACAGTCTCAGATCCCACCACCATGTGGGATAAATAGCGGGAAAAAAGGGAGATATAGTTTCAGTTGGGTCTGGCATCGAACCCGGAATATTACCATTCGTATGATTCCATATGCACAAACTTATGCCATAGAAAGAAAGCAGTTTAAAAAAAGTTAAATGGGCTTATGTTATTAACGAGGACCATGAAACAAGACTCAAACCTGCGATCTAAATACAAGGTTTCGTCGCTATACCAACTAAACTATTCATGGAAACGTGTATGTTCTTTGCGTCATTCTTGGTTTTCCCCTCCTTATCATCTACATTCTAACTTGGTATGAAAAATGTTCAATATTCTTAATAAACTAGTTAAGCTTGTTATGTTTGATTAGAATTCCTAATTCGCATGCATAAAAATCGTCGCATGCATAAGGATTATGCGACGCTTCTTTTTCTTCAGAATTGACGACTCCTGCACTAGGAATAATTCCTGTCTCGCAGGGGACATTCTAACAACGGACACAAAGAACATCCACCCTCGTGATAATATTTGTGGATCTCACGAATTTTGACCCAGCGCAACTTAAACCACTACGCCATCCGGGCAGTTGGAGTTGGGTCGCAATTGTAAATGTATATTATACATGTTTATACTGAAGCGCCTACCTGCGTCAAAATTGTTTTATAATAGAGTCAAATCCCCTCGGAAAACTATATGCCGTTCCAACATGAAAAGTTTGATGAGAAAAGCTTACAGTAATACATATGTTATTTTGTTTCTCACTGCACACACTCCTCAATAAATTTGTGAGTTCTATGGACTACATAATCCCATCAACACTCCTATTTACATGAAGAACTTACGTGAAAAAAGGAAATATATGTAGTGTTGCAACGTTATCTAAATATGATATTGTTTTTTGGTGTCGATTCGCACACCTTTTCCAGATCGGTTCGATTCGCACTAAAATTATAAGGACATGTGCGAATCGACACGTAAAAATATTATTTTTAAATAGTGTCGTTTCGCACAATTCGTGAGAAACGACCAATAAGCTCACTTGTAGCGGTGGCAGTGGCAAGTTGACCATAGAAGTCACTGCGCCATCCGTGAAGTTAATTTAATTCTATAATTATTAAGGGCACCTGAAATATATTTAGGCATGATATTCTTAATTACCTAAGCATACGGAAATTCGTAATACTTTTTTGTTAGACTGTATTTATAAGTGTTTAATAAGTAATATATCTTAACTAATACCATGAACAAAAATAATTTAATTATTTTTATTTTTCGTACATTCCTGAAATGAATGCATGTAGTCTAAATTGCTTCAGTTTGAAACGCAGTTATGTTGTAATATTGCATTTTATCTTAGCGTTCATTAAACCAATAAACAGCATTGTGAAGTTTAAACTTTTCCAATGCACCTAAACCAAAGATCTAATAGATGTCATTTAAAATGTAGATTTGCATTTCGCATATTTCTCTGTAACAGAAAGGAAATTAAAACATTTGCGATCCACGCCGCGTGGTGTCACAGTACTTACATAATGTATTGATCTCGGCTTGCCAACTAACGAAGCGGAATGCTCACTAAATCATCGGATTATACGTACTATCTCACTCATGCAGGTAACACAGTTAAAATAAATGAAGGTTTTAGTATCTACGTCAGAACTACTAGTTTGTGCTATTTATTCTACTGCGTCACACGATGCTTGGTCTGTTTGTATCTTAGCAATATTATATATAGAATACGTGATGACAATAGTAAAGACTAAAGTTAACTTTGAAACAAGTTAGTATCTAGACAGTTTAATAATATTTTGATACAGTTTCCTTACAACGTATGTTATCATCATTACATTTCATTTTCATAATAACTATATTTCTATAGTTATAATACACTTTGGCTACTTTTATATATATTTACTGAAATTTAAAAATTGTTCGATGCTATGCATATATTAATGTATGTGCTGTAATAAAAAATGTGTATAACGTATTATTTTTAATGGTATTTGAGCTTACGTAAAGAAGGCAATATGTGACTTTTATTTGACGTATGTTTAACTTATCACCAGATATAGTAAAATATAATAGTCAAAAATAGTAAATTATCACCAAAAATAGTAAATTATCACCAAAATTAAAACCGCATTTTAATATCAAAAATATTAATTGCACAGCAAAGAGAACAAAATAAGTCTTCGCGAGGCTCCTATTTTTGGGTGGGTTTAAGAAGGAACCTAACATAACCTAACCCTACCGAGACGGAATGCAGTGATTTAAGGCGTATAGGTGCTCGTTATGATATATTTTAGTAAGCATATTTTGGTGTGCAATTACTATTTTTGGTGGTCATTATATTTAATCACCTTTTGTTTAATAATATAGTATTTTTTTTAAATCTAGGATACAAATGAAGGCGTAACGACAACTTAATCTGGCTTAAAAATACATTTACTATACTATACTGTTCTCTTGACTACCTTCCTTATTATCTTAAATTGGGTCAGAAAGAAATCATAAAGGTAGCCAACGATGCGTGATTTCGCAGATGTACGTTTGTGCGCAGAAGCAATAAACCTAACCCACATTATCAGTATCACGCACCGTAGCTGCGTAATAGCCTCAATCACAGATCCCCACTCATGTTTATGATAATATATGCACTGCCGTGCATTTAACACAAAAATAATTTATATTTGACGGTCATTGATGACCGCGGGGCGTTCAAAGGGTGAATAGTAGTTTATCGTCTATGTTACCAAGGAAAACCTTTTTTCAATTGCGTGCTCGTGCGTGGTAATCCGTAAAACCAAGGACCGCCGAGAGCTACCTTTTGATAAAACAAAATAACAAATTCAATGTACGTTCGTTTTGTGGCAGCTAATACCTGTGACCTTTGGTAAAAATAAAAATAACAATTTATTTTGTTAGAAACAATTTTTGATCTAATGTTGAACATTATGTGGCCTCAATAAGAACGCCACACAGAGCTGGTGTGGGCGTAAAATAAGTAATCTTCTTATCTAAGTATTAATTTATTTCTGTTACCGGGTTTCTGATAATTTAATGTACGATATTAAATATGGTATTGTGTAGAAATTTTAGGGTATTATTTTAGGCATCGCTCTGGAGCCGTAGGGCAAAGTGGACTATCCCCTAATAGATTACTGTCTTTATCAGTCGTTTTATTTAAATAATCTGACTGCCAAATTCAGCAGCCTGTATAATAATTGCATGGATGGCATAGCTCATTAAGTGATCATGTAGCATGTACCAGCGCAGAGTAAATGAGTGAAACAAGTAAGTAAGATAGGTATTACTATAATTTATTTTGTATAAGAGAGTGGGTATATTAAACACATACTAGTGGTTAATATACTAAACCATTTCTATTTAAGTTGACACTTATCTGCCCGCGAACATGTTTGCTAAAAAGCAACCGCAAGCAAATAGTTTTAATAATCTAAATAGCTTAAAAAGTAATAAAGGTCAACAGTAGTAGTATAACACTTTCAAAATATTAAACAATGCTAAAAAATTTGTTGTTATTATTTTGACAGATTAAAAGTACGTACTACACTTGATTTTTTTTAAATAGGTTTTAGTGTCGGCATTTCAATTAGTTAAAAGTAATTATTTGGAAAGCCAAATATATATTTACAATGGAAACTATTCTATCATAATTACGCAGCAAGTTATAGGTTGACTTACTTATAAAATAAAATAAATAAAATGTGTTTTATTTCAGACAAATTAAAAATCCATATAATGTTAGTAACAATTTTACTTAGAAACTATGTTAGTAACAATTTCATTTCTATTTTATTTAAAGACAATTTTTGTGCCCGAGATGCATCTACGGACACAATGAGCTACGATAGGAGAGTCGTATCGTCCCGCTATCACCCTCAGAATGGAGTTGGAGCTGGTCCGCAGTCTGCAAAGCAACGAGACAGTTTTTGTACGCATCATACAATGCCTTCTTAAATTTTTCTTCTTCTAGACACGACCCTCATTTTTGTTTAGTATTACAAGTACCTAAAGAATTTCTCTTACTTCCTTATTACAGCTTTTACATATAATAATGCGAGCTCCGATTTCAATCGTTTTCATACAAAGTCCGTGCCTTCATTTTATTTTAATGCTCTATTTGACATACCCGTATCTCGTTACCATGCGGCTTCGGTGGCATCAGCATGGAAGTATTTAAGCTCGTCTTATATACGAGTACGTCGAACCGTAGTGCTGTGTTTATGCTATGATAATCCGGATTTACATAGTAAATATACAGAAATATTATAGTAGCTATGACAAAGAAGTAGTTGGGTGCTCTTGTTCAGGGATCAAACCTTTTACTACTCAAATAATGCAATACATAAGTAGGAACTTATAATAGTTTTAATGAGCTTTACTTTTACATATAATAATGTCAGATCTGTATACAATAAACATTCCCTCTTCTCAGTTTTTAAGAGTCTAGAGCGGTTTGGTAGACTTCACACATCTTCAAGAACATTATGTACATAAATATCACAGACCTACAGGTTACCTCACGATGTTTTCCTTTACCGGTAAAACGAGCGATAATTAACTATTTAAAACGCACAACTTCGAGAAGTCAAAAGGGCATGCCTTAGGTTCGAACTTGAAGCCTCTGCGCGTCAGTCCAGCGGTCTCCCACTAGGCTCTAGCTGCTATATTTCTATGCTATCTTTATAATTTTTCACGCTCTTTGAATAAATAATTTCTGTAACGCGGTAGACCGCGTTACAGAAATTATTTATTCAAAGAGCGTGAAAAATTTGTGTGATCCACAAAGAGTTGTTTCGTGTTTGAGTTCATTGTTTGAATGGTTGTAAAGTCTACTTTACAACCATTCAATTGCGCTCAAACACGAAACAACTCTTTGTGGATCACACAAATTTTTGTCCAATGGGGTAAACAAACACACAACACTTGGTGCAGTGGTAGTGGGGATATATCCGTTACAAGACGAAAAATACTGTTAAGGAAACATAATCTCTCCTATATAACTGAAAGTACTTCGAGATAATCAACGTAATCTGACGATATCACTCTACGATCCATTATATCGATCCTATGTAATTAAGTTTCAATTTTGAGATATTGTATTGTATGCCTTTGAACATAGCAATACGATTAGAGTTAATAGAGTTAATATTAATGGCTCGGTGGCAAATCTTGATACATACATACGACATAGTTGTCTCACGCGTATCCCCCCGAAGGGGTGTAGGAAGACGTCCGTCATAACGACGTATAGCTATGTTTTGAGGTTGGGACCTTTTTAAAAGGACCTTTCTATGCATAGGTTCTCAGATTAGATTCCCGGGTTGAGCTAGGAACTATTGGGCTTATTTTGAGTTTCTGATATAGAAATCGACGACAGCGAACCTATTGTTGTTTACCTTGCATATCTCCAGACTCCGTGCTATTACTAAAAATGACAGGACAATAAACAAAATAACTCTCAGTTTGACCAGGGAAAGGAACTTGAGACCTCAAGCTCAGAAGTCGTATACACCACTACGGCACAGCCTTCCCTTTCAGTAATATAATAATATATCTGCGATTTTTGTTTAATTAAAGCTAATCATGGTGTATTTATTATCGTTAACACGTGAAATGTTGTAATTATTTGACATTATATTTGTAAACGATGGCGTGAATTAATTTCAGTTTATAATTTTTTTTTTTTTCATTTATGTCCTTCACAGCTGATAATCAATATTACTTAAATTATAAATAAGACAGTACGCCAATTACGAAGAACACAATAAAAAACTAATTATTACAAACAAGAGTAAACATGTAAATCTATATGTAATTTAAACGATTATTCTATTGGCCCATATTATATCATAATATTGTCATGTCTAAGTGTGATGGTGTGGGAGGCTGTGTATAGATGAATGAGGCTGTGCGTGAGGCGTGTGTAAACCAGTGTGTGTGTGAGTGAGTGCACTTGTATAATTTAACCTGTATCCATTATTTTGCTATGAGTCACTGATTGTTAGACAGAGTCTTTAATATTTCATTTTTATAAGAGTTGCGAGATGTGTTAAATGGATCCAAGTAAGAGAAGTTATTATTATAAATGCTAGGAATGCGAGTGAATGGCGACATCTTGAAATACTTAGTTGAAGCAGTTGGAATCGCGAATAGTTGCGTTTGTCTGGTGCGCTTAGATGGAACGTTAAAGCCGATTCTTTGTAGCATTTCCGGACAATCAAATTTACAGTGAAGTACATCATACAAAAACAACATATCTGTGACTTGTCGTCTATCTTCCAGAGTCATAATATTGTGATACTCGCACGATTCCTTGTATGATTTATTTACTAATTTAACTTTATAATTTAGATGCTTAATAAATTTTTGTTGAATTTTTTCAATTTTCTGTATGTGTACCTTAAAGAATGGTCGCCAAATAATAGTTTTAAATTCCAAGATGCTCCTTACAAAACTAAAATAAAGAATTTTTAGACATTGTGAATCTTTGAATGGTTTACTGTTGCGTATTACAAATCCCAGAGATTTATACGCTTTGCTAACCATTTGTTCTATATGTGGGTTAAAAGTGAATTTGCTGTCCAGAATCACACCTAAATCTCGCACTTCTGAGGTTCTAGCTATTTCTTCATTGCTTATGCGATAATCATAAACAATAGGGTGTTTTTTCCTGGTAAACGTTATTGTCATACACTTCTGGGTGTTTATACTAATTTTATTATTGCGATAGTAAGTTGTTAGACTGTCTAAATCAGACTGCAGTAGATAGCAATCCGCAATGGTGTCAATTCTGCGAAATATCTTCTTATCATCAGCATATAGGAGATGATTTGAGTATTTAAAGTTATTTGCTATATCAAAAAATTAGATATTGTACAGTAGTGGAGATAACAAGGATCCTTGGGGCACCCCGGAAGTGACCTCCACAAAGTCTGATCTGTAACCACCCAATACTACAGCTTGGCGCCTATTTCAGAGGTAAGATTCCAACCATCGTAACAAATTACCCTTAATTCCTACCGCGTTTAATTTAGACACTAAGACATTATAATTAACGCGATCAAATGCTTTTTCATAATCCGTATAAATTACATCAATTTGTGCGTCGCTTATATGTGAGAGTATGTAATTACTGAGCTCTAAGAGGTTGGTATTGACATTACGGCGTTTGACAAATCCATGCTGAGAAGACGGTAAGCAGTGCTGCGAAGCAATGTAAATATGTTCATACACAAGCCTTTCCAACATTTTACCAAAATTATTTAATAATGAAACTGCTCTATAATTGGTAATATGCTTTAGAACCCTTCTTGTGGATGGGAACAATCTGTGCCTCTTTCCATAACTTAGGAAATACACCCTCATCTAAAGATTTCTGAAATATAATAGAAAGGGGTGTAGTCAGACCAGCTTCACATTTTTTTATAAATATTACTGGCAAGCCATCTACACCAGCGCCTTTTCTATGATTAAGTTTACTAAAAGTTGTTTTAGCATCCCCAAACTAACCGAAATAGAGTGAACAACATTAGCGTAAGGGGACTCCGAACAGATTGGATGCTGGTCATCAGGATCCGAAGGTTGGAAAACGCTGTGAAAGAATCTATTGAAGGCGTTACAAATATCCTCACCGTTTGAAAACATATTACCATTATAGTTCATATGGCAGGGGTAACCTGACGTTTTTCGTCTGACTTTTATATAATTCCAGAAATCTTGAGGCGATTTTTTAATTTGTTTCTCACATTTACGAGTGTATTTTGCAAAATGTTCGGTTAGTAGGTATTTTAGTCTCTTTCTTAATAAAGAAAATTCTGCATAGTCCCGAGGGTTCCCGTACTTTTTCCATTTCTTGTGCACTTTTGATTTTTCCTTTATAATATTAATTAAAGAAGATGGGTACCATTTAGGGTAATTATACCATCCTGAAACCCTAACAGACGGGACATATATATCAATTAATGAGTTTAGTTTTGAATATAATTTATCGACCATTACGTCTACGCTATTAGAGCCCATATATTGGTTCCAGTCTACTTTACATAATTCTTCATTAATTTTCCCATAATCCGCCCTAAAAAATCTTTTAATTAATCGCGATTCACGGTGATTTGTCTTATACCCGTCAGTATTTATATTTATTTCTAACTGTATGTGATATCGGTCAATGTCCACTAGTGAAATATCGCTCTGTTTACATTCTAAGGTAATATTCGATATAACAAGATCTAATACATTTCCACAACAGTTTGGTGATAAGTTATATTGTTCCATACCCATGAAATCTAAACTGTTAACGAAATCATTTGCCGCGGCAACTAACTCTGAATTCGACGTATGTTTTTTAGCATGACCATCTTTCGTCCAAGCAATAAAAGGTAAATTAAAATCTCCTACTACTAGAAACGTGTCATTGGGACTAACCGTGTAAATCGTTAATAATGAATTTCGAAAGTCATTAAGCATGGATGTTGAGTTAATGTTTGGTGGTATATATACCGCGGCCAGATGCATACTACCTTATTGGCATTGCTGAAAGTGACGAGCTAAGATTACTGTTATTATTCCTAAATGTCAACCAAACCGTTTCCGCGGAGCCAGTGTCTATATCTGGCCGTATTATTGCTGATAGATAACGTTTGATACATATTAAGACTCCTCCACCCTTCCGAAGACTAGGGCGATCACATCTAAACACATCATACCGATTGTCACATAATTTCGTATCTAGTATGTCCTCACATAGCCAACATTCGATGATTATGATTATATCATAATCATTCAACTCAATGTTCCGATAAAACTCATGTAATTTAGTTCTCAGCTCGCGCGTATTTTGATAAAATATACTAAAATTACGCATTGACATATTAATATGAGAGTACTTACTATTAATAAAGTACTAAGGTGGGTGGTTGAAAAAATATAACAAGTTTACTTCTAATACGCGCGAAGCTACTTGGGTTGTTATTATGACTATTAGCAGGGCAGGTGTTATCAACCTTTTATTTATGTGGGTTGGAATGCGATTTAAGTGCAATTGAGTAATGTGTAAACTAGTATTTTTAATCTGTGTAGTGTGCCATGTTATTATGTGTGTGAAGAAATGTATTGCGTGAGTTATTTTTTTAGACAGTGAATATAAGTAAATACATAAAAAATACATACTAATTACTTTTGAACTGAGAATTTCTTTATATCTTCTTCGGAGTTGATTATAATTGGTGGTGACGTTTCGCTGCAACGCATAAAAATTGAACAGTTTTTTACCCAGACATATTTAACATTTAATTCTTGTGCGCGTTGTCTGCAATTATTAAGGAGAATTTTATTGGCAATTGTTAAATGTTCGTTTATGAATATTTTCGATGAATTGCCTTCGAAGCCTAGATCTCTGGACGTAATACCGGTGGTCTTATTTATTTTCTTGAAGTTGGCGATGATACTATCCTTAGCCCTCCTGTTCTTCAGTTTTGCTATAATTCTCCTTGGGCGTCCAGGGTGAGAGTGATGCGGTTGTACCCTAGTTATGAACTCGATATCTCCAACTTCGATATTTGCGTCCACCACGGTTGCAATACGTAAAACCACTTGAGACAAGTTCTCTTCAGATTTCTCAGGGACACCGACGATCTCTATATTTAAAAAACGGCTCTGTTGCTGAGATTTATTGTAATCTATTTCTACTTTTTCTTACCTTATACTTTTGTTAAAGATCCAAAATCAACTCCATTTGTTGTTTATTATATTTCTTCAACTTCGCGAAACGGTCCTCGTATGTTTTCATTTTGCTTGTTAACTTATTTTGTTCAATTTTTAGCAGATCTATTGAAGGTAATTTTGTTTCTATGTCGTTTAATCTAGTATTCAATTCTTCAATGACTTGGTTGCTGAATCTGGAGTTAAGGTCGCTAACCTCATTACGTAGTTTTCAACAAGATCAGGTAAGTCAGACAGCGATGCTACCATTGCTTCTATCTTTTGAAGCGTTGTCGAGTCGGTCTTCGTATCTTGTGATGGTTTATTATTCATTGGATTTCTGGGTGAATTCAATTGCATGTTGGATTTGCATTCAGGACAGAGCCACGTTGCTTGTCTCTCAGATCCCAATCTTCTCTAGCCCACTTCAGATAGGGTGACGCAATAGTAATGATACACTAACTGACATTTTGAACATAGGGCTCCGTCTTGTACCTTATCGTTACATTTTTTGCAGATCGAATTCATGCCGAGGTTGACGACGTCTGGCCGCAGGATCGAAAGGTGTGAGCGAGTCGAAAAATCGCCGCTGTCTCGTTTTCACCGATAGGCGGGGCCGCACGCGCAGTCAAAGAACGATAGTTAAAAAAGTGTAAATTACACTCACGACTAATGATCTGTTTTAACTTATATTATGTGTGTGTTTAGACGTAATTTTAAGTGGCACTGATTTAAAATTTACTATAACTTTTAAAACACTTTTAAAAGACGTCTACTCTCGATGGCGATGTGTGTAAAAAAAAAAGAAAAAAAAAAGAAAATTGGCTGTTTCAGCCATAAGATAAGATTAAACTTACATACAACAAGTAAAAGAATTTTGCTTGTATACTTTTAGTACGACTCTTAAAAGGATAGCAGAAAAGAGTTGTTGTGATTATTGTAAGCTACCAAGCATTGATATTATAGTTAACTTTAGAAACTTTTCAAACATTTCATCCATGTTTTCATGCCTTTCGAATATTTTTGTAGACTCCAACCGATCTTTTACGGTTTTTAATATAATGCTTCCCGTTTTTTCTATGTCGATCTAAGCTAAATCCGGCAGTAACAAGTGAAATGAGAGTTTTTTTTTTATACAACTAAGGTAGCAAACAAGCGTACCTAATAGGCCCACCTGGTGGTAAGTGGTAACCGTAGCCTATGGATGCCTGCAACACCAGAGGCATCACTAGCGCGTTGCCTACCCTTTAGGAAAGGAAGTGGGAAGGAGAAGGAGCGTGAAGGGGGTAAGGGGTGATTGGTCCTCCGGCACTCTCACTTACCGAACGAAACACAATAGTAGGAATACTGCTATTTCACGTCGATATTCTGTAAGAGGGTAGTCCTTCCCCGGTCGAGCCGGCCCATTCATGCTGAAATCAGCGAGGCTCTACTATTCTAGTAACGGTATGTGAATAAAATATATTATATTTAGCATCCAGGAGAGGAATTCTTTAAAAAAAAACGAATTGAAAATAACCTAAAGACAATTTATTTCTCAGTTTAACCAATGTAAACAATCATAACCTCAACATGAGCAAATTAAAACACTTGTTAAAACCAATTAAAAGTACTCACAGTTTTTACACAGCTTATACACACACTGAACTGATAATAAACACTTTCAACAACTCACAAGTCGCGTCGATAACGACCTATCCGTTGGAGATACGAAATGCAACTGCGCGCTCTGAGCTCGGCGCGCACTTTATATAGGCGTTATAACTGGAATAACGGATGTTTCCTAACTTTATTATATGCTGTTTTTTTTGGGTATAGATTATTATATAATTATATATTTAAAGTTAAATGCTAAGGCGGTTTATTGCGAAATATCGATTCTAAAGGCGTCCTACCACCTCCAGATTGCATTTATCTATAAGATAAAAGTCTTGCCATCTCTCTTCTTTAACCTAACATGAGTGAGACAGCATGCGATTTATCTTTCGGATAACTTTTACTTGTTAGTTGTAGAACTCGCCATAAGTATAACGAGATGGGTGTAAAAACCCAGGATTCAACCTATTCGTCTTCATGTGACTTTGTGACCCCTATATCTCGGGGTTCTTTTGACCCACAGGGCCCATATTCAAACTCCACCGAGGTATGACCTCAAGGTATTTGCACACCAAGTTACAAGTCAATCGGTCCAGTGGTTCCGGAGCTCTGCCTGTCACTAACAGACAGACACACAGACCCACAAAGTGTTTTTATTAACCTCGTCGAAGAAGACTCAGAGGTTAATACCTTTACCTTATGAATTGTTTACATCAAAATTTTAGAGAAGCGCATGAGGCAAAATAAAATGCATAGGCAATTTCCAGATTCATAATTCAATAATAACTTATTGGGTTGCGGATCTCAAACTCAGCATAATAATGAAATCAGGGTCACTGGCGAAAGGTAGCTTCCTAAAATATTCGTAAGATCGATTATATTACATTATAAGCTTCCCCTTGAAGGAACCATTTAAGTGGCTGTGGTAGGCTGTTTCAGGGACTCGTTGCCAGGCCTTTGTCTGCATAAAGTTACGTTGAATATTGGCAGCCGCTTGAGTAAGGTTTGGTTGACACGGAATCCCGCAATATTAAATTATATGTATAATGTTGTTATTATTGAAACCATGTGTACTCGTACACACATAATATTATTATAGTTATTTTAGTAAATTTGTTTAACTTCCTCTTTAGTAGGGCTTAATTCGTGTCATGCGTGCTAAGAGTAGGACGTTAAATGAAGTTGATGATATGGATGATGCTGTTAGAAATTGTGTAAGTGTGTGGCCCGTGCCGATTAATTATCCTTTTTATTATACACCCGATAATAGAGCTGCAACATTGGACTTTCTAGTCTAATGACGTAGGTAAACCTTTAAAGAGAAGATTTATTGTCGATATTGAAGTAAATTTGATTCACTGGTTAGCAAAGTCCTATTAACATAGCGTACACGGTATGTATTTGTGCACGGCTTTTATTTTGTGGTAATATGTTTCGGAAAAACAACGAATTAAATTAATAAGAAAGCCGGACTATAGTTACAATATTGCAGCCACATATTGCAGTAACAATATAGCTCGTTTAGAAGCACCTTTTTTAGAGGTTAGATGCAAGGAATTGCATTTTATTTATTTATCTCGTCGACGATCTTGACTATTTTACTAACACTACTACTATCAAGAAGTGATATAGTAGATATCAGTTTCTAAATATCTATAAGCATAGAAACATTTTAGAAATGTCGCTTTATTGACTGCACCTACTCAATATTTTCATATCAACCACAACTCTACTACTCAAAAACGCACGTTACCGTTTATTTAATTAAAACCCCTTGATACACCTTAATATAATTATACGTTACTATAGTAACACTGTTTAGGTATAGGATTTTAGTGGTGATTCCGTGGTGCCATTTTAGTGGTACTATCACCTCCAAATTTTATTTCCGTTCACTGGTAATTACTAATAATTTATCGTAAACTTCAGTCACTAAAAGCAAAACAGATTGACAGAGAAGATACAAAAGCATTGTTTGCATCAAATACTCACAACAACTGATATACACCCGAATAAAACTGCACAAAAATATACATTACCATTGAAACGGAACAACTTCCTTTTTCTCAGAGTTAGTTCGCGAAACAAAGCGAAAGTACCACCTACACTTTTCTATCAAGTGTCTGTCCACAGACTTTGTGCCTCGACTCCAGCGACAAGTGGGACGCGAGCCTGTATTATCTCGCATTTGTAGAGGAAAAAATACAGCTCGTATTTCTGTATCACTATTGTATTACGTTTAGTTTAACTGTAAATAAATGCTTCTACTGTTGCTAGGTACTACTAGAGAGTTGGTTGCTTATTAAAAACTAGGTGATGTTACATACTCGTATGTACATTTTGCATTTCTCTTCTCAAACATCCATGACTCATATCGTGGAGTCAAGTAAAACGCTAGCGTTGCGCGTCCGTGATCCCTACGGGGGAGTCGAGAAAATCTTTGGTATTTTTTTTGCGACCAATCGCAACGAGTTTTACTTGACTCCATGGTATGAGTCATGGACATTTCAAAGGTTAAATCAAAACTATAGAATAAATATTCTATAGCTTTAATAGTGTGTCCAGTCAAATAAATAAATTAATAATAATTATATAAAAAATAAATATTCTCTAGGTAGTCAGGACTATTTGCTTGATGAATGACCCTGGAAGCTTATTGGTAGATAGTATGAAAAAGTTGTAGATACATTATATATGATCCAGATTGATTGATTCATTTAATCCTTCTAATTGTACTAATATTATTATTGTGATAGTTGGGATTTATCGTACACAGACCGTTGAAGCGGTATAAACAGTTTGTTTACTTGAATGCCTGGGCGTCCCAAGAGTTAAGCTTTCATTTGAAAGTTCTAAACGGTCACCCATCCAAAAATAAATGATCATTTACATTGTAATTGTTTGAAACCATTTTTCACAACCATTTCGGGAACGCGAAACACCCAAATTTTTTACAGTCCTGAAAATAAATTCGATGCAAAGTTTTCTATTGGTCAAAATGGTATTTGGAATGCCACATTTTATTGTTCCAGACTTTAATTGAAATGTTGTTATACAATTGCAGTAGGACTGACTAAATTTATGTTCACGTACGTGACACGGGCGGCATGCTGCCACGCGACAGCACAACATGAAACATGAGTTTAGTTAATGTTTGTATTTTGGCCAAAATAAAGATAAAAAAGTGTCATAAATTTTCATCGAATGTTCTCTCATAACAACCAATGGTTCTGAGGTGAGATTTTTTTTATACTGAGTTTGCTACCCAAGTCAGATAAATGGTTAGTTGTATTAATTATTTGCCTGACTCGGGATATGGAATATTGAAGAAGAAGGATATTGAATTTTACTATTGGATATTCTTCTTAGCAGCACGGCTTCTGGAAATAGACACATTTTCAGTAGCACCACTTAAGTGGTGCTACTGAAAATGTGATGTGAAATTGAAGATGATACCTGCCCTAAAATCATGAGTAGCAAAAGGTGGGTGTAAAACATCGATGACTTTTCTTTCGCAGTCATACAGTAACTGAAAAGAGAAAGAAAGACATCGATGTTTTAAACCCGGATTTTTCAACTTTCTGTTGAAATCTATGGTTTGTTATACTAAATTAGATTAATGTTGCTTTATTTTGGACTATTTTCTTAAGCTACACATACATGGTTAAACCAATTTTGTTCACATCGAACAGTTAGATAAAGACATCGTTTCTCATATGTATGTCATTAAGATGTTCACATTAGCATAGCCACTATCTTCATGCAGTTAATTGATAAATGTAGGCGCTATAAAACTAAGCTAATGCGTATGAATAACTAAGTCTCGGCACAGACAATCCACCGGTTACAAACACATGTTTAGCGGCCCACAAAGCTTTCTATAAATTTTGTATCGGGGCGTATACCTAAAACATTTTTTGGTACATCTACAGCTGCTACCGTGTCTGGATTCAATGTTTAGTCATCTTAATTAAGAATACCAATTATATAGTGAAAATTTATTAAAAATAATTCATGTCTTACTTATTTAACAAATAGAGGACGCCGCACTTATTTTAATTCCTGTGTCGCGGGCGACTTAATAAAGTTTAAAATAACAGATATTAAAAGCAATCAGGCCCACAACTATTCGTGAATCACACACATCTTTGTTCCGTGTAGTGATCGACATAACACTCGGCGCCGTGGTAGCGGCGTGCGGCGAGGCGACTATTTAAACCACTAAGTCGTATGTGCAGTCAAAGAAAGAAAGTACTTTATAAAAAATTTTATAACTTTTTTCTATTGAAGCCTAAGCTAAGATTAGATACCCTTAGTGTAAAATAGCTTCTCACAACAATTACAAATTTGCCTTTGAAAGCAAATTGTTCCTTCTCAAGGTTAATATTCCATGTTCTATTAATTTGAGACGCTCGATAGACTGAAGGCTAGACAGTATGGAGACTTGAATATTGGCCTGTCTGGAACATTCGAGACTAAGTCAGGAATAACCTTGGTCCGGACCGTACGATATTGTTAAATATCTGACACATCCAGCTGCTTAAATAAGCTTATAAGTATAGAATTTAGCTTGAATCTGTCAAAATAAATATATTCCTACGACTAATTGGCATTTATTAATAAGTACATTTTGCCCGCGGCTTTGCTCGCATAAATAGGTAGGTCAGGCTTACCTAACCTACTACCTACCTCACTTACGGAAAAAGTACTGCTTTTTATTTTTTTTACGTAACGCTCAGACGCATACCCCTCCGCCGGAGTGGGCAGAGGTATTATGTTGGACTCACCGGGGTAAAATAAAGATGATAATGATGATAATGGACCTCTTGGTAATACCGACTAAACCTACCGTGGTGTTCCTCGACAAAATCGCAATCGGCAAGGACGCGCGAATCAATTTCACATGTAGTTGCGACTCCGCCGAGGTTTCGGCCCACCCGGTATGAAACGGCAGGCCACTACGCAACAAGATTACCCTTTGGCCACCACTACATTAAAGCCCAACTGTCTACCCCCTCGGACCTGGTACTGATCAGGTGGCGGGCAGGCCTACGAAGCCCACCACCCCCAGGTCAAACCACAAGGTGGAGGTCATCTCGCACCCTCTGGCACCTGGTTCTGCGGTTGGGGAGAGGGTTTAAGTACTCCCTCTCCCGCTCCGCCGCCTCCTTGATGGAAATAACTTCCTCACAGAAGGAGGCGACGGCATTCCATGACCTCTCACTCTGGACCATGAACTGAACCACGGCCGGGAGCGAAAGGGCAACCATACCGACTGCCGCGATCAACTCACGGCGCTGCGATGCCCAGGCGGGGCAATCTGCCAAAGTGTGTAACGCCGTTTCCACAACAACGTCGCGGCAGTCGCCACAGTGGTGACAATTGGGCGTCTCTTGCCGGCCTATGCGACACTGGAACTGGTCAAAGCAACCATGGCCAGTCATTACCTGTTTCAGCTGGTGAGGACGCCATGCTACCTCTCTAGCCACTCAGCCTCACCTCACGGTGCACAAGTCGTTCCTTCCATTTCTCCACCAGAACCTGGCGGAGCTCGGACCTTGCTGCCTCGAGAACGGGAAGAGCAGGTCCTTCGCCCCAAGCAAGTGCCTCCTGGCGCCAATGATAGAGCAACTCCAAGTGCGCCGCTTCCAGGTCCCATGGCATCGATCTGGCGAGGAGGCTCGCAGCCTCGAACGAGATACGAAAAAAGTACTCTACCAACCTAAGTTGGTAACAGTACTTTTTTCTGAATAAAAGGTAGCCTATATCCTTTATTGTACCCCTGACAAGGTGTATGTGAAATTTCATGATGATCGGTCGAGTATTTAAGGTGTGAAAGTGTAACAATTAAACAAACTTATATTCGCATTTGTAATATTAGTTGGAACTCCCAGCTATTCACGAAGCAATGACTTGATTTTTAGTAGTATAATAGTGATTTTCACTTATTTTGCTCTCATTATTGCAATGCTTCAAAAATACACTAACTTCAATAAAGAATAAATGATTTGATATGTTTTTTGAAGTGAAAACTTCTTTAGCGGCGTTGTGCACTTTTTTTGTGATGGGTAAAAAATGTTAAACTCGCGTCAGGACACGTGACCTGATCGAAAATTCGTAAGACGGTGGGAGAATTGTCAAACTCGCGTCAGGACACGTGAGCTGATCGAAAATTCATAAAACAGAGAGAGAATTGTCATGTTTGTGTACGATAGCGTAATAAATGAATATTGTATTTTACCACATAAATGATAGTACTTATATACTGATAATTAAAGCAATTCTTGCAAAATTATTCCCTAACCATTTCAAAATATCAAAAATGCACAATGTAAATATTCAAGTTTTCACTTCTGCCGGTAATCCCGGAGTGCAACCCGTTGTTTTTTTTAACAGTGTTTTAAATAGAATGAAGTTGAGAATCAAAATAAATTGAAAAGTAAAAAGAACACATCATAAAACATGTTTGGTTAATAAAATGTGCTACAATTTTTACGGAATAAATGTATTGCTGAAATTTTATTAATATATGTTAATTGTTTAATGAGATAAACTTGACTGTAGGATTTTTTTACACTTAACTGCATGTAGTTGTTATGTATTTAGATTAGCCCTTGTATTCCTCGCCGCACAGCAAGAAAACACTGTAATTTAAAGCTGGATTCGTGGCGTATGGCAACCGCCGCGTCGCCGCGCGCCGGCGACAATGGTATGTGGCTAGTTCATATATAAAATGTATGAATCTGCTGTGAGCAGTTCGGTGTCTTTTTGTGGATGTTGCAAGGTCCGAGACACTGAACGTGTGCGACGAGACGCTGATACAAAAGCCTACTAGCGAAGGCTTTTGGAATCTAACTACAAACTTAATATTTTTTTATATTAAAAGGTTGGTATATAAAGGAGGTTTATTCCCTGCTATGTTATAATAAAACCTGCAGATCATGTGCTGATGATATGTTTACCTACATTGCATGTACAATAAACTCAATAACCACCAATGTAGAATTGATTCTGAAATTGTAAAAGAAAACGATTGTTGAATGAAATCCGTGCAGCGTGTTCTATATCACATGACTTTTTCACAGCGAATGGTAGGAGCACACGACATGGATTCGAATTGAATGAATTGCACCAACATCGTTACTATAACTTGCAAACATGCAACCGTTTTAAAGGTTGACGCTGACTGACATATAGTCGATCAAAGGCTTTGTCGATCGGATCAAGTGACAAACAAAACGATTGACGAGTTTTCCTAATTGAACTCTGTGTTGTTGCCTTACGGTCGAATACAGAATACCACCCAGAATGGTGACCAAAAATCCATGAGGCTCAACACGGCCTTTTGTTAAAAAGTCTTTCATTCATATTCGGGAATACGCGTTCTCAATGCTTAGAAATGAAATCCACAATGAGGAATTTTATTAGGTATGTTTATTTTAGACCGTTTTTATACGCGTCCTTGACCTTATAAAAATGGTAGAATATGGAATATTATTTTTGTCCGTTTTTCATAAAGGGCTTACTATTGTTTTTTTTATGATAAAATAGTAAATTATAAATTGAATTGGATATCTTTTGCTACAAATATCAAGTTAGCCGTTTTAAATCATATTTGTAAAGCATTTTATTTTTATTGCTACATATTTACATTACATTATCAAACATAACAAAACAAAGGTATAAAGGTAAACAAATAATTAATTGCAAAAGTATTCCTAACATTGTGAGCTGAATTTAATTCTAATCTAAATTTAATACTTTCTTTTAGACCACACAACTTTTTCAATCCATGGTTTGTAATAAAATACATTTGTGTATAATCCATGGATGCTTCCATTATCGTTCCAGGTTCTTTCAAATGACGTTATACCGATGATGCTGAAGCCGCAAGGGTAATGACCATTTTTTTTAAATAGTGGAGCTCCTCTATCATGCTGTAAAATTAAAACAAATATTAAATTTAGTATTTAATTATTGTACTACTGTTTTGTTAATACTGATATATGCCAAGAGCGAGTCAAAGCTGTACGCCTTAGATTTTTTAGGACTTGTAACTGATGCCCGTTCAGAAACAAAGATAAAAAAATATATATATGTATATTAAAAAGTGCAATAGCTGTAATAATATGCAATAATAGTCATAGTTTTGACTGTTTAGCTATTAGCATAATTCGTGTTTAATAATAAAACAACAAAAAACCGATTCATTTATGATCGTAGTGAAGAAGAAAGTTAAATATGGTAATTAAAAAAAAATTCATATCTCAGGTAGTAGTTAGGATAAATTTTTGAAGAGAAAACTTCTTTAGCGGGGTTGTACACTTTTTTGTGATGGGTAAAAAATGTTAAACTCGCGCCAGGACACGTGACCTGATCGAAAATTCGTAAGACGGAGGGAGAATTGTTATGTTTGTGTACGATAGCGCAATAAATGGGTATTGTATTTTACCACATAAATGATAGTACTGTTATACTGACAATTAAAGCAATTCGTGCAAAATTATTCCCTAACCATTCCAAAATATCAAAAATGCACAACGTTAATATTCAAGTTTTCACTTCTGCCGGCACTCCCGGAGTGCAACCCGTTGATTTTTATTTTCATATTTTTTCTGAACGGCCATTAGTTCTACTAGTTTCAAAGTTATCCATTAATTACCGGACAACCTGTATAAGTATTGCTTGTATGCTAAAGCAAAAACAAAACATGTTCCATGAGGACTACCTACAATATAGTACATATATGTACTTTTGTTAGAACGTCCATTGTTAATATTGCTAGCTGGCTATGTATTTGTGATCCAACTATCCTTTTAAGGCAGGATAGACTAACGGGGCTATGTAATAGGGTCCCGTTGGCACTCTTTGGGTACAGACCGTAAAAATGATCTGTCAAGTTACATTAAGCACCAATTTCGAATTACCCGCTTTTGGATGGGGAATGAAAACATACATACATACATAGATTCACGCCTGTTTCCCAGAGGGGTAGGCAGAGACTACGGATTTCCATTTGCTACAATCCTGACACACTTCTCTGGCTTCATTCACTTTCATCACATTCCTCATGCACGCCCGTCGGTTCAAGGAGCTCTTAACCTGGCCTTTGTCCAGAACGCCTCCGATCTGATCGAGAAACATTCGCCTAGGTTTTCTAGGCGACACTAGCCTTATAAACTTTCTTAGTCAGTCTTTCCTCGTCCATTCTTTCTACATGTCCAAACCAGCTTAACATACCCTTTTTTATTCTTGTAACTATATCCACTTTCATGCCGCATCTCTCTCTAATCACACTATTCCTTATTCTATCTTTCAGAGTCACACCACATATGCTTCTCAACGCTCTCATTTCTACAGCATTTATTCTGCTCTCATACTTCTTTTGCCATACCCAACTTTCACTTGCATACATAAGTGTGGGCACTAATAGTCCGCTATGAACAGCCAAACGTGCCTTTTCGGATACATTTCGACTGTTCATAAAAGCGCGTAGAGCTCCATTCACTTTGTTGCCAGCAATCGTTCTCCTTTCAATATCTCCCTCATATGTACCATCCCTAATGAAAAATGATTTTAAAATAGCTTTTGACATTGTAACCATACCTTTGTACTGTACCTCTGCCAACCCCTTAGAGGCTATGAGGCGTGAGACTATAATTCACGCTTTATATCCCAATTCCACCTTATGTCGCCAACTATGACTTAAATGCCCACATAATACCCGGATGGCGTAGTGGTTTAAATGGTCGCCTCGCCACTACCATTGCGCCGAGGGTTGTGGGTTCGAATTCCACACGGGACAAAAAATTGTGTGATCCACAAATGGTTGTTCCGAGTCTGGATGTTCTTTGTGTCCGTTGTTTGAATGTCTGTAAAGTCCCCGTCGTTACAGGATTATTTCTAGTGCGGGACATGTATTTTATTTAAATAAGGTTTCAGGCTATTTGCATTTATGGAACAGTTTGAGATCCATGCTGTTCCTGAGAGTTGCTTGACAGCAAGTCTATAACACTTTGACTAACCCAGGAATCGAACTCGAGACCTCATGCACAGCAGTCGCATTCACAACCACTGCGTCACCAAGGCAGTGGAATATTCGTAAAAATGTAAGAAATACTTACTTCACAAGACATATTTTTTCTATTGTTAAACCCATAACATAACTGAGTAGTAGAGTCGACGTCAGGGAAGATTTTTCTGCATTTATATTTACTGACATTGTTTAGGTACACCTAAAAATGAAACGAATATAAAAATATTAACCATTAGTTATATGCAAATATTCAATACTTGGTTAATGTATCCAAAACTTACGAAAGAAGGGTTCACAAGATGCTTCTCTTCATTTATGTGATTGCCAATAGAAGCAGCCATTGCTGATTGCTTATTAACATCAAATGGCTGTGGTAAGCATATGGGCGTCACACGGTAGTTAAATAAAACTCTGGAAACGCAAAAATAGGTTGTATGAAACAATATAAATTTAAGTCATTATAATAGTTGTTAGCCTTATTAAATTTGTGTTATATTCACACTATTTCTTATTCTATCTTTCTTTTAAAGTCTTAAACAATCTAGAAAAATATCTCTAGTATAAAAGGTTTTTTTAGCTTTAATAAAATGAAAAGACCAAGACAAAAGTAACAAATACCAAAGAAGCTAAATTAGACAAAATTTGTTATAACAATAAAAATACTAGCCATGTTTATGAACTGTCCTATTGCTAGGTAAGGGGCCACTTCTTTGTGTGAGAAGCGCAAGGCTATAGTCTACCATGCTGGCCCAGTGCGGGTTGACAGACACACATCTTTAAATACATTATGAAGATTTTTCAGCATGCACGTGCAGGCTAAGTATTAACGTTAATTCAACAAAATTATAGTGCTACAAATAGCTCATGAAGACTGAAAATCAGGCACATACGGTATACATACATACATAGATAGATTCACGCCTGTTGCCCAGAGGGGAAGGTAGAGACTACGGATTTCCATTTGCTACGATCCTGACACACTTCTCTGGCTTCATTCGCGTTCATAATATTCCTCATACACGATCGCCGGTTTAAGGTGCTCTTAACTTGGCCTTTATCCAGAACGTCTCCGATCTGATCAAGAAACGTTCGCCTAGGTCTTACCCTTGCGGCTGTTCCATTCACACTAGGCTTATAAACTTTCTTAGTCAGTTTTTTCTTTTGTCCTTCGTCCATTCTTTCTACATGCCCAACTTACACCGCTTACACAGCTTAACATACCCTTTTCTATTCTCGTCACTATATCCACTTTCATGCCGCATCTCTCTCTAATCACACTATTCCTTATTCTATCTTTCAGAGTCACACCACATAAATGTTTCTCAGCACTCTCATTTCTACAGCATTTATTCTGCTCTCATATTTTAAATAAAACCATGATAACGCAATTAGAAGATATAAAATTACTAGATTTTTCCCGCGGCTTCGCTCGTGTAAATATATGTTAGGTTAGTTTAGAAACAGTACTTTTTCCTGGATGCATTTTCTGTTCCTCCAACAATGTGTATGCGAAATTTCATGATGATTGCTCAAGTAGTTGAGGCGTGAAATCGTAACAAACGCAATCGAACAAATTAAATAAACAAACTCACATTCATATTTTTAATATTATTTAGGATTATTTTAAATAGTGATGAAGATATATTGAATACTTACGGTACGGCTGTCTTCAATAAAGCGATGTCATGGTACATAGTGGAACGCTTGTGGCCCGGGTATGGGAACGTTTTTACTATTTTATATCGCTGCCAAAGTTCAACAGAATCTGAGCGTTTTCGAACACCCAGGCCTACGTGCGTCACTCGGCCACTATGTAAACATGATTAATAAATTATTTACTTATATTTTAGAACTAGACTTCAATATAATTATTGTACTAAGGGAAATTATTCTCTACAACAGTGCCCGAACACATGCACTGAAAATATATAAAAAAAAATTATTTAGTTACTTTTCTTAATATAAGATGAAAAATATAAAGAGGGAGCAATAAAATTAAACATATGCATACATACGAGTACATATTATACATTGTGGGCGATATTTCAGAGGCGGGTGGTGGCCTATATTTCAGAGGGCCAATTCTCCTGATAAAAATAGAATTTCTACCTAGTTTCTGTATTATAATTTTAATTAAATTAAAATAAACATCAAAATAAGTGATTAAAAATTTCATTTTGATTCACAATTCACGTCTAATAGACTAGATCGGAACTCTAATTCGAATAGTTTCTATTATACGAGAATTGGCCCCCAGGTTTACAGTATGGCGTAATTTCAATAATTTAACTATTATACTTATATAATAGTTGAATTATTGAATTACATGTTAATATTGTTAATGTTTTACCACCTTTTAACTCATGGAGAATGACTGCGCCAATACTACCTACTAAGTGGTCACCAAAATATACATACACAGATAAAAAAGTCCTCATTCACTTGGAAAAGTTAAGATATTTTTCTCGTGTCAAAATATAATAATTAATGAATGCATTATTTATTGCTTTAACATTTAAAAACACAAAACTTCAATATGAAAATCTCTATATTTTTTTTGCTTTTTTCAATCTCTGTAAAATTTGTAATTAAAGAAATGCGAAGATTTGATTGATGTAAATAATTTTATTCATTTTTATATGCTTTTATTTACAAATTTTATACAAAATGACTCCTCCTCTGGCTTGAACGCATGCGAAACTCCTCCTTGGCATGCTCTAGTCCAAGTTGTCCAATTATTCTTATGGTAACTTGTCCAATTCTTGAATAGCGGTTTCCTTGATCTCTGACAGAGTTCTTGGAGGTGGATGACGACTCCAAACAGAGAGAGACTCCGCTTGAGAGTGTCCCATGCGTTTTGCTCAATTGTATTTAAGTCCAGGCCAGGCCAGCCTAACCGCGTGATTTCGTACTCCCGGAAAACAGCGCTCACTCGTTGAGCTCGATGTGCCAGCGCATTATTGTCGACCATAACGAATTGGTTACCATAATTTATCTTGAATGGTCTGATGATGCCATCAATAACTGCTGTCTTGTACAAATTAGCTGTCATAGGGCCTTCGTACCGGATCAAAGGCGTTCGAGCTCCAAACATTATTCCACCCCAAAAAGAGACCGATTTACCGCCTTAAAATATATACTTGTATTACATGTAGTTGAGAAAACAAAAGAGTACTCACGAAAAGGAATTTTGTAGACAACGTGCCGCGGTTAGGATGAACATGTCACTAATGAGAGAGCCTCCGCACTGCCATTGCAAAGTTTCTTCAAACATTCCATATCCTAGCAATGCCTGTTACAACATAAAAACAAAGATTGCATGCATGCAATGGTGCATTGTATTTTTTTTTGCCGGCCTCGATGGCGTAGTGGTTAGTGTAACCGACTGCCACGCCTGAGGTCGCGGGTTCGATTCCCGCACAAGTCAAACATTTGTGTGCATGAACATGGATGTTTGTCTTGGTCTGGGTGTTTCTATGTATAATATGTATGTATTTACAAAAAAAAAGTATATATGTATGTTTATCCATTGTCTAGTACCCATAGTACAAGCTCTGCTTAGTTTGGGCTAGATGGTGTTATGTGTATGTAGTAGAATATTATTATTATTATTATTATTGTTACATAAGTGCGTGAGCAGCAAATGTCACGTATATTTACTTACTAATATTATAAATTCGAAAGTAACTCTGTCTGTCTGTCTGTCTGTTACCTTTTCACGGCTAAACCACTCAACCGATTTAGATGAAATTTGGTACAGATATAGTTTAAAACCTGGGAAAGGACATAGGCTACTTTTTATTGAAGTAGGTACCATGCGGGCGGAGCCGCACGCAAAAGCTAGTATTTACATAAATATAAAATTAATATTTTTACCTCAATTGCAATACTATGTGTATTGCTTCGACTTTCAGCCAGGTATGGATTTAGGTCTCGAACCTATTATCGAATATTTAGAATACTACCAAATTTCGTACTGCTACTTCTAAGCGAATTTTCTATCAGAAATACTATGCGACCAACAAGGCAGTTGTAAGTTTTGTATGCCTTCACAACAACATACCACAGACTACCTCGATTGCACAGCGGTAGTAAATACGGCTGCTGAACAAGGGGTCTCAGGTGTAATATTCGGATTAGCTAATCGGGTAATTCTTAGTATAACAGCATGGAGTCTCGAACTCAGCTTGGTAGAAAGCTTGTTCGACGTGGATCGACAAAGCAGTAAGCGGAATGTGGCTATTTTGTGTTCTTTCACATATAAAACATAATAACTTTTGCCTGATCCGGGAATTGAATCCAAGACTTCACGAATGCACGCACCATAAACTGAGACTTCTTTCATCTGACCAAACAACGCGCTGAACTTGCCATGCTAAAATTATAAGGATAATTATGAAATGAGCATTACATCGCTACTACTTACCAGATGACTCAATTCTTCTTTCCAAGCAAATGAATTGATTAGTTTCTTTTTATGTTTTGTGACCGGTTTAACAACGTAACAATTGTCAGTCTTCCAAAAATATCTGTGAATTCTCGTATAAGTTACTCTTTTGCAAGGATAGTCTAGTTCATGTAACATTTCAAGACAGTCTGAAAAACAAAAACATCATAAGTCTTGCATGGTACTCTAATATAATTTTTAGTATTATACTAAAATAATAAAATCTGTATTATTATTACAGCATGTATCAGAAAGGTGTGCTCATATTTAAGTGTCACATAATAGGGCCCATAGACAATGGAAAATCGCGACGAATAAATTTAGATAGGTACATTATTTACACTTAGATATAGCATTTTCTTTTTATCAACTTATCAATATCAGCACTTTCTAGTCGATACTTTACAGGTTCCCTGTCCGATGAATCACATATGATACATATCAATAGATTTTCTATTGTGTCTGACCTCAGCTAACTTTATAACGTTTGTAAACCCGAAAATGATCATACATTTCTGTTGCACGCTGTATAATCAGTGTAAGTCAGTAACTATAAGGTTATTAAATATTAGATCTATACTTGACTGAATATAATTAATTACAATATTCTCGTTGACTAATATCAGCAAGTAGGTAACTATGTAGGTAATAAAGAGGTCTTTGACGAAGGCAATATTTAATTAATTAGTTAAGTCTTAGAATACCAGACATAATTGAAAATATATTTTGTCTGGTTACCGGAGTGCCGCTGCGACTTAATAGGTTACTAATACATGTCACTGATTTGTACTTACAATCTTGAGATAGCAGTCCAGTTTTTGAATGTACTCCTATCTTCTTGTCGTAGACAAGCTTTCTATCACAAAAAAATAATAAATGATTACATACTCAATATATGCATAGACTTACATCTGTATATTCCTAAAAGGTTTTACGTAGTAGGTTTTACGTTCTACTAACTACTTATTAAGTTCTACATAATAGGGGCAATCTATAGTGATCTATCGGGTATATTTACAGACTCCTATTAAAAATGTCCTAGCAGAAAAACATTATAACACTGACGTGTGAATTGGACCTGGGTGATTTGCTCCGAGTGTAAGTACAAACTTTTAAAAGAGGACCAAGGTTTTTAGCGGAGGTATAACGGCTACTGAGTTTATCTCAGATTGCCTTATTATTTAGTATTATTAGTAATTGTGCATGGCAGCAACTGTTGCGATGTCGTATAAAAGGCTTGAAACCTACAATGGCAGATATCTAACCATACAAAAAAGTACTTAATGACATATTGGTACGTGCCTATTTGTCTACATTTCTATTTGGCCATGAATTTCATGGAATAAAGTTTTAACTAAATTATCTATTCACATTTAGTCATGAATTTCAATAAATAACTCGTTATAAAGTCATAAAAAGTGAATTGGAATGCACATAATAGTTCCATGTTTTATTTCACTTTTTATTTTAAAAAGACATCTCCCGCACTTGTGATAAATCCTGTGTCGCGGGGGACTTTACAAACATTCAAACAACGGACACAAATAACACCCAGACTCGGTACAACCATTGGGGATCACACAAAGTTTTATCCCCTGTGGGTTTCGAACCCACAATACTCGGCGCAGTGGCAGTGGTGAGGCGACCACTTTAACCACTACGCCATCTGTGGAGGAAATTTAAACCCAATGATCATTTTGTTACTTTGATTTCTGCCCTTTAAAATTATCACATTAATACACTCCGAAAATCCGATGGTAATCTGGCCCATAGTGCCAAAGAAAAGGCCAATTTGCTGGGTTCTCCCTTTGTCTCAAACTCGACTATGAACTATGGAGGAGCCGTACCACCCACTATCCCGTGCTGCGGTCATTCCATGCCGCAAATCTCAATTTCACAACGTGTGGTCCGGCGGGAGCTAATGTCTCTAAATGTTCATAAATCGAGCCGGCCAGATGGCATACCGGCAGTGGTGCTAAAGCAGTGTGCTCCTGAGTTGTGTCCAGTATTAACGCGCCTCTTGTCGCTTTTCTATTCCATAAGACAAGTTCGGTCTTCGTGGACGACCTTATTCGTTCACCCAGTGCCAAAAAAGGTGATAGATCTGACCCATCGAACTACAGGCCTATCGCCATAACTTCCCTTCTCTTCAATGTGATGGGGCGAGTGATCAACTCTCGGTTCCTGAGGTACCTTAAGGGTCACGATTTGTTAAGTGACCGACAATACGACTTCCGCCATCGTCGCTCAACCGGCGACCTTCTCGTGTATCTTACACACCGATGGGCACTAGCCATTGAGAGTCAAGGTGAGGCATTAGCTGTCATCCTGGACATGGCGAAAGCTTTCGATCGGGTCTGGCACAAAGGTCTTCTATCGAAGTTACCATCGTACGGACTGCCCAAGGGATTATGCGAATGGGTTGCTAGCTTTTTGTCCGGCAGATGCATCCAAACTGTGGTTAACGGTGATTGCTCTAACCGCATGGACATAAATGCTGGCGTCTCGCAAGGCTCTGTGTTGTCCCCGACGCTGTTCCTGCTGCATGTCAATGATATGTTGTCAATTAACGGCATTCATTGTGATGCAGATGACAGTACTGGGGATACTTATTACACGGGCTGCGCTAATATCCCTCGATCCACAGCGGAGGAAAGCCGCGAACAGCTTGTGTCCGAAATCGAGAATACTCTGGATAGAGTGTTTGAATGGAAAAGACTAAATTTTGTCGTGTTTAACCCAGCTAAGACTCAAGCCTGCACGTTCACCGCTAAAAAACCTCATTCACTATGTCTTTACAACTCCAGGACACGTCTCTCACCACCACCAAGAGTATTAGAATCCTTGGTCTCAACATCTCAAGTGATGTACAGTAGCGCAGTCATTTAGAAAGCAAGGTTAAGCTGGTTTCAAAAAAGCTTGGTGTGCTCAATAGGGCTAAGCGGTACTTCACTGCGGGGCAAAGACTGTTTCTTTATAAGTCGCAAGTCCGGCCTCACATGGAGTACTGTAGTCATCTTTGGGCAGAAGCAAAATACCAGCTTGATTCCAAAGGAATTTTCTCCCGCGGACGCTCAGGTTGTGGAATGAACTCCCTGCCGAGGTTTTCCCACAAGACTGCAGTATGGAGTTCTTCAATGAGGGCGTTTAAAGGTTTTTACAAGGTCGGCAATGCGCAAGTGATGCCTTAAGTGTTGCAGGCGTCCATAGGCTACGGTAACCACTTACCATCAGGTGTGTTTGCTACTTTAGTAGAATAAAAAATATATTTACTTAAATCTTAAGCTGTTCCATAAATCTGGTAAAGTTTATATTAAAATAAAACTACTACTAGATTAAGTCAAAATATAAAGACCTCACCTGGTATCATTAACTAGAAGACAGTCAGTACAACATATAACTGGTTCATTGCTTTCAAGAGTACATATCTGTAAAAATAAATTAATATATCTTAATGGGCCTATCCCAGTTTGTTATCTGTATATTAGAATAATAATAATATATTTATTTATAAAAAGTTACAGTTAGCATGAACACAGTACAAATATATCATGAGACAAGTTAATATATAATTTTGTTGCACTCTGGTACCCAAGGTAAAATTTACTTGTGTTTTGGGTACCAGATCTCTCTTTCTCGCAGTATTATATTTAGTTTAGATCTCGACGGCGAGAACAATAGCAGGAAATTACATAATTTTAACTTTAATCGGGTATAATACAGCATAGTTGTAGAAAAAGCTAAAAAGTCTAGTTATAGGAGTTACACAAGAATAAAACAGTACTAGATTTTAGTCACGAAATCGCTTGCATTAATGTAGATTTTGTCAATAATTTTCTTACCCACAGGAACAGTACTTTTTCTGTACGAAAGGTACCCTATGTCCTTTTCTGTACCCCTGACAACGTGTATGCAAAATTTTAAGATCATCCGTCGAATAGTTAAGGCGTAAAGGTTATGACCTAATTTACTTTTACGCGAGCGAAGCCGCGAACAAAAGCTAGTATTTTATAAACACTAACTCACCAGCGGAGGATCTTTGTTTTGTATATCAATCACAGCACTTAAACATCGGTAAAGGTTAACGCACTTTCCTTTCTTCCCCTTCCAAGTGCAACGTGATCCTAAGTAGACAAGGATATATTGTTACTATCAAAATGTCTGGATCAACTGGGATATTTAATTACAAACTTGACAAACTTCCCACTTAACAGACTTCACGTCTAGTAGATAATATAACCTGAGCCTTTTGAATTGACAGTTCTGTAGGGTCCCTAAGGCATTGATCTAGGGACACCGCTAGCAGAATTGTCTCGTAATTAAATATATGCAAAATGGAGTTACGATCTAGTCTTATAAACGTCAAATGTGAACTAATACAATTAAATTTCATGTTTATCATTTAATTTAATTCAGAAGAATACTATTCGAGACAGCGAAAATTAAAAATCTCGGAGCCAAAAGATCTTGTGTGCCTAGGTATTCCAGTGCTGAACTAGGTATTCAAATGCTGATAGTGGCACGATTTCTATTTGACGGAAACAAATACATGGTTACAATCAAATATGTATTTGGTTACAATAACCGCTTACATTATAGCAGATTGTATGCTTCTTGATTGTGATGCAAAGACTCCAATGTCTAGCGTGTCTAGTTGCCTGCACCCATATGGCACGTGACTTGTCACGGGTTGGATCTCCATGCGGAACAAATAATTGTGTGATCTACAAATTTTAAGGGTTTGTAAAGTCGTCAGCGACATAGAAGACAACTCCTTGTTAAATATTAATTTGACAAGGTGTTGTCTTCTATAACATAAAAAAAGTGTCCGGATCTGAATTCATACCTTCATTTAAATTCAACAATTTACCCCACACGAACTCATAACACAATGAACAAAATCCAAACATTAACATAAATTTACAGAGCATAACTTAAACAATTATAATTTTCACTAGAGATTAACCTGACTATTCGACAGTGATATATGCATACTAATGAATGAAAAGCCCCGTCAGCCACCATATTTATCAACACAATATCTGGATAACTATGCGAGAACATTTACTCGTCAGTTGTGTTGATATTTCATTGTTTTATTTTGCTGCAACAATAGAGTATTCATGCAAATTGTTTTGCTGCATGAAATTCCATTGGTGATGACTAAAATTTGGATTATATCGATTGGTCAATTGTTTCCCTGGATGGCGCATTGCATTGGTGGCGATTATAATTTTGGTTTTATTTATTGCTACATAATTATGTGACTGAGGTGCTAAATTGTCGTGCTTGGTTCCTGGGACGGATAAAATGTTGTTGAGCTTTTCCGTTAAGAATTTCTTTATAGCAGCGCAGAGCCTGCAATTGTGCCTGGTCAATTATCCATATCAACGAAAAATACCCAATGAAAATAAAAAATGAAATATATCCAATGATCTAAAACCATAGTTAGCGAAATGTTAGTGTAGTATAAAATAACTAGACCTTTGCCCGAGAGTTCATATGCGTAGAATTTGGAAGTAAGTAATGCGATATTTTTCTTTTTTTGTATGTAGGAAGATGACATACTAAAAAGCTCGGCTTCTAGATGGCATATCAAGATGAAACTTGCACCACATTTTTAGGTACCTATACCTCCAAAACAATTGTGAAAACCGCATTCAATATCGTGCAGCACTTTTTGCATGATACGCGTACAAACATAAAGACGGACAAAAAAAAAATTCAAGAAAAAGGTAATTGTTTTGGCTTCTATACATCTTAGAATGACACCTCACATCAATATTTCTTAAGTATCTCCTGTATACACATATAAACCAGTAACATTGTTATAACATTTATAGACAAATATGATAGGCATATGAATTTATAAAGTTTAGACCTGTAATATCAATCTCGGTTTACTCACGAAGAGAGCTTAAAACTTCTGTAACTGAGTACTTAAAACATATTAATTCTAACAGATCCTCGTTGCTAAGTTGAATGATGTAAATTCTTCATTACAGTTTTAAAAGCATACTCGCCTCACCTTCGTCACTACATCAACAAATAAATGACCAACCAACCTGTGACACCAACCTAATGAGCATTCAGTTTATGAAAGTGTTAGTGTCAAATATCATTTATTTATTTACGATACGGAGTAACACTTATAAAAGTCAATCACTATTATTATTAGAAAAATTACGAAAGTTGCTAGATCCTGACATACACAAACAGTCAATAATTAGTACCGTTTTTCTTATGATAGATATAGGTAGAATAGAATATAAGTTTTATTTATACAGGATGTGGCGTAAATAATGGATAACCCTGAAGCTGTCGACTGGCCACATTATTATCTATCATTTAGCCCACTTATATCACCATATGCCCATGGAGGACCAAATTATTGATATTTTTGATATTTTAAATAAAAATCGTACTTACTCATACAAAATCAACTGCTATTACTACAATTGGCGACATTTTCTCGTTCTGTTTTTTTGTCACTCATGAATACTTGTATCATCAGACCAGTATCGAGTTTTTTGTTACAATCTAAGACAACTTCACAAAAAATACTTATTCTCAAATTTTAACATGTTTTCTAGGGAATTATGAATTTTTGGGCGCCTGTATCGAAAAAAAAATGTACTACACTGTGTGGTGATATAAGTGGGGTAAATGATAGATGATAATCTGGCCAGTCGACAGTTTCAGGGTTATCCATTATTTACGCCACACCTTGTATAATATATACTTAATAGTGTTGATAATACATCAATACTATTAAAAATGGTACCATAGCTCTGTTACAATAACAGAACTGAAAGTAACACATTTTATTACAAGGAAATAACTTACTCAGACTCTTTTAATACTTTTTGTTTTAGGAATATACATATAGCTATATTAGTTATTACATAAAAACATGATTTCAAAAATCTATGACAGACGATCAAATGTATTTCAAATGCTGGTATTGGAAATAATCAAGTAAATCACAGGTGGAGTATCGAAATTAACACATTACTGCTCAGTGGGGAGACCAACAGACTGCAATACAGAAGGTCTCGGGTTCAAACCCATAGCGCGCAACTCTGACTTTCGGAAGTTATATGACTTTTCGAAATTATGAGTACATTGCTGATTACCTAGGTAGGATATTTAAGTGTATACTTCCTATCATAAATATAGTATAGTGCGCACCTAAATCACATTTCTGTGCAGGTAAACATGATTGGCAAGAACTGGTACAATCTATATCGAAAATAGTTGCATCATATATATTTACAACTTGCATGGAAATAATGAATCAGAAATTAAATAGAGCGCAATTATAAACAACAGGATAAAGTGTGATAATCTGAAATTCTATTACGTTTACTGCCAATACGTTTATAATTGTATCGATTAAAATTATATCGTTACGGAATATCGACTGAAAACGAAAATTGTTCATACCGATATTGGTACATTTTAATGTGAGTTTGGCGAAACTAGTTCCCATAGTAATAAAGTTTAACGCTATATACACTGGATTATATTCTACCTATTCTGATGGGTGGTTTCATCTTTGAGACGTACGTTGACCAATTACCTTCGTCAACATGCCCACGACGATGTACCCCATACACTTTTGGTTTAGTTTAATTAGCTTTGAATTCTAGTTAGAACAGGATTCCTCATGGTTTTCTCCTTAATCGTAAAAGCAAGTGATAATTAACTAATTAATAGGCACATATGCAAAGTTAGAGGTACATGTATTGGAATCGAACTAGAGACCTCTGCGTGGCAGTCCAAGGGTCTACTACTAGGCTTTTGATGCTAATATAGTTGTATGTTTGCTTGAATCTAGAGTAATCTTACTATACAATTATATGTTATATTATGTGACCTTAATTATTAAAGGCTGTCGAAGTAAATTTTTTGAGTTTTTTATTCAAACTGTACGTAAGATTTCTTGAGAAAGAGAGAGAGAGAGAGAGAGAGAGACAGTAGGCCATAGTTTCACTAGCACCTACACTTTTTTTAGAGAATTTGCATCACGCTAATAATAACATAGACAGTAATATATGTTTTTAAAATTAACTCCTGAGCTAGAAATAATTCTTAAGTCCCATGGGACTATACAAACATATAAATAACGGTCACAAAGAATCTCCAGACCCAGAACAACTATACGAGGATCACACAAAATTATGTCCTGTGTGGGGTGAACCCACAACACTCGGTAGTGGGTGGCGACCTCCTAAACAAAATAATACGCCATACGTGGAGTAAAGGAGAATGCCTATTCTCCATAGTGTCTCAGGCCAAAGGTGGACATCAAAAATTACTATATAAATTGAGTATTTTAAGATCTTAACAGTATCACATATCTAAAAAATATATTCAAATTGACGCCACTATTTTAGAAATACCTATAAAAACTAATGTATTGAGGTTATTTTTCTATACGAAAATGTGTCTGGCTGTGACATAATTCAAAAACATCTCTTTTCTTAATGCTCTATTATTTAATTATGATAGGAGGTGTGTTAGTAATATATTTTTATCCAGTTATACTTAATATGGTATGGAAAAAACACATTTGTTATTTTAAACGTCTATATTCTCTTCATTGTTATATACTATTAACAAACTTACTTTTAACTTTTTCGTTTTTTAAATAGACTTACTCTTTTTAACTATTTTTTGTAAATTGCACTGGCGTCAATTTGAATGAAAGTAAATACATATTTTTTTACGACAAAATCAACTTTAAAGTATTTTTTCTCTAGACTCTTGTCCACTCGTAGTCTCAGATGGGCGGTCCCCTTATCTCTAGTTGAAACGAAAAGCTGAAGTGATACTGACCTACCACAAATGAACAATAGCGACAGGATTTTTTGTCTCCTGGCTCATGTTGGTGACATAATATTATATTCGAGTATGCGCGGTTACTATGGGAAGTACTACATAGTGTAAATAAGAAGATGTATACATATCGTCATCATCATCATCATCATCGGGCTATAATAGTCCACTGCTGGACATAGCCCTCCCCCAAAGAGCGCCATAGCGCCCTGTCTTCAGCTTGCCGCATCCAGCATCTGCCTGCAGTCTTTCGCAGATCGTCATCCCACCTGGTCGGAGGGCGTCCTACACTACGTTTGCCGAGTCGCGGTCTCCATTCAAGAACACGCTTACCCCAGCGGTTGTCGGTTCTTCGCGCGATAAGGCCAGCCCACTGCCACTTCAGCTTGCTATGTCGATGATTATGGTTCTCTGTCGGATATATTCGTTACGAGTCCTATCCTTCAGAGAAACTCCGAGCATAGCTCTCTCCATAGCTCGCTGAGCAACTTTGAACTGGTGGACCAACCCTACCGTGAGTGTCCATGTCTCGGCTCCGTAGGTCATGACGGGTAGCAAGCACTGATTGATACAAATCGTACTTCAACGTATTTACCACGACTATTGCAGCACGTTGTACAAATGTATTCTAATACAAACAAAACATCGTGTAAGTATTTATCGTAAAAGAGTTTAGATATCCCAACTTATAGGTATCATAAATGCGAATGTAAGTTTACTTGTTTGTTACGCTTTCACGCCGTGACTACCAACCGATCGTCATGTGATTTCTCATATAGGTACGTGTACAGAAAAGAACATACAGTACCCTTCATCCAGAAAAAAATTACCGTTCCCGATGGATCTAAATTTATTGGTAAATCCGAACTAATTCGAGCAAAACCGCAGGTAAATATAGTTATGAATATATTTTTTATTTATTATGTCGGGTATTAACGGAATTATGCTTAGAACTTACATACCTTTTTTTAAAAGGCTTGTGTTTTTGGTCATGTTGCAGACCCTGATCACAAGTAAACTGACAAAGGGATGTCAGGCTTCCATTTACGAGGTAGATGTTCTTAATACCAGTCAATCAATCAGATTGCCTGGCATTCTTTGTGTTGTTAGATACTGTCACAATCTATAATGCATGCAGCAAAGTTGCACTCAAATAAGTGTTTCGCAGATAGATTCTGCACAACTGAGAAGTGCTGTACGACAACTCAATTCTACATCTGCGTATGGACCAGATAACATACCAGCTTTTCTAGTCAAAGATTGTGTATCTGCTCTGGAGGAGCCTCTCTTACATATATATAATCTGTCCCTTAAATGCTGTTCCTATCCTAGTCGATGGAAAACTTCTAGAGTGACGCCCGTTCCTAAAACTGGCTTGTCTACTGACATTAACAATTTCAGACCTATTGCCGTATTATCAGTGTTTGGTAAATTATTTGAGATAATTATAAAAAATCGTATATTTCTGCAAATCAACAGTCAATTAGATAATTCTCAACACGGTTTTCGACCAGCGCGTTCTACATTAACAAATCACATTTATTTTACTGACTACGTGAAAACTAGGATGACATCTGGCTGTCAAATTGACGCAGCCTATTTAGATTTTACTAAAGCTTTTGATCTTGTCGATAACGACGTACTATTAACAAAGCTATCGGCAATAGGATTCGACACTAATCTCCTCCAATTTATAGCCAGTTACCTCAGAGATCGAAAACAATTTGTAAAAATAGGACAGTATGTATCAAACGATTACTATACACGCTCAGGAGTAAGTCAAGGCAGTACCCTTGGGCCTACCTTGTTTATTATCATGATAAATGATTTACCTAAAGTTTTATCTAAGACAGAATGCCTAGTGTTCGCTGACGACCTTAAGTTATTTGCCCCTGTTCGGAGCATTACAGATTGCGAAGACATACAATACGACATAGATGCCGTTGTTGAATGGTGCACAGCCAATAAGCTGTCCTTAAATATCCCTAAATGTAAAATTATCACCTTCACTCGTTCCCGTTCACCTATTACAATGGCCTACGAGCTGGCAGGGCAGCCGTTTGAGCGAGTTACTTCTATACGAGATCTTGGACTGACCCTAGACAATCAATTAAATTTTCGCAATCACATCACAACCATATGTAAGGCTGCTAATAAATCATTAGGATTTATAATTAGAATGTCCTCTCAGTTTGATAATGTTCTAGTAATAAGACTGTTATATAACGCCTATGTACGTAGCAAACTGGAGTACAATGCGATTGTTTGGCATCCACATGAGCAGTTATATACACTTATGATAGAGAGAGTTCAACGCAAATTTGCTCGTTACTTGTACAAACGCATATATGGCTACTATCCCTTTCTATACCCCTCTATGTTTGTCTCGGGAATGATTAGTCTCAATACCTTAGAATTTAGGCGCAATCTTACCCACATAATGCACTATTATTTATTACTGGTACATAAGGTGGATAACCCTTCTGTGCGAGAGTGTATTTGCTTCTATGTGCCAAATCAGTACATGCGTGCTGTTGGACGTAGGCAGCATAGATTATTCACGTATCCCACATCATGGCGTCTACCGCAGGTTACTTATTGTCCAACGGCAAGAGCGATTGACAATATGAACAAATTACTACTTGCAAGTCCGGATACAGACTTATTTTATTGTAACACTAGTCAAATGTTTAAAAAAGTAACAGAGTTCCTTAACATGATGGCATAAATTATTTTATCTATTGTTTTCTTTACGAATACTCAAAATTGTTTTATTTTAGTAGTTAATATGATTGTTAATGTTAATGTTTCTTTTATATTTTATTTTAATTTATTTGTTTTGTGTGTTTAAAGTGTACGTTAGTAGTATAGCACTAAAGGCGTGTTGGTACAGATGCTGTAAGCCTCTAGTGTTTTTTTCTTTTTTGGAATAAATAAATAAATAAATAAATTAGACGAACCGCGCGCTTTAAAAAAAAAACCTAACACAACAGACAAAGAATATTATATCCAATATAATATTATAATATCAGCCCTATATTAAACTGTCCCACTGCTGGGCACGCGCATCTTCTGTGTGAGAAGGGTTAGACCATAGTCAACTAGGCTGGCCCAGGTTGGGTTGGCAGACTTTACATATCTTCGTCTGGAGAACTTTCAGATATGTTGATTTCCTAAAAATGTTTTCCTTCACCATTAAAGCGAGCTATAATTAACTATTTAATACACACAATCATAACTTAGAAAATCAGAAATAAACGCGTTGGAATCAAAGTCAAGACCTCTGCCTGGCAGTCCAACGGTCTCTCACTAGGCTGTTAACTGCTTCCACTTATAATATTACGGTAATTAAAGCAGAATTAGAGTTCATATAAGTGCCTAACCCATATTTATTCAGTGGGACAAACCCAGGGTATGTTTTAACACTAATTAGACGTACATACATCAATGCAAACGTAATTAATCTATTTTGCACATCACTGATTATCGATATTATGCGGTATGGACAAGGGTTAAGCTGATAGATGGGCTCATAATCGTATTCGTTATATAAAATCTATATTGTTGTGTTATATTGTAAGTTAGGTAACATAATATAAATTAACAAGTATATATATCCCAAAGAGGTAAGCAGAGATGTATTTCACCCTTATTGCCCTGGCAATGTTATTTACTCCTAGTTTTACAAAAATGTTCCTCAAGACTGAATTTCGGTCACAGTGGCCAATTTTAACGGAGATTGGCGATCTACGCAGTAGATCTTATTATATACTTATATCTTATATATATACATATATCTTATAGTATTATAGAGCACTAGATGTTCCCGCGGTTTCACCCGCGTTTATCGTTACTGCACCGCCCCCGTGGGTCGTGGCGTGATATTATATAGCCTATAGCCTTCCTCGATAAATAGGCTATCCAACACTAAAATAATTTTTGAAATTGAACTGGTAGTTCCTGAGATCAGCGCGTTTAAACCAACAAATAAACAAACAAACTCTTTAGCTTTATAATATTAGTATAGATAGCTGACCCGCGCAACTTCGTCTGCGTCACATAAGAGAGAGAGAGAGTGGGTCGTAGGCACCTACAATACAATTTTAAAGGAGCTGACACTTTCTTTGTTAAATCCACGAACTACATAGAAACCATTGAACAAAATTTTATAAATATACCTACAGTGCTAATTTAAAATCACGCATAATAAACCAGGAGAAACATCGTTTGTATGTCTGTAATGGCTAATTATTTTGCTGCGTTGTTATTTTAAAACTGCGATATCTCCTAAGATATTCATTGAAATCGAAAGATGTAAATGGCAATTTTGTTTTAAATTAAATACTTGTGATGAATAACGTATTTATTTGGATAAGGATTAATATCATGTTTATAAAAATACCTTCGCAAATAATGCATTATCTTAGAACAAATTTGTTTGGCATAAAAAAAGTTATAGTGAGCCAACCTTAAAAGATAGACATATGCTGTCGCGGACTTTTTTTTAGAACTTTTTAAGGGGAACAATTCTCTCATACATAATTTTTGCGAAACTTTAACTGTTTACGCAGCGCACGCAGCGGAAGCTCTCAAAAGGAAAAAATCCTCCGATTTTAAAACATTCTTCATTCGTGCTCCGCTTCTATTGATCTTAGCGTGATGATATATAGCCTATAGCCTTCCTCGATAAATGGGCTATCTAACAATAAAAGAATTTTTCAAATCGGACCAGTAGTGTCTGAGATTAGCGCGTTCAAGCAAACAAACAAACAAACTCTTCAGCTTTATAATATTAGTATAGATAAGTGTGTACGCCAAGACATGAGCACTCTCTGTTACCAAAATCCGAAGGGACGGGCAATCCGATACGACCGAGGAGCGTTCAGATGCAGAAGCAACGGCTGTGCGCGCTTTCTGAGGTGTGTAATACCAATTCCACTGAGAAAATCTTGTCACAAAAACCCGATAAGTATTTGTTGGCCCGACCCGCACAGAAGTCGCATACACAACCTACTTATGGTACGTACATAGTTTATTGCATATATGTACTTTGTAGCATTGATAAACGTAAACTTATTACTTTAAAGAAAGAAGAAGAAGAAAGAAATTTGTTACTTGTTGTTTGTTATTTGTTTTCTTTACGTTTATCAATGCTATAAAGTACATATAGATGCTATAAAGAACAAACAGTATTTTGTTTACTGGACCTATTCTCAGACTCCGTGCTACTTCTAAGGATTTTTTTACTTAACAAAACTTAACGCTTCCGTAAATGGATCCCGGCACTTGCGATTGCATACGAAAAGTTATGTCACAGATCCAATGAGGCATTTATTTATATAATCTTAATGAACTGCTGACCGGTTAGACTACAATGACCAAAACCTCTAGCTTTACCTTTTATATAAAAGGTAAGGCAAGAGTTTTTGGTCTAAGACGCAAACGAAAGGATGAAATCTTTAAAAATTAGTGAAGTAAGTTTTGAATAGTAGTCTTGCTGGATGAATCAGAATCGACCAGATTAAAAGCCGGATTGACCAGAGATTATTCTCACAGGCTGCTCACCTGCTCGGTTTCCTGTCTTCTCCTCCTCCCGTCTTCATCTTTCATGCCCTTCTTTCTCTTTAACTTAGGTACTCTGAGAGTGGCAGTCCTATTTGTTGCAAGCGCACATAAGCTAATTTACTTGCTTACCATCATACAGGTCACATGCTTATTTGCGATTACCATTTACCACCAAGCGAGGCGTTGACTCGTCTACCACTGAAAGCAATTATAAGAAGGTTAATCCAGATTTAATATCAGGAATTCATAGGTCTCATAAAACTGTAGTCAACGTTATTTTGACTTGTTCAAACGATTTAAATTTAATTTATTTCTGAATCCTTAATGAAATGAGCACTTTTATTTTGAGTAAGGAATTAACCTTTCCCTACGGTTTCTTTTCTATAGTAATCATTTTATAACAAAGATTTCTCAAGGTTTACTTCTAAATTTATAATAATTAGTCTTTTACAATAAGTGTTCCTGTTGTGAAACTCACTTTTGGTTAAAATGTTCCTGCTGCATGCTTTTAAAACCTTTAATTTAAGAGCATACAATGATATGATAATCACGTACGAGAAAAACAGTACGTACCTAGTTCTTTGTGCTTTGCGTTGATATATACAAACTTATTTTCTTGAATCGGGAATATCCCGAAGAGGTTGACAGATTTGTATTACACTAACACTTCGCCAACTATGGTTATAGGCCACACGTAATACAGGACATTGCCGCTTACGAGGCACAGTTCCAGATTTTGTGCTGCTATTCAAAATCTTTTTGTAGCCAAACTCGTTAATATATTTGCCGACCTGGACATCGAACACGTAACCTCACACTCAACAGTTGCATATAATACCGCTATTTCTGTAGCCAGCCTATCTTTGTAGATGTCATTTTTGAGTTTCTGTAAGGTACGTCAATCATACTATGTAAATATAAAACGGAAATGTGTATTGACCAACAAATATCACTTTTGACCGCTTCCTTCATGACATCTAAGGTATATTTGCAATGTTGCAAATAACACCTAGTACTTTTGCATTACGGCCGATGAATGAATTCCTTAGGATTAACGCTATCACTACATTTTTTATATTGAGTTTCATAAAAGGAAAAACATACCTAAGAGACACAATAATATTAATATGTATGAATAATATAGAAAATATATTCATTATCGATATTGGCATCCAAAAGTGCAATTCCTGGCTCATAGAATCCCTAAAGTGACCTTTAAACAAAGACAAGACTGTGGTATTATCTTTGTATAAGGTTGTATGGATTGTTGGTACTTCAAAAATACCGTATAAATATATTTGGATTTCTGGCGGGCAAGCAAGTAGAAGTATTCCAATACACAGAATATCACAGCCAAGTATTATTCTACAGTGTCCGTTGCGTTAGAAACTATTTTTACTTGTAATGTCTGTCAGAAGCGATCTTTGTCCCGTGCGCTGACAACACAGCGCCTATTTTGTAGAGTTGGCAATGCGCAAATGACTACCCAATTTTATACGCGTCTATAGTTTACAGTTACAAGTAGGCGCACAGTACCTATGTTTGGTCTTTAAATTAGTTAGTTGTTTACTAGTGTTTGTATGATATTAGTCAGTAAGCTTTTCTTAAAATGATAAATATTATAAATCATATAATAAATTTAGTAATTTAAAGGCACTAGTCTCGTGCGAGTTGAACTTGTTCACCGAGGATCCTTACTTATGATAACCTATAGCAAGGTATTTTTCTTATGCTTGTATTCGCAAAGAAGAAGATACATGTATATTAGCTATAATAATAATGTCAGTTATGGTATAGAATAACACAATTAATATTAGATTTATAATAAAATATTGTACTTATCTTGAATTATTGGTAAATCCCTTCACCCACTATCACAAACAGTCACAGAGTGTTGATGAATTTTGACGGTTTATTTCTATGTCACCAAAAACGCTTGTAACGATTTAGAGTGTTGCATTCGACAAAAATGTATTTTTATTATCTATGAACAAAAGTTGTTCTAACAATAATCGACTATTTCATTATGAACATTACGAATTAACAAATGGGTACGCTGAGCCGCCCTAGTGCCCGCCGCCATTTTGACGTCTTTAACAGCTCGGATCGGCGTCCGGGCGTTTGCATAAGAGTTAAGTTCGTAGTAGAGCACTGATATTACTCTAACAGGGACTTAATCACGCTCTACTGCTCAGTTAGTACTTACTACTAATCTATCTTGGACCTAATCAGTCCTTACTGCTCAGTAAGTAGTTACTACGACTTTACCAGAGACTTAATCACTGCCTACTGCTTAGTAAAGTAGAAGTTAATATGGTCGTTCTCAGTAGGGAGCGAGTGTTTTAACCTATACCCTACTAACAAATTTCTTAGACAAAAAATCTTATACAAATTATCTGATGCGGGAAACAAACTCGAGACTTGTACATCAGCGGCATTCGCTACCTCTGCGCCACCACCAACGCAGTCTATTTCTTTATATTATAACGGTATACAAACACCCAAATAACATATATACAAATAAAGATGTGTAAATAATAATAACGTAATACTCACTGATAACGAGAAAAAAGAACCACGTCCAGAGGTAATCTAAGCTTCTATGGGAGTTCAGTATAAATGCTTTTCATAGTGTAATTATTGTGCAGTACGCCAATCCAATTCTAATTAAGAACCATCATGGGCAATAGCTACTGTCTCATTTAGTTTTGTAATTGTTCTTAATTACTTGCGTCTTTGCAATTTTATTGTTAGAATTGGATGAAGTTGCATCCACGACCAGTGAAGATTGGAATACTTCTAGGATGAGGTATCTGGTCCAGCGGTCAACTTAAGTATCTCCGACTCATTTATATCAAAGTTAGCTAAGAAGAAAATAAATTTGATTCACATGAGAACCACACCTTACATAAGGGTGTCTTTAGATTATATTCCTCCATCATAAATCTATACAGATGGCGCAATGGTTATGGTTGTTCTTTGCTGCTACGCACTGCACCGAGACCCTGAGTTCGACTCCCACTTGACAAAGATTTGTATAATTCACAAATACTTGTTCCGAGGTCAGATTCGCAAACAACGGACACAAAGAACACGCAGGTGTTTCAATGTTTATAAAGTTCCTCGTGACACAGAGCTTGACGATAGTGAGGAATATGGCTTTTTCTAAAAAAATTAAATCCAAAAGATTACATAGGCGCTCTCGCTTAGTTTGAAAGTAATACTATAATAAATGAATATAGTAAATTAGCGCTATTCTATTAGAAGGATGCGCCGTCTACGTCAATGACTGAGCAAAGTAGGTTTCACGTTGCGCACAGTTACATTGAAATATCATTCGAATAATATATTGTGCACATTACCGTCTTAAATTTTCGATTTCGAGACAAGATATAGTCCTAACTAATATTATAAATGCAATTGTGACTTTGTTTGTTACGCTTTCACATTTAAATACTCGACCGTAATAAAATAATTTGATATGTGTGAAACAGTATGTTCAGGATACGATGGAACTGACATAAGATGTGCGTAAAAGCTCCAAAATAAAATAATAAAAATAACTATTCGACCAACCATCATCATATTTCGCATACAGGTTGTCAGGGGAACACAAAAGGACATAGCTTACTTTAATCCAGAAAAAATGCTGTTTCTAACATAACCTAACCTACATTACGGCGAGCAAAGTCGCGGGCAAAATCTAGTAAATTGTAAGAATTAAATTTAATTCTTTTATGATCAAGTAACATTAAGAATATTATAAGTTACCCTGTGATCCTACACTAAGCACAGTCCTGTAGGTGTATACTACGCGGTTTTATATAAACTAGCGGTCTCCTAGTGCTCAAAATTCGACCAAAGTTTGCCTTTAAAATATTGCTGATATATGTCATTATATATTGATATATGTAACCATAGTTACGCGCTTCGACTGCGTGTGTCAAATGCATGGTTGTGTGCGTGTAGTGTTTTTCATTAATTTAATGTATTTCTAATGCATATTTATTATATTAGGATTATATATTATATTATATTATAATATTTTTATATTAGGATTCGATTCGCCCCTCCTTCTCTATATAAACATTAACTGTGCCAAATTTCATACTCCTCCGTCCGCGCAATTTTCGTAAAAAGGGATACAAAGTTTTTGCTTCTCGTATTAATTAATATATAGATAGTATCAAGCTTCTATCCCCGAAGAGGTAGTCAGAGGTGTACACACACTATATATTTAGGTCTTATGTAACTGGAGGCGAGCCTTATGCCTCGCTGGACACAGTCCGTTCTACTGATAATTTTTGCTTTCTTCTGTCCGGGATTTGAACTCGATACCTCATGTTGCACAACAGTCGCATTCACTACGACTACGCCAAGGCAGCCTAATAAATAACTCAGTTATAACTATAGAATAAAGAACTCGACCGTGTCGTACATTGCTTAAACAAAGAGCTACACAAAACAATTACTTAAAATCCAGCCGTAAATTAAATATCCTTTTCCTGTTGAACTTGGCAAATACAAGGCCATTAGTACTCAAGGTAATGAATACGTAAACCAAACATGGATATCCTTTACCCGTCAAGTCAAATTTTGCCGAGCGTACAACATTTTCAATTTGAAGTTGGTGCAATAAAGTGTACATACGCTTACATTCTATCATAAATTGTTGATTAAAAAAATAGTAGTTCAGAGAGCCAATTCTCGTAATAAAAATTGTTCAAAATAGAATCATATAAAAATCTAAATAAACAAAACTTTAACAAAAAAGAAAACCGACTTCAGTAAAGAATATTCTTAAACTTAAAATGCACTAAAAAGTTAATAAATAATTGCATATTCTTGTGAATAATTAAATTATTGTTATTTTTGGAGTCGGTGTCAGCCGCCCGCGCCGCATGCTGCGTCTATGTGTGTAATTGTGCATGCCAATGTTATATTATGATTATAGTAAGACATCTCATGTTTAATTAGTTACAAACCTACCTTGGCTGACACCGACTCCAATAATAACAGTAATTTAATTATTCACAAGAATATGAAATTATTTATTAACTTTATAGTGCATTTTAAGTTTTAGAATATTCTTACTTGAAGTCGGTTTTCTTTTTTGTTAAAATGTTGTTTATTTCTCGTTTTTTAGTGAACCTTGCCAAATATGAGAACATCATCAATGTAGCCAAATACGCATTATTAAGTATAACTCGAAAACGAATGGTCAAATCTTGATCAAAATTAAATGGGACCACACGCGAAGCACCAGCTTTCAAATAAAAAAAGACTCATCAAAATCGGTTCACCCAGTCGAAAGTAACGAGGTAACAAACATAAAAAAAATTAAAAAAACAGACGAATTGAGTACCTCCTCCTTTTTTGAAGTCGGTTAAAAATTACGTGGGTGGCTGATGCAGAGCAATTTCTACAGCCTTTAAAGATTTTTTTGAAAATACCCATTATAATTGACTAGCTATTGCCCGCGGCTTCGGTCGCGTTAATTTAGAATTTGACAATGAATTCGGGTTGTACTCTGCTTGTAATAATATAATTCAATCATGATTCGAAAGACACGTGGCGCCCTCTATTATCAATAAGAACGTTATTGTTGTTTTCCTCGGGAACAGTAATTTTTTTCGGGATGAAAGGTAGCCTATGTCCGTTTCTGTACACCTGACAACGTATATGCAAAATTTCAGGATGATCGGTTTAGTGGTTTAGGCGTGAAAAGGTAACAAACAAACAAACAAACTCATTTTCGCTTTTATAATATTAGTTAGGAAGTTAGGATTTATTTTATTTTATTTTATTCAGTAGGTACAAAAACAGATAACAGATTAGCATATACAAATAATAGTCTTAATAGTACACAATGAGTAAATCTTTAATCCAGAAAAAATACTGTTTCTAACATAACCTAACCTACATTACGGCGAGCAAATTCGCGGGCAAAATCTAGTAAATTGTAAGAATTAAAGATATATTAATAGTACACAATGAGTAAATCTGACATCCAGTTACATTTGTACATAACATTTGCAATATACAGTACACATAAGCTTAAGCTTAAACTTTTAAATAACTAACACAAAAGTAAAAAAAAAAGAAAGGATACATGATAAATTTAAAAATAAAAACAAAAGAGATACAAGATTGGGTACCTACACTTAAAGTCAAGGTTTGTTATAGTTCAGCAGAAAAGATTTAAATGTGCTGAATTTTACGTGAAAGATATGTGTTTGAGAGCAGATCGAATTATAGTTTTTGCACATTCTGTACAGTGGGTTATTCTGAGATACACTGTTGTTGCTTGTAGGAACACTAAACAAATGTGTAACTGACCTTATACGTATAATTTGATTCATAATTGATATTGAAATATGAAATTTAATATGTTCGTGTAAAGATATGATAGGATAATATATTACATTTGTATGCTATTTGAAATGGCTAAATGGGCTATCGTACTATGGTAAATAATTTATAACATCTATTAATGTACCCTGTTTATAGCAAATAGCATTCTTATTCTTAATAGAATTCAGAGTCAGTGTCAAACATATCACAAATTGTTACTTTTATTATAAATGCGAAAGTGAGTTTCTTTGTTTGTTTGTTACGCTTTCACGCCTTAGCTACTCGACCAATCATAATTCGCATCGTTTTCAAGGGTAAAGAAAAGGACATCGAGTGTATTTTATCCAGAATAAACAACTGTGTAGTATATATAATACCTATAATATTGTACTTCTAAATTTAAAAAAGCATAAATATAATTTAAATTCATATTAATTGTCCTTTATTAGACTGGATCGGAACTTTATTTTATTCTTATTTGCTATTTTGAACATATTTTATTTATAAATTAGTCATTCTGTTTTATACTACGATTTAATGATACTTTTTCTTTACAAAAATAATGTGCGATAATCTTTTCAATAATATTTAAGCTTAGAAAGGTTGATGGGGTAATAAGAAGGCCATATATTTTATAGGCGTTTAATAAAAAAACGGTCACACCACACAATTCTTTGAATTATGTCTGAAGACGACCCAATTTTTCATGTTACATTATTAAGATTATAAATTACTATCACAATTATAATAACACAATGCGATAAGATTAAATCAAGATATGGAAAAATATATTATAATTAGATTAGGATAGATAAGTAAATATATACGTTTTGACATACCTACACAGTACACATATTATATCAATACATGGTATAAAATATATATTTTTTTAAAGTTCACATTATAACTAGACGTTAGTTATATAAAAAGGCTAAATATAAATAATTAATATGCAGAGCTATACATTTTTGACGTTTAACTGTTAGAATTATGGGTCACGGATAATTATTAAACACTTATATAAAAGAGATCTGTCCTTAAATGAACATTTATTCATTGAAATTAAACTACTATATACGGATTTTATCGCGTTGTTTATTTGACACTTTATTACAAAATTTTTGAAAACTGTTGCACTACTATTACTATTAAACCTTACTAATTTTTAAGCTAATTAAATTATTGAAACTATTAAAATTATTTATACTATTACTATACTATTATACTATTTATATTTGTGTTTACACTTTTCCCGACGTTTCGGTTGCTTTTCAGCAGCCATGGTCATGGGGAGATTAAGAGCTCAAAGTATTGAGCTCATTCTGCGTAAATAGAAACACCCATGATTAAATTATGTTCGGGTACTTTGAAATAACTACATTGGAACATTGAGACAACTGCCATCTTAGTCTCCCCATGACCATGGCTGCTGAAAAGCAACCGAAACGTCGGGGAAAGTGTAAACACAAATATAAATAGTATAATAGTATAGTAATAGTATAAATAGTTTTAATAGTTTCAATAATTTAATTAGCTTAAAAATTTGTAAAGTTTAATAGTAATAGTAGTGTAACAGTTTTCAAAAATTTTGTAATAAAGTGTCAAATAAACAACGCGATAAAATCCGTATATAGTAGTTTAATTTCAATGAATTACATTCGCGTAAACAGAAGACAATAACATTTATTCATTTATTTCACAATTTTTTAAATTGGACCTACCTATATCGACTTCTTTTGATAATATGAGAAATTGGTACATAGAAAAGAAATTCTATTATCGAAACGCATGTCAATGATTTCTCATTACAATTAATATCAATTATCATAAGTATGTACAGGTGGTAATAACATTATTTTTTAAAATATAAGTTATTATTTATTTATATAATGAAAGAATATAGCATTTTATATTAAGTTTATAGTATGAAAATAATACTTCAATCGATAAGAGCAACTGTTCTACTTAAAAAAATGTTACTAATATTTTTTCTTTGAAGTCAAACGTAATACAAAAATAATATTTTATTTATATAAACAGATAAAATTAAACAGGTAATATACGCATTGAGAATGTCGATAACACAAAATAACTCAATGATCTATGTTAGAAATTTGATATTTTCAGTGATAAAGAAATGTTTCAGACCGACAGATAAAGGTTCCCATAACACAAACAAGGTAAGATGTGAAAGTAAAAGTGACTTATATTTACTGAAAATGTTGCTATGTTATTATTATCATAAGGTAAATTCTAGCTTAAACTCCTATGAAGTACGTACAAAAGATAAATTCATTACCGTCCATTTTAGCTCCACAGTGGTTCCGGTAATAATTTAATATTCCAAATCTCGCATCCTACCCCAGCTTCAGACCCGTTCAATCATCTTTACATACACTAGTCATGACAAAGCTTTCTATGAATAAATTAAATACACCTCTAATTTTAGCAAAGTCCTTTAATAAAAGGGTCTAACATTAATTTAATATTCAAACAATTTTCTTCATATTTGTTTGTCCCCAAACCATGTCGATGATAAGCCACTGGCTCGTGTAGTAGAAAAAGTTTTCAATAAAGAAATACATCACTAGTATTGGGAATTTAAATCCTGTAAATTGCTTGAGACCCGGGTAGACGTATTCTCCTTCCAGGAAACTTTTTACGCACCTGAAAGAAAAAGAAAATGTATTCTTATTGTACACATTCTAGTTTAAAGATTTTAAAATACTCATCTGCTTTGTTATCCCTGTAAAGAAAGAACAAATAAGCTATCATTTTTAAAACTGCAACTCAAAAACATATCGTTTGTATTTATTTGAGTAGCAGAGCCTCGCTGATTTCAGCATGAATGGGCCGGCTCGACCGGGAAAGGACTACCCACTCGCAGAATATCGACGTGAAATAGCAGTATTCCTACTGTTATGTTTCGTTCGGTGAGTGAGAGTGCCGGAGGCCCAATCACCCTCTTTCCCCCTTCCGTTCGTTCTCCTTCCCACTTCCATTCCTAAAGGGTCGGTATCGCGCTAGTGATGCCTCTGGTGTTGCAAGCGTCCATAGGCTACGGTGACCACTTACCATCAGGTGGGCCGTATACTTGTTTTCCACCTTAGTTTATAAAAAAAAATATTGTTGACAGTGATGGTACAATCGCTAGGATACCAATTCATGGTAAGTGGTAACCGCTGCTGAAAGACATCAAAAGTATAATGCTATTTCATTTTAACCAACATTTTCTCAGCACGTAACCTACAACTGTTGGTATCCCACTGGATACAGTTAAATATTTCGTCTGGTGTCGTTTACATCTAAGTATGCCTTTGTATCTCTAACTTACGATATCATATCCTATGGCAGAGAGATGTAGAACTCTCTCTTGTTGAATGCGATAAATTTTATATATATTTGCCAATAATAGTCAAATGTAAATACCAGAACGACGTTATATTGATAATACAAAAAGCCGACACTTAAAAACATTGTTTAAAAAGGCTTCAGGTTACTGGACAGAGGTGAGCAAAATATTAGTACAATCTTTAAACAGTATTGTAAATATTTGAGGATTGCAAGCACGCACTTTATTATACCAACATAATATTATGCTAAATATAACTTTTGTACGTCACGACTTACTTGAAGTTTGATCAATAGCAAATTTAATATACACTAGTAACGTTTTGACTTACGTCAATAATAACAAACCACAAGCTTCACTGATTTCAGCATGAATGGGCCGGCTCGACCGGGGAAGGACTACCCTCTCACAGAATATCGACTTGAAATAGCAGTATAGTATTCCTACTGTTGAGTTTCGTTCGGTGAGTGAGAGTGCCGGAGGCTCTATCACCCCCTTTCCCCCATCCCGCTTTTTCCCCTTTCCACTTCCTTTCCTAAAGGGTCGGCAACGCGCAAGTGTTGCCTCTGGTGTCGCAGGCGTCCATAGGCTACAGTGACCACTTACCATTAGGTGGGCCGTATGCTTATTTGCCAACCAAGATGTATATAAAAAAAAATAACGACTGGGCAAGGTCATAGGCTATTACGCTGGCCCAATGCAGTTTGACAGATTTCATACACTGAGATCATTATGGAGAATTCTTAGAAGCATGTATCCTGGTGATTATTCTTTCACCGTAGAATCCAGATTTAATAAACTATAATATATAATATTTGACGGCGTTATATATTGCATCTGACGAATTCGACTTGGTTTGATAAAACCATACACAAGTATTTAAACAGAATACATTATACTCACACAACAACGTACGCTGACAGGAAACTTGACAGTATTCCTATATTCAGAACAGAATTCTTCGGTCTCTCTCTTTTCACGAGTATGAGGTCCAGCAATACAATTACAAGCGAGACTGTGTGCATACAGTGTTGTGTCCAAAATGGTACAATTGCGTGGATACTTGGTGGGGCGATTAACTCTCGTCGAGTGTTCCAAACCCTCCAAAACAGTATGTCACCGAACTGAAACAAAATATGTTTTAAATATGTTTGCGGAATCGTTGAAGCCATTAGCGTAACCGAATAAAGTATGTGGATTCACATACTTAATAGTCTGTGTGATTAAACAGGCTATTAAATATGCAAAATTGACAATATATGCCATTTTATTGATTTACTAGCTCGCCTGCGGCTTCACTCACATTTAATTAGAGCGCCTGTTACGCATGGTAACATGACAGATGCTATAGCTGTCATAATCTGATGCTAGTTACAAGCGCAAGGTACTTGCGTCGACTACTTATTCGAGATAGTATTAAGCATGAAAAAGAAGAAGCATTATACTTCTATCAGCTACTTGTACGAGTTAGTTGAACGGGTAACTTGCGTGGTTGGCTCGCGTCAGTCGTTGACAGTATGCATACAACACGCACGAGTAACGCATATTATGCGTATTACCCTTCGTTAAGTCACACACAACAGCCATTGGAAATAAAGTAGCTTTAGAGGTAGACTGCCATAAATGTTAGCACCCTTTTGCCTCTTTGATGCTATGAATAACGAAAAAAATCAACGGGTTGCACTCCGGGAGTGCCGGTAGAAGTGAAAACTTGAATATTATTAACGTTGTGCATTTTTGATATTTTGGAATGGTTAGGGAATAATTTTGCACGAGTTGCTTTAATTATCAGTATAAAAGTACTATCATTTATGTGGTAAAATAAAATAATCATTTATTGCGCTATCGTACACAAATATGATAACTCTCCTTCCGTCTTACGAATTTTCGATCAGGTCATGTGTCCTGACGCGAGTTTAACATTTTTTACCCATCACAAAAAAGTGCACAACGCCGCTAAAGAAGTTTTCACTTCAATAAGTTAATTCTATTTAAAGCGGCTGCCTTGATCGCCGTCCCCTTGATCGCACTGACTTGCGATCAAGGGCTTCGAATGCCACTCATTGCTCGACCGACTTGGGGCCACTCTAACACAAGCTTTCTTGCTTAGCTAGAGAGGTTAACAATGATACTGCTCATTTTTAATCCAAATCTATAATATCTATCAATATAAATTATTTAAAAAAAGTTTCTTTAGTCTAGAGAAATACTAACTTTGAAACCGCCCTCGTCACCTACTATGCGTACGCATATGCATGGCTTAATTACGGCATAATCTTATGGGGCAATAGCACTGATGCGCCCACATTATTTATATTACAAAAGAAACTTGTACGGATCTTAACAAATATTGAAGTAACGGAAAGCTGCAAACTTTCAAGAACACAAATTGTTGACTCTTCCCTGTATATACATATTAGAAACATGCAAATTTGTACGTAAATATCAAGAGTTCTATACAAAAAGATATGAAGCACATACTAGACATTATGGCGCGAGGTTTTAAAGTACTGGGTTTTATCATTCGTAACTGTAAAGATTTCAAGAAATCATCTACTAAGATAAGGTTATTTAACACCATGGTTCGTCCGATACTGGAATACAGTTCTATAATATGGAATCCACACTACGAGATTTACAAAAAATGTTTGGAATGTGTCCAAAAGCGTTTCCTCTACCATTTGTGCTATGCAGACCATATAGCCAAAAAATGCATTAGCTACGCCGATAGGTTAAAATATTATAAAATCAAAACCCTTGCGAGTCGTAGGGAGAAACTAGACTGTATTTTCCTACATAAAATACTCAACGGTACCATAGACTGCAGTCAGCTAGTGAGCACTTTACGCATTAATATTCCAACTCGATTACCTAGAAAGAATACCTATAACTTATTAGATGTACCAACTTCCAAAACAAATTTGGGTCATTATGCTGCCATACCAAGGCTCTGTAGGCAGTATAACAATATTTCGAGGACAAATGAAATTGACATTTGTGAATCCTTAAGTAAATTTAAGAAGTGTTTAGATGATTACTTTTAAAAATTTGTTTGTTGTCAGTGTGAATACAAAATGTTTATTTATTGGTTTGTTTAATATTATAATATGTAACTACTTAGATATTATACAATTTATCATTGTTTAAAATCTCTCTTTATTCTCTGTTTTGTCTAAATTTTAATATTAGCTATAAATTGTTTTACACTTAAGTTACTTAGTTGTAAAATATCCTTGCATGCTGTGGTCTCCTGTAACTGAAGGAGTACACATTTAAAATTCCTATGTGCAATTTAACCGTGTAAATTAAAGTGTATATTCTTTGTTGGAAATCCTAATAAAAAAAAATAAAAAAAAAACAACATAAATACGCACTACGCCCTCGAAATTTACTCAACTTGTCCGTATCTAACTTGCACATGTACTCAAACAGTCCTTATGTGATGTGTATGAAAAATATATAATAAGGTTCCAGGTATAATAAAAAAAGCCTTGTGGCTTCTTTAACAGATCACCTGGAAAACCGCATTGCCGTTGACGCCATATACACCGACTTCAGCAAAGCATTTGATAAAGTCGATCATCTCCTTCTTATCAGGAAGCTTGCTGAGGTTGGAATAGACGGTAATCTTATCAAATGGTTTGAATCGTACTTAACCAATAGACGCTCTTCGGTTGTGATTAATGGCTACTCTTCTACAAACTACACTCCTACCTCAGGAGTACCACAAGGATCACACCTAGGTCCAGTCTTATTTAATGTATTCATTAACGATATTGCAAAATGTTTTCAAAATTCAAGTTTCTCCCTTTTCGCCGATGATTTAAAATTTATGAAGCCCATCGAAAATATACGAGACCAAGCTTTGCTACAAGAAGACTTAAATAGATTAACGCACTGGTGTCAAGAAAATAACATGGTCTTAAATATCAATAAATGTCAGTACATACAATTCACTCGAAATAAAACCGCAGTCCCAAACACCTACCACATTGACGATGTTCCTCTCACAAACGTTAACAAACTACGTGACCTGGGGGTTCTTTTAGATAGCCAACTAAAATTTGATGCACATATTCTTGACGTTGCCACTAGGGGATTTAAAATACTAGGATTCGTTCTGCGTAACTGTAAAGAATTTAAAAAACCATCAACCAAAATATTGCTCTACAGCACACTAGTTCGCCCAATCCTAGAATACAACTCTGTCGTGTGGAACCCTCATTATGACATTTACATCAAGCATCTGGAACGGGTCCAGAAGCGGTTTCTCTACCATCTCGCTTACCGGAACCACTCACTGCAAAACGTAAATAATTACGAAGGGCGCCTGAAACACTTCCGCATGAACACCCTATCTAACCGCCGTAAAATGTCTGACGTTGTCTTCCTACATAAAATAATAAATGGAACTACTGACTGCAAACCTCTCTTAAATAGATTCAAAATTAATATTCCGACTCGTATTCCAAGACCTAATACATACAAGCTTTTCCATACTCCTCGCTCAAGAACAAATCTTGGACATTACGCAGCTGTAACCAGACTCTGTAGACAATACAATGCACTTTCTGTTAACACCGACGTAGACATAAGTAACAATTTAATACAATTTAAAAAGTGTCTTCGTAGATTGTTAACTTAGTTCTATATACCCCCACTTATTTTTTTTTCTTTGTAAATTTTTTATATAACTCTATACCTAATAAGCTATTATTGTTTTACTCCAAAGTTTACCCTAAAGGCAGAATTTTTTGTTTAAAAATTTTATGTTTTCTGTTTGTTTCTTTAATTAAGTTGTTAGTTTAGTTGTAATTATAATTTGCAAGCTGTGGTTTCTTATAATTGAGGGACTATACACGCTAAGAACTTTATTACTGCTATATAATGTATGTTATTGTATATTCCTTTGTTGGAAATCCTTAAATAAATAAATAAATAAATAAAAAATTAGAGACTACAGCGGCGTTTATAATTAAATTAAAAAGTCTCTTGATAGAAAAGTGCTTCTACAGAATCAATGAATACCCGAATGATAAACAGTTAAAGACTTAACTACACTGGTACACATACATTCATAACAATTTAAATGGTTACACTAAAGTCCTAGAATAAAAACAGATATAGGTACACTTGTTATGTAATATAAAAATTATAATATATAATATAATATCATCCTCTCTCCAACTTTGCTGTGCCCAGGGTTCACAATGATTCATCTAAGTTAAGCACTACCACCTAAGTATACATTTTGAAATGCAATAAAGTATTGAGTATTTTATTGACAGGTTAACCTTTCCGTAATTTAATAAAAGTTCACGTATATAGAAATCAAATTACAAAATCATACGCTTATGTGATTTTTACAATTTGGTATGTAATGTCAAGATATTACGATTCTGGTTCTTGTTTATTTTAACATTAGGTACTCATTTTTCACACGTTATGATCGCTGTACACTCTTAGTGACCTTGCCCGAAAACGTCATTAAGAAACCATATATGCATACAAATTTACACTATAACATTTTTTATTACATGATCTTGTATTATGTGGAGCAATGGCTCCACATAATACAACATCCAATTGACTGCACGAATGGCTTAGTGGGCTAAGTACTCGCCTCGCCGCTGCTCGTATCCCACACGACACAAAAATTCTTTGTGTCCGTTGTTTGAATATTTGTAAAGTCCCCCTCAACACAGGAATTATTACTAGTACGGTATATAAAAATTATGTAAAATTTCTCTACCGATCTCACTTCATAATCGTCAGTGAACATTAGCGGTTAAACCATTGCTTTAATAGAGGTTTACTATGGTTCGTCTCAAAATTATTTTTTCCGGAATGCATACATTGTTTTACATAGATATAATAGGTAATTATATCCTGAAAGATGTAAACAAAATATGTATCACATCCCCATTCCGCCAGTTACGGTTTCAGGTTCCATAAAAAATGGAACGAGCTGACTACCACGCTTAGTTCCAGATTCTTTGTTGCTAAAAATTTGTTTCAGAGAAACCCAATAACTCTTTGCTAGAAAACCATTTACGCTGCAAAAAATCTAGGCAGTTAGAAGACAGAATAGTAGGTCAGAAATTGAAGTTCCAAGGGACAAATTAAGCTGACAAATATAAAATAAATGCCTACCATAAGGTGGAACGACGACCTGGTAAGGGTCGATTGGTTGGATGCGGGTTGGTGCGGGTCCTTGGGGGAGGCCTATGTCCAGCAGTGTACGTCTTTCGGCTGAGAGGACGACATACACTCAAATCCATATGTCTGGTGTGTATTGCATAGCTACAAATATTATCTTACGTTTACACGAATGTTTATTATATTGAAATTAAACTACTGTTTTCGGATTTAACCGCGGTTTACTCAAAAAATTACTACATTTAGATAATAATTAAACTATTACCATTTAAATTATCATTTTCTTCGACGTTTCGGTTGCTTTTCAACAGCTATAGTGCCTAGCTATATTTAAAATCCGACAGTAATACGGGCGACCCTAAAGCGGTAAAAGTCATGAAGTAATCTGAAGAAAAACTTACAAATTAAGGCGGCTAACATTATAACTTGTAATGTTAATAAGTAATTATTTTAAGTATTGTTCAACATCATTGTGTGTCGAAAAAGATATACAGTAATCCTAACTGTATAATAATTATAAATGCGAATATTAGTTTGTTTGTTTGTTTACTACGTTTTCACGTCGTGACTACTCGACCGATCATCGTGAAATTTTGCACGAACGTTGTCAGGGTACAGAAAATGACATTTCATGCAGAAAAATATTGAATTGTTTAAATCACTTTAGGTTAAGCACAACGTTTCATTTTGTTTGTTAAAAATTGTCAAATTCAATTGTATTCACCTTCACTTTCATTTTCCATTATTAATCCGTGAATAATGGTGTTGATTATGTTATGTATATATATATATATATATAATATATATTATGTTAGATAATTTAATGTAAAATACTATCTTGTAATACTTGTCCCTAATAAATAAAATAGAAACAAACTGTTACTAATCTAACTCAAACTACATTCACGCGAGCGAAGCCGCAGGCAAAATAGCTATGGCTAGTTAAGTATAATATTAGAAAGATATACATATCATAAGAGGATCAGAGAGGTCCATCAATTATACCTATTAATTATTGCCAATTACCACTTGCACATCTTTAAATAAACTTCATTTTGCTTTTATAATGATACCTAAAGCATTATATCCACCTACGTTCAATAGTGCGAGATTATTCTGATATCTGTCTGGATGCTCGCAATGCTATGACAAACTTAAAAGTAAACATTGTATTCTAGTATTTACAGATTCTGCTTGTTATTATTATTCGTACACTCCTGGCGCATAAGTCATGGTCATGGATCGTCTGATAGGTTCGTTACGGCTATTGCGAAACTTATCCACCTCTCTCTATTACAGATACGGAACAGCAGATATATGTAGAAATACCACCAGTAGGTAGTTACCTCCTTTTTACTTTATTATGCGGATTTTTTGACGTTTCAGTTGATTTTTGCCATAACTGCTGAGCTGGCTGCCTGAGAGGGTGAAAAGGTTCTGACAAACACCTTTTTGGTTTTATGATTTGTTTACGGTTGATATAAATGATACGAAAGTTACGACTTTAAACTAATAGTGTATTAGAAGAATAACAAGTACGTATAAATGGTTACTAAAGTAAACTAATGGTTTAAATATAAATGGTTAGCTAAAAGCGACCGAATCGTCGGGGAAAGTATACATTTAAATATTTTATTTGTATTTCAAATTTAAACTGCGCGTAGTTAAATTTTAGTGTAAGTAATTCGTTAACGTAAACTTAAGAAAACATCCTTTTTAAGATTAATATGCCTATAAGAACAGGTCAATAATATTTTCAATCTAGGACGGGCATTTAATACCACACGCTTCATTTCAAAACTGAGTGCACCACTGAATCAATTGCTTTTTAAAGTCTACTCTTCATCTGAACATAATTTCTTATTGCAAGAGGAGCTTATGATTAAATGTAGACGAGAGTTATAAGATCTCGCAGAAAGAACACAAACTTACCTATATTAATATTAGTAATGAGTTTTGAAACTACTGATTCGATCCTGAATATACTTTTTTTTATTAAATACCCACATTATCCCTGAATAATATACACTATACTAACTTTATAGGCAGACAATATATGATACATATTTTACTTTTGTTAGTAGAGAGAGCTCCCGCACTAGGAATAATTCCTTTGTGGCGGGGGTACCTCCAAACATTAAAGAAAGGGACACAGAGAACAACTCGGAACAATTTTTTGTGCATCTCATAATTGAGGAGTATAGTTTCAAAACCTGCTAAAACGATATCAAAACAAAAATAATGTTGCGATTGAATATGAAGCTCCTTCGTTGCTTCTATCGCATTGCACTGATGTCTACAAAACCCACTCAAATTCTATTAAATCAGCTCACAAAAGTAGCACTTTGTTGCAAAAACCGCTAAAATGGACTAAATGGACTACATTTATATTATGTCTTAAATGGTTTTTTGAGATTTACCATTATATTTTGAAAAGTATTTTAGAGGATTTTGAAACTAAACTACTCAATTGTTTGTTCTATGTAAGGATCGAACCTACAACAATAGACGCAGTTGCGAGGCAAATACTTAAACCACTGTCCCACCCTTACGTAGCATCTGCTACATTATCAACATAAACCTACATGCAACTGCTAACGCTTAACTTAACAACTCAAATAATAACGAAAACACCATTTATCCCTCGATTTTGACCATGGACTAACCAGATCAGGCTATTTAGATAAAAAAAACGCCGCATACTTTCCTTGCCACCGAAATCTTTAATATTTTCCTTATTCCGTCGTATTACGTACATATATGTCAACGTGAATAAATATCAAGGCTGAGCCCATAAGGGTCACAATGATTACTACATTAAGTTGTTACTTTAAATGGTCATCGATGTGTTGATTCACGGTTCACATCAAACAAGTAATTATTACGTGTCAATGTTTGAGGATTGTTCCGGAGTCCTTGCAATCTCTATCAGTTGTCGTAATTGAGGAAATGGTGTTTAGGAAGACCACACATGTTGTTTAGGAAGACCACACATGTTGTTATCGATGACGGCGTCTACTGTAGATACGTTACTATATATGCTGTTTATAATAAATGCTTTGCCGGGATGATTATTAGATGTTCAATCTAAGAGGAATTACCTGTGCCAAAAATAAATATTTCAAGACAGGTTTTGTGTTGTTTGTTTATAATATGTCCTTACTGGTTCCCTATTTATTCACATAAAATTAAATGTCTTTTTTTTACGTGGGGGAATGCTTTGACGCATACCTCTCCGCGGGGCGACGGAGAGGTTATGTCGGGCTCAACGGGGAAAAAATACCCCGGTAATACCGACTAAACCTACCACAGTGATCCTCGACATGACCATAGACGGCGAGGCCGCGCGAATCACTTTCACATTCAATCGCGACCCCGCCATGGTTTCGGCCCGCCGTTTGAAACGGCAGGCCACTACACAAAATACTTCCTCCACCGGCCCCCTGGGGGGATAAAGACACTACACAGAGGCGCACGTGGGAACACGCACGCCGCCTCTCGGACCTGGTGCTGAACAGATGGCGGGCAGGCCCACAAAGCCCACCACCCCCAGGTCAAAACTCAGGGTGGCTGGAGGTCGTCTCGCGTCCTCCGGCGCCCGGCTCTGCGGTTGGGGAGAGGGTTTGAACGCTCCCTCTCCTGATTCGCCGCCTCCTTGATGGAAATCACTTCCTCACAAAAGGAGGCGACGGCATTCCACGACCTCTCACTCTGGACCATAGACTGAACTACGGCCGGGAGCGAGAGGGCAACCAATCCGACTGCCGCGATCAACTCACGGCACTGCGATGCCCAGGCGGGGCAATCAGCCAAAGTGTGCAGTGCCGTGTCGTCAACAACATCGCGGCAGTCACCGCAGTGATGACATCCGGGCGTCGCCTGCCGGCCTATGCGACACAGGAACTGGCCGAAACAACCGTGGCCAGTCATTACCTGTGTCAGCCGGAAGGTGAGGGCGCCATGCCGCCTTTCCAGCCACTCCTCAAAAACGGGACTTACCGCCACGATCGTGGCGTGCCCGAAAATTATATGTCATAATTTAACATGGCATACTTTTTCTTATCCTAATATTAGTTACGCACAATATTAATTTCGCATAACTGTTTAAGCATAATTTTTTAAACAGACATACTATTCTAAAGCATAAATTATTAAATGATTTTGTAAATTTAGTGTTTGCATTTAATAAAATACTTTTCGTATATAAATAAACATGTTGGCGGCTTAGAGCTGGCCCAAGGGCCACCCGCGCCGCACCCTAACCTATTGTTACACTATGGTAGCCAAGTTATATATGCCTTATAACTTTATGCCAATAAAAATTAGGGCAAAAAGCATTAGCCTAAATGATATTTATGCTTAATGAAATAGTATGTCAAAAAACAATTAGGTATGTCAAAGTATTATTATGACAAAAAAAATATGCCTAAATCGTTATGCTAAATTAAATAAAGACAAAAAAATAGTCGAAGCACAGGGTGTCCGTCCTTAATAGTGCCAGCAATTCATATAACCTACCATGCTATACAGTACTATTTTATAAATTGATTTTTTTATCCAATAAATGAATATGAGACTCGAGTTCGATTCCTGGCTCGGGCAAAGTCCTATTGTGCTTTTCTGTCAATAATTTCTCAGGAGCAGTACGGAATCTGAAACTGTGTTCGTTACACGGTAGGCTCACAGTACGTGGGACCAAAAACTATAGCTGGTGATATGTGGATGGAATACACCTCTGCCTTACATCTTTGGGGATAAAAGCGTGAGACGTATGCACATCACGATATAAACAAACACTTATCGTAACATAATAAACACAGGTAATCGAACTTTAAGTGCAGAATCATTATTGACGTATTTTGGCATCAATGACCCACCTGCATTGTTTGTTTATCCTTATACAAAGTAGGTGATGTATTTGTATATCTAAAACGGTCTATAATATCATGTAAATAACTGTCAAGGTTCTTAATATTTAGGTTTAATATTTTATACAACTAAAGTGGCAAACAAGCATACGGCCCCACCTGATGGTAAGTGGTCACCATAGCCTATGGACGCCTGCAACACCAGAGGCATCACTTGCACGTTGTCAACCCTTTAGGAAAGGAAGTGGAAAGGAGAAGGAGTAGGAAGGGGGAAAGGGGGTGATTGGGCCTCCGACACTCTCACTCACCAAACGAAACACAACAGTAGGAATACTGCTATTTCACGTCGATATTCTGAGGGTAGTCCTTCCCTGGTCGAGCCGGCCCATTCATATTGAAATTAGCGAGGTTCTACTACTCCAAAAGATAACTCACTTTTTGTTAGCTTAGTTTATGTCAGTCTCACGTCAGTTCTAGCGACCCACTCACTATTTAAGGCAGCGAGTTGGTACAACGTGGTATGTTTTACCGTCATTATTGTGTAAACACATTACCTCACGTTAAAAAAGATCAGTTCAGTTCAGAAATTTCTAACAGGCAATCCCAATGTCTGACTCAAAAATCAAACCCATAGCAGAGGTCCAGAGGACCAACATAGCAGTCACTTGCACAAGTGGTCGTCTCGCCACTGTCGTGGCTTCCAATTCCACACGCACCAAAAATTTGGGTGATTTACAAATGATTGATCCAAGTCTGGTTTGGACATGTAGAAAGAATGGACGAGGAAAGACTGACTAAGAAAGTTTATAAGGCTAGTGTGAATGAAACAGTCGCAAGAGGAAAACCTAGGCGAACGTTTCTCGACCAGATCGGAGGCGTTCTGGACAAAGGCCAGGTTAAGAGCTCCTTGAACAGACGGGCGTGTATGAGGAATGTGATGAAAGTGAATGAAGCCAGAGAAGTGTGTCGGGATCGTAGCAAATGGAAATCCGTAGTCTCTGCCTACCCCTCTGGGAAACAGGCGTGAATCTATGTATGTATGTATGATCCAAGTCTGAATGTTCTTGGTGTCCGTTGGTTGAATGTTTGTAAAGTCCCCTGCAATACAAGAATTGTTCCTTGTTCGGGAGTTGTTTTTTTTCAAAATAAAACAAAGAAGTCAAAATTTCTATAAAATTAATTTGTTTCAAATCACTAAGCAACAGTATACAAACTTAACATTGATTATATAAAAGTATTAAGCCATTGTTGCTAAGGCTTCGTTATTCCAAAAGGTAAAATACGTACTCCTTAATAATAAAGTAGGTAATCCTCTCGGGGCGCCTTCATTATCAGTTTGTCAGTCGGATTATCATAATCTTTTTACCTAGGCACGTCAAACATCAGATACAAAGGTCAACGTCAAATACAAAAGTAACGTAAATAAGCTCAGTGTGATAAAAACATAAATGTTCATAGACAAATATTTTATCTAAATAGATTTTGACTCATTGAATTGTTCAATGTTGAATCAAAGGTATAAAAAGGAAAATTATTTAATTTTCTACGTTTTAATGGCTCGTGTATCTGCGAATCATGGCTTTGAGTCTCGGGTCGAGACAAGTAAAGGTATTGGGTTCAAATTCTCAATAGCAGTTTGGAATTCAGAGTTGACTGTATATGAATATTTTTTTACTAATAGTATTTTACCAAGCTTTTTACTAAAACGTAGAGGCTTATTAGTAAGAAGCTTGGTCTTACCTTATAAAATTGTCAGGTACAGACATAGCCAACGATCTGTTAATGGTGACTTCACGTACCGGCTAGTTAAGTGCTTAACCGGTACCTACGTTTCCTGCATTTTTTGTCAATCTTGCCCTCAAATACTTGAACTTTGGAGATTTCTCATTACCTCTACATATTTACGAATGCACTCAGCCGATAAAAAATTAAATCCGGCAATTTCGTTTTATTTATTTTTCCTCAAGTCTCGGTCTTAAGAGATAATTGCATACTTTCGGGTCACGTCCAAACAAGTGACACCAAGGATTTGACATTGTCCAATAATTGGTATCGTATGACATCTCTTGAAATCAACATTTTTGGCGCTTGTAATGTTAATAATAATTATGTATTTTAAATGATGCTTGTGTTGTATCGTATAATATGTACGGAAATAAATATATATCGGTCATTTCTCATCGTGTAAATGTGAAGAATATCGATCGATTGCCTTGGTAGTGCAATGGTATTGAATGCGATTACTGTGCATGATTATTAAATCCAGAACGAGAAGGGCCTAATTATATAAGAAAACATCCTTATATAATTTCTATTTCTCGGCGTACATCGGAATAACAAGACAGCCGACAATTTTGGCACCTAATGCGGAGATAATTTGCAAACATATATTCACCTTAATATGTATTTTAATAATACGGATACATTAAGTGTAAGAAAATATAATTAGCTATATTACAATAGATTAATCTAAAGAGATTACACAAAGATTAAAAATAAACGAAATATTACTATTGTTAAAACACTACACTCGCGTGCATAGAGAGCAAATGGATGCAAAACTAACTGATTATTTTAAAACATGTTAAACCACCATTTTATATTAATGTAATACTAGATAATCAATTGATTATGAGACGTTCCAGTTTAAACGAACCCATTGTTTGGGAACGTTGTTTTATAAAATACGTTGGCATAAGTATTCAATTTGAGAATCCCACGGAATAAGGTGTACTATATACTAGCAGTTTTACCTTTACATTTAAAATATTTCATATGACCTACTAAAATGTAACTGAAGAGATATTATACGGATATCCTTAAAGAGATGATTGTTAAAATTCACTAGAATGCCCGTATCGGCCGTATCCCTAACATTAAAATACACATCTAATAAATATCTCAGCTACGGTTGAAAGGCTAAATGTTTTACCTTTTTATTTTATTTAGCTTTGTCTTAAACTACATTTTTTTGTCTGAAGGTAGTCTCTACGAGCTTGTTGGCCCTCAAATTGTCGTTATATGAAATTTATTTCGTTTCTGACTGTACACATATATTATGCTCATTCATAATAAATGAGTTGGATAAATGATTACTTGAATTGAGTTAATTTATAATTATGTACATGATGACGAGTGATAAAACCGCTTAAATTAACTGTGTTCAATTGATAATTTCATCACTTACACCAGTTAGCTTAGATTCCCATTATTACGCGTTTACCACAAATAAAGCCTGCTCGCCTTCGTGAGTTGCAAGAACTGTAATAGACAGCGATCCTATTGCCGTTTACCGGGTACAGTTCCGGACGCACGAAGTCTGAAACTGTACCCGGTTATTGAGATTTTTTGTATAGATAACCCACTAAAGTATTATTAGGCTTGTCTGCCAGATACAGGTAATTGAACCTTAGATCTAACCCATATTAGTCTCATATCAAATTATAAAACAATAGATATTGTACATGCACGTGGGTGTTGAAATCACAAATAGGCTACCGTAACTACTTACACGAAGGTTCTTATAAGCCAGCTTGGTTGTATAAAAAATAAATAGTTGTGAAGACTGTTTTTTCAGTCTCTGTTGTCAATTCAGTATTTTGCTGTCTTAAGTATTTAAAAAGCATTCGAAGTAAGCATGGCTTTTTATGCTTAGTCTTTGTCGTTCTTATTGAACATTTCTAATTTGCAAATAAATCCAGATATTTCGCCATTTATGAAGGATACAGTTTTAAAGGCGTACAGACGTTGGCGTCCAGACATCTTGTCTGCTTTTAACATTATATCTCGATATGGTTAAGCTGACAGGTTATCCTATTGAGTCATAGCTGCACACCGGCGGCAAAACGCAATCGATTTTTATTTATATCTGGTGTTCTAATATTTGGTAGATTAAAACGTGTAGGTACATAATATAATATCAGCCCTGTTTTGTATATTCTTAGTATTATATCTTCTCAGTATGAGAAGAGTAATAGCCATTGTCCATCACGCTGGCCCAGTGCGCGTTGGCAGACTTCACATATCCTCTAGAACATTATGTAGAACTCTTAACCGATAAAGCAAGCGATAATTAATTAAGTACATAACTACAAAAAGTCAGACATGCGTGCCTTGGGATCGACTTTGAAACCTCTGCGTGGCAGTCCAACGGTTTCCCACTAGGCTTTCGCTACATATAAGCATCGCTCAATTTGGAGCAATATTCTTTTAATACATGATAATTATGAAATGTTCTGTCTATCAGTTTGCGTCTAAAACATGATATCGATACACTCCAGTTATATTATAAAATCGAGCTGTAAGATCGAATAACTAGAAATAGATAGGCGTGGGATCTAATAATATCAACTCAGTATATTGCATCATAAGAATTCGCAAGTACATCTTTGAATTTTTAAATAAAATATATATTCATGCTGTAAGATCCTTGGAGGCTCGAAGTGTAATAAACCCATATTTTGCTAGCTATTATTAACGTAATGGGGCGCAAGCGTTTTGTCGTTTACCGAGTACAACTCCAGCCTCCGTGCTACGCTTAAGAATTTCTAGTCGGAAAAAGCTTAATAACACTTTGTCTGACCTCAGAATAGAATTCGAACCCTCATGTATAGTAGTCGCATCCACTACCGCGGTAACATCGAGGCAGTTATATATACACTTACAAAACAAGTAAACATTTTTATAAACAACATTTTCATGGTAAGATATTCTAAGTACGGTTATACAACCGCTTAGTGGCAATTTGTGTGGAAACTTACTGCAGTGGCCGGCAGAAGGATGCTTGTGAAACACAAGTATCTAAGTTGATTGAGAACTTTAACGTGTTTCCGCCCATGTTCCCCCCTTAGCTCCCGCCAATCACAGTACAGGCACATAGGGAAGTACACCGCAGTGAACAGCTGTAACAAAATATAACATTTTAATTAATTTCATAAGAACACGCATAACATTTTCAAATGTGTTGTTTGGGAAGTCAGAAAATTTTCTTACAACGACGCCTACATGATAATTAGATACAGCTATACATAGACAATTCTATATATAGGTTTGTTTGGTATAAGTAATGTCTTATAATGAGCCGTCTATATTGGCCTCTTTCAAAGACCACAGTTATCGAATGCCATTTTAATCAGAGAGCCAACTCTCTCTAATAAGAATGGTTCAGAATAGAGTTCTGATTTAGTCTAATAGACGTCAAATACAAATTGAAATATAATTAATTTAATAAAATATATTTGTTGTATTTATGCCACTGAGGCTAGATCGGTAATCTATTTTGAATCGTTATTATTACAAGAATTGGCCGTTGGTTTTTTAATCATATATTGCAGGGCATGAGAATTCAAGTTAATAATACTTTCTTCCATACTGGTTTGCTATCCATTCGGTTACCGGTTTCATATCGTTATCAGAGATAGACAGCGCCCGCTCTAGGCATAATTCCGGCTTTGCGTGTAGCTAACTAAAAACAACGGTAACAAACAACAATAAGAATTGGGAGTACCAGTTGTGTATCACACAATTTAATACCGTATGGACTTCGAACCTACAACACAGCGCGGTGTATTTACGAGGCTACCTATTTAAACATTTGCGCAATCCACGCATTCTAAAACTGTGTCAGTTTCTTTGGTTCTTCTACAGATTTCTCCCTTCCGACTCTCGTGCCACCAAAGGCCGACAAGCATAGGCTACTCCAAAGTTTTGACTTTTTACATGACTTTCATACATAGATGAGTATGCAGTAGGGATAAGAGGCGAGATGAAGTGTATCATAGTAACACACTTATTTATTTTCTTTAAGCCATTTAGAACATAATCATAATATTTTCATTATGCCTTAATATTAGCATCAAGTATATTTTATTTTTCATGCATCTATACTAATATTATAAAGCTGAAGAGGCTGATTGTTTGGTTGAACGCGCTAATCTCAGGAACTACGGGTTCGAATTGAAACATTTTTTTAGTGCTGGATAGCCCATTTATCGAGAAAGGCCAATAGGAGCGGAGCATCAATGAAAAATGTTGCAAAAACGGTGGAAATTCTCTTATGTGAAGCAGACAAAGTTGCGTTGAAGAATTTTCCCCGTTTGTGCAACATTTTTCATTGCTGCTCCGCTCTTATTGGGCGTAGCGTGTTGTGTATATGTCCTATAGCCTTCCTCGATAAATGGGCTATCCAACACTAAAATAATTCTTTCATTCGAACCAGTAGTTCCTGAGATTAGCGCGTTCAACCAAACAAAGAAACAAACAAACTCTTCAGCTTTATAATATTAGTATAGATATAAAAGACAATTATTTTTTGCACGCGCATCGCAAAAACAGTACACAACGGGTTTTAATAGAATTTTTATCTGCCAAATCCTGTACAATAAAGGGATTATAGTAATACCCGACTCTACGTATGCAGTGCGAACAGAATCTAGATGTGATTAATGTTGGATTATATTTACATTTTTCTGTTTTTAAATTGTATGTCGTATAGTTTTTTCTAATCATAAGCAGTTTTGTCATAAAATGAACATAAAGGGACTGAACAGCGTTAGGTGATGTTTGACCAACAAAAGGCAGATATCATTTCGATATTTTTTATAAACATTCGAACAAATTCTGTTTTTGTTTGAATTATACGAAATATTGCTAATTAGCTTAATGCTTTCAATGCAGTTTAATAACGTATATAAATAAAACGACAGATTTCAGGGCAACAGGCTGCCGAAGAAACGAGCTCTCATAAGCTTTTAAATAATAGAATGAATTTCAAGAGTGAAGATTTCAAAACGTAATGATCGTTATCCACCACGCAAGATAGCCTAATCGATCATGACTTACCAACATGTAATAAAAACCAAATCGTTCAGAAATCCGATGTTCGATTACGATTCGAATAATAAATCAGTGCAGTAGGTAAGTTATGGAGCGAATTGATCAACATTGCGGAATCAAGCAACTTTAGAATATTTGAATTTATATTCTCGTAGCAATTGCATATCAATAATTTACCTATGCCTTCTTCTTTCCTAGCCTTTATTATTCCCGAGTCACTTGGGGTCGGCTTTCTAGTCTAACCGGATTTAACTGGATATCAGTTTTTACACGGAGCGACTGTCATCTGACCTCCGCAACCGAATGCTAACGATACCCTAAGGCTAGACCAGTGTCCGGATATTAGAGGGCACTGACTTCCCAATAACAACTACCATAGATGTTCACGACAGCCGGAACCGACGGCTTAACGTGTTCTCCGAGGCACGGCACAGGCGATGATTGTCAATCAATACGCACATAATTTCGAAAAGTCATATAACTTCCGAAAGTCAGTGGTGCGCGACGTGGGTTCGAAGCCGAGACCCTTTGCATTGCAGTCTGTTGGTCTCCCCACTGAGCTATCTATGCCTACTCTTCGTAAATATGAAGGAGCTACATATAATATAATTTTTTTGTACATCTTGTAAAAATCAAAGGTTATGAAGAGACAAGAATACTTTTCATAAAATTTACCGCAGGCTAAGTAAAAAATGCCTTGTGTGTAGATGTCAACCATATAATTAATTTCAAAATAGTACGCTAACTATTTAATTTGGTTACAATTTCATGTAATTAAATAGTTATAACTGGCTTTTGGTCTCCTAAAAATAAGTCATAATGTCTACATGTGTCTTCATACTGTCTTAAGCTATTAAATATTTTTCCTCATAATGGCATAAGTATGATATGTTAGTTTAAATCCATGGCCTTCATTTTAGCACTTAAGAAACAATCATGGTAAATAATTTGCAAACATTCGCAACGTGTTCAAAAATGACATATCTGTAAGTCAATTTTACTACAGTAACCTTGTATTTGCATTTACTTATTGCCAGGTTTTCCCAGGAAAATATTGTTTATTAAGCTGTTAAATACGTGTACAAATTTACTATTTTCTGAGTCAATATAATATATTTTAACGGATATTGCTTTGTTTATTTATTCCAAGTAAAGGACATAATAATAATAACCATTAAAATTATATCTAAGAAATTATTTAGTCAATTTTCTATTTTGAAAAATGTCTACTCAAATAAGATTACAATATTCCTCCACAAAAATTATTAGGTGGCTGAAAGTCACAGTGAAAGTAGGTTGTAGTACATTCAATATACAACCAATGTAGCAAATAAATGCCTGTTGGCAAATGGTAGCTTATGGACGCTTAGAATGCTTGAGAAACAATCACATGTTATTGACCCTTTAAAAAAGGTGACACTGCTGCCAGCGCAAAGGACAATTACAACTGGTAGCCGATAGTATAGTGACTAAAGTAATGTTTCGTAGTTGTATTTAAATTATGTTAATTATAAAAGAGGAAAACATAACCATGAAGCAGATTTTACACTCGTTGCGAACTTGATGAAAGCTGTAGTCCCTTTACCTGTCAGATCCCGCGCGCACAACAACAAACCCCACGTGACGCGGCGCGCGCCACTTGAGCATCACTCGAGACGCCTTATCGGTGTTTATGTTTCTGAGCTCAATGTTATGATAACATCGCTTGTGTTTCTTAGAAATATACATTGTAAGCTACAAGTATAATGAATCATCGCATTCACGTGTATATTTTAGTGTGTCAGTATTGTTTTTATTGTGCCTAAAAATAGAAAGAATAAGCTTTCCAATAATGTATTACACTTACATACTTGTCCTATAAAAACTACAGAAAACAGCGGCACAAATAACATCGACGAACGAACTTGTGGCGCAAAGTCACGTGACATGACAAAAACAATTTTTAGCAAAATATTATTCAGTTGATAAATATTCGTTCGAAATGCTCAGTTCATTCCGAGAACATTGATATACAATACAAGGTTTTAAATACAGGCCTTACAATACAAAAACGCCAAACAAACGCGTCCCGACGCTTCGACCCCATATAGTGTACTGGGGTTTGACGGATACAAATGCGACGACGCTATATAGCGCCAGCGGGGTTTGAGCGGTTTACCAAGTATATCTATCGCAAAACCCACAAATTACACAAATAACCTGAACATTCACCAACACTCGTCCCTTAAATGTTAAAATTGTATGAAATTATATGTAGTTTGCCATTAATTTATGTTACCTAATTATAAATTATAGTTATGTACTTTTTCCTTAAAATGCATAATTGCTTTCTATTTTGACGTGACAACGTCTAATAAATCGATGAACGCCGGCTGCACGCACAAAAAAGGATGACTCATTGTCCCCTTACGCTCATTGTCCCGTTACGCTCATTGTCCCGTTACGCTCATTGTAACGTTACGGGAAAGAAATTTTGTTATGATGTTGTCACGTTAAACTACCGTCCGTAAACCGACTTTACAGACAACCAATTTTTTTTCTATTAATTTATGAATTTTAAACTTTACCTAAGCGTTTTCTACGACTGATTAATTTAAATAATAATGTTCAGTAAAGTGGGGACCTGGTGATCCGTGACACAGGTGTTTAAATACCTATCACAAACATTGTGAAAATCCTTGTATTATGAAATTTGTATGCACCTTTTTGTGAAGAGAAATAAATAAATTATTATTATCTATTCATAGTACTCCACCACAAGTTGAAATTTCCATCTATGCAAGCATCTATGATTATTATAGAACAATACAATTATATAACATGTTTTTCTATTAACCTTAAAGTTGACATGAAGTAGTCAGTCAAGTCAGTATACGATAACAAATAAACACTTTTTTTTTGTTTGGTTTGATGTTGTTTTGTTATAATAAAATTATAACAGATCAGACCGCCGTGGCACGAGTCATCTTTGAATTTGTTCGTCATTCGAATATTTTCAAGTTTGATTTAATGTTCTCAATAACTTCGTCAATATTTCTTTGGTAATACGTCACCACCGGAACTCTGAACTCATAAAAGATGAGACGCCAACCGACGTGGACAGTAAGTTTGTAAGTTATTAAATTAAGCCACGTCCCCTGTTTGCTTTAGTCGGGCTGCGTCGAAGAAGCTCTAAAAACTTTGACAGAAAGAAAATGACTTACAAAATGGCGAATATGGGATAAATGATCTTGCGTTAAATTTATATTATTTGTTGTTTCTAAAATATTAATGACAATAGATTTTAATGTTTAATATTGTAACGGAGCGTATGCTAATTTTGTCACTGTAAGAACATAAGCTAAGTGTATCGTCAGTATATAGCCCTGTATTGTAGAATAATAAGTCAGCTGCCATAAAGCGGTTAAACTAAGAACATTGTACGTGTGAATATAAGGATGTGGTATACAGATTGACTTGTTTCATTGAACAATCAGTGCCGTAACCCAGGTCCCTCCCAAAATATTTTCTATAATCAACCAAACATAAATTAAAATATATTTATTTATGTCTGATAATTAGAAACTATTTTTTGCATTTCACCATTTTGCCCTACAATGGTCGGTTATCTAAAAAACGATTTAGCATTGCAGTAGATCTACAAAGGCAACAATTGTAACAAATAACATATTTCCTACGTTTCTTGTCATTAAAAATATCATACCTTAATATTTTAGAATTGAAGACACAAAATATTTATAAATGTTTTTCTAGAACTGTGTTGATTCTAGAGAGAATTTTTATTATTAATTAATAGGTATTGTGCTAAATGCTATTGAAGCAGTATCCGCTTCGAACCATAATTGTTGTTTTTAGAAGTGTCAATCCGATAACCTGATAAAATATTCAGTGTGTTCACAACATGTTATCCTCCACTTATAAATTTACTAATATACTGTATGCTGTTGGTTCAGCATTCGTCATTCGTTCGAGATAATAAAATAAATTATCATTGTTGCAATTGAGTGTATGAAAATGAGCTATTGGATCAGGTTTTCTGCGGATCTTTTTTTGAAGGCCAATATTTGCGCTAAGATATATTCAGAGTCGTATTGAAACGGAATAAATTCTTGAGTCACATATACGTGCTGATTTCCTGTGATGAGAACCATCGGAAGTATTTGTGTTTAAATTTTTCATCTAATTTTATTAAGACAAACGCCCGCTCAAGGTATAAAATCTATATCTTGGGGACTTTACAAAAATTCAAACAACGAACTTTAAATACACCCAATATTTTTTATTTAACGAGATACCTGTATACGTTTTTTTAAGGTTCGAAATTTTCAGTGTGCCAGTCTGGCTCGGCTTTAATTTGTGTTTTTTGAAGAAGCAGCATGGTGCGATGATTTTCATTTTTATTTGATGTTGCAAGCATCCAAAAGTTATGAGAACCAGTTGTCACTATGTGAGTCAGTCACAAGAGCCCAATGCGAATAGCACTGGTTTTTAAAAAGAAATAATGCTCTTTACTAAAGGCACGTAGATTTTGCATACGCATGCGAAAATACTGATACCACATTGCACATGTCAAGGAAAATTAAACTTAGTGAGAAATATCGTAATCCATTATTTGTCTCTCTCAATGTTGTTCAGGCGGTTTATCCATCAACTTAAGTCTGCGGTCAGGTGTAATGTTTGTTTGTACATTTGACTTAATCTCAGTAATGGCCTTTACAATTGAGGTGTTAAAATACGCTCTAAACGTAACGGCTAAATTAATAAACAAATATTTGGCATGTTCATAGAGTCAGTTTCGTTTTTTAGTTTTGACGTCAATTGAGTTGAAACTGTTTATGGAATGGTTTCTTTTTTAAAAATGATATTTAATTCTTACGTGCTAATTCCTTGTAAACGGTTGATATCTTTATATTTAACACTAGTTTCAGACTGCGATATCGCTCGCGTAGGTAATTTCCATATACCGGGATATAAAATATTAAATGTGTTATAACTGTTAAGGTCTACATGTATGCCAAGCATCATTCCTAATTGCGTGAATGAATAACAAACATCCAAATAGCTTCACAAACATTTACATTAATAATGTTATATGTATTTGATGGAATAATATTTTCAAAACAATGTATCCAATTTTACATATTTCATAAAAATACTTATTTTATTTAAATCACAAAAGAATTTTATGTAATATTAACCATAATAATTATGTACGGCAAAGTAATGTTCTGCTAATTGATGAATGAGCTGATTATTTGTTAATGAGATAAAACACAAAAATACTTAAAAGAATAATAAATAACTATATAATATAATATTAATATTTAAAAATGTAGGTTTATTGTTTAATGTTCACTACATAAATTCTTATGTACTTAATTATTTGATTTTAAAAGATTTACAAAGACTTACAAGCAATAATATATCCATGTATAGGGTAGGATTTCACCCCTTTGCCTGTTTTATCTATTACTGCGTCCATAACAAAGTAAGAATCGGTAAGTGTAAAAATTAAAGGCCAACAAAATTCGCCATGATATTGAAATATCCAGGCGATACCGACCATAACAGATCTTGAATAGCCAAGTTACTGCAGTGATATGGATATATGTCTTCTTCTTCTCAAAAAACATAATGCGAGTTGACTATGCATAATTACACATATACATAATGTATAATATATTATTTAATTTTAAATTCCATGCGAGCCTAATATAAAATATAAAACTGAAACATAAAATCGAAAAACAAACAATTTTACAGGCCATTTTGATACATATCGAAACCGAACTTGCTATTAATCTAAAAAAGGGGTTTTTACAATGTTAACTTGATATTTATATTGTGTGCACTTTGACAGTGTGAAGTATGTGGGATGATGTATTTAAGTGTTGTAACTATGGGCGTCTTAAGTGTATACACAATATTGATAGTTCCAACTAAGAATCTAGATTTATATTTGATTTTTAAGTCTGTCAATTTTATAAATAGGTTTTAGCGAGACTTATTTCTTTCTTTTACAATTTTAAAAGTAGTGCTGTTTTATTTAATTTTTTTGACATTACATCGTTGGCTGGGTTATTAACCCAACGTTTTCTAGGAAACACTACTAAACCTCGGTTTCTGAAATGAGTGTTAAACATAGACGACTTAAACTCTACTTTAGTATCACTTAAACATTTTTTGTTTCCATACCTATCAAGTTTTTTTTAAACTATAGATAACATTATAATATGTATTTTAACATCATATACTTAATTGATTTTAATTATTGATATAGATATATATATATATATATATATATATATATATATATTATTGATTAATTTATTACTTTTCTTAATTCAGAAATCGGGGTAAGCCTCTGCCCACCGTAAACCATATAGGTGGCAAAAAACAAGCGGTGGTAGCCCAATGAAGAAAGCATTGGATTTACGATCAAGATATTAAAGTTACAAACCCACCCATTTCACTACCGACGTGAACCTACTCTGAATATAAGCGTTCTAGCAGTAATTTTCAACTCAATTTGATAATAATCTTTAAAAATAAAAATCAAGCACACGTTTGCCGGCTGCCAGTAATCAGTTACCCAATCGAACGAAAAGTTACGTATGTATATTTCTACTGTACGTCGATATTCTGTGAGAGCTTCCCCGGTCAAGTAGGTTTCTTCGTGCTGCATTCAGTAAAGCTCAAAAACCTAAGATGTATCTACCTAATATATTGCCACTGCAAGCGCATCGAATGAGTTTAATCCCCATATACGCTAAAACTTTGTGTTCCAAGTATGGGTGCTCTTTGCGTCTGTTGTTAAAATTTTACTAAAATAACCCACGACTCATTGAGTATAAGTCACGTTCTCCTTAAAAACAGAAAAATCCATCTTATGATAATACACTGATACGTTTGAGAGAGGGAGAGTACAGGCGGTATGACTGTTCAAACTTTTAATTCTGTGTCAGTGTCTAGTAGGACGCCTGGCAATGGACCCACAGAGTATCACAGCCACTTTGTTTTGTGTCCTTGCAGTTTGTATTATTTCTATTTCTGAATTCTATGAGGCAGCGCTGTACTATGATTAGCAAGGCAGCTTTTTGTCGCGTTGGTGGCATAATGGTGGCGTTTTACTTAGTAGATGCATGCACAGTGTGTCTGTGTTTGTTTGTGTATATTTGAGTGTGCATAAACAGTGTGCGTGCGTGTGCGTGTGCGTGTGCGTGTGCGTGTGCGTGTGCGTGTGTGTGTGTGTGTGTGTGTGTGTGTGTGTGTGTGTGTGTGTGTGTGTGTGTGTGTGTGTGTGTGTGTGTGTGTGTGTGTGTGTGTGTGTGTGTGTGTGTGTGTGTGTGTGATAGTAGTTATTTTAATATAGTCAAAATATTTTCTGTTTCCATATAATCTAGGGACAGAAGCCATTTTGTCACTGTTTTTTTGCATTTAAATGTGTTTAAAGGATAGATGTTTAATTTTTTGTTGACTTTAAACGTAGCCACCTAAGAAATGGAAGCAACGTTGCGCAGCGGTTGTTTTTACGGGGTTTACTTGACAGACATTGAATCTACGGCGGGAGGAGTTATATTTGGAAGGATCATGGGGGGATTGGGCGTGAGTATTCAGGATTAGTTTAAGAATGAATAATTTACGGACGGACAGAACATCACAAATTTTATATAGTTCGGTGGTGGAAAACTGATAAGGCAGCTGCCAACCAACTTTTAGTAGAGCTCTTTGGCCTCGCTCAAGTCTTAACAGGTTGGTTTTTCCATACCATACCATACCATAAATAATAATTCAAAAATGGAAAGCGTGCATTTGACACACGCAGTTGAAGCGCGTAACTATGATTACATATATCAATATATAATGACATTATATCAGCAATATTATTGGTCGAATTTCGAGCACTAGGCGACTGCAAGTATTCTAAAATAATTCAAAAATAAAAAGCGTGGAAGCGTGACGATGACGCGAGTTCTATGCTTTTTGTTCACCCAAGAAGTGCTCAACGCACCTAAAGAAGTTTCACTTAAAAAAATATTGTAATTAAAGAAATCATGATTAATAGAATTTCAGCAAATTAAAATATTACATAACCCTTAAATGTATTCGTGGGTCTATTGAAAAACCGTCACAGTCGGTGCAGCTTCCGTAGCTTCTCCGTACCGGAAGGTATATGTGGATACTTAGACTTATTATTGTAGGAATATAATAAGTCTAAGTATGCAGTAGGTATAGACGGGTATTGCTCGCTACTCCTAAGCTCGGTATTCTCATATATCTGGGTCCATTGGACCCACCGCTATAGATCCGTAACATTTTTTATTTTATTTTTCCTTTATTTTACCTAGTAACGATGGCAAATTGCAACAGGAGCTTCATAAACCAATTATAAATAATTGGAAAAAGAACTTGCACTGATTTTGTGTAAGCTTTTTATGAGAAAGAGATGCTACAACTATAGACTCCCCAGATTAAACTCAGATTAAATGATTTGTAAAATGCTACCAGCTCTGGTACCAGTTACGAACCTTTGAAACTGGATAAGAATTAAAGAAAGTGATGCTCGTTATGCCTGCCAAGCAGAACAGCAAAGACTGCACACTTAAGCAGTAATTACTTATTGCTTATTTGTTTGACCTGTTGTAGGAAAATTCGCTCGCTTCGAACATTGACAAAGTTTTTATAGGAATAGTTTTTATTTTGTTATGATGTGCTTTGAACTAGCACATTCGACAGTTTAAAATAAATTATATTTTTTTATGTTTACCCCCGCTTTCATATTGTTTTTAGGCTTGTATAAAATACTGATTCTTTAAGTTCAATTAAAATAGTAACATAAGTTCCTATGGTTTGTTTTTGCATGAAATTACCTTAATGAATGTTTGATTTCACTTTCAAGAGTAATAACAAAAATAAACAGTTTTTGTATCTTTCTGTTTTGACATAAATATATACTATGTGAGTCCACTGCACCTACATAATAGGTCACTATAGAAAAGTAATCATTTTTTACCACTACTGTTTAGAAATTGTTAAATGAAGAAGTGAAATTCGGAATTCTCATCTATATTAGACGACGCAATAATATTTTTTTATCTGCTATTCCTCACTTTAACATTCCACTTTTGCTATATAACAAAACTCCTTTTTCTACTACATATTTTACATTATGCTTAAATTTAATTTTTAATAATTGCATTTTAAAGACTGCTTTTGTTTGACGAAAGATTACCAGGCATTTAGCCTTATATCAACCAACATTAGGCCATTATCCTGATTTTGGTTGATATAAGGCAAAATGCTTAAAATATATACCAACTTTCATAATTCACTACACTACCCTAGCACCTACTTATCTAGAGTTAGAAGAGGCGCGCCCAACAAGCAAAGAAATCCTATAAAGAAAGATTATAAGTCTGTCACTACTAATAACGTTCTTTTAAAGGCATTGCGGTAGACTATTTTGCTTATAATAGCATTTGCCAAGTCTTAACATACTCAAGTGCATTCGTTTTTATATCTCGGTCTTATAGCTCGCTACAAGACTGACATATAAAACATTTATAGGACACTTTTACTAATAATAGCATTACACAAGTGTAGATATCCTCAAGATCATTTGTTTTTATATCTCAGTCTTATAGTTAGCTACAAGATTATCTTTTTGGACACTTTTATACAATAAGTCTCCTATAATTGTTTGCAGTAAAACTAAATAATTCTGAATAATATGTTGATCCTATAGTAGCATTTTGTGAGGGAACAAGATATTATAGCATACTTAGCTAAGATTACTATAAGTTCGCGCAGTTATAGTTTTGCTCGAGACATTTTTAAATCTAATAGTACTTAACAAGAGCACTATATGATTAAAAAAGCTTATGAGCTACTATATCAATCACTTTATTAGTAAACGTCAGCCATTTTGATGAGATTCAGTTTTCCCCTTTATCTTAAGAAAATAAGTTAAACATGAATTTAAGCGATTGGAAACGATTGAAAAGGAGTGGTGGTTACAGAAAAGTGACTAATAGGTATCAAAAATTAATGAAGCCAGGTTCTTCAGGAATAAAATCAACAGGATCAGGAAGTAAATCAAGCGGGTCAAGTGTGAACGCAGGTGAAGTAAATGAGGGTTCCGCGACCAAAAATATTTTTCACCCTTAGCCCACCACTCAGAAAGTGAAGAAGTTAAAAATTGGGAAGAAGAATACGATTTACATGCTGAAGAAACCATAGAGCAAGCAAGAAATAAAAATCACGGGATATCGTTTTGATAATATCCAGGAAGCTTTCGATAAACCATTAAAATCTTCTTTTTTGAATATTTATAAATGCGATTGTGCTGGTATTGAAAAATCGGAGGTAATTTGCAACGTTCAAAATGTAAAATGTGAACTTGTTAGTATTATATATAACTCAGAGATATTTTTCTTACCATTGTTACATACGCTGTGAATTTTAAGTATAAAGAGCATAAAATAAAACAATACTTTATTCAAATTATGTTTTATTCAAAATTAGATATAATTTTAAGTCTTGGCAATCAGTCTCATTGATGAGGTATCAGCTACATTGTGATTTATTATTAAAGCTTAATGCTTAGTTGTCTTGTACTAATAAACGTTATCACTTATAACACAAAATGTGTATTGGTCCAAGGCCATCTCATATTTGTCAGTAAAATCAATGAATATTTGATCAACAAATAGTCATCATCAAGAAATACAACCATCTTGTTAATTTAATCCTAAAAAAGTAAATGCAAACATTAGCAGGCAGATTTCAAGGGAACCCTAATTTGTTTTAAAATGGATGCGAGTTATCTGGACCGAAACTGCTACAAGTACTAATTTACCTACAATGGTTCTACAAAGTGCTTAATGAAGAGCAATTTCAAAACATGGCGAATAGAAATAAGAATAAAATAAGAATTGATGAAATATTTTTAACAACAATATAGTAATGTGGTATTTTATGGAGGGGGATTGTGAAACTAACTATATTGCGGTACACATTTACAGAAAACATTACTTCCCCACGAGTTCATACACTATATTTACGTTATATATTAGTAATTAATGTTCTACAATGATATACAAAATAATACTTACTTTTTTATTAAGTATTTACCACAAACAACCGGAACCACCAGCCGGAGCAACAACAAAGATAACCTCTGTTAAAATATACTTATAACTAATAACTAAGTACATTACTAGTGCATTATAAACCAGATTGCTTTACTAAGACACTTATGTCAGATACTAACAAGAACATTTGTGCTTATAATTGTGTAGCCTCATATCATTATAGAAACTATTGTGCTTCGTCAAGGATGTTATAGGGCTTATTAACATTTTGTAAGTTGATTATAAGGTAGTTATAGAAATAAACGCTTTTATAACTGCGCCCAAATCCAGCTTTGTAGCATGCTACAAGTTTCTTATTAGTGAAAATAAAAGTAGTCTTGAGATCTTATTAAGTACTAATATTGCTAGCTGGTCATCTGTCATACAGGTTCCTACCTAGTACGGAAACCAGTCTCTCACACAGATTATTATATCTTGGATTGTATATCTAGGTTAAAATTGATTTCGGTTAACTATTATCTGTGGGAGAGAAGAAATAAATGATTTATTATAATTATCTTGCGACAGAGAACCACCAAATAATTTATCAATAAAATATTTTACCATTCAATCTGTTTAAAATCACCTCTTTATTTGTAAGTCGGTTTGATTAAGCATTGCAGCATATCGATATATCACATTCTGACCGCAAAGGTGTGGACATTTTTATTGCGAACATAAATAACCCACCGTTTTTGAACTCGGCGGAGACAGGTCACTGAGCCATATTGGATCTATTGTGTAGCCATTATATGAGTCTAGCTGAATGGCAGCTGAATCTTTTATATGCAGTCATACATAAAATACTGAATGATATGATTATTTTGTATCAAAGGAAAAAGATAAAGATGTTTTAGAAAAATGTTGCTTAGAGGTTTCGATTGTTTTGTATTAAAACCAAAATGTACAGTCACAGCCAAACCAAAGGTTAGTTTTTTATGTGAGTTATAGTTAAAAGTTAATTCATTTAAGCATAGTTTAAATATTAATTTGGATTTTTATTAAATATTGCTGACTATACAATCACGGTCTAAGTAAAATACCATTAATATTAATAACTAGCTTTGGCTTGCGGCTTCGCTTGCGTAAAAGTAGGTTATGTTATATAAGCAAAAATTAATTTTTAAAATAAAATATAGCCTATGTTACTCGGTGATAATATACATTGCTTTCTTATTGTAAAATATTTTTTAAATCGGTTCAATAGTTTTCGAGTTAAGCCCTTACAAACAAACAAACAAAAAATCAAATCTTTCCTCTTTATAGCAAAGATCGAAACACGTAATTTCGTAAATACAAATAAGTCTAGCCCATTGTGAATTCGCATTGAATATCGTAATCAAATTAGGATGTTAGTACTAAGTAATAACACAACAGAATCAGATTTAGTAATAACTTAAGCTTATTTTGCTGTCGGTAACCTTGATGTAATCCATACACTGGTACTTAATATATTGAGCTAAATTCATCTCATACCTACTGGAGTTTTAACTCCAATAAAATTAGGATGTAATCTATTATATCCTAACTAATATTACAAATGTGAATGTTTTTTACGCTTTCAAACCTTGACTAAAGACTGGTTCATTCTTTAAATCAGAAAAATGCAAGTTAAACCACGTGCCACAGCTAGATGCATTATAATTTTGTCTGTATCTAAAATAAAATATAAAATCTATAGAAATTAATATGTTATGAGGAAGTCAGAATAAATTTGGATTACTGATAACACGAGTCTACTCATGCAGGCTACTTGCATTTGCCACTCGCGCGGGCTTCATGCGCGAGGTAATCATACGGGTTAACCGCGCGGGTGGTTTACATGATGCATACAATCCGCGTCGAGTACCTACTGGAATTATTAAAGTTAATGCATGCATGTTTAAATTTAATTTACCGACTCGAAACGATTATGGGGATAAGTCGGATATCAGTTCAATAGAAATACAAGAAGCCGAAGTGCCTAAGCTATTAAAACTAAATTATTAAGTTTTTCATTAAGTTTCACATTGTTTATTACTTTTGTTAAGTTAATGCCTAATGTGTAGCTTATTTTAATTAATTAATTTAAATTTTTCTATTTTATGCTTTGTTGTTATATGTATGTGCATGCTGTGGTCTCCTATAAGTAAAGGAGTACACTATACAAAACTAATGTCCATTTGTCTGTGCAATTTTGTGTATATTCTTTGTTGGAAAGCCTTAATAAATAAATAAAATAAAATAAAATAAAAACAGGTCGACCTCAACAAATCTGCAGGACCTAACAATATTCCACCAATTTTTATATTTAACTGTTGTAAATGTCTTACTGTCTCTATCGCAATCCTATTTAAACGGTCTCTTACTGAGGGAGATTTGCCTACGGTCTGGAAGTCAGCGTATATAACTCCAATATATAAAAAAGGACCAAGGGATATGGTGGAGAACTATAGACTAATCTTCCAGGTATGTGTGTTTGCTAAAATACTTGAAAAATTGTTTACAGGCAACTCTATTCAGTTATTAAGCGTAACTTTAGCGAGCACCAGCATGGTTTCCTTAGTGGTCGCTCCACCACGTCAAACCTTATTGTTTGTAGTGATTTTATATCAGACCACATGTCACAGCCATTACAGGTGGAAGTTATATACATTGATTACTGTAAGTGTTTCGACCGAATAGATAATTTTATTCCTAAAAAGAAAATTTTACAGATAGGTATACGCGGTAATTTATATAGGTGGTTCTCATCGTATGTTGAGAACAGGAGCCCAGTCGTTGTACTTAATGGGTATTCTTCAACGAGAGCAATGTGCATTCCTTCAGGAGTTCCACAGGGGTCCTTATTGGGGCCTCTTTTGTTTAATATATTTATAAATGACGTTATATCCTGCTTTAATACGTCAAAAATACTGCTGTAGTCTGATGATATAAAAATACTTAGTAAGATATGTTCGTATGAAGACGCTATTCGCCTGCAGAGTGATCTAGATCGGTTTCAAATATATTGCACAAAAAACAAACTGGATCTGAACGTCTCCAAATGCTACGTCTGTACTTTTACACGCAAGCCTTACCCAATAACTTACCAATACACATTGCCGAGTACCACAATAACTAGAGTTAACACTGTCAGAGACCTGGGGATAACGTTCGAGTCAAAGCTATTATTTGATGCGCATATTTCAAACGTAGTTAAAAAACATTAAAACGATTAAAATTTTGTATTGTATCCGTAGCCACCTCGAATATGCTTCCTAGGTGTGGAAACCTAACTACGATATCTACATCTCGCGTTTAGAAAACGTTCAAAGGAAGTTCCTGAGGTATATCCAATTTCATTCCAGAACTTATTTGCCGGATTATTTCAGCCGATACCGAAAGTTTCATTTACTTCCTCTGCAACAGCGAAGGCAAATAGCGGATACTTCCTTTTTATTTAAAATTGCAAATGGGTCGACGGATGTAGCCGAGCTGGTGAACAAAATTGGTCTGCGCGTACCATCTGCCATGTTACGAAGGCATAACCTTCTATACACTCCTGACATCCCTAGCACCTACAGGCAGAATACATTTACGATCAGGGCTTGTCGTATGTTCAATCAGCATGCCGGAGAGTCGATATTGATCTCTTTAACACGAGTATGACTAAACTAAAAAGGGTTATGTGTAATGATGACTTTTTGCACATCGAAGGTAATCAATTTATTTGAGGACTGTTGAATGGATATGTGTGTTTTTCTTGTTCATATTACTGTCGCATGTATGCGTACAATATAGTTCGTTATCTTACATAATGTTACTTATTTTTATTGTGAACTAAGTAGTCGTGTTACTGTCATTAATTTTCTATGTGCAATTGTTAGATGTGAATACTTGTAATTGGCCATAGCTTAATTATAGTATCTTATTTAAACTGTTAACAGCTAGTTAACAGTTTAAAGTTAGTTTTCTAACCTTGAAAATAAAATAAATAAAAATAAAATAAAACTGCTGTGAGTACATGTAGAGTTACACGTCATTATACGAAAATAAATTCTTTTATGCTAAAATTATTAATATTTCCTTAGATATCCCCATTTATTCGTTACACTTGGTTTAATAATCCTCATCGGTAATCAACGACAGTGTATAATACATGTGTTTACTGATATGGAGCGATCCTTACAGGGATAGTAAACATAGTGATTCGTATTACGATCACGTATATGCGCACAGATATATGTATATTATATCGATACAAACACATCACTAGGAACGAAATTAACACTTACATAATAATATGGTTTCTGAAAGGCTAATGAACGACGTGTCAAAATCAAAGTCATGTACATATTATATTGTTATATATTGTTGATTAGCTTGACCACCCGTTACTTTTTTTACGGTGATCTGTATATCTTGTTATTATTATTAAATACATTTTTTACGGTGATCTGCTTTTCAGATTTGGATGATAAGGCTACCAAGTAGATAAGACCCAAGATTTGGAAAATCTCATTTAACAAAGGACATGTTTATTGTTTGCTTTTTTCGTCATTTGTGTCAGTGTTATTTTTATTAAACATATCATTCCTATTTTGTCCTCTAACATTGATGCAATAATGGGGTATTTGGTATACATCAGGCGGTGGTTTGATTCTCACTGATAATACTAAGAAAATGAACTCACTCTTAATACAAACATTTAGTTTAGCCTGATGAATTGACAATACCAGCAACTATTATATTATGTAGCAAGAAATTATTTTTATTTCGTTATTATGTAAGTTAAGATTTAATTTAATTTTAAGTAAACTTTAACTTTAACTTTCAACCTAGCAATATACACGCATTGTAAATCATCAAAGGTACCTGCAGGACAGGCTTGCCTAGTGTGGGGCCAAAGGATATTACGTAAATGTATATTTTATTCTGGTAATAAAAGTTTTTGATTTTGATTTTGAACTGTACGTATACAAAAAAGTAACCAAGTGCTAGTATTCCTATTAATAAAATAAATAATTTATATTAAAACTCATACGCTATTATAATTTTCTATGACAAATAAATGTAATCTTTAAAATTTAAAATACAAATTTAAATATTTATACCCTCTTATTTGTTACGTAAAATAATTGCCGTAATCTTTGAAATTCAAAATACAAGGTATAATGTACATAGTCACTTAATTAGCCGAAAACTAAACACAATAAAAAAAGCATATCTAGGGCCTAGGGGTTCGAACGTTGGCTAAGAGTAATAGCTACTACAGAAAAGACCAAAATAACTATGACAATGATATTACATATTTTTAGTTAAAATTATTTACGTATTTATAACGTGTATTTTATGTATAAGTAATGTAAATAAAGCGGTATTCATTTATACTGTTTTCTAAACCACTACTTGATATAATTATGTATCAAGATTCCTCATGGGTGAGTTCATAAAAAATTTGGTACTAAATGGAAAAGTTTCCTTTAATAAGAAACTTTTTGAATATCGTGCAGACTTCATGAAACCAATCACTTAGCCAACATTTCGACTATTATATCTATACCTCTATCCCAGGCTATCAGGTAATTAATCCATTAGCATGTTCATGAATCTCATAACATAATCTTAAAATATACAATAAGTAGAAAATTTCAACTTACATTAAACCAGGCAGTGATAAGTTTAAATCGGATTTTCTGGTACATCCGAATATCTGGATCGTCGAACGACCCAAAGTCTATTGTCAGCAATAAAGTTGCCACAGACAACAGATGCGCGTAGGACAACGCATAAAACCATAAACGCACTTTTAACAAAGTTCTGCTTTCTTTTAAAAAACCGGTACTCAAAGAAGCTGTCTCTAATGTTAACATGTTTTTTTTAATGATCGATATTTAAAAATACACGGTTGCTCGACGAGCTCTATGGATTATACGAACAGATAAATAATTTGCGCGCTCTACGTTCGCTATGCGCGTTTGAGGACTGTAAAGGACGCGAATATACTGCAGTGCTTGTACTTAATGCCAAGTATAATGGATGTATGGTTGCATTATATCGGTACCTATATATGTATATGGCGTTTAACCGGAGTGAGGAACGTTTTTTGAGTTTACATTGCATTAATTAATTAAATTGATGGGATCCTTTTCATGTTTCAAATGATATCTAATTAAATCAAACAATGTTTAAATGTGTTTTTGAAATGTTTATTCACAGGATTTTTTTTATTGACTCGGTGTTGGTTTGTATGTTTGTGTTTACATTTTGTCAAATTAAAATTGCTGGATCAGGCAACCAGCATTACAGCATCTAAATAAACATGTCAGATCACTTTTACTCCTCTTATGTGAAACATATATTTATATGCATAGGCTACGGCGCCGATTGCTTACTTTACCTACTTGCTGTATACTTTTCTTAGCAACATCTGATCATTGTCACAAAAAGAAATCAAATTGTAATTAACTTGTTATTTAAATGTCTTCCTTTTTAATGATAATTAGAGCTTATTAAATGGCTCGCCTCGATGGGGTAGTGGTTAGTGTAACCGACTGCCACGCATGAGGTCGCGGGTTCGATTACCGCACAAGTCAAACATTTGTGTGCATGAACATGGATGTTTGTCTTGGTCTGGATGTTTCTATGTATAATATGTATGTATTTACAAAAAAAAGTATAATGTATGTTTATCCATTGTCTAGGTATAGTACAAGCTCTGCTTAGTTTGGGCTAGATGGTGTTGTGTGTATGTGATAGAATATTATATAATATTATTATTCTCTTTATTTATTTTCTTTCTAATAGTTACATTTTTAAATATAAATATAAAAACTATACATATTTAAAAATATAAAAACTGAAATGAACCACCGACATCGGGAACACGGTCCAAGCTGCCGGTGGTTGGGCCCCAGAGAGAGGAATCTCCTCGCAATACGCGCCGTGTCGAGCAATACTGCCTTTTGGATCAAGAACTTGATCCAGCCATCAAACGCAAGCCTCTGGAGGTGGTGGTCGAGGCTTTTAAGTATTATACCATTGACTGTAATGACTATCGGCACAATGATCGCCGAGTCCACATGCCACATGGCGACAATCTCGTGAGCTAGGTCCAGGTATTTCAACTCTTTTTCTTTTTCAGCTTTCACAAGATTCTCGTCATGCGGAATGGTGACATCGATGATCACTGCTCGGCGCTCCAATCGGTCTATCAGTACAATATCTGGCTTGTTCGCCACAATTGTCCTATCAGTAATGATAGACCGATCCCAGTACAAAGTAGCACGACCAATTTCGAGAACTGGATCGGGCACATACCTGTAATACGGAATTTCAGATTCCACAAGGTCATACTTCAAGGCAAGTTGCTGATGGACAATCCTGGCTACTTGAACAACCAAGTCTATGCAAATACTCTCCATTGGCAAGACGAGAACAACCGGAGACAATTTATTTATTTATTTTTTTACAATATGTCTGAGAGATTCTCCGGGCTGGTGACATGCCCGACATATGTCAACTGTCCCATCCTTCAGGATATATCTTTGGTAGTTGTTCGTCATGACAACTTCGTCCATAATTGCACAGACAAAACCTTCGGTCTCAGCGAAGAGATCGCCGAAACGTAGCCAGGACACTGATGACTGAAAATCTATGTCAGGCCCATTCAGGGCCCTGAAAAAGCGTCCATGCAGCTCTTTTCCTTTCCATATATCCCTGCGCTCGTCAATTCCAAGTATAACAGGTTTGAGCCAGTTCTCTTTAGCCAGAGCAAGCTACTACATCGCGATGCACGCCCACATTGGTTTGGAGAAAATATTATCTGAGATTGCACACCTTACGGTTGTGGAGAGTCTTCGCATTTAAAAAACTCCGACCCCCACACTTCCGCGGGATGTACAATCTCATTACCGAGGAGCGCGGGTGGTGCATTCGGTAGGCAGTCAACAGTGTACGGACCTTTTTATCCAGATCATCTAATTCCGTTTGCGTCCATCTGAGTATGCCAAAGGAGTACATAAGGATCGGCATGGTCCAACCGTTACAGGCGCGCACCCTGTTGACGCCTGACAAAAGACTTTTCAGTATTTTTTTCAAGTGGCTAAAGAAGCGCTCCTGCAACGCCCGTTTCATACCGTCCTCAGTGATACCTAACGCCTGTGACATACCCAGATAGGTTTCCTTTGCAGAGATAGATCTAAGTCTAGTGAAATCTGATAGTTCAATGCCATCAGATTCCACAACCCTGCCTCGCTTTACATACATAACTGCACATTTGTCAACACCAAACTCCATCCTAATAGAGTTACTGAAGGTTTCCGTTACCTTAAGTAACGCTGTCAGTTGGGGTCTGGTGGAGGCAAATAGTCTTAAGTCATCCATGTAGAGAAGGTGGGATATAAGCCTAGCCCTGAACTCTTCAGTAAAGTACTAAGAGGGTTCAGTGCTAGACAGAACCATAAGGGACTCAAACTTTCGCCCTGGAATATACCCCGCTTGATCTTCAGAGATACACCGCTTTCCCCGATCTGGCGACAACCTGGATAGCTAGATTATTTCGGGTGTCTATTACTTGATCCTGAATGGCGATCACAAAAGCCTCCGTCTCCGGAAAGAGCTCTCTGCGCCGTAGCCATTCGTTCGACGCTTCTTTGTCGACGTGTTCTTGGCCGACATCAGCGAGATGTCTCCCGTGCAGAGACTTTTGGGACCACAAAACTATTTTCTGCTCTTTGCTCAATCATTATGGCTGTACATTTCTATTCAATAGGTTAAGGGGGGTTAGTTTTTTATCTGCATTCGTTAAGTATTTGTGAAGTTGAGATTGCTCAGCTTTGGAGTAGAAGTATTTGCGTAATTTGTCTATTAGGTTATTGTGTAAGTTTTGTATGTCGATAAGGCCTCTTCGTCCACTTTGGCGTGGCAGTGTGAGACGCTGTACGCATGATCTGGGATGATGTTTTCTGTTGGCTGTCATGTGTGTGTTGATTATTATTATTATTATATTATTATCTCTGCCTATGTCATTCCTTTGTTAGATAAAATGTCCACAAAAAGAAGTTATATTATATATCTTCATGACTTTTCATTAAGATTATTATACTGAGCACGGAAGCAACATTTTCATAAAGAAAGAAAAAAGAAAGAAAAGTAATTTATTAGACACACCAATAAAAACACATTTAACATGGTAACAGAAAAAATGTTTACTATTTCTAATAACTACTATAGTTAAAACACAAAATTAAAACCAAACAAGAAGAAAATACCTACAAACAAAAATTAAAAAAACGACGATTACTTCCGTAATTTGGCGTGAGCCTATTCGACAGGGCACCGTTTCAGACTTCGTGCCGCTACAGATATCGAACTCGAGAACACATCCACAGCATTCGCATTCACTACCACTGCGCTACCGGGTCAGGCTATTTAATGTAAAACTATAAAACCTTTTGATGCTTGACGGTTCGACCGGGTTACATCAGCCGTAGTCACAAGCTGACTAATTACGCCCGGTGTAACCTCACGCAACGCAAGGGTTTAAAAGTTATAATAATAAATTTTCTCGTGGGGAAATGCTCCTTACGCATACCTCCTCACCACAAGGGGAGGCGAGAAGGCAATGTCGGGCTCTCCCGAGACTTCGGGCCTAATGACTAAAACCACCACGGTGTGCCACCTCGCTGCTTTGTGAGGTAGGTGGGTCACTGGAACTATAACTACATCAGGGACCCACCCAGAAGGGCCCAATACAGAAAAGGAAAAGGTCTGCGGGCGACGACTCCTAGGCGACGCCCCTGCACAGAGGGCGTCGGTCCGACTCAATGGTTCGCGGGCAGGAAATCCCCGTTCTCCCACCCGCGACCTTCACTACGGCGGTATAAGGTTGAAAAGCCTAAGAGAGGTCAATCCTCCCTGCCACACCCTGCACTCCAACTTATACTCCGTCGAGTACTCGTCCCCCTATCTCACAATTAACCTGATTCTCGTACCAGCGCTTGAAGATTCCCGTGGGCTCTAACGGGGCACCCACCCTATCCAGCTTACCCTATAGTAGTGAATATGACACCAGATCGAAGGCCTTGGACAAATCTAGAAGCACGCATACACTGGTGTGCTTGTATCAGTATAGTACTTAACGGTGTGCTTGAGTGCCAGGATGGCACTCTTAGTTGAAAATCCCGCCCGATAACCCAACTAGGCATCATGGAGAGTAATATGCTCATCAACTTAGTTTTACAAAGTTCTTTTTAGAGTCTATATAGATTCGATCCTGCACGAGACAGATTTCACATATCTCATCTCATCTAATGTTAAATTACTGTTTGTATTGGTTTTTGACAATTGACCATGAAAAGAATGACCCAGAGATGAAATAATATTGACTTTCATTACCACGAAGATTACTGTTAAGAACAATAGGAATTCTTACATTTTGTTATGATAATAATTATAATGTGCGTCAAGTATATTATAACAGCTGCTGAACATAGAATTTTTTATATACATTGTATAACAAAAAAGGTACTTTATAAATATTGAGAGCCTTTTTCAATTCAATTGGAAATATCCAATTGTAACTTGCGAGTATCACTCGGGTGTATAATTTATTAAATTGAATTTTGCGTAAATTGAATTGGTATAAACAAAACGTCAATGTAAAACTATTTCGTCCACCCCTCAAAAAATTGTGTGATTCACATATATTTGTTCCAAATCCAGGTGTACTCAAATGCGTTGCTTGAATGTTTGTAAAATCCCGATCTCTGAAACACAGTAATCAGATTTCGTGCGGATGTAGTAATTTTAAAAGAAACAAAAACATTATTGGCGTAACTTCTAATCAAAACACAGCGAAAATCTAATAGAAAATTAAATCCTACTATCTATTATTATAAATATAAAAGTTTGTGAATATATTTGGGTGTTTGATAGATAATCATGCGTAAACTATTAAATAGATGTATATGAAACTTGATATACATAATATTGTTTTGGATTAATACAGTATATACATTTTACCTTTGTCATTTCGTGGTTTCCACGCGCACAGAAACTAGTACTAAAATATAAGTTCTCTTTTGTAAACTGAAGTAGAAACTTCAATTTATTCTTCTGTAAAATGTACTAGGTACTCGAAATACTTGTAGTGTCAACTAAACTATGAGGTTACATCAAAACTAATATTTACAGTTGATTTTATATTTAGAATCTCTCACATAAATTCTCATAGATCTCGATGTAATTGAACACATTTAATTCTGGCATGTCTGTTTTTTTTTTTATCGCATCTTGAGGTAGACTAGCCAGCCTGATGGTAGTTGGTGACCGTCACCTATGGACTTAAGCGATGTTAATGGTCTACATGCTGCCTGCCGATATAGTACTACTCTCTTTAAAACTCGCTTGAAGTAAGACAAGTCTTAGAGTGGGGCACTGCGGCAGATCTTACCGTATATTTAGACTAGATAAAAATAAGGGAAGAAAACGGGAATAAACTCGATCATGCCACAGACATACCTCTTCGAAACAACAACATACTGAATCGACACCTCGTCGGGTTCCAGTCCCGGGATTGGCCAACATAAAGTTATTATGTTTTTCTACCAAGAATTCTTAATAGCAGCCTCCACATCCTCCATCTCGGAAAACACGTAGAGTCGTTGGTTCTGCGACTAGTCGCTCTCTGGCCATGTCAGATTGTCGTTTCATTGAATTATTAGAGTTAGAGAACAGAGAGTGCACTTGTATTAGCGCGAACACTTATGTACTATAATATCTCCTGCGTCTCCTGCCGAAATTGGACCTGGTGGATATTTCTTTTTAAGGCCTTTCGGCTATGTTGCACTGGCTATAGTTATAAGCGACGCGGCGAAGGTGGCGATGTCAATTTCGTTTTCTTTTTGGAAAGATATGGAAAGACATGCATACGATAACATGTTTAAACGAGATCTATATAACTTGTAGTTAACCCACTGAATGTATATTAGGCATAATTAATAATCAATCAGTCATAACAAGCGATTAATTACGTCGGAAGTCTAATTAATCAAGCCTAGTACTTAAGCATCTAAAGTGATTCAAAGTCAAACTCAAACTCAACTGAACTGAGTTTAAACTCATTGCACTTATATTTTCTTCTTCTTTCTATCATTTGGTGATATAGCAGTAGTAAACGCAAATGTGAACAAAATCTCAGGTTCGATTCCTTGTGAAAAATATTATTGAGTTTCAATATCAGGCAAATCTGATTAGCATCTTGAAATTTGGAATTGTGCCTGATTGTCAGCAATAGGCTTGCCTTGGAGAGAGATCACATGTGACCCTATAGTTTTGGGTCACATGCGTTATAAGGCGATTCTAGCGAAAAGTAAAAGTATCTGCTTACCCATCTAGGGAGATGGAGACACACGTGAGATTATACAAATAAATATATTTCCGAATAAAAAAAAATAATCATTCGAGAGGAACGGACTTGTTGTCCTTTTTAAATGTTACCGCGTCATTCAAGACAGCGGCTGTATTGTCCTGAAGGTCAAAGTACACGTACTTGCCCTATAGTAAAAAAAACACCTACATTACATTAATTTATTTTGCTGAGTCGTCATATGCGGTACATTTTTTTGTGCAAAGTAATCTGAAATAATCACTTCAATCACACAACTTAATATATTCAACATGAAATATTGAATTTAAGTAATTCGCCAGACTATTATATTATATAACTACCTAGCTGTCACCCACGACTTTATCCGCGTAGAACATCTTTGTTCGCGAAACCCTAATTCGTTTCTAAAATAAATGCATTATAAATTACTCCTTATAACATCAGCAATCTGCCAGTGAAAGTCCCGTCAAAATTGTTCCAGCCGTTTCTGAGATTAGCTGGAACAAACAGAAAGAAATTATAAAATTGATTTTTTGATGTAAGTACGGTATATACTTTCATACAGTCATATGCATTTAGTAAAAAGCTGTTATTTTGACATTACAAACAGACACTTCAATTTTATTTATTTGTATAGATAATTAATTATTGTGCTCTATGATTGACTTTATGCATAGTGATGTTATCGATTCCAATTTCGTTCCCCGATTCGCATAGATACTTCTATCGTAAGGATATTTCTCGCCCTAGTAATAATTCCTATGATGCTTGGGGCTTTACATACATTCAAGCAACGGACACAAGTAACACCCAGACTCGAAACAACTGTTTGTGGAGGACACAATTTTTTGTCCCGTGTAAGGATCGAAAACTCGGCGCAGTGGCAATAGCGAGGCTATCACTAAAACCACTACACAAACTGGTGTAATTTTAGATTGCTTTAATAAATTTAATCAGGAGTCGTAGAACATAACATCAGAGTAAAGGGTAAAGGGGCACTGTACAGTAACAATTGTCCTGTCGTCTCATGTAGTCTCACGCTTATAACCCGATGGGAGGAAGGTAGGCTGTAGAGTATGACACTCACATTTTGCCCACTATGGCTTTAGGTCGCACGTTAAAGTGGAAGAATCTATTGCTGACTACCGGGCACGATTCCAGACCCCCTGCTTCCACTGAGAATTTCTTAAAAGAAAATCTCAATAGTACTTTATCTGACCCGAGACACAGCAGTCGCATTCAACACTGCTGCACCACCGAAACAGTCTCAATTTAAATAAAGAAAGCTACGTATTGTTAACTCACTCTTTTTAATGTAAAATTCAACTATAATATAATACTTGTCTATAATACTTGTCTACTATAATACTTGTCTTGAATTAGGAGATACATTTTTATTTTATTTAATGAGCTGCGTGTGTGTTAATCCACGTGCTAGGTAGGGCAACCCGTTTGGCGTCACGCAACAATCCGTGCATGTACATTCATGCATGACGAGACACGTGATATATAATAATTAAGGTTTTCTGGTATCATTATTAGTTAATCAAATAATATATACCTAATGACAGAGTGAGTTTAGAACAAGCCTAATAAGTCTTATGTTTATATTTCTTTCAGATATTTTATTTTATCAACCTTAGGATTAACATAAAAATCTTACTATTCTTCGTATAAAATATTGAGGTTTATAAGATAAACAAGTTGTATAAGAAATGGTTTAATTAAAATTATAATCATTTGAAAATTGCAATTTTTTGCATTTATTTATTTTACGTACAATAACTGCATGCAATCAAAGTCGCAGTTAAAGCATTAAAAGCTTAAAAACAAAACAATTCAAAGGCAACTTACAACGCCGAGACGTGATGAGGCCTTGCCCTAAACCAATATTTTTCTCTTCAAAATATTGACAATAACATAAAGTCAAAACAGTCAAGTATCAAATGAACTCTTCAGAAGGCCCCTTCAGAATTTGTCAAAATGATTGTACTGTATGAGAAAGGATTTCAAGTAAGGTCTTATTAGAAGTAACTTATAATTGGTGAGCATGATGTGCGATGCAGGCAGATGAAACAGATATTCGTGCAGTCAGTACATAACAAGTAAATTAAATGTCGAAAGAATATCAAAAATCCACTGCAAGACCGTCTTGACGGTTCTTTTTTATTTTTCGTGAAATATTTTGCAGGTTAGTACCACAAAAAACCAAAACGTCAAGAAAATGTATGTTTTTTGTTGATTTTTCAAACAACGCTAATTACCTATCAATTAAAAAAGAATCATCAATATGAATTTATAATTGGCGGAGTAATCGCGTAACAAAAATACAAAAAAACATGTTGAATTGAGAACTATCCTATTTTTGGTGCCCACTTGGCGCATCTGAAAATCAGCATTGGACCTGCGTGATAGACTACGGAATTTATCACGCTGCCCAAGTTTGTTTATTAGACTTCATATATCTTTCAAAATATTACGGATAACTTCTAATCCTGTTGGATTCTTCTTGGTTTATTTTAACGTTAACATTTCCTTAACGTATTATAAAATAGGCAGGCATAGCGGCGGGGCCGGAGCAGCAGGAAGGAACATGAATTAATTTTTAATAATTGTATATACTAACATAGTTTTTAAGTAATTGTTACTAACAAAATATGGAGTTAATGTCTGAAATAAATGTCTATTATATTATACTAGCTGTGCCCGCGGTCTCACCCGCGTCAGTGGTATTTGTGGTTACTGAGCCGTAGCGTGATGTTATATAGCCTATGTCCTTCCCAGGGTCTCAAGCTATCTCCATTCCAAATTTCATCGAAATCGGTTCAGCGGTTTGAGCGTGAAAAGGTAACAGACAGACAGACAGACAGAGTTACTTTTGTATTTATAATATTAGTAAGGATTATTATTATAAATAGTCAGGCTTTTTATAGCTAGGTAGGTACGTATTATATAGACTCTTTAAGACTCCGCCTCCTTTGACATGACAGTTCAACGTTTAGACCATGTATATATACTAGTATAGACTACATAGTAAGCAATTTTAGCTTTATATTAAGTACAACTTAATAAAGTCAATGAAGCACTGTGGTAAGTACTGCCCATTGGTTACGTGCTGCTATTGAAAACTTCCCTCAAAAACACTTAGTTTGGATTGGCGATTAAACCTTGCCAAGCAGCCATAGGGCTTTTGGCAAATGTTACCTAATAATCCTAACTAATATTATAAATGCGAAAATGAGTTTGTTTGTTTGTTACGCTTTCACGCCTTAACTACTTAACCGATCAACATGAAATTTTGCATACACGTTGTCAGGGGTACAGAATAGGACATAGGGTAACTTTCATCCAGAAAAAATAACTGTTGCAAACCTAACCTAACCGATCTTACATTTACGCGAGCGAAGCCGCGGGTGAAAACTAGTAATTTATAATCTGATCAAATATTGCTTGAATTCTCTGATGCTCAATGAAAGCTGACAACTTGTATTTATAAGTAGTTTTTGCGATGGAAGTTATTTCATTGACAATCCATCCTATCTGATTACGGTCAAGGCGCTCATGGCAATAAGAACACTTGTGAAATTTATCATTAATGTACCTAGCTTTATGTCAGCGGTTCTCGAATATAAAATATTATTGAAATATAAATGTATTTTGGTAGGTGTAGATTCCTAGTATATAATTATGAATGTACCTATATACCAGGATTTTTTTATTTATGGTTAAAGAGTATATTAACCAATGAATCGTAATCGGCCTTTTGCCGTTCAGCGAGCAAATTGAAGAGCTTTGCGCTTTCAGATCTTCCAAACAGTTGAAAAATAATAATACATTTGGTGTCCTTGATATTTAATGCAGGACCGTATTAGCAGCCGCAAAGTAGAGTGCAAATGTATGCCATGAGACCAAGGTTGCTTGCATCTTTGGATTTACTATTACAGTGTTTGCACTACAAGAGTAAGTCGATTTATTATGAAAAGTATAACGTTGAACTACAGCGCTATGGTCTTCCTTCTAGTCGCCTATAATGACTGTATATAAAGCATATTGTAATATTAGGACTTCATTCAAATATAAATGACGAAACTTGGCAGTTTACAAAATATCTCTCTCGGTGGCTGACAAATTGTACAGAAAACGATCGAATATTAATGACAATAGAGATAGCTACTCCTTATATTATACAATAGAACATACTTCTTATAATAAATAATTCTGCTTCTTCTAATATTCAAATAGCACACATTGTTATCGTAATAGATTATCCTCTACTTCTATAGCAAATAAATACTTGCATTTCAGACTCACAATATAGGTATTTAGCTAGCTATTAAATTCTACGTCAATCAGCAAATAGCTCTCCAATAATCCTTTTTACTTCAGTGTCCTCGGCTGAATGCTTGGCACAGAATGCACCTTGATTGCGCCGATAGTTGACTGAACGTGTCAAGTGCTGCTATTATTAAGCCGTCGTATCCCAGGTGGATGAAATATAGGATAGTTAAAGTAATTATTTACGACTAAATTGATGCATTCCGATATTGTGTTCGTACGTCCAATTTAGTTCGCTTGATATGCCAATAAGTCAGTTGAAAATATATCCTAACTTACTAGCGGTCGCCTAGTGCTCGAAATTTGACCAAAGTTTGCCTGTAAGATATTGCTGATATATGTCATTATATGTATATTGATATATGTAACCATAGTAACGCGCTTCCACTGCGTGTGTCAAATGCGTGGTTGTGTGCGTGTACTGCTTTTTTATTAATTGAATGTAATTCAATGCATATTTTATATAAATATTAGCATTCGTCACTTCTTCTTTGTATAAACTATAAGTGTGCGAAATTTCATACTCCTTTTCCTAAAAAGGGATCCAAAGTTTTCGCTTCACGTATTAATATATAGATAATTCGACGGATCATCATGAAATTTCGCATATACGTTGACAGCGGTAAACAAAATGACATCGAAATTTAGTTAAGAAATCTATATTAACGTGGGCAAAGCCTCAGGCAAAATCGATTACAAGATGTTTTTTTACATAAAAGCTATCGTAATCGATAACGTTTCTACGATATACGTTACGTTATTTACACAATCGATATTACCCAATCACTAATAACAGTCAGGCTACATCTAAACTTGGCATAGAGGAAAATATACCAATATCGAAGAATGTATTTTCAGTAAAACTCTCCAGGGAAACTTTACTCAGTATTGGCCCCTTAACGGTAGGCGTTCGATTGCACATTGGTAGTAAAAATGGATATAAAATATGAAAAATGTCATAGCACTTTATCGGTTTTTGAATTGAGAATTTGTTGTGTTGGCAATAAACACGTGTGCGGTGAGCATATGAAACATTAACTTTTACAGATATAAGGGGTTACTGATATTAAACTGCACGAATGGCTTAGTGATTCAGGTGTTCGCTTTTTCATTGCCACTGCGCAGAGGACTGTGTGTTCGATCGCCATACGATACAAAAAAATGTGTAATCCACAAATGTTAAAAAAATGTTCTTTGTGTCAATTGCTTGAATGTTTGTAAAGATCTCCCTCGAAACATGATTAATTGCTACTGCGTTTTTTTAACAAAACCAATTAAAAAGTAATATTGTCCATAGTCATTTCATAAAGATTTCTGAATTTTGTGTAGTTGTCAATAAAAACAGCGAACCACGCTGCAATGCATATTTCATCACAGATGAAGAAATATTTTGGAAACACTGGCTTAAATTAACTGAAATTACGACCAACTGGTTTCGACGCACGCCGGTAAATAAACAATGTCGCTTTGCCTTTGCCATCACTATAACAGATGAGAGATGAGTTACAAAATATTGCACAATCACCCTGATTGACTTATTTCAAGACGACGTAACTTAAGATAATTGGATTTACTAGGCAGCGGCTACTAAAACAGATGTTTACCAAAATTACATATGTATTTTTTATTCCTTAAAGTTGCTTACGTTTTTTTTTTATTTACAGATTGCAGTTGGCGTAGGTAATTGCATACAAACGATTATTATATCAAAACGTGTAGTAACTACATTTTTTCACTAACGTATGAACATACTCATGTCTACATCTCCAAAGGGATAAATATAGAGGTGTATACAAAATTTTCCCCTGCTGCGTTTTTAGGGTCCACATAATAGAAAATGAGCTTGCTGCCGTTTATTTGGCACATTTCCACGCGGCTGATATGATTATAGATTTCAATACGCTGTGTTGTGGGCTCGGCGCAAAATTTTGTCCAAATGTATGAGTAAATGTTGTATGGTACTTAAAAAGTCGTTTGAAGTAAAATATGTAGTTACTTGTGCAACGTAACTCCAACAACAATAATGTGACGAATCAGTCCAAAAAACCTCAATTCCTCATAAACTAAAGGGTACAGGAACGTTTTAAAAAAGTGAGTCTCATTAGTTAGTAACCGATTTAATATTGATGTATTTACACATAGTCATTGTGTTGAAACGTTATACTTTTACTAGCTTCGAAAGAGAAATATTAATTAAGATGTATGTAGCCTTTAAATAGCGTAAGAAAGCGAAGACAAATTAGAAAAAAGTCCAAATTAATATCGAATATGCTTTTTAAAATAATTAAGAATTACCAAGTAGATTGATCCATTTCCTTTAGGTTCTTTATCCTTTTAAAAGGTGAAATGGGTCAGGTCCACCAATACCTAAATGATGCACATCTCTGTATTTGTTTTGTGTATTTCCATTTCCTTTATGGGGCGGGGCATAAAAGAGTGCATCGTGTAAAAGCACCGTCTGGTATACCATTGGAATGAATACTGTATGTTTTTATCGCCTACATACAAAATGATGGAAACTTCGTTTATTTAGGAGCTGTAGATTATCATCCTTCTCTACCTTTAGATTGCTTCTATAATAATCATAAATAAAGAGTCGGTGGTTAAAGCATTCGCTTTGCAACCTAAAGGTCGTGATTTTGAATGGTATTACACTACTAACGTCTAGATGGTTAAACAGGAATAATTAATTAGAATAGCTTGTAGTTTTGTTTGAAAGGAGATAATTCGTAAAGTCTGATAATTTTGCAATAAGATAATAATGCAAAACGTTGCTGGGTAAGGCGGACGAGGTCCGCCTAATCGCTTGTTTAGCTATATGTCGTCGTTAGCAGACTGTGTAGATTAGCACTTAGTGGATTGTAATACAGCACTACTTCTACTGGCAAAAAGTCCAAGTATTTTAAATTAACTTTACGGCTATTGCCACAAAGGTGTAAAAAATGTATTAAAATAACATTTCCCAAATTATAGTTTTAATTCCTAAGAAATAAGAGTCAAGGCTATTACGGTCTATCGGGCATTTTAGTTTTAGACTTCATGCTACCCTTAAAATGTCTTTACAAAAAGTCTACAAGTAACTCGCGTAATTTTACCAAAGACCTAATACATAGCAGTTGCATTTACGACCTTTGTGCAACTGACGTACTCATTGACTTGTAGCCGAAATAATAATAATAATAATAATATTCTACCACATAGGTACACACAACACCATCTAGCCCAAACTAAGCAGAGCTTGTACTATGGGTACTAGACAATGGATAAACATACATATATACTTTTTTTTTTGTAAAAACCAAGCCAAGACAAACATCCATGTTCATGCACACAAATGTTTGACTTGTGCGGGAATCGAACCCGCGACCTCAGGCGTGGCAGTCGGTTACACTAACCACTACGCCACCGAGGCCGACAAAAAATGGCAGATACCTAATCACTACTCTGTAACAAAGAACCTACACTTTTATAGTATGCATTGCATCAAAAGATCCTATCTACAACAATATTTTCTAAGACATGGCAAGCGTACGTATCCATCTATTCACGTGTGACCATATCCGTACCATTAGGGAGCCATTAACAAGGAGCTTCAATCAATTAATCAATCACTACACGTCATGCCAACAGACGTGACGCGATGTGATTTATAGGTGTATACCGATTATTGCTACGTAATTCATTATTTTTGTATTTCTAAAGGCTTGATTACTTGCTTAAGGGTTAAGTTGCTTTAGCTGAAGAAGAAAATTAAAGAACCTGGTTGAATATTTATTCTACCAAAGTGGAAAAGAAGCAAACCCACCTCATAGAAATCAGGTATTGTAGCCTAAAGACCGAATAAGACATCTTCAACATCAAGAATATCAATTACCCGTTGCAAATCTTCAAATATCATATTGATCCGTCTGCTACTATGACAACATCTTCTATAGAAGCTTATTTACTGCAGAAACACAAAACAGTTAAGTATTTTTATATCCTAACTAATATTGCAAATGCGAATGCTCATTTATTTGTTACTCGGCCGATCTAAAGGACGTCCTTTAGATCTTTTGCTGCATGAAAGGTATCCTACCTACGTAGGTAGGATACCTTTTATGCAGCAAAAGTATTGTTTCCGGGTAAATGAAGCCGCGGCCAAAAGCTAGTAAATTGTTAAAAAGGCGGGAAGTGAGGGCACTAGGTATAATTCCTTTCGCTGGGGATTCTTGGATCACATTTTTTTATCTGTTTTCGTGTAGGGACCGAACCCTTAACACTCGGCGCAATGCTAGTGCCGAGCCGACCACTTAAACCACAGCGCCATTCGTACAGAAAAGTTTGGCTGCGTTCTATAGAATAGAGGTGCATTCCCAGCCCAACTGTCCTAGTTTATGCGTAATCCTAAGTATAAAGTTCTGTGCCTGTTCTTGTTGCTATAAACAAGATTTCAGGCGCTCGGCAACTTCTAATGTTCATATTATTTCTATGTTCATAAGATTTTCTACAACACATCAATGTTTATCAATTTAGAAAGCGGAGTTTTATTAAAACTCTAATAGGTTTATTTGTTTTATTTTTATTTTGTTATACTTCTAAACTTCTAACCGTATCTAATGTTTTCACTGCTGATATTTTATTAATTTTTAAATCGACGTTCGGGCTTGAATACACTATGCTTCTGTCTTTACTTCTAAATATGGATATACATATTTACTCATTATATACTCACTAGGGTGAAACTATCTCTCAAGAGAATAATATATGGCTTTTTTAAAAGACAAAATAAAAATATAGTTTATTATTCAAGAGTATGTATACTTCAAAATAAAATTTGTGTTATATTAATGTTTTATACTTATAGAGTATTACAGAGAGTATATAATATTGACGGTATTTTCAATAACCTTACACGACAATAATTACATTTATAAACATATGTAAAAAACGAGCAATGGTCGCTTTAACCCAAACTTTACAATTTACAATAACAGAAAAAAAGTGACGAATAATTGTACTGGGTAAAATTCGAATCCGCAATACTTAATTTACAATACAAACATTTAAACAATGGAAACAGAAAGAAGAATCTTCATAAAGAGCTGAAATGCAATCCGCAATATTACCCGCGTCATCTGCAAATTCATCAATGCGGTTAAAATACAGTATGTAAATAATGAAAGGTGTTCTCTTAAATCAAAGTCAAAGTCAAAAATCATTTATTCATTTAGGTCACAAAGTAACACTTATGAACGTCAAAGTATATAGGTTAGTGAGTTTACTAAGTTACTGAAGCTACATTTAGGTTAGTTGCTAGGTTCAATCAGTTGCTCTGCGCCATTAATACGTAAAAAAAGAGTCCAAACTTGACGTCAAACGGCGAATCTTGATACACCGCGTAGAACGTCTGTAAAAGTAGTTACTTAGCCTATTTATGCTATTAAAAGGTATGTGTAAAACACGTATATCTTAAGTATCCATTTTTTATTGGATATATTTAATGTTTTATAAAATATTAGCTTTTGCGCGCGGCTCCTCCCGCGTGGTACCTACATCAATAAAAAGTAGTCTATGTCCTTCCCCAGGTTTTAAACTATATCTGTACCAAATTTCATCTAAATCGGTTATGTGGTTTAGCTGTGAAAAGGTAACAGACAGACAGACAGACAGACACAGATAGAGTTACTTTCGAATTTATAATATTAGTAAGGAAGTAAGGATTAACCGTCCCCCGTGGTGTCGATCGCATAATTGTAGGTTGGGGTACTAACATTAATTTTTCCGGATGAAAGTACTCCATGTCTTTTTCTGTTCCCCTGGCAACGTGTATGCGAGATTTCATGACGATTGCTCGATTATAATATTAGTTATGACTAGCTGGCCGCCGCGGTTTCACCTAGGTTTGTGATTACTGCTCCGCTTCCATGGCACATAGCGTCATGTTATGTGCCTATGTTACTACTGGATATATAAGCTTCCTACTGTAGCAAGTTTTTTTTTTTAAATCCGTCCAGTTGTTTCTTGCTTAACAAAAATTTTTACTTTATAATATTAGTGTGAATATAGATGTAAAAAGACATTTTCGTTATGTGTCGTTTTTATTTTAAAATGTTCGGCTAAAATTAATACCTTTTTTTTTATTAATATATCTACTGTACCTATATGCAGCTCATACTGGTAACAGAATAAACGATTTATTTTTAGCTGCGAACTACGGACTAGTTTGATTTTGGCATTGATTGACGCTTTAATCCGCGTTCGAAGTGTAATTTACTTAATAGAGCTATATCTAGTTGTTAACATTATTAATTCAATCGTAAATGGGGTTAAATAAAGGATTTACGATGCAAGTTTTTGTTCAAACTGCTGATTTGTATCTTCACGCCAATTTGTTAAACAATTAACGAGTGTGTCTACTGGATTGAGTCAAGTATTTTTTGAAATGATTACAATTTCGAAAGTACTCTATTTTGAATAACAAAAATAAAATGTATGACACACATGGATGCACGAACGGCATAGTGGCTCGAGTCATCGCTACAGCGCCAAGTGTTGTTTTTTCAATACAAATTTGTGTAACCCACAAATGGATATTCCGAGTCTGGGTGGTTTCTTTATTCCGTTTATAGAATACTAGCTTTTGCCCACGGCTTCGCTCGCGTTAATTTAGAATTTGACAATCAGTTTCTAAATTAATGCGAGCGTTTGTAATAATATAATTCAATCATGATTCGAAAGACACGTGGCACCATCTATATTATAAGAACGTTATTGTTGTTTTCCTCGGGAACAGTAATTTATTCGGGATGAAAAGTAGCCTATGTCCGTTTCTGTACACCTGACAACGTATATGCAAAATTTCAGAATGATCGGTTCAGTGGTTTTGGCGTGAAAAGGTAACAAACAAACAAACTCATTTTCACTTTTATAATATTAGGATTTAAAGCTCTCCGCAACACATATTATTATTTTTTAAAGACAAGCACTAGGAAAAGCGCAAGTTGCCTTGAAAAATAATAATAACAATAATTTGCATAATATTTTAGAATTAATGTCTAAGAATTGAAAGCCTAAAGTTGGCTCGCGATTATTTTATGCACCATGTCTTCTGTTCTTCTTGTCTTAGTAGAATAAAATGAAGTGTGGCTCAATTTAAATCGAAGTCAAAGTTAATAATCTAGTAGAAACTAGGCTTGGGCTTTCGGCGATCCGAAAGCCTTTCAGGTCCAAGAAAACTAGTCTGATGTTTGTCCGCTTATAAATAAGCTCAATAATATTCCAAATAATATATATTATAAAAGTTCAGGTTTACTAATAAAATATAAATTATTTTAAAAGTAAACCTGAACTTATTACGGTAAAATATTGCGGTAAATTAGGATAGTAAGTCCTAATTTACCGCAATATTTTACCAATTTTATAAGGAGCCTTTGATTTTAATTATCATTTCCGATGAAATGAAAACCTTTAAAAAACTTGTATGCCTAAAAGTTCTCCGTAAAGTTCTAAATTTATAAAAAAATTATTCATCTTTAATATTTACTTTAATGGAGTTTACTAAACTCCAATTTCCTAGGATGGATTAATTAATTAATAAATTAATCCATTCTAGGAAAAATACCTACATTTAATTGGTGGATTTGTGCTTAAAATATTATTATAAAACTGGTAAGTCTTGATTTTATGTTATTAAAGTTCTCTTAATGGGAGATTCCAGTAAATTAAAATAATAGTTAAAATAACCTAATTACCGTCTTCTTTGTGCAGTAGCATATGATCGTTTAGTCTTAGGTTCCATTCCCGGTCGAGCAAAGCTTTATTAAGTTCTTTCTACCTCATATGAGCAGCGATAGCTCAGTGGGGAGACCAACAGACTGCAATGCAGAGGGTCTCAGGTTCGAACCCACGTCGCGTATCTCTGACTTTCGGAAGTTATATGACTTTTCGAAATTATGAGCGTATTGATTGACAATTATCGCCTGCTCTGTGCCTTGGAAAGCACGTTAAACCGTTAGTCCCGGCTGCCATGAACATCTATGGCAGTCGTTATTGGGAGAGTGCCGACACAAAAGATCCCACTGGGTCGAAGTTTCGCCAGTCTGCACTGACTGGCCCCCACATAAGATAAGATAAGATGCATACCTCACTGTACATAGGCTAGAATATAATATACTGCAGGAGGCTCACAGCCTATTATGTGGGACTTAAAACATAGGTATACAAATCTGGATGTAATACCAACCTGGCTCTTTGGCGTATATACTTAATGGATTATATGCGTGAGTCTAAGTATATATTGTATAAGTATTACGGATCTTGTTAACTCGTCATCTCGGACTGTGCCACTACGAGTTGCGGGTGGTGAGCGGCTTTATTGATCCGGTACCTATCTGGAGAATAGGTATTGTCACTTGGGCACGAGGTAGCTCGCTTACTAGAGTCGAATCTCTGAGGTTAGGATAGAGCGTCGAGATTTGGGGACAAGACCTGTCTATAACTGGTCCAGGAAGGTGCTCTCGGGCACTGGAAGGTACAGCGGCTCCCCTAATATAACTTGGAAGGTTATATCATAAACTGGACTAGTCGTAGAGAGAAGGGGAAGTGCCACTATGTTATAGCATATTGTAATCTTTAAGCGAGAAAGAAAAAAGATAAAACAAAGCAAAGACACTATATACCGTCTACTTCCATAGTAATGAGAAACTAAAACTGAATTGAATAATTGCATGAAGTTTTCATCTAAAAGACGATATACAATATGAGATGGTCTCAAATCAGTACAACTCGTTCCACAATTCAACAGCTTTCAATATTCAGGGTTAAGTAGATGAATAAATTGAACGCGTCAAACATGTTTTTGCCTTTTTACATCGGGACGTGCATGAAGTGACTGCAAATTAATTTTTCTTTCTCGGTTGCTCCACACTCGGGTAAAATCGCTAAATCTCAGTGACGGATACTTTATACATGAAAATCTTTAAGTAATATGATTAAAGTAAAATATGAGCTTCAGTCTATCAGCTTAAATTGCTGCTTTAATAGTTTTTGTTCTAGGTTATTTATTGTTTATAGCCGAGAAAGTCTACGATAGAATATCGGATTATTAGCAAATTGAACGATTTTAATTTTAAATGCATAACAAATTCTTTATTAAGTTAATTTATAATAGAGCAGCGATAGCTCAGTGGGTAGACCAACAGACTGTAATGCAGAGGGTCTCGGGTTCGAACCCATGTCGCGCACCTCTGACTTTCGGAAGTTATAGTTATAGACTTTTCGAAATTATGTGCGTATTGATTGACAATTATCGCCTGCTCCGTGCTTCAAAAAGCACGTTAAGCCGTTGGTCCCGGCTGCCATGAACATCTATGGCAGTCGTTATTGGGAGAGTGTCGACACAAAAGATCCCACTGGGTCGAAGTGTCGCCGGTCTGCACTGACTGGCCTGGACTTATTAATTCCATGAATTAATAAATCGTCGGTCCAGTGGTAAAGTAGCCAATCTGCCATTTTGGCGTTTTTGAGTTAAATATATCAATATTAATGTCTTAGTAATAATAAATGAATATTTATTATAACACATACATTAAGACATTTATTTTTTAATACTAATTCTATAACTTCAGAAAGATACGTTAGGATTCAGATTTACAGGACCAATTTCAATTTTCTTTTTGCTCTCCTCAAAAAAGACCATTGGACCGACGAAATATTGTCCATATATTACACAAGTTCAATCTCAGCTTAGGTACCATAAGTGGTCTGTAAAATTACTTGTATCATTTTTATGTGTTCAAATGACTGCATCTTTTTAATGTCAATAAACGTTATATTATATAGACACATCAACACTATTGTGTCTAATTTCTAGTGAATTAAAATAAATGTTCGAATATTATAGTATCGAATATTTAATAATGTAATTGTGCATGGGCGCCTTCTTAACTCTTAATCACTGTGCGTCAGACTTCGGGAGGTTGACAGACCAACCCCACCCCTTACTTTCACCTCATCTTTGACTTTTTTCTCTAGAGTCGGCAAAGAGCGTGTGACATCACCGGTATTGCAAGTGATTATAGATTTTGATAACCGCTTACCATCATACGAACCTTATCTTTTATTTGTCTGGCTATAAAATAGTATAAAATAAAATCAAAATAATATATTTCTGAATTAGTATTTCCTATACTCACGTAATATGATATCATAGGTTCAGTTGCTGAATGTACCGAAAACTCATTTTAACATGCACCAATAATATATTATATTTTTATATTAATTCATTCATTACCTCCCAATTCCCCAATTCATGACTCTCAATAGAGAGTCATGAAAGGGTAATGAATGAAATAATTAGATTAAAAAGAGAGTAATGTATTTATCATAATGGTATCTAATCTACTTCTAGACGTTTAATTCAAACGTTTGCTAGTTCTACACATGAACCAGGTCACAGAATCCAGTTATAACCTATTACAGTGATATATTATTCACATTAGTCTGAAATTAATCTTATCATGCATGTTGTATAAACGGATAAGCGGTTTCCTTTAACTTACAGTATGAAATTCATTAGCCAAGCATTAATAATTTAATTAAATTTCTGTAGCAATAACATTGTTGCTTTGTGTTTTGGAAATTCATGGCATTGTATTAATACTCCTGATTTAATTAATATAGCTCGGTCTGAAGATATTCCATTTGGGTGGAATGACAATAAAAAATGCAGTAACATTACAATGTATTAATTTTATTGTTGTTTAATTAACGTTCAGTCAAAGGCATATTTTTATTTTAAATATTACTAGACTGTTGCAAATTACTCTTGTAAGTATTAAAAGTATTCTTGTTAACCTATCTATTTAAGGTAGTATGATTATGTTTGGGGTGGGTACACGTCGGTAGTATAATGGGTATCCTACCCATTTCACAACCCACATGAACCCAATCGGCTGCACGTATCGATCAACTCGACACTGCCGCAGCGCCGAGATTTTTGACTATATCTCAGGGTGATCAATAGATGTCCCGAGTCTAAATTTTATTTGTGACCGTTGCTTGAATACTTGTAAAGAACTCCGCGACACAACCATTATTCCTAGAGCTGGAGACATAATACGTAATAATAATAAATACTGTTTCTATCACCATCTTCGTTTATCACTCACAAAAAATCTTCTGTATCGTCTTCTATACAAATCAATAAAATTCAAGTGTCTGTTTGTAATGTCAAAATAACAGCTTTTTATCTAATGCATATGAATGTATATAAGGTACCTATACGAAAACATATATTTTTAAAATTTTTGTCTGTCTGTCTGTCTGTTTGTTGCGGCTAATCTCCGAAACGGCTGAACCGATTTGACGGGACTTTCACTGGCAGATAGCTGATGTTATAAGGAGCAACATAGGTTATTTTGATTTTAGAAAAAAATAGGGTTCCGCGGAGACAAATACTTTTTAGTTAAAATCTACGCGGACGAAGTCGCAGGTAACAGCTAGTATTTAATATGAACTGTCTCGATCCCGTATCATATATTTAATAATAATAATAATAATAATATAGCTTTATTTCGGACCAATGAATCCATAGACTGTTCGTAATTATTATATTTGCATCACTTGAGGCACTCATTAACACTTTGCTCGTTCCGGGTTGGATTCTCGGCTCAGATGTTATTAGCTGTTCCCTTTAGGCTATTTTCAGTCATTATTACAGCCGAAATGTCCACTGCTGGACATAGGTCTCCCCTAAGGTTTTCCGCACAGACCGGTCTTATAACGCCAGCATTTAAGCACTGCCATCATCAAGGTCCACCTAAGTAGCAACATGTAACAATATTCTATCCCAAACACACAACACCATCTAGCCTAAACTAAGCAGAGTTTACGCTATGGGTACTGGACAATGGGCAAACATACATTATACATTTTTTTGTAAATTCATACATATTATACATAGAAAAACACAGACCAAGACAAACATCCATGTCCGTGCACACAAATGTTTGACTTGTGCGGTAATCGAACCCGCGACTTCAGGCGTGGCAGGCGGTTACACTGACCACTACGCCATGAGAATACGATAATTAGCCAAATGTTCGACAACCAATCACATTTAAGTGTTTAAAATAAGTTACGCTTAGTTGTGAATGCAACTGCTATTTGTAAGGAGAAGGGCTTAATTCCGGGGTCGGGAAGTCCTATAGGGCTTTAATGCTATGATATTCTCACTAACAGCACGGAATCTGAAACTTCGTCCGGTAGACGGTATTAGGCTCGCCCTTATTACGTCGGACCTTAGCATAACTATACTCTCGACATATGTTTCGAATACACATCTACATACTCTTTTGGGGATATGGACGTTAATATAGATTTATAGAATCATATACAATAAACTTAAACGTATCCATTTAAGTTTTACAGTTTACTAAACTTTATGAAAGGCAGCAGGGACCTTCAAGTATGATTCAGGGACCTTCAAGTATGATTAAATCAGACCACCTCTCAATTTTGCCCTTTCGCATTACTCGCGCGTAATAATTATATTGAAGCGATACTCCTAATACACAACCACCACATTTCCCTTTAAACCTCCATTTTCACTATAGAGCAAGTTACGTAAAGTTGCCTAAATAGTCGTGGTAGGATTCCAGTAATACTGCATCGTATTTGGCAATCTCCTCGTATTTTGTAGTTAGTATAATTGCTTCCATTATTCTGGCTGTCGATAAATTATATAGTACAAATTCTGTACAGGGTTAATTGAAAAATACTAATAACATTTTACCCGTATTTCCTTACATCATCGTTAACAATTTTCGTTCTACCACTTTGTATAAAACTCGTTACTTTTCCAAAGTACATATTTTAGCAAGATTGAAATTGACACACGACGCCTCCTCTTCCGTGGTGTATTTTTTGTTTACGCCACCACTTTCATTTGCGACCGCGTGTGGTCTTAAGTGTTAGTCACGCGATTAGAGCAACCAATTTCAATATTTTGTATTTTTGTATATCTAATTAGACTCTTGAACGTAAAAGTTCGCAACTGTTCAAGTACTTTAAGTCACAATATGCTGATATTACTATAACATGAAGAAAGTTGTTGCACGAATGACGCAGTGGTTTTAGAAGTTGTTGTTGTTGTCAATAAATTGACACAAATAAAATTATCCACAATGTTTAATGTTCTTCGGAATCTGGTTGTACTTTATATCAGTTGTTTCGATGTTTATCAATACTCATAATCCAACTATTAACCAGAGTTACACGCAATAATAACATAAATGAGATAAGCAAGCTGAGACGATTGATCGATCGAAGATTACATCACCAAACATTGACCAGTTAATACGTTGTTCTATAGACCATATTTAACGGAACAACTCAATCTAACGATCAGAACTGATAAAGCCACATGAATGAAATAGCAATAGTATACCGTGCCAGACAGCCGGCCACGTAACGAGTTCAATTACGCTCAGTACTGATGTCCAGTTAGTCGACGCGTTAAACGAGCCGCGCGATGGACTTCAATGGGAATACAGAATAAACGGTACTGTCTGTGTACGTTGTCAATTATTATATAATAAGCTTTCGTAACTTATTTGCTTCCTTAGGGGATGGATTTCCGATCGCTGATGAAACTTCTTTTATTTAGGCCCAGTGCCTATGTTCAGGACCGAGTCATTTCAGCTGCGGAAATTTTAACATAATTTTTATATAATATGTGTCAAAAATGTACTGTCCGTAAGTAAAAGTACTCGTCTCTGAATATAGGAAACGGGCCTTAGAGGATAAATTTCCAAACACTGTCTTTTATTTAGTAGCAGGTGCCTAAAACCAATGACCATATTCTAAATTCAAAAATAACGAACGTTCTTCTCCTATTCAATTCTATTGTACAAAATCCTAAGTGTTAACCTACGTTATGTAAGAAGAATATAGAAAAATTTCAAGGATAAGTCCAGACCAATCGCAGTTTACTGCTGGACATTAGTCTCTCCCATTTTACGTCACGATATCCGGTTTACACCTGCCACACCCAATCTAAACCAGTCACATTTTTCAGATCATAAGTTCTTGCCGGGAGCGTACGAGTGTCTTGTGTATCAATTCGCGGTCTCCACTTTAAGACTCGTTTGCTCCAACGGATATAGGTTCTTCAGCAGATATATCCATACACTTAAACAAAATAAAATATCGTTTAGAAAAATTAGACAGAAAATATTTTATTGCATTTTTACACTCAATATTGATATTTTTGCACGTATCAACAATTTATTAGTGTATTGATTTCACGTGCTCTGTAATATGTATTAAGACGCAATTTCACTTGACTACAATAAATCAAATCAAAAGGTTTTTATTATTGGCGTGACATTCATATAGGTATAAGTTTTTCATTGATTTTGACTTGCAAAAATCACATTTAAGTAGGAAATTATAAATTGTATTAAAAATTTAAATCCAGTTACAATGTCTTTAAAAGTCCATGTCATAATTTAGAATCGTAACATCTAGGTATCTGGTATAATTATTATTATACCTACTTTTGCTAGTTTCTTGTTAATATGTGAGGAATACATACAAATGTATATACATACATACATAGATTCACGCCTGTTTTCTGAGGGGTAGGCATAGACATAAATAAAAATAAATAAAAAAATGGATAAATAAATAATAAATAGATATACAATTTCAGTATATCATAGATTTTGATATTTATCACCTGTTTATTTGGATGTTTTGACTGCAGGGATGGCGTAGTGGTTTAATTGGTCGCCTCGCCACTGCCATCGCACCGAGTATTGTGGATTCGATCCCCACACGTGACAAATATTTGTGTGATCGACAAATGGTTGTTACGAGTCTAGGTGTTCTTTGTGTCCATTGTTGAATGATTGTAAAGTTGCTCACAACACAAGAATTATACAAAGTGAGCGAGACATATTTAAAAAAAAAATGTGTAGGTATCATAGACTTTGATATTTATCACTCGATCATTGATCAAAAATCAAAATCAAAAACCAAAAATTCTTTATTTTCAACTATTACAAGGTAATATTACTAGGGTTTGGGAACTCTTCTGTTAAGTTAAAAACGGTTTTTTAACTGACTTGACTTTAATTGATGTTCTGCCGAGTTTCAGAGAATGCTGTAACAACGATACATATTATATTACTTCTACGACGATACATATTATACCTTTCTCAGGTCACATACGTTACATAAGCTTATAACCTAAGTTATGAGATAAGTATTCGTTAGAGAATAAGGAACTCCACTCCTACAATTTGCACGTTTTCTGCACTTTCGTACTTATTTTTACGCGTGAAGTTCCTGAATTCCTTAGGTACTGCATTTACGGAAGGCACGTCTTTGTGATTTCAAGAGTTCTTACTAGGATAATTTCTGCCGTTTATGATCTCCTGGTGGCCGAGGATGCTAACAAGTTAGTAAAAGGACATAATTATAATGTTTCTTTATGAAACAGTAGTAAGTTGATGAAGCTTTATGCTGTTTGGTTATGAGTAATTTGCCGTTAATATAGTTATGAGTGTAATATACGAGGATTTTGACATATTATACATTAATTCTTACGCCTATACCTCCAAAGAGATACGCAGCGATGTAACAACCGCGTTTTGAAGCTATGATTTTAGGCTTCATAGAATAGGGGCGAGTCTATTGCCGTCTACTGAGCACAGTTACAGACTGTAAATACACTTAGAATTTCTTGCCTGAAACTTTCAGGTAGTTTCGAACACCAGGTAGGAAAATGTACTATCAGCACTTTCAGCCTGAAAGTGCTATACATAGTACATTTTCCTACCTGGTGTTCGAGCCGGATATCTTAACCACAGCAGTCGCATTTAGTTTCGCTGCAGCGAGGCAGTCACCTATCTTATACTTATCAAATAATTATTATTAAGATAATGTTTCATATTTTTCATGTTGCTATTTTAAACTTATTGCGTATACTTTTTCCTAGGCGTTTTTATTTGACTTGCACTCCTTACTCATACTGATAGTACTTACTTACTTCATTTTGGTCACTTAAAAGTATTTATCACAATGATTAATAGAAACTAAAGGCTAAAAGAAAAGCTAATCGTGTTTCTTTGGGCACGTTTCGGTCGTTTATCAAATCGTGTGGCCATTCACTCTTTTGCCTGCTTTCACTCTCTTTTCAATATCTTCCACATTTTACGCAAATATATATATATATTGCGAATATGTAACCTCTCGCTACCTGAAAAAGAGGAATATATCTTTTCATAAACCATTTCTTTTTTACATTCACTTTTATTCCATTCCTGTCAAATTTGACTCTTCGAAAAGATGTATAACTGTAAAAAGAAAGAAAAGTTCCAAATTGTTTACGAAAATGCAAATCATAAGTGTGTAAGCGTTAAAGATAAAATGCAATTAAGTACCTTACGAAATAAGCGGCTAATAAGTAATTTTTAAGCTATGCTCATTCTAATGAGCAAAATTTAAAACTTATATACTTACCTATTAATTAAACCTCGTTTAATGGAAGGGAGACGGAGTACTCTTATACTGTGTCTCCCCTCCCTTCCGTTAAACGAGGCTGCGTATTATTCGAAATTACTGTCAATTACTACGGCACCGGCATTACTATCATGTTACGTCACAAGTCAGTAATGCTGTCATTGCTTAATGGCGGTGTTACTGGCTTGTAGCGAAAATTCAACTCCTTTTTTTGAATATTTTATTTCCTTCATAATATCTTCTTAGAGAATGTCATAAAAAGAGAGATAATTAAGATTAAATTCTTTATTATCTCTCTTTTTATGACATTCTCTATAAGTAACAAATAAGTGTCGTACATAGACAAGAGCACCGCGTCTGCCGAAAATTTTCTAATATGAGGTCATATGCACTGTAGCTAAAAGGATATTATATACAACAAACTTCGTACAGCAACTTACCGACGCCGAAATTTCATAACAGCAAACCAGATTATGCGCAAAGTTTTCTATCTAAAAACAAATCCAACTACATACCTATATCGAAAAATATTAGTCTTGTGCAGAGCTGCATAGTATACTATAGAGTCTAAAGTTGCCTCTTACATGGTTGAGTGACCTGCTAAGACGCATTAAGTGAAATAAGTAAGAAGCCTCGTTAAGCGAGTAAACTTATCCCAACGGATAAGCTTTACACCGGCTTTTGTTTTTGTTTGTAAACATTCCTCATGTTTGCGTATAAAGAACTGTTGTTTTGGTCGCGTAATTAATGTTTTGACTACATTCGTTTTGTTTGGTAAATGCTGGACGAGAATAATGATCATATTGTTGCATATATCGTAGTTTTTTTACGGAATTGATAAACATAATGAAAAATAACGTAACAAATATTTTGATGACCCAGATTTTGATATCAGGTATAACTATAAAACCTCTGAATATTATGTGAACTACTTTCATAGAACGTACATTTTCAACGACCGGTAATAGCTTATAAGAAGATAATTATGCTAAAATATTAAGGTCATTCAGACTGAATTTCGGACATGATCCTAGTAGAGGGTGACCATATGCGCAAGTGAGTAATGCATAAATTAGCGCGCAAATACTAGCGCACACTCAGGCTAGGGAATACCCTAATTCACATAGTCCGATGGGTCACAAAATGACCGAAGAGAGATCAGGCGCAGGTTTAACGTGCTTTCCAAGGTACAGAGGTGTGCAACACCACCAATTTCCTTACTCCAAACTGCTAATGCCCTTTTTTAATAGAAAATTGCCACAAGTTTTTGTTTTTGTTAGCCCGACCCGAGAATTAGAACCCGAGATTTTATGCACAGTGGCATTAACTATAATTGAGCAACCATAGCAGATTATATGTAAGAAATACAAGAAAAATATATTTGCTGTCGACAACCCTTACGCACGAAAGTACTTTCAAAATATTAAATATTTCAATCTTTTGCGTGTAATGTATAACATGCCATCTGTACGATGATAACCATCCAACTCTTAGTTTAACCCTGAACTTAGCAAAGGAACCCGAAATAACTTTGAACACTTTTGCATTTTACTCTGGGCTATGGTACCCGCTAAGAAGCCAAAAACTTTTGATTTAATCAAACTTGTACCAAATGTTTCATTGGTTAAAGTTAAGTGATGGGTAAACTGGAAGGAATGTAACATTCCGGGCCGAAATTTGTTCTCCGTTATCTATACTACAACTACGAGTAGTACTGTAGTTTGTTTAAGCTTATGTGCGTCTGTTTAAACATGGTTGCTTTTGATTATGTACTACGATTGTTTATTCTATTTGTTTCTGACTAAGATTTTGATATTAATAGAGTCCAATAATAATTTGTAATAAGAACACATACCCAGTAAGTGAGAATGAGTAACAATTAATAATAAACTACCAATGGCGGTGGACCAACTTTTGAACCGAACCTCCGTTGAATAAAAGTTTGACTCTTATGCCTGTATCTGTCTTCGTAGCTACTAAACTGGTGCACCGATTTCCATCCGTATTTGTTGTAATATTTCGTTACACTAAAAATAATATCATAGTATCTAACTACCCAGTGATATCTCTTTAATTATACTTTGCTATGAAATAAACATGCATACATACATATATTACATTTATCTTAAGCAGTCGAGCAAAAAGCAGCCACATAAAAATAAGATCTATTTAAAATATACAAACAGATTATTAACTTATATAACTATGATGTAACGTATTAATGAATCAAATATTATACCATTATATCAGGAGATAACTCAAGAGTCTTGAGACCAATTCTGAAGAAATCTATAATTAAATTTCTTCTAACTAAATATTAGTATACCATTAATATACTCGTAATTTGGACGTAATATCTAATTCTGTTATTATATATAACTTAAGGCTTAACGACGTGTACTAATATTTAATGCAAAATATAAAACTAATATTTAACTATTGATTCCTTTATCGAGTTATTTAACTCGTTACTTTCTTTTTGATTGGTTCCATAAATAATTCTTTGTAACATTATTTGTAGTACAAGTTGTCAATGTAATTATATTATATATATATATATATATACTTACGGACATGATAATTTATGGTCTGAAGTAACGTATAAAAAAGAAATAAATATAAAATCTGTATAAACTGCAAAGAAAACCTTTATGAAAATTTGTATGAAATATCCATAAAATGTGGACACTACGCACACAGCTGTCCAGGCTAATGACCTTTGATAAGAAATGTGCAAATTCGGGAGAGTGCGGGGTGCGGTAGCTGGGGGCGGAGGTGGAGGTTTTGTTTAGCTTTGATATATGCGCAAGAGTGTCACATTAAGTTTTTATTGGATAACTAGGTCAAATTAAACTACTATAAACGGATTTTATCACGTTGTATATTTGACACTTTATTACAAAATTAAGAAACTGTTACACCACTATTACTATTAAACTTTACTAATTTTAAAGCTAATTAAATTATTGAAACTATTAAAACTATTTATACTATTACTATACTATTATACTATTTATATTTATGTTTACACTTTCCCCGACGACGACGTTTCGGTTGCTTTTCAGCAGCCATGGTCACATGGAGACTAAGAAGGTAGTTGTCTCAATGTTCCAGTGTAGTTATTTTAAAATACCCGAACATAATTTAATCATAGGTGTTTCTATTTACGCAGAATGAGCTCAAAGTATCATGAAGTCTAGCTGTGGCTTGCTTCTTCTTGGGTTTGACTATTTGAATTACTGGATGCTGGTGGTAAAGCTGGTGGTACATTCCAACCATCTTCTCTATTGAAATTAGGATGTTTTTTGATGTCAATAGCCTCGCGAAGCATCCTTGGTAGGAATCGGTGTTCTTTAGCGCTCGCTAAGATTTGACAAAGAACAGATGCTCATCTGTGCTTTGTCAGATCTCAGGTAGTGGTTGGTCCCCTGTTGCACATGTTCACACACAGCAGACTTTAACGAGTGTTGGTGTTTAACATCAGCTATGTGTTCTTTTATGCGGGTGCCTATGCTTCTCTTGGTTTGACCAATGTATGAGAGTCCGCAGTCACAATCTATTTTATAGACCCCTGCATCGTGTAAAGATAGTTGGCGGATGGTAAAATTTGACTTATCTTCGTTGGCTGCTTGAAGTATGTGTTGATCGAAGCTCGCTTCAAGATGCAGCCAATCTTGTCAGTGAAACAAAATCCGTATATAGTAGTTTAATTTCAATGAATAGCATTCGCATAAACAGAAGACAATATTAACTAGGTCAAATTTTAAGTACCTATTTTTTTAGATATTTGGGTCTAGAATCGAGTACTGAATACCCTCCTTCAATATGTCCAGTCTTTTACCTATCAGCCTGTGCATATATGTATATATATATATATATATATATATATATATATATATATATATATATATATATATATATATATATATATATATATGTGCTGATCGGGTGGCGGGCAGACCCACGAAGCCCACCACCCCCAGGTCAAATCTCAGAGTGGCTGGAGGCCATCTCGCGCCCTCCGGCGCCCGGGGCTACCAACAGAGACATCAACAATGGAGCCTCCCCATTGACGCACGCACGTGTGCACTGACCCTCGATTGAGGACATGCAGGCCGTTCTCTACGGCCCACTCCTCGAACAATTCACCCCTCACATCAGTGGTTACTGAACCCCACGCCAAACATTTAGCGTTGAGGTCCCCAACAACGAGCACGGGCCGAGGGTAGCAACGAGCGACGACGACGTTAAGTTCGAGGAGATACTCTTTGAAGTCGGCGAGAGGTCGGTTGGGTGAGAAGTAACCACCCACTAACGTCAATATATATACCAACCCATGTCAGCAATAAATAAATAAAGAAGTTAATTTTGTTTTTATTCTACTATACTTGGTGGTCTTTTCTACAATTCTACTGGCCCTAAGCATTTTAGTACTACCGTGTATCGTTTCTGTATGGATTTTATTACGTACCTTATAATTATAATCTACTTAACAAAATTTGGCATATTATGTTTATTTTAATTTATGGTTATGAACAAATTAAATTTGTTATAAACATTGCCAATCGTCTGTGATTAAACAAACTGTTTGCGTTAACTAAGATTGAAATGATTGATGATTTCATTACTACCATTTGAATTAATCCAAGCCTCACGATATGGTAATTTGAATTCAAGGCATTTCTAAAGCCGAACTAAGATCTCATTAGGTTCAAATGGCTATGATTTAATATAATAAAATAAATAGGTACGAAAATACGCGACCCAATGTTATTTGAGTTGATGAAGATAAATGGACAGTTTGATCTTTTTCGTTGCTGCTATGTTAAAGTTTGGAATTTTAATTCATATTTATTAAATTTATAATTTGTCGATCAATTAAAGTTCTATTAACTGTCGAAAACATGCCAGCAATGTTTTTAAAATATCTAGCAAAATGTTAACAAACCTTACAAGGTTGGTTCAGTATTTTAGTGACATAAGTATGAACGCTTAAATTAATTATTTTACGGTAATTATTAATAATTAAATTATCTTATTACTTGATTACTTACTTACTTATAATTTGGTTAGTAACACGTTTAATTAGTTTTTATAACATTAATAATTTAAAATCCATTAATTATATGTCTTCGAAAACACAGCAATGAGATGAAGAAGCAGTCCTTATGATTCTGTGAAATATACGAGAATATCAGTCAAAATAATCAAAATCGTTCATACTTTCTTATTTCTGACGTCAGAGGGCGCTGCAGTTACTTTACAGCCAAAATTGCTCTCAAGCGTCATTGCATTCTTGTGATTCTTTACGATAACATAAAAACTTTTCAGTTTATAATTTAAAGTTGTGTAAAGTATTTACAATATTGTTTAAAATAGTGTATTGTTACATTGGTGCTAAAAACGGTTAACTTAGTTATTTTTAGTGCCTTTGGGAAACACAGCAGTGTAAAATGGAGGTAAGAGAGAACCTCGAGCGAGCCGATTCTGTTGCTTCAGATGGAGAACATTTATCGGCACCAAGCTCACAAAGTAGCTCCTCCTCATCCTCGGAGTTTGAGGAGAGCACGGCATCACCCTTGCCTAACAAGCGGTCTCGTAGTTCCAACCGACACAGAAGGTACAAATCCAAACCTATTCTTACAGATCCGCGAATCGATTCCTTAATGTCACAAGTGTCATATATTTCAAATTATTTAAGCCTGTTTGTTTTAATAATACCGACCCCCATACTACGGAGAAAGTATTACCTTGTGCGAGTACAAGTTCAGAACAGTTTATTAAACTGCCTGCTATGCCTGAGTCATTCTCTCTTGATTGGGGTTCGTTGAACACCGACATTGATGACAAGAAAATTATTCCAGCTAGTGACAAGGAGAGATACATAGAATTAAATAAATTACAACAGTTTGGGTCTCAGGCATGGAAATTATTAAGATCTGGGTTACAATCTATTGTTGACTGGGCTAGTGCTAACCCACAGGAGTTAAACCCAAATAATTTATTTCAAAAGATCTCTGATAATTTTGGACCAGGATCTTCATGCCATAAAAACTCTGAAACCACCATGCAAATTATATGTGGAAAGCGTTCCGAGTGTATTGAGGTTAGACGTGATCGGATTTTAAAGGAAATTTCTAATGTGAATCTTAGAAGCACATTGAGAAACGTCCCTCCCAGCTCTGAGTATCTATTCAACAGAGAGGCTCTACAGCCTATAATACAGTCCCTCAGAGGATCCCAAGTCTGGTTAAATACTCCAACTTATTTAAAAGATAAGAAAGTTTCAGAGCGGGTTGATCACCCATTTCAAAATACGAAAAGCTATAATAAAAATAAGGTCAGGAAGCCTGACAAAAAATTTAAACATAGTATTAGAAAGAATCAGCCCTTTCGTCAGGGTCATTCCAAACCAGAAGGTTCAAACTCAAAGTCCAAAGAAGATTGACTCGCAACGGGGTTTCAGAGGGGGTTGTCTAAAATTTGCCACAAAAGCATGGTCCCAATTAGGGGCAAACCAATTCATTTTAAATTCCATAACAAATTACCGCTTGGCCTTCAGGAAGAAGCCTCCTCTGAAATACCCAACACAAAAGTTCTTAGATTGTTTAGCCGCCAAAGTTTCCCCAGAGATGTCACAGATGGTGGAAGAGTTGAAAAGCAAAAAGATTTTAGAAAGACCTTCAACTGTAGAACTGGGATTCTTTTCAAAGATGTTTTTAATAAAGAAATCAGATGAGGGACTACGCCCAATTTTCGACCGCAGGGCTCTAAATTCATTTATAATAACAAAACACTTTTATCTTATATCTCAGATAGAGGTAGTAGATTTTCTTCAGACAAACGACTGGTTAGTGAAGGTAGACCTTCACCAGGCTTATTTCCATCTGAGTGTCGCGGAGACTCACAGAAGGTTTTTGCGGGTGGTCTACAGGGGAGAAATCCTGCAATTAACAGCACTGCCTTTTGGCCTGTCCTCTGCGCCCCGTACATTTGCAGCAGTTTCAAACTGGGTAGCCGAGATACTCCGTAACCGAGGTATACGCCTCTTAGTGTACCTAGACGATTACCTCCTGGCTTGTCAGGACAGATCCAAGCTCATGGAACAGGTTGCGGAAACGCTGGCCATTTTGGAATCTTTGGGATGGCCTGTAAACTACCAAAAGTCGGTAACAGTGCCCACACAACATCTAGAGTATCTAAGGTTGGTCTGGGACACTCTGAATCAGAAGATAGCCTTGCCCTCCCAGAAAGTCTTGGGTATAAAAAACTCTCTAACAAACATGTTGGATCGAGACAGCTGCTCGCTAAAAGAACTGCAGAGTTTATTGGGCAAGCTAAATTTTGCAAACCATGCGATACCTCAGGGCCAGCTTCCCTGTCGCAGGGCACAGCTCTTTCTGCGAAAATTTATTCGGAGACGCCAGAGAAAGACATTGTGCCCCAGAATGCGAGAGGACTTACGGTAGTGGTTGGATGCAGTGGAAGGCAGTCCAACCCCACTACACAAAAAATAAATAACACATTTCTTAACCACAGACGCAGCGGATGCGGGCTGGGGAGCGAACTTAAACAGTCAATACCTTTCAGGCAAATGGGCAGTGAACCAAAAGACCTGGCACTCAAACATGAAAGAGATGTTTGCAGTATTTGCCGTCATCAGGTCCCAGAGTGCACTGTTACGAAATGCTCACATTCTGGTCCAATGAGACAACAGAACTTTATTGGCATACATACGAAATCAGGGCGGCACTCGTTCCTTAAACCTGCTGGGACTAACAACCAGGCTGTTGGAATTGACTTGGCGATTAAACATAACAATGACAGCATTCCACTTACCAGGGAACTTGAACGGCATCGCAGATTGCCTATCAAGGGGAAAAGCAGTACCCGAGTGGCATCTGCTCTCACCAGCCACGGAGGCTATATTCAGTCAATGGGGCATTCCCGAGGTAGACCTCTTTGCTACAAGGGAGACTGCCGTCGTTCCAAAGTATGTGTCTCTAGACTCAAGAGATGGCTTGGCGCTTTTCTGCGACGCTTTCAGCCAAAGATGGGTGTTTCAAATAGCCTGGGTATTCCAGCCGCCCAGCATGATACCCAGAGTCTTGGCACACTTAAACAGTGCAATAGGGACATACCTATTGATAGCGCCTCGGTGGACCCAGTGCTTCTGGTTCCCAGATCTCCAGGCACGCGCGTTAGCCCCTCCCTTGCCGATAGAGAACCTGCGGAAGGATCTAATAGACCGGACAACGGGGTCCAGGGCTCCTCAAGTGGACAAGCTGTTACTCCAAGCTTGGAAAGTTGGGGGTAGGATGATCAAGTAGTGGAGTGGACTAGAAATGAGCGGCAGTTGTTAAAAATGAGCTGGCGTCCCTCTACCTTGAGCACATATAGAGCCCCTCTAAAGAGGTGGTTGCTCTGGTGTAGGGCACATAGTGTAAGTAGTAAAAAACCAGAGGGTAAGGATGTGGCCAGGTTTTTGGCCAATCTTTATTTACATAATAAGTTTGCATATAGTACAATTCTACTGCATAAATCAGCTATTTCAACATACTGTGCTGCAACAGCTGAGAACATATCAAGGAACTTTTTTGTGCAACAAGTTTTAAAAGCTGTCTCTCTCTCTAATCCACATCTACCTAAACTCCCTGTATGGGATGTAAATATTTTGTTTGACTGGCTAAAGACAGCCACTAGTACAAATTCTCTTTTTGAACAAAGCAGACGAACAGCATTGATCCTTTTACTGGCCTCTGGTCGAAGATTACATGACCTTACACTGTTAGAACTCAGTGAACAAGGGTTTGTAGAAACTGAGAGCTCAGTGACATTCTGGCCAAGACATGGGTCAAAGACTGACATAGGTTCACGCAAGCAATCAGGGTGGCTTCTTATACGACATCAAGACCCTACTATTTGCCCTGTAACTCACATAAAGGAGTTAATTAGGAAATCAGAAGCTAGACGCTGTCAGGACAGTCAAGTAAAGTCACTTTTTATCTCCATCACGGGAGTGATCAGGCCAGCATCTAAAACTATGATTGCAAGTTGGGTGCGGTCAGCATTTAAGCTTGCCAAGATTGATGCCTCCCCAGGTAGAATAAGATCAGCTGTAGCTTCCCGGGGATGGCTGGACAATAGACCAGTACAAGAGATTTTAGAAAGGGGAAATTGGAAATGTGTAGAAACATTTTCAAAATATTACTGTAAGGAGGTAAATAGGTCCGTTAGTCAACACGAATCAGAAGAGTTGCTCTATAATAATTTCAAATCAGTTTAGTTAAACTGATGATTAATTAGGATCTCATTATGTGACCTCAATGAAACTTAAGTTAATTTTAATTTAATTATCTGACTGATTTAAATACTAAGAAATGTTTAATATTTTATTTAATTTTGTTCTATTTCTGTTAACTCTATGTTAATAATGTTATGTTAAGTTTGAATATATTTCGCTCCCGGCCGTAGTTCTGTCTATGGTCCGGAGTGAGAGGTCGTGGAACGCCGTCGCCTCCTTCTGTGAGGAAGTAATTTCCATCAAGGAGGCGGCGGAGCGAGAGAGGGAGCGTTTAAACCCTCTCCCCAACCGCAGAGCCGGGCGCCGGAGGGCGCGAGACGACCTCCAGCCACCGTGAGATTTGACCTGGGGGTGGCGGGCTTTGTGGGCCTGCCCGCCATCCGTTCAGCACCAGGTCCAAGAGGCGGCGTGCGTGTTCCCACGCGCGCCTCTGTGTCGAGTCCGTCTCCCCTCTAGAGGGGGGACAGTAGGGAATATTTAGAAGGTACCAGCGGGTAGATGTTTTGTGTAGTGGCCTGCCGTTTCATACGGCGGGCCGTAACCTCGGCGGGGTCGCGACTGCATGTGAAAGTGATTCGCGCGGCCCCGCCGATAGTGGTTTGTCGAGGAACACCGTGGTAGGTTTAGTCGGTATTCCGGGAGGTACATTATTATATCAACATCTTTCTTTTACCCCGGCGAGTCCGACATAACCCCTCCGCCCGCCCCCGCGGAGGGGTATGCGTCATAGCATTCCCCCACGTTAAAAAAAAAAAAAAAGTTTGAATATATTTAACTTCCCTTCAAATATGAAAGTTATTCATAAATAAATGAGGCCTGATTAAAAAGGCTTTTTTATTTTAGATGTGTTTAACAATTTGTATTCACATTGCATTCTTGTGTTTTATTATTTCTGATCACCAGCAGACATCAAACAAGTCTTCATCTCATTGCTGTGTTTTCGAAGACATATAATATGACTGTTTTTCATTAAAACAAAACAGGTATTATATGTTGGAGAAAACACAGCAATGAAACAAGGAGCTTGCTGATGATGAAGACTGCAATGACGCTTGACAGCAATTTTGGCGGTAAAGTAACTGCAGCGCCCTCTGACGTCAGAAATAAGAAAGTATGAACGATTTTGATTATTTTGACTGATATTCTCGTATATTGCACAGAATCATAAGGACTGCTTCTTCATCTCATTGCTGTGTTTTCTCCAACATATAATACCTGTTTTGTTTTAATGCAAAACAGTCATATTATATTTTCTTTTTTTAGACCTGAAAGAGGTATATGGTGATATGTAGTTCATAAACCTAATAGACGTATTAAAATTACGTAAAGCTAATACATTTGCCAGCAAAATACGATATACAACGCCTTCTTTAAAATGACAATTTTTATTGGACTCGCCAGTCACTAAAAACAAAGAAATATTGTCAAAAAGATTACCAAGTAGGTAGGTTGGATTAATTCCCAATTTCAAGAGAAATCCTTTACACCAGTCATAGGTTAGTTGTCTCTCTGATCTGACGTCCATCCTATAAAACCTGGATTGATTAACGACCCTGCAAATAATTCAAAGGCACGATTGCACAATTTAGTGACACAGCGAGCTGATTGCTGCCACCAATTACGAATAAGTCTATAGAATCGCGGAGGCCGTTGGCGTGTAATCCATTACTATCCGTATGAATTACTTCATAGAGTTCAGTTGTTTTCAGACTCTCCGCCGGCTATGGTTATGTCGAGGAACACCGTGGTAGGTGTAGTCGGTATTACCGGGATATCTTTCTCCCGGTGACTCTGACATAACCTCTCCGTTGCTCCGAGGAGAGGTATGCGATAATGCATATCACAACGTAAAAAAAACAGCCACGAACTGAGAAAAAAAGAAAACAGGAAAATAATAATAATAATAACATTTATTTTCTTAATTTGGCACAAAATACATTAACAGCGTCACAAACACGATATTTAGTACTTACATTTTCTCATTTTGCTTAATGACTGTTATTATTTGATTACGTTTCACAATTTGTTTGCTTTTGTAAACTAGTTTGGCCATTATTGGTAATCGAAATAATCTGATAACTACTACAATTATTATCAATTTATTGATAAAAAGTTAGTTTTGAAGAATTGAGAGATGCATACTAAAATAATGCAGCTATCTATTTTCTATCAATTGTGTCAATAAAAAAATGGTATGGTAGCATGGCTTGTCAATTATAAATTACTAATATAATGAATATTAGTAAATTAATACTGGTGAATTGAGGAGTGGCTGGAGAGGCGGCATTGCGCCCTCACCTTCCGGCTGACACAGGCTGACTGGCCACGGTTGCTTTGGCCAGTTCCTGTGTCGCATAGGCCGGCAAGATACGCCCGGTTGTCACCACTGCGGTGACTGCCGCGACGTTGTTGAGGTCACGGCGATGCACACTTTGGCGGATTGTCCCGCCTAGGCATCGCAACGCCGTGAGTTGATCGCGGCAGTCAGTATGGTTGCCTTCTCTCTCCCAGCCGTAAAAAAAACAAATTGTGATTTATTTGTTAAAAAAATGGTAATTTTTTTAAACGCCGTTGAAAATTAGTATGGTATAAAAACTTCATTTCTTCTTATAAAACTATTATTTTAATTAAAATTGAAAAGATCTTATAACCTCTGATTATTAATAAATAATCAGTGTTGCCACCTCTTACATGAATTACACATCGACATCGATTGTTCATACTTAAAATTACATTATCAATGTCTTGCTGCGGTATGAGGTCCCATGTTCTTTGCAAGTGTTCGTAAAGTTGTAGTTCTGTCATCAAATTTGGCGGCAAATCTCTCAAAGCTTTTGGTTGTAACATGTTCCAGGTATGCTCATGCATAGGATTTAAGTCAGGCGACTGTGCAGGTCAATCCAAAACATGAATATCGTGGTCTCGGAGAGCGACCGACACCAGCCGCACCGTATGGGAAGGAGCCTTATTGTGCATCAGTAGAAATTCCTGGCCCATTTAAATTCTGTGTGGGACAATAACAGGCTCTACTACCTTCTCGTGGCATTTTTGTGCAGTCATGCTGCCTTTGATCCAAACGAGCTGCGTTCGTTAGCCAAGACGAATTCCTGCCCACACCATGATTGTCTCGCTTTGGTATGAGTGGACTTCCTGAGGGTGCCGTAGGCGACTAACTCTCTCTGGAGTTCTCCAAACGTGTGTTCTTCGTGAATCCGGATGAAACCCAAACCGGGACTCATCGGTGAACAGCACCAAAGACCATTGTTCGTCACTCCATGGTAAATGCACCCGAGCCTACGAAAGCCGCCTACCGCGATTGCCACGTCGCAATGCTGGAACACGTAGCGGTCTTCGAACATGAAAACCAACTTCATGCAACCTCCTTCGCACGGTTTACGTGTGTCGAGCGCGGTACGTGTGTAGAGCCTCAGCAACGGCGCGTTGAATAGCACCATTTTCTAAGATGCCCACGGCTCGTAACATTTCATCTCGACTGATATCGACGTGCATGACTTAAAGCTCACACGGCACGATAAATTAAAAAAGAAAAACAATATTTTCCCTATTCTTTAATTAATATCAATAAAACAATTTTAATTTTCCTTATCATAACGAATTACTAACAATTTTACCACCGTACTATTTCTTTATTTGCATTTTTAAATTTTTAAAATAGGTTAGAAGAGGTTTCAATCTGTATATAACCTTTTTATGACAATTAAAATGATTTTAAACTATAAAGTCGTAAATAATTTAGGATTAAGGTATCTCTAGATTCTGTTGATGTATGTATATATGACACCCACATAAGCCTGAAATAGCTTGACTGAGCGAATTTCTAATGTTGTGTTCCTGTAATAAGTATGATTTCTTGGGCTGTCAAACGACGCGTTGAGCTCTTAGTAATTAGGTTAGTTGGATTTGTTGTTAATTTAGATAGCGCTTATTTTTGTGAGTGATCCTGACGTTCCGCATCCAATGTCCGGATAGGAAAAAGTGGTATTAGGTTTTCTCTGTTAGAAAATTTTCAATACGGTGTGTGAAAATATGCCCGGTAAACGGAAATAGGTTGATTGGCGAATAGTAAATATAACTCACCTTTGCCTTACTCCTTTATGGCATAGCCCAATAGCATTTGCCCAACCCCTAAAAGTGGACTCGAGAATTCATGCATGGCAGTCGCATATGTGTACTTACAACCGCTACGCCACTGAGGCATTTTAGTTTATAAAAATTAAATAAATAAGATAGTTCATTTAATTTTTCTACTGGTTTAAAGCACCATGGCTTACTCATTCTAAATGAAATATACTTTTGTTATAAGCAAGATATTGCTCTAAACTATAAAAAACTGATATTGATGTTCTGTCATCACTGCAAGATTACATCTATACTAATGTATACTAATATTATAAAGCTGAAGACTTTGTTTGTTTGTTTGAACGCGCTAATCTCAAGAACTACTGGTACGAATGAAAAATTCTTTTAGTGTTGGATACCCTATTTATTGAGGAAAGCTATAGGCTATATAACATCACGCTACGACCCAAGGGGGCGGCGCAGTAACGATAAACGCGGGTGAAACCGCGAGAACATCTGTGTTATATATACGTAAGTAACTGTGTCTATCTCTCTGTTAGACTTTACATTTAAGCCATTGAATCGAATTTGATCAAATTTAGTAGGGCGCTAGATAGTATCTCTTTTATCCCGGTATGATGTATGTCCGTGACAATCACGCGACCAAAGACACACGTAGAGACTTGTTCAAAATAAAACTGCTATTGTTTACTCAGTATCATGGTTCTTTATTAAAAGTAATTATTTCTTGATTATAAATTTTTACATTCTTTATTTGATCAATTTATCAGTTTAGAATGGGAAGGATCTGCCAGTGTTGATTCGGTACGTTCCAGATCTGAAAGAAAAATTTATTAATCAATCATTTATAGAAATTCTTTTAGTGTCATAAAAAATTGTACATCCATTAAAATTTGTTTAAACTTTGGATTGTTTTCAATTATATAGGTATATAGAAAAATAGATTTCGAACAGAAAACAATAGTCTTAATTTCGTCACCCATATTATAAGGTGCTACAATTTTCCTGACGTGGTAATCAGACTCAGGACTTTTCAAAACATTCATATTCTGCATTTATGTGGTGATTGAGTGAGTGTGGTGAATTGGAACAATGAAATAAAATTTAACAACTTTTTCATAGAAAGGTCTTGAACTATTTGATCATTTTGCCTTTGCCTATAATAATAAAAGATTTATTAGCAACCAAATAAGTAATTAAAGTGAGCTCTGCCTCCTGGATTAGGTTGTACATGTATCCCAGGAAACAGTGCCTTCCCCAGTACTTAAGTCTAATACATACAGGGTGTCCGGTAATTAATGGATAACCTCGAAATGTCTTAAATTAGAACTGACAGCCGTTCAGAAAAAAATGAAAAATCTATCCTAACTTTTACCTGAGATATAATTTTTTTTTATTATTATTTAAATTTTTTGGACACTACGACCAAAATGAATGAATTCCATCGGTTTTTTTGTTTTTTTTATTATTAAACAAAACAAAAAACCGACCGAAATCTATGAGGCATTTCAAGGTTATCCATTAATTACCGGACTCCCAGTATATTTGGTCATTACACAAAACAAGTTGAAATACAAAATTAAATATTAAATATGAAAAATTTATAATTAAAAGTTAAAAAACAAACATATTCAAAAGTTAGCTTAATAGCAATTTATAATAGTTTAAAATAAGTATAGAAATAATATATGTTATATTAGGCCGTTTATTTTGTCTGTATGTATGTGTGTATATGTGTGTGTGTGTGTGTGTGTGTGTGTGTGTGTGTGTGTGTGTGTGTGTATGTATGTACTATGTGTTTTAGCATGTATACTAGGTAGTGTTATTGCAAAACTGTCAAAAGATTCTCTACTTGGTCATAGTTTAGGTACTGCAACCAGTTTAACACTTGCTTTTTAAAGTTATAAAGGCTTAATTCTGGTGCCAAGAAATCGTAATACCTTTGGGCAAATGCGGTTTTAGTTACTGGTACTGAACATCTAGCATCTATGAATAATCAACATACAATTTACGATTATGCAGTACAAGAGTATCAAAAGTAATCCGTTTTTTATGCTGATATAACGTTTAGGACTTGGTTTGATGATTCCTGGGTCATTGCGCGTTACCTATAAATTGACCCTTATTTTCCAAGCTGTTTTTTAGTATACAGACACTATTGGTGCTAGTATACAACGCAAGTAGCTGGCGCAGGCTACATGCGCAAGCTATTTGCGCGAGTTCCATACATGAGCGTACATGAGCGTCGGTAGTTTGCATATTATGCTGCATGAAACCCACGCAAGTGCTGAGACACGCATGCATGTTACTTGCGTCATTAAAATACTTAGAATAAATTAATTAAAACTTACCCAATTTTTGATAATTCATTAGTGCCTATCCTTAAAGGTGCCGATTTGCATAAATTCAGAGTCATTTGCAGATTTGTTGTGCATAAATATCCTAATAGGCCGGCGTTGACAAATGATGCTGCAAACAGCTCGTACGCACGGTTGTGGCAGCAAGCGTGAGTGAGACAACCAGGCTGGCTGCCACCACCATTGGCGAAGAAATCTACTGTGCCAATGGCAACGCCCAGACCGTTCGCTTGAAGTCCATTGGTATCTGTATGAATCACTTCAACGTAGGTAGCATCAGTCGAGGTCAATCGTTGAGAGTTGGCTCCCCATTGACTGCCAGAGGGATCCAGACCTATAGTGTAAATAAATATTTTTTCATTACCATTTCATTTTAAAAAGATATTCTAGATAGTTTTCTGTGTTATTCGCTTTGACAATTAGTTTCAACTAACTTTTCTTCACAATCTTCAACTTCAAAATCAGTATCTCTAATTAATCATGCATTTCGCCGGAATGACTAGTTATTGTCAACGCCGTTCTTATAAACTGTATATGTAAAATACCTCGATCGACAAATCATCACTGCGTAAGAAATAAACAAACTAACAAACACATTTTCGCACTTATAAAATTAGTTATTATAAATATAATAATATAATAATATCAGCCCTGTATTAAACTGTCCCACTGCTGGGCACGGGCCTCTTTTCAGTGTGACGCAGAGGTCTCGAGTTCGATCCCAAGGCACGCATCTCTGACTTTTCGAAGTTATGTGTGTATTAATAGTTAATTATCGCTTGCTTTAACGGTGAAGGAAAACATCGTCAGGAAACCTGCATGTCTGAGAGTTCTACATAATGTTCTCGAAGATATTATAAATATATTAAATCATTTTTATATTAACACGATAATAAACTGCCCGTGACTTATTTGGGCATGTTTAAAAATGGTCATTTCCATTTTTCCGCAGATTGCTAAGTTAAGATTATATTTTATCAAAATCGGTCCAGCAATTTAGTCTTCAAAACGTACCAAACAGAGTTACTTTCACATTTATAGATTATGTATTTGGTGGTCTCCGTTACTGTTAAATGCATATGTAATAGCTATGTAAAGTGATCGATTAAATATATGGTGATTCACTTACCAGTAATCCTTGCAATTTTGTTTATGCTTCTGGCCGCAATACCAGCGACGTGTGCTCCGAGATTAAAACCAACTATATGAATGCTGTCGAAATCAACATCAGCATCACTTTCCATTACAGTGATGAAATTATTTAAGCTAGCACCAATTAAAGGCACAATAGCCACAGCTCCAGAATAAGCACCAGCGGCATACGATGACCAGTCCACCGAAATTATGTTCACATTTTCAGCGTTGAGCATAACTGTTGGAGAAAAAGATAATAAATAAATCATTAGTGAACAATCTCAAATTAATAGCTACATTTAGAGGGACTCAGAGTCCAATGCATAGAATTTAAACATAGAAATACTATATACATTTCTACATGTACACAATTATATAGAAACATTAGATTTTGCCAGCGGTTTGGCTCGCGTAAATGTAGGTTAGGTTAGTAAGAGTACTTTTTCTGGATGAAAGTAACCTATGTCCCTTTTTTTTCCCCTGAAAAATAGTATGCGAAATTTCGTGGTCATCGTTCAAGTAGACTCCGTTAAGGAGTGAAAGCGTAACAAACTAATAAACTCACATTCGCATTTATAATATTAGTCAGGATTAGGATATGATATCCCCAGACTAAGCAAAGGATGTCCTGCTATGGCTTATAACAAACCTTCATTTATTTGAATCAGGACACAACAAATCAGACAAGTTTGTCTGCCTTCCATAGTGAGGTATGCTATGTAGAAATATATTAACACGTATACGTTTTCATTGAATGAATTATTTAACTGAAAACTAACAGGTATTAACACAACCATACTCAGTTTACATACAAGCATTCAAAAAGGTATATAAACACCGAGCATGATCGCGTTTATACGTTAAATTACATTACATTATATTGAATGGAATAACCTTATGTTAAAAACCAACAGTTATATATATAAACCAACCGTTAGCCTGTCATTGATGTTGAAGTTGTACATAATTTTACACACAAGAGCAAATAGCAATCAAAAGAAGTGTGTTTTTGTGCAAACTGTATTAAAATTTGTTGCAAAATAGGGTAGTAAAAATAATTTCTAAATTAAAAATAATAATTATTAATATTTTGAATTTAGAAATTATTTTTATTGAGAAAGTGGGGTCGTAGTGGGCATATCTCGTCGTCTCCCTCGGACATCTGCATTTAAATAGCGATTACACTATAGGTTGTGTCGGCCATATTTTTCCTGTTATTTGACAATTACCCCTACTACCAGATTTACGAAGCTTGTAGTATCTTAATTTTATTATTGAGTAGATTTAAAAATTATATATTTTTAAAGTTTAAAATGTAACTATTACCTTAACTAATAAAAAATTGTGAGTGGACTACCCAATTGTTAGAATACCAGACATCATCTGATCGCCGGTGTGCCGCAGCGACTCGATAGGTTAATACTTACCATTTATAATGTATGGATTGAGAGATGTGAATGCACTGCCGCCGTGGCCATGGACCAGAATAACCGTCTTTAAAGTATCGTCTATACCCGCAGACGCTATTGTGGCATCTGCAAATACTGGAACTGCTACACCATTGTTTGCCCTTAAATAGAACAGTGTTATTAAAAAAAAAAAATTGCATCACACATGGTATATAATAATAAAATAATAATGTCCTCCAGACTCAATTTCGGCCACGGCGGCCAGTCTTAACAGAGACTGGCCATCTGCGCAGGAGATATTGTAGTGCACAAGTTTGTGCGCAAACACAAGTGCATTCTCTGTTCCCTAACTCTCATGATCCGACAATAATCAGACACGACCGGAGAGAGATCGGGCGTAAGACCAACGGCTTTACGTGCTTTCTGAGGCACGCATCCTAATTTCGGGCTGCTATTGAGATTTCTTAACAGAAAAACCCAATAACTTTTGGATGGCCCGACCCGGGATTCGAACCCGAGACCTCATGCACAGCAGTCACTTTTACTACCGCTGCGCCACAGAGGCAGTTAAATCAAACATGGTATATAAAGATGTTACATTTATTGTCATAATGTGCTAAAAAGAAAAAATTAACTTTTACACTAACACTTTTACTGTTAACTTATAACGTCATTTCACATTTGACACAATTTTTTGATATAAAAGCTTGTCGCGAGATTTAAGTACTCGTATTTACTTGCTGTCTTTTAAAAATTTAAAACTAAGCAAATACGAGTACTTGAATCTTGCGACAAGCTTTTATATCATATAAATTGTGTCAAATGTGAAATGACGTTATAACCTAAAAGTTAACAGTAAAAGTTTTAGTGTAAAAGTTTATTTTTCGTTTTAGCGCATTTAAATAAAAGATTGTTTTTAAAAACATTTTTACTTTTAATTTATTGAATTTATAATATAAAGTATGATATGAGTAGTGCCAATTTCCGAAATCAAAGTCCGAAGTCACAAAACAACACATAAGAACGACAAAGATACATTAAACTACACTATTTACATCTAGCTATTGCCACGTTCAGCAAACATGAGCGAAGAACCAATGAGAAGAACGGGAAAGAAACTCATGGTAACACTTTTTAATCGCCGTTCTTACAATGCTGCTTATTTTACAAATTATATATATAAGGATCTGCAAAGTTGAAGTCAAATGGTAGAATGGTATAGCATTTACTTACTATTGAACTGAACACAACTAAGCATTAAAATTAAATAGAACATGGAAAATGTTAGTCTCTGACAGCATACAGCCATAGGTACTATGGCAAAATGGGAGCATCCACTCACGTGCATATAATATAATATATAGGGAGATAGATATATACGAAGAAAGTTTATCATTTTACATACTATAATGTAAAAATATCACTCCCTTATAAATTGTCTCATATTTTTTTATTTTTTTTTATATTTTTATTCTCTTAAACTCTTACCACTAACATTACAGGACACTTATCCTAATGCGTTAGTGAGGCATTTTAAATTGTGCATTGTGTGTTGTATGTATATTATATATACATACAACACACAATTCTCACACACTACACTTACACATACATACACAATTATTTATTTATATTTATTTAATTAACATATAGTTTACTAGCATTTGCTCGCGGTTTCACTCGCGTAAAAGTAGGTTAGGTTATGATAGTAACAGTACCTTTTTTTTCTACCTAGCTTTTTACTGGTGACATACAAACAAACAAATAATCAAATCTTTCCTCTTTATAATATTAGTATAGATATATTTTTACGTACCTGGTATACAGAAAGTATCGACACAAGTCTGAACGGGTGGCTTTTGAAGGCAGCGAAAGCCCATGGCATGCTGTAAAAACAAAGTTATTAGTACATGCTTAATAGATAATATTTAATAATTAATTATTCTTATTTATAAAATTAACGTCAACTTGTAACATGATCGACGGGTAAAAACGTTATTTTATGATATCGCATAATTAATATTGTGAAAAATAAGAGACAGTATTCTAGTTATAAAAACTGGTCAGTCCCAATCTAGCCTAGTAAACGTTAAATGTGCACTGAAATGCAATTTAATTTAAAAATACTCTTAGTAAATACTATTTGCGCCATTATGAGAATGGGCCCACAGAAATCTTTGAATGTAATATTGGTTATTTATGTCTTAAAAACATTTATGTCCAGCAGTGGACTATTATAGCCTGATGATGATGATGATGATGTCTTAAAACATAAACTAATTTAATTTACAGGCAACTTCAAAGTTACAAAGTTACAACTCTAATTGTAAACGAAGAATGAAGGTACTTTACAGACCGATTTTAAATAATACTATTTATTAATTAATTAAATAAGTAAATACTATTATATTGAAGCAATTAAAACAATCCCAGCCTAGTTTATAATAATAAAACTTTTACATTGCGAGAATAGTTAGGCCATAATGGATTCGCAGACTTATTATATTTCCGAGATAATTATGAAAATTTCCACTTTTCACACGCATTTTCGTTAAAGGCCTTTATAAAATATATAAAACGCACATATCTTTGAAAGGTACTATGAACTTGAATTTATGATATTATTTTTTACCGACTTCAAAAAAAGGAGGAGGTATTCAATTCGTCTGTATTTTTTTTTTATGTTTGTACCTCGTTACTTTCGATTGGGTGAACCGATTTTGATGATTCTTTTTTTTTTGAAAGCTGGTGCTTCCCGTGCGGTCCCATTTAATTTTGATCAAGATTTGACCATTCGTTTTCGAGTTATACTTAATAATGCGTATTTCGCTACATTGATGATGTTCTCATATTTGGCAAGGTTCACTAAAAACCGAGAAATAAACAAAATTTTAACAAAAAGGAAAACCGACTTTAAATAAGAATATTCTAAAACTTAAAATGCACTAAAAAGTAAATAAATAATTGCATATTCTTGTGAATAATTAAATTATTGTTATTATTGGAGTCGGTGTCAGCCAAGGTAGGTTTGTAACTAATTAAACTAGAGATGTCTTACTATAATCATAACATAACATTGGCATGCACAATTACACACATAGATGCAGCACGCGGGCGGCGCGGGCGGCTGACACCGACTCCAATAATAACAATAATTTAATTAGTCACAAGAATATGCAATTATTTATTAACTTTTTAGTGCATTTTAAGTTTTAGAATATTCTTATATGAAGTCGGTTTTCCTTTTTGTTAAAATTTTGTTTATTTATAAAATTAACTTTAGCACTAGGAATAAATCTTGTTTTGCGAGGGGGTACATTACAAACATACAAACAACGGACACAAAGAACTCTCAGATTTGGACCAACTATCTGTGGATCACACATCTGTAAAATTTTTTGCCCCTCTAACCATCTTGCCACTAGGTTTTTGTTCAGATTTTTAATGTAGTTACAAGTTAAAAACTAAACCCAAAAGCAGTCCAGCAAATTTTTAATAAAAAACAATGCATAAAAATACAAAATAAAAGCTTACCCAATGCCAATGAGAAAATAACAGCTAACTTGAACATATCGTTTAATTGATTTGTTGCTATATGGTTACTTTACTTAATTTCGTTTGTTTTATATACGGATTTGATCATCATTGACAATGCAGATAATCTGATAACATAAATTACCTTGTGATAACACAAAAGTACCCTCGCTAGAGATGAGAGATAAGGTTAAGTATTTCTAAAAATATCAAATTTGCCGACAATGGCAATCTATGAAAATAGGTTAATGATTAGATGTTTATCTTAAGTAGGTAGATAATTATGTTGTGACTTTGATTTTGCAAGGATGTTGTTAATTTAGGAAGTACAGTCATGGCACGTAGTTTCAATTGAAATCAATTTTTGAAGTGAAATCTTCTTTAGCGGTGTTGTGCACTTTTTTTGTGATGGGTAAAAAATGTTAAACTCGCGTCAGGACACGTGACCTGATCGAAAATTGGTAAGACGGAGAGAGAATTGTCAAACTCGCGTCAGGACCCGTGACCTGATCGAAAATTCGTAAGACGGAGGGAGAATTGTCATGTTTGTGTACGACAGCGCAATAAATGAATATTGTATTTTACCATATAAATGATAGTACTTTTATACCTACCGATAATTAAAGCAATTCGTGCAAAATTATTCCCTAACCATTCCAAAATATCAAAAATGCACAACGTTAATATTCAAGTTTTCACTTCTGCCGGCACTTCCGGAGTGCAACCCGTTTTTTTTTCTTTTTGACATCTCCCGCACTAGGCACCACTACAATAATTTCTGTGTTGCAGGAGACTTTAAAAACATTCAACAACGGACACAAAGAACAACCAGACCCGGAACAACCATTTGTGGATCACACAAATTTTTGTCCCGTGTGGGGTTCGAATTCACAACACTCGGCGTGGTGGCAGTAGCAAGGCGACTATTTAAACCACTACACAATCCATGCAATCATACATGTAAGTAGCATTGGAAGACGTGTGGGTATAAAATCATAATTATTAATTGGGGACTGCGGTGTAGGAATACATTTTGATTATACTGACTGCGAACCAAGTTTAAATAAATTGGTCAATTTGATTTTTAATTTTTACAATATTTTAGTCTGAAACAGGGATGTTGCGAATGCAGATTTTTTGACATCCGCGGATGCAGATGCGGATACGGATATTTATATACTCATATCCGTGGATGCGGATACGGATGCGGATGTTCAAATCGATGCGGCAACTCTGCAATTGCGGTTGCGGACGTTGATGAAAATTGTATATCTTATTTAATAAAAAGTATCTAATATCACTGCCTTCGCAGGTTCAAGCCTGTTTTGCAAAGGTTCATAAATTAAACACGTACTACTGAACAACTGATTTCTTTCTTATCGTACCTTGCGCTATATCTGGATTTGCATTAACATCCGCGTGGATTATTGCGGATGCAGATGTCAAAATCGATGCGGAAGGTCCGCAATTGCGGATGTAGATACGAATATTCCCAACGTCCCTGGTCTGAAAATATAATAATTTGGACTCACGCGTCAATCTTCGAAGGCATGCATGCATAATACACTTCGCATTTCGCCCACATTTTGCCAGCTTTGGTATAAGGTCCCACGTAAAAAGTATACGATGTACGTTACGTGGGATCTTTGGAGACCCAGACTTCGTGCTGCTACTGATAATTTTCCTGTTAAAAAGCCCAATATAATTTTGCCAAACCAGGAAATCGAACCCAAGGTCTCTGCACAGCAATCGTAGTCACTACCGCTGCGCAACTGAAGCAGGCCTAAAACATATTTTCTAAATTGTAAAATGCGAAAATTACTCCGCGAAAGCAATTTTCTTAAAATACAAATGCCTTTTGCTTACTGATTTATCTATATATTAATACGTGATGCAAAAACCTTGAACCCCTTTTTACGAAAATTGCGCGGACGCAGGAGTATGAAATTTGGCACAGTTAAAGTCTATATGTAGAAGGAGGGGCGAATCCTAATATTTTTATAAAATATGCATTAGATATACATTAAATTAATGAAAAAACACTACATGCACACAACCATGCATTTGACACACGCAGTCGAATCGCATTCGTATTATTTTGGCATTGTTCGTCTGACGTCGTACAATTTTTTAATAATAATATTAATTTTTTTAATAATAATAATAAGTAGTACCTTATTTATATGTAATAAAAAGAAGAAAACAAACTAGCAAGCTTAGGAGTTTTGGTCGAATTTTGACCACTAGGCGACCGCTAGTAATATTAGTTCGGTAAAGTATTGCTTACGCCACACATGAATTTTAACTAATATTATAATGAATGCGAATGTGAGTGAGTTTGTTTGTCTGTTACACTTTCACGTCTTAACTACTCGACTGATCATCATGCAATTTAACATATACGTTGTCAGGGATACAGAAAAGAACATAGAGTACCTTTCATCCAGAAATGGGTATGGTCCGCGAGGAATAGAAAATTTACACAACCTACATCGAATATCGAACCTACATACAAAAGTGGAATACAAAAATAAAATGAAGTAAACAGTTAAACTTTAAAAACTATTCTAGATCTATAAATTATTTTACCTTAATACTTAAATGTCAACAATTTTGTAACAAGTTTCAGCTCATGCTCCTTCCTTTCAATTATTAAAGCCATTATTTATACTACGTGACACTGTAGACGGTCTAATGATATACCTGTAGCAACAGGCTGCGGTAGAGCCCTTGTAAAAGGGTCGTGACCCTAGAGCAATTTTGGTTTACGAAGCTAAAAAGGGCGTGTGAGTCGACTACATAATAATAATCGCACGAACACATTAACACGGACATTCTGCGACTGTAATTGAATCCTATTAAAATGTTTAGTAATTTTTGAGATCGCGCCGAAATTTTGAATGTAATATTTGAACTAATTAGTGAAAGGAGTCTTTGAATATCAGCTTGGGCCTTCTGAAGACGAATCTTAATAGTCTGCTATCACAAGCTCTCGAGCGGTATCGGCAGAATGTTCACGCCTACAATTTAAAACAAAATACTCGCTTATTAAGTCGTTTTAGAAGAATTTTCAACCACGGATACTAAGGTTGAGGAATTACCTTCTGCAATGGATTTCCAATGGTACTACAGCATTGGATTCTTAAAACAAAAGCAGAATTTGTTCTTAAAAGGGCAAAAATAACGTTTTACATGGGCTGGAATGTGCGAAGGATTTCCCTGGTACTATAAACCCCATAGGCTCTATAGTCAGTGGTGAAAAACGCTGTATATAGGTGTAGATTAGTTTTAAGATTTCTTTTTCTTAAATGTTGTTGTTCGTTATTGCTTAGCCGACTATGAATGAGAACTGACCATACACTTAGTTAAACAGCCGGTCACACTAGATTTTTTGTTCTGAAGATAACGTAGACTTTATTGAGAGCCCTTTTATTGCATACACATTGAAATACTAGACACAAAGAAAACCAAATCTGAAGCAACTATCTGTCTGTCACACAATTTTGTTTCCAGCGGGAATATTTTACTAGCAATATTCGCTAAATTTTTAGAAGCAAAATGTGTACTAACACAACTCGGGTAATTTAACAATAGTAAATAATATAAACCGTAATAAACTTTTGTGACCGAATAAGTCAATAAATGGCATGTGTATTGAAAAATATGATCAATAGGAACAATTTGGATGTTTCATTTGTAGGTCAGTTTAGTAAGAACTGACGCATACAGCAAGAAACTTGGCAGTCACTTTGTGTAGCTCTTCCAAGTGGTATAAGTTATGAGGGTCACTCACTTGCTGACCTAAAATTACTTGGCAGAGTATGTCGTTGCCTTTGCCTGAAGACAGTCTAGAGCCTAACCGTCTTACTGAGAAACGATGTTTAAGGACATTGAATTCTTAATTTGAAATATAGCTATTTGAATAATTGCCAGCATTTTACATTTATTGTAAGCATTTTTAAGAAATATGACATAATTCCCTTTTACATTTGCCTTAGTAGTCTTGTAACAGACAGACGAGGTCGTATAGTGTGTTGATGTATTGCTACATTTACTTACTAATTGAATTTAAATTTAACTCATGAAACAGTTTATAAATGAAAAGTATAGCTCATAATAAATTCTAATTAACTAAATTTTGCATACAATGCAATTAGTTAGACCTAAAATGTTTAATATATATTTCGTTATTACTAAATACGTACCTACAATATTGACGATGTACCAGTCGAATGATTTTTATATAATGTGTGTATTATATGAAATTAGCAATCACCAAAATATAAGTTTTAAAATTTAAAGATAAAAACCACCAGGGTTGATCAGATTTTTATAGTCATGGAAAAGTTAAGTGAATAGACGCATAATGATTTCATGATCTAGGTATAGGAATCAAACAATATAATACTATATTATATTTATAATATGTGCAGGTAACTAAACAGATTATCCGGTAAGAAAATTATCTTAAACATAAGTCTAGGTTATAGTCACTAGTCACTGAACAGATGAATTTTGAAGCAAGTAGACTAATACTTTCTTAACTTTCATCTGTTCAGTAGTTTGGGTATTAAGTATCAAAAGACTAAACTTTAAGATTAAAGTATTAATAAATTCATAAATATTATATGCTTTTTTATTTTAAAGCTTACTATGTGTACGTAAATTTACGGCATTCAGCCAAATATTTTCTAAGACGGTATCAATAAAGAAACCAATTCTACTTTCTTATGCATAAACTAGTTCCAGAAATAAGAACGCCCATAGAAACTGAATGGATGCTATCCAAACCGTTTTTGGGTATAAACTAATACTGAAAAATGTTCAAGATTTCATATAGATAGAACTTGTTAGGTTTGTAGAGGGTTATTTCTAGATTTGCTTTCCTTTAGTCTCATAACATTGAACTTGTATACTCTTATAGAGCTTAGTAGATATTTTGCCGGTTATTATTTTACAGAGAGTAAGTCTATTGCTACCTAAGGCTCTTCGTCGTAAAATCAGCTTAATATTGGAAAATCTTTACGTCCTCTGCATCAGGGTGTGAACGATTGTTGGTCTATGCGAGGCAACGGTGAAAAACGAAATAAGGTGATTCGCCAATTTGCTGATCGTATCATATGTGTTGATAATGCCCAAGCCCACCTTATAATATGCTTTATCGAAAGCGTAAAAAACGCCGATGTCTGGCGCTTTGATTGGACTGCAACGGCGTTTGGCCAGGACAACGTTTGTCAGCTCCGCTATATTTTTTATATATCTGCACGGATGGCTAGCAATATAGATAGATGAGTCACCACTACCAATACGCTGAGTGTTGTTGGTTCGATAAGCACACGGGATAAATATTTGTATGACCCACAAATAGCTCGCCCGAGTCTGCATGTACTATGTGTGCGTTTTTTATGTTTGTAAAATACCGTCTGACGCATGAATTATTTCTAGTGCGAAAATTATATTATTAAGCGAAAACAGAAAAAGAAGATTATAATAATAATAATATAATAATAATATTCTACCATATACACACAACACCATCTAGCCCAAACTAAGCAGAGCTTGTACTATGGGTACTAGACAATGGATAATCATACATATATACTTCTTTTTTTGTAAATACATACATATTATACATAGAAACACCCAGACCAAGACAAACATCCATGTTCATGCACACAAATGTTTGACTTTTGCGGGAATCGAACCCGCGACCTCAGGCGTGGCAGTCGGTTACACTAACCACTACACCACCGAGGCCGGCAAACAGGGAAAACATTATCAATAAATTAAATAAATTATTTACTTCAATCTATCTATAAGGCTGCATAATAATCTACAATATGGCAAAGATAATATCAATCGTTTTATCACGACAACTGTCTTGTGTGTTTTTAGTTCGAATGTGTGACTGATTAATATTAGTTTGTTTATTATAATCAATCTTTTAAAATTAGATAATATTACAAATAATTGGGTCTTAATTGATTGATATAATGATTTGAAGTGTACTACAAATACGACTTGTTAAAAAGATAATTCAAATGTAGACATAGTTCACGATTTCGTTTTATTTTATTTGTTAGTCTAACAAAAAATTCCGTAATAAAGCTTAATAGTATCACAAAGATCTTATAACACACTAATATAATAACACAACCAGCACCATTATCCACACAATATTATTAAAGTTCAAAAGTAACTAGGTGCAAGCAAGCCTTTAGGGTGATGCCTCATTAGTGTGTTGCGTTGCGTTGCGTCGTCGCAGCGTCGACGCTGCGTCGTTTTCCATATATTTTTTGTGACATGCTCCCTTAGCAAACAATCTATATTAATATTAAAAAGCTGAAGAGTTTGTTTGTTTGTTTGGTTGAACGCGATAATCTCAGGAACTACTGGTTCTAATTGAAAAAAATATTTTTGCCTATTTATTGAGGAAGGCTATATATAGGCTATATAAATAAAATCACGATACGATCCACGGGGGCGGCGCAGTAACCATAAACGCGGGTGAAACCGCGGGTACAGCTAGTGTCTTGTAAAATACTAGCGACCCGGCCTGGCTTCACACAGGTAGTACAAATCCTTAACAAATTATATACCTAAACCTTCCTCATAAATCACTTCGTTTATTGGTGAGAATTGCATGAAAATCAGTTTAGTAGTTTTTGAGTTTATCGCGAACAGACAGACTGACGCGACGGGGGACTTTGTTTTATAATATGTAGTGATAGTGGTGGTGCAGAATATACAACTGATTTAAAATTAAATAATAAAAATATTTTGTTAAAGTTATAGTTGAATATGAACTAATTTGTTTTTGATACGTTTCTTAATTATTATTGTGCAGAAGACAATGTATCGTTCGTTACCAGGAAAATTATCATTATAACTATTCATTTGTCGCCGTAAAGCAGCTCTTTCACCAGTTTTGGTTCTGCAAAGCCTATGAGTTATAATAATACCACGAATACACTGTAGGCGATTAGGTTTATGCGAAGCTAAATTTCGTTTGTGAGTTAATCCAATAAAATTTGACTAAAAAATATAAAAATTTTAAAATCAAATGTTACAAAATTTATAAAGGTTTGACTGATACATACTTACTGTATACCGTGTATGAGAGTTGATAGAACGAATTTTTCTAAAAGATAATTTTATTTTCTATGATTCATTATTTAAATTCGTATGCAAATTGTATAATTTGCTTTCTTTTAATATTTAGAAATTATAGATATTTACCACTTCTTATTTGTCTTAGCACAAAAACAATCAATTAGTTAATAACAATATTTTGTCGTTTGGTATTTAATAAATTAAATTTTGATTATATTATAGAATTATCTACTAATTGGTATTTTAAATCTGAGTGTTTCTGGGTCAGCCAATGATTTTGGGGTTTTCTGTATTTGAGGGTGAATATAATAATATTCTATCACATACACACAACACCATCTAGCCCAAACTAAGCAGAGCTTGTACTATGTGTACTAGACAGTGGATAAACATATATATATACTTTTTTATGTAAATACATAAATATTATACACAGATACATCCAGACCAATACAAACATCCATGTTCATGCACACAAATGTTTGACTTGTACGGGAATCGAACCCGCGACCTCAGGCGTGGCAGACGGTTACACTAACCACTACGCCATCGAGGCCGAGTATCCCTGAGTATCTTCTCAGGGGTTCACCCCCTGTTACGTGGAATCTAAAGTTGTAGTTGGCCAAATGTGATGAATACGTCTCTGCCTACCCCTTCGATAGAGACCTGAAACCATGTATGTATCGTGATGCAGCTTAAACACCTTTACACAGGACTGATAAGCCAGTTTGATTTCTGGAAGACTGCCTTGCTTCATGTCTTATCTTGTTATCTCTTCCTAAAAAGACATCTGCCGCATTTGTAGTAATTCTTGTGTACCAGGGAATTTAACAAATATGCAAATAACGGACGTAAAAATCACCTAGACTCGAAGCAAGTATTTGTGGACCACATACATTTTTGTACCGTATGGGGATGAAACCCACAACACTAGTCGTGGCGGCAGTAGCGAGGCCACCGCTTAAACCATTACGCCATACTTGCAGTCATTTATATTCTTTATAAGGTAGTTCGGCTTTACTTTGTTTAAGTTACAATCAAATCTTTTTACTGGTAAAAACTAGTTTTATTTGACGAAATTAGTCAAAAGTGCTTTTGAGTCAGAGCACACCGACTCGAATAGGTTAGCTTAGAACGTTTGGTGATATTTTTTCTATAACAAACCAGAGATACTGTTAAGTAAATTATTTATGTGGTAATCGGTTATCAGATTTATTTGATCTTACTCTGTACTTAATCAAAATTTTGACTTAGGGTGTCTTGACTATAATGTATATCTCAGTAAAATGTGCTAGAATTTACATAAATATTCTATCTTTTACTTCGTAAGTATAGTAAGTTAAGTTCGTGTGGAAATTGCTACACCGACAGATACTTAATACTTACATTTTCAATGGATGAGTTCGCCAAAGTTGGTTCTAAATATTTTATTTGACGACAAATAGAATGAATTACGAAATTTATACGGTAAAATGAACTATGTAGTGATAAAAATAGATTTTATCGAATAGTCTAGAGTACTATGACCGGCTTTCTTTATCTATTTTGTTTATAGTCATACTTTATCGAGGTTAGTAGAATTGCTATATATTTAACTAGCTTTTGCGTGCAGCTTCGCTCGCGTAAAAGTAAAGTAATAAAGTAGGTGAGGTTAGATGTACAGTACTTTTTTTAAATAAAATATAGCCTATGTTACTCTGTGATAATATAGCTTTCTAATACAGAAATATATTTTTATCGGTTAAGTAGTTTTTGAGTTAAATCATCGTAAACAAACAAACAAACAACAAATTAAATCTTTCCTCTTTATAATATTAGTACAGATAATTAAAGCACAACTGTACATAATATCCTTTTTTTAAGATTATATCTGTTTCATAAACAAGCTATGCTGATATCATAAATATTATTTATATTTATATGACAGTGGCTTTTTCGGTATCAGCAAGGTTATATTATTATGCATATCTTTGACAATGACAGTTATCAATTGAGTTCACCGGAGCTACTGCGTACCTTTTCAATTAACTCATGGAATGTCTGTCAAACTACTATTGCTGTACCTATTGGTTATCTTCAGTTTTCAAGAAAACATAAAATCAAATCATTTATTTGCTGATCAGGGGCATACAGTGGTGTTAACATTACATTCAATAATAATTGTTCTCCTTGTTCTACTTTACTGCCATGTAAATGTTACACAATATATTTTATTTAATATTATTGATTTCATAGTTCTTTATTAGATATTTAACTTATTTTAATAAAACAAGTTTTTACTAAACCATTTAATTTTCTCTGAGATGGGTTGCTTTAACATAATTCCAGTCACGTAAGTAAAATACGCCTAGTGTGCTTTGGTTTCTACAACAATAAACACAAGCGCTTGTTCTGAAGTATATTCAAGACTGTAAACAGCTTTTCCTACTATCTACTGCGAAAGTGGCAAATTAATACACGGCCTGCAATATGAAAAATGGTTACCTTAATATTTGAACGGTTACACTATCCGAACTCCTCCCATTCATGGCAGCGTAGCGAAAACAGGCTTCTGGGCAATCCAACAGATAGTTTCGGTAAAAATGTCTATACAGAAATTGAACTAGTATACGTAATATTATGCTATTATAAAACAGACATTTGTTTTTATAATTAAATACATCGATGTTCATTTTAATTGTAGTTACAGAGTATACATCTGCAAACACATAGAACGTACATAAGCCGCCTTCGACCGCTCCGCTACGGGCTTGCTCGCTCACACGCCCATCGCGTAGACAATGAGTCATATCATATTATTTCCTTCGGTGATCTATTTTCAGTTATACTAAACTAGATTTTGTCCTCGGCTTCACTCGCGATGATGATCGAGTACATAAAGCATAACAAACAAACTCAAATTCGCATTTATAATATTAGTTGGAATTAGGATTTTATTAAAATAATTTGCACATACCTAATCTGATTATTTTTCTAAAATGATCATATATATAAGCTATTAATTAGAAGATGTGTTCTATTAACGTAATAATTATTATGAAATTTTTTATGATTGATGATATTTAATTCTGTTTATGTACAAATTTCTCTCGCCTTAAAACCTGAGATTTTACTAGAGCAGCTCGGCTAGAAAAACCATTCTATTCTACTAAATCGCAGTTAAGCAACCTTATTTTATGTTCACTGATGATAAAATTATTACTAAGCTCCAAAAAATATGGCTCTATTAGCATGGTATGAGTAGGTATCTTTGGCCCTTGTGTTGTCAGCATTGCAAGCGTGAGCGAATTGCTGTACGTCTGATTTTAATTTTATTATGTAAAAATATAATAAATCTTAGCACTTAGCTTGTTACATACATACATAGGTACAGGTATCAGCTAAGTGGTAGGCAAAGATGCATTACACCCACATTTTGACAGCTATTCTGCCGTCATAAGGGACAAAGAAGTATCTAAAATGTTTTTTCGAAATTGAGTTTTTACTAATTTGGAATCAGTAATAAAGACGCATCTGCTAGTATATTTATATAAGATATGTTTTTCCAAGTACGTATTTTCCCTTATGACGGCAGTATTGCTGTCTAGCGTACATGGTGTCCATGATGCTACTGAGAACTTATTATCAGAATAACCCAATAACACTTTGCCCAATTCGAAAATCAAACATCGTACAACAGCTATAATGCATTATACTAAAGCAGTCCGATGAGCCAACGACGTAAACAAATAAAAAAATAAATAGAAATCTCGAAACGCAGCAAAATTACCTCAAAATGGGGGCGCTTGCCCATCCGCCGCGCGCGATGTGTCAAATTATGTAATTAATAGTGTAATAAATTCTTTGGTCATTTAGCTATCCAGAGGTAAGTAATTCAATTTTGGATTGAGATGATAGACATGTAGCTGCAACACCAAACTGTATATCCCGATTTTGTTATAATTCGGTTTTTTTAATTACATAAGTAGACAATTTTAAAGAAGTATTCACGTCAAAAAATTTTGAAGTATACAAATCAAAGCCAGCCAGCCTTCGTTGGAAACTGCGATGCTATCTAAGGTCACTACTATCTGTAGTAAAGGTAGCTCGACTATAATATTCTACCACATACACACAACACCATCTAGCCCAAACTAAGCAGAGCTTGTACTATGGGTACTAGACAATGGATAAACATACATATATATACTTTTTTTTGAAAATACTTATATATTATACATAGAAACACCCAGACCAAGACAAACATCCATGTTCATGCACACAAATGTTTGACTTCTGCGGGAATCAAACCCGCGACCTCAGGCGTGGCAGTCGGTTACACTAACCACTACACCATCAAGGCCGTCAAATGTTTATAATTGACTAGTTAGTCACTCATAATGTAAGCGCGTAATCTGCTAATACGCTAGCACTGCAAGGCCGCGCTGCACTTAAAACATAACATTACCGAGTACCTACTATCATTGGACTACACATTCACAGCTGTGCTTGTGCTAACCATTATCACTATCACTACATTATTATAAAGCAAAGTCCCCCGCTACGTCTGTTTGTCTGCATCTTCGCGATAAACTCGAAAACTACTAAACGGATTTTCATGCGGTTTTAACCAAAAGGCGGAGTGAATCATAAGGACGGTTTAGGTGTATAATTAGTTAAAGTTTTGTACTACCCGTGCAAAGCCGGGGCAGATCAAAAGTTTAAAAGTATCTTAAAACCTTTTTCTAGGTTTTTGTCCTTACAGATTTTAACTGAAAGCTATTTAATATTAAATTAATTATTGTTACAAATACATATGTACAGGCTATTTAATTGTTAATTACAATACTGAATTTATTATCCACACAACTCATCGTTAGTACAAAAAAAAATTTAAACATACCTATGATAAAATAACTATAAAACATATAGGGTATCAACTAAGAGTGCCACTTCAACCTGAAAAACAGCAAACTTTGGTTTTAACATCATATTGACATGGTATTCCAACATTTAAGATTACATTTTTATCTATAATAATGTAAAAAGAAAGCTAAGAAGAATAATAAGTCTTTATATATGTTTTCCCTTACACTAACAAAGTTGACAGTAACTTTAGAGATTATATATTACTAATATATAATAATATATAATATCTATCTTTACTATATAATATCAAATTGTTCTTTATATAGATATTCCCAAATTATTTCAACACTTAAAAAGCCCGATCCAATCAGCACGGACTTCTTAGATTATTACCTTCAGAAGTATTGCACTGAAATAAAAATATATTCCAGCAGATATTATAATATTATTAAATACGAAGAAATAATCTACAAAGGCATTTTTAGTTTTAAAATATTTTAATGAATTTTATATAAAAATTTACGATTATTATTTAAAAGCAACAAAATAAAAATCTAAGCCCTGAATTTAGCCACATATGCAAATTAAGAGATGCGTTTCAGTTGTATCACTCTAATAGAGGGGAGGTCATTAGTTCGCGCATGCGTGTCAAAAGGTTATGAGTTCGTTCCTGCCCAATGACCGCGGTAGTTCATCGTTGGGTACCGTTGCAGGCTGCCGCTTCAAGTCTCCTTAGCACGACCTCCGCGTAAAAGTTCCGGAATTGGAAATTAAAGAAGTTTCGTCTTTTAAAGTTGCTTCAGTTATCTATGAGGTGTAGTGTGTAAGTTGCGTGGGCTAACAACATGCGGTGGTGTTTGACAGCGGTGCTTTTCGTCGGCTTAGTTTGTACAGGTAAGTTTAACTTTTAAAACTTTTAGAGGCTTTAATTGCAATGTATTATAGTACTATATTGTAGGTTTATTTTTAATGCCGTTGGTGGAATTGCATAGTCGGTGTCGGTACGTAAGTATGTAGATTAAAACAATAAAAATTGTACAATGACGAAATAAGATCACGGATTACATTTGACGCGTTAAATAAGAATTATTTATTTTTGCCAAAATAAAGAATGGGTTAATAAAAATAAATATAAAAAATAAATTTCTATTTATTTTACGTATTACTCTAATAACCAGACAAATAACGAAAAGATTTCATTTAAAAAAAAAATATTATATAACGTTGGGTATTTTATATCCTCTATTATGTAGATAAATTTTTAATTAAACATATGTTTTAGAAAACAAGCCTCATACATAACCGAGCCAAATATATAGTAATTCTAAAAATGATTCAAGGAAAAGAAAACGTTAAAGTAAAAACACACTTTGTCAAAAGGAAGCCATACAAGAAATTCCCGTTGTGCAATTTTTGGTTTCATTCCTGTCACGTATATTTGTAAAGGAAAGCCTTCAGTGCATCCATCAAGATCAACGATCCCTCCTGAAATTATACACCAAGAATGACAACAGTAAATCATATTTTATCTTTGATTAAAATATAAAAATATCTCGTTCCAGTTGTAGTTTAAACTGGATATTTTATTGTGATTCAAATTATTTCCAACACGTTAGAATGAATAGTTAGCTTCATTTTACTATAATTTCATCACAAATCGTAGCTTTTCCCACAATTATTTTTTATCTGAAAATAAATAAAATTTTATCTGAAAAGAAACTACCGCTGACAAATTCTAAAAAAATATAAATATAAATTGTCTGATAAAAATTGGTATGATCATTTCAGAGAAAGAGCAAATAATGTCGACCATGAGCGTGTTTAATTGACAGGTCAGCCGGTGTGTCAATTATAGTTCGTTCAACTAATGAGGTTACGCACCAATAAAATTCATGGTGAATGACGCGACCACTCTATAAATATGTCAGCAAAATCACATTTATTGCAAATCATTGTCATTACTCGATACCCGCAACCTTACCTTTGCATAATCATAATGTAGATCATTCTAATTTTAAATCCAAAAGTAAGAATAAATTGCGATGGTGTAATTGGTGTAACAACTACATGAAATATCGACAGCTGTATCTCTTTCTAGCTTGTGTCATCTTCTTTCTTCCCTCAACTAATAGATATGCGACTACACATACTATAGGTAATAATTTTATTATGTAGCCGGTTGATTTAGATTTAAATAAAGCTACTTTATACGGATTTTGTCGCGATGTCCATTTTAAAACACTTTTATTACATAATTATGTAATAAAAGTGTTTTAAAATATAAATTGTGACAAAATCTGTGTAAAATAGTTAAATTTTAATGTATAACATCGGCGTAAACGTAAGACGATATGACGCTTGATTTGAAAGTTTTATAAATTCCAGATCACGGATCATAGGCAAACTCGATTTCTGATTCTGAATGATATCTTTGAGTTTCTCTTTAGGTATTCGAATTTTATTATCTCTACAGAATATTATTATACCTATATTAATATACTATTTGGCTGAAAATACTTATTGCTGCCAAAGATAAATTAGACAATAAGTGTCAGATAAGGTTTTCATGGACGGCTGAACGATTTTAAATTAACTAAATAAATAAGTATATCAGAACTAAATCAATAAATTACAACGACTTGTTAGTGCTTGAACTATTTATTAATCAGCATGTGACAGAAAGGTGGTCATAGTTCAGGTTTATTTGAGATGCGATATAACAATAAAAATTATCAATATCACTATAAATTTTCACAAAGAAGATTATTTGGATAAAATAAATTTTAAGTTGTGACATATTAACGTTACGTAATAAACTCGGGAAAATATAAAATAATACCTTAAAATAATAACAACGACGTGCTTAAAAAAAAAATTATTGTGATGAAAAATGATGATATTCTAGAATTTGTGGAAATCATGAATCATTAATTTGTTAGAAGTGACGTTGTTAGACTTATGAAAAAAAAAATTATATTTTTGGTCAATTCATCCTTAGATGTGCTTTTGAAAAAAAATTATGTTGTTGTAGGGGTATAAACCCCGTACAACTACTTAAATTTTGAATACAAATTTTGCAACGATATTCCTTACAGAAAATTTTCATGAAAGTAAGCGCTAACTGAAAATGCATATCGTTCTATAGATTCTGGATATAATAACTAATGCGCTTATAGTTATTTAAAAAGTTAGTAAGGAAATTTTCAGAACTTGCGTTAGATCTTAGAACTCATATATGAGCGTACCAATTTTAAAAGGAGATAGAGAATGTCTGTTTTTACAAGAAACCATTTGAGTAATGAATAGGCATTTGAAATTGAAATGAAAATGAAATTTTGCATTATGAAAATTGATATTGACTGCTCTTGCTACTTTATGGATATTCTTAGATAACTAGAAAGATAGTTGTTACTTAACTTTGGCGTTTACTTATCTTATGTTTTACAGCACATAATATGTGCGTATTTTTATATAAATTATACGACTTTAACGTCTTCTTCATTTTAGTACTAAACATACTTAATAAGCATTTTAAATACTTATTTATACTATTATTACTGTGTTTTTGTATGAATGCGGTAATCTCTGGAACTACTAGTCTTATTTAAATAATGTTTTTGCATTAGGTAGTCCGTTTATTGTGAAAATGCCAACAAGCCACGGGAGTGGAGCAGTATGCATAAATGTGAGTGAAACCACGGGGACAACTAGTTTAAAATATTTTGTTTAAAGTGCAATCGATAATAACTGATTAATTAGAATACACTTTACGTGGCTGGGGATTATAATGTTTAACATAATTATTATAAGCAACTTGATATCCGTCTTTAAATGCAATCAATAAAAAATAATAACAGTTTTGCTATGTTTTCTGCTTACTGGAGCTTGTTAAACAGAAGGATTGTAGCTGAACAGTTAAGCTTTAAATGAAAATTTGAATAAAACTAGTTTACTATGACTACTATTTCGTATGTACATAAAAAGTGGTATAGGATGCTTAGTTTGGGCTAGATGGTGTTGTGTGTATGTGGTAAAATATTATTATTATTATTATTATAGTTAATTAATTCACGCATTAATCAAGTTTGCTAATATCAGCGTAAACAATTCAGTTATAGTTATTATCTCCCTAGAGATTATTTTATGTTGTTTAAAGTTCTTATACGTTAAATGAAATATCTATTTTTGTCGTCTATTGTCATACCTAACTTGAACAACATTTGAAGTATGAAGTTATATTAGAGGGCGAGAAAGAAAATAATAATGTTATATTACAAATATCTGTTTCATAAATATAAGGTAATGGAATTATTTATGCCATACCTTCCTTGTTTACAGATCATTTACATGAAAGGTCATTAAATTTTCAATATCTACTTCATGAAAACGTTATAATGTACAGGTGTGGTTTAAAAGATTTTGTTTTCAAAATGAAATTTATAAGTAGGTAATATCTGCTACTTAATTTTTTTAAAGACAATCTCCGGCTTTGGATTGAATACACATCCAAACAAAGCGCACAAAACACCTAGGCTCGAAACAACTACTTGCGGATCACACAATTGTTTGTCTCGTGTGGCGATAGAACCTACAACACTCGGCGGCGAGGCAGTGCCGAGGCGATCAACTACTACGTCATACATGCAGTAATTTCCGTAATGCAATATTTTTTAAGTTATCTAATGCCGTAAAAAACTTATTCGAGGAAATATAGTAATGACCTAATAACAGCAATAATAAAAGGTGGACGGGGAATGTGTTGGGAGCACAAACATTTGTAATCAGGTCACAATAACAGGATATAAAACGCCTTCAGGTCTCGATAAGGACATTTATCACATTGTTTTATCACATTTTGGACGGTTTCAGGGGAATTAACTTGAACATGATATTTCCCCATCAGTCGTAAAATGGGAGTGCTGCCGACCAAGCCCTCTAAAGATAATCTGCTATTATTGTCGGGGCGGGTCGACGTAACTTTCTACGTACCTAAATTCCTAGTGTAATTGAAGCTTCCATAATCACTCATTTGCATATCCACGGCATTACAAATATAAAATTTCAAGTTTCTAATTTGTAAATGGAATTTAGAATTTTCTTAAAGATTCTTTACGTTTTGTTCGAATTTCATAAACTAACTAAAGTGCCAATACTTAAATATAAAAGCTGAATTTATGTCCTATTATCTGGTCTCTTCTCTCGTTCCTTTTATAAAAGGTTTGAAATCGTTAAATTTTACGATGGCTGTTTCAATATTTTTACGTTTTTATCCACATTTGCCGCATTGTAATGTATAGAACGGGTTGTAGTGCGCGTGCGGCGAACTACGGACAAATTGAATTCATTTCAGTTGCAACACATCTAATTGGTGACGTCTGTTGGATGGTGCATGTGCTCTGCTCACTGTCTCTTTGTTACGTCACACCGGGAAATTCAATAAAAATCTCCTAAAAGAACTAAACGGATCCAATTTGCTCTTTGATACAATATCCGGGAAACAATTGGAATTTCGCAAGAAATTCTATGAAATAATTACTCGTCAGACACAATCATGTTGGGACTTTTATGATTGAGTATACGACTTTTAAGGGTGATATTCGTGCAGACATAGTAATTTATCTTTCGGTTAGTTCTCCACTGGGATACGAAGAAGAGTATAAAGGATGAAGTCAAGAATCAAATATATTTCTTTCACTTTCTTTTGCTCGTTTGAATCATCAATCATTGCTGATTCATTCATTGCACATTTATTTTCACCGCGATTTGGATCTAAAGTTTGGCCGGAATAATCGTTTTAATTTGATATATCGGGGTGAGGAACTGTCTTGCTTTTGTGTTCTATACCTAAATGAGTAAGATTCCATCTGTGCATAGAATGCTGGTTAATTCAATGATCCGGCTTAATCGTCTTAAGTAGATTTGTGGGTATTACACGTTGTTCGGCGTATATAGTAAAGGAGAACCACAATAGCCCTGTTATATCAACCGGCTCTAATTGGATGAGTCGTCATGCTTTGAAGTAAGCACTGCATTTTTGCCGTCGTATATACGGCGTACTACATAAATCGTCGTGTACGATGCGTATTTTCATCTTGAATTAAAAAACAAATTCTGTAAACTAAAATTTTACCTTATTTTCTAGAACTTTGTATACACAATATAATAGGTATTATATAAGAACTACCTCGGTGGCGCAGCGGTATTGATTGTGACAGATGTGCCTGAGGTCTCAGGTTCGATTCTGCCAAAATATAAATGTCATTTTCTGTTAAGAAATTCTCAGTAACAACATGGAGCCTGGGATTGTACCCGGTGGATGCCATTAAGCTCGCACCCTATTATGTGTGCCGTAGCCATAGGCGGTGAAATGAGGGTGCACTACACCTCTGCTTACAACTTCGGCAATACAGGTATACTAGATTATGTCCGCGGTTTTGCTCGTGTTTATATAGATTTTGTCAATAAACTTCCTGTACTTTTTCTTTTTTGTAACCCTGACAACATGTATGCGAAATTTCACAATGATCGGTCAAGTAGTTAAGGCGTGAAAGAGTAACAAACAAACTCACATTCGCATTTAATAATAATAATATTCTATCACACACAACACCATCTACCCCAAACTAAGCAGAGTTTGTACTATGGGTACTAGATACATACATACATATTATACATAGGAACACCTAGACCAAGACAAACATCCATGTTCATGCACAAATGTTTGACTTTGTTAATAAGTACGCTACTAGAACTATTCTCGTTCCATTAGTACCAAATTAATTAATCAAGATACCAATATTATTAAGATGATGAAAATAGCTAGAAAACGATATTTCTCGTAATTAAGTCTACAATTTTCATGAAAATGTATTCATAATAACCTTTTAATAAAGTCAAAGTACTTGTTTATTAGTATATAAGCTCGCTGTCGATAAATGAATTTTGCTTGTATTTTCTGATGCCGAGTATTATGAGGAAAGATTGCAAGCTTGTTATACTAAGTATATTACCTGCCGCTTGTGGAAACTTAATTATGCGAAACTTGCACCTCGCGTTGGGTTTGGTTCGGTAAAATATAATATTCTATAATATTCTATGACATACACACAACAGCATCTAACCTAAACTAAGCAGAGCTTGTACTATGTGTACTAGACAATGGATAAACATACATAATTATATACTTTTTTTTTGTAAATTCATATATTTTATACATAAAAAACCCAGACCAAGACAAACATCCACGTTCATGTACACAAATGTTTGACTTGTGCGGGAATCGATGTGATGTAATTTTAATATTACTTTATAATAAATAGTATTTTATAATAGGTAGTGCGAATATAATTGGTGTGAATGCCACTCCTTTTTATGAGGTGCCGAGTTCGAATCCCGGTTTGGGCAAGGTATTAATGGGTTTTTCGGACAAGGAATTCTCATCTGTCGCACGAGATTCGGTAATGTCCGGTAGGTGGCAATAAGCTCGGCTCCTATTACGTGGGACGTAGGAATATTGTTGGCGAAATCTATACTAATATTATAAAGCTTAAGAGTTTGTTTGTTTGTTAGGTTGAACGCCCTAATCTCAGAAACTACTGGTTCGAAATGAAAAATTATTTTAGTGTTGGATAGCCTATTTATCGAGAAAGTTTATAGGCTATATAACATCACGCTACAACCCACGGGGGCTGTGCAGCAATCATAAACGCGGGCGAAACCGTGGGCATAGCTAGTATGTTATATTTGTCTCTTGCCTATAACGCCGAATGGATAGGCAAATAAGTATTTCGGCCTAGACGTTTAGGGTTAGCGTTTCCCAAAACGCTATAAGAACAATGACATGTAGGTATAAGCTATAAGTGTTAAATTTAAAAAAATAATTGCCACGCAACAAGCAGCCTTAGTATGGGTTCTAGCCAAAATGTAATTCAAACACATAAATTTACATGTAATTTCGTGATATGCGACACCGACATTAAAAATCGCCTTACAATAAACAATGTTTATATTTAATTAAAAGCAGAGACAAAAGTATCTAAGCACAAGCAATTAATATACTATTTCAGATAGCCTCCATGGAGGCTATACTTTATGTTCGTCAATTATCGCCATTACTCGTAGCTATCTCTTTTAGAAAACTTATTGCACTTTTTTCCAAGTATATCGGTGTCGACTGCCAGCTTAACTTAGTTAATACAGCTAATTACCAGTCTGTACACGTAGCGACTGCCGTTTGAACTCTGCGATGCAGATTTATCTATGCAATTATGCAGGCCAGATGTCAGGTTATTTAAATTTCAACTGCAATAACTGGCACTACAAAAAATTTTATCAATATTTTTTGTTTTTAAAATAACTAGCACTTAGGTTTACAAGTTACTCGTATTCTTGTTATGCCTCCAGCTAAGCTAGAATGTTTGTGTTAGGAGTCGGTCAATATCGGTAGTGCAATGTGTGGTATTCAAACCCACAACCCCTCGATCGCATATCTTGCATTATACCTTATCCATTGGGCTTCCGACACCAACGCTGTTCGTATTTTGGATGTGTTTTCGAAGGTTCAACAGAGAGAAATTGAAAATTTCGATGTGCTTTTCGTTTATTATCTTTAGACGAGCCTAGTTAACGTGCTAGCTAGGAGCTATTCTCATCTAGCAACACAAAATGATTGATTCAGTTACGATACTCAACATACGGTAGTATAAAAATGCCAATAGAAGGGATTATTTTAGGTATTTAATCTAAGTCAATTTACGGACTTTTATTCCTTTTATTGGGACTATACATATGTTGTTATGTTGGCTACAGACTTGACACTTTTCAGAAAAGAAAATAAATGACACCGAAGATAAGTCTGTGTCACGTAAAGAATGGATAATCCTGAAACGCCTTATAGTAGAGCTATTGGGGATCCAAAATAAAATACAAAGAAACGGTTTTCCAGGTAGTATCTAAGATATGATATTTTGAAAAAATTAAATATTTTTGCATAAAATTGGCTGTAGCGGCTACAAAAAAATTCAATACTTAAAAAAGTGTTTAGGTACAGATTTCACAATGGTATAATACATTATCATAACTCGTGAAAATGCAGGATATTTGCTATTAATGTACAGGCGATGTTCTTATTCATAAATACTATATGAGAAACAATTCTTTTATATTTTATTTTTAATCTCTTATTGCTCTAAGAATGGTGTTAGCAGTATTAATATTTATATAAATATACTCTTACCTATATACTCTTTTAGATACCTAACAAAAAGGACAAAAATCTCGATGTAGAATTCAGTCAATCAATTAGTACAACTTGTTACAATTCTATGAAGGACAAAGGCTTACTCAATTTGCACTATGTTTGATACTTCTTTACAATGTCCACGCCAGTGCGTCAATTTTATGTATATACCGGTCGTTCTTCCAAATTATCGGTCTATACTAAAAGATATAGCCCAAAAGTACATTTATAAGAGTATGAATATATCTCACCGAAAATTATGTTAACTTTTCATGAAAAAACTTCCAAATTAGATACGTGTTTCAAGCGAGAGCAATATGCGTTTTAAAAATGTGCAATATGAGGGCAAAGTCATGCTGCATAATAATGTTGGCCGGTTATAAAAATCTGAATGAACAGCTATTGCGGTCGCCGCTAAACAATGGATTTCATAATAGCCCGTATATAACCAGTGATATAAAGAGAGAAATACCAGATTCTAAATATTACAAGAATTTATTTTACGTTTACTTATTTATTTGGACATCCAGTAGTTGTTACATTATTTCCACGTAACTAAACAAAACTATAAAAAGTAGCGAAATGCACAACATTTTAAGGCATCACAACATTCATTATTATTATGTTACATCACATCACAATATATAAAAGAAGAGAAAAAGCACTAACATTATTATTTGTGTAAAAAATTGAGAAATATAAAATAATACAACTTTTTTAATGTGTATAGCTTATCTGCAAATACATCCACGCAAAAGCATTATTTACTCGATATAAATGCAAAGATATCTATAAAACATTCAATTAGATATCAGATAAGAATACCTACGTATATTCCTTTAACTCTACTATTTATGTTAAATGTCTGCTCTCTTTTGTTTCCGCAGAATACTTCGTAATATCAAGACGATATGTACAATCTCTAAATTTAATCAAAATTATTAATGTTAACGTTATACATGGATCTACATAAAATTATTCATTTGAAATAAATATCAATTTCATACTAGTAATAATCTCTGTTTCGCTTTACAAACATCAAAACAAACTGTTCTAGTCTTTGTCTCACAAAATACCCAGACGCGGAACACATTTGTGGCACGACTACATAATTTTTCATCCTGTATGGCCTTCGAATCTACAACACTCGGCGAAACTTAGCTATGCTCACATAAAACATTGCGCCATCCATGCAGTACAGAACTGCATTGTTTGACTATATATATTTAGTAAACTTTGTATAGATGCTTCTAATACTATACGAAGCCGGTACTAAGTTCACTAACGACTATGTTAGATATACAATAACAATTTAATAGAGGGGTTGGAATGGCTAATATGCAGATTGATGTATTTAATGTTCTGACGATGCTATTTAAGACAGGACCCTTCATAAAGGCATCAAGACATATATGACTCAGGGGCCTGATAAAGTTCCAATAACTGTAATTCAGTTGTGTAATGTTCAGTGCAGAATGGCTATTAACGAAAATTGATAAAGCAATTATCTTTTACACATATTTATGTATAAAAAAGTTTAATAATAGATATGTATTTAATATAAAAATGGATGCAGATTTAAACAAAAAGGATTTTGCGATGAAAGTATGAAAAGTGAAAGTTTATATAGGAAGTAAGAAAGTAGAACAAGACACCAAAATATCAAAAGGAAAGTTTCGATATTTTGGTGATTATTTTATACTGAAACGTTACTCTGAAATAATAATTTTATAAAATGGTGAAATATATTTTAACTACTCAAGTCTTTATTTTCACAAATAAAGCAAATATAATTTTGTATGATCTTAGCTATATAAAGGAATAAAATTAAATGCATTTGATATCTTAAAGCAAAACTAGACAGTAGTGAGCATTTTATGAATGCAGTAATGACATCATCACATCTATTCAGTCTTATATAATTATCTGTAAAGGCTCTTAGCAGTTTTACGCAACAACACGTAAGATTTTTGATCCTAGTGATCACATAATTTATGCTGCTATTTACTCTGTTTCTTTTCAAAGTATATTAAAAGACATTTACACGTTCAGCCTGCGAGTTAAGTGCGCTCAAAGGACTCACAAAACACAGCACATTCAGTATAATAAATGTTTGGCCTGCCTCTATTTTGCAGCGCATCAGGTATGCGGAACAAGAGTTGTATAGTTCCACACAATTACGGGCAAGTAATCTGCATATGTTGTGGAAAGGACAGTTAGTCCTAAATGTATTCTAGCCGTGGAACTGAATGGCTAAGATGCAGAATGGTGTTGATGTAGCCAGATAGACTACAGGCTAATGTAACTAATATTTGATCTTTAGTTTGATATTTATACAAAAATCATCATATCTGTGTCTCGTGACTTTTGCTTTTTGAAATGTTGACAATTGTTAATAACTTGACTACAGTACCATCTATCGGAAACTAGTTTAGCAATAAACTATTGTCTAAAAAATATTTCATTCACACCATAGTAATTATAACCTCAATTAGACGTTAACCGACCAAGTCGTCTAAAAACTGACTTGATCGCAAACATCGCCGCCAATGATTGAGTATAATATATATATAAAATAAATAATTATCCAAAGATATTTGACTATAATAATATTATACATTTTGCTTACCAATACATTTTTTTTTGATTTTTGTAACATATAAAAACAAATTACTTGACTGACGTAACGCGTATATAATCGTTAAGAGATTTAATTAATCAGCACGGTATAAATACAATACTGTAAAGTTAAGCTGTACCTACATGTGTTATTCCCACGAGGCTAGATAGCATACAATAAATTGCCTATCAGAAGCAAAAGTAAATCAAGCAAAACGCGCAATAAAATCGGCTCAGAGTTTCATGATTAGTCTAAGAGTATACGGAGGCTCAAACACTTCTCTCTATCCAGTGATTACTTCGTGCAGTCAAACACCAAAAACTGTTGAAGCAAAATAAAAGTTTAAAAGACAAATAATGTATTCGCCGAACTTTTACAGACTTTTACGACTATTGTTTCGGAGTTAGAGATTATTTTACAGTTTTTGGCACCGTCCTACTGTGCGGGAATTAATGGGGACCTTGCATTTGACATTTCCCACCATAACTTCACGTTCGGCCATGATGTGGGGACTCCATTGTGAGTTCTGAAATTTAATTTACGTAATGTTAATGGTGGATGGCGGTAAATTTTATTTATTTACCCTTTCATCAATATTCAGCAGATATAAAATAATGAATCACGAAGACAGGAGCTCATGAATTACTTAAAACGCCATAATTGTTTCTAATTGTCTATAAATTTAATATTAAGATACAATTTATGACAATGAAAGAACCTAGTTCCCATGTTACATTTTAACCGTAAACCTGCATGAAAGGTGCAAATGAAACTCTACGATATTATTTGCACCAACCACAACATAATCATATAAATATCATCTCAATATACAAAAAAAAAAGTTAATTCAAACACCTTGATAGATAATAAATAAGTCTAAAGGTTAATCGAAGGTATATTAGATGAAATACTAAACATGTAATTATAACGCTACAATAACAAAGAGAAAATATGAAATCACCAAGCTTAAATTATGAAAAAGTAAAGCTGCTTAACAATTATGTATAATCTGCACTAGTTTAGATTACACGTCAGCGTTAATATTTTTCATTTTGCTCCATGAATAGGACGATATTATTCTTATATACTCAGTAAGCAAATAGTTGTTGTGTAGCAGTGTTGACATAAAATCACATCTCCATAAACATTCTTTCGTGTCCATTTACTGAAGGGGGTTCGTTCTAATGACCACGCTGGGCATGCATCCAAAAAGCTTTCAATAATAATTTTCCTCTTACGGATCGTTAGTAACAATGTTATTACTTATTTTCCTATAGACGTCTTTGCTCTACTTGACCTTGCTCTACGAGATAAAGGGATAATGACGTAACTTCTATATTTAGAGACGTGTTTACTGGTTGGCCATTTTCATGTTTTGCTTCTCATCTTGTCATCATATCAAGAAATATTATAGTCATCGTATTAGTTACTACTACGATGAAATTTTTTCGTTAGAAAGTATAGTTTCAGACTCCTTGCCACGAGAACTGTAACCGGTAGACAGGAATAGGCTCGCTACCTATTACGTGTAAAATAAAACTACAGTAGGCGAAATGTGGATGATGTATACGTCTAAATGTACCCTCGAGGATGTATAGTACAGATTATGTATAACTTGTATACATAATCTGAACTATATATCCTCGAGGCGAACGTGCTCTAAACCAGTGAAGTACAACAGTTGAAGAAACCAGGCCAGTATAGCTAATTTACCGGTATAGCAATCGAATAAGTTACAACCAGGATAAGTCTCCACTACTTACTATTGATACAGCTTACATTTTGTAAGGTTTCGTAGCCAAGATGTCCGACCTTTAAAGTTCTCTATAGTACTGAAACAGAGTGCTAGGTAAAATTTTTACAGAATTCGTGTAATTATGGCGGATTGCCTAGTATTTATTGCATAGTAAACAAAATATGGAAGATTTACGTTAAATTTTTTTTACCCTTTCTAATAATATGGTTGATGATTTATTTAACTTTTTCCACGGCTATTTTTACATTAGTAATTTTGCCAGTCAATCGCTAATATTTTGCCGCATAGCCTAGACGAGATGTTGTAAAAGATATCTAAGGAATATTTTCTATCTCGATTCATCACACGTGCGCGGGTAATCTAGGAATATTGAATTTTTATCCTGTCCGATGCTTAATACGGAGTGCAATCGTGAAATAGACTCACCCACATATTGTAAAATTATTTGAAGGTAATACAAGAAAATTGGATTCGCTTTATGTTACTTAAATTATACTAATCCGAGCTCATGTAATAAATAATAGATGATAATAAATATGAGTTAGTTTGTTTATTACGCTTTCCCGCGTCAAGTACTCGACTGATAATCACGAACTTTCGCGTATACGTTTTCTGGGATACAGAGAAAGACATACGGTACCTTCCATCTCGAAGAAAGTACTGTTCTCGAGCGAGCGAAACTGCGGGCAAAAGCTAGTTTCTAACAAAGTGGCAGCATTACGAACCCCGAGTTAACGAGGCAGCTATCATGATTTTAAATAACTATAATTAATCAATTTAAGAAAGCGTTGGTATCTACTTTAAATAATCTAATTACTTAACCCTGACTGTTAGATAGATTCATGAACTATTACAAACAATACAGAGAGCCATTACAAAGGACATAAAATATTCCAATCTCAATTAAAAACACTGGCGTTTTATTTGGAAAACTTAGTTTGCCTACCGGTGCCAAACGAAGTTCTTTGTGTTAACTCGTTAGCCTGTTCTTTGTTTGTATAGACGCAAATAAACAGTAAATATAAATCCAATTGTGTCTAAGTAAATCCGTGAATCCCGGATAGATAACAAACCTTTTTCCTCAAAAGAATTATCCACGAAAAGTTATGGCTCACCATGTTTTGTTTATCCTGCATTTAATTGGTAGAGAGAGAGATATATATTAAGGATTGACAAAACAAAAGAATTTCGTTCCTTATTCGAAATCTACTAATACACGCCCAAACGTAGCCTTCGTTGAAATTTAAATATAGAATCAGTTTCAACATTGCACAGATGATAATATTAATACGAAATAGCCGGCACGACGAATGTTGGTTCCTAGAAATAGCCGTTGGCAATCCCAGCTTAGTGCTAGTAGCTAAATAATAGTTTGTCCTTCATTCTAAGTAGTACTGCCTGAAACGTAGAATATAAGTCCGAGATTTAGATTTATAAACATTGACTGCATGAATGGCGTAGTGGTTTAAATGGACGCCTTGCTACCGCCACTGCGCCGAATGTTGTGGGTTCGAGTCCTACACGGGACAAAAAATTGTGTGATCCACAAATGGCTGTTACAAGCCTAGGTGCTCTTTGTGTCCGTTGTTTGAATGGTAAAGTCCTCGCGATACACGGATTATGCAGTGAGGGACTTTCCTTTAAAAAAAATGTGCTAATGATAATATTCATGTCTAATGCTAAGTATACTTCCTCCAGAGATTTCTGGAATATTTAACGCTGAGTTTATTGCTTTTATTCAACGGGTTTATTATAGGTACTAATATTTTTATGTTATATTTGATTTTCCCCACAGCTTGGCTCGCGTTATTGAAGATTTGGTCAATAAATATCTCTTCCTCGGAAACAGTATTTTTTCTGGATTAAAGATATATCCTTTTCTATATACTTGAAAAAGCGTATGCGAAATTTCATGACTATCGGTCAAGTAATTTAGGCGTGAAAGCATAACAAACAAACAAACAAACTCATATTCGCATTTATAATATTAGTCAGGATTACGGGTAAAGTGTAACCCGTCGATATAATTGAAATAAACTCGAGAAAAATGTAAAATATAGGTTAACTAGTTTTCACCCGCGGCTTCGCTCGCGTAAATGTAGGTTAGGTTAGGTTTCCAACTGTTATTTTTCTGGATGAAAGGTACCCTATGTCCTATTCTATACCCCTGACAACGTGTATGCAAAATTTCATGTTGATCAGTTGAGTAGTTAAAGCGTGAAAGCGTAACAAACAAACAAACAAACTCATTTTCGCATTTTTAATATTAGTTAGGATGTGCACGTGAAAAAACATTCTCGTAAACATAATACAATATTATACAAACAATGATAATATTAATAATAGTGAAGGAGCAATCTCTATAAATTTCAGCGCCTGGAAATAAGCGGTTGCCATCTATTACGAAGGATAGTGCTTTAATCAGTGATTGAACAACCTGTGCGTTCGAAGCTATTATTGAGTCACGTGTCTGTAACGACGCTTTAATAAGTTAAGTCATCGCGACTCCGCCTTCGGCGCTTACTAATGAAATTCCCGTCTTACTAACTTTATTACAATGGGTCAAGAGGTTAAATGGCCGATCTACCGAGCGAAGACTGGAGCGAAATGCTCTTACTGTCATGTTGCTTTTAATTATTGCTTTTAACGCTTTATTTTTTACTCTTTTATTAAGAACAGCTATTTTAAATCCACTCCTGGGAATTTATTTGTTTAATTCAATAATAGGAGAAGTAAGGAGCTTCCAGTACAATGCGTGGGCAAATAGAAATATTTATTATAACAATTCATGTCTGTATAGCTTTATCCAAGACAAAGGTTTTGGATACTATTATAATGATTTCCTTTTATATTTAGTTTATCATATATATATGGGCTATATATATTTATCATATATATAGCCCAGAGAATTAGCAAGCTGAAGTGGCAGTGGGCTGGCCATATCGCGCGAAGAACAGACAACCGCTGGGGTAAGCGTGTTCTTGAGTGGAGACCGCGACTCGGCAAACGTAGTGTAGGACGCCCTCCGACCAGGTGGGATGACGATTTGCGAAAGACTGCAGGCAGATGCTGGATGCGGCAAGCTAAAGACAGGGCGCTATGGCGCTCTTTGGGTGAGGGCTATGTCCAGCAGTGGACTATTATAGCCTGATGATGATGACGATGATGATATATAAGACAAAGGTTTTGGATACTATGATAATGATTTCCTTTTATATTTAGTTTATCATATATATATATTATTATATATTCTTTTCAACATTTAGAAATCTATACATCTATACAAATAAATAAAATTGAAGTGTCTGTTTGTAATGTCAAAATAACAGCTTTTTATCTAATACATATGACAGTATATAAGGTACCTATACGAAAACATATATTTTTTTTATTTTTGTCTGTCTGTCTCTCTGTTTGTTGCGGCTAATCTCCGAAACCGATTTGACGGGACTTTCGCTGGCAGATAGCTGATGTTATAAGGAGTAACATGGGCTACTTTGATTTGAGAAAAAGAAATAGGTTTCCGCGGAGACAAATACTTTTTAGTTAAAATCTACGCGAACGAAGTCGCAGGTAACAGCTAGTATAATAATATGTATCTTTACAGTAACAATTTTCTCATGAAACTTTATAAGAGTAAATTCCAGTAATCACTCACTGATTAATCAGTGATATTCTAAACTATTCAAAATTAGAATATTTACAACTAGAAGTTATTTTCCAAACGAATTCATTGGAAATTTCTGTTTGCCAGCATTTGGAGTTGGGCGGCTATATTGAAAACTATTTTAATTGGAAGCTCATATTTCATGAATGGCGCGAATTCTAACGAAATTTCCCAGATGATTCAATATTCTCTTTATTTCAAAAATAATTATCTAGTCAAGTGTTTGAAAACTAAAGCCGTGCTGCTTTACTGTAAAACGATCAAGCCAACAACGATCACAAGGTGATCAGTAATTTAGTACATCGTTGTGGATACATAATTGTACGCATTCGAAACATCATTCAGGTATACATCGTTTCCATAAGTTAAATATTTCACCGTAGAGATTATAAACTCAATGTTAGTACAATATTACGTCTTTTACTTTTTTAAATACAAGGTAACAAATACAGTTTTATTTTAATTTTATTGTCGGCATTGATGGCGTAGTGGTTAGTGTAACCGAGGTCGCGGGTTTGATTCCCGCACATGTCAAACATTTGTGTGCATGAACATGGATGTTTGTCTTGGTCTGGTTGTTTCTATGTATAATATGTATGTATTTACAAAAAAAAAACAAGTATGTATGTATGTTTATCCATTGTCTGGTACCCATAGTACAAGCTCTGCTTAGTTTGGGCTAGATAGTATTGTGGGTATGTGGTAGAATATTATATTATTATATTATATTATTTTAATATTATTATCCGTAGTATTTGCCAACCCCTCCGGGAAACAGGCGTGAATCTATGTATGTATGTATATATGAATATCATTTTATCATGAGACAAATTTTAATATCTACTTTTTAAATGGTCTACCTAAATGAGCTCAATCAATTAACTTTATCTGAAATTTATCAGAATGCTCATGTTAAAGTATTCAACTATAATTTTGTATAATTTCAACTAGTATGTACATATAATACACATTGAACAACATACCTCATGATATTGTACTTTGTTTATGAGAATGCTATGCACAGAAATTATAAAAACAAAACCCTTTTTATAAATCTATTTAAATTTACACTTTTCATCAACGCGGACGCTTGGTTGCCTTTCAGCTGCCATGGTTACATAAAAACTAAGTCGGTGTTCCTTCAGTGTTTTAAAATGTAGTAATTTTAAGATGGATTTTATATTTAACACTTATTCTGTGTTACCTAAATTGTTTGCAAATAAAATATATTCTATTCTCTTTCATTCTAGCTATCACTGGTATATAAAGTAGAAAGGACGCGTAACCCATTTTCAGTAGTACAAAATAAATATAACTCCATGTCTATTGTAGCAATTGTACCAGGTGCCTTAAGAGTATATTTCCTTTGAAGAACAGAAGAAAAGTTGTGTTTCCAACTTTATAATTTCTTCATATAAAACTTTGCTGGGTAATCCCTTGACGGTTAAACTGAGAAGTTCCTTGCAAATAATATGTAGGAAGGATTTTTACATTGTAGGTACATTGTTTTCTTCTACTGTTAATTATAACTTAACTTACAGTTTTCTTTTAATCATACCATTGTCTAATTTTGCTTTCCTATGCCATGTTTACACGAGTTTATATTCGGATTTTACCAGCAGTCATTTTGAAGTTATTGAGAACAACAACTCAAGTTTCACAATTTCCTCCTATTACGTAGGACTTAAAATAGCAGTATGTTAGGTTCTACATAATAGAAAGGAGCCAATGGCCGCCTATCAGGCAAAGTTCCAGCCTCCATACTCTACGATCTAGCGATTGCATGACTTGGGACTCGAATCCGAGACCTCATGAGTAGCAGACACATTTACTACCACTACATCCCCTAAATATGAGGTTATGTGAATTACGACCAGCGATAGATCCAATTTTCAAGTGTGTTTGCTTCTATGGGAACTCTTATTTTCAGACATTGCATTTATTTTCTGGGCGAGAGCCTGTCAGCCATTTGTATTCGTGAGGTGATTAGGATTTTCTTTCTAGCATGATAAGAATAGTGTCTATCAAAGCGAGGTTACCCTACTAATATTATAATGAAAGTAAGTATTTTCCATAAATTGTTAAACGACTATGAAAAAGATAAATCACGGCATACAAATGATTATGTCCTGGATCGGTCGATACGGTCCTTTTAGGCACGTAAAGCCGTGTGCGGAAACTCACAATATTTAAATCATATTAATCTAGAGAGTGGCGGCCAGACACAATAGCTTTTTAATTATGTCTGTCATTCCAATTAACAGGTTTATATTAAGTTATATAAAGTAATGTTAGCTAAGCATCGAGCATTGAGCTAGTGACCTGAGCGTAGACTATCGATGTTTTACCAACCAAGCCAGTCATGTCCCAAGTGTTTCATTAGTTGCTTGGGGCGCCATCAAAGCTAACTATAATAACAATGCATATAAGCGTACAATAATTCTACGTTCAGTAAGGACACACACAACGGTGCAGTGCAATAACACATCGTATGCACGACATCTCATCGCAATTAGATGCGATGACGCAACACAAGAAAGTTCTTTGTAGCTGGCTTTGTTCGTTGAAATATATTCCCTGATGATAAGTTTCTTACGTGTAAACATAGACTCACAACTTTAGATCCCCGAATGATATGGATGTACCTAATATTCATCCACAATTCGGGAACTATGTTTTTAACTTTTTATTTCCATGTAATAACGATAAGCCCAATTGCCGTCGAAAGTAACATCAGCCCTTTATAAAAACTGTCTCTTTGCTGGGCACGGGCTTCTTCTTAGGGTCAGCGCCGACGAACGGAGTGGCGGCGAAGAGACTAATTCAGTAACAATTTAAATTCAACCTAAAATGCTTCAGAATACGACTGTATTTGGTACAACGAAATAAAATGACCGACCTTTGAGTCGCTCGCCGTCATTTTATTTTGTTGTACCAAATACAGTCGTGACCTCACCCTTAGTGTGAGAAGGCTTAGACCATAGTCCATAACGTTAGCTAAGTGTGGGTTGGCAGACTTCACATAATATATCTTCGAAAACTCTCAGAAATCTAGGTTTCCTTATGATGTTTTCTCTTTACCGTTAAAGCGAGCGATAATTAACTATATAATAGGCACATAACTTCGAAAAGTCAGCGCGCGGCTTGGGAATGTACTCGAGATTTTTACTTGGTAGTCCGACGGTATCTGACTAGGCTATCGTTGTTTTTAATATTGCCGTCTTCTTCTCACATTTTTAGACTAACATTAATTAACATTCCGTGCAAATATTTCTTCATAACAAAAATCCCTATACCATTCGACCCAACTCAAGAATCGAACCCGGAACCCATAGCCACAGTAGTTGCATTCACCACTGCTGCTTTTTAAACGATCCTCTCTATTATTATTGTAAGCAAACATAAGCGCAAACTTATGCTGCGATATCAACAAAGGCGTCTTCTCAAAAAGTTTCGTGGGAACCTTACATGCGCACTACACTTACTTCTTTTTTTTTTGTTCAGCTAGATTAAGAAAAGAAAAATAAAGCAACAATATTGCATTCAGCTGTCATGATGTACGATAGATTAATATGAATCGTGGAAATAAACAGTAAGAAACATTTTTAGGCGTCCGTTTCTAAAAAAGTATGTCCTTAATTCAGTAATGTTCTATCCTAAAGGAGCAGGAGACGTGGCGTTCCTATTTAAGATATTCGAAAAAAAAACGTCTACGATTTTTAAGTTCGTAAATATAAATTTATGATCTCTGAGATCGTTGATCCAAACTTCATTCATTATGAAGAAGACTATAAATTACGTAAGTATTATGAAACATTTTCAATCAACTTTTAATATACTTAAGTACCCAAAAACGCTTATACAGAGGATTAATTTTCGAATGATCAAGCTAGCGTAGAATATTTCTATGAAAAGCAACATCTTGCAGTTTCAGAAATGGTTTCATGGTAAGACAATAGCGTCCTTTTTACCGAGCGGTGTTTATCGAGCAAATGATCCCCTCAGTGTATGAGGCGTTTATAGACTAGCCTTATGAAAGACAGTTACTGTTGTATCCGTCTAACTTAAGGTGGACGATAAGTTGATGAAGAAGAACCATCATGTTTTCTTGGATGTCGAGCATGGTTTTTTTTTTATAGATTTCCTAGTTAATAATATTATAAATGCAAATGTAAGTTCGATTGTTTATGAGGCTTTCACGCCTTAACCACTTGATCGATTATTTATTTATTATGAAAATTTGCATACACGTTGTCAGGAGTACAGTAAAGGGCATATGGTACCTTTTATCCTGACAAAAGTACTGTTCTCGGAGAAAATACTTTTTTTGACAAAATCTAGATTAACGCGAGCGAAACCACGAACATAATCTAATAGTCCTTATAATATAATTCCTTACCAGCAATAGCCTATGTAAATACAAGAAACTTGGAGCACTTTCCTCTAGCATATCGACATTCTTCAGTGTGAATGATTGATCGAAATAGTTATGTGATAGTTTGCTTAGAGTTCTCACGTACCAACTTGGAGTAATAACCAAGTTCATATCGGAATGTCTGAAAATGTTGGCTCACGAACAAACATGCCTCGATGTCTGACGGTCCATCGCCAATTAATTAACACAATTACCAATCTCGTGAAAGTCGCTACAAACCGGATCCTAAACAATTTTATTACAGTGTATCAATAACGTATAGATCATTTCGGTTGCAATTTAATTATTCAGGCAATTTTATATTTTTATCTATTATGCGCCTGCGGTTTCGCCTGCATAATTCCCACAGAAACGCATGCGGAGACAAAAAGTTCATCTATGTAATACGTTTAAAAAAATCTGTTTAATAGTTTACACGTGATTAAATAACAAAAATCCACTTCTAAATATCTTCACGAACTTACACATTCGTTATTTTAGAAAGTTATAATAATAATAATAGCCTTTATTTACCAATCTTTCTTACAATATAGTTACAATAATCTTATTTAATTATTTGACACCGGTACGTGAAGATTGTCTTGATGTCCAGCATAGGCCTCCCTTAGAGTTCGCCATCGAATGCGATTCTCGATTTCAAATTTAGAAAATTATAAAGGTATTATTATATACAGAGTATCCCAGAAGTAAACGTCAAGCCGGAATCAGGTAACACGCTAAGTTATAATAGCTATCAGAAAAATCTAAAAAGAAATCTAACTTACGTATTTTAAAAATGTTGCCTATTATATTCCGGCTTACCGTCGACTTCTGGGACACTCTGTATGTAGCTTTCGCTACTGTTATTTTTTGTCTTTAAGTTCTAGGTATACAGTAATAAACTAAATTAAATATAGAGTTCCAACTCACCGCACGTAAAGACCGCAAAAAGTTTAGCCGGTAAAATAATGGTACGAGCCATCTATTCCAACAATCTCTTATAGTTTTTATGTGAAAAAGGCCTCTGAATCTGTAAACAGACATTTGCTCAGGTCGTGGGGGGATTACAAAGAGTTTCGCCGACAGATGTTGCACGGGCCGTGACGCCAGTTGGCGCTGCTATCAATAATGATAAAAACACTATTACAGAATGATTTACAATTTAACTTCCACATGATTACATGCGTATTTCCATTATATTTTATTTGTTAACTTTTTGAGTGAAGTGGGCTCCGTGCGTGATATTACGTTATTCCAAGAATTATGTTTTCTGTTCGATTTAACTTTTAATATTTTAGGTATAAACATTGTCAGGAATAAAATTTAATGCCATTTATATTTTACTAACTAACTAAATAACCCGCGGTTTCACTCGCTTGGAAACAGTACTTATTTCTGAATGAAATGTACCTACACTATGTTAACTTCTGTAGCCCTGAAAACGTGTATACACATTTCATGATGATTGGTCAAATAGTTAAGGCGTCAAAGCGTAACAAACAAACTCACAGTCGTATTTATAATATTAGTTAGGATACCAGTCTAGTAACACGAGCGATATGCATATCTGAATGGATGAAACAGATATATATTTAGATAAACGTAGAGATGTAATCGTACTGTTCATATGTGAACAATATGTTTGCGTTTATAGGTTTAGCAGGATTGACCCGCAGTCTTCCAGAGAATGCGTTTCATCAACGTGGTTGTGATTGGAACTAGGTCGCTGAATCGTTTTTATTTTGTTTTGTCAATTTATTTTGCATGCGTTTGTTTAACAGAAACATTGAATAATAAATGGGACGTTGGTGTTCGGTGTATTTTATACAATTTAAGAATTTTGTTTTCTCGTATATGTTGCGTTTTATTTAAATTTGACCCGTTGTAGCTTTAAGCAATTACTGTCACATTTTTGCATCAACTGAATCAGAAATATTTGATTGCATATGAATCATTAAAAAAGAATACACCGATTCACAATGTAATATACACGTTGCGCATAACATAATTATATACAATCCAATCGTTGCAGTGACAAATACAAATAATTGTGACGTTTGTATACTCAACACACAATAATATTATTATAAATTTCGTCTCTAGAAGTAGCAATGTGTAATATTGTAATGTGTAATATTCTTACTATGATTTCATAGCAATAAGCAGAGTAGTTACTAAAGCCATTTAATTTACTTTCATTTAAATTAGGTTATGACCTAATTTAAATGAAAGTACGTGCTCTCAAGTATGCATCCATCCAAAATTTAAGTGTTGTGCACTTGTACCGACAATATGAAAATTGTGGCAATTGACATATTTTTCTATCTGTTGTTCAATCCTTCAATTATCTATATGTCTCTACATTTACTTTTTGTTTGAGATGATCTGTATACTTTCTTCTTGGTAAAGATAGTAATATCTTTCTTTTTGGCTCTATTTTCCCTTCCGTAATACTGGTAATAAATATGTCACCAATCATGTTTCCTCTTTTCATTTCTATTAGTTCCAGTATTTGTCTGTTTTCAATATTTCTTCATTAGTCACTTTTTCTGTCCATAGCACTTTCCCCAGAAATGATAAATGACATAAAATATACATCTTTCAGCGTATATTATATACCCTTCATTTTCTCAATATCATAATACGATGGGGCAAGTATACAGCCCAAAGACCTTTGTTGAAGATGTATTTATTATACCTTGATTGAAACTCTCGGCGATGATTCCAGTGATTAGTTGAAACATTGTATTGTACGCTGGACTGTATTGAACTGTATTTTTGTTTACGAACGTATTCTCTCGAAGTTTGTTTGTTCGATACCGTTTATAACTGACACTGAATTGCTGCGTCCGTATTGTATTCATTCCTTTTATTTTCGGATTGTATAGTCCAACTGTTAACTGAAAAAAATAAATATTTTAACCTTTGCCACAAGTTCATTGTTTCCAGAACAAAATCTATTTTGTATACACAATAATAACAGTCATGAAGGGAGCTTACCTGAAACAACTTTTACACAGCGCCACCCGCCTATAGTATAATGGAACCAGTTTCTCATTTTAAATTTAGCATGAGCTAAGGAAGTATCCTATAAATATTATATTTTAAGGCGATGAAGTTAATTAGTTCATGAAGTATTTTATAAGATCTCTGTTAATGTATTTTGTTGAAGTTAGCATAGTACTTAAAGATACACTTAGGACCTATTCCGTAGAGAACTTTACATGTTCTTACGTTAAACTTACTAATATTAGGAAAATGAAGGATTCAGACCTAAATCGAAACGGCTGATAATCGACGTTCTAGTAAATTAAAGGATAAAACTAGTTCTGTTATGATAATGAAAAGGAATATAATAATATATATAATATACCTATTTGCTGCAGTAATGTTATTGTTCCTTTTTACTTTACTTTTTGCTAACCATATTTGTAAGTGTACTGTTGCAAATAAACGTATTTTCTTTCTTTTCTTTCTTCATATAATAATAATATAATATTCTATCACATACACACAACACCATCTAGCCCAAACTAAGCAGAGCTTGTACTATGGATACTAGACAATGGATAAACATACATATATAATTTTTTTTTTGTTAATACATACATATTATACAAAGAAACACCCAGACCAAGACAAACATCCATGTTCATGCACACAAATGTTTGACTTGTGCGGGAATCGAACCCGCGACCTCAGGCGTGGCAGGCGGTTACACTAACCACTACGCCATCGAGGCCGACGATAATCGGCGTAAGCCAATGATAAGGACTCCTAAACGACAGGTCGGGGGTTTAAATCCCAATCATTTCACTACCGGCGTTAACCAACTACTAATGCAAGAATTGTAGCTTATCTCTACAGGCTAACAAGAATACCAATAATATGTAATTCAAATTGCTGGAAATCATAAATCAAAATCATTAATTAATAATAGTGCACATGTCGCGGTTAGGTGGCCTGCCTCATTTTTGATTAAAACTTTCGTAAAGAGGCCCTTCTTAACGTTGGACCTATGTTCCTGTGTCCAAAAATACCCGTGGAAAGAAAAGCAGTGATTTCTTTTGTCTGATTCAATGGTGATCATAGGAAACACCAAGTTTTCACACTCCCGTGGAAAGCTAAACTGTCTTGAGACCCACAACGAATTTAATTTGAAATATATAGTAGGATCTGCAATTGGAAAAATAATTCCACTTCCTCCCTTATCAAAGCGGGACACGATTTAAAAATATTTATTAATACTAGAAAATAATTGTGAGATAAATAAATGTGATTCCAGTTATTTGTATAGGGGAAAACTACTACTTGACCAAAGATCCGCGGCAACAACTCTAGAAGTGAAAATTAACATAACATTAAATAATTTACAAATTTACATAACATTATGTTATTTTTATTTTGGCAAAGACTGCCATTTCACGAACTAAACATGGTCCTACTATTCAAATATAATAATTATATTATACATTCAAATATGCCTCATTATGTAATATAGTAAACTAAACTGCTACAGTTTACAGTCAGAAATTCGTTGAATGGTTAAACTAACCGTTAGCTGGCATTCAAATAATTAATGCATAATTTGGTGTCAAAACGCGTTCAAATGTCCATATATATTTGCATATACTGCGCATGTTTACACATTTCAATAGCGTTTAGATTGTAAAATCATGTAAAATATGAAGCAGTAATGTTATATCGCTTTACGTCTGATGTCGATGTATAAATCGAAATTAAAACACTTACTGTGGATTTTGATTTTAATTATGGTTATTGTTATTGAAAAGCTCATGGAAACATACTTGTAAGTACATGTATGTTACAGAAAAGTTAAGCAGAGGCGAACTACGTTCACATTACGCCAGTTATTGTTTTGAGCACAGGTCGAAACTCTGTGCTGTTACTCAATAATTCTTAACAAAAGATCCCTATAGCACAAATTATCTTTGTCACACCCAGAAAGTGGATCTAAGATGTACACAAAAGTCACATTCTCTTATGCTGCAGACAGTTGAACGATAGGGAAAGTAAAATTATTAATATTATGAAATAAGTATAGTAGCGCTATTGAATGCGACCAGTGTGCGTGAGATCTCGGATTCAATTCTTGTCTCGACCAACGTGTCTTTCAGTTTTCTGTCAAGAAATTATTCTAATCAGCACGGAGTCTGGACCTGAACACTAAACAGCAATAGAATGGCCTATTATTACGTGGAACGTCAAACCAGAGCTAGCGAAATGTTGCTGAACCTACGTATGTAGTTTAAAAACTTTGATTTAAAATAAACCAAACCAAAACTCATATTCTTAATAGAATGCGCTATAAATTATCAGCAATTTAAAATACGTACTAGCCAACACAAATCACATACACACAACACCATTTAGCCCAAACTAAGCAGAGCTTGTACTATGTGTACTAGACAATGGATTAACATACATATATTATATACTTCTTTTTTGTAAATTCATACATATTATACATAGAAACACCCAGACCAAAACAAACATCTATGTCCATGCACACAAATGTTTAAAACTAACCACTACGCCATCGAGACCGCCCAAAAAAAAGCCTGAGCTATAACACGAAGTTCGCAGTAGAATATAGTAGATAAGAAAACATAAAAATACCCCTGCCCCTTACACTGCGGTGTTTATACAAAGTCTAAGCCGTTTCAAGCAAAAATTATAAGTAAACACAATTTGTTTTTAATTAACCGCGCATAGTTTAAGCGCCATTTCTAGACGGTGACTATATCTATGGAAAATTAACTTTAAAAAGTTTTAATAATAAGTAGGGTTGCATACAGCTAAAACATTACAAGAGTTAACTTGTTGGCATTTTTGTGTTTAGCCTCTTAATTTGTACAAAATTCTGCGGGTTACCTTACATAATCCTAACTAACATTATAAATGCGAATGTGAGTTTGTTTTTTCCGCTTTCACGGTACTCGACCGATCATCATGGAAGTTTGCATACACGGCGTTAGGGAAACAGAAAAAGTCATAGGGTACCTTTTATCCAAAAAAAGTACCATTACTAACCTAACCTAAACGACATTTACGCAAGCGAAGCCGCGGGCAAAATCTAGTGTATTATATTCTTTGTTATTAAGTAACATTGTAAAGTATGTAGACCTTATGTAGTTTATAAAGTCAAATGGAATGTCATGCATTTATTATGACCAGATTATCTACACAGATAGCTCATAATAAATTCATGACATTTTCAGAGGTATAAGATACTGGCCATTACACAATTGCCAGTATCCTACATCGTCTTTATCATTAGGTAAAATAAAATAATCATATACTTACTAGAGGGTGTGAGCAGCGATAGCTCAGTGGGGTGACCAACAGACTGCAATGCAGAGGGTCTCGGGTTCGAACCCACGTCGCGAACCTCTGACTTTCGGAAGTTATATGACTTTTCGAAATTATGTGCGTATTGATTGACAATTATCGCCTGCTCCGTGCCTCGGAAAGCACGTTAAGCCGTTGGCCCCGGCTGCCATGAACATCTATAGCAGTCGTTATAGGGAGAGTGTCCACACAAAAGATCCCATTGGATCGAAGTGTCGCCGGTCTGCACTGACTGGCCCCCACATAAGATAAGATAAGATACTAAAGGCTGTAGTAGAGAGTAATTCAGTATAGTAAAGTTTGGCAGTCGGGCTAGCTATGTAGCGTCGGTCTAAGGTCGCTGCTTGTGCTACACCTGTCTTGTGTGTATAGTAAATAAGTAATCCTAACTAATATTATAAATGCGAAAATAAGTTTGTTTGTTTGTTACGCTTTCACACCTTAACTACTCAACGGATCAACATGAAATTTTGCAAACATGTTGTCAGGGGTACAGAATAGGACATAGGGTATCTTTTATCCAGAAAAAATAACTGTTGCAAACCTAACCTTACCTAACCTACATTTACGCGAGCGAAGCCGCGGGTGAAAACTAGTTTATCATAATATTTTTACTTAATTGATTACTGAGATATTTAGTTTTAAGTGGTGTTAAATATTAAGTGTAGTGATTATACTGTCTGGGCATTATATATAAATAAATATTATATATCTTCCGCTTTGACGGGACTTTTTCTGACAGATGGCATAAGGAGTAACTTAGGCTACTTATATTTTAGAAAAAAATCTCTGCGAACTGAATAAACTATTTTAATTACCCACGCGGTTGAAGTTGCGGTTAGCTAGTTAATAAAAAAATATGTGTGTGAATGTTTTTGTCGGTTATTTACGCAGTAGCGTAACTTACAGACAACGCCGATAACGCTGTCTGTTAACAGTTTCAGATTGAAAAGTGACATAGTCTACATCTTATCCTAGCAAAGTGCACATTTTCTGACTGATACTTCCTTAAAACCAATAAGAGAGAAGTGACGTGTAAAAACCAGTTGTAATTTTGTCTATTAAGCACATTGCTAGGTATCGTGTTGATGCAAATAATTTTCTACCAGAAAAATTCAGTAACATTTAGCTAGACACGAGAATCATACTCGAGACTTCTCGAACGCTCGCTAACACAATCGTAAATTTATTCAACAGGGACAAAGAGAAATTCTTATTCAAATTGTTTATTTAAAAGCTGTCAGTATACAGCTGAGTTTATTAAGTAAGTCTGCGCTCACGTTAATGTAGATTTTGTCAAAAAAAGTATTTTTCTCGGGAATAGTACTTTTGTCAGGATAAAAGGTACCATTTGCCTTTTCTTGTACTCCTGACAACGTGTATGTGAAATTGCATGATGATCGATCGAGCAGTTAACGACTAAAAGTTTAACAAACAAACAAACTCACATTCGCATTTATTTTCTGAATGATCAATAACCTTTACGATGAAATACAAAAAACGACATAAGGTACCTCTATGCCGTTCTGTACCCTTGTACAGAAAAGGACATAGGGTATCTTTCATCCAGGAAAAAAAGTGTTTCAGGAACATAGAAATTAATTGATGAAGCTTAGAGCAACGGGAGCGAAGTCGCTGGCAACCTCTAGTTTATAATATTAGTTCGGATAGAAATCCCGATGCTCAGACACTTAGTTCACTCAAACAGTACAGCATATAAAGCATACATCCCGGTGTATTGTGTGGATACAAAGCCTGCACCGATATGGATTGTTTCCACTGCGTTAACGTTTCATCTCGTTTGATAGTGATCTGTGAGTTTCCAACCTTAGGACTCTTACACATAAACAAATTTACAGAAGATAATGGATATATCCATTTCTATCAATTATAAATTGTGCATCGTTTCATGCGACGTCGTATCGTGGGAATCGTATTGCTAGGTTGTCCTATTCAGCATTTATAAAAAAACACAGTACTGAATAAAAATACAGTTATAATTATTTGTATAGCGCGACAGCCCTAGTAAGGGGCCGAGTGGACCCGGAGTTATTGTTATTTCTAGCTCTGCTGAAGCCGACATGCAAGATGCAGGTCCATAGCTGAGGAGCAGTTTTACTTGAAAATAACCAACTGAACTGGTATAGACAAAGTACGGGTATTTATAGTCCAATTATTGCTGATTTTCAATATTACATTGACAACAATTGGCTAAAACTACAATTTATTAAGGTGAATAGGGATGTAACATTACGTAAAAACTCACGATACGACATCGCAACGTGCCACGCTGCACGGCATAAAGACGTTGTCGATATAGAGTCACAGTTAATCTTGAAAAATGAACCGCACTACACCTAACCTCTCCTCCTACTGGTATTAAGAAGACGATTAAAGAAGAAACAAATGCACAGAAGATACTGAATACATTCATTTCTTTCAATTATAAATTTTGCGTCGTGGCACGTTGCTCGACGTTGATTTCTACAATACGACGTCACATCACGATTCATAATTGAACGAAATGGATGTGTATCTTTTTCTTCCTCTTTGTTAATGTGTAAGAGCCCTTAGCTGTAACATGGTCAAAGATATATGGACGGAATAATAACAGTGCGGATTGAATTGTTACATTGTCCTGTCAATGGCTGTAACATATTCTAACTATGCACCGCTAGTCAGGTGTTTGAATATGTTGTTGAATAGTTTCGGCTTTAAACCGATCAGTTTCTGGCTCTAAATCTAATATGCGATGGAATCTTGATCGTCAGTGGTTTAATAGTGTAGTCTAATATTGTAGGAGTATATATAAGTGTATTATTCAGGTAATATATACTATTTACTACCATTATATATAGATAGATAGTAGTATAGTTAGATACTATTATAGAATAGACTGCTGTGGTGACGTAGCGGTAGTAATTGCGACTTGCGAGGTTACTGCGATAGAGGTCTTGAGTTAGATTCCTGGATCAAACAAAGTGTCATTATGCTTTTCTCTAAAGAAATTTACAGTTCGGTGGCGTACGGGTAGTAAATGCGACTGCTGCGCTTGAAGTTTCGGGTTCGCTTCTTGGATCAGGCATCACATTATTTTGATTTTCCGTCAAAAGATTTACCGTAACAGCATGAAATTCGGAACTGTGCCTCACGTCATATAACAAAGGACCTAAAACCATAGCCTGTGAAACGTGGGTCTAATATATCTCTGTCCACCCCTTTTGGAATATAGACGTGGGAAATGTATAGATAGCTATGATATTTATATACGAAGATTGTGTTTCTTTGTCCTTTCTTAGTAAGTACATTTTTCACGTTGAAATGGAATTCCATTTCACGATTAGAAAGTTATCCGTTTCAACGTCCCCTATTCCAGATGAGATAAGTGAGAAACCAGACAGTGTCATACCCAGAAATCTTTATTTCTGAAAGTAATATAAAAATAAAAATGATGATGCTAGAAAATTCTCAGCAGCGTCACGGAGTCTTAAAATGGGTCCGATAAACAGCATAAAGTCAGTGGTTTATTACGTAAGAATTAAATACAATAGCTGGCGATATGTGGGTTTAATACACGTTTAACTCTTCTTGGTCGTAAACAGGCGTGAGTTTATTACTAGCTTGTGACCGTGGCTTCGTTTGCTCCAGAACAGTACTGTTTTCTAGATGGAAAATACCCTGTGTCCATTGCCGTAATCCTGATAACATATATGCGAAATTTCGTGTTTCAGTTAGGTTGTTATAAAATGGTAGAGATAAAAAAACAAATGTAATATTCAAATATTCATTGAAATTAAACTACTATATACGGATTTTATCGCGTTGTTTATTTGACATATCACATACAATCCGTATATAGTAGTTTAATTTCAATGAATAACATTCGCGTAAACAGAAGACAATATTATGTAAATGTAATGTTGTTTTTATGCAGTAGCTTCAAATTTGGAATATTTCATTCAAAGGTCAAACATATAAAATATATGTTGCGTCTTTAAGTACTACAAAGACAACATTTTAATGTTTTATTATATTAAAATAGTCTGTTGCAGTGTATATTCTAGTCTAGGTGGTTTCGTTCCAGCGTTGATGGATCAGCCAGCTAGTCTAGATCTTTAAGATATGTTACATGAAAACCATCTATCATTTAGTTTTGCCGGCGAAACTCGAATGTTAGCACGTTTTAAGTTGGCTAGCAGCATTTACTACTAGTCACCTATTTCTAAAACACGTGAGACGCTATCATAGATTAGTATGGAAAAAGTTAAACCCACGGGCGATCCTTTACATGTAATCATCAACATACATTTAAATTTAGTTAACTATATTTACAGTATTAAAACTAACCTACTTTATACGGATTTTATTAGTTCGTTTTAAAATAATATTATAACAGTATTCTTTAAATAAACAACGCGATAAAACCCGTATAAAGTAGTTTAATTTTAATGTACAGTATTTGTGTAAACGTTAGACAATCCTAATTAATATTATAATTGCGAATGTGAGTTTGTTTGTTTGTTACGCTTTCACATCTTACCTACAAGACCGATCACCGTAAAATTTCGTACACACGTTGTTAGGGATGCCTATATAAAAGGACATAGGGTACCTTTCATCCAGACAAAGTAGTGTTCCCGAGGAATAGAAAATTGACATAACTTACGTCTACGCAAGCAAAGCCGTCAAGGCTTTGCTTGCGTAGACGTAAGTTATGTAAATTTTCTAAAATCTAGTATTATAAATAATACAGTATTCACATAACTCTCCTTAAACGGTACCACACCTTAATGTAAGACATTGTGTACGTATATCTAATTGTACTTCATCATTGATGATTGTTTATTAACAAAACTTTGTGCAACATTTTTCATCTCTACACAGTCTGTTATTAAATTTAACGACAAGATTAAAAAATAATATTGCCTTTCGCGAAAAGCTTAATGATGGAATTTTATGGAATTCTCCTCGGATATTAATTAAATTCTCGTTTAATTTGTGAAACTCGCGACTGTATCAAGAAGTCGTATTACAAAATCATTAATTTGCTATTTCATATAAACATATTTGTGTATATTGGTGGAATTTATTGTATTTGCAATAGATACAATAAATCAACAACCGATATCCGTCATAATAAAACAATTTATTTGGACACAAGGAAAAATAAAGAAGATTCAATCTACCTAAAAGACATTTTTACTATTATATAACTTGTTGTAGAACTGCCTATCCTATCAGATACTTGATGACTTTTTAAAGTCGTAGATAGTAAGGATTAGCAAGAAAAGCAGTATGTGAATTTTAATTGCAGTAGTAGACTTGAACCTCTCTGTACATTATAGGGTATCTTGAAACATCAATGCCTGATTTGCACTTATAGCGCTGGTATATGTGATCGGGTAGCCACTGTCCTTGCGCCTAGTAATGCGGGTTCGAGCCCTAGAATTGTCTATACATAGGAATCGTTTTGAATCTGAGTGTCCTCACAGTTGTTATGTCTAGAACAAGAGATGTCATTTTATAAGAAAGAATAACAAAATAAAAGTAGTTTTGTTTTAAGATTAGATTATATTTCGTGAAACTTAAATATTCCCAGCGCTTGGAAAGAGTCTTGCACATTCAATGTTTAAACAAGGGCAACTAGAGGTCAGGTGTATAATACATCGTCTGCACGGATGGCGTAGCGGCAAGCGGTAGCCTCGCCGCTACCGCTACGTCAAGTGCTGTAGATTCGAGTGCTACACGAGCGAATACTTTGTGTGATACACAAATAACTGGTGTAAGTACATATTTAGACCAGTTATCAATACACACATGTATACTGAGTAATTGTATGTTAGTAAAACTCCCGGCGAAACAGGGCTTCATCCCAAAAGCGTAAGATAACTTTTTAAACAAAGAAGAAACATAATGGCGGCAGCAACCTTAAAAATGTTGTAGTAAATACAAAAGCCGCTGTCCTAATCTTTATATATACAATTCTTCTGTACGTGTGTTGACAGTGAACTCCTCATAAACGGTTGGACCGATTCAAAAGAAACTTTTTGTGTGTGTTCAAGTGGATTCGAGGATGGTTTAGATATGTTTTTTTTTTCTCTTTTGTACAAGACAACGTCTGTCGGGACAGCTAGTAACATATAAACCTTTTTAGTTTCATAAATAAAATGTACACGTAACTTGGCGCTTACAAATACAGGTATCGGTTTAGTGTTGAGACAGGCGGTCCATAATTCATTGGCTATGTTTTCATTGAATCCAATGTATTGAATATCGAGTTTAAGCTTAGGTTTATATATATATAATGTGTTATTAAAGCAGAAACTGTTTTAATTTTTATACTGCCCTCATATATGAATAAAATAATTTAGCCAAGGTTTTCTATATAAAGTAATCAAAATATTTTCGGCAATAATAAGATTTATATTTTCTAGATAGTTTATTGTATATTTGAGCTGTTTTTGTTGTTTAATTGTGAACACTTTTTTTTAATTTAAATACTTGTCTAATTCGCCAATTTATATATGAATTGTTTTACTTATTTAATATACTGACTGCACGGATGGCGTAGTGGTTTAAGCGGTCGTCTCACCACCGCCACCGCGCCGAGTGTTATGGGTTCGATCCTCACACGAGACAAAAATTTGTGTGATCCACAACAAGTTGTTCCGAGTCTGGGCATTCTTTGTGTCGTTGTTTGAATGTTTATAAAGTCTCCTGTGACACAGGAATAATTCCTAGCGTGGAAATTGTCAAAAAAAAAGAAAATATTGTATTTATAATTATTGTGCTGGTAGTGAATATACTGCGGGCGAGGACTCAAGTTCGATTTGTATACCGGAGAAGTCGCCATTAGAATTTTCTCTTAAAAAATTATCTTTCTCACGGAGTTTGGACATGTGCGAATGAGTCTGTTAACTGTGATACTGAATCTGGCTTTAGTATATAATCTTCCTAATACTACATCTCCTGGCCAATCTCGTATAAATTGTCCTTCACGTTTTACGACAATTAATACGGAGATCAGTATTAATTGTCATAATCAACGAATAACGACCGTCTGGTCATTGCCATTATTTTCAGCATAATTAATCTGGTATATTATCTTCATGAGTATAATTAATATTAATTATGTTTATGGTTAACAGTATATCTTTGTATGAACATTACGTGACGTCATTAAGCCAGCCACAGGGTAGACGTGTATTTGACTCAGATATAGCCCGTAAAGTTTACGTTCCTAATAAGAGAAGACTTGCTATCTATAGAGCATTGACATTGAGCTTTACTGAGCAAGACAACTCCCGCACAGAAATCATCTACGAAGGGATCCTTTCCACACAGGAAGACGCTAGGAATTATACCTATAATTCCTGTGTCGCTGGTATCTTTACAAACATTCAAACAATGGACCTAAAGAACACTTAGGTTCGAAATAACTATTTGTAGATTACAAATTTTTTTATCCCGCCGTATGGGGATTAAGCCCTTATTATAACAACTCTCAGCGCAGTATCACTGACGAAGGTACCACTTAAACCTAGTGTAGAAGTAGGTGCCAAAGAATGCACGAATCACTTAAACGTTATTCGTGCATTCTTTTGCACCTGTTTCTAAAATAATTCTGTCTAAAAAATCCAATACTGAAATCCTAAGATATACCAATGTATCTACATTATATACATTGGTCTTGTTACAAATAATATTACTGTTTATTCGGATGTTGATATTCGCGATAATTTATTTCATTTTCCTCTGTCAAATCTCATTATAACTCACGCGATGTAGTTGCTAATACAAAAGTGTCATGGCAGCATGTGTTTACTTCCAATATTAGTTTCTGTTAGTTTTATAGCTCAGAGCTTAACGTGTTTGTGAACGTAAAGGCCATTTCGATTTAAATTTTATGTGATGTGGGGACGATATTGGTACGAAGTGAATATGTTAAAAAACTGGCGTTCATTGAACCAGTCGTTTGAACGTAAATATTTATAGAATATTACAAAGGGATTGCATAATAACTAGTCTTTTTAATGTAGTAGAGACATAGTTGATTTGATTTCTAAATTCAAAATTACCTTTTTACAAATGGTAACACCTCACTATTCTTGTGGAATAAGTTTGAGCTTATATTTCCGAGCGATCGTGAGAGTTTGGTTCCTAAGTAAGACAAAGTGAGGCTTTCCTGATAGATAATTCTTAGTAGCAGCATAGAGCGTGAAGTGTGCTCGGCAGACCGTAATAAGCTCTCCCTCTATAACTTTGTACCTATAAGCCTGGCTGGCGAAATGTAAATACAAAGTGCAAAGCATGAGTCTATGTATGTATATTTAACGCTTATTTAGATTAAACATAATATACATTTTTGTTATATAAATATACATTTTTCTCATAACGACTTGGTTGATGATAATGATTTAGTGTGAGCATTGGTGCCTTACTAATAGTGACCGTTTGGTTTTTATTATCAGTGTTATCGGTTTTTCTTAAAGAAAATACATAGTAGCAACGCGAAAACTGGAACAAGATTTAATATAATGCCGTTAGTCCATGATTTAACACTTATCAGTATAACATAGTTGATAAGAAGATCAAAGTGACCTAATGATAATTCTGGAAGTAAAACGTCTGGATCTTGCAGGTTGTTTAAAAAAGGTTTATTTAACTACTAAGCACAGTAAAATAATCTACATTAATATTTTGAGGGCACCGGCGTTTTAACCATCCCACTTTTCTTCTTCTTTAAATGTCAGCATTTGGGTAGCACCGAATGTCCCCGGGATTATAGGGCAATTTCGTACCGCTTTTCACGTTTGTGGTTTACAGTAGACAATGGCTTGGTTGTATTTTTCTTGACATTCTGTTTGCAATAGTAAATAAGCGGCCATGTCCAGCAGCAGTCACTGATCATTATCAGGCAGGCCACAAGCTTGCATGCAACCAATAGTAATAAAAATAATTAATGTCAAGACTGGGTTACTTTCAGTATCTATCTTCACGTGAAAATTCATTTGAAACTTTCTAATTTACCTAAATGCGACATAGGAGCGAACATTTAAACGAAAGTAAAATTCTCAGATCGTTTAACAACTCATAATGTGTATAAGTACGCTGTACGCCTACTTTAAATATACCTAAGTAATTTGGTGCATTACATTATCATTTTAGTTCGTTTCCTCGGGTGCTAAAGTCGGCAGTCTAACCAACTTGCTTATGTCTATTTACTTTCATTCCTAAGTTTAATTTTATGAAAGGAAAAGGTAAATTTACTTTAACGGAATGAAAACTTCTGTAATTAATTTCTTAATAAAATATCTATTAACTATTACTTAACGGCAAGATCCAATTATAAAATTTTTGTTTGGATATCAGTTTCGTAACAAAGCGTCTAATATAAAATTCGTATCGGATATGTAATAAACAAGGAACTGAGGAAATAATACGCATTGCCGACCATAAATCAAGTAACATGTTTTCTTTTTTTGTGAGTACGCAAAGGCACACTTACTAGAATGCCAACATATCATTCAATAAAGTTTTTTGGGGATCTTGACGCTATCGTGATATATCTACATTAATGCGTCAATCTGTACGCTGCTCGGCAAATAAAAAAGTTTTCAAATTTATCCTTGTCTGTTACGCCATATTTTAGTTATGCACACGAATGTTATACAAACACAAAGTAATTATTACCAAGTTGAATTTTCATTTCAGTTTTATGTTTACAATAATGTTTAATGATAATGTTTAAGCAGCGATAGCTCAGTGGGGAGACCAACAGACTGCAATGCAGAGGGTCTCGAGTTGGAACCCACGTCGCGCATCTTTGACTTTCGCAAGTTATATGACTTTTCGAAATTATGTGTGTATTGATTGACAATTATCGCCTGCTCCGTGCCTCGGAGAGCACGTCAAGCCGTTGGTCCCGGCTGTCATGAACATCTATGGCAGTCGTTATTGGGAAGTCAGTGCCCTCAAATATCCTGACACTGGTCTAGCCATAGGGTATCGTTAGCCTTCGGGTTGCGGAGGTCAGATGGCAGTCGCTCCGTGTAAAAACTGATATCCAGTCAAATCCGGTTAGACTAGAAAGCCGACCCCAAGTGACTTGGGAATAATAAAGGCTAGGGAGAAGAAGAAGAATGTTTAATGATAATATTATTGCAATACAAGGCACTGTACACTAAGTGTAGAGCTTTAATGATCAGCTTATAACAAAAAAAATAGGCTTTGTTTATTGTTTAAACAAAAATAAGTATAAAAATGCAGCAAATATTTATTTAACATACAATTGTAGTAATGTGGAAATTAATATTAAATTAAAACAGAATTATCGATATTTAATTAGATAGTTATTTTAAAACAATATATATTATTTTCACTTAATGTTTATATTTGCGTCAGATTAAACTAGAGAGATGATTTAATTTAATCGACTATTGATGCGGTTTATTTCATTTTGATAACCTGTATGTATGAGAACTCTGATAACCGGTGTCAAAATTGTTACTATAAGTCTAAGCTTATTACTTAAGCAATCCGATTACTTGAATAAAGCATCAAAGCGATATATAATTTTCAATCAATATTGTTTTATTTCGTATTTGCGATATATATTTTGATTTGTTATAAGGGGCTTGCATTATTCATGAGATCCGCTGCAAGATCCCTAAATACAGCCATGTCGAGCCTTCCCGTTACATAGCTAAGCGGGTGAAGGTCTAAGAAAAGTTACACAACCCTTAATACATCCTTTTTAGTTATAAATCTATGCATAGGGTGAAATCGTAAATAAGCTTTTTATCCCGTTGTCTGACCATATGTGCATGATAATCTTCATAATAGCTGTACAAATTTGGATACAGTATTTTAGGCATGGATGGATATAAGTATAAGTTTATAATTTTATTATTTTGATACCTAAGGGTACCATGTCAATTCCATAATGCAATAGCATAGCACATGTTTGCCTAAAAAAGGCGTATTGATTATATCATGCGCCGGTTGCTGTGGTACATATTTCAATAATAGTTCAGCGTCTGGGCTTACTTATATTTTTTTAAAAGACTACTCCCACTCTGTGAATTGTTGCTGTTTCGTGAGGGACTACAAATTTTGGAACAACAGACACAAAGAACAGAACCCAGACTTGAAACAATTATTTGTGGATCACTCAAATGTCTGTTCTGTGTGGGATTCGAACACACAACATTTGGCGTGACAGCAGTCAAGAGGCGACCGCTAAAACCACTTTGCCATCAGTGCAGTTTCTTGTAGGGTGTTCTGTGTCTGTTTTTTAAATGTTTATAAAGTCCCCTTATAACTTCCTTCGTCACATAGATATAACATTTAGTGCAGAGTATAAAAATATATGCTTTATTTAACACCATTGATAGCAAATCCAAACGTAGCGCCTATCGACAAAAACTCTCAATGAAAGATACTGTGCCCGCAAGGGAATTGAGAGGTGAAGAAACTTTCTCACTTAAATATTTGTAAAGCCGTAGGCATGAGACGTAAACACAAAAGAGACTTACGTTAACATAAGTTATTTATTTGTTTGTTTGTTACGCCGTACGTCTCGGTAGCATTTGTTCCAGTAAGATTTAATTTATTGCCGTATAAATAAATATGACTGAGAATGTTATCTATCTGTCTAGGGATTTCTGTATTTGTTTAATATTAAATGTGATTATACAAAAAACATTATTATCTTGACGCATTAAACTTCATCAAGTATGCCTGAACATGACTTAGAAAAAATATTGTTCACTTAAAACTTACCAAGGTCTTGCAAATATTGCATTAAAAAAGGAAAGTATAACGTATTATTTAACGCTTAACCAAAAGTATCTCAAGGATTTGGGTTAAGGACCATGGCCTTACCTTGTTTTAATATTTTATATTATTTATAATTTAATTAAAATTTATAATTAATATTATTATTTAGCTTTAAACATAAATCATGTAGATATATTTATTGACATGGTCGTAGTTATTGAGATTTCTTAAAATTAGTCAATATATCGATGTCCAAACACAATTAATAAAGTAGTGTGTTTGGATATCGATAGAAGAATTAATATTTTTACTAGCAACACCGATTATTTTATGTAAAGCCGATTATTTTATGTATTTCATGTAAAGTAACACATAAAAAATATGTCGCCTCGTAATAGCTAGTGAGAACGATTGATAATATATTTAGGTACAAGAGAAAAGACATTATACGGTAATACCGCAATACGCTTCGACAATATCGATACTACGCGTTCGCCGCAGTTGCACGGATTACAACGCTTTCGGACCAGTCTACGGCAATCCTAACAAGGATGCTAAACTACAATGACCAACGTTATAAACGAGGAGCAAAAAGGTAAAGAATCCCATTTATATTAGCCACTGAGCCGTCTTTTTTTAAATAGAAAGCTTTGAGTAATGCAAACTTCAGCTGTGGTAGAGAAAAGAGCGCTCTTAAAACTCGAAAGTTTATATTACAACTTAACCTATCCGACCTGTATAAAGGTTTGAAACTTATCCAATAAGACCCTACAAGTTGCAACCCCCGTCTTATACTTTCTCGTTTTATTTAAGAAATGGTCAGAAAATCGACGGCTAAGCTGTTTTAGGGCCATCGCGGCATCGGCTATCCGGTGGAAACTATAAATTTTGATGTGCTACATTTTTTAAAGCTTTTAGTGTAGCGAATGATAGGAAAGTTTGATGGTTTCGAATGACAGAGCATTTCGTTATCAATATCATTATTTTTTATGAACTTTATGTTGTTTTGTTGACTCAGAATATGATTGTATACAAAAAGCATTATAATATCTTGAAATTAATCGAGCGTACATTGAACTAAAAAGCTTAAACCGACCTACGTAAATGTTTTTAAATGGGATATAATTTATTATCCTCGCTTCTGGGCGCCATTTATGCAGAGATTTTTTTAAATGTATGATTAATGAGACCAAGTGTGCGGTATACAACCATTAAATACAATAGTTATAAAAGTATTTCGTAGAAAAACATTAAGTAGCTAATTTTATTTGAATTATTGTGAGTCTATTTTTAAATTGAATTATTATATTAAACATAATTATGATGATAAAATAATAAAATCTAATATAATATTAAAATCATAAATATTAAAATAAAAGTAATACAATAATAAAAATATGATTCAAATTCGTAGTAGTATAAATCTTTCGGATTACTTATATATAGATTTAGACTAATATAAAGAGTTCGAGACATTACCCAATTCTAGTAATATTTGGAAATCCAAGACTCCGAAAAAACATCTATGAAATACGAGTTCTAGTTGCCAGTTTAAAATATTCATACCATAAAAAATCACGCATGATATATTGCATTTTTTTAATAATCTATTGTTTTATAATTAATCTATAGCACCACATATATATGACGGTCTCGATGGCGTAGTGGTTAGTGTAACCGACTGTCACGCTTAAGGTCGCGGGTTCGATTTCCGCACAAGTCAAACATTTGCATTTGCATGAACATGGATGTTTGTCTTGGTCTGGATGTTTCTAAGTAAAAAAGTATATAATAATATGTATGTTTATCCATTGTCTAGTACCTACCCATAGTACAAGCTCTGCTTAGTTTGGTGTAGATGGTGTTGTGTGTATGTTAAAGAATATTATTAGTATATGGGATTCAAACATAGCATTGCATAATTGTCATTAAAAAAATAAATATATTGTGTGAATAATATTATGTCCTTATTCGGTCACAGAAGCGTAGACACTACTTGCCACACGATTTCACGACGAATTTTTATTTAAAAGTTATAATTTTCCATACGTTCTTTTATTATTTCCTCGCCCAAAGGGTAATATTTTTTTAATAATATGTACATACTGTAAAAAAATTATCTCATCTCTTCCTTTATAAAAGAGTTTCTTTGAAATTGTATGTCAAAATAAACGGGTTTAGGTTGTCTGTTATCTGACAATCTATCAGGGTAAGTTATTTGTTTTCATAATATTTATCTTCAACGAGGTTTAACTACTTATGATTTATATTTGCTTAAAACAATGTTAGGTCTCGTGTATATAGCGCAATCATACAGTTCGCTAAGTAATAAGCCGTATCTTATTAGAAGTCCAGCAATGTTTTGAAGCTTGTTAATGAAAGCAATAATGATAATGAATTACACTACGCTTACACGTACAACATTCCGGGAATCGTTACTCAAATAATACAAGAAAATATAGAGATGTTGAATTAATATAAGTACTTACCGACAACAGACGTTCCCGTCTACCAAAACGATGAAAATATATGAATATACGTATGTGGGTAGATTCTCATAAATTACGTAATTAGTCACGAAAGGACTGCGTCCACGGAGCTGTCGAATACCAAGAAGTTCTTAACAGAGAAGGTCCAGTTGAATACGAGTTCTAGTTGACAGTACAAAAGGTTAAAAGTAAATTTTCGTCGTACACTTAAAACAATCTTGTTCTAAATTAAAAAATCTAAAATTTTAAATCCACGTCTTTTGCAGTTTCACAGTATTGTATCAGTTTGCAAGTTTGATATTTACAACCAATTTTGAGGCCATTGTTTTGATACCCAAGTCAGCTGAAATGTTACTGAGCTTTCTTTAAGAAAACTCCCAGCATGTAGTCTGAAAATATTGTGTCCGACAGACGACAAAATGCTCGCCTCCTGTAAAATGAGATATAGTTTAATACCGTTTTGGCCTTCAGGGATCAATAACTAACAAAGTAATTAATTTAATTAACATTTTTAGGTTACATATAATGGTATATCTTATCTCAAAGCGCACTGTCCAATTAAAGGTAGACTCTAGTAGTAAAACAAACGGTTCTCTTTTAAAGTAACTGCTTATCAGATCAAGAAAAAGTAACCTATGTAGAGTTAAGGCACCTGACTAAAGTTTAAGGAAATTGTTACTGCTAGATTCAAATAGATAAAATAAGTATACTAAAGCAATGTGACACTGAAGTGGCAGCAATTTGATTAGGGCAAAATAGAATAGAATATAATAGGTTTTATTATTATGTGCTATAATCAAATGCAACTTACATCAAAATTACGGCATATTTTAATATAAAAAAGATCTCAATCTATATTACTAAACAGACTATATACTACATAAGATCACAACCAAACCATTTCATGTAATATTCCTAAGGTGAAGACAGACTCCAGGCTTCAGTCTGTCTGCTGGCATACTAGACATAATTTAAAAACAATTGTATCTCACTATCAACAGGCCTCTACATCATGACGTTAAGCAGGCGCTTTTTTTGTTAGAGGTACAACAGTTTAAACCTTACACAATATTCTAGCAGTAAAGCTGGCAGTACGGTATATTTCAAAAAGCATCGTTATTCTATCGGTGTCTGTTAATCAGTCGCCTTGTAATAAAGTTACTGGGAATTAAGGAACCTGCCACGCTCCCTCGGAATACCCACCACAACTATTGCAGTAGAAAAAGGTTGACAATACTGAACTCTTCTGGATTTCTTTTTCTGTTACATCTATTTTCTGGATCTTACTCCAACTTGCAGTATTCGGCTTCGAGCACAAAATATGTTGATTCAATATAGTAGCCTTGTCAACCTGACCCACGTTAACATACTCTCTAACTACACCAGTGAGTAAAACGGCCATTACCTCATCACACTTGTGTACCTACACACAGTAGCGGTATTTAAGTACAGGAATAACCCACTTCGTACATACGTCATCTATAATCGTATTTACTAAGTTGCAATACTGGCTGGTAGCTGGCACGTCGGCTTCGCCGTAAACCTCATTACCTACCGACCTTTACGGGTGAGAATTAGAGCAATTGAGGGTACATAGTGTATACATTGTTTATGATTAAAATACGAAAAGATGATGATGGATGGTTCATCTATTATTATTACATATACCTATGTATATATAGTATGTAGTTGTAGATTTTCCCTGTTTATCATTATTTGGAAAGTCCGTAAGTCGCGAAGGCGTGTCGCATATATACTTTGTCACACCTATATATCTAAATCGGTGGTGTCGGTGAAAATGTATTTTGTCCATATTCCGTCAACTATAGTTTAGGTCCCACGTTATTGGGGTGAGCCTATTGCCGTGTACAGGACATATTTCCAGAGGCCATGCTACTACTTTATATTTAGAGAAATACATTTACTCTTTATCTAGAATCGAACCAGAGACCGCATGCACAGCAATTTCATTCATTACGGTTGCGGCATAACTTAAGACGCGCTAGTGGTCCCCAGTGGTCAATATATAATATTGATCGTAACTATAATTTTCTCTTTCCATAAATTATAGCTTCCTGTAATCCTTCTCTATATACTTACCATGCCAAATATCACACTCCTTCATGCGCGTATTAATGTATAAATATGTACATTTTATATTTAAAGCAATTCGATTTTTAAACTAATCTTGCTTGTCATATGCCAGGATCGTAGGATGTGGAAGTCGACTCTACCTACTTCGCTGAGATAAAGGTTTAAGTCTATGTATGCCTGTCCACTAAAGTGATTATTACATAATTATTGCTCTTAAAGTCAATAATTGTATTCTCATTTCTATACAATCAAAATATGCATTAGTAAATATTAATTATATAAGGTCATGCAACCCTGTTAAAACAACAAGCAATGAAAGCTCCTCACTGTTATAGATGTACCTCAAAAAGCAACCCGTCACTTTGAGCCATGACATCAACTATGCGTCAGAAAAAAAACATGAAAGCCTAGACAGAATAAGTAGCCGACGCACTTATTTTATCTGCAGTAATAATATTTGGAGTTATACTGCGAAATCGCTAGTTAAAAAAATGTAGAACTTTTGCCAAACGCGTAAACAAGTTGCCAAAGATGTATGGCTGATCATCTGGGTCCATATCGATTGGTCTAATGACGTCAGAGGCGTCGCGGCGTCGCGCCAAGCCGTCGCCGACGCACCCCGCCAGATAGGGGATGAATCCTTTGACCTAAATCTTCAACAGTTATAATGGCAAATAGTTTTGTTTGCGAACGTAATAATCTAGAAAACTACATGGTTTATGTGGTTTAAAAAAAGGTTGACGTATTTGTGTATTACTTTTAATGATATATAGTTATTAGTTATTTAAATTTAGAACGTAGTATATATATTTAACTACGATTAATAACTACACAGTTGTTTCAAATTACTATCCTAGAGTAGAAGAGGTTCTTTAATTGTTTTTTTATACAAGGGACTTTTGTTTATTATATATTATCATTTTGTATTTAGAAGCTTTTATATCTCTCAGAGATCATTTTATTTGGAAGTTTAATATCTCCTGGGGGTTTTCTTGATCCTTACCAACAGGTGATATAAATAAAAGGTGATGAACATTTTCAAGAGTGCCGCACTCTGTGCAGTTTGGGCCGTCAGTTTTTCTAATGAGGTGTCAAAACCTATTAAGAGTGGCATGTCCAAAACGAAGTCTATGGACTATTATTAAATAAGATGGTATTGGGTAGATGGAACCCAAAAAACTCACTGCAGCATATTGGTAAGGTGATCACTTCAACTATCCATGCAGTCAAACCGATATCAACCTATATCTTTGATTACTTACTTTACTTACTCATAGATAAGCCGTGATTGTATCAAAGAAAACAAACGAAAACAAGGCCGGAAATTAACTAATCTAGTAGGTACCGATAAGAAGAACGATACAGATAAATCGGATTACGTGCATCGGTATTAAGATAAGGTCAAATAAACAGATTCCACCTCCATTCAACAGTATAAAGAACATACAATTTATCGGCAATAGATAAGCAAACATGCATTGCTTTCACTGAATACTGTAAGAAACATAAATGCCGTCAACAATAAGTGCTTTATCCAAACAATAAAATTTCCTCGCCTTAGGCTTAAGTTTGACAAGTTGAGATTGACGGACGCACCTCAAAAGTTAGTCCTCTTTTATCGGTATTGTACCTTAATAAATACCGGCAAAAGGTTAGTGAACAAATCAAACTGTCAAACTGTGGGTATTCGGACCTTGAATGTATGAACTATCCTGTTCTTTGCTCGAGTGACCTCGGACTTTCACTGTTACGTCACATTTTTGGCGCCGTTTAGTCGCGCCCGGGAGACGCCTTATCCACACCTATAACATTGCCGGTGAAGTCTTTTTACAAGCTTAAGATATTTTTGCTGAAAGCAAAGTTGTAAAATGAAACGTGTCTGATATCATTTGATTGATCGTTCTTATAATTATGATGATATCATGTGATTTTAGCATAATAATATCATTGATTTAAAAATAATAGGGGTTTAAATATAAAGTTGTTGTTTTGTATGAAGAAAATGTTACCAATTTTCTTCGTTGTGGTTTTTATATTAACTATATCATTAATATTTTTTGAAAGCTTATGTTTAACTTATCACCAGATATAGTAAAATATAACAGTCAAAAATAGTAAATGATCACCACAAATAGTAAAAGATCACCAAAATTAAAATCGCATTTTAATACCAAAAATATTATTTGCACAGCAAAGAGATCGAAATAAGTCGACGGAGTCCCGCTTGGTGGGGCTCCTATTTTTGGGTGGGTTTAAGAAGGAACCTAACTTAGCCTAATCCTTCCGAGACGGAATGCAGTGATTTGAGGCGTATATGTCTTCGTTATGATATATTTTAGTAAGCATATTTTGGTGTGCAATTACTATTTTTGGTGGTCATTATATTTAATAATCTCTTTTCATGTATAGTTTCTTGTATTTAGATCACTATGGTTTATCTTAAATTAACAAAAACATCAACCATAATGTAATATCGAATTGAAACAATGAATACGGTCAGACACAAAAACAAAATTTATACCTATATTCAAATTATATAAATTTGAATATAGTTAGGTTAGTATAGGTTATTGATACTTATTTTAATAATACATATATATTATTTTTATTAATTCATGAAATATAAATAAATTTTTAAATAATCATTGCTATTTGTACCGAAAACACGAAATTAGATGTAGGACATGAACAATTTCATAGCTAAAGACGTAATATTATAATTATGCTGTACCAGGTTGTTATAAAACTGTTTACAATATCGTAATACTGTTTATACCTCATTCTGTTATATTATGCGAATCGTTATGAAGACATAATAGCTATTAGTTATGCTTCTTTGAGACTTTATTATGACAACTATCAGGTATACTTACGACTTGATTATGGTAGAAAAGTTTATCTTTACCTTGTAGTAATCGATAAACTCTGAAACTACTGAATCGATATTATAACTTTTTAACCATTAAAAAGGTTATTTATCCAAAAGTAACGTAAGTTATATAGCAGTAATTATAAGCGTGGGGAAAACCGCGAGGGTCAGATAATAATCCTAACTAATATTTTATAAATACGAATGTGAGTTTATTTGTTACGCTTTCACGCCTTAACTACTTGAACGATTAACATGAACTTACACATACACGTTGTCAGAAAAGGAAAAGGTACCTTTCATGCAGGAAAAGGTACTGTTCCCGTGGAATAGAAGTTGATTTGCAATATCTACATTAACGCGAGCGAAGCCGTGGGCAAAATCTAATAGTTATTAAATTAGTACAGACTCAAATAACCAAATACGCTTAACAAAATACTATAAAATAAAAATACATATTACGTATATAACAAACATCAAGAAATGTCATTAGGCTTAAGAATTTATTCTCTCACTGCATATTGAACTCCTGGGATAATAATTTGCGATTTTACGAATCGTATTACTGCCGAACCGCCGCGCCGGTGATGCACTTGATACCAAGTAATTTTAGTTTAATTTTCTATCTCCATAATCTCACATTTTCAATACATAGACACGCTTACACGCTGACAGACGAGAAGAGGTAGGAAGAAGTGTATTACACCTTATTTCGTCGGCTATGTGTCTAGGCTCTACGAAATAGGGAGCGAGATCACTCACATCTACGTAACTTCGAGCCGTTAGTAAGAATCTCAGAAAACATAATATATGAAAACCTTTGCAATTAACCTATGCATAAAACTCGCATCAAGAAGACCTTTATGCTCATATCTAATATAGAAATAGTTCCACTTACATTATACACTTATACAGTGAAGAAGAATCTTCTTTTTTAATTATGTCAAGCGGTAGAAGAAATTCCCTTATCACGGGAGACTTCACAAAAATGTTAACATTGAACAATTGTGTTGACTATTATATCAAATGACCCGGTACTGCTAAATTATGTTGACTATTCCAGATTCATTCTGAAAACGGAGTATACTTGCTTATGGACCACAGATAATTCTGCCAAATTCAGTTATATTATAACTGAATTTGGCAGAATTCAACTCTAGTGTAAAACAGATAAGTGTAAACTAAATTCGACAATACAATCAGTATGTGCAAACAAAACATTGTGTTTAATCTCTATAAATCATCTAAAAACATGTTTTAATTACGTCATATGTCGACAATGGCGCGCGACGCAGTACTATGCAAATTTATGGAAATAGAACTAATATGCATTCAGTTAATGACTTACTTTTATACCACACTAGCGATTTATATGAGCACTGAAACGTAATTGTTTACTTGGCAATTTCGCTTAGAATTTCATAAGAGATAATAGGAAACCAGGTCACGATAAAACCTAGGAAAATTGTGAAATGTTGCTTGCATATTAGGTTAGAGAAAATTGCACATAGCAATCATATATTTACAAGATGTGATGCTACGGTCTTAGCATGTTAGAATTTCACAGCGTGGAGTTGCACGTGGTACAAACTGATTACCGGCACTTGGTTTATATTCGAAACAATCACGTTGACAGATTAATTCATTATTAGTATATGAAGAAAGCAGAATAAACAATGTTCAAAAATATTCCTGAGTAATCATAATATCTGTTCTTCATACGTCGAGTTTTGCGTGTTCAGTCTTTGCACGGAATAAAATGCTGTGGAATATATAGCCGTTCCGTGTCTAGGTGCCAATCGTTCTTGATATTTTAAATTTAATAGAGAGCTTGAGCTGATCTCTATTAATTTTTATTTGGCCGACATTACGAGACAAGACTTTAAGGGGATAGCAAGAAATTCAAAGATCTATGAAAAAGATAATTAAATTATACCCTTCATATACAATATATATGTACATGTAGGTATTACTAGAGTGACAAATACTATATAATAAATAAAAAATTAAGAACTTGAAGTGCCATGGGTAGGATTGCTTGTAACAATACAATTACATTTATACTACATCATGACAGTAATTATAATAATTCCTCTTATTACACCACAGTCCACACCGTATCTGATATTAAAATAATTTTAACATTCTACAGAATAAGTATTCACTGAAGAAAAATAAATAATTACGATTATAATTTTATACCTATTTATTGATTTTACTTAAATAAATAAATGTATATTTTGAACGAGAAATTATAAATCTATCAACACCATAAAGTTAAGGAACATTATTATCGTTCGATAAACAAGTCCACATTATTTAAATCTAAACTCTATTAGACTTTCATGAGAACACAACATCAAAATGCCATTGTCGGGAATGTTATGAATCAAAATAGATCATATTAAAATTGATATAAGCCTTGAACATTATGTAAATAAGGGGTGGATGAACAACAAGCTTGGGTGACAGATTATAATTGAGTAAATGGGAAGTGTGTTCGCAAGACCCTCTATCTGTTTTCAAAATATAATTAAGGTTGACTCATATAAAATTGCACGTAATTATGCTTAAAAGTAACCAGTATTTTTTTATGGATCATTTACTTTTTATGCTCGTTTATGAGTGGGAATATAATTATATGTTTGTAAACGTGTGTATATGCGTGTTAGCAGAACGTATATATCAGGAGTAAACATAAATAGATTAGTGTTAAAGAATTAGTAATGTATAATAATAAAACTAATTCTGTATTATTAATTAATAATAATGATTAATCTTAAGTATGACAGTGTCTACAATTATCTTGATGGCAAATAATATTATGTAAACAAATAAAGAAACCTATCTAAATTTGCTGGCTCGTGCCTTTGTATTTATATTTCTAATGTATGTAAGTATGTCTCTGAACTTCTCCTAAACGACTGGACCGACTTTGATATTTTTTTTGTGTAAGTTGGGACTTAACCAGGAGGGTTAGTATAAATTCACAATGGGACCCCGTAAGTGGCGCTGTGATCGAGTTCTAGGATTATATTTTATACAAGTATGATATAGATGAGTGAAAAACTACCTATTCGAATTTTGCGTAGACAGCTTATAGCGTATTGATCCAGTGCAAATTTGTATAAACTGATATATGTTTGCGATTACGTTCACTGCAAATTGTACTGAAGCTTTGAATAAAATGATTTTAATTATGAGAATATTCTCAGAAGTTGAACTATATGTCTGACAGATGGCAATAAGCTCGTTATCTATTACGAAGAACCGGTAACATAAATGGCGAATTTGGGTGTAACATTTAGTTTAGGTAACATTCATTTGATAAATAAGAAATAAATGTTGAGATATGTTGAGTTATGTAAGTTATTAAATGATATCGTATACTAGCTTTTGCTTGCGGCTTTGCTGGTGTAAAAGGAGGTTGACAGTACAGGCAGATTGCCCCGCCTGGGCATCGCAGCGCCATGAGTTAATCGCGGCAGTCGGGCTGCTTGCCCTCTCACTCCCGGCCTTGGTTCAATCTATGGTCCGGAGTGAGAGATCGTGGAATGCCATCGCCTCTTTCTGTGAGGAAGTAATTTCCATCAAGGAGGCGGCGGAGCGGGAGAGGGAGCGCTTAATCTCTCTACCCAACTGCAGAACCGGGCGCCGGAGAGCGCAAGATGACCTCCAGCCACCTTGAGGTTTGACCCGGGGGTGGTGAGCTGCGTGGGCCTGATCGCCACACGATCAGCACCAGGTCCGAGAGGCGGCGTGCATGTTCCCACGTGCGCCTCTGTGTCGTGTCTTTGTCCCCCTCAGGTGGACGGTAGAGAAAGTATTTTTTGTGTAGTAGTTTCACACGGCGGGCCGAAACCACGGCGGGGTCGCTATTGCATGTGAAAGCAATTCGCGCAGCCTCGCCGTGTATGGTTATTTCGAGGAACACCGTGGTAGGTTTAGTCGGTATTACCGGGATATTTTTCCCCGGTGAGCCCGACATAACCTCTCCGTCGCCCCGCGGAGGGGTATGCGTCAATGCATTCACCCACGTAAAAAAAAAGCTGTTTAATGGTGAAAGATAGAGTTGAATCGTAACAAACAAACAACAAAATCAAATCTTTCCTCTTTATAATATACTAGCTTTTGCTCGCGGCCTCGCTCGCGTAAATGTAGGTTAGGTGTGTGTATGTTACTCGGTGATAATATAGCTTTCTAATGGTGAAAGAATTTTTTAAATACTTTCACCATTAGAAAGCTATATAGTAGTTACTAGTTTTTGAGTTAAAGTCTTACAAACAAACATATAAATACAGGCAAAAATCAAATCTTTCCTCTTTATAATATTAGTATAGATAATCCACTGCGCCCAAGACAATCAAAACGTTAGTTGAATAGAAGAAGTTATTAAAATTAAATGATAATTACTACTATCATGAGGCGATATATCTATCGTTTACACTACATCGGGGCACTAAATTCCGGTATCTATGACAGGATGGTGACAGCACAATACGTTACGACGCCGCAAAGTGTAAACCGATGACAACCATTTGTTACAAAGCGGACAGACTCTTGACGTGTTACAAATAACCTAACATCATATATTAGACGTTTTTCCCGTGTCGTTTCGCTTCGAATCGTATCGCATCCGAATAAAATTCGTCGAACTGCCGCGTTAGATATTTATAATTAAAGACTTTTAATTTACCATTAAAGAAGCAGTCGTATACTAGTGGGAAACCGTTGGACTACGACGCAGAGTTCTCGAGTTTGAGCTGAAGAGACGGACTTCTGTCTTATCAAAATTATGTGCGCATTAAGTTATTAATTATTGCTCGTTTACGGTGAAGAAGATTGTTTGAAAAGTTCTACATGATGTTCTCGAAGATATGGGCATTCTGCAAACCTTCACCAGGCTAGCGTGGTGGACTATGGCCTTACCATTCTCATACTGAGAGGAGGCTCGTACCTATCTATGAGACAGTCTATGATATTATTATCCTAACAAATATTATAAATGCGAATTTGAGTTTGTTTATTTGTTTATTACGCTTTCACACCTTAACCACTCGACCGATCATCATGCAATTTCACATACCCATTGTCAGAGTAGGACATAGGGTATCTTTTATCCAGAGAAGTACTGTTCTCGAGGCATAGAAATTTATTGACAAATGTAGATTAAGCCAGCGAAGCAATGGGTAGTCTCGTTATTACATAACTTACATCAAATTTAAAATTAATTTAGTCATTAGTAGTATAACTATCAAATCTAATTTAATCCCATCAATAGATCCAAATTTGATGTATTGCGTAGTTGTATGCGTAGATAAATTAAAGCGACACATTGTACTGACATTAATGTGTGGGTGGACATTGTGAGTACCGTGACATGAACATTGGCAACATTGTTGAAACATTTAAATTGTTGTGTTTAATTTACATACGTGCGGTTGTAACAAACATAAAACCAGGTTAGGCCGGTATGTTAAACAATAAATGTTACTAATTTGTGGTAAATATTAATTAAATACAAACATATAGTAATGCTTATGCGGTAGTAAGCAGCGTTAGCCTAATGGGAGACCGTTTTACTGCCACGCGGAGGACTCGAGTCCGATCGCAAGGCGCGTATCTCTGACGTTTCAAAGTTATTGCTCACTTCAACGGTAACGGAAAACATCGTGAGAAAATGTCTGAGAGTTCTCCATAATTATCTCGAAGATAATTGTGAAGTCTACCAACACGCACTGGGCCAGCGTGGTGGATGGCGTAACCCTTCTGACACTGAGAAGAGGCCCGTGCCCAGTAGTGGGAGAGTATAATACAGGGCTGATATTATACGCTGTAAGAATAAATAACAGCGACAACAAAATATATAAGGCTACATAAAGTATGCAAAATCCTCTTTGCCATTGTCCAACTTCATCGTATACCTATATAGGTAACACAAACAAACATAGATACGCTGCAGTATCTCGGAAGGGCAGTCGAGACTTCGGATTTCCAATTGCAATGATGCTGGCATACCTCTCCAGCTTCATGCACTTCCATTACGTTCCTTATGCTCGCCACATGCCTATCATCTTACTCGTAGCCCAATAGATAAGGCATTGGATTTCCGATGGAGAGGTCGCGGGTTCGAATCTCACCCATTGCACTACTGACGTAAACCCTCTCCTGACACAAGCATTCTAGCGTAGAGGTAAACAAGAGAACTTACTAGTAATATGTAATCTAAAATAGATAGTAATCTTATAAACAATATAAGTTAAACAGAATAAAATGTAACAATTTGTGTAAAAGACTAAGATCCGGTCGTAGTGCACAGTGTAACGTACATCTAGGTAGTTAGAAAATAAACTATAACACTGTCATAAAACGAGCTCATTTATAATAATTAATCAGTTAATTGACTTTTTAGTAGAGATACCACAATACTAAGGCCGGGACTCCACCAAAGCGGAGATGTGTGCGGTGTGCTGTGTGCTGTGCGAGAAGAGATGTTTTTCAGCTCGGGCTGCCTCGGCCGGCGCGCACGCGGGGCTCTGCGGGTTGCTGGCGGGCGAGAGGGGGAGGGTGACGTCGCTCACTGCACGCCGCTCAAATCTCTCGTCTCCACTGCGCGTCGTCCGCGCACAGCTCACATCTCTGCTTCCATCGCGCCATACAAATATTACACATCTCCGCACAGCGATCTCCACTGAAGCTGAGCGGAAAGGAGATGTGTCAATAATACAATTCTATTGGTTGTTTAAAAAACATGTCCTCTCCGCTCGTCTCGTCTCCGCTTTGGTGGAGTCCCGGCCTAATAATTATAACACTTATAATGAAGCTTCCCACATAGTGATTAATTATAGTAAATGATACATTATTCTCTAAATATGAGATCTATAGTGATTTTAATTTGCAGCAGTTGATACGTGTACGTGAAATTCATTTCTGACACAGTTATCAGAAATGCATTTCAGTTTAAATCAAAGTACAATATCAGGTTAACCTGTCAAGTCTTGGAAAACCAGACACCGGTGTGCCGCTGCCTCTCAATAGGCTAAGGTTTAACAAGTAGCCAATGCCTCACTAAGTAATCCAAAATTGAAGACAATTATATATTTACTTTCGATTTGTGCGATTGCAAGTATAGAATTTGACGATTTTAACCTTTCGCGGCGTCTAGAAAATTTGGACGCAGCACGTTAAAATCACAAGGTCAATACAATAGAGCTATCAGCGCGCCTAAATTGACACAAACCTTTAAATTCCAATACTGATTGACGCCTATTCGAGTGACAAAACAAAAACGGCAATATCCTTCCATCTGCGCATCGTTAATCTCGTGTGCGACTGAAACATTACCAGATAGACTGCATCACGGCGTCAAAGCGCAACGAACGGCGCACTACTCACGAGATGCAAATGTGCCAAACGTTCGTAAAACCGTGCAGCCGACGCGACAAGTTAGAGTGCAAGCCTTGATGGAAATTGGCTGACATGCCTGATTGGTATTGCTACACTTAATGAAGTCGATATTGGATTTTAACCTCATTAATTGTAAACCTGAGATGTTATGCCAGAGTTTATGATGATATTATTATCGTAAAATGAATATTTAGTAAGAGTAAGTCAGGGAAAATAAATATTATTACCGTTTTGAGTACCTATAAGCTTGGGCAACATATTTTCGACGTCCCCGATGGCGTAGTGGTTAGTGTAACCGACTGCCACGCCTGAGGTCGCGGGTTCGATTCCCGCACAAGTCAAACAATTGTGTGCATGAACATGGATGTTTGTCTTGGTCTGGGTGTTTCTATGTATAATATGTATATATTTACAAAAAAAAAGGTATATAATTATGTATGTTTAACCATTGTCTAGTACCCATATTACAAGCTCTGCTTAGTTTGGGCTAGATGGTTTTTTTTTTTTTTTTTTTTTTATTTTGCTCGTCAAAATGACCACACTCCACCTGATGGTAAGCAGTCGTGTGGTCTAAGAGCAGTGGCCTCCACATCGCCCCCACAATAGCCGAGGCGATGTTGAGGTCTCTACTTTGACGGCCTGAGAAGATGCTTTTTCACGCCCCGCTTAAAGAACCCAGGTGGTGTTGTGTGTATGTGGTAGAATATTATATTATATTATATATTATATATATTTTTAACACAGAAAGATTTATTACGAATGTATCATAATGTTTTACATTGAGCTGTTGCATTAATGGTGTAGGAATTGTAAAGGCTGATGCAATAATAATATTAAATTACCAAGTCAATTAATCTCTCTTGTAAATTTCACTTTGAATAGTTGAGTAAATACAAAAGTGTATAGTGTACAACGTAATTAATTACTGTATGTATTACTATAGTAACAATATTGCGTTTTGTTAGAATAAACGTCAAAATAAAACTCCAATTGTTTCGGCAATCCCTTTGCATGAAACGTTTTATATTCAATTTAGTGCTGAACCTTCAGTAAGAACATTAGATACACAATAAAAAGGTTGAATACGCGCTTGCCCTTTTCTGGGATTCCATTATTTTAATCGGCATATTCAGATTGAATGCCAAAGATCACATCGCATTATGCCGGTCGGTCAATAGTAGTGACGCTTGGATATTCAGAACGCGGCGCTACCGTTATGTTTCAGAACGATATTCGACAGCATTACAGTCGGGACGTGCTGATGCATGTAGTCGACGAGTAATTCGAAGTAGCAAGGCGCCCATAGCACCCACATTAACGCTACGATTCCCAACGTTTACCTTAGTTCAATAACATTAACGAGGCGCAAACAATAATGCGTATCTACTTTCTGAAGTGCTTTTAACGTAATATCATCGATATAACCTTCGCTCGCGACGGGTAGCGTATTATTTAAAAATACGCTGTCTCTCATAGAGCTCTTCCATTTTTTATTTCAATGGCTTCAAAATCATGTCAAAGGCCAATTTACATGTGTTCTCCATTTCGATGTTCCTATTCCTTTTCTCATACGATATTCTCTTATTGCAGTTGGATATATGTATAGTGTACTAGAAAAACCAATTTCGCTGTACAAAGGCGACCAATTTATGACCCAGCACACGCGAATTCCGCGGGGAACAAATTGTACCTCTACATGTGGATAACATCCCTAAACTTCAAATTAATTTCAAGATCCGAAAATGATGGTCGAAGCTCAAATGTCAATGGCGAATTATTATTTTCGCACAAATTGTGTTTGGTTGTATAGATGTCAAATATAAATCGCAAAAAATTATTTCCCTCCGGCGCCTCTATTGAGTCGATCCCTACGTCAGTGCCAGCCCAATCGCGTCGGATTGAGTCGGGTCAACGCAACGTGACTCGTTCCCAGCACTATTAGGAGTTTTATTAGCTGTCAATTCGTATTTATTTTTTCGTAAAAGTTGACGCAAGTCCGAATCATCAATACCGTTAATTGAGTTCCTTTGTCGACAGCTCTATTTTTGTTAAATCTGTATCGAGGCTTGAAAGATGAACGAAAAGCGTCAATATTAATCTGATTAAAACTGATCACTGAGGCTTAAATTTCATTATGAAACCGAATTAAAACATTGACTGAGGTTCTCAACAGTATTCCGAGCCTTTGTCTTTTCGTATCATGTTTAACAACAAAGCAAAATATATCGATCTAGTGAAAGTGATTTTAGCAGTGAGATGAAATGGAACATATCAATATAAACTGTCTTTATTATAATTATAATATTATATGATAATATTAATTACGAATATATTGTTATAACGTATCCTTAGGCCGATGATGTACAAGTTTTGTTGTTTTATTGTCTTGAAAACATTTTGGTTTTATGATAATTATTGACATCTTATTTTCATACTTCCAAGTTTACATTAGAGACTATTAGACAATCTTTAATTATGTATGAAAACAAAATCATTATAAAAGTTATAGTTTATGAAAACTATTTAAATTAAATTATGATAATATTTGCATTAATTACCTACTTCATGATTTAGATTTAATTTTTTTGCAGTATAGTTAAGTTAAATATATCTTGTACCCAGTATATGGCAACAAGTTTCGCTATTTATAGTATTTCATGGTACCTCAATATAGATGGCCACATATACCTGTGAGAATGCTGTAATAGGGATTTTATAGATAATACTCATCGTGTTAGATATAGATCGAACTCGACAAGAATGATTATAATAAGCAAATATTACTTATTTTTTTCGTCAGTAACAAGTCCCTCCCAGTTCTTACTTATTAAAATACGGATCCACACCCCAGACACGGATCTTTCGAAAAATATGAATCAACAATAAAAGTTTCGACACTCTTAGTTAGGGAGACTTGCAGAATCCATTATTAACGGGATAGAAAAGGGACGAAATCAGATTAATAAAATTATCGGCCACCTACCTACAGGACTCAGCTGGCAATAAAGCAAGAATTAAATTAATTATGAAGGATTTAAACTGGCTTCATCTACGCGGAATTCAAATTATTGTAGGGCAGCCGAATTTAAATTATTCAAGGGAGTATCTCTTTTAATTCCTCGTTTCAGTTGCGAAGTGAAGAATTGTGAGTGATTTGATATTAATTGTATTTAAATATTACGCTTGAGATGTAATTAATAATATAATCATTGTAAATAAGGAAATATTCTTGTCTGTAAATTCTTGATATTACTATCTTATCCAGTGGGCGTTGTGGTGCTATATAATATCAGATAGCTTATTGTCTGTACAATTGATAAATAATTTATCATGTAATTTAGTAATGTGACGTCAGGTATTGTGATTCCTTTGTGAATATTGTAGGGGAGCTAATAGTCTATTGTTTTGTGAGCATATAGACTATTGTAGTCGTGATACAGTTAAATGAATATATGAACCTTAGACGTAGAAATCGACATTAAATCAATTTACATTTAAAATGTAACGATATTTAGATACCGTTAGCTTTTAAATAAGTAGCAATAGCAGTTTAAGCACTGAATTTAGATTCGGTAGATAAATTGCTAAACTTTGCCGAGTTGACTATTGAGGTAGTAAGTGTTATTTCTAGTAAGTGTTTCTATGTATAACATGTATGTATTTACAAAAAAAAAATAGTATATATGTATGTTTATCAATTGTCTAGTACCCATAGTACAAGCTCTGCTTAGTTTGGGCTAGATGGTGTAGTGTGTATGTGATGGAATATTATTATTATTATATTAACAGTATTAATATTGTTATTATTGCCTTTAAGAATAAACTACTATATAATATTAAAATCTTAAATAGTAGTTTATACTTAAGGCAGCTTGTTGTGTGTTTGTCGTCAAAGAGGTTCGTAAAAGAGTACTACATCCACATTTTATCCGTATTTTCAAAGTAAAAATACATAAAAAGTTGATAGTTACATTTCTCAATGTAAGTTTTTTGGATACAATTCAATAAAGTTACTCAAAAAAATCTCACTCAATAAACCTGCAGCATGTTTTTTTTTAAACGTCCTTGCTCTTCTCACGCCTATATACCTAAAGAAATAGGCAGAGGTAATATACCCACATTTCACCAATTATGTTTTACGTCACAGTTACTCCATTGGCTATAGTAGTCTACCGGGTGAAGTATCAGACTTCTTGCTACTACCGAGAATTTTCAAACAGAAAAATTCAATGCTCAACCTGGCTAAACCGGGATCTTAAGATCGCACATAAACCTATGCCTAGGGACTAAATAGGCAGCTTAGAGATGACGTGATATCTAAGCAACATTCTCACTTTAAAACAGCCGTTTTGATGCGTCACACTAAAACTTAAGAAGATACGATAGTTTATAAGTTTTATTGATGGCCGTATGTAATTGATGCAATCATGTATTAAATGTATTTAATTTATTTATATTAGCCCTTTTTTCCAATTATTATTGAGATGAATTGAGAAAGACGTTATAGTATAAATAGAGAGAGTTGACACAGTATAAATATTACTTTTTGATATTGATTCCCGAAAGCCCAAAGTTATAGTGGAAAAGCTTATGAAAACCTTTATAGATCATATCGAGGAATCGAATGATCTGGGTAGACTTATTAAATACGAGACTTTTTGAAATAAATTTTAAAACAACATGATTAAGAAATTATCTCAACGGTTTAAGAAACTACCTGATTTATTTAAATATTTATCGGAAACTTAGCCTTGTAAAGATTAATTACTACCTATATTATCGAAGACTTTACAAACAGTATTAAATGATATAAACTTCTTATCTATTCAATAAATAGTTTTACTAGATATAGAAACTTGTACCAATAAATATTTTACAAAGATTAAAATAAAGGAAATCAAAAGAAACCCAGATTCAAAATAACTATTTGTGCTATACGAGATCAGATCAACCCTCACGGTTGGCGCATTGTTGAAATGTCGATGTGAAAGAATAAACCACTGTGTGAATCTAGAAGTAAAAATAAATAGTTTCAATCAATTTACTTGATCTATAAATAGGTACTTCAGGGTTACTTGCTATCCAAATAATGATTACGTACATGACATAACCTATGTAAAGCCTACGTGAAATTGACATGGAACAACAAATACCTACACACAATGATTTGGTTGTTTTAGAAACGCATACTGGCAGGTGAAAAGGGTTTTCCACCTGTCAATGTACGTACACGATGAGTGCAAATACTTCACATCGTTTCAAACCATGCTCCTCTGAACACAACACTCGTTTAAAAATACTCGTGCAAAATAACTTGTTGACTTCTGATTTCGCCAGGGAAAAATACGCCGTTTAAAACTGCCTGTTATATACTTTAATTCAAAGCGACACGAGATGAATGTACCTTGTTCGCGTCCCGACATTAAGTCAAGTTTCTAAATCCTTGCAAAACTTGATTCAATTCTTTTTTGAGTTGTGCTCAAGTCTTCTTTATATAAGCCGATGCTAGGTACCAAAGTGATGATTGCATCATTTATGTCATCCACAGATAGTTGTGCTAAGCTTACTTCTCCTTCACGTTCCAATGTTTGTACTTCAATAAATTGGCAAATATTAATACGATGGCAAGACTATTACACACAAGCGGTACTTGTCTTTTAAAAAACGATCACTGAATTTCTACCTTGGTACTAACTGCGTTTTGTATTACTGATACAAGGTCGTAACTTTCCATCAATATGATCAATAAATTTCATTGATCATTATACTACTTTAAAAATAAGATAGCATACATCATATCTATCATATGACTTTCTAAAACTTCATCTCACTCCTTACTCATTTATTAGCTCTGGATCGCAATTAATTAGTCTCCGTATTGCTCTGCTGAGCCGCTTTAGTGCTGACTATCGTTTAAAATAGTTTTGGAGGCAACGTTTGTAATTTCTATTACAAATAGATTATACAGCAAATCAAGCAGAAACAAATTGTAATCAATTAAGAACTTTTATGTATTTTCTTTTTTAAATATACTTTTTGCACTCTTTGTATCTTGATTAACTTTAGATACTAAAAACAAGAACAGTAAGACATGATATGAGCATAGTTGTTTAAAGTCACAAAGCAGAATGCGTGGCGCCACTGTCACTCGACCATGCAATACAATAAAAATATACGTTACATCTTAAACCAAACATCCATTATACCAACTTTATTAAATACCATGTCATCCTAAAAAAAAGAAATCAATATCCTTTTACAATTTTATTAAGTAATATTACCCCACATAAATTCTGATTGGCATCCTCGGAAAAAGCTTAGAATACCTACATGGGCAGGCAAAAGAAATTTTCCTTGAATTTCATTAATAAATGTAGCATGATCCCCGCTCCTTTCATTAGTGTAATCGGATCCGACAGCTGCTGTCTTCAGCATCGATAAAAAGGCGTTTTTAATTAAAGTTTAACGTTGGAAACCGTATATAATATGTATTATAATTGCCTTGTAAGACGTCCAAGAGCTTGCGTCTGATACCTGATACAACTGACAATTCTGTTCAGCAATTGAACAAGTGAGGGGCACGTACGGGTAATTGAATTCGATTTTTAAGTGCGCCTGGAAAATATAATACGATTATAATACGGACGTGCCTCTAAACAGATTGAATGATTTTCACTTTTGTTATTAACCGTTTGGGTATAAATGCGTGCGTGGTTCACCGTGAATGAACACTAATGTTTATACGTCCTAATCTTACATATCTTATAAAGTTCTTTTTATCCATTTAAAAGGTTGATACTTTATAAGTAATTAACATAGAGCGAAAAATCTTTGTTGAGCACTAATTTACATATTATAATATCAATCGTAGTGTATAAAAATATATTGTAAATATAAAATTAAGATTTATAACTATTAAATTGAAAGTATTTATGTAATTTTGTTTGATTTAAATGTTATTTGTATGAATATATTTTTATCCCAATCCTATTTAAATTAAAACAATACCTAAGGAATATTTAAGTATATTAAGGAATATTTATAGTAACAGTATTTCGATAAACATGCCTTTATAATATTGAAAATAAATAAAATGTTAACAGATATTAATGAATATCATCTTAATTCATATGTTTCTATCGCACTCTGCTGAAATATATGAAACACGTGCGAGGTTTATTTTTTGTCAAGAGCGTGTATTTACGTATTTGTTGTCTCTTATGCTAGATACGTACATTTTCATTTCGGTATTGGTTCTGTTTGCATTTATTTCTTCATTGTAATACCGAGCTGTCAAACAACCAATGATTCGCATGACGGTAAAGTAGGAATCTGCCTACCGCAACCTGGTCGCGTGTAATAACCGAATTTAGAAAGAGATGAAAGGTAATACTGGAAAACCTGTAAATTTGTGAGTCGCAGGAACTCTTACTTTTACCAGGCAAAACGCTCTTGTTAGAGCTGTTGTGTTCTTCTCAACTTCTCTTATACCGATTTCTCATATGAGCATAGCACTTGGTACACTGTTCTCTTTTAATCTAAAGTATAAAATACTCAAGCTACAACATAAGACACTGGAACAGCTGACTAACATCCAAAATTAATATTTATAGATACTCCCCGCTTGGACCAATGCGGTAAACTTTCAAGTGCAAAATGTCCAAGTAAAAAGTACTACAATTTTACTTTATAAAATGTGTCGTACATTTTAATCACGGTCCACAGTTGCAAGGTAGAACGTAATATTCAACCAACAAAGAGCCAAGCACACCGACGTAAATAGGTTTAACATCTATACCTACTAGTTGGTAGCGGACTTAAAAACACTGCAAGTGCTTCATCCGATTATAACGTAGCGAAGATGTATCTAATAAAAGGAGACAAGACATTCGACGTGAAATTATCTTTTGTCTTTGAGAATGCTGAAAGGAATACTTGGTATTCATTTGAGAAATAGGAAACTGGAAAGGATTGCGTAACTGCCTCGCTGGTTGTGGCATAAGTTGCCGCTTATGTTTGCCTGATCACAAGAGTTCGATTCTTGGATAGAGCGAAATGTTAATATATTACTGTTAAGAAAGACAATAGGCTTGCCTCCTATTAAGTAGGAAAAAAAGACACATTACCGGTTAAATGTGGGAGTAATAAACATTCGCGTACCATCTCCGATCAATAAACGTGAGTAATATATAAAGATGTCAATATTACATTTATCATTCATTCATAGTTATATGTCATTCGTGATTTTAGTACTATAGTATACAGGCAAAAACACTGTCAGAATGAAAAAGCTAAACCCTAAGCTATCACGCTCATTAAATGTGGATGGACTGCATACACTGCCGGCATCATTATGGAGTGCTATCAGACATTCAGAGTTCCACACATTACTTTTCTTCGTCGTTTTTAAAAGACGAAATGTTGTAAACCATTCTGAGACCTCTGCAATAACTGACTCTCTTAACTCTGGGTATGGCATACCTCATAGTATACCTATGTAGAACATTGCTAGTCTTTTGACTTATTATGTAAAATAAATACTTCGCCGGCGGTAAATACGATATTTCATGTTTACCGCCTGCGAAGTATTTGACTGTTTCGCTCCCGTGACTCGTAACATTATGTTTTATATCATATATTCTTCCGCAATAACAGCGGATCTAATACAAAAATATTTCGCAAATTACTGCGTTCAAACAAACACACAAACAACGTTATAATATAGACTGTACGGATGGCGTAGTGGTTTAAGTGGCCACTGCCGCCGCGCTGAAGGTTCGAATAGTTGTCCCGAGTCTGGGTGTTAATTGTGTCCGTTGTTTGGATGTTTGGATGTTTGTAAAGTCACCCGCGTCCCAGGAATTGTTCCTATACGGAAGTGGTTTAAAAATAATTTAAATGGAATAGAATTCCATACTTACCTGTACGGTGTGATGGTTACCGTACAGAGAGATTTATGTATGGTTCATAAATAAGTGAAAAATAGAGTTAAGCACAACTTGGTTTATTGACTTAACTTAATCTAATATGGTATGATGATAATTATGTGAGTACACGCGAACCGATTGGTGACTGAACGCGAACTAGTAAATTAATTAGTTGCGACAGCGCGTGTCTGCGTAAACGCTGACTACGCGCAACGTGATGTACGATGTAAAGAATCAAGTGAGTTGTTTGTTAGCTTCTGTATTCCTGTAAGCTGTCGTTAGTCGTTACTATGTATTTACCACAAACGGTGCAAAAGCTAATGTGCCTAATAAAAAGCGAAAGGAAAGGGAAAAAGAAAGAATCGCTCGCGTTTTTACGCTACACATAAATAAAATAAAACAGCTTTAACAGCAATCAATGCTAGTTTATTTTTGAATACAATAGGGTATATATAATTCTGTATATAATCACAACATACTATTATAAAATAAGTCTCCCATCCCCTGTCTGTTCGCGATAAACTCAAAAACAACTGAACGGATTTTCATGCGGTTTCACCAATAGACAGAGTGATTCACGAGGAAGGGTTAAGTGTATAATTTGTTAAGGTTACTCGTACGTAGCCGGGGTGGGTCGTTAGTAATTAATAATTTATAAATACTACAATGATTTATACGTATCTACAAAATTCAAAAAGGGTGTTTTTATTATTTGGAGTAAAAATCCTGTCGCTGGCAAACTTTACGAAGACAGTACATTTAAGCTGGCTCGCCTGGATAAGTTCTTATACACCAGTCTTACAGACAGAAAACCAGCGTGAGAGTATTAATACTAGTATCGCTTTTGCCGGTTGAAGAAAGTTATCGATATCGCACATAACTACTCGTACTATTACTTTTTTGAATCCCGTCTTTAATTCCTTATCTCTACGGTTGGCAGCAAGCGACTGATACCTCTTGTATTGAAAACGATCATAAGCTATGTAGCACACCACGGATTGCATGCTCGCTTACCATCTTTATAAACAAAAAAGATAAATTTAATGTAATCCATAGCTTTCGGTATATTTTTTGAGCGCGAATACTGATTTAATTAACAGTAGTAATAGCACATGTATTAATATGTATTTCTTTTTTCAATTCTTTTTTAATTTCGTTATGAAAAAGAAACAGAAAAGCGAAGGGCGAAGACATTTTGGGCTTCTTCGTATATTTAATAACAATAAAATACAAATAAATAATTTAACTCCGCATTGTGTGAATTGCTATAATAATAGTACAAAAACAGAGCTCTACAACGGAAATGGTCATGAATAGAAACTAATATCTCCACATAAAGCTTATATTTTGACATGGGTTTGACGGAACACAGTTTAGATCGAACCGGCTTAATATACCCATGTCTGCATAATAAAACAAACGGTTTACTAATAATTCACACGTGGTATTATATATCTATGTCGAGATTTATGTAGTAGCTGCGTTAAAAGCCCTCCTTTGGTACTCGTTTACTTGAAGATTAACATTAATTTCATTGTTTGGGTCGAGATTTTGTGATAAATCTCGAAACACAAGTACACACATTTTAAATGAAGGTATAGAGTCTTGTTTGTCTTCAGCCTTTCCTTTGGAGAGTACTTTCGCTGCCATTTGGACTATAAGAGACTGTAATTATATCTTTGAGCTTTTAAAAAAGAGGACGACCGCACTAGTTGTAATTCTTGTATCGCGGGGGACTTTACAAGCATTAACGGATACAAAGAATATCCAGACTTGGAACAACCCTTGTAGGTCACACAAATTTTTGTCCCGAGTGGGATACGAACCCACAACACTCGGCGCAGTGGCAGTGGCGAGGCGATCACTTATCCCGCTACGCCATCCGTGCGGTCATATAGAGAGATAAGATGGTGATAGGAGAAGCAATTTAATTAAATTTTACTATTAACCTACGCAAAAATCTTAAAGGATTGCGTTGACGAATAAATATTGTTCTCGTAAGCTGTTTACTAAACTTTGAGTCGGCGGTTAATTATTTTAAAAATACCATGTACTTTTTAAGGCCTTTATAAAAAATGCAAGATCCGCATTAAAAATCAGGATTAACTATCTACTATTATTTTTTTATTTTTACTATATCAAAATAAATACAAATTAAACATTTGATATCATTGAAACTAAAGTACTTTATACGGATTGTATGTTTTGCTTCATCTTGGGTTAGTAACTAGGTTAGTTAAACAAAAGAAGCAAGATACAGCAAGATTTGATGGTACTTTGAGCACATTATGGGTAAATAGAAACACTAAAATTAATGATGTTCGGGTATTTTGAAATAACTACTCTTCAAGACAATGAGACAATCGCAATCTTAATCTCCGGTGACCACGGCTGCTGAAAAACAACCGAAATATCGGAGAAAGTATTAATATAAATAGTCAAATAGTTTAAATAAGACGTTTTTAGAATACACCGCGATAGAATCTGTTGTAGTTGAATTACAACGTAATATATTTGCGTAAACGTAAGACAACATTTGATATCAGTCATTCCATGTTTTCTTTTTTGCGAAAGTATAGTAAATAAAACACGGCAAGCGTTAAACGAATAAATTCAAAGTAAACTGCGTATAGAAATAACAGTCATCAAGATAAGATAGACCTAAATTGCCAACTGCTGGCACATAAAGCGATGCAATGTGTTCTCTCTCTAGACAACACATGTAAGTTTGTATATCACAATATTCCTCTGAATATTGTGATATACAATACAAACTTACATATCTATGTACAGTATCCACACTTAAATGCGATTATGTAAGGGAACCAGTACAGTCCTGTTCGTATTATAAATGTGAAACTTGTGTCTGAATCACGGACTGAATTTTGATAGATCTTACTTAAGATCTACCAAAATTCAGTCCGTGACTATATTTTTGTCACAACAGACAAGAATATAGTCTAATTCAAAGAAATCCGAAGTCCTCCAGCTAGATAGGAATTAAAAATGTGGAAAAGATGTCTTACTAAAAATATATAAGACCTTTTTAACAGGCTTTAAGTCCGTAATACATTTGCTAAAATGAGTTCTAACATAAACAGTGAAACTATCGACATAATAATAATACATACATAGTAATCAAGAATAGGTGTAACGTAAACTAAAAAATAATAGATTATAAAGTGCAATTAAATAAAATATAGATTTATATGTATTTGATGTTTGGTTTGCTTTATTAATTTTAACATTTGACATATTTGTATAAACATAAAAAGTCTAATTTAATTAAATTATTTCAAGTTTTTATATTGGTATTTGTCAACTGTGTCATCGCCGCTTCTTATTTCCGCTATTACACTCGTTTTCAAATATCAACCAGTTACTAAATTGTAAATACTCGTTCAAGAATAAATTTAGCGCTTTACGTCTATTGCAGCTTCCGATCCTCGTGCGAGATAAGCTAACTAATCTGGACAATTATTAGGACACAGACTGATGGTACCGGATATCTTTATTTATTCGCTGTTATAAGTGCTTAACTAGGAGCACTAAATTGTTGAGAGAGATATTTGTAGATAGAAGTTTATTTCAAATAATATCCCGTATGTTATTATAGTCTTTTGTCAGGCAAGTTTATTGAAAGTCCTAATTATGCATGATCATTACCTAATCTATACTTATATAATTATATTACAAAAATATTTGAAGGCACGTACGTAGTTTTCTAATTGGTGGCCTTGCCACTGCTATAGAGCCGAATGTTGTGGGTTTGATCCACACGGGACAAAAATTGTGTTCAAGAAGTAATTGCTCCGAGTTTGGGTATTTTTTGTGTCTATTGTTTATAGTTCTCCACAATATAAAAAATATACCTAGTGCAGGAAATGTCTTTAAAAAGTCGGAAGTAAATAGCTCTACATTAAAATAGAATTTCCACCCACGTTGGATTTCATTAGTTATATTTTATCGCAGGACTAGCTTTTACCAAGAAAGTTCTAATACAAAAATCAATAAAACTTTGCCACATCTAGAAATTAAGCCAGGAACCTTATATAAATAAATATAATGACCATACACTAATATGCCAAGAGACCATTGAGACAGCCGCAAAAATACACATTTAGTGCCCAATATTTAAATCCCTTATACTTAATACAGTGAACAACGCTTTATACGACAAGTAATACGGTAATACGGGACGATAACACACATTTGCTTCGATATCGTCAGCTAATATCGTAAATCAATTGCAAGTAAAATTCAAATAAAGTTTTTGCAGCCCAAGATGCGTCGACGAAGTAGGTCTTGAAGCAATAACGTCGTAGTTACGACGGCAGGTGGCGCCACCGTTGCGCTGCATAATGTGCTTTTTTTGAGTTCGGCTCTTGCCTTCCAGCCAAGCAGTTCCACTCGCTCCAAAGCAATATTTCACAGATTTATTGCATCTACGAGCCTCGTTTGTAGATTTCTTAATTGTTTTAATGTCATTTGTAATCTAGAAACTGGCTTCCTTTTTTAAATTTATTTAATTTAACTTTGAATTTTAAATCAAAAGCTGTATAGTTTGGCTATGGTACTGGTACAGTAAGATGCTTCAGTCTACGGCCAGTTTTCTCTCATATTTATAAGGGATTCATGCCTAGTACATGGGCAGGATTATTACGTCAATATTATTGAAGTGAAAACTTCTTTAGCTGCGTTGTGCACTTTTTTTGTGATGGGTAAAAAATGTTAAACTCGCGTCAGGACACGTGACCTGATCGAAAATTCGTAAGACGGAGGGAGAATTGTCACGTTTGTGTACGATAGCGCAATAAATGAATATTGTATTTTACCACATAAATGATAGTACTTTTATACTATATTTACACTTTTATACTATACTAGCTGTGCCCGCGGTCTCACCTGCGTCAGTGGTATTTGTGGTTACTGCGACGCTCTCGTGAGCGTAGCGTGATGTTATATAGCCTATGTCCTTCCCAGGGTCTCAGGCTATCTCCATTCCAAATTTCATCAAAATCGGTTTAGCGGATTGAGCGTGAAAAGGTAACAGACAGACAGACAGACAGACCGACAGACAGACAGACAGAGTTACTTTCGCATTTATAATATTAGTAAGGATAAGATAATTAAAGCAATTCGTGCAAAATGATTCCCTAACCATTCCAAAATATCAAAAATGCACAATGTATTATTATTATTATTAATATTCAAGTTTTCACTTCTGCCGGCACTCCCGGAGAGTAACCCGCTTTTTTTTAAACCCTTGGGGTGCCTGATGAGTAAAAGTTACACGGCGTGCCTGGTGGGTTTCTAGGACCCGGAAACAAAGTGTAATTTTTATGTTAGTTATTGCGTCTAAATATCAAATAATAAGTTTTTATTTATGTTAGATAACTATTGCGATAAAATAAGAAAAAGCAAAATATAACTAGTTAATATAGTTTTATTAAATAATTGAAAATCCGCTAACGTTAAGTAACAAAAATCAACATTTTGTTTACATAAGTGTTGATATCTTGACAGTTTTAAAAAAACTCTTTGTATAAGTTCAGTGTCTAATAGGTGCCAATTTATCAACTGCTGCTCTTTCTTCACGAGTATCAGAGCTATCGAATCTCATACAATTTACGATGAACACGAACCGTCTCAAACTCATAGTGATTTGAAATATTTCGATACCGGTTCCGTCAGTCACCCACAAATCTGGCGTCATAAATCAGCATGAACTGCATCGGACTGCGTGAGAGCCGTAAAATGGCCAATAGTCTATAATGCGAAGCTACTCAGAAGCACCGCACGATTGATAAAGAATTTAATTATGTAATTGTTGATTCCATGAAGCAGCGGGTCTGTAAGACCCACCAGGCATCCCAAATTAAGAATATTTACAATAAATATTATTTCAGACCTGATTATAGGAACTATAGCAACATGTTTAAGCATTTGCGTACCATACTGTCGATAGTATAAAATTTATTCCCGGCAATTCACGCTACATTTGAAAATAAAATATTAATTAAATATGTTGTGTAGGCATTGCAGATAATTAAAGAGAGGTTACTCATACATTAGTTATTAATATCGACGTAAACTTCTTAATAAAAACTAGTATTTTTTAATCCTGCGTTCAACGTTGGCGCTTTTACTTTTCTTTCGAATACGATAGTTATTTGATTTTTGTGTTGCAAGAGTATATTACTCTGTTTGTTATAGGTAGTGGTATGACGTGTGGGCGTTTCTATTACAAGGGACCTACAATAACAGAGACGTCCCATCTTAGTAGGCTAAATATGGTCATTATACCCATTTACTACCCGATTGAGGATAAATAATTTATACAGGCGCGACCTTATGAGCGTTTAGTGTTGTGTTAGTACCTAAGTTACTATTAATATTTAGTATTATACCAGCTATATTATCTCCTTGGAGTTGTATGATGTAGACTACCTCGGTAGCGCAGAAGCCTATATATTTTTGTGTCTCAGGTCTTAAGTAAGATTTTCGTGTCTTAATAACAGCACAAAGACTGGATCAGTGCTCAGTAAACGGCAAAAGTCACTCCTCCATGTGTATAATATAAAAACGAATATAAATGTTTCTCTTCACATACATAATTATGTAGTAATAGTATATACACTTATTTCAATATAAGGCAAATAACATGAATTTGTATAAGAATAATTATGAGAGGTAGCTTGTACTAGTTTTAAAAAAATACGTTGTCAAGTAGAGTTTAATTGCACCAGATGGATATATGGTATAGGTTTTACTCTTTAAACGTAGAAAACCAAACACAAACCATATATTCCAACGAAGCCGACATTGTAAAAAGCGACCAAATTGGCTTCTTTCTTGGGTTATACTGGGTGAAAATACGGTAAAATATTTCTCTTTACAGCAGCATCTCCTAGATGCATTGCTAAAAGGGGTCTTTGAAATTCATTCCTTACCGTAATTTTATAGCTTATATATTCTCTAGTGTAAGTTTTCCTGTAATGGAGATGTCATGTTATAATAGATGGAAATCTCGGAACAATGACTTGATTGTTCTATGATGAAGAGCCCTCTGTTGGCAAGGTTACTATCGTTGTTACTTGCTAGTGATAAACTAGTTATGCTTCTATGATATAACCATATTTAACGGCTCTTGTTAATAGTTTCGTAGACTTGCACATATATTTCCTACTTCTATTTTATTGAATTAATTTTAATCATTTTGCCCTTAGTATTGCACTTATAGGCACCAGTACCTACAATCAGAGACTTTTAAGTCGCGAGTAGAAATATAAGTTGTGCATATAGTAGATCCTTGTATATATCCATCATGCTACAAAAAAGCCTAAAAGTATTTTGTAATATCAACTTATAGAGGCAACAATGGAGGCTGTTCGAAGCCTCATAATATCTTATGTTCTGTATTACGTGTTATTATTTTATTGAGTGGCTTCCTCTAAGTGGCAGATGGCTACCGGAATTATTCAACCGGATGGTATGAAGACGTCATACAGGTGTTAAATACACGGTGTATAAATAAATAAAATAATGTGGATTAGTATGAAAGGTACCATTCTTCGGTAGAAAATTATTATTGGTAGCAAAATGATTTAAAATTAACTCACTGATAATATTTCCTTTCAAATGTGGTATTGAAATGTATTTTTGAATATTGTCTTAAGTTTACATGAATGTTATGCAACAATATATACATATTATATCATCATTCATATAAACCACGATAAAATCCGTATAAAGTAGTTTAATTCCAATGTATAATTTCAATGTGTAAAGTAAGTTCGTGGAACTGTAAACCTATCTTCAAAATCGGAATAGTTTACCATGCTTTTCCCATATTTAAAAAAGAGATATATTATGTTTATATAAAATTGCTAATTAAAACTACAAGCTAATACTTATTCCAGGTATACTTTCTGCTTGTTATAAGATAACAGGCATAAAGTATACCTGGTTTTTCTGTCCTGAGATACACAGATAAAACCTTGTGCGATTTCGTCTTGAACAAAAAGAAAAGAAACATTATAAGTCTATTCAAACATTAATGTACTACTCTATTCAATAAAAAAAATGAATAAGTGTTTATTTCGGTTTCTGAAACATTTTAATACTTATGCCAAACTGCACAGCAGTTTGTTGGCAGATGTAGCTCCCATATTATTAAATTATTTATATTAAAATTATTATATTTACACTTTCTCATAATTAAATTACATTTAAATTAAGAAAAAAAAATAAACACAAAAAGGCAGAGTAAAATAAATAGCATCAATAATTACAATAATACACACACACAGTCATATTTACGTATATTTTCTAATGTGTGTGATAGACATTACAAAATATAATTATGTATTATGCCTGTAACTACATATGTTTATACAAAGACCACGAATATACAGAATAAATATAATATACAGTCCTACTATAACGTCGCTATACGTACACTATGAAATCCTCTTTGAAGGTAACGCTACTTATTAAGTATAAAAAGCAATAGCGTATTCGTCCTTTATACAAAGTATAATTTAACGATGTCGTTAGTATTATTTAAGTATGTCCCGTATATTAAGCTCAGATATACTGATATTTGCCTAGATAAATTACCTACCGATAAAGGAATGATGACATTACTAAGTATAAAAGACGAAAATGTACAATATGTATCACTGTCCAGTATTGAATAACGTATCGATAAATTAAAGATGGGCGCTACTGTACTCATTTTAACTAATTTCTGTTGTGAGTGTTATCTGGCAATAGGTTGTTAATTCATACAGTCAAACGAGACTTAGGATCGAGTACCGAGTCGGACTATGTGTTCTTCTATCACGAAAATATAAACAACGCTGGGTGTAATCGTTGTGCTTAGTGCTATTATCATGGTTATCTTCTAAACATGTTTTACGATAGAAATAATATGGAAGGAAAACATATACATAATTATATTCGCCATAAATATATATCAAGTAGCAGCCCGACATACTCGCTTATAACAGTTATTCGATTTTTTGTTTAAGGCTAGTAAAACGTTACTGTCGTATCACATTGCACTATCATATATACATATATGGTAGTTAAATTGTTGCATCATGCTCACGTATACATAAAATAAATATCTATTAAATTAAAATAAATGAACGTTACAAAAAGCTTTTCTATTCCGTATACAATTCTGAAAATACGAACTAAAATACGACTGCTATAAAAGCCATTACAGATATTTTAGTCTAACAAAAAACGGCTGGTAACTAAGCATTTTATCTACGTAAAATACACTACACAAAAGCTTGTTCCTGGTATTACGGTTCAGTTACATGAATAAATCTAAAATGTTCGAGCTGGGGTTTTATACGCTATCTATACATAGGTAAATATAAAATCACTAAAGTAGGCACTCCTAAATATCAGTCTAAAGTTTGTTACAAGCAATTTGTGTAGTGTATTGATTTTATTTATTTAGGCCGTATTTGAGCATAGCATATCTGCTGGGTAGTTCTAGTCCTAATTATGAACATATTCTACGAAAGCCTTCCTCGACGCCTCTATTATTGGGACATCCGTGTTAAAATTATTTCATAACAAGCCAAGTTACAGTACATAATAATATATTAAACCTAAATTAATTAAGTTTAACTGAATTAACTTTTCATTTAAATATCGGCTAATGTTACGTAATACTAGAGAATGTTTCTACGCCGAGTCTGAAATGTTTTAAACACTTTGTTTAGACATTAATACAGCGATAACATACAGCGATAACATACAGCTGTAATAACTTACTACCTGAAGGGAAATGTTTCATTGAAATTTGTTTTTACGATTGCACATAAACAATATATTTTCACTTGATAATATTTATTATAATAAAGTTCTGAACTGCGCATCAGGGACGCCGTAAGCAGCTTGTTGATAAATAGGACATAATAATTCTGACTACAAAGTCTTGTACCTAATCATTGAAAGAAGTGTATCGGACTTCAAGAAATTTTATTCCTCACAATTCATACATAGATGAGTGCGTTTGCTTGAAAGACAATAAACTTTATTATTACTTCACTAGATTTTACCCGAGGCTACGCTGGCGTTAAAGTAGATTTTATCAATAAATCCCTCGGAATCAGTACTTTTTTCTGGATGAAAGGTGTGTTCTTTTGTGTAGCCCTGACAAGGTGTACCTATGCAGAATTTCATGATATAATATTAATAAGGTTAAAATTCTTCACTATCGTATAAATATTTACGTAATTTTATTCAAGATTTTATTATGTCTACGAACACCGTACAAAATTTATACAAAGATGTGAATTTTTGTAGAAATCTTCGTGTACATGTTACACGAATATGTTCATTTCAATGCAAAAAAGAAGAAAGTTTGCAGCAGTAAAAGAAGTGGGGTTTAGTATGCGCACCATTGACTACTGCATACATAAGCAAAGTTGTAAAGAGGGACATACCACTACTGTCAGCCATCATATTATACAGAAACTACACACGTTCGCACAAGCAATAAGGATATAGAGAGGGGATTTTCTGTTATTGACCGTGATATATGTATGTATGTATAACTCCATGAAAAGAAAATATTTCTAAACAAAGGCCATATTTTATAATAATATATTTTAAAGAATATGTTTTACGGCAGTAATATAATTATGAGACGATACGACAACACTTCTGTAACGTTGCTATCGAGCGGTAAACGGTCTGATATTCAACAACTTTGGAAAATGGATATAGAAGCAATTGGGAACAACCAGGCCAATAAAATACGGAATATAAATTCAAGCTACAACTGGTACTGCGCTAGTAAAATTATGAGTTATAACTGCGGACAAAACGAACGTAAAACTATGGGAGAGCGAAAAAAATCTAGGATTGGTGGACTCAGTATAATTATTATTGCTAGGAAAATCTGCGGCGCTTGTGTGTAAAACAAATAAACCGATTCAAACTTATATTTATTTACCAACTGTTTCAGTAGTTTTAAATAAAATCAAATGTATGTTCCACTACTTGTGTTATGGATTTTTATGGTGACAGGAGGAAAATGTATCTTTTGCATTCCTACGTAGCGGACAAGAATATTTTATTTTTATTTTATTCGTTAGTACTTGCCAACTATGTTTGAAAAAGATGAAACGACTAAATGTATTTGTTTATATATGGTATGTTGTGATCTTCTGTAACTTTAGCCTGTTTTGTTATATAGTAGGTGAGCTAACTGTGATATGCGGGTATGGACTCATGGATGGCAATGGATATTGATGTCATGCTTTACTTTGACTGACACTATATTCGCTGGTAGTTCATTTAGAATTTAGATTTGAACATCTCATCTATGAGTTAATCAAATGAAACGAGCGTATATTTAAGAGCTTTTATATAGATATGGAATATAAATATGTGGCGAGTCTCGGCAAGATTTAAAACAAAAAGTATTTTAGTCTTGAACAGAAGGCTTTGCACTATATATACTACCTTAAGCTGGTATTAAAAACGGTATCCAAAATTATTAAACAGTCGGGGAAGAAGCACTTTTGTTCACTAAAAAGTTATCGGTAAAGAACATAAGAAAACAGGGTGCTGATACTTCGTACATTTTCCTTTAACAATGTTGTTATCGGGGAAATGACTCCAATTTCCTATCTGTTGTTGATTTTACAACAGATTTGGGCTGTTGCAATGTCTTACATTTTGATAAAACAGCCAAACCACCTGGCATCGGTTTTATATTAAAATGCAAATTTATTCCTTAATGTACGTATATTGAGGAATAAATTTGCATTTTTCACACATTTTGATTTTTTGTTTATCCATTATTTTTAAATGAATAGAGATTGCCCTACATTTTTTAACATGTTTGCGATTAATTTTAGTACCTATGTACTTCACCATATTTCTGGAACGAAATTGAAAGCCATACTGTTACTGTACGTCTTACCTGTGAGCAGCTCGGCGGACTATAACCTCACAGTTTTAATGTTTAGCGTAAGTCAGCAATAGGCTAAAACTATTTCACGTTCAATTTTGCTGATTTGGGAATTAAATTAAGCTTTATAGTCGTCCCTCACCTTAGCTGTTATTAGCACTTTGGAACATTAACATTTACGAGGTTGAGCCACAGGTAGTGAAAAGCGTAGTTAGCCTTTTATTAGCCCTAGACCAAAATTGTTCCCAACAACGGCCGTAAACTGTAATCTACAATACGGAGCGTAAAAATCGTAACCTTTATCTTTCTTATCTCATAGCAAGAAGCCATTGCCGTAAGCCATATGGGTTACGGCAATTTCTACTCAAAATATACATTGCACAATATAGTATACCATGCTCTACGAAATGATAAAAAGCAAATAAAAGCTTTATGCGAACATATACGTAGCTTAACTATATACTTATGTATGCGTGCATGTAAATCTTCAAAGAGGTAGGAGGACACTAACATACATTGCCAGATATGTATATTTTTAATCCCTCGTTATAGGGCTTGGCGAGTGTATTGTCTTCTACCCGATTCATTTTTTAGTGTATTGCAGTCACCGTCTTGCTTTTTAGAATTTCCTTACAGTAAACCTCGATAACACCGTCCAATCCGGGAAAAGAACTTAAGACCTTGGGATTTCTCACATATGTATATAAGCCAGATGTAGGTATGTCACGTACCCAGACAGAAAATAAATACGAAATATAAAATGACATTGACAGCTATGGACTATGTGTACTGTGTAGATAGGATTATAAAAGATAAATGAAAACCAAAGACATTAAAGTTAAATTTGAAATACATTAGACTCTACACATTTTAAAAGCCAAGAAAGAGCATGACTCTTCAAATTTAATAAAGAAATAAAAGACTACATCTGTCTCCAACCGCGATCCTCATAACTGGCTATAACGGAAGATAGATTTAATTTGTTCTAGTTGCATCCTTCTAGGTGCTTAGAGCACTTTTCTCCGTAATAGATATTTCCTTTTTTATAGGTACCAGCCACGATTACCATAAAAGGAAAATGTCAGTAATGGATTATACATAGCATAGACGACAACGTTCAGTTATCCGCAAGCCAGATATACTGATCAAAGCTCGCATTCTGTTTTTTCTGCTTTAAACCATTAAAGGTGAAATCGATATTAATGCGTTTTAATCGTCCGCTACAACTTCTTTTAGCATCGGTTTTCGATAAAGATATAAGGCTGTGCTATTCTGTTAAATCTCACTTCTAATTCCGCTATGTAAGTTATTATTACGGTTATACTAACCACTGTAATAAAAGGTTATTATATAAAATAATATCAGCCCTGTATTAAATTGTCCCACTGCTGGGCACGGGCCTCTTCTCAGTGTGAGAAGGGTTCATCACGCTGGCCCAGTGCGGGTTGGCAGACTTCACATGTCTTTGAGAACATTATTGAGAACTCTTAGACATGCAGGTTTCCTCACGATGTTTTCCTTCACCGTTAAAGCAAGCGATAATTAACTATTTAATACGCACATAACTTTGAAAAGTCAGAAATGCGCGCCTTAGGATCGAACTCGAGACCTCTGCGTGGCAGTCTAACGGTTTCCCATTAGGCTATCGCTGCTGATTGTGACTAAGTAACTAACTGATTGTAACTACTTTATCGCTCCAGTTGTTTTTGAGTTTGATTATATCTAGGAGGATTTTGTTAGAAAATTCTCCAAATAAAAAAGGCTTGGCGATATGTCCGTTAGATGGCGATAGCCTTGTCCAATAGTATACCCCCATAATATTTCAGTAACTGAAATATAATGGGTGTATACCTCTGTTCGAAGACATGCATGCGGCGTGCATCTAAGATATAATTATGATTAGTGTAGTTATTATATAAAAGCGTTGAAATATCGACATACTATATCAGATTGAAACGTCACTTGTATAGAACAAGTGACGTTTCCAATTAAATTTTTAACAATAACACGATTGAGACTTCCAGTAATAAGATTAGTTTTCATCTGATTGGCAGCAATGGCCCTTGTATACGATGCGGAAATTAATCGCAATTTGAACCAGTTGTATAAGTAAAAGAGTAAAATATGAGTGCAAGTAATCCGTATGTTTAACAGGCACATATAGCCCAGTGCAGGCCAGGCAGCCTGCATAGGTAAACCGCACCAACTATTTGCGTTGTTTACAATCACGTACGGCCTCATCTCTTATTATTAATTGTTATTTCTCCGTGTGAACAGTCTGCCTCACCATAATATCTTGTAATATACTTTATATTGTATGCATAATTGTGTATTGCATGATTTGTCTATATCTACATATACTAATATTATTAAAAAAAAATTGATCCTTTGTAATTAATAATCTCAAAAAAGACTAATCTGGTTTAAAAATATATTTTAGCTTTAGAAAGCTACTTACTTTATCTAGAAGTAACATAGACTATATAGGATTATGCTATAAAATATGGGAGTAAAGCAGTAACCATAAAGGTGAATGACACCGCGGGCAACAACTAGTGTAACATAAACATTCAGGGTAATACAACGTAAAAAGTAAAATTATACGTAAAGCGTTCCAGGAAAGATATGTAAATACCTACAGTTACGTACCTTTTGTGGGTCAAGCATACCTTCCAAAAAGGTACATTAATTCCTAGTAGGATCGTATTAATTCCCGTTACCTATTACATACCTCATTAATCCTTTTAAAATGTTGACGCACACAAGCGATTATTGTTCGTAATTAGTCCCAAACTGTTGTTTACCAACTTCTTGAGTAGCTATCAATCTAAAATGTGTTTTCATCATAAAAATATTAAAAGCCATAATAGAACGCAGCTTTTGGACAAAATTAAAAGCATAACATTTTTAACAGAGCTTTTCGGCATGAAGAGTTTTGATATTATATTTAGATAAAACCTGTTTAATTAACGTAAAGTTATTTTGTGTAGATAGTATTAGGTACATTAAAAATAGTTAGGTGGTCATCGTTTAACTATTTAAAAGCATTAAAAGGCAAAAGAGGATAGAACAGAATTCTTATGTTAGAGTTCTGTTAAACAGATTAGTAGGGTGAATAATTGAATTCGAATGATAATAATCAAATATTGATATCCTCATCGCAATAACTTCTTTACATGGTGAAGGCTACAGATCACAAAAATATTTATATTAATAATAATTAGTTTATTTATTTCTTCACAAAGGTATTATGACATTCAAACATTTGATCTTAAAATTTAAATACACGTATATACATATACATTAAATACATATATATTATACCTTTGTGAGAGACTTGGAGTCTGTGTTAGGGTTACCCCTGTGTTACAGATCCCCTGGCTCTCCCACGCTAGACCATTTTAAAATTGCAATATAAATATACATTATAAAATCAAGCAAAGAACCAAAAGGTATCATCAATAATGTGCTTATGTAAGTCATTAATACATCATTCCTGCCATATATTGTTTTGATTTGAAAAGAGAATTAAAAAAAATAAAATTAAAAAATTAAAGTATCGAATTGAAAATTATTCGAATTTAATAATGATAACGAAAATCTAATTAATCAATTGATTTTTATATATCATCCATACGCTGAAAAGTAATTAATCTTGCCTATGTTCGATAATGTTTGAAAAAATAAGCGAGAATATGGCAAAATCTGTTATAAATAACTTCTCTACTTTGATCTTACTCTATAAACACCAAACAAAGAAAATCCAGACTCTGCGTTACTATTTAAATACATCATATACATGTTTGACCAGTGTGGGGATAGAAACCGTACCACTCGCCACACTTCTAGTAATTAAAAAATTTCCCCAAGGAACAATTATATCAGTCCATTCTTATTATGTACACACAATATGGTAGAAGCTAGCTACACTACCACACCCACATTGCGCCCGCTCTATATGTTTTAAGTCAATCATAGAGGACGCACGTATTGCCATCTACCAAAATCAGTACTAATTTTGGAGTTTCTGAATAGGCAACCCCAATAATACTTTGTCATAATCATAATCGACCTCAAACACAACCCGATCCACCAACACTGCAGTCTATCTATCAATTATAAAAGCAATAGCAACGTGTACCATTCATAAAATATTATTCTCAGATACAATGTAATAAATACTGTTTTGTAGCACAAGGAAAAATAATAAGAATATATGATTTATGCAACGCAGTGCTCAAGTTCTCTCTGTTTTGATATATGACTTGCCTGAATATTAGAATAAACATTTCCTATATGGCATCGCTGCTCTAAAGAGAGGTTGCCCGGTGCAGTCAAAGCTAAGAGGGAAAAGAGCACGGCTGTAGTAGAGCTTATATAGATATAATGTAAATATGTTTTTTTATAAATAGTAAACCATTGTCGCTTTAGTTAGGTTTGATATAATATATATTATACGGTCTATGATAGGATAATAATATGTTTCTCAGGTTTCTTCTATAGAAAATAGTTATTATTAACTTTTAAGTCTGTTTTGTTTGTAAGTTTGATTTAAGTACTAACTGAAATAATAATAATAATATTCTATCACTTACACACTACACCATCTAGCCCAAACTAAGCAGAGCTTATACTATGGATACCAAACAATAGATAAACATAACATATAAACTTTTTCATAAATATATACTTAAATGTAAACTACATTATACATAGAAACACTCAGACCAAGAATCAAACATCCATGTCTATGTACACAAATGTTTGACTTGTGCGGGAATTGAAAATAAAATCTATTGTGCATTATCAACTTAGGCTTAAGCCTTATTCTTCAAGCTTAAAAATTCAACAGGTGTATATTATCGACTATGAGTCTTACTATTCAACCCTAAATATGCAATAATAATAATAATATATATGTTTATCATCATATCGTCGATTGTTGATACTTTTGAAAATCTGGTCTAAAAAAGAGGTCTGTACCCAAAACATGGTTGCCGAGATTTTGTGTCTGAAAATTGTGGATTTTATGCGAGTTTTATCGTGTGAAGAAAGTATGATCTATGTTAATAATATAACAGGGAAACAGTAGCTCATGCATATAAAGTCACAAGCAACGGCAGTAATCTAAGATTGTTGTTGTCAAATATGTATACTTTTCTGTCTCAGGAGACCTAAATAACCAACAGGTGAACCAAATCTCGTTTCCTTGCTCTTATCGCATAATAAAAACCTAACAAAAATTCGTAGTCCCTAAAAATTCAACAAAGTGAATCTCGTAATACTTTAAAAATGTCTTCAAGATCCACAAGTATCAAACTTTTGAATCTCAGAGCGACGCCGACGAAAACTTTTATTTGACTTTAACGCGTATCTGTTGAGTATTTATATCTGAGAGGTTAACTATCGATCACTGCAGTATAGTTTATATAAGAAATTTAAGCAAATAAATTGTCGTATTTTAAAACTATGTAGTTTTTGGAGCAAGTATATCCAGACAAGCAAGCTGAAGTGACAGTGGGCTGGCCATATCGCGCGAAGAACAGACAACCGCTGGGGTAAGCGTGTTCTTGAATGGAGACCGCGACTCGGCAAACGTAGTGTAGGCCGCCCTCCGACCAGGTGGGATGACGATCTGCGAAAGACTGCAGGCAGATGCTGGATGCGGCAAGCTGAAGACAGGGCGCTATGGCGCTTTTTGGGGGAGGGTTATGTCCAGCAGTGGACTATTATAGCCTGATGATGATGATGATGATGATATCCAGACATATTCCGTAAGTAATAATACTAATTATAATTTATGGAATGAGTACGGGTCTCACGGTCGATCCCCGAGTCGAGCAATATGTTATTGGATTTTTCGATCCAAACATTTTCAGTAGCAGAACGGTACCTGGAACTGTGTCAGTAGACTGCAATAGGCTCGCATCCTGTTAGGTTGGATCTAAAACCAGAACTAATATAATATAGGCGTACCACACCTCTGGCTAGCTCTTCAGGGATATAGTCGTGGCACTATGTTTGTATCTAATAATAGTATATAAGACCCAGACCTAGTTACCCAGATTATTTTCAGACGAATAAAGCTTTCGGTTTTATTATATTACTATAGATGTATCTGACTATGAACTAAATACTCTAAATGATTAAAGAAATATCTCCTTGCCAATACTTCTTTTCAACATATATTAATATGTAGATTGATATTTATTATAAACTCCTCCAAGAATCAAGATTGCATTTCGGATTCTATACCTTAAGCCTCTATTTTTATCACAACCAAGACATTTAGGAGTTTTATTTACCATTGTGGCCTCATTAAAAATAATGACGACATAGCTGTCAGTGGCTGGAAATATTTTACCTCTCGAATATTCAATAAATTACGTTTCGGTAACGTTATTACCACTACATAGGTATAAAATATTAAATTTTACGATGTCATAGGAGAATTGAACACGAAGTCGCGTTATTAAATCGAACGAGTACGGCAGGTGTGCCACCAATATTACGCTGTTCGTCTATGATTTAAAATACACAGTGAATATTGAAGTACTATACACATTTATATCGTATATTTCCAAAAGTTTTGAAATTGCTAACATAAATTCGTATTGGAATATATTTTAAAAGTTTTTTCATTATAATATAATTGCCCATTCAAAGTTTACAAACTAGGCCGATTAAAGGTTAGTAGGGATATATTATATTTTAAAGTAGAGGGTACAAGTTATCTGACAAATCGGAGACGTTCTGAAGAACCGGCGAGCCTGTAAGAAAAGTGTGATAAAAGTAAATGAATGAAGATAAATGAATGAATGAATAAAGCTACGTCAGAATGAAAAATAGAAGAGCAGCAATAGACAAGTCGGACAGTCTTAAGTTTGAAGTAATGTGCTTGTTAAGTAGTTAATTATTTATCTCTTTTTTGATGAGGGCAACTATCATGAGGAAACCGGAGAGTTCACAATAATGCTTTTGAAGATATTTACAATATGCCAATCTAGTGTGTGAGCCACTGTGATTGACTATGGCTTAATTCTTCATTAATTCTAAGAAAAACTTTATACCCAGCAGTGGAACGGCTTATAAATAGTTAAATCACAATGATAATCGAATATGTGGAGTCCAGTTGAATAATCCCTGTGTCGCACAGGAAGAAGCAGATAAAGAATAAACAATAACTGGGCTGGCAATACCACTTTATTTCGACAGGAATAACGTTACTACTTGGACTTATACAACGGTTATTGAATTTATTATTAACAAGCAACCTTTTTACATAATAATATATTAACCTACATACACTCACACCATACAACCTGTTTCTCGGCGTGATAGACAGAGGCAGCGAAATATCCACTTACTTATTCACCCTCATCACACGAACAGTGGATACGTACACCTGTAGTTCTGAGGTACTCTTAATGACTTATCTTTCTCCAAATCTACTGTAATTGTTCAGAGAAAGGTGAACTTTTCCAGTTATAATTGGAATAGCTTTGAGATAATCGGATATTTTATACCGCCAACACGTTGGCTATTGTATTATCCAATACGTTCTCCTCCGCCGATGATCTGTAAGCTCTATTGTGAAAGAAGCAATCTTATTGGCGTTCGCCGGACTCAATTTAATCTTGAGGATTCTATAAGAAAAACTTTAATCACACTTGAATTCTTCGCTTGAATTCACACTCCAGATCTCAAAGAAAGACTTTGTAGCATTGGGTAAAGAAGCTGATATTGTCTTGTACTTTTTAATGTATAGGTATTGTTAAACTATGGTCAGTAACCTAACTTTCTTGGACTTAGTGTGATGTTTTAGAATTCGTGCAGTTATTTCCAAATTCAAGTAGATTCAGATTTATACGTGTCTTATAAAGTAACGTGTTTTCGCTATAACTTTTTCTATCAAAATAGGTATATTATTTTAACAAAAGTATTATGTTTTTCTCAATCGAGCCCAATAGGTATGCAGTGAAAAGTTTTAAAATATTAAGTAACTAATTAGTAAATTTACAGTTCAAGGAATCCAATTTTAGACCAATTTTAGTTCAAATCGCAGACTAAAATATAAGTTATTTCAGTTATTCATAAGCTTAATGCTGGCAAGCAAATTAGTCGATGCAGCTACTAATTCAGGTTTGTGCCGAGGAATAACTTTGAATGCATTTTGGAATTCCAGCTGTCTACTTCTGCTTATTACGGTGTTTGGCTTTTCTAAGCTGTCAAGTACATTGTGCTATTAAAAGTGAAGAAAAGGGCTTTGCAGCATTTTTCATTCGCTGCCGTTCTAAGAGCTATTTTAGAATGAGAAGTCTTTGCATTTCTGATAAATGAGATTAATTATATAGACTGAAGACTTTAACTGGTATTTATGTAAATTACAGTGTCACTAGTTTTAAAATCGATCTGCAACGAGATAAAAACGATATATAATAGTCCCTATTTGATACTCCAGGATATTGGTTATCTGCATGTTAAGTTTAATCGAAATCCATTAAAAGTGTATGAGTGATTGAGTACCTAACAACTAAATATCTTAATTTAAGAAGTTTACATATTTATGATATAATTATGTAAGTAGGAAATAGGATAACCGGCTTTATACCGCCTAAAAAGTCGATGAGGCAGACAAGTTGAGAATGTTGTGTGTATGTACATACATATATACCTGCCTCGTTAATTTGGTAGATTCTGTTTACGTGACATCATTAGCAACGCAATCAATCTACAACGACCTTTCCTCATATAAAGGTTCAAACACTTCTGCCAAAAATAATTCATAAAACAGAAAACAGTCAGATACACACTTTTCTTTCCTAATTTATAAGAAAAATATAGACATCTGATACCTATTGGACTTTTCAGTCTACCGTGGAATAGGAAGAGCAGTATTTACCGTTCTACTTAAGCCTTAAAAGTTGACTAAGCGAGGATTATCACCGTGTATGCTACAGACTGACAACCTACCGTTGATCAAGAAACTTTTAATTCTTCGTCATTGAGCTACACCCATTTTGCATAATAGTTCCAAAAGAAAACTTTAGCAAATAGTCAACTACTCAAAATAACATTTTATGTAAAGAAGAATAATATCTCTGACATTATTTCTAATAAATGTATCCGTGAAAGATCCGCTAGCGCGCAGATCGATTGAACACCAATATTAAATAACATTTAGCACATTTCCACCTATCATGCATAATTATGAAAGTCTTTATGGCAAGTCAGTATTCTTAAATATTCTGTCTTCTAGTTTAAACCAGCCAGTTTAACAATATATAGATAATACTAATAGTCACTTCTTCATACCCAGCAGGGAAATACGTTTGGCCGTTTGTAAAAATTTCTCCTGCCTGCGATAGTCGGGCAAGTCAGTGCTCTTCTACATTCCATTTGGTTTCGACCAGAAGAAAATAATATATTAATATACATACATACATACATAGATTCACGCCTGTTTTCCAGAGGGGTAGGCAGAGACTACGGATTTCCATTTGCTACGATCCTGACACACTTCTCTGGCTTCATTCACTTTCATCACATTCCTCATACACGCCCGTCGGTTCAAGGAGCTCTTAACCTGGCCTTTGTCCAGAACCCCTCCGATCTGATCGAGAAACGTTCGCCTAGGTTTTCCTCTTGCGACTGTTACATTCACACTAGCCTTATAAACTTTCTTAGTCAGTCTTTCCTTGTCCATTATTTCTACATGCCCAAACCAGCTTAACATACCCTTTATATATTAATATATTATATTTATTATTAAACAAACCTACTGTTACTATGTATGTATGCATGTAATATTTTTGCCATAAAGCTATTTTCAAAGAAAAAGAACGCAATATTGAATCAACATCTGAATCTGATGATGATGAATCTGAATGAAATAAAATACATATTTCATATTATACCTTGGTTGTTTACCTAAAGATTCTTTTTTATTAGGTTTTATATTTAGAAATCTAAGGTTATATTGATTACTATAATAATGTATAAGTAGGTATACCACAATTCAAATTAGAATTCGAGAAATTTTAAGTATTAAAATCTCTAGAGCGATTTTCCAATTTCTCGAATTTCTGTCAAACATCTCAAAGCAAATTATGTGTTTTAAAAAATGTTCAATAAACCTTTCCTTCGTGTCGTAAGCATTATTTTAAAATGCACTTTAGATGCACTGGGAAACACAATCCTAACTAATTAAGAATCACAAATAAATCTAAATGTTCTTTGGATTCACTTCTAAAGAACCTCTATTCAAAATTAATTTTCATTAAATTTGCTTACATTTAATTTATTTACATTTAATTTAAATCCGGTTAATAACTCGCTCTACAAACTAAAGAGATAAACCGTTGCAAAAAGATTTCAATTAAAACCTGTTAAATACGGTTGCGAAGTCAAAAGCGGGCAATTATGAGTTATGTCGCTACGCCCCGCCTAGCCTGCGACTAAGTGCAGCGAGACGCTCCGTTGCATCGAAACCATACAAAACCTAAAACCATACAATTCACTATAAATAAAATAATCTACTGGAACTGACGCTTTTGTCAATATTCACGTACCAAAAAACAGAACATTTTTTCGTGTGATAATAAATGGTTGTAGATTTTACAGAAATTTAAGTCTCGAATACGTTTATTCTTTTTAAAATTCAAACTAAAACGCTATGTGTTAGTATAATAAATAATAATAATTAAATGTATTTGGCTAAAAGTAGTACAATGGTGGACTTAAATCAAGTTTAATACATACATACATACTCGTAGATTCACGCCTGTTTCCCAGAGGGGTAGGCAGAGACTAAGGATTTCCATTTGCTACGATCCTGACACTTCTCTGGCTTCATTCACTTTCATCACATTCCTTATACACGCCCGTCGGTTCAACTTTAAATTAAGTCTTAATATCCAACAATAACTTAATGCCTTAAGAAATTAGTTTATAACCAAAATAATAGTCATAGTTATAGCAAGAAAGGATACTTTAACATCTTTACATTATTATGTGATACTTGCCTGGACTAGGTTAGACCTGTATTTCAGGCGATCAGTAGACTATCTATTGTAAAAGTGGACATATTTTATTTAAGTAATCTGTTGGAACATTAATATGACTAAATATAAACTTAATCTAAAACTGCCTGTACACGTACTATTGAAACATGCATTATTGAGTATTTTTTTATAAAATACAACTTTCGTACTAGGAATAATGCCTGTGTCGCGAAGGACTTTACAGACATTCAAACAACGGACACAAAGTACATCCAGACTTGGAACAACCATTTGTTGATCACACAAAGTTTTGTTCCGCTTGGGATTCGAACCTAGTTTGATCTTTGGTATTACCTAACTAAAACAACCACTAGGTCAGGTTAATACCTAACCTAATCTGTCTGCTAATATAATAATAATAATATTCTACCACATACACACAACACCATCTAGCCCACACTAAGCAGAGCTTGTACTATGGGTACTAGACAATGGATAAACATACATATACACTTTTTTTTTTGTATATACATACATATTATACATAGAAACACCCAGACCAAGACAAACATCTATGTTCATGCACACAAATGTTTGACTTGTGCGGGAATCGAATCCGCGACCTCAGGCGTGGCAGTCGGTTACACTAACCACTACGCCATCGAGGCCGACATATACATGTACCTCGCAAAAGAATCCAAAAGTCAGTACAGGAACGAATTTAATAAGAACAGCGTAATAGAGAAAAATATAAATACTAGATGCCTGTAGGTGAAAAACTTAATTAATTTAGTCTACTAATAAAACATGGTCTACAAAGTAACAGAGTCTTTAATAAAGAATTTTAGATGGAATTACTGTGAAAAGACAACAAAGTGAATTTGTTAGTTATTGCCTAAAATTCAATTTTTATTGATGTTCTCACGGTTATTAATTTTCACTTATAAAATCTTGCCAATTCTAAAATATTAAAATTAATAATATCGATGGATTTAAGTTATAAAAGAATAAAGGGCATTATTTTTAACGAAGGTAGCTAAACGCACAGCAAAACCATATTTTCTTATAAAATTATACAAAAAATATATAAAGGCCAAACATCTGAATGTATTAATTATTGGCATATAATCTACTTTATTGCCTACAAACTAGGTTACGACCTAGGTTATTACTCCTTCTATCCCGGTCATACTTCGTATTTTTGGAAAATCGAATAATAGTATTATGTTCCAATGCCACAAATGTCCGCTAGATGGCGCAATTCTACATTTTAACCAAAGGTCTTTTAATATCTTTTTAAATCCAAAAAAGGAGTCTCTCATCTCTTACGATTACTATCATCATGTCAGTGTCGGTATTTAAAATACGAGGCGCTTTTAGTACTATCATTTAATTTTATATCCACACGATCTGACGAGTACGGTACATAAATGTGTAGGTACACTTAACCATGTCTTCATAAATATACATTGTATGATACACATTGCTAGGGAGGATGGACCGGACCTAAAGCGATGTGGTACAGTCAGCAACATAAGTACCTAAACACTTAAAATTGTGAAAGAACTTTATGAATTAAAATATTTATAATTCTGTAGTTTTGAACTATGATACCAACTATACTTTAACTATTACTGCTATAAAAAATAATCCTAACTAATATTATAAATGCAAATATGAGTTTGTTTGTTTGTTACGCTTTCACTGCTCGACCGATCATCATGAAATTTCGCATACACATTGTCTGGAAAACATAAAAGGACATAGGGTAGCTTTCATCCAGAAAAAAGTACTGCTTCAAATCTAACCTCACCTACACTTACACGAGGAAAGCCGCAAGCAAAATCTAGTGTAAAGTCGCATGTGTGTATCGCCTTATGTCACTTACTGTACTGAATTGTATTTTTCGCTTCATTAACTTAATGCGTTCGTGGTCAATAACATGATTAACCTTTTTGTTGGAATACTTACATTATCGTTAAATGTATTTACAGTCATATACGAATGAAATAATAATTATTTGTTACAATTGAACATTAAAACGACAGGAAATACTTAGTTATCGCTTGGTCTATTACTATTGGCGTGTTGAATACAGGAAAGCGGTGAACTCCCAAACTTTATAATGGATTACTTCTAATGGTTGTTGTACAAGATGTTGGCTACATGCGCAAGTTGTGGCATCAATCGCGCAATCGCAGGCTGTATGTATTGTGTAATCGACTAACACGAGCCATCTACGTAAGTTATCTATATGACTGACATACATGTAGTCCAGGTGAGTAGCTTGCGCATGTATCAGTTATTTGCATAGTGTGCAAGTACTACGCGCCACCTAGTGAACACACTCTACATCTACGGGAATCGGATCTACAACCTCATGCATCGCAATCGCACTACCACTGCGCTACCGTGACAGTCATCATTTAATTATATTCTGTAAATGTTCCATGTGGTTATGAAACACAAAAGACTTTGAATGTCTTAAGATACCTAACTCATTAAAGCTGCAGGTAGTACCTAAGGCTTGGTATAATACACGCTAAAGTAAAAAGCAGATTAGATCTGGCCAAGGAAAAACTCCCTCGATCCTCTTTCAAAGCTGGTTCGAACTATTCCGAAACGTTTACAACTTAAATAGGGACACAGTTCAAATTAAGGATTACTTTCTACAGTTTAACAACTCGGCTTAAGTACTTAGCTGTCACCGCTTAAAAACACGACAGAAGAGCATTTTCAATTTATCCTTAATCCCGTCTTCATTAATAAACTTAAGGTATAAATACCCTTTTAGGAGACCACCACGAAATATTACGTTTTATCAAAATCTTTTCATGACGCAAGAGACGTAAAAGAAAATACAAAAGTTATTAAAACTTTTCGTGAATCTGTTTAATGAGTAACACGAAGAAATTTAATAATATTATAAAATGTATCATTGAAATTATGGTGAGGAAATGTGAGAACAAGTATTATGTTTACAGTATAAGATGAAGTTATGCCATTTATGAGTATTGTGACTTCGTGACACATGTAGCTAATAGCATATCTTCAGGATAGGAATAATTCCTGTATAGCGAGGGACGCTACAAACATTCAAACAACAGATACAGAGAATATCCAGATTCCGAAGACCCATATCAGAATCACACATATCAGAATCACACATATCAGAATCACACATATCAGAATCACACATATTTTTGTGACAGTGGCGAAGAGACAAATTAAAATCATTACATCACGAGTGTAGTCGAATACTGAGCAAAGTATTCGAATTGTGAAATGGAAATATGGACTCAACGTAACTGAAGGCTTTATACCTGCTTTACTTCGAGCTTAGTTACTCTCATTGCAAAGTCATCGGCTTAATAAGCGAATGATTTTGTTACTCAGCGCGCGTATTCCGTTTCTATAATCGCAATAATTCCTTCGATACCTCCGAAGGCAGCTGTTACAAGCCTAATCTCGGCTAATAACGATTGGGAAGCAATTCTGCACAGCCACCTATCTAAATAATGAGGCCGATAAAAAAATATGCCCCAATCAAAATGTTTTTAAAATGCAATTTCTTAAGGAAGTTACACGTGAAAATCTTTACGTACTATCGGATTTACGTTTACGCTTTGGCTTAATAGGGATAAGCTGATTTTGAGTAATATTTGTAAACATAAAATAATAATTTATATTGAATCTTACACGTTTTTATAATTCATTTGATTTTGTCCTCGGCTCCGCTCCCATAAATGTAGGCAATGTCAATTTTTTATCCTTTGAGAATAGTACTTTGTTCTGGATGAAAGATATCGTATGTCCTTGTATGTGAAATTTCGTGATAATCGGTCGAGTAATTAAGGCGGGAAAACGAAATAAACAAAGAAACAAACAAACTCACATTCGCATTTATAATATTAGGTAGCATGGGGGACTAGAGACACTAGGCTAGGCTTAGTCGGGTAGTAAAGCTATATTATTATGTCAAAAATTCCTATTATATATTTATATCGTAGATTAAGTAGTTTTACATCCATACACAAGCGGTGTAAGATAGTAATATTCTATATTTAACTAGCGACCAGCCCCGGCTAAAATTTGTTAAGGTTTTGTACTAATAAAATCTTAACAAATTTTACACCAAAACTTTCCTCATGAATAGACCGCTATTGGTAAAAACCGTATGAAAATCCGTTCAGTAGTTGTTGAGTTTATCGCGAATAGACAGACAGACGTGGCTGGGGAGACTTTGATTTATAATGTGTAGTGATAACGATAAGGAAATACGAAAAACGCGATAGATAATTTTTCATTTCGAATTCTAGGTGTAACGGTTTGATTTTTCGGCATTCCATGTTGACAGGCAATGACCTATATTGCCGAACAGTACAGTACAGTAGCAGAACTTTTCCCTAGGGGTTGCTACATGCGAGTGAAGCCGTTATTGCATACAATCATAGAGTACGGTCAACGCTCACCAATATGCGACTTGTATGCTTATTTGCTACCTTTTTAAAATTACATAATATACAAAAAGCTGGTACGTCATATTTTATGCTATGGCAGATACGCACTATTCCGATGCAGCGACCGTGTCTGAAGCAAAATCAGGTATAGGCTTGTATTAGCGCCTTTACTCGACAATGGCACAACAAGGTTGCGGGGAATGTCATTCAAGCATAAATACCTGAAACTTTTTGTCATCTACTCCATAAATAGAAAATATAAACCCTCATAATATAGTATGAATGTATTAAGTAGGTACATATATATACCTATTGAGAAAGTGACAATAGCGACGTAGATATAACATGAATAATGCTGTACTTTCTCTTCAGTCTACTCAATAAATTAATAAAGGCTACGGTTTAAGCCTATATATTACCTTAATACCACAGGTCGATCACAGCCGCCAGACGAACGTAAGCCGTGACAAGACTTGCACAAGGCGGCCCCGTACCACAATACACATTTATATGTGTACTGTTAGTCTATACAAGCTCATACTGTTAAGGTTACTACACCGAATAAGTGGTGTATGATCATTATGATCAATGACATAAGTTCCTTAGCATTTGCAAGATTTAATTGCTCACTCATACATTTGATCATTCAATGTCATATCAGTCTCTTGCATTGACAGAATAGTGAGCAAATATTTTTTTTAAGATTGGAGTCGCCTGATTGTTTCCTCTGGTGTTGTGTCCGCATGCATGCATGCTTGCTTGTAAACCTTTGTAGTATAAACAAAATCAAAACCGTGCCACTGAATATATTTCGATCAAATAGGAGTGCAATTGTATGCGATCAGGAATTAGGTACTATAGGTTGTTTTCCACACGTGTTTTGTTTATTATTACTATTAATATTGTTAAGGCTTACTTTTGAAAGCGACAGCGTTGACTTGATGCGATAACAGACATCCACGGAAGCGGAGCCTTGGCCAAATTTAGTATTAATCACAATTTAAACTAATACCAGCCTTAACTTGTGTCGTAGACTTTGACCGCCAATATTCATAACGACTAGCCGACGAACGCTATGATTTAAATTATGATTGATATTACTTTGCCTAGAGTACAAACGACACATTAAATATTTCAGTATATTTCTAAACATATTTTGATAGATGTTTTAGGTTCAGCGTTATGCCGTGTAGGCCAACAGTTTGCATTAAGACCGCTTTTAGTTATGACTAAAAGTGGTCTTCCAGTACCAACTCTAGAAATTTAAACGTCCGTACGTGTGTTTTGCGTTTTATTGTACCACTAGGTATCTATAACAAATGCAACGTATGAATATATGGTATCTCATTAGTTTCTCCTATGAGATATCTCGTATATGCCACGTTAACTGGACGCAAATATGAGCAAGGCTATACGATGTGGTGCGTGCCAATGATATCACTCATTTCATTCAATATGGATGCGCATGTGACGGTGTCAGAACTCTAATTGCTACACCAGTGAATTCTAAATGGGCATCCGCTTGTTCGCAAATTTATACGTAGACTGTTAGTCGTGTTTATTGACAAGTGGACGTGAGCCCTAATGTATTCCGATCTAGGTAAATGGGTAGAAGATTTGTTCGCGATGACTATTTTGCTATCGATTAATATCAACTTAATGAATCTTACTGTCGGTGATTTTAAGTACAAAAATAATCTTAATTAATATTATGATTGCTTTTTAATTGACAAATGACGTTAATCTACTTTTAATTTACTCAAACTATTTTTCTCACAGTACAACCACATACAAAAGCTTACATGTTATTTCTATCCTTACTCTAGTAATAGTTATGCTCAGTCTGTCTGTCAATGTCTCTCACAATCTAACCTACACAGAGGCATGGTTCCGTAAAGATAAGCGTGTTACCTGTCAGCTATAGAGCCGCCCGATATAACCTCACAACCTCTAACATCGAACATGAATTTCGTTTGTCAAACCATATTTCTCTAGCGGAAACTATTTTAGAATCTTGGAAAAGCGTTCTGGCTTTGGTACTGTAAAACTTGTTGGTATTAGATTTGAAGATTGGAATCTTCTTACATTATGGTGAGAGTTTTTCTGTGGGAATTTATTTTAGCTACATTTTCTAGGTATAATCTTATTCTGTGAATTTAGGAAATCTAAATTTTTTTTGTACCTGCAATTACTTTTCAACATTTGACAGTACTCTATTTTTCTATAGATAATAATTAATTACATTGTTGTTTTTTCAGTAAATACCATTATTTTTCATCGTAATTAGAAGTTAATGTTAAGTCTACAACTGTATATATCTAGATTGTACGTCTAAGTTATATGTGCCTAATAGTTTTGGTTATACCTGTCTGTCTATCATAAAATGAAGTATCCGGTTAGAAGACTATATTCAAAACATACATTTCATCTTATACACTTTGGCTCACTGGAAAATACCATATTCACAACCTTTTAAAGGGATTACATTTTCAGCAAAGAAAATACTATTTACATATTCGAGTAAACATCTCAAACATTTTATAAATATTTTATAGCCAACTTGCCTCAGTGAGCATTTTAAATCATAATTGGCATTTATTGGCCAGATTTGCCAACAAAATGTTGGCGGAAATGAAACGGTGTGATTGCTTTTTGAATTTTATAGCTTATGTAACCATGAAAACTAATTAGGTAAGTAATTATAGGTAACTGATATCCATCAATAAGATGTTAACTATCGTTTTTAATTAAATCATGACAAATAAAGAAGAGGATCATTATCATTACGATCCAAAACTTTCAACTATTATCGTCGGGTAATGATTGCATACTGTATCTGTTCGAACGTTATCAAATTAATCAATTGTCATTTTATCAGATTGTCATCACACAATCTAGAGAGCTATACGATCTAAAGATAAAAGCAATAGTTTTAAATTTATTTATAGTAGTTAGTAACAGTAATCGGGTACTTTTTTTTTATTTTTTTTTATTTTGCTCGTCAAAATGACCACACTCCACCTGATGGTAAGCAGTCGTGTGGTCTAAGAGCGGTGGCCTCCACATCGCCCCCACAGTAGCCGAGGCGATGTTGAGGTCTCTACTTTGACGGTCTGAGAAGATGCTTTGTCACGCCCCGCTTAAATAACCCAGGATTGAAGGAAGAAGGAAACACGTGCTTTGGCAGAGAATTCCATGCCTTGGTCGTTCAGCAGAGGTATGAGGACCCAAAGTTTTTGGTACGCGCTCTAATCGACTCTACCGTGTAAGGATGGCAACTGAGCTCAGCACGCGTTGTAGTGTTGTTCACTTTATCTGTATGTAGAGATGCCAGCTTAAGTTGACTTCTTAATGCCATAGTTGTATCTACTAATGGGAGCTCAGTCCATTTGTTGTTTTATAGGTTGACTTAAAAATCCACACTTAGCGAACAACTAAAGCGGAGAGAAATATTTTTAACTACTTTTCAAGTGTTCGGTTTTAATGGTTGAATAAGTGGTTTTACCTTTGTTTTGGTTCACTCAAACACGAACTAAGTTAAAAATGCTAAAATACTGTAGGTATGCCTTTTTGCGACTTAATTTTTTAACTAATTAAATAGAACGATGTTTTTAAGAACAGGATATTAAATAAACAGACTTACAATTTTACATTAAAGCTTTTTGTAAAAGTTTGTTGATAAAATACAAGTAACATTAAAGTTGTTTTCCAGGGCATTTATTTTCGTAAATAAAATTTCATTGTATTATTGTTTCAATCCGATTTTCTATAGGTAAATCTTTTTCTTAAAAATTATGAACTACGACGAATAGTTTATACTTACTTACGCTTGTTTATCTTTCAATGGATAGACAAAGGGTTAATACGCACAGTTTGCTACTCATATGTATTAGGTTTTTAGGTCCCACATTATAAAGATACCATATTATGAACTTTTGCCGTCTATCAGCAATATTTCTAGTCTCCATACTTCTACGAAAAAAATTAAGGCTTTGGCTAATTCGGCAATCAAAACCAAGATCTTAAGATCGGACGCCGACTTATGCCATGAAATCAAGGCAGCAGAATAGTTATATTAATATGATTAGAAAAGGTATATAGATTAATTTGTTTACATATATAAGGCTTAAGTTAATAGCTCAAAATCCATATCTGTCATACGTACAAGTATCATCAACGCCAAAACGTCGGGTGTCAGTGCCCCCGGTGAATGTTTGACGGCAGATACGACCGCATTCGATCCGTGACGTATACCCATGACAAGTGGGCTTGATGTCGCTGATCTAATGGCTTTTCAGTATTCAGTGTGAGATAGACCGAATTTATTATACGTATAATGAACAAACATGATGTTTTAATAGTTTTGTGTTATTATCCTACTATATCCTAATCCTAACTAATATTATAAATGTGAATGTGAGTTTATTTGTTTGTTTGTTACGCTTCCACGCCTTAATTACTCGACCGATCGTCATGAAATTTCGCATACACGTTGTCACTGGTACAGAAAAGGACATAGATTACCTTTTATCCAGAAAAAAGTTACTATTTCTAACCTAACCTACATTTACGCGAGCGTAGCCATGGGCAAAATCTTGTAGTCTATACTATCTTATTCATACATACTTATTATATATAACGATGCAATTTCCGCATGTGTGTTTCCTCAAAAATGTTTAATAGTTTGGACTTGAAATTTCTACACAACTTTGCATTACTATATAAGACTGTTTTTATATACTTTTTATACCGAAATTTTCACGGTAACAGAAAATATTCCTAAAAACTTTTTATTTACTTCCTTAATAATTAATATCAGACCGAGCCATAGCGAAACTTGGCCGGTTTAATTTAGTAATATTATAAATGCGAAAAGAACTTTGTTTGTTACCTTTTCACAACTATATATTATAATGAATTATAATGAAATTTGGCAAATAGAGAGAGGACATTGTTTTTTGGAGAAGGTTTTAGGCAGATTTCTATATTCATGAAGGCGAAGCCGTACCCCGAAACTAGAATTATAAATGTGAAAATGTTTGTTACTCAATTACGCATTAACTGTTGAACGGATTTGGATGCAACTTGGCACATAGACAGGGAACGTTTTATTTTAAGCGTTCCTGTGAGATTTATATGCGCGTAGCCACGGGCAGAAACTAGTTTACTACAATAACTTAAGTAAACCCTTGAACAATGACGTTCATACGTATTACTTTTGGGATCATTTTATAATTAAATTGATTTTGGAATTGAAATCTTACGTTGATACTTATATTTAGGTTACGATATTTATATTTAATTTAAAATATAAATAAATATCAACCCTAGACCACGCTCCACGCAATACGGGCGAAACATCGGGGAATAAATAGGTATTGTATTACCTACAAATTACACAATTATTACTTTCTACTGTTGTAATGTATCTTCAAGCCAAATCAATTTTGTTCTTAATAATTATACATTAACTTTGAATAATTTGTAATTATATTTGTTCCCAGGTATGTCATCTTGAAGTTACAAACACAACTCCAGCAACACTCGACTGCGAACTACTCTTCAACAAAGCATCGCTAATCTGTAAGCCGCTTGCTTTTATAAACTGCTGTCTTGCTTTAAATAGGGAGTAATATACCTCGTTATATCGTAATTGGAGGAAGAAGATCATGTGTGAACAGCATTAACGTAGTGAACAGCGTCATTATAAATGACGTTAATACGAAACGTGATCATGCGCCCTCGAGTACAAACATACTCTCTAGTTTTAAGGCTTGTTAGGTGTCAAACAGGCAGTTAGTAGTTATCTCGTTGTCGTATCATCTTATACGATTAGCATACAGTTAAATAGCGGCGATAGCCTAGAAGGGACGATCGTTGGACTGCCGCATAAATGTCTCGATTTTGATACAGTGGCACGCATCCCCGACTTTTGGAAGTTATGTGCATATTAAATAATTACTAGCGGTCGCCTAGTGCTCGAAATTCGACCAAAGTTTGCCTGTAAGATATTGCTGATATATGTATGTCATTATACATTGATATGTGTAACCATAGTTACGCGCTTCGACTGCGTGTGTCAAATGCATGGTTGTGTGCGTGTAGTGTTTTTTCATTAATTTAATGTATTTCTAATGCATATTTTATATAAATATTAGGATACGTCACTTCTTCTCTGTATAAACTATAAGTGTGCGAAATTTAATACTCTTCCGTCCACCCAATTTTCGTAAAAAGGGATCCAAAGTTGTCGCTTCACTTATTAATATATAGATTAGGTAATACCGTTAAATGGCTGCCAAATGATTGATGGAAAACGCCAAATACTTAAAGAAAGACCTAGGTAATACCTCCTAAACGCATACATACAACTCCGCAGGCCAAGTCTACTATACGTGTACATTTAAGAGCAAATTCAAGCAAGCAAGCAATATATTCTGAGGGTTCATAAAAGCAAAAATCCATCGTTTCTGAGGCATACAGTTAATATCACTCGTTTTAATCGTAAAATAAAAACGTAGCAAGGTTACCTGTCGATTCTCCATAATGTTCTAGTAGATATGTATATAGTAGAAATGTGTACCTTACGTGTCAAAGTTGAAGGAGGTGACGAGGTCGCTTTGGGAACGCCCGTGTATTGTTTTACGAATATCACAAAAGACAAAGAGGATGAACAATTTATATTATTTTTATATTATCAGTTGTCACACCAAGTTTACGTAAAAGTGACTTGCTTTGATATACATTTTTTGTATTATTTGTATTATATTTAAATTTATTTAAAGACATGTATATAGGAAGAACGTAGAAGAATGCATTTTTGGTAAGTATTTATAATGTTAGGAATCATATTTTGACAAATTTAGTAAGGTCGTTTTGTGGATTGTAATAGCATTTGGACATAGGCTGCGATTGGCTTCTAGGTATTTTTTTTGTTCGGGTAGCACAACGTTTTTGGTCCCGCTAGTATTTTATAAACTTTCAGTATATTATATTGAAACACACTTAGTATACAATATAAAATGATAAGATTAAAAATTATCAGTTTTGTGTCAAACCATATTCCTAAACTGGATTAGCGATTGGTCAATGGTTTAAATACTGATATAACTGAACAGCTCGAATTCTACAATACCTCTGTATTTACAAATTCGATCTCTATTTCATATTCAAGTTAACAATCTGTATGTCAGCTAACCAGATCCATGAATCTCGTTTATCTAGATCTACAAATAGTCAAAGCACTATGCAATACTGTCACTGGCAAAATTGTTTGTGAAAAACTATATTTGTTGTTTATTCGTAGTCGCGTAACATCACTAATGTATATTTTAACGACTTACAAATTTGTCAAACTTTTGTGACAAGCGAAGTTTGTTCGCTTTATTTGACTGGTTTTATAAAATCAATTTTAATTATATGAAAAGACTTATCACTCGCCGTTATAGTTTTCCACCATTGATTGAAAAATATTCTCTCTTGTCATTTAATTTGTCAAGTCTGTAAGACTTACCAGACTTAAATAAAAATCATCATTAGTTAATGAGTCCATTTTCTTTCTTTTTATAAAATCGGATCTCCTGTACCTACAGGTATTGCCTGTATCTCAGAGGACTTTAGCATTCCAACAAGGAATACAGAGGATACCCAGGCTCAGAACAACCATTTGATGATCGCGTGTGGGGATCGAATCTACAACAATCGGCAAAGTGGCAGTGATGAGGACTATTAAAACCACTACGTCATCCAAGCAGTCACAATAAAAAAAAAGCAACGGTTTGCACTCCGGGAGTGCCGGCAGTAGTGAAAACTTGAATATTAACGTTGTGGATTTTTTATATTTTGGAATGGTTAGGGAATAATTTTGCACGGATTGCTTTAATTATCAGTAGAAAAGTACTATCATTTATGTGGTAAAATACAATATTCATTTATTGCGCTATCGTACACAAACATGACAATTCTCCCTCCGTCTTACGAATTTTCGATCAGGTCACGTGTCCTGATTTTTTACCTATCACAAAAAAAGTGCACAACGCCGCTAAAGAAGTTTTCACTTCAAAAATATTGCGCCTCCGGCAGCGGCGTCCGTCGTCAATTTAGGGGTAAATATACATAGGGGTATATTAGGTAACACTAGACTGTTGCCGAACTTTCAGGAAATATGGTGCTCATGCATTATCAGCGCAGGGGACATTGTGTCTCCATGCCGACTACACTGTGTCTCCCTAATGACTTCTAGAAACACTACACCGCAGTAAGACACCTGGCTGTTAAACAGCAATGTTATACTTAACACACAAGGTACGCAGCCTACAGGGTAGAGACAGGCGGTATTTTCTTGATTAGGATTTACAGGCACAACAACATGTATTTAAAATCTTGTCAACGTTTTAAATTATGTAATAATTTTTGTACGCCGTAGGTATTGGCAAGACACATCTTTGCACTATACTTCCATTTGTTTTTGTAAGATCTTTTTATAAACCTGTGTATAAGAAACAAAAATAATTTAAATTTTAATGTATAATATGTTTTGGATAATATCTTTACTAAATATTTAAATCATAAATATGGTTTTAACGTACGTACTTAGATCGCATGAAAATGTGTCCACACTACGAAGTGTGAGCTCGCACATTAGATGGAGACCTTTGTTATACAATTTTCAATATGACTGACCATGATAATACTACATTTATAATTCAGATCAATTTAAATATCATGATGGCATTGTGTCAAAATTGACAACTTACGTCCAGTAAGGTAATCATATTTAACGCATCTATAATTTCAATCTTTAATCTATACTAGTATTATAAAGAGATAAAATAAGTTGGTATGTCTAATTATTCCTTTAGAGTAAGATATAATATGCCATAACATATATATATGTTATGGCATATTATATCTATATATATGTTATGGCATATTATATCTTACTCTAAAGGAATAATTAGACATACCAACTTATTTTATCTCTTTATAATACTAGTATAGATTAAAGATTGAAATTATAGATGCGTTAAATATGATTACCTTACTGGACGTAAGTTGTCAATTTTTATTAAGAGTGTCTTTATATACATATATATATATATATATATATATATATATATATATATATATATATATATATATATATATATATATATGTTATATATATATATATAATATAACAATAATAATATCTTGCTAAGAATATAAAACATGGTTATAGCGAACAAAAGCCAATACTCAAGTCAATAATGAATATTTGCTGTTCAAAAATCAATAAATTGTATAAATTTAATAACGCGAGACACGAATTCAGGAAAAACAAACGTAAATATCGTTTCCCATATTCAATAGGTACTCAATATTCAATATATGTAGATTTAATATTATTTGAAAGGTTGTTCCATGTTTATAAATGGCTTCAGCAATGTATTTGGCTATATATAGTGAACTCGATAAATGGTAATCAATGAGCAACATTACGGAATAGTAATATTTCGATATCATACTATGAAATATTTAGACAAAACCGTATATTTGTGTCCGCAAAAATTGTAAAGTAGTCGATAGATTGACTGGAAATTTGTATATAAGGTTGCATATCTATATAAGAGTGTCTTTATATACATATTTTCTCTCTCAAAGGTTCGACGAGAACCGGCATTATTTCCCTAATAATTAATATCAATATGAGCTACAGCAAATCGTGGCTGGATGTAGCTAATTCCTAATAGAGAACTTCTTTATAATATTAATATTAGTGACTTAGTGACGGAGCAATAGTGAAAGAGATTTCTGCGCATGAGGTATTCTAGATATATAACTTCAAATTTCGCGTTACATGATAGAAGCATATCATTCGTAACGGGTATTAATGCGATCATGCATAATGTTTACCTTTCCACCGGCCGTAGTCACAAGCTGACTGAGTCAGGTTATGATGGCCGGTGTAACCTGGTCGAAACGTCAAGCATTAAAAAGGTAAACATTATGCATGGTCGCATTAAATACTGTAATACTGTTACGAATTATATATATTCTAGTTACTGTATTTATAAGTTATCGACATTTCATTCCAATAAGACGTCGCTTGAACGATGGATAGAACGTAAATTTAAATAAAATTTACATTTAGAATTATAGTTCAAAATGTAAATTTTAATGGTTGTAGTTTAAACGTTGCGGTAAAATGCAAACAGAGCTTTAAAGAAAACAGAATTAGACTCTATTTTATTATCTAAACTAATCTAAAGTACAATAATTTAATTCAATTTTATAAGAAAAGTAAAACAAATGTATCTTGAGAGATATACGAGGATCGTAGCAAATAGAGAGCCACAGTCTTTCGCTACCGCTCCAGGAGCGGCGTGAGCCTGCGTACATTCGTAAAGTAAATAATAAAATTAATACATACATAGATTCACGCCTGTTTCCCAGAGAGGTAGGCAGAGACTACGGATTTCCATTTGCTACGATCCTGAATAAAATTAATAGGTATTATTTTTATTGCCATGTGTTGCAATATACTGGCCAGCAATAATAGTGATATCATTGTTACGTTAATATTTTGCATATGGGTATGCAAAGACTTATGAATTGTCAATTCATTTAAACGTTTTTGATTTGGACGGGCTATACTTAAAAACATTTCAGCAACACATTTCAGTAATAATATTTAGAAGTCACTTAGGTTAATGAGAACCTATCGGCCATTTGCAATACAAAGGGTTCCTCTATAACGAATTACCATGATCTTCTTCTTTCTTTTTTTCGTGTGGTTAGTGGCCAACCTGTTGTCAAGAGTTTTTCAAGCCGCCCGTAGGCCTGTGACATGGCTTAACGACTGCTGTCAATTTGTCAACAGCCGGGACCAACTTTCTACGTGCCCTCCGAAGCACAGAGACGCTCAAATGAAATACCACTAAGCGGTCACCCATCTATAGACTGACCGCACCCAACGATGCTTAACCTCGCTAATCATTTACCGATCAGTGAGTGCAACTGGCTATGAGTTACCATGATGATAAATAGCCGTAGCAATCAGAACATAATGTAAACATATGTCAGACATATCAAAACATAAATCCGATTTCAGTCAGAAATCGTTTTGTATCGATAATCCAATCTAGACAAACCGATTTTATGAAATCTGTCTATCACGGCTAAAAATAAATCGACCTCGTGTATACTCGGTTAGTATCACAAACATAAACCAACCAAACAATAGCGGAATCCGAATCTAACAAGTCAAACTGTGCAATCGCTTGCTACGCACTCTCTGAGATTCGTTTTCTCTCTTTTTAATAAAGCAAGCATTCAACGGAAACAAAGACGCGATGCGGTTTTCTAAACTCAACAAATTTAAATTTCGGTGGTTATGGAATAGTTAAGAAAGATTTGAGTCCTATCTTGAATGAGATTTTTAAGCTAGTCGTAAACTTTATAACAAAAATCGTCAAATTATTAACAAGTAAATAGCTACTATTTTAGAAACACCTGACAAACATACATTTTAAATAAGTTTAATCGTTTTTGTCAATCTATGCTAATATTATAAAGAGGAAGAATTTGATTTTTTGTTAGTTTGTTAGCTTTAACTTAAAAACTAGGCAAACGATTTTAAAAATTCTTTAACCATTAGAAATCAGTATTATCACCGAGTAACATAGACTATATATTATTTAAAATAAGTAAGTTACGATATGTTAATAACACTAACATAACCTAACCAATTTTTACGCGAGCAAAGCAGCGGGCAAAAGCTAGCAGAGAATAATTAAAGAAGTCTACATAGACAATATAAAGGAACCATAATTGAGCCAAAATTAGTTTGCTTATTCCATTCTCCCGTTTTATCGAAAGTATATCAAATAAACTCATATTTGATGATGTCTCAGCAGATATATCAGTTTTATGGTAAACATAACCATAGACAACCAAATAATATCAATACCATTTTATATTATCGGTTTTTTATAGTTATATCAAGCTATATGAGAATTAAGATGAAACAACCGCTGACAGGAAAGAAAAGCATCATCACCTATCGTGGAAGTTTTCATAACTGTAATATTCCACCAACATTCGACTGCATAAATGGCGGAGTAGTTAAAGAGATCGCAACGCCAGAGTCATTGTGTCGCGTGTTGTGGGCTTGAATCACATAGAACGAAAAATTGTCTGATACACAAATGGTTGATCCGAGTCTGGTTGTTCTTTGTATCCCTTGTTTGAATATTTGTAAAGCCCTCTACGACACAGGAATTATTCAAAAACAGTAATACAATATTTGGCAAGGAATAACAAGAAATTTTGATGTAAAGGTACGCTATATCTTACGACAACTACGACGATAATACTGCAAAGTGCCCTAGATAGTTGTGTGGTTCACACACGTCCCTACAAAACAGTATGTAGCAAATTCTGACATTGCGGTAAAGTCGTAAGTTTCAAATTTGGTACACATGAAGAATTACCTAGCAAGTCACATTTCACAACTTAAGCTAAACAGTTGCTTAATTCTTTAATAATAATCTGCTTTACGTATAAAGTTTTCATTACGTAACCTGGTAACTCTAGCTAATCTTTGGTTAAAAGCGATTCTGTTATTTTCAGAGTAGATTTTCATGCGACTTACTAAGTAAGGTTTACAAGTTAAGCCTAGTGAAATCCTGTGTTAATATAGCTGTATGAGAGGAGGAATATTAGCTTTTTTTACTATTTTATTTTGCGAGGGAAATCTTGTTTCTCTAAGGGTTACACGTTGTTCGGTACAAAAAGTTCTTAAGCCAATTAAGCATTTCTGTGCCAATTTTCTATGAAATTGTTCGTATAAACTTTCAGGCGTAATTAATCGATTAAATTTTATCTTTTAATGGACAAGGGCTTATGTTGTTAACTGTCTGCATTCTACATTTACATATTCAATTATTTGAAACATCCAAGTTGAAGTATTCCGACAATCAAACTCTTCGAAGGAATCCGGAACAAAAGAAAAATAAAGCTATTTTAACATTCAGCACACTTGTTCTCATTACGAGCGGCTTTGTCCTATTATTTACGAGCTACGTGAACTCTTTTCATAGCGATACATGCGTACATTTTATTAAAAACGCCATTATTAATTTGTAGCATTCATTTTCTAGACGTAAACATTTTTCATTGAAAAAGTCAGATGATTAAACTTTATGCTTCTTTTCTAGTGGTAGTCTGCCAAGCCGTCAGAAATATAAAAATTAAATTTAAAAACAGTGGTCTGTAGATACCGTTGTGTAAAAATACAGATAAGTTTCAGTATTAATTAAAGTATAGAGTGAATTCGTATTTTGAGGTAGCCCTCGTAGCCTCCACTTAGTCTATAACCTTTGTTTTTATGCCACCATGTTTTGATAAAAACTGGTATTGGCAAGGCCTATTTGGCAAAAGACCAGAATGTCTTTCGTTACGATACTGTTAGCAATTGAAATTAATGTTAGTAGTGATTCATTTAAATTATGTACTACAAAGATTCTCGAAGATACGTGTCAACTTAAATTGTTTTGTAACATCTTACTATGTTAACTTAATAATAACTATACATACATACATAGATAGATTCACGCCTGTTTCCCAGAGGGGTAGCCAGAGACTACGGAAGTAATGTAAAACAAGTGAGTAAAACACACACCATTTTGCTCTACAGACATTTTCTAAGTCGGTTGTATAACAATCAACTTAAAAGAAAGTCAGTTAATTTAAAAAAAAAATTGGGTTAGTTATTTTTAATCGATACAGAGGTTTATCTCTGTATCGATTAAAATATAATTGGACTAACACTCTTATTAGTTTAGTATATACCTACGGTAATCGCATTTTAACGAACTTCTAAAATCCTAAAACTACTACCAGTGTATTTGATTTAATTAAAAAAAAAAAATATATATATATATATGATAAATGCTGTTGGACCTATTTGTAAACAGTGTGTAGCACGAATAAGTTTTGCATCACAAGAAAACACAGATCTATTTTTCATAATCATACATTAGCAAACTAATAAAAAGACTAGAATAACTTACAAACAGAACGACTGACATATGAATAGGAATACAATCCAATTGCTGTTGTCATTATAATTGTTATGTAATTTTCAATCAATCGAGGTTTTATGAATAATGTCCTATTAATTACTTGGTTCGCAACATAAATAGCACATACATAAAATATACATACGAACAATTTAAAGTCGGTAAACATAAACAAACATACACATCCGCGCATAAACACCAACCTTTCGCATCACACGTAATTTAGCTAGCCTATTTAATCACACTAATACTCCATTATAGGCATAAATTGACATAACAGATGGTAAAATAATGATAATACATCAAAATGACAAGATAGAGGGCGATTATATTTGGCAAAATTAGAAATAGCAACTGCACTGTATCCAACGCACCTAAAATGTTGACGTCATCATAATGCATATCTCGAATGATGAATCGGATTTTAATCACATTCTACATTGCAATACATACAATATATGACAGAAATTCCGTGGATAAACCATTGAGTTAATATACACTACGTACCCTTGATTGTATGTAATACGCGTTAAGGTGCATGCTCTAATGAGCATGCATTCAAAATTGTCGTTGCAATAATCGCCTAAGTGAGTTCTTAGTTACTTAGGCGATTATTGCAACGATATGATTGGGTGCAAAATTTAAATATATCTAATATGTCATGTCATTTGTTTTACGCTACTGCTTAATTAATATTTGCATCCAAACGTGCCGTTGCAATAACCGCCTAAGTGTCTAAGATCTCAGTTAGGCGATTATTGCAAATACACGATTGAGTGCAATATTGAAATATTATATAGAACATGCCATCATTTATATTACGTTACTGACTAATTAATATTGCACTCAAACATGTCGTTCCAGTAATAGCCTGACATAGACTCTCTCTCTCCTTCTAGCTTTAGTCCCACATGGTGGTGGGGTCAGCTTTTCTAATGTTTTGCCTCCACCCCGCTCTGTCTTCGACCTCGTCTTCAGTCACTTGGCACACACTCATATATTTTTGCACTACATCTTTCCATCTTGTCTTGGGTCTGCCTCTGGATCTTTTACTTGTAAGTGAAAGATGTAGTGCTAAATTACCGACGTAGTCAGGTGGTCTCCTTTTTACGTGTCATCATCGCAGCCTACTCTCCTGCATCTTAACAGCGATGTTGCGCACACCCAGGCTTCCTCGCGCGTACTCGTAACGGATCATATTCCGCCTGGTAACGCCACACATCCACCTCAGCATCTTCATTTCAGCAACTGGAATTGTATACACGTTTTTTTGAGTCACTGCCCAGGTTTCGCTGCCGTACATGAGGACTGGTCTAATTATTGTTTTATATATCAAACCTTTGAGTCTGACCGGCTTCCTTTTATCACAAGTAACACCAATTACTTCTCGCCATTTATGACAGGTTGCAGCTATTTAATGCTGAATGTTGCATTTTACGTTACCAGAACTGTGGATGATAATACCTAGATATTTGTATTAATCGCACGCGGAGACCATTTGTCCATTGATGTGTTTTGGGTTGTTATCACTTTGGTCGCGCTCATTAAAATACATATACTGGGATTTTGCAACACTCACTAGGTCACTGGTCTGCAACTAATGCTTCCATGATGAAAGTGTCTCTTGCTACTCAGCCCGGCTCTCGGTGCAGATAGCAACGTCGTCGCCTGGCTAAGACTGAGTGGGTTAAAGAGCATGCACTCTAACACATGTTACAAACAATTTAGTTGATACTTCTCCTCTACTACGTGGTACTTAATAACTTAATAGGATAAACTGACATTTCGAACATTCATTGCAAATAAAAACTCTTTGACGAACAGTTAATACTCTTCTTTGGCAGTAAATTCACGAACGTAATTAGATTTACATTCCGAATATCGTCATAAAGATTACGTATGTACTTTAATACTATAAAAGTCTTGTAGTTGTCATTATCTAAACAATAAATATTTATATCTATCGTTTCATTGCCTTTAAGCATCTCATGCGCATTTAATATTGATACGGTTTCCAGTTCTATTTCACTTGATTATTATGCCGAAGGCGGGAGTAGAAATGAATGAGAGCTTTTTATCATTTTAAGAGGTGCAGGCGCCATCATCGTCTGTTTAAATTCTTTCCAAGTATTTAAGGTTTGGCTTGAAGCCAACCTGAGCTGATATTCGATATTTACAGCTATTTTATATAAAATATGAAGTATTTTACTTAAGTGGCTGGTGTTAATGTCAATTATCTGTCGAGAGGGAATGTTTTTGTGTAACTCGTTGTATTTTGCGAAACATATCGTTGCCGAAATAGTCAAATAGGTATGAACTATGAATATGCAAGAACTAATAACAATACAGTGACTTTAAAATGTACATTGTATTAAATAAATGTCATTATATTAATTAAAATTGTTTAATTAATTATGTAAAGCATAAATTACTTTACGTAATAAATTTTTGTAAAAAAAATACTTCGGTAAAAAGCTTTTGTTATTTACTTATACTAATAACACTTCTTTACACCTCTTCAAGCAGCATTAGATTTATCCTTACTTCCTTACTATATAATATTATAAATTCGAAAGTAACTCTGTCTGTCTATTTATTTATTTATTTATTTATTTATTCCAAAAAAGAAAAAAAACACTAGAGGCTTACAGCATCTGTACCAACACGCATTTAGTGCTATACTACTAACATACACTCTAAACACACAAAACAAATAAATTAAAATAAAATATAAAAGAAACATTAACATTAACAATCATATTAACTACTAAAATAAAACAATTTTGAGTATTCGTAAAGAAAACAATAGATGAAATAATTTATGCTATCTGTCTGTCTGTCTGTCTGTTACCTTTTCACGGCTAAACCACTCAACCGATTTAGATGAAATTTGGCATAGACAGTTTAAAACCTGGGGAAGGACATAGGCTACTTTTTATTGATGTAGGTACCACGCGGGCGGAGCCGCGCGCAAAAGCTAGTCTTTTATAAGTTTTGTAATACTTTTGTCCATGATTTTTTGTTTACTGCATATTATAGTAATATCCATAATAATACACTACATATTATTAGTAAGTAAGTCCAATTTACTAGTTAGATACTTTTTATAAGCTCTTATTTATACCGAACTTCAAAGCTCCAAAGAAAACATCATAGTAAAATTAGCCTTGTTCTTAGATTTCTTTCATTCCATTAATAGGTACCAATATAACTAATTACCTATTGCAATGCCAGGCAACATTAAAAACCTTGTGTTTCTGACACTCACTCACTAGATAAACATGAATACAGTATACATACTTATCATTTACAATTATTATTTAGTCAGTCAGTCACTTACTGAAATTGTCATTTACATCCAAGGACCTTATATTATGAGATATGTACACAGCTGTGTATATCATCTCAAGAAGTTCTTATGTGTTTATAGCAGAAGGTATGAAAGCTTTCATACCTTATACTATAAACTAGTTATTTCCCAACTAAACTTTTTACTAAGGCTACGACGATAAGTTTATCAGCTGCCAGATGGCTCCAAAGAATCAGAAACTATCCAATAAAACATTAGCTCGTTGCCAACATTTATATATTTTAACAAAGTGTAGTGGCCCACTGCTGGCCGGTTGGAATTCACTTCCCTCCGTTTCGTTTTATTGCCATCCGAGTCGAAACGAACTTGTTCTGAATAAATTTTAAATAAGTAAAAGATAGCTAGGCCATTTTTTACACTATTCCTGTTATTAAATTTTGAAATGACTCCGTTGTTCAAATTCGTTCTTTGTGTTTTTATACTGTTGTTTTTTTGCAGAAGTTGGAACACTATACCACATACAAAAGTATTGATATTATTATAATAAAATAACGAACGAAATGCGAGTTAGTTATTTCATCAACCCACATCGTTTAATATCGATTAATTTATACAGTTTTGCATTCCTCCTCCTCGCGTCGTATTCCTCATTACTGAGGGTCGTGACTCCCCCGCTGAATCACTTTCTCATGGACTAATTCCCTCCATCTGTCCCGATCTTTTGCTTCGTGGAGGGCTTTGTGGAGATTGGTGTTAAGCGACGATCGGATTTGGTCCAACCATCTCGTTGGACTGCGGCCTCTTGGTCTTTTGCCGTCAACCTTGCCTGTCACCATCAGCTGTTCGATGTTGTGACCGTCTTTGCGGGCAATGTGTCCGAAAAATTCCAGTATTTTGTTTCAGTTTTGCATTAGTTAATGGTTAATGTTTCAAATTAGTAAACCACAATAAATCAATAAACATGCCGAATAGTACAAACTTCTCCTAATAGATACAAGACAACGTGTAAACATTTGAATGATCTAATGAGAAACAAGTTAAAGTAAATAATTTGACACCGCGGAGCGGAACGAATCTATCAAGTACGCACCTCTATCATAATTGTACGACAATATTGATATTAGTCAGAACTTGTCAGCAGAAAATACAGTTACGGCAATTCCGAAGATAAATTTCAATTTCGTGTTTATTGGTGAAAATTCACGTAATATAATATTTTATCAGCTTATCAAACTTAATTAGGTGTAACTTGTTTAGGCATGGAATTGAGGTCTTATATTTACTTCGCATCTTGTCTACACGTTAAATAAATTCTAGACACTTCATCGTCGATTTAATACGATATTTTGTACAGAGAGGCTCTAAGCCTGGAATCAATTAAGTGCTTACCAATCAATCGTAATCTTAATGAATGCCTAGTAAGATGCGTTATTGCATGGACAAAGCTTCAATTATCGAATCTTCGTTGACTAAACTTGCATTTAGACCAATATTTCTCGGGTAATATTTTCAAGCGGTTTTTAAATAATTTCAATTAAAATACTCTTTTGAAACGTAAACGATGAATAATAGCATAGGAGATTTCATATCGGTTACCAATACGTTATTCAGAGAAAATGCAACCAGGTTGCAGTTTGATTTAACTGAAGCAGAGCTGTGTAAACATTCGGATGTTTTAACAAACGCGGACATGAGAAATCGCAGATGAAGTGTGGTGTCACACGTCGCAACTGCAATGGTATGCAAAAATATTATAGAGTAGAGTAAGCAAACAAAATCTTAGATCACTGAATGTTAGTCTGGTGATTTAAATATTTTCAATTGTGTGCTATTAGCTTTACTTCATCGACATCATTCACATTATTAGGAGACGCTTAACTCTATTTATTGGCTATAATATTAGGACTATCTACTAAATTGTTTCATAAATGCAAAGGAGTAAACACACTTTAATTTAGAAACCTATGCTATGGCTCTGATTTGTGTTCTTATCGCAACAGGACTCCGCTGAATGATTAGCACAAATTTCTATAATAGAAATTGAAATATTATTATTGCAGACATTGTGCTAAATGTAACTATTTCAGTGGTTCATGCTGTTACATGTCTAGCTTTTTCACAAGCTATTAAACTTTGACTTAAATAACTGTTTTTTTATCTATACTATTTTATTATAAAAAGGGAAAAATTAGATTTTCTGTTTCTTTTTTTATAAATTTAAAAAAACCTCAACCTATTTAAAAAATTCTTTCACCATTTGAAAGCTGTATTATCACCGAGTAACATAGGCTATATTTTATTTTACAAATGTACCGTTACTAATATAACCTAATTTAATCTACTTTTACGCGAGCGAAGCTGCGGGCAAAAGCTAGTGATTTAAATAAGTGAATAATTTTAAATTTTAAGACATTATTTTACAACACTTTACTATAACAATATAAGTTTGGGCAATTTATCAGAAGTCTTCTCGTGACGTAGAATCGTAGATAGCATAGTTGGTGAAGCGACGACACGTATTATTACGGTAGCGAGTTTAAGTAGTGCGTTATAGATTTTCTTTTCCCTCGTTCATAATTTGCATTCTCACAAGCTTTGTAGTAGGAAATGGACAGAGTGCCGCAAAACGTGTCTTTTCCTTCCGTCTCATGACACGATCAAACGCAGGTCGTTATTGGAAGTACGCAAATAAAAACCTTTTATTCAATCTTGATTAGAAGAGAGTGGCAATTTTAAAGGAAAAATTGAGCCTTGCAAAATAATTTAAGCACGTACGGGGTCCTCGAAAACGCTTGCGAATTGTATTTCGCCTTAGGTATACCTATATTGTCGAAACACCTTCATAAGCAGATAGAGAACATATTGAACGTATTGTATTTGTTGTAACCCCCACAATGGCGTACAAGTACAAATATTTGCGTGGGGCGTATTTGAATGAGGTTATTCTGACCTCGTTAAGTTTACGCTAACCTCGGTTTAATTTAACGTCACTAATACGTACTGAATAAGCGTATTGTAGTGATTTAGTTTATGTTTGACAGCAATTATGGTGCAAATTTTAGTTATGTACTTTCAGATCTAGAGAAATATGTTTAAATCGTATAAAACTAGGTCAGTCTAATTTAATGTGGTATATAAATGATTTCATTTTGCACTTCAAAATGACCACATTCCGCCTGATGGTAAGCAGTCATGTGGTCTAAGAGCAGTGGCCTCCACACCATCCTCATGGCAGCTGAGGCGATGTTGAGACCCCTACTTTGACGGCCTGAGAAGGTGCTTTTTCACGCCCCGCTTAAATGACCCAGGATTGAAGGAAGAAGGAAGCACGTGCTTTAGCAGAGAATTCCATGCCTTGATCATCCGGCAGAGGAATGAGGATCCAAACTTGTTGGTGCGCGCTCTAATGACACTATAACACATACTAATGTTAAAATAATAGGCATGTAGGTTATAATTATTATATATGTAGCTGTACCTAAGTGCATTATCTATATATTAATACGTGAAGCAAAAACTTTGTACCCCTTTTTACGAAAATTGCGCGGACGGAGGAGAATGAAATTTGGCACAGTTAAAGTTTATATAGAGAAGGAGGGGCGAATCTTAATATTTATATAAAATATGCATTAGAAATACATTAAATTAATGAAAAAACACTACACGCACACAACCATGCATTTGACTCACGCGGTCGAAGCGCGTAACTATGGTTATATATGTATATCAATATATAATGACATAATATATCAGCAATATCTTACAGGTCAAACTTTGGTCGAATTTCGAGCACTAGCCGACCGCTAGTAATAGTAAATTGCTAGCTCTTGAACAAGATATATATATCCTATATTGTATCTTAGAAAGTACATTCTGATTAAGTGTAAATTGTGAAAGACTTACACATTGTGTCAAATAATTGTGTTCAGAGGTTTTGAAACTCAAGAAATTTCAGCTTAATGTCTAAAGTTACCACTCCACCGCTACCTCCAACGTTACGACATTAAGTGCGTATTTTAATAATTTAATTAGCACTCTCTTACGCGGCAAGAATACATAGCGATAATACTAACATACGTCAGAGTTTTTGCATCCACAATTTTTATAATTGTTCGTTATGTTTTCTGAGGTCCGTGAAATATGCCATTCTATATTTGCCATTGTGGTATGGAGAAAGTTCACCTTTAGAAGTGGGACAGTGCATACGCTTGGCTGATATTTTTTAACGTTATTCCACATTATAAAAGGTATTTTAATAGCCTTCATTCTGACACAGCGCACAACAAGTTTATAGCGCTTGTTAGGGATATATAACGTCAAACTGGGAAAATTGTAATTGAAGTTTTTCGATTAAACAAGTTCGCATTGCTTTAAGCTGAGACGAGAACTTATTCTCTTATCTCTTTATCATATAAGATGATGAGATTTCGATCCTAAAACTGGCTTGTTTTAAACTATTTTAGCAAATCCACTTTCGCCATTACTCGTGAAACAAAATCTAATTTTCAAAACAGCAAGGTCCTGCAGAAATAATATAACAACCAAAAATATGTAATAATATATTTAATAGTTATTAATCATTCGCTCTTACATTGAAGCAAAATACCTATTGAAAGGAAACTAGCATATCTGTATGTTCACCATAATGTTGAAATCATGTAAAGTCTGCTATCCCGCACTGGGCCAGCGTGGTAGGCTGTAGGCCTAACCCTTGTCACATTGAGAAGAAACTGGGTCCAGCAATAGAACAGTTTATATACAGCACTGATATTATTATTATACTTTTATATACAGAATAGACATTAGTACTAAGTATATAACAGTGATATCAAACGAGCTAAGCATTGCCAAGAATATAAATTTCGAAATACTAATATCAAAACAAACAAATAGAACAACATCCAAACAAGGATAAAACAAAGATTACGATCCGATGCTAAATCTACAGAGTCATGCAAAAAATACTGCTCACATTTTAGTATACAATTGATGTTTTAGAATTCAGCAGTAGTGCTTGTTAGCGCCGCGGTCTGACGGCTCTTCACTTAGTACCATATACATATATCTTTACAACTATATATATACGGAAACTGCATGTGCGAAAATAACAAGACGCTCTTGTGAAAATAGTGAGATACGAGCTAAAAATAAAAACGGTTTGTTTGCTAAAACAACGCAGAGCGTATTCGGCTATCTTTGATATACAATGACAGGGGTTGGTATTTGACGCATTTTGTTTTTGTATCGCTTACATATTTTCTTTTGTTAGCTAAGAAAATAGGTCTGACAACTATTTAGAGACATGTTATTGTCGTATATGATTGGTTATATCATGTTTTCGTAATCTTAGTCTTATACAAAAATCAATATTCATTCCTAAAATCAAATTTTTATTAGATTGATTGGTAGAGAATACAGAGAAAGGAAGTTCTTGGTTCAGTACACTTTTTAAAATAATAGGATAACATCATGTTGTTTTGTTTGCTGAAGAAATTCACAAGCTACGTTGATGTCAAGATACTATGATAGATGGTAGTAAAATACAATCCTTAAGTTCTTTGCCATACATTATTTTAAATATAGCACGCAGTTGAAACCTTATTACTACAGGCGATAAAAGTTTATTGTAATATTAACTCGTCAAGTTCAGGCTATAATCATAATATGGTTCGTTTTAATACCTGGATTATTAGAAAGTAAGTCTTTATACATGTCTATATAATTATACGAGTCTTTCTACGAGTTTTAAAATCTTTTGATTTTAATGTTTCGCTTATTCAAGACATACATTTATTTTATAGTATGTTAGATTGAATGGAGGCTTAACACATTCAATCTAAGAGACTGTAAAGAAAAGTGTCTTTCTACACAAGTTTGTGACAAGAGGAAGTATACCACAAGAGGTATTGTGTGTTCTGTTTACCAAGTCCTCACAACTTGCACACTAACGTTAACAAATAACTTTTTTAGCGTAAGGTGCTAAGTACCTGAACATTGAATATTTATACTATTAAAACAATTTTAAAAAGATATTTAAGCATGAATGAACAAATGTTTAATCTGTCGATTTTTGAAGTTATACCACAAATATGTTTAAGCTTCTTATTTCTCTATAAGTATCGAAAGTAAAAAATATTTTGATAAACTTCAGACAAGAATCTAATTAAATACAAAATGTTATTATTTAGAGATGGGTATAAAAACACGTAATTTAATACAAATTCTATAAATTCTTCATAATAATACCAAAATGTTTACAGGAAATATGAATAAATAAACAAGGCCATAATTAGTGAACTACGATTAACTTACTTCGTTTTGACTAGAATCAGGAAACAAGCTTTGCTATTGCTATATCATTTTAAGTATTTTATCTTCTGGTGTTGAAACTTATCACTCCATTTGGATGTTGTAAAGTTCAAACTTGAAACTTTTTACCACCGAAGTGTAAGTCGCCCTGCACCTAAAATGAAAAACTTAAAAAATATTAAAATTCAGAGCAGTTTTCTTAACTTAAAAGTTACTTAAGTTATTTAAGTAAAGAAGTGTTTCCTTTCTTAGCAGAAAAGTCGCGTCTTCCAGAAACAGGATGTTGAAAAACTAGACGCCAAACTTTTGAGATCTTTTTGTCTACTCCTACTTGAACAAAAGCAAAATGGCAGCGCATAGTTCAAACAACATGACATTTGGTCAACTTAGTTTTGTGTTAAAATTTGTTAACTGTTTTTAGCTCATTTTCTCTTCGTTAATGTGGTATACAAATGTCGTGAAAAGACTACGTGAAAATAGACTATTAAATTTCGTAGTGTATTTTTAAATGAATGTATTCTTCCTTTTACTAGTATGTCAGATAGTGATAAAAAAGCTACATTTAAAGTATAAAATCAGGTCTAACAGACTAACATTAAGACTGAACTTGTTACTGAAATAAAGGTGAACATTTTCGGGTTGGAAAAAGAGAGTAGAGTGGGTTTTACTGTGTCACCTGTGTGCCTAAATCAGATAGGTGCTGTTTTTATTGAAGTAGTAAAATATTAAAATATTGGTTTATTTATTTTTATTAATTACATAATTTAGTTACGTTTATTTTAAATAACACTATTACCGATACATGCAGCTAACTTAATTCAACTGATATGTAGCAAGTTTATTATTTAATCTTCATTTTGTAATAATTTTGAGCCTTTGAACCAACATTATAAATTTCTATTTATATCGTATTTTAAATTCACAAGGGTACTTAATACAATTGCACTAGTCACGATTTTAACATTAAATGCGATTCTTATAAACGTGTTAGATCGATGTCGATGATTATTTCAAACTACCAACATGGGTAAAATGCTACCTGTTTTAATGCGGCGAATAAAATATTTGTGTGAAACATAGTAGTCTATGTTTCACACAGTATATAATAAATACAGTACCCAAGCAAAACTAAAATAATCAGTAAAAATCATAAACAAATATCGAACCAAAAAACTACATTACGAGTCAGAAGAGCGGAAGAGCAAAACTGAAAAATGAATCTGCTCCAACCGAATTTAAATATAGCATTTAATATAAATACCTACATTAAATGTCATAACAATAACATACATACAGTTTCACGCTCTTAAGGCAGACTCCATTTCGCAAGATACATGAAATGCGTCGTTTTAAAAAAAAGGTATGTAATTAGTATAAAAAATCAGGTATTACGTAACTACAATTTTATTCTAATTGACAATATTTGATGTTTTAATATCAATGATAGTAGAGTTATATTGGCCAACATTAATCTTTAGTATTTTGATCCTTCTTACTCCTATAATGTATTTCTTGACAACGACGAAATTTCTAAGAATTTTTCTTAAACAAGATAGGCCACAATCACTACCAGATGAACTTGCCGTTGCGTAGGCTCTTAGCGCTGATAGAACCACAACTCCTACTTCGAAGGGTGGTTAACTCACAACTGATATTCCTGGAGTAGCAAGCTTCTACAAGCTACGGTAACTACTATCAATCCGCACTGTATGCCTCCTTGCTACCTCGGTAGTACGACAAAACAAAATTATTAAAGCAAATTCTTTCTAGTGGATAATAACTGTGTACGGCAGACTGTCGCAGTCTGTTAACGTAATTAATGAAACCTACAAAGGTAGCTGTTTTCACGTTACACAATAGCAAAAACTTTGTCGCAATTTTGCAAATGTCACGATAGCGCTATTCCTAGTATCTACCAACTTTCCCAGTACCTACTTAACTATAGATTTTCTACTCATATTTTTAAATTAACAATGACAACTCCTGCTTTAGGGATCCAGCCCTGTATTGTAGGTGACTTTAAGATATACAATTCACGCACATAAAGTACCTACATACAAACTAAGATAAATTATTTGTGGATCACAGAAATAATTGTCACGAGTGTGACTGGAATCCACAACAACTTCAAGCGGCAGAAGCGGTGAGGCTACCACTTGGCTGTTAATCCATCCGTGCAGAATAGAATGTATTTAAATTTTCGTTGCAAAAGCGGTTGAATAAACGAACATAAAATTCAATCTCCTGTCAACACTCAAAACCTTATTAGTCCGCATTTTGTAGTCCCGACGGATATGTTAAAGCTGTAGAAATTTCTATTGTACTATTTTTCCAGACGCTGAATTTTTGGCAAAACTGTGTTATGATGAGCTTAATTTTAAGCTGATAACCCGTTTTAAACAATAATGCATATAAAATGTACATTTCACAGAACACAAGCTTAAAAATGCAGAGCAAATTTGAATCTAAACGAAATATTGTATATCAAAAGTCAGACATTTTAAACAGTCAACAATCATATCAATCAAAGTCGTCAAAATTAAACGAGCCATTGTTTTCAAATTGTCAAATAATTACGTTATACAACATGTAATGGCATGTAAAATTTAACACTCAATAGTTATACAGAGAGACGATGAAATACAATAATGTGGCAAGTTAACTGTATTTAAACACTCAGTGAAATAGCATGTTATCGGCTTAAAGCACACTCGGCGGTTATTGTTGACACATTCGAGGGAACTACGGAAATACATACAAAAAATAATAAATGCTTCTGTTATCTATACTACAGCGCCCGGCCACGTGGCGCTTTCGTTCTCCACGGAATAACCTTTTTTAGTATCCTTTTGTACTTGCAAGGGATGTTGTGGTGCTATTCTTGTGGTTAACAGTGATATTATAAGCTATATGAATTGAGTTCGTATAACAGATGTGTTCGTTTGCAAGTCATGCCTTTTCATTTCTACAGCTACATCGCTGAACTTGGGGCTGATTTCGTAATAAAAACTGTTCAAAATATAGTTCTCTAACATCAGTGCCATAAATATCACATATGGTATTTCTAAATGAAAATAAATGTCATATATTTTTAGTTTTTACGTATAACAGTCTCGATTGGTTAACGGAACTATGTTTTGAACAGTTTTTATTAAAATAATTGGACCTCTGATTCCAGTAGACTTAGGTTAGGAAACACATTGTTTTTTTTTAAAGTAATACACTCGATACTTATTACAGTAAGTACGATACGTAAAATAAAAAGAATGATATGCCTGTAATAAATATAATTTTGATGAATATTACAATAAAAGTTGTACTATTGTAACGCGTAAACGCTGTAACTTTTAAATACCACAACAATTTAATCTAAGATCTGCTAAATGTTGAAATGCTAAATTCTCAATTAAAACGTTAGTCGTACTACCGCACCACTTTGGTATTTTGTGGCTGTGCTCGGTATTAAATCATAAGCTGTAGATAGTGATGTTTCTACATGCTATTAATTTGTGGCTTTAACATTGGCGTTTGAGCTTCTTAAAACCTGGTGTTAAATGGTATTTAGACATTTGTTGTTGTGCGAATATAATAAATAGATACTTCAACACAGTAAATGTAAATTGTACGAAATTGATAGTACTAATATTGTCTTCTGTTTACGCGAATGTTATTCATTGAAATTAAACTACTATATACGGATTTTATCGCGTTGTTTATTTGACACTATTACAAAATTTTGAAAAACTGTTACACTACTATAATCACTATTAAACTTTACAAATTTTTAAGCTAATTAAATTATTGAAACTATTAAAACTATTTATACTATTACTATACTATTATACTATTTAGATTTATTTTTACTTTAATAGTTTAAATAATTTAATTAGCGTAAAAATTTGTAAAGTTTAATAGTGATTATAGTAGTGTAACAGTTTTTCAAAATTTTGTAATAGTGTCAAATAAACAACGCGATAAAATCCGTATATAGTAGTTTAATTTCAATGATAGTACTAATTTTGATCGTTCGTTATAGGCAATGTTTTGAAGGATCTAGCCGTACACTACACACCATAAAATATTAACTTGGTCAAGTTAAGAGTTTACAAAAAAAAATTACGCGTAGCCGTGAATATGCAGTACAACATTTTTCTTTTTTTTTAAAGGTAACTTCTGCACTAGTACTAATTAATGTGTTGCGGGAGACCTTACAAACATTCAAACAACGGACACAAAGAACATACAGACTCGGAATAACCATTTGTGAATCACTCAAATGTTTGTTCCGTGTTGGATTCGAACCCACAACACTTGGCGCATTGGCAGCAGCGACGACATATGAAGGTTTATTTTAAATATAAAAATGTTGCCCTCAAACGCACTACCTCGGACTATGCGAGTTAGAGAGCGTGCACTTTAACTTGTGTTGCAAACAATCTGAGTGTCTCCTCTAGTACATATTACATATTAACTCAATGTTTGCAATCAAATAATACAATGAAAATGAGTAGAAGCTGAGTAATCTTTATATAAAGTCCGGTGTATACTATAATATTATACAAGATCGCTTTAAGAGGAATGGGAATTGTTCTATGTCTACACAAAGTACAATTTGTTTGTTTATATTAAAATAAAACAAAGTATTTCCTGGATAATAACTTGTAAGGCCATTACGGTAGATGGTCGCAATGTTTACAGATATAAACAAAATAGCATTCAACTTGTTCCCGCAGTTTGCGTCCAGAGTGAAAATTTATAGACTTTCCAAATGCTGTTTTCGTGGCCTTACACACTTTATTACTCGCCTCCCAATGTCCATATTTATTCGAATAAAACAGAAAAACAGACATAAATTTTGTTTTATTTTATTTCGTGTTTTATGGCCGCATACTCAAACGCCTGCTGTGGCTCGGTTTCCGTAACTCTGGCACATGTGTAGGAGCATTTGATGCGGAAACTTAGTTAGTCCGGCATGTTACAAATGACGGTCTGAAACGGTGGTCAAATGTTTGCAATACTGGAGTAATTACATAAATAAGATAACACTGTATTACCTTTTCTAGTAGTTCGGTACTTGTTTTTTGGGTAGCACTTAAGATAAAGTAAAGATACATTACATTAAACTATGTACTTGACATATAGCAATCGACTTGGAAAACAAAGTCTACAAATTTTACGATATACCATGTACTGTTTTGTATATATAGGTAATATAGGATAATACGGTTTGAGTATATCGAGTTCATTGTGTAGACAATCTATAAAATAATCCTAACAAATATTAATTATAATTGCGAATGTGAGTTTGTTTGTTACGCTTTCACGCCTTAACTACTTGACCGGTCATCATGAAATTTCGCATACATGTTGTCAAGGGAACAGAAAAGAGCATAGGCTACCTACCTTTCATCCAGAAAAAAGTATTGTAACTAATTTACTCAAGCAAAGCGGCGGGCAAAATCTAGTATGTATTATCAAGAAGTGAACTTGTTTGTAAAGAGTAATCTTTAAAACTATTAAAACATATCTAGTCATTATTCCATTAGTAGGAAGCTGCACTATTATTGTAAATGCAGACTATTTAAATAAAACTACTTTATAGGCATTTTTCTTGAAAACACTAGTTTTATACTATTTATATAGAAACTTTTTTGACGTTTCGGTTGCTTTTTAGCAGCCATAGCCACGGATGGACACTCGTGGCTATGGCTGCTAAAAAGAATCATTAGTAAAATTAGGTCACGCACCCCTCCGTGTTTCAGACAGCAATTAATCTGTCGCAGTTGGTTCCGCAAATTGTAAACAATTATAAAAGTTTATACAGGAAGGCAGTGTCCTAAAATAGTCTGACAATTAATCTAAACTTACATGCAATTATAACATAGCAGATCTAATATATTGAATTACCAGGTATTAAGTAAACTGAGAAATTTATAAGTAGACTTCTAGGAAATCAAGCTCGCTAATTAATGGAGCGCTGCTGTGCTGTGAGCAAGGAAGTATTAATATTTCGTTTTGACTAAACCCATAAAAGCATATTTATAAATAGCTATTAGCTATTTGGTTTTAAAATTACTATTATTCTTGTTAATCCCTCCAGCTAAGCTAGGATGCTTTTACTAGGAGTGGACTCACACGGGTAGTGTATTAAGTGTAATTTAAATCCGCGACCGTCTCGATAACAGTGCAATGCCTTATCCATTGAATATCGCCGCTTCAAACCATACTACTGATACTCTTTAGTGTAGGCAACGTCAATAGGTAATCAAATATCAATCTTAATGGTAAAAGAACCTATGGTCACTGTTACTACTAATGGTCAGTAACCCCTCACCATCAAGTACATAATTATAATATAATAAATTATGACCACCGTTTCGCTAATGAATTTCCACCCATCGGAAACTATATTTAACTTATATTTGCTCTATGTCCTTTTCTATACACCTGACAACGGTTCTGCAAAATTTCATGATGATTGGTAAATTAGTTAAGTTGTGAAATCGTAACTAACAAACAAAAATAACAATTACATTTATAATATTAGTTAGGATTTAATCATATTTAATTTCAGAAATCCTTATCGTCAACTTAACTGTAAAAGATTACCGTAACTTTTGCAATCGTAAAAGTACAACACAATTTTCGTAGCGTCATGGCTGTCTAGATGCTGTTGGGTATAAATATTTACATTGAGGTGCTGACAGCTTGCTGCGCTTCGTGAAGTATCGACAGCCCAACAATAGCTATCTAAATCCTGCCCATAGATTAGTAACGCTCGAACTATTCGCGCAATAGCATAACTTGTGTGTGGCTGTGTATACAACTTATGTATTTGCATAAGCGTGGTAATTGTTTTCCAGATCCAATAGTACAGTGTAAGGTTCTTTTTGTTAGCAATTAAACAAAAAGAACCTTATTGTTAATCATATATATGATTCTCATTTTCTTTTTAGGATTTAATATACTGTAATCCTTACTAATATTATTATGGCGAAAGTTTGTTTGTTCCGTTTTCGCGGCACGGTTTCGATAAATTTTTATAATTGTTTTTTTTACCGATATTCAAATTTGCATCTCTCGTCGTTGAATTTTATCATACATAGGTGTCGTGGGACTTCAACAGTCACGTGAGTGTCTACAGTAGCGAAATATCTTGTTCAATGTTTAAGGTTAGACTTTTTATTACATAGATTTTGCCCGCGGCTTCGCTCGCGTAAATGTAGGTTAGGTTAGTAATATTCTTCTTTTCTGGATATCCTATTCTCTATATCCTATTCTACATATATACCTGACTACGTGTATACGAAATTTCATGATGATCGGTTGAGCAGTTAAGGCGTGAAAGTATAACAAACAAACTCACTTTCGCATTTATAATATTAGTTAGGATTTGAATATAAAGTAAAAAGAAAATTTCTTCGATATAAAACTTTCTAAAATTTCAACCGTAGGAAAACGTCATAATCAAAGTACATAGTCTCAGTCCTGTTCACCCCTCGTGTCTTTACCACGTGTACGGTGGTCGTGGGTAACTGTTGACCTTGCGGCCGTGTTGCCGCAACATGGCAACGTGACAACCTTCTAACTTAATTACTTTTCAAATTATTTATATTATTCTCACAACGAAATATGTGTCACATAACTCGCACACAAAAATGTGGCTTTATTGTCTCGTTTATTATTCGAACTGTAAAGATAAAAATAGACCGTACGTGACATAACTACCTACTTAACATGGCTATGATTTATAGGATTTATAATTTATTTTTTCCTAGTAGCTAAAACGATGGGTATACACACGCAACAAAAAAATAATTCTTAATATATTTTTGTTTTTAAAATAGAGAATTTCATTTCTGCGGAGCTCAACTAACACTAAAACAGCAGATACAAAGAATATTCAAAGTAGGATCAACTGCTATTTGTGGATCATGAAATACACTAAGTTGCAATAATAAATAACTGCGTAATTACGATTTAATGTTTTTGACAGTTGGTCAAACGTATACACTTTTTAATCTATTCAAATATCAGGTACATACCTATGTTACAATTTGTTTATATGTATACATGCTAATTTCTGGATCTACCAATTCAATTCTAAACATATTACAATTCCACTTATAGAAAGCTGCACTATATCTGTGTCATATGCATATATGACTCAAATATAGTGCAGCTCTACATTTTAATAAAGACAAACTAACAAATGTCACAATTGCAATTGATACGACTGTTTAAAATATTATTTTTAATGCCCCAGCGACAAAGTATATATTATTTACTATTACAATATTTTATGATAAAATCAATAAAGGTTTCTTTAAAATTGAATGCCCAATCCTTTTTGGATTAAGCACTCAAATTTTTTATTTGATCTCCAAAGCAACACAAAAATGTATGAATGCACTCATACCTACGACCTTTTAAATGCTTACCTGCCGAGATATGAACCACTTCAAACGGAGAAACGAAAAGGGACGGCAACGCCTTCGTGTGTTTATCATGAGTTTTTATCTACATCGTTATATTTAGGCATAATGGGCTGCAGTATACGTGGTGATATAGAAAAGCTGAAGTTAATATTTATTATTATGAAGAAAGAATTTAATTTTTGTGCCTAAAGTAATGTAGTATTCGAATTTTAAAATAGGAACTCATGCGTTTAAAAATTTTGGTTTTATTATGTATGAGGCCTAAAAAGGCTTAATATAACGTAATTAATATGAATAATATCTCAGTATATTTTATTTAGCTTATATTATTTACTAATTATGTGTTCATGGGTGGCGTGACAATTCACTTATACAACATAATGCAAGGAGATATATACCCTCCTTCCAGACTCTGTGACTACTAACAGTTAGTAAAATCATTTCAGGATATTTCTGGATCTTACTTCAAGCGAAATGTTATTATCGGCGTTTTGTGTTCGGAAATTCTCAATAAGAAAACGTAATCTCCGATTGTGCCCGGTTGACGGTAATATGCTTGTCCCCTATTACGTGGGATCCAAAAATACATCTGACAAAATTTACTCTCTGCTTCGGGTTGGTACTTGTTGCCTAGATAGCCGAAGGAGAGAATCACTATTTCATTTGAACCTTTAAAACTTGTTAAAACATGGGGCAAGTACATCTTCATTTAAAGTTTCTACGACGTAGCAGCATAGCGTGAAACTGTCTGGTGAACAGCAAACGGCACGCCTTCAATTACGTGACCCTAAAACCATGATTTGTGAAATCTAAGTGTTACGCTGAAAATGTATGACAGACTTCAACACCTACTATAGTCACAAGAGATCATCATCTCAGCCGAAAGACGTCCACTGCTATCAAGGTTTTCCACATAGACCAGTCTTGGGGCACCCGAATCACAAGTTACAGGAGATACTTACAATAAATTCTGCTTTTAATCTTAAAATACGCTATTGTGTGTGCAGTGACGTAGAGTAATTAAAAGCAAATATTTTTCAATCAACTTTATTTATTGTATTCCAGTAAACGGACGTCAAAATAACAATTTCTAGAAAAGAAAATGCAATTACTGTTGTTGTTAAAACATTTTCTAGAGAGTTCATTACTAGAAGTTCAGTCTGTTAATATTTTTTATAATGAAGTGTTGTCATTCTTGGAAGTAAAGAAATTGTTTTAAAGAGATTTTTATTTAGAGCCAGCAACATCCTAACAATTGTCGGATGTGGCTTCGGGAATAACAGGAATTGTATCATGTGATATTGTCTTACATTTACGCGAATATGGAGACTAAGATGGTGTTGGTCTCTTCGTCTCCCCGTGACCATGGCTGCTGAAAAGCAACCGAAATGAAGGCGAATGTGTAAACCTAAATTAAATAGTATAATAATTTAAATATTAGTAAATTTTAACAGAAGTAGTTTAATAGGTTCAAAATTATGTATAATTGTGATTCTAAAATAAACAACGTACTAAAAGCCGTATAAAGTAGTTTTTTTTATACAACTAATGTGCAAACAAGCATACGGCCCACCTGATGGTAAGTGGTCACCGTAGCCTATAGCCGCCTGCAACACCAGAGGCATCACTTGCGCGTTGCCATCCCTTTAGGAAAAAAAGGAAGTGGGAAGGAGAAGGAGTGGGAATGGGGAAAGGGGGTGATTGGGCATCTGACACTCTCACTCACCAAACGAAACACAACAGTAGGAATACTGCTATTTCACGTCGATATTCTGTGAGAGGGTAGTACTTCCCCGGTCGAGCCGGTCCATTCATGCTGAAATCAGCGAGGCTCTACTACATAAAATAATTTTAATTTCAATGTACCATCTAATGTCTAAAATATTTCTTACGCTTTTTGAGTTTGCAATTGAACTGTATTAGTATTAGGTTACTGTTTCTAGGATTAAGATTGATTGGAAACCATTTGGATTAGAAAATATTTACCCTTTACCTTCTGCACAATGGATATTGACAATTCAATAGTAAAACTAATAATCGTATGAAATTATCCATAAATTCGATAGCCTACAAAATAAATAGGTACTTAGATAACATACTTTCTCCCTTTTTAATTGTTTATTTTCTATTAACTACCGCCGTATATTATAAAAGCGTTTTACGGTTACGTTTACTCACCAACATATGGCTTATGGCTATATATGCTTTGCTTGTTTTGGAAAAGAATATACTGTATTAAAAGAACTAGGTCCCTCCATCGCCAGTGACAGAAATGTACTACCTAATAAATTACACATTAACAACTGCCATCCGTCTTTTCAGCCGCGTGTTAATAGCTATAAGCTTAAAAACATGCAAGGCCATTTATGCCACTTATATGGCATTTATATCCATAAAAGATCTCACAATTTTTTTTCATTTCGAGACTTTTGAAAAAATATATTGTGGAACTATATGTATCTAAGCAAAATATCGCCAATATTACGTAGTTTTGTAGACTTTAATCACGCCGATTTAAATACATACAAACACTCGCATTTATTATAAAACAATTGCAGCTTCTCTCGCACGTGTACCTTCTATTAAAAACGTGAAATGTTCAGAGCGAGAAAAATAAATAATAGATAGAAAACACTTCCCCAAACAATGAACATGAACTTTGTGGCTGTGCTCGGTATTAAATCATAAGCTGTAGATAGTGATGTTTCTACATGCTATTAATTTGTGGCTTTAACATTGGCGTTTGAGCTTCTTAAAACCTGGTGTTAAATGGTATTTAGACATTTGTTGTTGTGCGAATATAATAAATAGATACTTCAACACAGTAAATGTAAATTGTACGAAATTGATAGTACTAATATTGTCTTCTGTTTACGCGAATGTTATTTATTGAAATTAAACTACTATATACGGATTTTATCGCGTTGTTTATTTGACACTATTACAAAATTTTGAAAAACTGTTACACTACTATAATCACTATTAAACTTTACAAATTTTTAAGCTAATTAAATTATTGAAACTATTAAAACTATTTATATTATTACTATACTATTATACTATTTAGATTTATTTTTACTTTAATAGTTTAAATAATTTAATTAGCGTAAAAATTTGTAAAGTTTAATAGTGATTATAGTAGTGTAACAGTTTTTCAAAATTTTGTAATAGTGTCAAATAAACAACGCGATAAAATCCGTATATAGTAGTTTAATTTCAATGATAGTACTAATTTTGATCGTTCGTTATAGGCAATGTTTTGAAGGATCTAGCCGTACACTACACACCATAAAATATTAACTTGGTCAAGTTAAGAGTTTACAAAAAAAAATTACGCGTAGCCGTGAATATGCAGTACAACATTTTTCTTTTTTTTTAAAGGTAACTTCTGCACTAGTACTAATTAATGTGTTGCGGGAGACCTTACAAACATTCAAACAACGGACACAAAGAACATACAGACTCGGAATAACCATTTGTGAATCACTCAAATGTTTGTTCCGTGTTGGATTCGAACCCACAACACTTGGCGCATTGGCAGCAGCGACGACATATGAAGGTTTATTTTAAATATAAAAATGTTGCCCTCAAACGCACTACCTCGGACTAAGCGAGTTAGAGAGCGTGCACTTTAACTTGTGTTGCAAACAATCTGAGTGTCTCCTCTAGTACATATTACATATTAACTCAATGTTTGCAATCAAATAATACAATGAAAATGAGTAGAAGCTGAGTAATCTTTATATAAAGTCCGGTGTATACTATAATATTATACAAGATCGCTTTAAGAGGAATGGGAATTGTTCTATGTCTACACAAAGTACAATTTGTTTGTTTATATTAAAATAAAACAAAGTATTTCCTGGATAATAACTTGTAAGGCCATTACGGTAGATGGTCGCAATGTTTACAGATATAAACAAAATAGCATTCAACTTGTTCCCGCAGTTTGCGTCCAGAGTGAAAATTTATAGACTTTCCAAATGCTGTTTTCGTGGCCTTACACACTTTATTACTCGCCTCCCAATGTCCATATTTATTCGAATAAAACAGAAAAACAGACATAAATTTTGTTTTATTTTATTTCGTGTTTTATGGCCGCATACTCAAACGCCTGCTGTGGCTCGGTTTCCGTAACTCTGGCACATGTGTAGGAGCATTTGATGCGGAAACTTAGTTAGTCCGGCATGTTACAAATGACGGTCTGAAACGGTGGTCAAATGTTTGCAATACTGGAGTAATTACATAAATAAGATAACACTGTATTACCTTTTCTAGTAGTTCGGTACTTGTTTTTTGGGTAGCACTTAAGATAAAGTAAAGATACATTACATTAAACTATGTACTTGACATATAGCAATCGACTTGGAAAACAAAGTCTACAAATTTTACGATATACCATGTACTGTTTTGTATATATAGGTAATATAGGATAATACGGTTTGAGTATATCGAGTTCATTGTGTAGACAATCTATAAAATAATCCTAACAAATATTAATTATAATTGCGAATGTGAGTTTGTTTGTTACGCTTTCACGCCTTAACTACTTGACCGGTCATCATGAAATTTCGCATACATGTTGTCAAGGGAACAGAAAAGAGCATAGGCTACCTACCTTTCATCCAGAAAAAAGTATTGTAACTAATTTACTCAAGCAAAGCGGCGGGCAAAATCTAGTATGTATTATCAAGAAGTGAACTTGTTTGTAAAGAGTAATCTTTAAAACTATTAAAACATATCTAGTCATTATTCCATTAGTAGGAAGCTGCACTATTATTGTAAATGCAGACTATTTAAATAAAACTACTTTATAGGCATTTTTCTTGAAAACACTAGTTTTATACTATTTATATAGAAACTTTTTTGACGTTTCGGTTGCTTTTTAGCAGCCATAGCCACGGATGGACACTCGTGGCTATGGCTGCTAAAAAGAATCATTAGTAAAATTAGGTCACGCACCCCTCCGTGTTTCAGACAGCAATTAATCTGTCGCAGTTGGTTCCGCAAATTGTAAACAATTATAAAAGTTTATACAGGAAGGCAGTGTCCTAAAATAGTCTGACAATTAATCTAAACTTACATGCAATTATAACATAGCAGATCTAATATATTGAATTACCAGGTATTAAGTAAACTGAGAAATTTATAAGTAGACTTCTAGGAAATCAAGCTCGCTAATTAATGGAGCGCTGCTGTGCTGTGAGCAAGGAAGTATTAATATTTCGTTTTGACTAAACCCATAAAAGCATATTTATAAATAGCTATTAGCTATTTGGTTTTAAAATTACTATTATTCTTGTTAATCCCTCCAGCTAAGCTAGGATGCTTTTACTAGGAGTGGACTCACACGGGTAGTGTATTAAGTGTAATTTAAATCCGCGACCGTCTCGATAACAGTGCAATGCCTTATCCATTGAATATCGCCGCTTCAAACCATACTACTGATACTCTTTAGTGTAGGCAACGTCAATAGGTAATCAAATATCAATCTTAATGGTAAAAGAACCTATGGTCACTGTTACTACTAATGGTCAGTAACCCCTCACCATCAAGTACATAATTATAATATAATAAATTATGACCACCGTTTCGCTAATGAATTTCCACCCATCGGAAACTATATTTAACTTATATTTGCTCTATGTCCTTTTCTATACACCTGACAACGGTTCTGCAAAATTTCATGATGATTGGTAAATTAGTTAAGTTGTGAAATCGTAACTAACAAACAAAAATAACAATTACATTTATAATATTAGTTAGGATTTAATCATATTTAATTTCAGAAATCCTTATCGTCAACTTAACTGTAAAAGATTACCGTAACTTTTGCAATCGTAAAAGTACAACACAATTTTCGTAGCGTCATGGCTGTCTAGATGCTGTTGGGTATAAATATTTACATTGAGGTGCTGACAGCTTGCTGCGCTTCGTGAAGTATCGACAGCCCAACAAAAGCTATCTAAATCCTGCCCATAGATTAGTAACGCTCGAACTATTCGCGCAATAGCATAACTTGTGTGTGGCTGTGTATACAACTTATGTATTTGCATAAGCGTGGTAATTGTTTTCCAGATCCAATAGTACAGTGTAAGGTTCTTTTTGTTAGCAATTAAACAAAAAGAACCTTATTGTTAATCATATATATGATTCTCATTTTCTTTTTAGGATTTAATATACTGTAATCCTTACTAATATTATTATGGCGAAAGTTTGTTTGTTCCGTTTTCGCGGCACGGTTTCGATAAATTTTTATAATTGTTTTTTTTACCGATATTCAAATTTGCATCTCTCGTCGTTGAATTTTATCATACATAGGTGTCGTGGGACTTCAACAGTCACGTGAGTGTCTACAGTAGCGAAATATCTTGTTCAATGTTTAAGGTTAGACTTTTTATTACATAGATTTTGCCCGCGGCTTCGCTCGCGTAAATGTAGGTTAGGTTAGTAATATTCTTCTTTTCTGGATATCCTATTCTCTATATCCTATTCTACATATATACCTGACTACGTGTATACGAAATTTCATGATGATCGGTTGAGCAGTTAAGGCGTGAAAGTATAACAAACAAACTCACTTTCGCATTTATAATATTAGTTAGGATTTGAATATAAAGTAAAAAGAAAATTTCTTCGATATAAAACTTTCTAAAATTTCAACCGTAGGAAAACGTCATAATCAAAGTACATAGTCTCAGTCCTGTTCACCCCTCGTGTCTTTACCACGTGTACGGTGGTCGTGGGTAACTGTTGACCTTGCGGCCGTGTTGCCGCAACATGGCAACGTGACAACCTTCTAACTTAATTACTTTTCAAATTATTTATATTATTCTCACAACGAAATATGTGTCACATAACTCGCACACAAAAATGTGGCTTTATTGTCTCGTTTATTATTCGAACTGTAAAGATAAAAATAGACCGTACGTGACATAACTACCTACTTAACATGGCTATGATTTATAGGATTTTTAATTTATTTTTTCCTAGTAGCTAAAACGATGGGTATACACACGCAACAAAAAAATAATTCTTAATATATTTTTGTTTTTAAAATAGAGAATTTCATTTCTGCGGAGCTCAACTAACACTAAAACAGCAGATACAAAGAATATTCAAAGTAGGATCAACTGCTATTTGTGGATCATGAAATACACTAAGTTGCAATAATAAATAACTGCGTAATTACGATTTAATGTTTTTGACAGTTGGTCAAACGTATACACTTTTTAATCTATTCAAATATCAGGTACATACCTATGTTACAATTTGTTTATATGTATACATGCTAATTTCTGGATCTACCAATTCAATTCTAAACATATTACAATTCCACTTATAGAAAGCTGCACTATATCTGTGTCATATGCATATATGACTCAAATATAGTGCAGCTCTACATTTTAATAAAGACAAACTAACAAATGTCACAATTGCAATTGATACGACTGTTTAAAATATTATTTTTAATGCCCCAGCGACAAAGTATATATTATTTACTATTACAATATTTTATGATAAAATCAATAAAGGTTTCTTTAAAATTGAATGCCCAATCCTTTTTGGATTAAGCACTCAAATTTTTTATTTGATCTCCAAAGCAACACAAAAATGTATGAATGCACTCATACCTACGACCTTTTAAATGCTTACCTGCCGAGATATGAACCACTTCAAACGGAGAAACGAAAAGGGACGGCAACGCCTTCGTGTGTTTATCATGAGTTTTTATCTACATCGTTATATTTAGGCATAATGGGCTGCAGTATACGTGGTGATATAGAAAAGCTGAAGTTAATATTTATTATTATGAAGAAAGAATTTAATTTTTGTGCCTAAAGTAATGTAGTATTCGAATTTTAAAATAGGAACTCATGCGTTTAAAAATTTTGGTTTTATTATGTATGAGGCCTAAAAAGGCTTAATATAACGTAATTAATATGAATAATATCTCAGTATATTTTATTTAGCTTATATTATTTACTAATTATGTGTTCATGGGTGGCGTGACAATTCACTTATACAACATAATGCAAGGAGATATATACCCTCCTTCCAGACTCTGTGACTACTAACAGTTAGTAAAATCATTTCAGGATATTTCTGGATCTTACTTCAAGCGAAATGTTATTATCGGCGTTTTGTGTTCGGAAATTCTCAATAAGAAAACGTAATCTCCGATTGTGCCCGGTTGACGGTAATATGCTTGTCCCCTATTACGTGGGATCCAAAAATACATCTGACAAAATTTACTCTCTGCTTCGGGTTGGTACTTGTTGCCTAGATAGCCGAAGGAGAGAATCACTATTTCATTTGAACCTTTAAAACTTGTTAAAACATGGGGCAAGTACATCTTCATTTAAAGTTTCTACGACGTAGCAGCATAGCGTGAAACTGTCTGGTGAACAGCAAACGGCACGCCTTCAATTACGTGACCCTAAAACCATGATTTGTGAAATCTAAGTGTTACGCTGAAAATGTATGACAGACTTCAACACCTACTATAGTCACAAGAGATCATCATCTCAGCCGAAAGACGTCCACTGCTATCAAGGTTTTCCACATAGACCAGTCTTGGGGCACCCGAATCACAAGTTACAGGAGATACTTACAATAAATTCTGCTTTTAATCTTAAAATACGCTATTGTGTGTGCAGTGACGTAGAGTAATTAAAAGCAAATATTTTTCAATCAACTTTATTTATTGTATTCCAGTAAACGGACGTCAAAATAACAATTTCTAGAAAAGAAAATGCAATTACTGTTGTTGTTAAAACATTTTCTAGAGAGTTCATTACTAGAAGTTCAGTCTGTTAATATTTTTTATAATGAAGTGTTGTCATTCTTGGAAGTAAAGAAATTGTTTTAAAGAGATTTTTATTTAGAGCCAGCAACATCCTAACAATTGTCGGATGTGGCTTCGGGAATAACAGGAATTGTATCATGTGATATTGTCTTACATTTACGCGAATATGGAGACTAAGATGGTGTTGGTCTCTTCGTCTCCCCGTGACCATGGCTGCTGAAAAGCAACCGAAATGAAGGCGAATGTGTAAACCTAAATTAAATAGTATAATAATTTAAATATTAGTAAATTTTAACAGAAGTAGTTTAATAGGTTCAAAATTATGTATAATTGTGATTCTAAAATAAACAACGTACTAAAAGCCGTATAAAGTAGTTTTTTTTATACAACTAATGTGCAAACAAGCATACGGCCCACCTGATGGTAAGTGGTCACCGTAGCCTATAGCCGCCTGCAACACCAGAGGCATCACTTGCGCGTTGCCATCCCTTTAGGAAAAAAAGGAAGTGGGAAGGAGAAGGAGTGGGAATGGGGAAAGGGGGTGATTGGGCATCTGACACTCTCACTCACCAAACGAAACACAACAGTAGGAATACTGCTATTTCACGTCGATATTCTGTGAGAGGGTAGTACTTCCCCGGTCGAGCCGGTCCATTCATGCTGAAATCAGCGAGGCTCTACTACATAAAATAATTTTAATTTCAATGTACCATCTAATGTCTAAAATATTTCTTACGCTTTTTGAGTTTGCAATTGAACTGTATTAGTATTAGGTTACTGTTTCTAGGATTAAGATTGATTGGAAACCATTTGGATTAGAAAATATTTACCCTTTACCTTCTGCACAATGGATATTGACAATTCAATAGTAAAACTAATAATCGTATGAAATTATCCATAAATTCGATAGCCTACAAAATAAATAGGTACTTAGATAACATACTTTCTCCCTTTTTAATTGTTTATTTTCTATTAACTACCGCCGTATATTATAAAAGCGTTTTACGGTTACGTTTACTCACCAACATATGGCTTATGGCTATATATGCTTTGCTTGTTTTGGAAAAGAATATACTGTATTAAAAGAACTAGGTCCCTCCATCGCCAGTGACAGAAATGTACTACCTAATAAATTACACATTAACAACTGCCATCCGTCTTTTCAGCCGCGTGTTAATAGCTATAAGCTTAAAAACATGCAAGGCCATTTATGCCACTTATATGGCATTTATATCCATAAAAGATCTCACAATTTTTTTTCATTTCGAGACTTTTGAAAAAATATATTGTGGAACTATATGTATCTAAGCAAAATATCGCCAATATTACGTAGTTTTGTAGACTTTAATCACGCCGATTTAAATACATACAAACACTCGCATTTATTATAAAACAATTGCAGCTTCTCTCGCACGTGTACCTTCTATTAAAAACGTGAAATGTTCAGAGCGAGAAAAATAAATAATAGATAGAAAACACTTCCCCAAACAATGAACATGAACTTTGTGGCTGTGCTCGGTATTAAATCATAAGCTGTAGATAGTGATGTTTCTACATGCTATTAATTTGTGGCTTTAACATTGGCGTTTGAGCTTCTTAAAACCTGGTGTTAAATGGTATTTAGACATTTGTTGTTGTGCGAATATAATAAATAGATACTTCAACACAGTAAATGTAAATTGTACGAAATTGATAGTACTAATATTGTCTTCTGTTTACGCGAATGTTATTTATTGAAATTAAACTACTATATACGGATTTTATCGCGTTGTTTATTTGACACTATTACAAAATTTTGAAAAACTGTTACACTACTATAATCACTATTAAACTTTACAAATTTTTAAGCTAATTAAATTATTGAAACTATTAAAACTATTTATACTATTACTATACTATTATACTATTTAGATTTATTTTTACTTTAATAGTTTAAATAATTTAATTAGCGTAAAAATTTGTAAAGTTTAATAGTGATTATAGTAGTGTAACAGTTTTTCAAAATTTTGTAATAGTGTCAAATAAACAACGCGATAAAATCCGTATATAGTAGTTTAATTTCAATGATAGTACTAATTTTGATCGTTCGTTATAGGCAATGTTTTGAAGGATCTAGCCGTACACTACACACCATAAAATATTAACTTGGTCAAGTTAAGAGTTTACAAAAAAAAATTACGCGTAGCCGTGAATATGCAGTACAACATTTTTCTTTTTTTTTAAAGGTAACTTCTGCACTAGTACTAATTAATGTGTTGCGGGAGACCTTACAAACATTCAAACAACGGACACAAAGAACATACAGACTCGGAATAACCATTTGTGAATCACTCAAATGTTTGTTCCGTGTTGGATTCGAACCCACAACACTTGGCGCATTGGCAGCAGCGACGACATATGAAGGTTTATTTTAAATATAAAAATGTTGCCCTCAAACGCACTACCTCGGACTAAGCGAGTTAGAGAGCGTGCACTTTAACTTGTGTTGCAAACAATCTGAGTGTCTCCTCTAGTACATATTACATATTAACTCAATGTTTGCAATCAAATAATACAATGAAAATGAGTAGAAGCTGAGTAATCTTTATATAAAGTCCGGTGTATACTATAATATTATACAAGATCGCTTTAAGAGGAATGGGAATTGTTCTATGTCTACACAAAGTACAATTTGTTTGTTTATATTAAAATAAAACAAAGTATTTCCTGGATAATAACTTGTAAGGCCATTACGGTAGATGGTCGCAATGTTTACAGATATAAACAAAATAGCATTCAACTTGTTCCCGCAGTTTGCGTCCAGAGTGAAAATTTATAGACTTTCCAAATGCTGTTTTCGTGGCCTTACACACTTTATTACTCGCCTCCCAATGTCCATATTTATTCGAATAAAACAGAAAAACAGACATAAATTTTGTTTTATTTTATTTCGTGTTTTATGGCCGCATACTCAAACGCCTGCTGTGGCTCGGTTTCCGTAACTCTGGCACATGTGTAGGAGCATTTGATGCGGAAACTTAGTTAGTCCGGCATGTTACAAATGACGGTCTGAAACGGTGGTCAAATGTTTGCAATACTGGAGTAATTACATAAATAAGATAACACTGTATTACCTTTTCTAGTAGTTCGGTACTTGTTTTTTGGGTAGCACTTAAGATAAAGTAAAGATACATTACATTAAACTATGTACTTGACATATAGCAATCGACTTGGAAAACAAAGTCTACAAATTTTACGATATACCATGTACTGTTTTGTATATATAGGTAATATAGGATAATACGGTTTGAGTATATCGAGTTCATTGTGTAGACAATCTATAAAATAATCCTAACAAATATTAATTATAATTGCGAATGTGAGTTTGTTTGTTACGCTTTCACGCCTTAACTACTTGACCGGTCATCATGAAATTTCGCATACATGTTGTCAAGGGAACAGAAAAGAGCATAGGCTACCTACCTTTCATCCAGAAAAAAGTATTGTAACTAATTTACTCAAGCAAAGCGGCGGGCAAAATCTAGTATGTATTATCAAGAAGTGAACTTGTTTGTAAAGAGTAATCTTTAAAACTATTAAAACATATCTAGTCATTATTCCATTAGTAGGAAGCTGCACTATTATTGTAAATGCAGACTATTTAAATAAAACTACTTTATAGGCATTTTTCTTGAAAACACTAGTTTTATACTATTTATATAGAAACTTTTTTGACGTTTCGGTTGCTTTTTAGCAGCCATAGCCACGGATGGACACTCGTGGCTATGGCTGCTAAAAAGAATCATTAGTAAAATTAGGTCACGCACCCCTCCGTGTTTCAGACAGCAATTAATCTGTCGCAGTTGGTTCCGCAAATTGTAAACAATTATAAAAGTTTATACAGGAAGGCAGTGTCCTAAAATAGTCTGACAATTAATCTAAACTTACATGCAATTATAACATAGCAGATCTAATATATTGAATTACCAGGTATTAAGTAAACTGAGAAATTTATAAGTAGACTTCTAGGAAATCAAGCTCGCTAATTAATGGAGCGCTGCTGTGCTGTGAGCAAGGAAGTATTAATATTTCGTTTTGACTAAACCCATAAAAGCATATTTATAAATAGCTATTAGCTATTTGGTTTTAAAATTACTATTATTCTTGTTAATCCCTCCAGCTAAGCTAGGATGCTTTTACTAGGAGTGGACTCACACGGGTAGTGTATTAAGTGTAATTTAAATCCGCGACCGTCTCGATAACAGTGCAATGCCTTATCCATTGAATATCGCCGCTTCAAACCATACTACTGATACTCTTTAGTGTAGGCAACGTCAATAGGTAATCAAATATCAATCTTAATGGTAAAAGAACCTATGGTCACTGTTACTACTAATGGTCAGTAACCCCTCACCATCAAGTACATAATTATAATATAATAAATTATGACCACCGTTTCGCTAATGAATTTCCACCCATCGGAAACTATATTTAACTTATATTTGCTCTATGTCCTTTTCTATACACCTGACAACGGTTCTGCAAAATTTCATGATGATTGGTAAATTAGTTAAGTTGTGAAATCGTAACTAACAAACAAAAATAACAATTACATTTATAATATTAGTTAGGATTTAATCATATTTAATTTCAGAAATCCTTATCGTCAACTTAACTGTAAAAGATTACCGTAACTTTTGCAATCGTAAAAGTACAACACAATTTTCGTAGCGTCATGGCTGTCTAGATGCTGTTGGGTATAAATATTTACATTGAGGTGCTGACAGCTTGCTGCGCTTCGTGAAGTATCGACAGCCCAACAAAAGCTATCTAAATCCTGCCCATAGATTAGTAACGCTCGAACTATTCGCGCAATAGCATAACTTGTGTGTGGCTGTGTATACAACTTATGTATTTGCATAAGCGTGGTAATTGTTTTCCAGATCCAATAGTACAGTGTAAGGTTCTTTTTGTTAGCAATTAAACAAAAAGAACCTTATTGTTAATCATATATATGATTCTCATTTTCTTTTTAGGATTTAATATACTGTAATCCTTACTAATATTATTATGGCGAAAGTTTGTTTGTTCCGTTTTCGCGGCACGGTTTCGATAAATTTTTATAATTGTTTTTTTTACCGATATTCAAATTTGCATCTCTCGTCGTTGAATTTTATCATACATAGGTGTCGTGGGACTTCAACAGTCACGTGAGTGTCTACAGTAGCGAAATATCTTGTTCAATGTTTAAGGTTAGACTTTTTATTACATAGATTTTGCCCGCGGCTTCGCTCGCGTAAATGTAGGTTAGGTTAGTAATATTCTTCTTTTCTGGATATCCTATTCTCTATATCCTATTCTACATATATACCTGACTACGTGTATACGAAATTTCATGATGATCGGTTGAGCAGTTAAGGCGTGAAAGTATAACAAACAAACTCACTTTCGCATTTATAATATTAGTTAGGATTTGAATATAAAGTAAAAAGAAAATTTCTTCGATATAAAACTTTCTAAAATTTCAACCGTAGGAAAACGTCATAATCAAAGTACATAGTCTCAGTCCTGTTCACCCCTCGTGTCTTTACCACGTGTACGGTGGTCGTGGGTAACTGTTGACCTTGCGGCCGTGTTGCCGCAACATGGCAACGTGACAACCTTCTAACTTAATTACTTTTCAAATTATTTATATTATTCTCACAACGAAATATGTGTCACATAACTCGCACACAAAAATGTGGCTTTATTGTCTCGTTTATTATTCGAACTGTAAAGATAAAAATAGACCGTACGTGACATAACTACCTACTTAACATGGCTATGATTTATAGGATTTTTAATTTATTTTTTCCTAGTAGCTAAAACGATGGGTATACACACGCAACAAAAAAATAATTCTTAATATATTTTTGTTTTTAAAATAGAGAATTTCATTTCTGCGGAGCTCAACTAACACTAAAACAGCAGATACAAAGAATATTCAAAGTAGGATCAACTGCTATTTGTGGATCATGAAATACACTAAGTTGCAATAATAAATAACTGCGTAATTACGATTTAATGTTTTTGACAGTTGGTCAAACGTATACACTTTTTAATCTATTCAAATATCAGGTACATACCTATGTTACAATTTGTTTATATGTATACATGCTAATTTCTGGATCTACCAATTCAATTCTAAACATATTACAATTCCACTTATAGAAAGCTGCACTATATCTGTGTCATATGCATATATGACTCAAATATAGTGCATCTCTACATTTTAATAAAGACAAACTAACAAATGTCACAATTGCAATTGATACGACTGTTTAAAATATTATTTTTAATGCCCCAGCGACAAAGTATATATTATTTACTATTACAATATTTTATGATAAAATCAATAAAGGTTTCTTTAAAATTGAATGCCCAATCCTTTTTGGATTAAGCACTCAAATTTTTTATTTGATCTCCAAAGCAACACAAAAATGTATGAATGCACTCATACCTACGACCTTTTAAATGCTTACCTGCCGAGATATGAACCACTTCAAACGGAGAAACGAAAAGGGACGGCAACGCCTTCGTGTGTTTATCATGAGTTTTTATCTACATCGTTATATTTAGGCATAATGGGCTGCAGTATACGTGGTGATATAGAAAAGCTGAAGTTAATATTTATTATTATGAAGAAAGAATTTAATTTTTGTGCCTAAAGTAATGTAGTATTCGAATTTTAAAATAGGAACTCATGCGTTTAAAAATTTTGGTTTTATTATGTATGAGGCCTAAAAAGGCTTAATATAACGTAATTAATATGAATAATATCTCAGTATATTTTATTTAGCTTATATTATTTACTAATTATGTGTTCATGGGTGGCGTGACAATTCACTTATACAACATAATGCAAGGAGATATATACCCTCCTTCCAGACTCTGTGACTACTAACAGTTAGTAAAATCATTTCAGGATATTTCTGGATCTTACTTCAAGCGAAATGTTATTATCGGCGTTTTGTGTTCGGAAATTCTCAATAAGAAAACGTAATCTCCGATTGTGCCCGGTTGACGGTAATATGCTTGTCCCCTATTACGTGGGATCCAAAAATACATCTGACAAAATTTACTCTCTGCTTCGGGTTGGTACTTGTTGCCTAGATAGCCGAAGGAGAGAATCACTATTTCATTTGAACCTTTAAAACTTGTTAAAACATGGGGCAAGTACATCTTCATTTAAAGTTTCTACGACGTAGCAGCATAGCGTGAAACTGTCTGGTGAACAGCAAACGGCACGCCTTCAATTACGTGACCCTAAAACCATGATTTGTGAAATCTAAGTGTTACGCTGAAAATGTATGACAGACTTCAACACCTACTATAGTCACAAGAGATCATCATCTCAGCCGAAAGACGTCCACTGCTATCAAGGTTTTCCACATAGACCAGTCTTGGGGCACCCGAATCACAAGTTACAGGAGATACTTACAATAAATTCTGCTTTTAATCTTAAAATACGCTATTGTGTGTGCAGTGACGTAGAGTAATTAAAAGCAAATATTTTTCAATCAACTTTATTTATTGTATTCCAGTAAACGGACGTCAAAATAACAATTTCTAGAAAAGAAAATGCAATTACTGTTGTTGTTAAAACATTTTCTAGAGAGTTCATTACTAGAAGTTCAGTCTGTTAATATTTTTTATAATGAAGTGTTGTCATTCTTGGAAGTAAAGAAATTGTTTTAAAGAGATTTTTATTTAGAGCCAGCAACATCCTAACAATTGTCGGATGTGGCTTCGGGAATAACAGGAATTGTATCATGTGATATTGTCTTACATTTACGCGAATATGGAGACTAAGATGGTGTTGGTCTCTTCGTCTCCCCGTGACCATGGCTGCTGAAAAGCAACCGAAATGAAGGCGAATGTGTAAACCTAAATTAAATAGTATAATAATTTAAATATTAGTAAATTTTAACAGAAGTAGTTTAATAGGTTCAAAATTATGTATAATTGTGATTCTAAAATAAACAACGTACTAAAAGCCGTATAAAGTAGTTTTTTTTATACAACTAATGTGCAAACAAGCATACGGCCCACCTGATGGTAAGTGGTCACCGTAGCCTATAGCCGCCTGCAACACCAGAGGCATCACTTGCGCGTTGCCATCCCTTTAGGAAAAAAAGGAAGTGGGAAGGAGAAGGAGTGGGAATGGGGAAAGGGGGTGATTGGGCATCTGACACTCTCACTCACCAAACGAAACACAACAGTAGGAATACTGCTATTTCACGTCGATATTCTGTGAGAGGGTAGTACTTCCCCGGTCGAGCCGGTCCATTCATGCTGAAATCAGCGAGGCTCTACTACATAAAATAATTTTAATTTCAATGTACCATCTAATGTCTAAAATATTTCTTACGCTTTTTGAGTTTGCAATTGAACTGTATTAGTATTAGGTTACTGTTTCTAGGATTAAGATTGATTGGAAACCATTTGGATTAGAAAATATTTACCCTTTACCTTCTGCACAATGGATATTGACAATTCAATAGTAAAACTAATAATCGTATGAAATTATCCATAAATTCGATAGCCTACAAAATAAATAGGTACTTAGATAACATACTTTCTCCCTTTTTAATTGTTTATTTTCTATTAACTACCGCCGTATATTATAAAAGCGTTTTACGGTTACGTTTACTCACCAACATATGGCTTATGGCTATATATGCTTTGCTTGTTTTGGAAAAGAATATACTGTATTAAAAGAACTAGGTCCCTCCATCGCCAGTGACAGAAATGTACTACCTAATAAATTACACATTAACAACTGCCATCCGTCTTTTCAGCCGCGTGTTAATAGCTATAAGCTTAAAAACATGCAAGGCCATTTATGCCACTTATATGGCATTTATATCCATAAAAGATCTCACAATTTTTTTTCATTTCGAGACTTTTGAAAAAATATATTGTGGAACTATATGTATCTAAGCAAAATATCGCCAATATTACGTAGTTTTGTAGACTTTAATCACGCCGATTTAAATACATACAAACACTCGCATTTATTATAAAACAATTGCAGCTTCTCTCGCACGTGTACCTTCTATTAAAAACGTGAAATGTTCAGAGCGAGAAAAATAAATAATAGATAGAAAACACTTCCCCAAACAATGAACATGAACTTTGTGGCTGTGCTCGGTATTAAATCATAAGCTGTAGATAGTGATGTTTCTACATGCTATTAATTTGTGGCTTTAACATTGGCGTTTGAGCTTCTTAAAACCTGGTGTTAAATGGTATTTAGACATTTGTTGTTGTGCGAATATAATAAATAGATACTTCAACACAGTAAATGTAAATTGTACGAAATTGATAGTACTAATATTGTCTTCTGTTTACGCGAATGTTATTTATTGAAATTAAACTACTATATACGGATTTTATCGCGTTGTTTATTTGACACTATTACAAAATTTTGAAAAACTGTTACACTACTATAATCACTATTAAACTTTACAAATTTTTAAGCTAATTAAATTATTGAAACTATTAAAACTATTTATATTATTACTATACTATTATACTATTTAGATTTATTTTTACTTTAATAGTTTAAATAATTTAATTAGCGTAAAAATTTGTAAAGTTTAATAGTGATTATAGTAGTGTAACAGTTTTTCAAAATTTTGTAATAGTGTCAAATAAACAACGCGATAAAATCCGTATATAGTAGTTTAATTTCAATGATAGTACTAATTTTGATCGTTCGTTATAGGCAATGTTTTGAAGGATCTAGCCGTACACTACACACCATAAAATATTAACTTGGTCAAGTTAAGAGTTTACAAAAAAAAATTACGCGTAGCCGTGAATATGCAGTACAACATTTTTCTTTTTTTTTAAAGGTAACTTCTGCACTAGTACTAATTAATGTGTTGCGGGAGACCTTACAAACATTCAAACAACGGACACAAAGAACATACAGACTCGGAATAACCATTTGTGAATCACTCAAATGTTTGTTCCGTGTTGGATTCGAACCCACAACACTTGGCGCATTGGCAGCAGCGACGACATATGAAGGTTTATTTTAAATATAAAAATGTTGCCCTCAAACGCACTACCTCGGACTAAGCGAGTTAGAGAGCGTGCACTTTAACTTGTGTTGCAAACAATCTGAGTGTCTCCTCTAGTACATATTACATATTAACTCAATGTTTGCAATCAAATAATACAATGAAAATGAGTAGAAGCTGAGTAATCTTTATATAAAGTCCGGTGTATACTATAATATTATACAAGATCGCTTTAAGAGGAATGGGAATTGTTCTATGTCTACACAAAGTACAATTTGTTTGTTTATATTAAAATAAAACAAAGTATTTCCTGGATAATAACTTGTAAGGCCATTACGGTAGATGGTCGCAATGTTTACAGATATAAACAAAATAGCATTCAACTTGTTCCCGCAGTTTGCGTCCAGAGTGAAAATTTATAGACTTTCCAAATGCTGTTTTCGTGGCCTTACACACTTTATTACTCGCCTCCCAATGTCCATATTTATTCGAATAAAACAGAAAAACAGACATAAATTTTGTTTTATTTTATTTCGTGTTTTATGGCCGCATACTCAAACGCCTGCTGTGGCTCGGTTTCCGTAACTCTGGCACATGTGTAGGAGCATTTGATGCGGAAACTTAGTTAGTCCGGCATGTTACAAATGACGGTCTGAAACGGTGGTCAAATGTTTGCAATACTGGAGTAATTACATAAATAAGATAACACTGTATTACCTTTTCTAGTAGTTCGGTACTTGTTTTTTGGGTAGCACTTAAGATAAAGTAAAGATACATTACATTAAACTATGTACTTGACATATAGCAATCGACTTGGAAAACAAAGTCTACAAATTTTACGATATACCATGTACTGTTTTGTATATATAGGTAATATAGGATAATACGGTTTGAGTATATCGAGTTCATTGTGTAGACAATCTATAAAATAATCCTAACAAATATTAATTATAATTGCGAATGTGAGTTTGTTTGTTACGCTTTCACGCCTTAACTACTTGACCGGTCATCATGAAATTTCGCATACATGTTGTCAAGGGAACAGAAAAGAGCATAGGCTACCTACCTTTCATCCAGAAAAAAGTATTGTAACTAATTTACTCAAGCAAAGCGGCGGGCAAAATCTAGTATGTATTATCAAGAAGTGAACTTGTTTGTAAAGAGTAATCTTTAAAACTATTAAAACATATCTAGTCATTATTCCATTAGTAGGAAGCTGCACTATTATTGTAAATGCAGACTATTTAAATAAAACTACTTTATAGGCATTTTTCTTGAAAACACTAGTTTTATACTATTTATATAGAAACTTTTTTGACGTTTCGGTTGCTTTTTAGCAGCCATAGCCACGGATGGACACTCGTGGCTATGGCTGCTAAAAAGAATCATTAGTAAAATTAGGTCACGCACCCCTCCGTGTTTCAGACAGCAATTAATCTGTCGCAGTTGGTTCCGCAAATTGTAAACAATTATAAAAGTTTATACAGGAAGGCAGTGTCCTAAAATAGTCTGACAATTAATCTAAACTTACATGCAATTATAACATAGCAGATCTAATATATTGAATTACCAGGTATTAAGTAAACTGAGAAATTTATAAGTAGACTTCTAGGAAATCAAGCTCGCTAATTAATGGAGCGCTGCTGTGCTGTGAGCAAGGAAGTATTAATATTTCGTTTTGACTAAACCCATAAAAGCATATTTATAAATAGCTATTAGCTATTTGGTTTTAAAATTACTATTATTCTTGTTAATCCCTCCAGCTAAGCTAGGATGCTTTTACTAGGAGTGGACTCACACGGGTAGTGTATTAAGTGTAATTTAAATCCGCGACCGTCTCGATAACAGTGCAATGCCTTATCCATTGAATATCGCCGCTTCAAACCATACTACTGATACTCTTTAGTGTAGGCAACGTCAATAGGTAATCAAATATCAATCTTAATGGTAAAAGAACCTATGGTCACTGTTACTACTAATGGTCAGTAACCCCTCACCATCAAGTACATAATTATAATATAATAAATTATGACCACCGTTTCGCTAATGAATTTCCACCCATCGGAAACTATATTTAACTTATATTTGCTCTATGTCCTTTTCTATACACCTGACAACGGTTCTGCAAAATTTCATGATGATTGGTAAATTAGTTAAGTTGTGAAATCGTAACTAACAAACAAAAATAACAATTACATTTATAATATTAGTTAGGATTTAATCATATTTAATTTCAGAAATCCTTATCGTCAACTTAACTGTAAAAGATTACCGTAACTTTTGCAATCGTAAAAGTACAACACAATTTTCGTAGCGTCATGGCTGTCTAGATGCTGTTGGGTATAAATATTTACATTGAGGTGCTGACAGCTTGCTGCGCTTCGTGAAGTATCGACAGCCCAACAAAAGCTATCTAAATCCTGCCCATAGATTAGTAACGCTCGAACTATTCGCGCAATAGCATAACTTGTGTGTGGCTGTGTATACAACTTATGTATTTGCATAAGCGTGGTAATTGTTTTCCAGATCCAATAGTACAGTGTAAGGTTCTTTTTGTTAGCAATTAAACAAAAAGAACCTTATTGTTAATCATATATATGATTCTCATTTTCTTTTTAGGATTTAATATACTGTAATCCTTACTAATATTATTATGGCGAAAGTTTGTTTGTTCCGTTTTCGCGGCACGGTTTCGATAAATTTTTATAATTGTTTTTTTTACCGATATTCAAATTTGCATCTCTCGTCGTTGAATTTTATCATACATAGGTGTCGTGGGACTTCAACAGTCACGTGAGTGTCTACAGTAGCGAAATATCTTGTTCAATGTTTAAGGTTAGACTTTTTATTACATAGATTTTGCCCGCGGCTTCGCTCGCGTAAATGTAGGTTAGGTTAGTAATATTCTTCTTTTCTGGATATCCTATTCTCTATATCCTATTCTACATATATACCTGACTACGTGTATACGAAATTTCATGATGATCGGTTGAGCAGTTAAGGCGTGAAAGTATAACAAACAAACTCACTTTCGCATTTATAATATTAGTTAGGATTTGAATATAAAGTAAAAAGAAAATTTCTTCGATATAAAACTTTCTAAAATTTCAACCGTAGGAAAACGTCATAATCAAAGTACATAGTCTCAGTCCTGTTCACCCCTCGTGTCTTTACCACGTGTACGGTGGTCGTGGGTAACTGTTGACCTTGCGGCCGTGTTGCCGCAACATGGCAACGTGACAACCTTCTAACTTAATTACTTTTCAAATTATTTATATTATTCTCACAACGAAATATGTGTCACATAACTCGCACACAAAAATGTGGCTTTATTGTCTCGTTTATTATTCGAACTGTAAAGATAAAAATAGACCGTACGTGACATAACTACCTACTTAACATGGCTATGATTTATAGGATTTTTAATTTATTTTTTCCTAGTAGCTAAAACGATGGGTATACACACGCAACAAAAAAATAATTCTTAATATATTTTTGTTTTTAAAATAGAGAATTTCATTTCTGCGGAGCTCAACTAACACTAAAACAGCAGATACAAAGAATATTCAAAGTAGGATCAACTGCTATTTGTGGATCATGAAATACACTAAGTTGCAATAATAAATAACTGCGTAATTACGATTTAATGTTTTTGACAGTTGGTCAAACGTATACACTTTTTAATCTATTCAAATATCAGGTACATACCTATGTTACAATTTGTTTATATGTATACATGCTAATTTCTGGATCTACCAATTCAATTCTAAACATATTACAATTCCACTTATAGAAAGCTGCACTATATCTGTGTCATATGCATATATGACTCAAATATAGTGCAGCTCTACATTTTAATAAAGACAAACTAACAAATGTCACAATTGCAATTGATACGACTGTTTAAAATATTATTTTTAATGCCCCAGCGACAAAGTATATATTATTTACTATTACAATATTTTATGATAAAATCAATAAAGGTTTCTTTAAAATTGAATGCCCAATCCTTTTTGGATTAAGCACTCAAATTTTTTATTTGATCTCCAAAGCAACACAAAAATGTATGAATGCACTCATACCTACGACCTTTTAAATGCTTACCTGCCGAGATATGAACCACTTCAAACGGAGAAACGAAAAGGGACGGCAACGCCTTCGTGTGTTTATCATGAGTTTTTATCTACATCGTTATATTTAGGCATAATGGGCTGCAGTATACGTGGTGATATAGAAAAGCTGAAGTTAATATTTATTATTATGAAGAAAGAATTTAATTTTTGTGCCTAAAGTAATGTAGTATTCGAATTTTAAAATAGGAACTCATGCGTTTAAAAATTTTGGTTTTATTATGTATGAGGCCTAAAAAGGCTTAATATAACGTAATTAATATGAATAATATCTCAGTATATTTTATTTAGCTTATATTATTTACTAATTATGTGTTCATGGGTGGCGTGACAATTCACTTATACAACATAATGCAAGGAGATATATACCCTCCTTCCAGACTCTGTGACTACTAACAGTTAGTAAAATCATTTCAGGATATTTCTGGATCTTACTTCAAGCGAAATGTTATTATCGGCGTTTTGTGTTCGGAAATTCTCAATAAGAAAACGTAATCTCCGATTGTGCCCGGTTGACGGTAATATGCTTGTCCCCTATTACGTGGGATCCAAAAATACATCTGACAAAATTTACTCTCTGCTTCGGGTTGGTACTTGTTGCCTAGATAGCCGAAGGAGAGAATCACTATTTCATTTGAACCTTTAAAACTTGTTAAAACATGGGGCAAGTACATCTTCATTTAAAGTTTCTACGACGTAGCAGCATAGCGTGAAACTGTCTGGTGAACAGCAAACGGCACGCCTTCAATTACGTGACCCTAAAACCATGATTTGTGAAATCTAAGTGTTACGCTGAAAATGTATGACAGACTTCAACACCTACTATAGTCACAAGAGATCATCATCTCAGCCGAAAGACGTCCACTGCTATCAAGGTTTTCCACATAGACCAGTCTTGGGGCACCCGAATCACAAGTTACAGGAGATACTTACAATAAATTCTGCTTTTAATCTTAAAATACGCTATTGTGTGTGCAGTGACGTAGAGTAATTAAAAGCAAATATTTTTCAATCAACTTTATTTATTGTATTCCAGTAAACGGACGTCAAAATAACAATTTCTAGAAAAGAAAATGCAATTACTGTTGTTGTTAAAACATTTTCTAGAGAGTTCATTACTAGAAGTTCAGTCTGTTAATATTTTTTATAATGAAGTGTTGTCATTCTTGGAAGTAAAGAAATTGTTTTAAAGAGATTTTTATTTAGAGCCAGCAACATCCTAACAATTGTCGGATGTGGCTTCGGGAATAACAGGAATTGTATCATGTGATATTGTCTTACATTTACGCGAATATGGAGACTAAGATGGTGTTGGTCTCTTCGTCTCCCCGTGACCATGGCTGCTGAAAAGCAACCGAAATGAAGGCGAATGTGTAAACCTAAATTAAATAGTATAATAATTTAAATATTAGTAAATTTTAACAGAAGTAGTTTAATAGGTTCAAAATTATGTATAATTGTGATTCTAAAATAAACAACGTACTAAAAGCCGTATAAAGTAGTTTTTTTTATACAACTAATGTGCAAACAAGCATACGGCCCACCTGATGGTAAGTGGTCACCGTAGCCTATAGCCGCCTGCAACACCAGAGGCATCACTTGCGCGTTGCCATCCCTTTAGGAAAAAAAGGAAGTGGGAAGGAGAAGGAGTGGGAATGGGGAAAGGGGGTGATTGGGCATCTGACACTCTCACTCACCAAACGAAACACAACAGTAGGAATACTGCTATTTCACGTCGATATTCTGTGAGAGGGTAGTACTTCCCCGGTCGAGCCGGTCCATTCATGCTGAAATCAGCGAGGCTCTACTACATAAAATAATTTTAATTTCAATGTACCATCTAATGTCTAAAATATTTCTTACGTTTTTTGAGTTTGCGTGAGCGTAAACATGTGCAGTATATTCCAATGTTTCGAAAATTTGCAGCGCTTACATTGATTTATTGTATGTCGACAGCATACATATGACCAAATTAAGAGTAAAATGTAACGCACTCGTATGACAAAATAAATGTTTTTACGTTAATTACCAGAATAACCATTATTGTCCAGTTCACTCATATCTGTGCTCATATTTACAAATCGCTAACGAAAGATCACTTTTTACGCTGCTTTAAAGCTGCATGCTTCTATTTTTATATAGAATACTCCCGTACTAGGGATAATCTCTATGACGTAAGACGTTAAAACATTGAAACATAGGACACAAAAAACATCTGAACACAAAACAGCTACTTACGGATAGCACACATTTTGCCTCAAATATTCGGCGCACAAATAATGTTGAGTAGAACATTTAGCGACATCTACGCTGTGAAAATTAGCACCACATACAACAGACATACTTTTGTTTATTACAATACGTATCATGTACCAAAAAGGAGCGATCATAATTATTTAAACTAATTATATGACAAAAACGTGTAATTTATATTTGAAGGGCTTAATATTTTTCCAATACTGTACCTATATCCAATACAAACATTCAGAATAAGCAGTTTGTAATTGACATGAGAAATTAGAGTAGGTATTACTATGTAAGATTTATGTAGGATCTTTGATGCATTTCTTACTGAGCAGACCAATTTAAAAAATAGGGTTTATCATACCTAAGGTAAACTTCTTCTCCCTACCCTTTATTATTTCCAAGTCACTTGGGGTCAGCTTTCTAATCTAACCGGATTTGACTAGATATCAATTTTTACACGGAGCGACTGCCATCTGACCTCCGCAACCCGAAGGCTAACGATACCCTAAGGCTAGACCAGTGTTATTAGAGGGCACTGACTTCCCAATAACGACTACCATAGATGTTCATGGCAGCCGAGACCGACGGCTTAATGTGATCTCCGAGGCACGGAGCAGGCGATAATTGTCAACCAATACGCACATAATTTCGAAAAGTCATATAACTTCCGAAAGTCAGAGGTGCGCGACGTGGGTTCGAACCGAGACCCTCTGCATTGCAGTCTGTTGGTCTCCCCACTGAGCTATCACTGCTGTCATACCTAAGGTAAACATCCTTTAAAATTTTTTGGGTGAATTGAATGAAATATTGAAGTTGAATATGCATGCTACGAGCCTTTAATATAACCAACACCTTTCTGCTGCACCATCGATGTAAATTTAAAAGCGGCGATCGAATGCTCAGCGAATCCGATGTTCATAAAATATGATTAACGAACGTCCGTCCAAGTCATTTATTTCGTTGACAATACCGAACAGAGAGAGGCGCAAATCATCTCAGTACTGCAATTTACTCTTAATAGCTGCGTATATTACATAATGCGCTGTCCTGCGCTACACAAGCGATAGCAAATTACGCGATTGCTCGTCGTTACCGTATTTAGCCTATAGATCGTCGATAGAAGCCTCTAAATATGCCATAGAATTCCCAGTACACAATAGCTGTCTCTATACGTTTATAGACGTTATTGACCATCGGTCTATATAACAACAAACTCGTTAAGTTCTAGGTTAATGTATTTATTAGGAGTGCCAAATAAGCACACAGCGCGCTTTTAGCAAGCGTAGCCTATGATGGCTTCGATACCAGGGTGACACCCGCCCATTGACAACTTTATGAAAAAGGGAATTAGGATTTGAATAAAAGGAAAGGAAGCGGTAGGTATATGAGCCTTACATGCAGTAAAAGTAATACGATGGTATGTATCCTATAAGAAGATGGGATAACATATTCTTAGATACAAATATAAAACCCACATCAGGGAATGATTTTCTCTTTTATCTTACGGCAATTAATTTCTACTTACCGTAGGTCCTGCAAGCTTGGTAACACTAGGTATATCATTCACGCGTAACCGATATGAAAAGTAGTCGCAAAAAGTAGACTGAACTAATCCTCTTACCAAATACACAAGAATTCTATAGAACTCTGGCAATCCTAAAAAACTATAGGAATACAACATATTAATTTGCATTCCATAGTCAAAAATACGCTATCCAAAAACATTACTAAACACTGCAAACTCTCTAGTAATCCAGTATATCGATAAATTACAGATTTTCCTAAACAATGATCTAATTTAATACCTAAAGCAAATAAGCTAAATGAATTTTAAGCCGATAGCAGAATAACAACGAATGAAAACGATTTCAGGGGCTTCATTGAATAAAAGGAAATAGAAAAACAAGAGCCTTTTAGCGCTGAATGAGTCGATCCGGATATACGCCAGAATAATACACATTCACCATTAAAGCATGTAGGGTAATGCACTAGTGATACCAGTATATCAATACGAAACAAGATATATGGGCTCTTTACATGCCATCTCATGTCATCTTGAGTTACCGAGTGCTGAGTAGAAGCCATCAATAGATACTTCATCATTACGGCTTACGTTCACGATATTTCACACTACACACAATCTATCTGATCGGTTCTTCCTTACCCAGCTTCGCTTAAGAGGCTCCATCCATCGTTATAAATTGTCACTGATTGCCAATCTACATCTATTAGCATTTTTATTCGATACGTACACGGCTTAACGATTATTCCAACATTTTTAGAGTTACGTAGTTCGCAAAATGGTACGATTGGACTCGTTCAAAATTTTCCACGTAGAGATGGAAATATGAAAACTCATTGGTGGAATATAAAACCGGTATTGTCCGAGAAGTTTAATTTTGTTTGAGCTTACAATTCAAAATGGCTTTTGATATTCGTACGCGTAAGTGTAATGAATTTCATAAATATGTAAACATTTACAGTGCTATTTAATCAACAATAAATCGTTTAAAATTTGTTCGCTTCATCAGGCTTTACAATATTAATAATGTCGAATTGAAACTCTGTTTAACACGAATAAATAACTTTACAATAGGTATTGTAATCCTTTACTCATAAATATTATTTTAATACACAGTCGTAAGCATTCAATATTTATTGGTAACTATTAACTATCTCCAGTAGTTTCAGTGCCTCAAATTTCCACTCACGTCTTCTGATTTTCGTGAGTACAATTCTCGCTTTGCTCGGTAGTATTGGGATTTTATATGGCCTCATATAGCTAGTTTTGGTGGGTTTAGACTAAACATTACAGCCGAAATGTTCAATACCTTCGTGAAATTTAGTTACTCAGAAAACTATGTCTAATAATTTAGGTATATATAAGAGTGATGCTCGCTTTGATGTTATTAATTGAGGAATAAGATCTCTAATCTGTTTGCTTATTTCATAGATAAATTAAATTCCTTCAGGCATACAATATTTTCAAAGCATTTTCACCCGACTTGAGCAATCCAAACTTAGTTAATAAAATACAGTAATTAAGCCGTGGACTTTAAAATACTGCGGATAAACGGTTGGCGAGTTACAAGTCTCCTTTGAAATAAGTTTGCTACGGTCTGATTTATCGCACTTGTAGCCTAAAGACTTTGTTGTAGCACAGTGAAAGAGCTCGTGAACATTTTAAATACTTTTTTAGCATAGCTTATATTTTAAGCTTGCCATAACCTTTTGGTTTCTACGAGATAAAAGCAGTTGATGCAAGTAACGCGATGCAAGTTATATCATTGTCCAGTCAATATACTGCCAATTGTTATTGTCAATCATGAGAATCTAGGTTTGAATCGTGTGCCAAGTAAAGTGAGTTATAAAAGAAAAGTCTCATGTAGTGAATGAATGTAACATATTGTATATGTACATATATAATAACGTTTGTATACAAGTAATATACTCATCATTGATATATTAATGAAATTAGTAAAGTTTCAGACTTAGAATGCAAAAACTTTTATTCGTAATCTTGATTAAATTATGAAATCCGTAGGATGCGTTAAGCGGCTGATTACATAAGCCTCTATCACCTATAAACGTGACGGGGAGTATATTCACCTAACTAATTATCTCACTTCATGTGTAATTTGCAATCCTATAGCATTGATTAGTTTATAGCAACAAGCACTTAGCTCTCCTCTTGACATGAACAAAGCACTTGAAGCGACAATGGTTCAACGAGACATTGATTGACGATCTAAATGTCTAAGTTCAGACCTATTGAACTATTGTGCTGAACCACGAGAGTTTACATAGATCGATTAAAGCTTCTAGATGGATATCTGGAGCATTAAAAGCCTTGCTAAGCCCGGTGCAGTAACGAAGTAAAGGCCTGTAGCAAGGTTTAAAGTGACTATGAAGATATCGCTTTTATATTGCGTTAGTGGCAGTTACCTGAGAGTAAGTGGCCACCGCTGTTTAATGGACTTTAGCAATGTGAGTGGAATACAAGATAATGCCTGCCTGCTGATAGTAGTACTTACTTCGTAATACTTGTTTGACAAAAAAATATTTTCAAAGACGAGATTTCACTCGTTCGTTTACAGTAAAGCTTGCCTTTACCCGTTCGTGTGATCCTTAGAAAAAATAACTGACCCGGGGAATAAGTGCCTTTCACGAGATAATTTGGATAAGATGTCTGAAAAGTTTACCTTGCCATCAACTATTTATATGCAAGAAATCACATTTATACATTGCTCGGTCACTGCATGACGGAAGAACAGATCAACAAACACACTTTCGTATTATAACATAAATTTAAATAATGATGTTCAACATGGCTATATCTCATTATACAATCAAGAACATAAAGAGTACGCAAATAATACATACACAAGCAAAGTGGCCAAAAAATGGACGGTCAGCTTAATCCCTCAACTTAAGCTATCATACTCCAGGAATTCTTGCGAGAGCTCACACGTTGACGACAACGCTTTATAAAGAAAACGCAGTACTTCTAGCGCAAAAGACAATAATTGTTTCCTTATTGACAGCACAGCGCTTCAGTAAATTAATCAAAAAGAAAGACAAAAGGAAATAACAACAATAATGCAAATATACACAATTACCAGCTGTAATTTATTTGACAGCTACAGAATTTAGAAGCGGCATCTCTTATCTCTAAATGTTGAAACTGTGGTGAAGATATAAATTAGTCTTCCTTTACAAGTAATACTCGTTGATTACTTATTGATCTGGCGGCAGTTAGTGTGGATTAAAGACAAATTGATGCTCCTTTAACTTATTACGCTTAACTAGGAGCGGCTCACTATGGACAGTGCATATTAATTAAGAGCGATTGTGTAAATACGTCGCCCTGTTAATTTCAGGCCTTAAAATAAGCGTTCAATTAAGTAATAGGACGTTCTATTGTAAAAAGTACGTTTATCTAATTACGCACGTGTGGCAAGCCTGTGGCCAATTTTCATTTGAATACATGGATGACGTAGTGGTTTGTCTCGACAATGCCACTATATTGAGTGTTGTGAGTTCATATACCACACGAGACAAAAAAATCAATGAAGTGAAAACTTGAATATTAACGTTGTGCATTTTTGATATTTTGGAATGGTTAGAGAATAATTTTTCACGAATTGCTTTAATTATTTATCAGTATAAAAGTATTATCATTGATGTGGTAAAATACAATATTCATTTATTGCGATATCGTACACAAATATGACAATTCTCCCTCCATCTTACGAATTTTCGATCAGGTCACGTGTCCTGACGCGGGTTTAACATTTTTTACCCATCACAAAAAAGTGCACAACGCCGTTAAAGAAGTTTTCACTTCAAAATTATGTGATGCGCAAATGGTTGTGCTGAGTCTGTATACTTTGTGTCTATTGTTTGAGTGTTTGTAAAGTTTTTGCGTTTTAGATTATTCCTAGTACGGGAGCTGTCTTTTAAAAACATGAATTCTAATTATATTAAAGATCGCATATGGTAAACTTGTGGCCAAAATTTGTGTCCGGGCAAGAGTAGTAGTGGATTTTTCTGTGATCAATTAGCATAGCAACATCTTCCGGCTATAAATATACTTATAACTTTAGGTAAACTTAACTATTTAAACATGGATGTAAAGTACATTCGTACATGCCATTGTGGATCCATTATCACTACAGTTTCTGTAATATAAAACGATTTTTTATAAAAAAAAACTGCCAAAATATACCTCGAAACACTGACAAATCCTAACTAATATTATAGATGCGAAAATGAGTTTGTTTGTTTGTTACGCTTTCACGCCTTAACTACTCAACGGATCAACATGAAATTTTGCATACACGTTATCAGGGGTACAGAATAGGACATAGGGTACCTTTCATCCAGAAAAAATAACTGTTGCAAACCTAACCTAACCTAACCTATATTTACGCGAGCGAAGCCGCGGGTGAAAACTAGTAAAAAATATATTTCACTTAACCAGAGATATTTAGGCGAGAAATTATTTCCACTCTACAGAAGACCGCAATCAAACCAATACATTTTAAAGATTATGCAATATAGGTTATATATTTATTATCACTGAAGAAATATTGTCATTCCGATTTTGCAGTGCCTGAGATTTTTGAAGTGAAAACTTCTTTAGCGGCGTTGTGCACTTTTTTTGTGATGAGTAAAAAATATTAAACTCGCGTCAGGATACGTGACCTGATCGAAAATTCGTAAGATGGAGGGAGAATAGTCAAACTCGCATCAGGACACGTGACCTGATTGAAAATTCGTAAGACCGAGGGAGAATTGTCATGTTTGTGTACGATAGCGCAATGAATGAATATTGTATTTTATCACATAAATTATAGTACTTTTATACTGATAATTAAAGCAATTCGTGCAAAATTATTCCCTAACCATTCCAAATTATCAAAAATGCACAACGTTAATATTCAAGTTTTCACTTCTGCCGGCACTCCCGGAATGCAACCCGTTTTGTTATTGCAAGTAGGCTATTTTGCCGCCCTCGTTGTACAAAAGTCAAAATAACGAAGTACTAAAATCCATCTGCTTTGTAATGTTAGTTGGTACCAATCTATGCTGCAACATTTTGCACTAAATACATAGATTACTCGAAGCACCCAGCTCTCTAATAAACACATTGAACGCTATGTAGCATACACAATAGAGAATGTATTGTTCGCGATGATGGCCGTAGGCTGCGGTAACTGTTCGAGCCGTTAATTACTATTATTATGAGTCCTTGCTGCTGTTAGTGTACTCATAATAAGCGTTATCTTTTGTTATAAATGATTGGATTGTCTGTTACATATTACTAGCATTTATTTACAACAAACTATATAGCTGGAGTTAAAGACTATTTTTTTTTATGACCTATGGGGGCAAACGAGCAGACGGATCGCCTGATGGTAAGCGATTACCGCCGCCCATGGACACCCGCAACCCCAAAGGAGTTAAAATTGCGTTGCCAGCCCTTTAAAAAGGAATGAAGGAGGGAAAGGACAAAGGAAAGGATAGGAAAAGGATCGGGGTAACTGGGCCTCCGGTTCTCTCACTCACCGATACGAAACGCAACAGTACGGGTACCGTTACTTCACGCCGGTATTCTGTGAGAGGGTAGTACTACTCCGGTCGATCCGGCCTATTCACGTTGAAACCAGCAAGGATCTACTACCTTACAAATTCTAATATCTTAAGCTATATAGATTAGTTTTGTAAGACATCTTTACACCAAGTAAGGTAATTTACTCAGATGGCTATCATGATGCAAAATATCAAACTTGTGTGTGACTCACCTCAAACCGGACACCCAGTTTCTGACACTGTATATTTGTTATGCGTCTTTATAAATATTCAACAAATAATGCAAACAAAGAAAGGCACACAGAATAGATCAGTTAAAACAACTATTTATAGAATTCATAAAAAAGAAAACGAAATATCTTTTCTTAGTATCAATCAAGTGTAGTAAAATCAATCGAGCTAATTAACTATTGAGTGCTTAACCTAATGGGGATAAGTTTATTGAAATAAAAAATATTTCTACTCATCCGATAGTAAGAGGATTTATACATTCCAAATAGAAATTTCCAAACATTTCATTTTATATAAACTCTAAAGCTGAAGCATTATATTTAGCTCAAATTAAAACGTAGTACTATTAATAACTCCGCACGACTCGACGATATTCCTCTAGAGAGCTTCAGTAGGTTTTAATTGCTACTGAGTCGCTTATTTCATGGCCCCACTGCGGTATCGTTAGCGTCCTGAGTAATAGTTAATTGTAGGAGTAGTTCGAGCAATCAACTTTTGTGTCGTTTTCATTCAACTTCATTGAATTTTTTTGTTTGTAGTGCAATTGCTATGAAAAGTTATCATTTAATTTGTTATCATATTTTTTTAAATACGTATCGCATTTTTTCAATTACATTGAAAAAACAGTGATAACGCTTTTAAATTGGATAATATTACAAGTCTTACTACCAAATCCACATTCAAGCCGGCTGTTGTAAATTGAGTATTTTTGCAGTATCTCCCATTTCTACCTTATCAATAACTTAACATAGTATATACCTATATACATAGTACCCAATGTTACTGGTGAGGCGACAATCGAGTTCGAGAAGAACCTTGTAGCAAAATAGCACAGCTGATTAAATTTGCAACATTCTATGTAGATCTTAGTAGCGATCCGGTAATCTTTAAATCCTCTACATCTGTCATACAACATTTTTTTTAATTCTTTCTCTTGCTTTGTCTAGTAAAATATGTTAATTATTTATTATGCCAAATATTATGCATTGAAATTAAACTACTATATACTGATTTTATCGCGTTGTTTATTTGACACTTTATTACAAAATTTTGAAAAACTGTTACACTACTATAATACTATTAACATATTTTCAAAATTTTGTAATAAAGTGTCAAATAAACAACGCGATAAAATCCGTATATAGTAGTTTAATTTAAATGAATAACATTCGCGTAAACAGAAGACAATATTAAGTATTATGCAGTCAAAACCAAGGCAGTCAAATTATATGTATTATTATGTAAACAAGATATTTAGATACTGGACTTAAGCTAATAGAATTTCATGTAGCGCTCGAAACAAAGCCGTTGAGAGTAAATAATAACGTGATAGCGAGCAGAATTTCTCACTTAACAGATACTAAACGTTGCTAAAATACTTTTAGAACCAGGAACTATATAAGAACGGGTTTTGAAATACTATTAAATACTTGAACAGTATTGACAGCCTCGATGGCGTAGTGGTTAGTGCAACCGACTGCCACGCCTAAAGTCGCCGGTTCGATTCTCGCCCAAGTCAAACATTTGTGTGCATAAACATGGATGTTTGTCTTGGGCTGGGTGTTTCTATGTATAATATGTATTTAATTACAAAAAAAGATATATATGTTTATCCATTGTCTAGTACCCACTCTGCTTAGTTTGGGCTAGATGGTGTTGTATGTATGTGATAGAATATTATTATTATTATTAATATTTTGTTACTTTTCTCGTATTAATATCGATAACTTTTTACATAATTATCTTGAAAGTGGCAAAGTTGAGTACCTAATCTGTTGGATAACTAAATGATAAATGCATTTCTCTGCATGCAACCGGTGTACTTATTTAGAATATAAATGAAATATGTATGTTGTCAGTGTAGGTAGGCTAGTTTGTTGGTTGAAGATAAACGATTAAAAATGTACGCACAGCTCAGTTGAACTGGTTGCTCTGCGGACTGGTAGACTTATATGTTTAATTAAGCAAATCCAGGTATGCGTGGTTTACAACGGTCGGTATGGTCAATCATTGTGGGTATTTCTATTAAGCCCGAATAAAAGTAAAAACGGGCAATATAGTACCTACATGTTTTACCAAACATTCATGACATGTGATTCTATCCATGAATCGAAATATTAAGATCTCTTGAGATCTAGAAAATCAGACTAAGCATACAATCTCACAACACCAACAGAAGCTGGCTTAGTTTCAATAATCTTATCAGATATCTAGCTTTGGTACTCTATATTCGTTGTATCTTAGTGAAATAATACCCTTACTGGCATATATCTTCACTTAGACTGAACTATGGTAAACATAATACCACGCTTTGTATCACAGGATAGGATCTTAGCTGTCCGGACCTTTGAAAATTGAAACTCCCCTGTACTTTGACTGAGGCTTCGATTAAACACTTGACAAGACCTATATGGAATCCATATTATTCTAATAGGAAACTACGACGTCTTAGCGTGGCAACTTTTGATGAGTTCAGTATCTGAAATAGTACGCAACATCCACAAGGTGTTAGTTAAGCGCTTAAACTATTTTAATACTAAATAATCAATTTTAGTGCTACAGTTTGCTATTATTTTAAGTTTCTTTCAATGATTAAAAGAAGAAAAGATTCTTGTGGTAATTTTGTGACTAATTTAGTTTCCATCCGGAATTGAGCCTGCTAGCCATTGTATTATGTAGAACATGAGACGCCGAAAAAAAGCCATTTTCGGACATAAGTTTAGGTTCAGAAATAGATATCTAGGTACATATCTCTCAAGAGATATTGAACCTTGTCAAAGAAAACGTTCAAAAATTCAAACTCAAACTCAAACTCATTTATTGCGAAAATGGGTAATTCAGATAACATATATATATAAATTGGTCAGCAAACAGGATCTAAAAATTCGCATCTGCTAAAATAGTTTTGATACTAACTTGCATCCCATATTGGTATACAGGCATTCAAGTACTACTTTAATTATTGGCCTTTACAATCTTACGTACATTATCTTCTTTTTCTTTATCTTTTGATACTTTACTGGGTCTGTCTTCTTTCGGTTGTAATGCGTTTCGATAATTGTATTTATTACTATTATATATCTCTGTGCAACGTTGTTGGTAGCAATATTAATTGTGTGACCTCTGCTTTTATAAGTGGTTACGCTTACTATATTATAATAAATGCTATTTTTAGTAAAGATCGGTTTGTAATTTCGAATTACTAGTTGTAGGATAGTACTATATCATAGCTTCTGGAATTTAGTGACTCTAAAGCAGTACTCATCTGATTAACTGGAGACGTACAAATCTACACTACAACGATATTATTTATTGATTAAAAATATAATTCTTATAGCAAGCGGTAAGACTAGATTTGCAAAACTGACCTACCTCATTATACAACATACAAACATAATATAATTTAGGCAAGAAGTATTCAATCACCCAGCACTCTGAACATCGTTATCTTCTAATGTAAAATTAAATAGCAATCTCTCCACAAACAATAACAATAATTTAATATTTCTTCCTACACCTAACCAACGCCATGACATGCTAAAAAATATGCAACTCACTGGCTATTTATCAGAAGCCTCCAAGAATGCCTGTTCCTCGCAGTGAATCCATTAAATCTATTAAATAAGCATTGCGTTGGCCGTTGGCCTCTCCAAAATTTGTAATAACATGTACCAACAATTTACAATGTTATAATTGAGCAAAGATTTCATCATACCAATACAATGTGGAGTCGATGACAAACAAAATTTTTGTAGCAAAGTATTGCTGTTTGTATCTCGTCTTATTTGCCTGAAGTATTGTGAAAGTAAAAATCAAAAGTCTGTACTTCCATAAAAATGAATTTAAAAATTTCTCGGACACGCAGTTTCAAATATTATTTATAATAAAATAAAACGAAAATGAAAGTTCTAGAAGTTTATCATGTAATGTATTATTATTTTTACATTTCTTATTCTTTTTAATTAATTCAATTTGGGGATTAGTTAGAATAAAACGTAAACGCAATTATTTTGCTTTTAAGTGCATTCAAGTCGGTTTTATTCGTAAAAAGGCCTTATTACAATATTTCGAGTGACGTTTATCGATGTCCTTACTTTGACCACTAACTCAGTTTATACATATAATTTTCGCTTAGTTTGTCACTTCAATTCTTCACTTTCTTCGTTATTATACACTATTAATATTAGATACCTTTGCCGAACTCTTCGGGAGTGAGCAGGCGTATTGTTATGTGTACACATATCAACATTTGCTATTTATTAATTTATTAGACGTACCAACAGTATACATAAATAACAATGGTTAAAAAGAAAATGATATGCTATTTTTTTTAAACAATTAAGGTGGCAAGCACTTATTTGTTGTATGCTTATACGGCGGCCACCTGATGGTAAGTGGTCACCGTAGCCTATGGATGCTTGTAATACCTGAGGCATCATTTGCGCGTTGCCGACCCTTTAGGAAAAAAGGAAGTGGGAAGGAGATGGAGCCGGAAGGGGAAAAGCGGGTGAATGGGCCTATTTACTTCTATTTATTATATCACTGAAACACATCGTCAGACCTCACCCAAATTAATACTGAAACACAATGGAAAACCTTTTAAATAAAATGAAAACTATACCTCTCGTTTAATCCTTTGTGAATAGACTTTGATGCACACACATAAAAAGTACCCTAAATATATCAGCTATCAAGTAGCTTTAGTCATACAAAGCTTATCTTTTACTTATTCCAAGATCCAGTCGCAATGTCGAACACTACATACAGACAACCCAATTAATGTCAACTGGTTCTAGGGTAGTTATAATACTTAAGTACAGTTGCAAAAAATATCTTTCTTTGAAATAAGACTGGGCCCGCAGAGACCAAAAAAGTTTGTGTATATGACCTCAATTACGACTCGCCTCGATAAACTTACTGCCTAATAACAAAGTCGTACTATAAAAAATATATTCATAGATAAACAAGATCCTAGAGACCTTTGCAATAAATGTCGTGAGTACATAACATTCGGAAATAGGTTTTAATTTACTCTATGATCTAATAGAACCGTTAAGCTTAGTGGTACCAATTTACTATTTAGATATAACTAAACAACTGCTTACTTACAGACCTATTGCATTTTTAGTGACTTTATACCTGTAGTGTGTTTTCAATAAAATATACAGTTTGTACAGAGTAATCAAATTAACAGGCGGTTATTAAAATTTCATGTGAGTGAGTAAAGCAAGGTAATCATGAAACTTGTAGCAAGTGGAAATCTGTAGACTACCCCTTAGGAAAAAAGATGTAAGTCTATGTATGTAGGAACGGCGTCCTAAATTGTGTCGTCGTCACTCTGGTTGCGCCGAGAATACAAGGGCTTTTTCATGTACAAGTGACAAACAAATTGTGAGATTCACACACAGCATGTCCTTTGTTCAAATATTTATGAAATACCTCGTGGTTTCTAGATTCCCTTTTTAAAAAAGCGATAGATATAGCATATACGTGTAGTGTAAGGACAAACTCGTACTGTCTTCTAACTGAATTTGGTTTATGTAAACATCATAATATATTATATATAATAATAAAATTTTCCAGGAAAGAGACAATCCATGTCTCCTCTTGATTACATTGGAGCTCGCGCTGGGACCAGTTTGAACTCTGAAATGGGTTTAAAATAAAGATTATTTAGTACCTAATCATTTGTTTTAAAAAGTTATGTAGTAGTGGCATAAATATGCGCTTAATTATATGATTAAGGTTGTTGGGTCTTGGTTAGGAAATATTCAGTAGATGCATGACGTTTATGAATGTGCTTTGTAGAATGCCTTTATTACGAGGTGGCAATAATATACCTGCCTATACACGCTGATTGGTAAAAGACTGGACATATTGAAGGAGGGTATTCAGTACTTGATTCTGAACCCGAATATCTAAAAAAAATAGATACTTTAATTTTGACCTAGTTATCCAATAAAAACTTAATGTGCGGACACTCTTGCGCATATACCAAAGCTAAACGAAACCTCCGGCCACGCCCCCAGCTACCGCACCCCGCACTCTACCAAATTTGCACCGTGTCGCCCGTCCTTTTCTTATCAAAGGTCATTAGCCTCGACAGCTGTGTGCGTAGTGTCCACATTTTAAGGATATTTCATAAAAAATTTCATAAAGGTTTTCTTTGCAGTTTATACAGATTTTATTTTTATTTATTTTTTATACGTTACGTCCGACCATAAATTATCATGTCCTTAAGTATGCACAATGTTTAACCAGTCACACTGTATATCAGCTCCTTTACGTCGCTAAATAGACGTGACGTCACATATATAAAAAGTTAGAGAGAGAGACAGAGCTTGTAACAAAGACTAATAGAGACAAATAGAAAAAAATTACATCCTCGATCCGACTTCAAGCGATATCACTATAGTAATATACATAAACGTATAGCGCATAAGGTTATTTAATGTTTTTTCAAGTTACGAGTACCACTACGACTTTGGTTTGAACAATCGAACAGAGTATTTAACAGTTCTTTTTCTTTCAGAGCCAGTCTTTATTTCAAAACCATATATCTACAGTTGTTCTATAAAAAGAGTACGCAAATAAAACATACGAACTTCAAAGAATCGGACCTCATTAGACGACACTATCGGAAACACAAATAAACTGGTTTAAAGTTCTCTGAGCAGTCGTCACATTCAGTGCCTACTTTATTGTAAAGTTGTTGTTCTGTTTAACATTCGCAACTTTGCCATCGGCTGTATTGCTACGCGACAAAGAGAGGTTTTAATTATCTGGTTTTTACGAGTTGATGCAATTTTATCCAAATAATGAACCGACATTGTTTATAAACGATGCCTCACTTACATAATCTAGTCTTCATCTATAAATATTACAAAAAGCTATTTCGATCACAGAGAAATATAAAGAAAGATCCTTTCTTTTGTTAAAATCATAACTGTATTTACGAAGTACCTATTGAATTATGTACGATTCAGGGAAACAATCTAATTGTTTTATCAAGATTATTGGTTCTGGAATAAACCGCTGCTGTTGTATTTTACCGAATACAATATCTTGTTTTTCTGGACATCTAAGAATTATCTGTATTTTTCTTAGATCGCATTTATTATGGTGTATCTTGCGTATAGCAAAATAATATTGCGTTGTTTTTTCTACATAAGGAAAAACACTGAAGTGTTATAAGGCGAATATATACCCACAGTTTCCTATGTGAACCATTTGTTTTCTAATTATAATATGTTTCACAAGGAAATCATATGCACAAAATATTTGGTATCAAAATATTTTTAATATTCTATATGAAAAATTCTCAAGCCGATATTTGGCAGGACTATACCAAAGATGAAAGCAGTACTCTATACGAATCGAATCTGTGCTTTCATATTACTAGTATCGTTTATAGTTATATTACCTGTGAGCAACTGTATTTTATGGCGATTAAGAACGTTTGGATAACCAATTGAATAAATTGATACAATATTATTCGCGCACCTTTGTTATTATGCCGAGTTATTTATAAAATTGAATCAAAGGATTAGATTCAATTATGAATTAATCGAGTTCATATTAACAGACATTTTTATCCCTACTAGGGCAGCGCTTTAGAATGGGCTAATATTGACACGAGACAGTTCTGTCATACGTCTTTGCATTGAAAAGCTGTGTTATAATTTAAAGCCGATAAAATTTTCGAAAGTACTGCTAATTAAAATGGACATATTAAAAATAGAATTTCGCACATGGCTTCACTTTCATATTCTGACTTTAAATGAGGAAGAAATTAAGTGACAGCGATGGATCCCGTTTCATGTCTTCGAAATTCGAACCAAATGATTTGAGACGTAAGTTATCTTACGGTTCTGAATCACCCTTTTGGTGTCATTACTGTACCTTAAAAATTATATCTCAACTTCGGTAAGATATGGGTATTTCTTAATAAAAAATACATAATCCTAACTAATATTATAAATGCGAAAGCGTTTTTGGTTTGTTTGTTTGTGATGCTTTCACGCCACTTGACCGACCGTTATGAAATTTCACGCACACATTGAAACAGAAAAGAACATAGGGTTCCTTTCATCTAGAAAAAGTACTGTTACTAACATATCCTAAACTACATTTATGTAAGCGAAGCCGCGGGCAAAATCTAGTTATTAAACAAAAAATATGGTACTTTTGTAAAGAACACGTACGGTATCGCAAAAGGTTTATTTCATGCCAAGAATGATTACTTACCAGTACGAGGAAAATAACACGAAGCAGAATGTATCTTATGTTGTGTGTGGGGGCCAGTCAGTACAGACCGGCGACACTTCGACCCAGTGGGATCTTTTGTGTCAGCCCTAAGATTTATCCCTTAGCTATCTCCTTATGAATGTACTGCATTAGCCGCGATGTACAATTCAGAGGGAGAAACCTGAAGTCTTCAGGGTTTGGATATGCCAATCCCATCAGACCCATCCTAAGTCCAGTCAACGCGTCACATTCACACAGTAGGTGCGATATGGACTCGTCCTGTTCATCACAGGCTCTGCAGATCGAATCGTGGGTCAATCTCAATCTGCATAGGAAGTCGTTGATGCCAAAATGGCCAGTGAACGCTCCTGTCAGTAGGCACATTTGGTTCTTACTATACCCGCAAAACTTCCGGGTGAAGACTGTGGCTCCGTTTGCAATGAATTTCTTAGAGTGTTCCAGACCTCTAAGGGCCATCCACTCTAGTCTGTGTTTCTCATTGCCATGTGCATTCAAAGCTGCCTTTACGGTGCTCCCAGAGAGTCCCACGAATGGCTCGTGGCCCACAAACAGTTGCTCCGAGCCCTTTCTGGCTAACTCTTCAGCCTCCTCATTGCCCTGCACCCCTACATGCCCCGGAACCCACACCAGTCTGACTGTGTTCTTGCTACCTAGTTTGTTTAAGATCTTATCACAGTTCAGGACCAGTCTAGAGTCCACCCTACACGCGTCCAGAGCCTTGAGAGCAGCTTGACTGTCACTGAGAATATACACAGTCCAGTCAGTGACACCACTGTTGATATTCTCCTGAGCACAGGCAATAATAGCATAGGTTTCCACTTGGAAGACCGTTGCATATTTGCCCATGCTTTGACTCACCTTACAGTCGTTGGCATAGATACCAGCGCCCGATCCTGTTTCCATTTTGGAACCATCAGTAAACCAGTTGCGACAACCCTTATCAGGGGGTTGTAGACCTTGTCTCCATCCGTCCCTCGTGGGGACCTTTATCTTAAAATTCTTTTTGAATATGTGCAATGGCTGCATTTTGTCGCATCAATCAATCAAGCAGAATGTAGAAAAGATATTTAAATATGGCTTGCCTGCAAAATTACAAAAAGTGCAGGTATGCTCTTGTCTTACCAAAGGTAAATAATATGATTTATGTTAACACTTTGGTGGCGAATTAACCTTGACCTCGATACAAGAGCCATAATTGATCGATATATTAGTAGCATGCCAAAAACTGTTGACTTGTTAGCTACCGAGAGCTTTTGGCAGATTAACTAAATTGGATGTATTTTTGTAGCCGGTGCCGATAAAAAGCGACATCAGCAATGCGTTTCAAAGAGTAGGTCTCAACTTCGAGTTTACTCTGCTTGGCAGAGGAAATGCACTAAAATAACTGTGTCATGGTCTGCGTAGTTAATTTATATTTCGATATTGTTGGTATGGAGAAAATCAATATTTCAGTATGTACTTCTGAAGAACTCATATTTTTTATTATATATTTTGAGGATCATTATTTAGAATATGCAGCAGTAGTGTATGCGACTGCTATGCGTGAGGTCTCCGGTTCCAATCTTGGGTCGAGCCAACAAAATGTAATTGGGTCTTTCTGCCAAGGAATTCTCAATCGCAGCCCAGCGATCGTAAGTTGGTGGTGCTGCACACTTCCGTACATTGGGATCTCTCTTCGGATTATGAGGACTACGGAACAGAACACTTATGTTTCCGTACACACTTTTGCACTATACTGTCTTACGCTGATGACCGAAATTCGATCTGAAGGACAGTATTATTTAGTTTATTCTCTAAGTAGATACTTTGAAATACCTAAAAGAATCTAAATGTCCTTGCTCCTCATAGTATTCTAAGTAGCAACTGCAATTGAAGCTGCAAATTGTAACTGCAACTGGAGTAGGACAGTTTATCGATCAGACATGCACTCCCGCCAATGACCTTTGAGTACTTAATGAGTTCTAGCTGCAATGTTTACTTAAGACACAAGGAATATCCGAGTACGTGAGCTTACGTCATGAATAATTAAATGCGACGTGTATATTAAGACAGACTCAAGTCTCTTATCATTATTTTATAGAAGCATGCCTTTTCGGATACATGACAGCAACTATACGTAAATTAGTTAAATAGGTACATGCATATACATACATAGATTCCCGAAGCGGTGGGCAGACATGTACCTATTACCGCCACTTTTTACATGTTATGGTTCTAGATCACACATAATAGATGGCAAGCCTATTGCCATCTATTATGATCATATATAGAATTCATTAACAAAAAACCCACGATATAGAATTATATTATTTATTCCGGGCGAAACCAAATAACACTATACCCAACTCAGGAATCAATTCCGAAACCTCATGCACGGCAGTCACGGCTACATGTACAGCTATAATATTACCTGTCGATATTTTATGGAAAATTAGGGTTGCGATAAAGAAAATGTAATAGTAACTCTGAACAACTTAAAAGACAAATCCTAATACATTTTGAAGGACCATTTGATATTAATTCAGTCTCCATCATACGAATTCTACAATAAGACTCTTATAGTCGTAGGTTCCTCTCAGTTTAACATGAAAAATAAAGATTGTAAAAAATGAAACCACAAGATAATAGTAAATTTTCTCGGTATCTCACAACATTTAGCAGTAAATGTTTATCTGGCAAAATATACCCCAACCGTAATATACCCTGACGGTAATTTTTAAAGCTGATGTGTCTCCACAGATTATTATAACACATAATATTATAATAAAAAAAGGTTCGCGGTTATGTAAAGGGACCGACTGGAAAATATGTTAGTTATCTTTAAGCTTCATAGTAAAATCGTTAAAGATGATTATAGGTTTTGCGGCTATTATATAATAATTATACGGGTATATACGCCTATGTCTTGAATTTCAATTTGTTAGCAGAGCTGATGATTATTTTTATAAGTGACGCGATATAATGAGTAAGCCTTTTGCTATCTTCTGGGCTAGAAAAAAACTAGTATAGACGTATATCATTTTCTCACGATCTTAGCATGAATTGATATGCAATAATGTATTATACTCAAATTATATTTCACTTGCCATGATATTATTGTCCCACGTAAAAGCGGGTAAGCGTATTGCCGCCAATCGGGAGCGGTTCCAGACTCCGAGCTGCTTCTAAGAATTTCTTAACAATAAAATCGAATAACACTTTTCTCGACTTAGTGAGAATTGCTTGTTTGGCAGTTAATTAGAAAAATTAATTAGAAAAATCACTATAAGCATCGAGTTTTGCAGCTAATTTAAATAGCATGTACAAATGAATCGGTTTTATTTAATTTAATAGTTGATGGCAATTAACATTACGTACAAGTAATGTAGATACTACTAGTTAATGCAGATTTTGAGGTAAAAATTTATATCTCAAAAACAGTATTTTTTATTTCGTGGATGAAATGTCTCTTTCTGTACTCCTGACAACTGTTTCTGGATGAAAGGTATGTCTCTTTCCGTACTTCTGACAACGAGTATGCAAAATTCCACGATGATCGGTCGAGTAATTAAGGCGTGAAAGCGTAAAAACCTAACAAACAAACGAACTTACATTCACATTTATAATATTAGTTAGGATTTTATACCTAATGTAAACGAATCTTCCATACTCAAAACGATCACAACAAGTAAATACTATCTCACAGATGTAGCTTTACCAGTTACACGTTTATGTACGCATACACGCTTTTAGAATATACTACACAAGCGGTTTGAGGTAACTAGTTCTATACTTTTCTCTACTAATATTATAAAGAGCAAAAATTTGATGTTTTGTTTCTTCAATCATTTTGAAAAATTATTTATTTTATAATCGGTTGAGTAGTTTTTGAGTTAAATCCTGACAAACAATGTTCGAATTTAATTCAAAAACTACTTAACCAATTTTAAAAATTCTTTCACCATTAGAAAGCTATATTACTACCGAGTAACATAGGCTATAGTTTATTTAAATAATAGTACTATTACTAACATAACCTTACCTAATCTACATTTACACGAGCGAAACCGCGGGCAAAAGCTAGTCTAATATATCATGGTAACAATTTTTTAATTATCTCTATCCATAAGCGGCTTAATTTGATACGTACAGATCAAATATTGTTAACTTTCACGTAATATTAGCTCTGAAACTCGGCAATTTAGTATATTCTATGAAAAGCCGTATAATCTTTACTATAACGTTCGAAAAGTAGTTTTAGGTTTGAGACTGGTATAATGATCAACGTGGCTGGCTTTGATAGGCATTAAAGCTTAATGTTGAGAATATGACTTAACGATATTGGACATTTTAAGTGCCTAGGATTACGCCGTGGCTTTATCGATACAGAGAGGAGCCACGTGACTTTGACTGCAAAGATGACGTAGTGCCCCAAGTGGTCACCTTGTTACTACCGGTATACTGTAAGTACAGGTTCAATACCTCAGGTAGATAAAAAAAAATTGGGGCTGTCTTTGGGGACTGCCGATACAAGTGAAAACTTTATAAAATATATAAACAAAAAAAAAATTCCTTTACAAGCAAAAAAACAAAAAAGTTGCGTGTCGGATTTCTGATACCCTCTTAGGGCTTATTAAGCGGAGGTCAAAATTTTGTTTTTTTTTTGTGTAGGATGCACCATTTCTGAGATATTGTTAATCTAAAATAATTAAAAACTGGAAAGCGTGGAAGCGTGACGATGACGCGAGTTCTATGATTTTTGTTCACCCAAGAAGTGCTCAACGCGCCTAAAGAAGTTTTCACTTCAAAAATGTATAGTCTACAAATTGTTATTTTTTATGTTCGTTGATTCATTGTTTGTAATGTACCTAGATACACTGGATCCTACTTAGTATGCTCTTGCCTTATTATAATAATATCAGTCCTGTATTAAACTGTCCCACTGCTGGACACGGGCTTCTTCAAGGTGTGAGAAGGGTAAGACCATATCATAGTCCTCCACGCAAGCCCAGTGCGAGTTGGCAGCCTACCTTCGACAACGTCATGGAAAACTCTCAGACATGGAGATTTCCTCACAATGCTTTTCTTCGCCTTTAAAGAGAGCGATCATTAACTATTTAATACGCACATTACTTCGTATTTAATACACGTAATGTTATGTCATGTTTCTATCCACAAAGTGCCATTTATGTAAGAGCTAAATGAATTCCCAAAAACAAGTTCCAATGACGTCAACTTCTAAGAATCGGCGTGTTTTGTGTCAACAACATTATCGTTTGGTGTGGCTATTTCTATTCTGCGTATATACTCTTCCCTTTAATGGTAGACGGAAAAGTCTACATTTCAGACATACATCATACTTTAGGTAAAATTTACTTGCGTACATAATTTTGGGTGGATAACTCACTCATAAATCAGCCTATGTGTAGTTATATAATATTGAGGAAGCCTAATGTCGTCTATTGGGCAGGATCAAACTAAGCTTTATGCCAAACCCGGAAATCGAATTCTGGATCTCACAATTGCCAGCTGTGTATGCGTTCATGCGTATGTTCTACGCAACGATAGCATCTGGGTAGTCACTGTGTCGTCACACGAATTGTAAATTCTCACTTTTCATGTCAGCTATCCAAAGTTTATGTTAATACTAGCTGATCCGCGCAACTTCGTCTGCGTCACATAAGAGAATTTTTACCGTTTTTTGCAACATTTTTCATTGATGCTCCGCTCCTATAGGTTGGAGCGTGATGTTATGTAGCCTATAGCCTTCCTCGATAAATGGGCTATTCAACACTAAAATAATTTTTCAATTCGAACCAGTAGTTCCTGAAATTAGCGCGTTCAACCAAACAAACAAACAAATTCTTCAGCTTTATAATATTAGTATAGATTATACTGTGACTGCCTCGGTGGTGCAGTGGTAATGAATGCGACTGCTGTATATGTGGTTTTTGAGTTCGATTCCGGGATCGAACAAAGAGTCATTGCGTTTTTTCTACAAGGAACTTCTCAGTTGCAGCATGACTTCTGGAAAGAGACTCGGTAACCTGCAATAGGCTCGCCGCCTATTACATGCTACTTTAAAAACATAGTTGACGAAATGTGGAATAAACCCCTCTGCTTACCTCTTCAAGTATAGAGGCGTGAGAGAGCAGCGATAGCTCAGTGGGGAGACCAACAGACTGCAATGCAGAGGGTCTCGGGTACGAACCCACGTCGCGCACCTCTGACTTTCGGAAGTTGTATGACTTTTCGAAATTATGTGCGGATTGATTGACAATTATCGCCTACTCCGTGCCTCGGAAAGCACGTTAAGCCGTTGGTTCCGGCTGCCATGAATATCTTTTTTTTTATTTTTTTTTTATTGCCATTGGTGGCAGACGAGCAAGTGGCCCACCTGATGGAAAGTGGTAACCACTGCTCATGGACTTCAGCAATGTCAGGACATAGCAAAGCCGCTGCCTACCGTGAAAGAAGAACTCTCTTTAAACCTCGTTTGAAGAAGGACATATCATAGCGCTCGGGAAACACCGAAGCTGGCAGTTCATTCCAGAGCTTGCACGTACGTGGGAGAAATGATCGCTGAAAGCGTACCGTCTTAGAATTGAACGCTTCCAGGTGATATGGATGAACTCTGCTTCGGTGTCGAGTGGTATATCAATGGCAGTCGTTATTGGGAGAGTGTCGACACAAAAGATCCCACTGGGTCGAAGTGTCGCCGGTCTGCACTGACTGGCCCCCAGATAAGATAAGATAAGATAGAGGCGTGAGATTATATAATGTATTATATTATTATGTAGGTAACGAGTTTGTATACTGACAATACATTAACTGAATTAAGTCTAATACATAAGTCGAGTACCCACCCATTAAATTGTCCGTTACATTAATGGCACGTAAAAGTTATTTTGCATATAAAGTTAATTAAATATACATAAATCCACAAAGTGAGCAATCCATTAAAATTTTCACTTTACATGAAATACTGTTTTACAAAAACACAAGCTATTACCCGAACCTATTCTGTATGAGTACTATTATGGCGGAAGGATTTTAATAAATAAAGTTTTCCCATTAAAATATACACGAAACAAAATAGGGACAGACGGTACAACTGTACTCGTTTATCACTCACAGCCTACATGTTATGTTTTCAGATATACAATAATGTTAAAGCTTGTAGTTTGTGCCTATTGAGTTGTGTAAATGTGCCTGAAGTTTTAATTAAATGTCTAGCACTAATTAGGGTAATTATATTTACTTATTATTTAGTAACGTTTGTTCGTGTGGCCTACAGTTCGCTTGAGGTTTTATGTATAACAGACTATGCGCCATATCTTTGGTTCCATTGAATATAATTACATCTATACATCTATATATATATCTATACAAATAAATAAAATTGAAGTGTCTGTTTGTAATGTCAAAATAACAGCTTTTTATCTAATGGATATGAAAGTATATAAGGTATACGAAAAAATATATTTTAAAAATTTTTGTCGGTCTGTCTGTCTGTTTGTTCCGGCTAATCTCCGAAACGGCTGAACCGATTTTGATGGGACTTCCACTGACAGATAGCTGATGTTATAAGGAGTAACTTAGGCTACATTTATTTTAGAAAAAAATAGAGTTCCGCGGAGACGAACACTTTTTAGTTAAAATCTACGCGGACGAAGTCGCAGGTAACAGCTAGTCTATACTAGTTCCGAATTGAAAAATTATTTTAGTGTTGGATAGCTCATTTATCGAGGTAGGCTATAGGCTATATAACATCACGCTACGACCCACGGGGGCAGCGCAGTAATCATAAATGCGGGTGAAACCGCGGGCACATCTAGTTAGTACAACATTGATTTTTATAGGTACTCCGTAGATTACAAGAATCGATTCTAAAATTCAGTAAGATTTTGTGAATCCAGAAAAACCAGACATATAAAAATCATAAAACACTACTCATTATTCTGGTTGAAATTTTTCGAAATAGTCAATACTTATTAGTTTTAAATAAATATCGTCGGTGTTACAAAAATAGGCTGGTTACAGTTTTTTAATAGCTCCAATAGCGTTGTTGTTTGTATGTATTTTTTACGCAGCAACTGGCAAAGTGATCCTCGTGATTCGAAAAGATTAATTTAGAAATTGGACAGCAACATAGGATCTCGTCCCTGTGGTATAGTTATTTGGCCTTAATTAAATAAAATCCTTAGTTTAATAGGAAACATAGTCTTTCTTTTCGCTGTAGGGTTTATCTATGATAAGCTTTTTTGCATATATAAAAGAATGCTGACCGAACAGCTAAGACCTCCGCATTCCGCATTAGAATATCCCGACTATATTTGCCGTAAACCAAACGTGACCACTTGAGTTCTCTCCACGTCAGCAAACTTATATTATGCGGCTTGATTTACTGTATGGTACAGAATTTTGATATCCACCCCTGGTTTGGATAAACTTTACGTAATTTTGTTTCATTTTTGTGTGGTTAGTTTGACTATCTAAGACAAAATTCAATAAAGTTTAGCAAATTCTAAGTGTTTCGATGTTTAGACGCCTGTTACTCAATCACGCTTTAACCTATTGAGTCGCATGGGCACACCAACATTCCAAGACATGACAGGTTCATAATTAAACGGATTTGGATCAATCTTGGTAAATAGGAATCATATCCAGAATTGGAACATAAGATTTAAGTATACTAACTATGAGAAGTATAAAAGTGAATATGTTTGAACTTTTAGATGCTTGTTACCTAAACATATTCATCCAAGTCTTGTAACGATTAATTCGTTACTAAACTTGGATGAATCTTAGTACACAGGTAGACCATGTACTGAATTATAACATAAGGTTTAAGGAACACTTTCTATACAAGTATGCGTTTCTGTGGGATCTGTATTGTATGCAGAACCGAGTAGAGAATACTAAACATGCTTTAGGCCGGGACTCCACCAAAGCCGAGACGAGACGAGCGCAGAGGAGATGTTTTTTAAACAACCAATAGAATTGTGTTATTGACACATCTCCTCTCCGCTCAGCTTCAGTGGAGATCGCTGTGCGTAGATGTGTAATATTTGTATGGCGCGATGGAAGCGGAGATGTGAGCTGTGCGCGGACGACGCGCAGTGGAGACGAGAGATGTGAGCGGCGTGCAGTGAGCGATGTCACCTTCCCCACTCTCGCCCGCCAGCAACCCGCAGAGCCCCACGCGCGCCAGCCGGCCATCTTGCTTGCTGAAAAACATCTCTTCTCGCACAGCACACAGCACACCGCACACATTTCTGCTTTGGTGGAGTCCCGACCTTATGTGGGAAGCAAGGTAGAGAGAAAGATTATATAACCTCAAAACATTTGAATAGGAGTAATGTGATGAAAAAGTGCTAATATATCTACTAGACAACAAAAACGCCTACTAAATCGGTTTTCAATTATATGTTAAATGCGTGGGAGGCGAGTTAACAAAACTAATACACCCGGGTTTACAGATGGGTGCTCATCTAGAAATGTGAAGCGATCAGTATTATCTTGAATACACTTTTACATACGCAGACTAACGCCTGTTTCTCGGAGAGGTAGGCAGGACTGTAGGTAAACTAATGTGTTCTTGTATGGGTGGAGAAATAAAATAATTCTTGGTGCTATATGAAAATATATTTTTAAGGAGTGGTCGCGGTGAGACGCCTGCCACGCGGCGATACTGCATACTTGCACCTGACTATACAAATCTAAAGCGTCAGCAGTTTCGCTGCAAGGACTAAAGATTGCCACTTGCTATGATCTTACACGAAGCATCATATATGGAGTACCTATTCTTACTCTGCGCTACTCTGTGCAATGGACATTAAGACGCGCAAAACCTAGGCAAACATTATAGGACCACACAAGACATTCCCAAGGTAATTATACCCTACTCAAACAACAGTCGCATCAGTTTTTCGCTTTCTACTTGTCTTATATACTTTCTTAATCATTATTTTGTAATTCATTGTCCCTGCATGTCCAAACCCTTCCAGTACAAATTGCTAAATTCTTGTTACTATATCTTATTTTACGCCACAGCACTCTCTAATTACACTATACATTATTCTATCTCTTAAAGACACACTGAGCGTTCTCGTAAATTCTTTTATTTCCACTGCATTTATTCTACTTTGAATATGTACACACATGTTATTACCAATTAGCAATGAGTGCGAAAACACGAAGTGCTTTAAATTTAAGGGAATTGCGGATTAACTTTAGTCAAAGTAGGAACATAACTGTCTGCATGCTATTTAGCTCCAACGTAGTTTCAACTAAGACTGTTTCTGTTTAGAGAACTAAGACGTCGACGTTAGCGTCCCATGTCGAACATACTCGCTGTAATTCACAGCTGGAGATATGTCTACACAGCTGGAAGAAGCACTCGAGTGTATACGACCCTCACTAATATTATATTGGAGTATGTTACATAATATATTATGTGCTTCGTAGCGTATATAGAAATAGCGTAAATTATTTGGTTATATCTTATTTACTTACGTTGACTGCGTTGTTGAACGTGATTTATAATATCTATGCGATCAATTTTGAAGGCATTTTAACTTAATCAGTTGTCGGGTTGAACAAAGTGTGTGTTATCGAGTTTTTCTATATTCAATTCCAATTCTCGTAATAAAAATTGTTCAAATAGAGTAATAAGTCAGGTAGACGGTGATAGGACTACCTTCTATTACGTAAAGTTTAAATTATAGCCGGCAAAATGTAGGTTTCATACAACTTTCCCTACTCTTAATAGTGAATTAGGTATTTGTCTATTTATGTAAGTAACTTCTTTAATATGAACACACACATTGTATGAATTAAGACACGCCGTAAACCTTTTGGTTTACTTAATATTCCTTGATATTGTTGTTCTTTTTGAAGGGATATTTGCAATATATACAAAGTTACGCCGGGCTAAAGTTTTTAAATAATGCAAACATTTTTTATTTAGTTACTTACGTCATAATCATAACGTAGCATCATCACAAAGATCTTACAGTAATGTTTAATTACAATGACGTTTTTTATTCTCAGAGTATAATCATATTTAGTAATATTCTGTTTATTATTCAGTAAACTATCCCCCTATATAATTATATTATTTAAACGCATTTTTGAATTACCTACATGTTGCATAAATATTTTCTGTGCATTTAAATCATTAATAAATTTACATCAAAATAATTATGTTTTTTCTTTTCTAAAAGATATTTTCCGCTTTAGATATAAAGCCTGTGTCGCGGAGATCTTTACTAACATTCAAACAACGATCATAAAGAACGGTAAATATTAGGTAGCTATGTACTATCACTACACTATTTCTACGCATACTAAGTTCTTTTTACCATAGTTTCAACCTGTGTTATTTGCTTGCTTCTGCTCAAACTGATTTTACAATGAAATGCTTCATTTTGCTAGCACTAAGCCGATTGACGTTTGAAAAGTTATAAAAACTTCTAAAATAACTACTCGATTCAAAAGGATCCAATCAAATAAAAAACCATTACCTACGTTATTGCAAAACGTTTTTAAACGCGTAATAGAAATAATTTATTTTAATGCGCAGCATTCACGTCACAAAAATACCTGCTTTTTAAATACTACACTTAATTTATTTTATAACTAACCAATATTTGATTCGAGGTAAGTACAATTGCATCTTTCTATAAATATTGAAATAAAATACGTCACAAAACTTTACTCCTCTCACACAGATAAAACCATAATTTAAAAATGTTTTAACAGTCTAGCTAAAAACGAAAGAGTTTTAAATTACATAATTATTTTACCCAAAGTAATATGTGTAAGTTTATTCTACGGCCTCGATGGCGTAGTGGTTAGTGTAACCGACTGCCACGCCTGAGGTCGCGGGTTTCATTCGCGGGTTTGTCTTGGTCTGGGTGTTTCTATGAATAATATTTATGTATTTATAAAAAAGTATATATTTATGTTTTTCCATTGTCTAGTACCCATAGTACAAGCTCTGCTTCGTTTGGGCTAGATGGTGTTGTGTGTATGTGATAGAATATTATTATTCATTTCAAAACGTTTCAATTATAATTAATTACAATTTTAAGTTTTCATATCATAATGTTTATATATTTTTACACCGAGCTAATTACTTACTCTCGTTTTAAAATTACTCATACATATCTACATAAAATTTGGTTTAAAGTTGAGCCGTGTGTCGTTGCTGGTGAACATCGTGTAAAATAAACACAATTATGAGGCAGCCACATGTTTATTTTCGAAGGAAAATGGCATTACAATGTACATTATCGATGACCTGCTTCATATAAGAAAAACGGGTCCAACAATTCATTTTGATATAAACGAACCACGTGTGTCATCTACCTGTGAAACAACATGCCCAGGTAATATACAGTTATAACGCCTTTTATCAAATACATTCTATATAAATGATGTTAATAATATGAATTTGCAAATAAACAACTATATCATAATATTTTTATTATATTAGTAAAGTCAGCGATAACTAACTACCTTTTTTATAGAGACAGAATAATCCAAAGCAAAAATGACTCTAAAAATATAAGAATATTTTTTATATCACGAGGGACTTAACAAACAACAGACACGAAGAACGTGTGTTCCTCGTGTCTATTTGTCTTCATGTTCTTCGTGTTTCAAGTCTGGGTGGACTTGGACAAACAAATTATGGATCACACTTATTTTGTTCCATGTGGAGATTGAACCCACAACACTCGGCGAAGTAGCAGAGTGAGGCAATTACTTAAACCGCTACACCAATCATACAGTCAACTTAGTGATAAAAGTACATAAAATATGTACCTATTGTAAATATAAAAATATGGTTGGTAAAAAAATTAGCGCCCCATATGTATAACGTTAGGCACCTTTTACTGACATGGCTGTTTCTCCTTACAAGTCATACTTGTTTACATTAAATTAATATATAATCAATAGATTTATTATATACTAGTTTTCATCCGCGGCTTCGCTCGCGTAAATGTAGGTTAGGTTAGGTTAGATTTGCAACAGTTATTTTTTCTGGATGAAATTACCCTATGTCCTATTGTGTACCCCTGACAACGTGTATGCAAAATTTCATGTTGATCGGTTGAGTAGATAAGGCGTGAAAGCGTAACAAACAAACAAACTCATTTTCGCATTTATAATATTAGTTAGGATTAGGATTAATTTAATGATGATAATGACTGCACGAATGTAGTGCTTTAAATGGTCGCCTCGCCACTTCCACTGCGCCGAGTCTTGTGTGTTCGAATCTCACGCGCAACAACAATTTGTGTGATCCACAAATGGTTCTTTGTGTCCGTTGTTTGAATGTTTTCAATTCCACCGCGATACAGGAATAATTCATAGTGCGGGAGTAGTCTTTTATTAACACTAGAACACACACACTAGATTTAATAGAAATCATAATTCAGTCAATATCCAAATCTGTTCACGACCGAAATAGGTTTAGCCTAAACCTTCATAATACAATAAAACAGTAAAGGAAGGTAACAATTACGTAATCCTTCTACCATTAGGAAATGCTAGAGACATTCAATTTATTGAACCTGTCAGCAAAATGTACATGGATCGAGCCCACATTCTTATTTATAAACGTTCTTCAACAATTTATTATCTCTCTGTTTTTTGCAGAAAATTTCCTTTGCCTTTAAATACAGAGATAAAATGTATTAAAAATGTTAAATCGAATAACATGGAAAATACTTGATATTCTAAATAGAGAAGGTATTTCTTAGCCGTTTTTTTTATATAATGGTAGTACATGTATTTTCGTCTATATATGCCACGCAATATTTTCAATGCTGGTAAATTAATATGTACGTTTCCTTTAAAAGTATGCTGTTGGTCCTGTTGGAAGTCTAGTTAAATTAACTAGCTGTAGGTATAGGTAAATCATTGAAATGTCAACGCAGCTTACTCGAAGATAAATCGACTCTACCCACCTCTGACATTTAGAAGATGTAGTATAATAATAAATATACCACGGTATTGCGTCAATAGTTAATATAACATGGCAACGTACATCTGAAAGATAATGTTCTTGAATACGTATTAAGTTTACTTATACTGCACTTATCTAGCTCGGTGTCGACATACGTGTGAGTATGATAATTGAATTGTGCCAACGGTGCAACTAACACTAATAAAAATATTATTATTATCTAAAGCACAAATTTACTAACTTAACGCAAAATGTTTAGTACCAAAAACATAGGTTCCTTTGACAAAGTATTGTACATAAATTCATCCCTAGGATAGAAATAGGGCTTGATTAATGTATAAAAAGAGCTGTTACAATTTAAAATATAGCTTTATACATATATATAAAGCTATATTTTATATGAATATTATTACAACCAAAATTTATTACATTCCACGTAAAATAAAAATCCACTTTAGGGATTTTAGACAAATTTAAACGTTGTTGGTTATCTTAAAATACTGCTACGCTATTCATTAAAAGACAAAAATAGCATGAAACTGAAATAGGAAATAAAGAAGAAAAACAACATCTAAGCCGAACATGGCCATAGTGCAGATACAACAAAAAGGAAATTATAATTAGAAAGCACGTTCTATTTCAAGGGGCGAGGAAATTGGTTGACGCTCAATATAATTATCAAATTTTAAGTCCAGAACTATATAGTCAGCACCACATCAAACGATCAAAATTGTCTGTAATTATATCACAGTTAAGTGCTGTCTTATTTATTTGCAAGCTCTTCAAATCTAAGTAGCGTGACCGTGAAATTGCCTTAATTGAAACAAACGGCCACAAAACAGACCCTTAAGTAAATAAACCTTATTGCGGGCTTATGGAAAACAATAAAAACAGATTGTAAACCACAGGCTTTGTGGTTTATTTCTTTATGTACAAATAATGCAAGTATTACTTGCGTCTGCATGGATGATTGTGACTCGATTAAGACATAAAGTCATCTACTCTCCATAATACTCGCTCCTAATGCCAGGTTACGGGGAGTTCCGACGAGGAAATTGTTCGAAGTCCACGTATTTCGCTCCCACTTATCGAAGTTAGCACCAGATTGTTACACATAGTACGTCACAGTTATTTGATATTTTAAGTGTAAAGTGGCAGAATAAGTCATATTCACATAAGTAGGTAAATTTTTTGTGATTTGTTGAGTGAGTTCTTTTTGTGACTACACTTAAGTTTAAAATTCGCATAACTTAATGTCTTATTTAGAAGAGCAGAGCAAAAGAGCCAAGTAACATATAAGAATTAAGTTGATCTTAATTAGATTTCGCAATCAATACCGTATATAATTACGCCAATGATTTGAACAAATCTTATAAGAGTAGGTATGTAATTCATTTGGTTGCCGTTGGTTTTTGTTGCCGTCAGAATCTTTTTCAGAATCAGACGATTTATATAAACCGGGTATTTAGTAAGTAGTGAGCTGCTCACACACGCCTGTTATTTGCATTATATGAAAAGTGCCATATTAGTACTTAAGTATAATGTAGATAAAACAAAATAGCCATGCCCTAAACATGCAAAAAGCATTAACAAAATAATTGCTGTTAATTCGTTTTCTTTTTTAAATTCACTATATTACGTATTAACTCGGAAATTCTTTATTAGTTCTAATGAAGACTGGCACATGTAACTAATAAAGTGAATGAAAGTTGTGAGTCTAATGGAAACAAATGTAACCAAGAACCAAAACAGAGATATTATCAAACTGATATTATAAATTCTAACTTAACCGATTTCAAAGTTAAGCAGATAGGAGCCTTGGGTCAAAAGACAACGCACTCTGTTCATTGTAGAATAATCCCTAGTCGATAAAGTGAGAGAGATATTGTAACATACTGATATTGATACTGGTAAATCTGCCTATGTGTATATTTGTTGGCGTGATATCACTTTATCCTATTTTGTTCCTTTGAAGAAAAATAAAGCAGTACCACACCTCCATTTTGCTGGTTATGTTTAGGTTCGACGTGATAGGCAACCTTTTGGCAGTTACTAGATTCAGTTCTAGACTCCGTTGCCGTACTAAGGTTTGCATGACAGCTTCCCTTTATTACGACAGAATTTTATTTAATTTTATACAGAATTTAGTCCGCCAAGCTAATCTCATAAAAAAGTAATAAAAGGAAAACCCATCTAAGCGGCATGTGCATTGTGCAGGTTATATAATCATAGTGTCGAAATTAGACAGATTTCACCTACATTATGTAGGTGAAATCTGACTAATATTGACTTTAAAATGACATTACAAACATGATTTGAAAATTAAACATTAAAGATGTAAATCAATTAACACACACAAATAAAACATTATCCTTATTCGTTGCTTCGTAAAAGCCAAAAATAAACTCTCTTTTTGTGCTAGGGGCAAAACGGATTTGTGTGTGAGCTCTGGATTGAAACACGAAAGTCTTCAGTTCAAATACCACCGTTTACAAATCTTTTTGTATCTCGCTGATATTTACAAATATGTATGTGGCTTTGAACGCAACAATAATTTCCATCTGGTGTGTTCTGTCATCGGTGTTTTAATAACTTCGTCAGTACATTGCATAAAAATGACAAACAAGTGATTCTTTTGCTAGTCAGCCCACATCGTGCTTAAATAGGTTGATCTTTGTTAATTTGTCTTCTCTAATAGAAACATGAATACAAGACTAGCATTTAGCCACGGCTTTACTTGCGTGAATCCTTTTTTTTTACCTGGCGAAATTCGCCTGATGCATATACCCTCTCGCCACTAAGGGAGGCGAGAGGGTTATGTCCGGCTCTCCCGTACTTCGGTCCTACAGATCAACACCCCACGGTGTGTCTACTCGCTGCCTTGTATAGTGGATGGGCCGCTGGAAAAAAGACTAGGTACCTCAGCGACCCACCCAGCAGACTCATAACTCCTGGGCGACGCCCCGGCACTACAGAGGGCGTCGGACCGACTCAATGGCTGGTGGACGGGAGATCCTCGTTCTCCCGCCTGCGACCTTCATTATGGCGGCATGAGGCGCGCGAACTCGCGCCTGCGCCGCCAGGATCGCCGGCGACGCGACAGCTCGGATCCGCAAGGATACTTTCCTCACGGATCCGCTCCGCCGCCTCCTTCTGCGAGATGACGTCCTCGCAGAAGGTCGCCTATGGCAAATCATACCGAGATCCTATGTATTAATCCAAGACATAGTCTATCTGTGCGTCAAGTTTCACCCATATCCATTCGACGATTATGTGTGATTAAGTAACAAACCTCGGATTATCCAAACATTATAATTGTCAGCTTTTACACACATGTGTATATACTTGTGAAGTTTATTTTGCTTTGTAGTTACTTCTTGTATTATTTTATAATGAGTTAAATGATTATATCGCGTTGTTATTTTAAAATACTATGTATAATTTTAAATAGTTTCTCCGACATTTTGGTTGCTTTTCAGTACCCATGGGCACAGGAAGTGTCTCCGTTACCATGACTGTTGAAAACAGCGCGTTAATCTATATAATGTAGTTTAATTTTAATGTATAACAATCGCATAACCGTAAGACGAATATCATAAGTTACATGATTGATTAGGTCTTTAAATGTAAATAATTTGTTTAAAATAAATTATTATACAGGTCGTTAACTAACGAAAGGCGTTCCCATAAACTGGCAATATTATGGCATGCGTAGACCCTAAAAAAATGTTCCCATAAAAAACAAAAAATAATTTATTTTAATAACTTCAAAAATATTCAATAAAAATTATAAACAGACACGAAAAAGAAACACTCTTTGCATACGCACAAAAGTACCAATGCACAACGGCAACGTCGCCTTTTACTTAGTTATTAACTTTAAAATTAAAATTACCTTTTAATTAGTTTTACATTTAATTTATTTTTTATGCTTGCAGTTTTCATGCTTATTTTTCTATGCAAATATGTTCATTTGCATCTATTAATGATGTATAATAACCGCTTTAAGGGAACGCCTTTCGTTATTTTACTTACTGTATACCATCGTAAATCTTTGCACTTCGTTTCCTACCAAATACACGTAGAGATAAATCAAGAGCAACTTCAAGTGCACATGCATTAATTGTTGAACTCCCATATATCAGCTCCATTCCACGGAATACTAATAAGTTTCATACGTTCACTTCATTTATAATGTTATCTAATGAGTATCTAGTTTGTCTGTGGCATAATTATTATTATACTTATGCGAGACGTTATTAGTGAGGTGTTGGGTCCCATTTCGAGAGCAGGTATAGTATTATTAGATTTTTCGTTAGGTCATTCTTATAAGCTCGCAATGTGAAAATGCTAGTAAACACACACACGCTTTGCTGAGAAACCTTGCACTACACGATCTCACCCAAACCTAAGTTAACTCTTAGTTATTTGTGGTGGTATCTAAAGTTGTATTCAATGTATGTAAAATTGGGAAGACCACTAAATGCAACAAAAAATATTTGCCAATGCCATTTTCCCTATACGCGTTTTGGGGTAATTCGTTTTGTTAAGAATACAGCAGCAATAGCCTTGTGGGAGATCGTCGGACTACCACGCAGAGGTCTCGAGATCGATCCCAAGACACATACTTCTGAATTTGCGAAGTAATGTGCATATTAATTAGTTAATTATTACTTGCTTTAACAGTGAAGGAAAAGATTGTGTGGAAACCTGCATGTCAGAGAGTTCTCCATAATGTTGTCGAAGATAGGTGAAGTCTGTCTAGCCACACTGGGACAGCATGGTAAAGTATGGCCTAATTCTTCTCACAGCGAGAAGAGCCTGCTGCCCAGCCGTGGTACAGTGTATATACAGAGCTGATATTATATTATTATATTATACATATTCCTTTTTTATATTTAAATACAGGATTGAAAACCCATGTCACGATAGGTGACTATTAAAAATTGTGTGATATTTTTTTATAAACACATGTCGAATACATTTTTAGTTGCCACTATTGATTTATGGGTACAAGTGTTATAGTGACACAAACAGAAACTGTGTGTTTTTATTTCAAACGCGTTGAACACACTGCGCGGTTATTGTAAATACTAAATAACGCACGAACTCCCCGAAGAGAGGTAGGTAGATGCGAGGAACAGGCGTTTTGTCCGATATATCATATAATGAATATAACAATAGATCTTGTATTGTGTCTATCATGGGACAGGGTTAGTATTAAGACCACTTTTGCCTGCTATGCACAATACAAATACGTTCCGTTCAGTGGTAGCGGTGGCGATTTCATTCTGTTCAGTTCATACGTAGACACAGTCAGGCCTTTTTCGAAAGCCTCACTACTGTCAATGATCAACGCAGTACGTGGCCGTTTATTTTTGTGCTGCACTTTGTGTGTAGATCTCAGTAATTAAATAGAATCTGAACCTATCAGCGCTTAGCGGACAATAGTGATAATTCTACTTACTCCTACGAGTTTCTTTAACACCATGATATACATATTTTTATTTTAAAAAGAGAACTCTCGCACTTGAAATTGGACGTACTTTCTGAAAGACGTTCCAACCCACACTCGGGTCAAAATCGAGTTATTATTAGCAAATTAGTCACGGTGTTACTATTTACTAGCTGGAAAAATTTGGTAGCTCTACTATCACTCTAAATATGAAATCATGACTTAGTAGCCCAACCCACATGTATAAAGAAGCAATACGGGATTGAACTTCAATCACGATTATCTCAAAATATTAACTTTGTGGCTTGGAACGTTTTTCAGAAAGTACGTCCAATTATTCCTGTGTCTCGGGAAACTTTACAGATATTCAAACAAAGAACATCCAGGCCCGGCACAACTATTTGAAGACTACAAAACTTATTGTCACGTGTGAGGATCGAACCCACAACACTCGGCGCGGTGGAAATGGTGAGGCGACGACTTAAACTACTACGCCATCCGTGTCTGTCTTAATAAAAAACTTTGAGACTCAGTTCGATAGACTCAGGAGTTACACCTGCTCTTACAGAAAATAATTGTAAGAAGACAGTCAAAACCCCAGCTTTGTAAACATTTCCAAATAAATAGTTTCCTTTATAAGGTTAACAAAACTACTTTGTTGTTGTATATATATCTTGCGTGAAACAGTTCAAATGGACCACCGGAAACAGGAAATCCATTTAGAAATTGTTTTTACATTTTCGGTTGGCAACTCAAAAACTATTCGTTGTTCAGTTACTGAGAATAGTTCACAGGAACCTCCACTCCGTTGTTTATTTAGTTAACTGAAGCAAGTAGATACTTTTAGCATATTATGCATATTGTATTATTTATTTAGAGTTACTGTTTATTTATTTGGATTACTATAGAACTTGTATATCGTATACTGTCGTATCTATATATATAGCATCAAGACATTATAAAGAAAAAAAGTTATGCTCACTTTTCTTCAGCATAGTTTCGGCTTCCTCCTGAGCCTCTTACCTTCTACGCACTGATACTATTCATACGACCTGTTTCAGAGTACAGGAACGTAGAATTTCATGGCAAAAGACAACAATTCTTACGTATGTACACACACTCAGAGTATTTTAATTATCAGAATATTAAGGCATTGCACTGTAGTTTATTGGCAGAATGATACGCAGCGTGAAATGTGATCTAAAAATACAGTGAATTTTACTTTTTACATCACATTTAATATGCTTTAAATTATTTTCGTTGGGTAGCGATGCACTTGTCCCAACGTAGACAGAATTTAAATTAAAAATCTCTACCTGCTATAAGAATTATAATTTATTTTAGTAAATGCTTGAGTGAGTTAAGTAGTGAGAAAATTGTATACTGGTTGAAGCTCCTTAAAATATAATTTATAAGATAAGGGGTATTATAAAATTGACTTTAAAAATGCGCTCGCCCGGTTTTGTTACTGGTTCAACACCGTTGACGTTCATAAGTGTTACTTTGTGACCTAAATGAATAAAGTCTTTTCTATTGTCTGACTACGTCGTCTACACGGATGTTTTACATACATTAAAACTAAACAACTGATATAAAGAAAGGCAATCAAAACATCGGGGAAGGTGTAAATTTAAATCATTTTAATAGTTTAAATAGTAATTGTTTAAAGTTAAAATTATCTAAAGATATCGTTTTTAAATAAATCGCAATAAAATTCGTAAACAGTAATTTAATTTTAAAGCTATATTGATTTAGTTTATTGTGATGTTGTTTTTTTTTTACTATAAACGTGGCAAACGTTAATATAAGCTATAGAAGCTTGCAACACAGTTCACTACCGTATTACGAACCTTGCAACAAAGACGTCACTACTCTATTGGCGCAAGGTGCGAAGGCAGTTACTGGATCTCTTTTTAACAGCATAGCGTTTTTTTAAACAATCTTAAAGTCTTTCTAAGATTCTTAAAGTCCCAACGCTGAATTATTGGTGAGTCTATCTGAATCAATGTGGTTTATTATTTTAAAGATGGATAAATATCAGCCTTGTTTATAAAATGCCCCACTGCTAGCCTTAAAATTCTTATAATTTTCTAAGTGGGAGAATGGTAAGGGTATAGTCCATCACGCTGGCCCAGTGCGGGCCTATTTTAGGGCCTAATTTATGTTTGTAAATCGTCATCAAATCCTCAGCTTCATATATCTTCGACAACAATATAAAGATGGATAACCAGTAATAATTTATTCATTTTTCTAAAACGTTAGTGGTTTAATCATAAGAATTGTCAAAAATTTCAAATAACACTGTTGTTTTCTAAGGAAATTTAATGAAAATATACATTCTCCATTTATTTTACAACTAGTTTTAAATATGGAAGATAAGATTCGTACCGTTACCGTTCGTAACCTCATTGTGGTTTTAGTTCTCCGATTCAATAAATTCCAGTCCGCATTAAATGCTAAAATCGCTACCGAGCAATATTTATTCAATCTACTATTTACCTCTTATTAGAGAGCTCGAGGACTGTTCTTTTATATTTTGCTTCTCGTTATTTAATATTGTTTTTTATAGTAGTAGATGCCTTTATTGCCTAATGGAAAGGCAAATTTGTATAACAGCCACATTTCGTCAAGTATAGTTTTAGATCCCACGTTATAGAGGGCGAGCCTATTGCCGTCCATCGGTCACATTGCCGGAATCCGTGCTGGCACTAAGAATTTTGTACAGAAGCACTCAATAGCCTTTGCCCGTTCCAAAAATCAAACCCGAAAGTCATGCACAGCACTCAGATTCACTATCAATGTCTACTAATAGTAACATATTTGTGTGCTAAACGAGGTAAACAAATCTAAAATAAGATCTTACTGTAAACAAACAAGCAAAATTGTATTGTAAGATTTTTAAATTCACGAATGCGCGTCGAGGGAGCCTTGCGCTTGTTATAAGGATCGCTGTTTCGCGAAGAAATAAACGTCACACTGTTCGAATTTTAAATATTACTTTGAATTCCAAAGAGCGAAATAAAAAATAAAAGCTTTTATCAATATTGTGTAGTACTACAAAAAGGTAACGACATCCAAACAATGAAACTAAATCCAGTACTTCATGCTAAATCCCACTTAATGAAACATTTCGTGCCCAAACTAATTAGCTTAGCCAATGTCCGTAAAATCCACGGGTATTGCGCTTAAAAGCCATTACTTAGTGTTACCAGCGGTCGAGTGCCACATATCAGAGGCGGTATGTAATTTATGCACGACATTCATTGCTGCGTCACCCCACTGTGTTTGATGTTGCAGCCGCTCCAACCAGCAATGAGACTGTAAATGGATTTATACTGTAGGTTGCGCTCGATACGGATAGTTCAATGAATTATAGATTTAAGCTGTCGTTTAGGAACGATCTGCTATTATGAGCTTTGGTTTAAACACTCTTAATTAAACTACTGGTATCGACTGTGACTCGTGAAATTTAGATCTGAAGTGTATTTTATTCTGATAAACTGTTCGGAGAAACTTTACCGTTGGCGCATTGCGATACTTATCGTATACAATTACAATACGTATATACTATATATACTAGCAGGTATGTTTAACACTTGTAGTAAAAGAGTTGTGGGTTAAGTCTTCGCACACGGCTTCTTAGTCACTTTCCGTTGCCTTAGATCTAGGTAATTGTATCAGATCATTGTTTCAACAACATTTACAAATAACCATGAAAACAATTGGGATACGTATATAAATTTATCATTTCTTATCAAAGACTACTCTTGCACTAACGAATAAGCCTTGTAACAATAGGGCCTTTGCAAACATACTTTTAACGGACGCAAAGGATACCCAGACTCAGAACAAATATATTCTGTGGATCACACAAGTAATTTCGCCGTGTGAAATTCGAACCTATAAAAACAAATACCATAAGTATATTCCATAAATATTTTTTAATTCATTTCCATTGCGTTTATATCACAGGTATATATACTTATATACCTGTGATATATACGCAGATACTGTATACATTATGAAATCATTATCGTAAGCGAAGTTAGACGTAGCTCTTAGTGAGTTTACCGCAACGCGACAATAGGATGCAACCTGCCGATATTGCGGTATATCGTCGCTGATACATTCATGATATAACCAGATCCTGTCGTACAGTAGTGACGCAAAAGTTTGTTTACTTTTCTTTGTACCAGGTTGCAAAAATAGCTCCAACGTCAGGGGTGGCATCAACGCGTTGTTCAATCTGCAAAAAATCCAATCAGATACCGCGAAGTTACAGTTATTGTACGAGCCAAGATCTTGGGACTAAGGATTAGACGATCATGGGCTTTTTATATAGCATAGTTGGAATTGAATTCAGGCATACAAAACTTCAGTGTTAATTTGCATTTCGTGCCTACTGTTAGTACAAACGGGTTGGCAAGACAATTTTATCTATTTTAACGGACAGAATGATTATTTTAATTACGAGAGCGGCTTCTTTGTATTGCTTCTACAATACCTAGGGACGATTCACAGCCAAGTCTATCTATGATCGGCGAGCGATGAACCCCGTGATCGTCGTGATGATCCAGACATAGTTGTCTGGTTGAGTTGTTAAAGGTTTAAGCGAGCTCCATGAAGTAGATAGCTGCCACAGTACTCTAACTATGTGGTATTACACTATAAATAATCTGTTACTATTACCATATAAGACCTATATACCGTTCGCGATACACAAGCTAGTTAAATCTGCCATACAGACAAAATAACAAGATATATAAATTATAGCCCAGTTTAAAACATTATACAACAGCCACACTAAAAATGTAGTAAAGTAAACCTAGTTTCTAGTTCCTTTTATCTTCTGAACACGAGTAAAAACTACTAACTTTCAAACATTAAAACGTTAATTACTTTCAAAGTTTTATTTTGCGGCGCTTACTTTGTCCATGTAATTCTCTTACAGAGAAATAAAAAGAAAACACACTCAAACAGAAATTACGTGACGTAAAACCCGTAGAGATCAAGATTACACCTTATGAATAAAACTAAATTAAGTTCCGTGTTATTCCGGGAAACGAATAAGATAAAACAACAATTAAACATTGTTTTCGTATAACAAACTCTAGTGCAACTCTCAGAGGATAACCAATCCCGGCTAACAGACGAAGATTATGCAAATTATTTAATTAAGTATGCACGGGCCCAACCTAAAATACCCACTTGATTAACAGACGTGGCCAGAATTTGTGGTGGATAGTTCACGTGAATAGTATATTGTTCAGGGATGCACGATATACATACGTCCTGTTTGATTTATTCTCGTAACATATAGATAAAAATTGTTTGTTACACAATCATACCACTAAAAAAAAGATAATCTATAAAATTATAACCCTTATAAGCTCGGCCTGAAAGCTCACGAAAATCTGCAATTTGTATAATATGATTTTTTTTTACTTAGATGAATAAAACTATGTATACTGCTATTGAGTCAAAAGTAGACTATATTATATGTAGTCTAGTTCTTATTTCTATATGTTTAGAGTGTAACACGTGGACAATGATGTAAGTTATATACGAGTATTAACAAAATTATGACAGTCCACGGTTCCTAAGTAAGTCCTACTTAGGGAACCATTGACTATCATAATTTTATATTGTAATGAAATACCATGCGATCAAATCCGCTGGCGGCAGCAAATATAGGATAAAATGAGAACAAGCTAAATGAGATTCACGGCCACATGATATCATAGCATTCTTATAAGTATGTCTAACTGCTATAATTATAATAGTTCCTATGACAGTTTTAGGACTGAGGACTCATATAATTATGTCAATATCAGCTGGTAAAATTGTTTAAGCGTATAATTAAATGATAAAATAACTTATATTGTCATATTTTACTATCGTAATATGTGATGCCAGCTGTCGATGCTCCCGCGGCATTAAAAGGCAAGACAAATTATACAATATAGTGTCATTAGATAAAAATAGATTTGTTCGATTTTCAGGTCAAGCAATTTTTAATAGCAGCATCTAAAACAATGATTAGAAGGCAATAGACTCGCCTAAGTGGGAACTGAGGTAGTGTAATATTCGTACGATTAACCTCTGCTAACCCGTTCTAGGATACAAACTTGATATGTTTGACTACTCATATTATATAATATATTGAGACAAATACATACAAACCAATACTAGAATTGAACTTATTTAAACGTCATTTTATAAAGAGCCGTGATGGTTCTAAGTACTCAATCAAAACGTAATTAAAGTGACAATAAGCTGAACGGCTTAGAGCGTGGAGTTATTAAAAGGTCACAGTTCATATCATGTTAACTCCAATTATTGTGAGGGATTCTTTAGGGCTTCTTTAGTAGTTAATAAGGCAATTACAAGAAATGAACATTACTTTAATTCTATACAATAAACCTAATATAAACTGACGTCTATCTTGTAAATGGTGTACGTCCCAGGAATGGTAGACAGAGATGAATCATACCCACATTTCACCAGCTGTTCTTAGATCCAATCAAACAGGGGCGAGCTTATTACGGTCCACAGGTCTCATTGCACTTCTTCGTGCTGCTACTGAGAATTTCCTTGTAGAAAAATCAAATAACATCTAATTTTATTTGATTAAATTATTGATTGAATTAAATGTTATTTGATTTTTGGCCAACTAACACATAAGCGCAAACTCAAGCAATAAGGCAGTCAAAATAAAATATAAGCAACGTTAATATTAATACCAAAAATAAATTAATAATACAACGGGCTCTAAATTGAAACATTAAAGTTACTTTAAATTCAGGGCCAAACATTGTAATGAATGCTATTAAAATTTTGCTAGCACCGGGAATTATTCAGGGTCTAAAATAGCAAAGTGAAACTTTTTTGACTGACAGCCCTAAAACGGTGTTAGACCGTGCCTGTATTAAATAAACAAGACTAACCTGAATGCCAACGATTACTGAAATGTTGAGACTGTAAATTAACAAATCTATGACTGTCGTTATTGAACCAGTTAAATTTGATTTTAGTAAAAGTATTTTGGTTTGATAATTTTTATTGAAATCAAACTATTACCTACTTTATGAGGACTTAATCGCGTTGTTTTTACATTTAAATTATGATTAGTTCGTAGATTTTGTGGTCTTGAATGGGATACCAAGGTTAAGCAATGTGTATATTCTATAGGTAATATAATAAGCACGGATTCTGGGAACGTGCCCGGTTGATAAATACCAGTCGCTCGCATTGGAAAAAAGATATTAGGTAATTAACAAAAGTATAACTTTTTGAAAATTTACTTAAAAAAAATTCCTACGTGGATTTATTCTTTCAAGTGTCTGGATGATAGCATAATTTATTCAAATTTTTAAATTAATATTTGTTACTAAAAATAATTATATTATGTGGTACACTGTCTTTAGCGGTAGTGCGCCACGTCATTACAGTTGGGCGGTGCCCTATTCTCGGCGTTGATTTAAATTTATAAATAATAGAGATAGAGTTTCGAGACTTAGAACCTTCTCTTGGAAATTACCTCCTCTTTCAGAAATTTTTTTTCAAAATTCCTTAAATATTAATAGTTTTTCAGTTATTAACAAAAAACGAAATGCTATCTTTTTTTCATCTTAATTTGTTAATAACAATTGCAGTTTTTTATGTGCTAATACATACTTTCGATACATTTTTCTAGACGTCATTCCGAATCGAATGAGCCACCGCTCATATTTTTAGGAGCTTTATCAAGCATTAATTAACACGTTTTTGAACTTGTTGACTAGCTAGATTAAAGAACAGTAAAAACATGTTTAAAACTGTATCTAAATTTATTTAGCATTTCTACAATACATAGGATATTTTTTTTAATTCGCTTGGTAAATCGTTTGCTACACCGACGTAGAATTTAAATTACTTCTCGAATTGTCTCCTTTACATTGTATTGAATTCTATAAAAACGAAACGTGAGTTCTCACCGAAAGCTTGGCGCATAATAAAACAAGTGTTTCGCCTCAGGAGATACATTTAATTTTTATTTATCGTCCCGCTTGCCTCTGGCCTTCTACCGAATGTATTCTGTGAACGAGAACTAGCATGTTATAATATCAATATAGATGGAAATGCTCAATCTATTATATTGCAGTCAAATTTTTCTGGAAATTTCGCAAAAGGTTTTTCCAGATTACTTTTGTGCCTATTCTTTATCTCAAAAAAGATGAGATTATGATTTTGAAATTGGAGTTTTCCTAATGCGCACGTATTTCAAGAATCAATAATAAATAAAAAAATTTTTACTTTGGTCGGTACGGTACGGCCTGCTTTTTGATTTACTGCTAATACACTATGCTTCGTCCATTGTTATACTCAGAGAATGAGTTATAGGCAATCATAAACAATCAAAGATATAAAATGTATAAGTACTTTTAGGTCATAAAAATATTCAGGCCTCAATATTTTTTCAATACCGACCCCAATTGGTGGAAATAAATCTTATATACTTGGCATAAAAGGAAATTGTATCATCCGTAACGTACAATACATCCATTTACAACGGTTGAGTGGATAAAAAATGTACAAAATACTGCTTGAAACTTCAATAGAGTACGGATTAAAAGCCTACGCTTACTAGAAACATTTCATGAAAACCTGTTAATGGTTTCAAATATTCTGTTAGTATGAGAGTGCGAGCATCTAGGTACTCTTTAATATCGGATATCTCCAAATGCAAAGAAAAACGTAACTTTATTTATGTATTCCTGTTTTATTAATGTTATCGTTGATAAAATCTAGAATTAAAACAAATATTCATTGCGGGCGTATAGTATGTTAATTCACTTTTTTAGATATTGTGGTAAAATATAGTGTCCTATTTTAGCGGTCTGGCTATGTAGGAAGGCTAATTGCCATTCAAAAATATAATAATATACTATTAACTGACTCTCTGACTAATATCAAAGCTATAGTTTTTAATATAATTTCGGTGGCATCTAAGAACCCGCTAGCCTAGTTTAATAGAAAACTTAAAATTAAGTCGTATCAAAGCCTAAGGAATCAGAAAGAATATCCATTTCAAATGTGATAAATGTAAACGGACAGCCCTCGAGGCACTTATTAGCGCAGTGCATAACACAATTTCATGTAGGTAGTAGAATCACGCTACGAAAATTTGTTTATGTACGAACGCTTGAAGGGATGAAAACATCTGTGGCTACAACTGTCAGTTTACGGGACCTAACATCCCGCAAATTGTTTAAACCTGATATAAATCGTGGACCCTTTCCTCCAACTTGATGAGTGGCACAATCAAAAGGTTTTAATTAGTTCTGTAATCATCATGTTAGCCTTTTCGCAGACGTATTGGGGTCGGCATTTAAACCTGATACGGATGATTACTGAATTTAGATAAATTACGTCCTAACTTATACTCTGCGTACCTGCTGATTTTTAATAAGCCTCATGTAGAATCGTGTCACGTATGTAACATATGTACATTTCTGTGTTTTAAGTACAAAGATTATTAGACTAGAAGCCATCCAAGTGACGAATGGAAATATTTCCAGTCACCTTTCTATCTAGTTGTTGAAGGAGACGTGGGAATATTTTCACTAGTAATAAAACATAGCCGTCGCTGTCCCTAGTGATTACTCTGCGAGGCTAAAGCTAAAGATAATATCCGCCCTCAAGTCTAGCATAGCAAATTCGAACGCCTTAAGAAGTTTATTCGATTATTATCCGAGTATAAAACCACGCATTATATTCGAATATTTAATTATTTGAATGCTGCATTAGGCTAAATTAAATTCGAATGTGTTATTATTATACAAAGATTAATTGGATATTACGATAATTATTTAACATCGCTAATATGCCCGCTATATTATAAAAAAATAAACTATTATTATGAATTACATTGTCAGTTTGAAAAGTATTTTATACATTTTCGATTTGTTGTAACAAAATGAATTGTACAATATTTAGGTGCCAAGATATTTGATAAGTTACACGTGAAATTATAAAGCTACCGACTGTTGTTTAAACTACCAGATTTTGTATTTATATATTATTAAGTTGAAAGTTAATAAAACGCACTAAACTGCACGCAAACTCGGGATTCTAAACAAGGTGCGGCGTTTCTTTACTCCTGAACAGCGGTATTTGCTGTACAAGGCCCAAGTCCGTAGCAGCATGGAGTACTGTTCGCACCTTAGGAATGGTTCCGCTAAGTACCTACTCGATGCCTTAGATGAACTGCAGCGTCATGCCGTACGTATAATCGACAGCCAGGAGGTTACGAAGGACACCAAACTGCTACAACTTCGTAGAGACATTGCATCCCTTAGCGTATTCTATCGCCTCTATCATGGTGAATGCTCCGAAGAGTTATTTGACCTAATCCCACCTTCCCCCTTCCTTTTGAGAACCACACGTGCCGGTCTTCGTAACCACGGATGGACGGTTAGCACAATCCCGTCTCGCACCAAAAGGTTCAGCAATTCCTTCTTACGCCGTACGATACAACTTTGGAATACTCTTCCGGCACATGTGTTCCCTCCCTTCTACGACATTGGGTCCTTCAAACGTAGTGTGAAAAAGCATCTGGTCAGACCAGCTTGACACTGCCGACGGCTAGAAGACATCTATATTCTCCTCGTCGTCACTGTCTTTGGACTGTAATTGGGCTTTCCATCAGGTCCGTTACAATGACTTTGCCGTGTCAATATCTAAAAAAAACTTTTTTTTTTGTATTTTTATCATCATCTTTCATTAAAATGAAACCTATGATACCTACTTAAGGACTAGCTTAGTACTAGTAAAATATATTTTAGAACCACTCTGTAGCTCTAGAGTCTATTTAAATAGGTATACAAATCTTTACCTCTTTATAATATTATATTATATTATATAATATAAAGGCCAGGTTAAGAGCTCCTTGAACCGACGGGCGCGTATGAGGAATGTGATGAAAGTGAATGAAGCCAGAGAAGTGTGTAATTATCGTAGCAAATGGAAATCCGTAGTCTCTGCCTACCCCTCTGGGAAACAAGCGTGAGTCTATGTATGTATGTATGTATAATATAATGGCTAAGACACTGGCTTAGTCTGATATTAAATAAAACATGGTATAAAAGGATAACCACCAACCACATTTCGAGTGTTGCAGACGAAAACATACAGGGTGTGTCGTAAATAGTGGTCCAGAGTAAAGGAGTCGATACACTGTATTCTTATGTATCACATACCGAAATTTTAAGCATTTTCAGTTAAAGGTGTCCTAACAAAAAATAAAAGTTCTTTTTTCAAATTTCTGCACCTTGCTTCACGAATTTGGCTGTCATTTCAACAAATATCAATATTTTTTAATTCTGTTTTTTATTATTACTTTTGAATATGTGTACTATCATATCCAAACCCTTTTTTATGTTTTAAAGTCAAAGGTACTTAAAGAAATTAATCTGTTTCCAATTTCAATACTCATCTTCAGCAAATCATATGACTTTAGGGGCATAAAAAAAATGGTTAAAATTTCGGTATGTGATACATAAGAATACAGTGTATCGACTCCTTTACTCTGGACCACTATTTACGACACACCCTGTATATTATATTTTATGTACAAATTATTGGTACAACTATTGAAACCTGTATGCACAGTAAAATACCATAAACTGAGTTCTAGTCTAATGTTCTAAAGTTAAGTGAAAATGAAGATATATCAAAACTGTCATATTTTATAATTATTCCATTTTTGTTCCAGGTAAGATAGCCCTGAATATAAATGCAGTACGTGCATGACTCAACGTCACCCACAGGTACTGTAGTAAATCTTCCTTACTGTCGCCCACCGATACACCTCCCACCGATCATGTCAATATACCGTCTTCTATTTATGAACCAGAGGAAAACAACTACGTACTATAGCAGCAGCATTTTTCTCTATTTACCTATTTATGGATCAACAGACTAACGTTGTTTTCCTCCTTTTATCCATAGACAATACTGTCATACTATTTATTTGTTTGGAGTCGACGTAACTTAAGAGTGATATCTATAAAAATTACTAAGTTTCGTTTAATTTTCATTTTATTTCGGTGTAGTGGTACAAAGGCAGACAATTTAATGAAGCGATAGCCCAGGGAATACTTTATTAGATTTACAATCAAGACGTCATAGGTTTGATTTCCAACCTTTGCACTATTGATGTGTATCTTATCCTAAAATATTTGGCTAAGCCGGTTAACAAAAATATTAGTTATTTGCTACTAATAATATTTAAAGATAAAAAAAATTTGGGGCAGTCTTTGGGGACTGCCGATAGAAGTGAAAACTTTAATCCTTGGTCGTAGATACTTCTTTAAAAAGCAAAAAAATGTGTGTGTACCAGAGTACACAGGTAAGAAGTGAAACTTCTTTACGACATATCATTTTTCTACTATTTGCAACTTCACGAAAATGGGGTAGATAAGGCTTAAGCCTTAAGAAAAACAATTTTTTCCGTATTAAATTAAAGCTATTTTATTATTATAGACATGCATACAATTAATGAGTAATTTATTTTATCATTGTTCTTATTATAATATCATTGCTATATATATATATATATATGCATATAATTCATTTTGTTTTATTTTTAAATTATTATTTAATTTATATTTTTTATTGTTTTTAGAATTAATAATGTTCACTAGATTTACAGTCATATTTATTAATACTTGCTAATTTTAACAGATTTATATACATTCACTGATACTTACAATCAAAAAGTGAGGTTAACCTCAAATAAATATTAAAATCATGCTCATACGTGTTGAATTTATAAAACGAAATATATAATCACTCTCACTTTCTTGTAAATTCACTTAAATTTGAATAAGTCTTTTTATTTTATCACTTTCAAATTAATATATTGTTATTCTTATTTCAAACCAAACTTCAAAACTAATATATTGTTGTTATTATTATAATATATTACATTATATTCTTTACGTCACTATACTAAACTTTGATAAAAAAAGCAACATGGCGCGTAACCGAAAAACGTGACGATTTTTTTTTACACTGCTACAAAATTTCTCCCATACGTCGATAAAGAAGTTTCACTTCAAAAAAAAAACAATAAGCCCGGTTCGGATGCTAGTTCCTGATACTCTCTTGAGGATTATTAAGGGGGTCAAAATTTCGTTATTTTTTGCGTAGGACGCACCATTTCTGAAATATTGTTAATATTCTAAAACAAAAGAATAAAGCGTGGAAGCGTGACGATGACGCGAGTTCCATGATTTTTGTTCACCCAAGAAGTGCTCAACGCGCCTAAAGAAGTTTTCACTTCATCAAAACAGTGAAGATAAATAATATTTTTATATGATAATATAGCCTAAAGAGTCGCGACTTCTATTCTATAAGCACGAATCCCTAACTTTACAAAATGCGTAAGGTATCATGCGATGTTGTCAAAGATGTGTCAGGTCTATCTATATTGAAAAGAAAGTTTAAAAACAGGGCTGATATTATTATTATAATACTGTACATATTTGCCAAAGAATACGAATATACCAAGTTACTAGCAAAGGAAAATTGGAGAACAATGGTAGTTTTACAACATTGAACAGTCAGCAACATAAGCATATTAATTAGTAAATTATCGTTGGCTTTAAATGTGAAGGAGCGAGGCAACCTGAATATCTGAGAGTTCTCCATAATGTTCTTGAAGATATGTGAAGTGTGTCAACCCGTACTGGGTTGGTATGGTGGACTATGGCCTAACCTATCTTACACTGAAAAAAGGTCCATGCCCAGCAGTGGGAGAGTTTAATACAGGGCTGATATTATTATATAAATTAAGTAACTGAAAAACAAATTTGTAAAAGTATTCTATAAATCACCATTCTAATTTATTTTTTGTATTTTTAAACTGTGATTGAATCTAATATTACTTCTATGAAAACAAATCAAAATTTCGCTGGTAAGTATCAAGTTATATTGCTGACTGTACAATAAGCTAAAAGTAAGATTTCCTATGCAAACGTAATACCTGGTAACATAATGTAAAAAGAGGCACAATTTTAGATACAATGCTTTTTGAAAACTTGCTTGTTAACATGGGTTATTTAACTAGGAAAGGAGAGTAATCACTTTTCAACTTGCTTTACAAAGCTTTAGTCTTAAAATATGTGTGTATTTACATAGATGTATGTTATGTACATAGTCCGTTATTTCTTAAAACCTAGTATCCTTGATAAGATTTAAAAGTATTTCAAATTCAAGTAGTTTACTTTCACATTTGTGACAATTCAAGAATAAATAAGCCAATTTCCAATGCCCGAATCATTGCATGTGTACTGCTGGTGTACTCATCAGTGACGTATAAACATGTATTAGTTAGTTTTTATATGTCTATAAAAATATTTATTAAATTACTGTCGCACATCCAAAAGCTTCCTATGTCAATGTTTAAAAGAAAACTAAAAATATTACTGCTTAAAAGAATGGTGTATTCTATAAGTGATTGGATCCAATAATTATATTTTTGAGCTGACCTTTCTTTTTAACTGTTTTTATCACTAATTATTTAGAATTATAGAAATTTGCACACCTGATAAGGTAGGGTATGGCCTGGACTCTTGTTTAGTTTTAGGATCTATTGTAGAATCCATGTTGATGCAAATAAATGCTTATTGATTATTATTATAAAAAAAAACACATAGACGAGTGTTCGCCTTACATGTTAAAACAAGTTTTTCAAAAGCAAGACACTGCTTCGTCCTCATACGAAACGCTGTATTAGCAAAGCACTACGCAAGACCATAAAGGGGCGTACCGTTATGCAATCCTTGTTTATTCATTTCATTTACACATTCACGAAACAAACAAACATATTACTCTGATCATAAATATGTCACGAACTCACAGCGGACCTAAAAACAACATCTACAAAAACAATAGATTATTGATTCCATGACCTCACCATTCCCTCCCTTTCGTACAACACTTATTTACGGCTTCGCACTCATAAAATACCAATATCAAGATATACACAAAAGCACCTTATCACCACTCGGTAGGCACTAAAAGGATGACGTATGCCAATAACACATAAAAAGAGTTCCGCACTAAAAATGCCAACAAATTCTGGGTATCAATGTATCACCCGTGGAAAGTTTGACTGACATTAATAGAAAAATCCTATTTTGGTTTGATGTCGTTAGTAACTGTGGAATATCTTTATACATTTATTTTAAAGATTGCTTATTGATATATGTAACATTATCCAAATGTGCATTTTTCCAACATTTCGGTTGATTGTCAGTAGCCATGGTCACGGAGAAACTAAGTTGGTATCTATCTTATTGTCTTAAAGTGTAGTTATTTTTAAGTACCCGAACATAATTTAATTATTGGTGTGTTTAAAATACCTTTCAAAAATATGTGTTTTTAAAATAAAATCGCAATAAAATACGTATAAAGTAGTTTAATTTTAATAGATAACATTTTCGTAAACATAAGACAATATTATATAGAATTAGGTACTATTACTATACCAATTGCCAGGGTTGGGTAATAAAAATCTTATTATATTTATATTAATAAAGACAGCCGAAAATATCTCATAAAACCGATTCCTCCGGTGATAAATCAAAGGCTGTGTTTACAAGCCGGGCTTTTAGACCAATGTGTTGGCTTTATTGGTTTCCAGCAAATTGGTTTATATATCGCCAATACGAGGTCGTGTTACTTAGCTCGATGTAATTTAAGTTAACCAAACAGTTCAGCTTAAGCTTGGCTTATGTTTACTTTGGAATAGTATTTGAAAACGGTTCGGCTAAATTACCTTGGCGCAAAATGGCTACATGCTAATATTCTGGCTGCTAAAATTATATGATAATATTATCATGAAATGTGCTGATATAGACTATAAAAAATTCAATCGTTATTTCATATTGCTCAACGTTGTAGCTAATTTGGAACGTAAGCTAATGCAATATTTTTCTAGATTATCACTTTTAAATACAACAGAGATTTTTTAAGTATTATACGCTTGATCGTCTGTTAAATGGTGTTGGTTTTATGTTTGATAATTTAATGTAAAACACTATATTGTAATACTTTAACATGTATGTAATTGTTTTTTGTCCCTAATAAATAAAATAAAAGTACTAGACTAGTGCTAGTATATATAATATAGTAGGTAATTATGTCAGTCTTCACGGAAAATTGTGTCACTATTGCTGACTGATCTCATTGCAGAATGAGGTGGGTGAGGCCATAGTCCATCATCTTGTTTTGTCGGTCGCAGAGTTTACACTTTTTACTATAGAAAACTTAGATATACAAATGACCGCGAATGATCGGTGGCTCAGCAGTAATTCATGCGAATGCTGTACACGAGATATCTTGTCGATTCCCGTGTTGGGAAAAGATTTAATCCGTCTTTTTATCAATATAATAATATTCAAAACCCAAACTAAGCCGAGCTTGTATTATGGGTACTAGACAATGGATAAACATACATGTATACTTTTTTTTTCTTCTAAATACCTACATATTATACGTAGAAGCACCCAGACCAAGACAAACATCCATGTTCATGCACACAAATGTTTGACTTGTGCGGGAATCGAACCCGCGACCTCAGGCGTGGCAGTCGGTCACACTAACCACTACGCCATTGAGGCCGTCAATAAATTCTTAGTAGTAGTACGGAGGCTGGATATGTGCCCAATGGACAGCAATAGGCTCAACATCTATTACGTATTATATAAAATCATACTTGGCGAAATTTCAGTGTAATATTATCTCTAGCTACCCCTTTGTGATATAAGCCTGATATTATATATCTACAATATGCAAATAGATACCAATACCAAAATGCAAATAAACAAATTACGATCTGTTATAAGAACATAAATTATAAATGTCGATTCGACATCTCATGTAGGTCAACCAATCGCTATGTAATACGATAGTCCCACTAACTTCTCACCAAGTAAAGCTGTTCTATAAATATCAGTGTCACAGTAAGAATTATATAAGGAGTGTACAGTACAAGTTCTAAAAAGCTCATAAATCAATGAACTTCGATGTACAGACACTGACTGATGAGTCCCTAGATAGCTGACCGTACAAACAATATCGACCATTGTACCCATAAGAACACATTAAGTTGTCGACCCTCGTTGTAAAGAAAACATTTATGATACTACGTACTCGGAGGATCGATAAATTCTGTGAGTTGATAGCCACATATTACCTTCCCTTTTAGATAACTTCTGGCAATCAGAAGGCAGTATTAATGCGATAGTTATGTAATTAATTCGTCCTTCGGCGTACGGACGTCGACATTCAGACGCGTCGTATCGTCATGCCTCGATGTGGTTAAGCTGTCAGGCCAAAAATGACAACCCAGGCAATACCAGCAACTTCTGAAAGTTACATTAGAAATTAAATTTAAAAAGAATGCATGGAAAGGGCAGCGAGCCAGAAACAGTTGTCGCGCTGCTATTACTGCATTCAATTTTGGCAAGAAACAATTATTTGTGTTGTTGTACTAAACAATCTGGGTGATCTCTTATTAGTTTGAGACCCAATAAAAATATATAAATAATTAAGAAGTTTTTGTTTTAACGTTGACAAGATTTATTTATAACTATTCAAAATTTAAAGTGATTTCTTAATACTTTTAAAATTCTAATAAGAAAGAATCCGTCGATATGCATTCGATATGTGTACATGGACAATAAGATTAATTCGACTCTTGTTGTACTTCGTGGCTCTAAATAAACCTTAGTAAAACACTAAACTAAAAATATATTATTTCAAAAATATTATATGAAAAGAAACTTGAAAAGCCTTAAACAAGTAAAATACACACACAAAAGGAAGCCAACAGCCGAAACAGAAAAAAATTGCTTCTTTGATAAAAGAAAATTCTATTACACAATGTAACATCCTTTTTAACCAAACAAAATACGTGTACGGCTTAAACAAATACACTATCCGACCAGCCAGACCAAAAGATTAACAAGGACTGTTTCACATGCCCGTTTTTGCACTGCATCTACAATAGCGGTAGATATATTTATGGACACAGGATCTGCTACTATTTCATATAAACTACTATTAAAAATATATAATCATCGATTTTATTATCACAGTCGTAGCTCTTAACTCGCCAATATCATAATTTATCTTTTGATTATTTGTATCCATTGGTCCAATAGAAGTTAACTAGATTTTGCCAGCGGCTTTGATCACCTTAATCTAGATTCCATCATAAGTTTATCTCCCGGGAATAGTACTATTTTTAATGAAAGTACTCTATGTCCTTTTCTGTACCTCTGACAACCTGTATGCGAAATTTCGTGATGATCGGTCGAGTAGTTGAGACGTGAAAGTGTAACAAACAAACTCACATTCGCATTTATAATATTAACTAGATGTTCCCGCGGTTTCACCCGCGTTTATCGTTACTGCGCCGCCCCCGTGGGTCGTAGCGTGATGTTATATAGATTATAGCCTACCTCGATAAATAGGCTATCCAACACTAAAAGAATTTTTCAAATCGAACCAGTAGTAATCACGCAGAATAAACCAGGAGAAACATCGTTTATACTATGTGTCTGTAATGGGTAATTATTTTGCTGTAATGTTTTTTTAAAACTGCGATATCTCCTAAGATATTCATTGAAATCGAATGATGTAAAAGGCAATTTTGTTTTAAATTAAATACTTGTGATGAATAACGTATTTATTTGGATAAGGATTAATATCATGTTTATAATAATACCTTCGCAAATAATGCATTATTTTAGAACAAATTTTGTTAGCATAAAAATGGTTATAGTGAGCCAACCTTAAAAGATAGACATATGCTGTCGCGGACTTTTTTTTAGAACTTTTAAAGGGGAACAATTCTGTCATACATGATTTTTGCGAAACTTTAACTGTTTACGCAGCGCACGCAGCGGAAGCTCTCAAAAGGAAAAAATACCCTCCGATTCTGAAACATTCTTCATTGGTGCTCTTTTTTTTTGTTTTTTTTTTTCCTCCCAGGGGTAAAACCGCCTTAGGGGGGATTTTATTGCGACGTTATGCGCTCAATTCTGCTATTTGATACAGAAGTGCAAGGTGAGTACAATCACTTATGTTACTGTTTACATATAGGTCTGCTAATTAAACTTGTAATATAAATTATTTACAAGGTAGTCGTCGCAACAATTTGGGTGTTGTGTGAGTGTATGTGTGTGAGATGTATGTATGTTGATTTATGTGTTGTTGAATTGTTTAAGTGTATTCACAATATGAGTCAGGTGTGTCATAAACGTGTCGGTGGTGGAGTCTTTTGTGATTATTTGTTCAAGATTGTAGGGATCTATTTGCAGGTTGTGACAGAGTTGTTCGTGCAGTAGGCGGGTGCGTGTGTATTGTGGGCATTGTGTCAGGAGGTGATTGAAAGATTGCGGTGATGTGTCGTCGCAAGGGCATGTGTCGTTGTTTGTAATATGGAAACGGTGGAGGTATGTTTTGTGGTATCCATGATCTGTGAGAAGTTGTGTGAGTGCGAAGGTATGGCCTGTTTTGTTAGTAAGTGCGTGTATGTGTTTGAGTGTAGGGCACCAGATTCTCATAGTTTGTCCTTTAGGATTGTTTTCATAGGTGTCGGCAGATTGTGTAAAGCTGTCGGATTTGCCCAGTTTCTTGGGGTAGCTGAGGGGAAAATGATGGAATGTTGTTGGTTTGTCTTGTGTGGCAGCGGTTTTGGCGGCAATGTCCGCGGCCTCATTGCCATGAATGCCGACGTGAGCTCTTGTCCAGATGAATGTGATTGGCGTGTTCATTCTGTGTAGTGTTCTTTGAATGTTGGTGGTAATGCGCTGTGTACTGAGGATGTTGTTAATATCTTCCAGGGCAGACCTGGAATCCGACATTATTACTGCCGCCTCGATTTGTTGCTGTTGCAACCACTGGCAGGCCTGGTCAATGGCTACAAGTTCAGCCTGGAAGACGGTACAAGTAGAGTGTAGTTTGAATGTTTTCGTTATGATAATGTTCTGTGGAGTGTGAGCGATGAAGGCAGCCCCAACGAGGTTATCGTGTTTGCTGCCATCAGTATAGATGTGGTGCGCGTGTAAGTGATTGATAAGTGTGGTATTCAGTTCGTCCTGTGTATTGATGGTGGTGAATGGATGCGGCTTGCGAAGAGACGGGTGAAGTAAGTGTGATGGATGGGTGGGTGTGTCGAGTGTTATGTCGTCAGGAAGATAATCGGTGACCCCAGTGATTCTGGTGTGTTCGATTTTGGCTGTTTCTGTGACTTTTATATCAAGCGGTGTTAGGGTAGCCAGTGCTATGGCGTCTGTTGTGTTAATGGTCCTGAATCCTTTAATGATTTTCAGAGCGAATCCTCGTTGTAGTGAAAGGAGTTTGCTCCTGTTCGTATTGTATTTTAGCGCCTGGTGCCATACGCTGGAGGCGTAGCAGACGATGGGTTCGATTACCCCCTTGTAGAGTGTCTGTATGTTTTCCGAATGTACGCCCCATGTGGGGCGTACAAATTTGGTGAGTATGTTATTAAGTTTACGTGCTTTGTTTGTGATGTAGTCTACGTGTTATGTAAAGTGTAAGTTGTTGTCGATAATCAGCCCCAACATCTTAGCAGTGCGGCTAAAGGGTATGTGTATGCGGTTCATTGTGATGTAGAGGAGTTTAGTTTTTCGTGTGAAGGCTACAGCAACTGTTTTTTCAGGTGAGAAGGTCAGTTTATTGGCTGTGCCCCAAGTGTGTATGATGTGTAAACTTTGGTTGATATTTTGTTGTAGTGTGGTGAGATTCCTGTGTGCAGCGATAAGTGTGATGTCGTCAGCAAAGGCCTGCATCTGACAACCCTCCGATAGGGACCCGTGTCCTGGTGAGTCACCGGACTTATCCAACAACTCATCCAGGATCAGGTTCCAGAAGATCGGCCCACATACAGACCCTTGAATGCAACCTCGAGTAAGGTTTTTGGTAGCGGTGGCGTCGGCGTAGTGAATTGTCGCAGTACGGTCAGAAAGGTAGTTTTGTATTATTGTGTAGATGTTCCTGGGGCATTTAATGTGTTGTAGGCGTGCGAGTATAGCCGGCCACCAGGCATGGTCAAAGGCGGCCTTGATGTCGAGGGAGATCATCGCGACGTGTAATCCTCGTTTTTTGTGTGTGGTGATGGTATTGGTTATGTTGGTGAGTGCGTGTGTTGTTGACATTTGTTGCTTGAAGCCATATTGTTTTTTGTTGTATGTGCTAGTGGTGTTAAGGTGATGCGTGAGTCTCTGTGTGATTAATTTTTCAAGGGTCTTGCCTAAGATGGGCAATAACCCTATGGGTCGATACGCGGATGAGCAGGTGTGGTTGGCTTTGTTGGGTTTTGGGATAATTTTAATTATGGCGTGTTTCCAGGATTTGGGAAAGATAGACAGAGAAAGACATCGATTAAGGAGACCGGTGATGATGTCAGGGAAGCAGAGCGAGAATTGGTAACATATATCGGAAGTTAAATGATCGGCGCCAGTAGATTTGGCGGGATTCATGTGTTTAAGAATTGTGTTGACTTCATGTACCGTGAAGGGGGGTTCATTGTGAGTATCAGGTAGGTGAATAGTGTTGGAGCGAGTGGTTTGTTGGGTGGGAGAGTCTGGTGTATCGTCCGGGTAGAATTTGTCTAGAAATGTAGCTGCGGTGTTTTGTGTAGATGTAGTGTATACACCGGGCGTAATTTCTATGGTGGAGGGCGGTTTTGGAGGGCGGCTCGAACGCAGTATCTTATTAGTGATCGCCCATACATTGTCTTTGCCCTGAAGAGTGCAAAATTCGCGAAAATGTGTGGTGGAAGCACTCTTTATAGTCTGAGCATAAGCAGCTTTAAATAGGTCTCTTTCAGCGAGAGCTTCTATAAGAGAGAGATTGTTTCGTTTGAGCTGTTGTATTTTGTGGTGATTGGTAATGACTTGGTGTTTCAGGTGGCTGAGTTCATCAGTCCACCAAGATGGGCGAGTAAGGTGACGACCGGTAGGTGGTAAGTGTTGATTACAGACGTGTTGAATGAATGATGTGAGTTTGTTGGTGTAGGTATCTATGTCGTGTTGGGTGTTCAGAGTAGTGAAATCAGTGGTATGTAGGTCAATGTTTGCGATTTCTGTTTTAAAATGTTCTTTGAGTTCGTCCCATTGTTTATAATTGCTCGTGTTGTAGCGAAATGTGTTGGACTTTTTATTGTGGGTGAAACGGTGTGAAGTATGTAGTGTGAAGGTGATGGCATGATGGTCAGATGAAGGGCAGATAGAAGGGTCAACCCTCCAGTCATCGATGAAGCGGGCGATGTCATCGCTAGCTATCGTGAGATCAACGATTGAGCCTCTGATCCGACCGTTTGCCACGCTTTCGTACGTGTTTGTAGTACCTATGTTGAGCATGGTGACGTTGTGTGAATGTATAAGGTCTGCCACATTGGTGCTCAGCTCCTATTGATCTTAGCGTGATGATATATAGCCTATAGCCTTCCTCGATAAATGGGCTATCTAACACTGAAAGAATTTTTCAAATCGGACTAGTAGTTTCTGAGATTAGCGCGTTCAAGTAAACAAACAAACAAACTCTTCAGCTTTATAATATTAGTATAGATTAGGACTCGTAGCCTGTAACTAGACAGTTCATAATGATTATTTGTAACCGTTATTCCAATATATGTAATAAGTCCTACGCGATATATGGTATGTATACAGAGCGACAATAATATTTTAACCTGTCAGCTTATTCATAACGAGACATAATGTTAAAAGCACTGTGTCTGGACGTCGCGAGTCGGCGCCGTCCATACACCGAATGGACGAATTCAAAAAGTAATGTAGTTATAGCTAGATTCTGCCCCCGACATCGTACGCGTAGGATTTAAAAGTAGGTACCTATCTCTTTCTTTGCATGTAAGAAGAAGCTAATCTACAAACATAAAACATACATATAAAGATGTTTGGTCCTCAAACTATTTCTTGTTGTTACGGCCTTTAGGCAGTGTATTTTTTTTTGGTATTAATCCTCGACTACTAGGCAACGTCTCGAGATAAAACATTCACCAAATTTTAAGTTAAACCTCTAGCAATACAACGGTTAAAGCTGCATTCAATTTCGTGCACTCGTTTTTTTGATGTGCGTACTAACATAATATATAGGATAGAAACAGACAAAAAATTGTTAGGGTTCCTATAACTCTTTTAAAAACTTCATCCTATTTTTCTTAAATATCTGCTATGTATCGATATTGACCAGTTACAATTCCATTATATGTAACAGTATAATAAGATAATAGGTATGTGTATCGTTCTATTATGTTCAAAGTTCTATTGAAACTATTTAGTTTTAATACAGATTTTTGCCAAAACAATGCAGCTCACATACTGTTATATACGGTTTTAACTTTCTGGGATAAGTACTTTATCAATGTGAATGCTGAATGGAAGCCAAGTCGGGGTCACATTGGCGACGTCGCGTCTAGCCAAGAAACATGGTCCATGAAAATTTGGTGCAGATTTATTAGAACTACTTATACATTGCGACCTATATTTTGACCATATACAACAGTACAGTGTTTTCTATAACAATATTACATCTTATGTAACTGTATTTTGTGGCAAGGCAACCGAAACTCAGACGCAGCACCGCGTAATATTTCCAGTGGTAAATTTACTTAACCTTATTTTTTGCTATTGTCATGTTCCTGGCAAGCCTTTGTATCAGAAATTGGCAATGGAATAGAATTAATTTAACTATCAAAGATGCTTAGAAATAGAAACGTAACGAGAATTGATGACGTGTTCTGGGAAACCAAATATCCTTTGCTCGGTCGTTGCCTTATTATCTGAGGAGGTAATAAAGAAATATATATTATGAATGAATACATAAGTATATTAAATACTTACAATACAAGCGAGCCTTAAATAGTAAAACAGTTGCAAATCAATATGGTAGATATAATTATTATGTGATACTGCGTGCACATTACAATAAGTAGAGATTTTGATACAATTTCAAAAAGTCTGCTTTGGTTGAGTAACGATTATAAATGCAACTGGTATGCATGCTCTCGGGTTCGATTGCCGATCAAAGTGTTATTAAAATTTTTATTCAAGAAATTATCAGTAGCAACATGGAGTCTAAAGTTATTATACGAGAAGATAGATTGCTATAGGCTTGAACCCTTTATATTTGAGACCTAAAACCCTAATTAGACAAACGTGGGTGTAATAAACCATAGAGGTTTATTCGAGTTATATCATACTATATAGCTCTGAAATAACGAATATAAAACGAAGACTGAACACCTATTTGTGGATCACACATTTTTTAATTCCATGTGGTGATTAAACCCGATATATTTGTCGTAGCGTAGTAGTGCGATTGCCACATAAACCATTGCGAACCGATGTAGTTTATTCCGAATGTTCAAAAATACTATTCAATTTCACAGTATATAACTAACAGTTTACATTATTCAGAAAGGCACAGTGAAATGTTCATATAAAACAAATTTGCCAATCCATGTAGGGAAGCGCATTCGCTTACTAAAGGTGGAAGCAAAGCAATTATGTGTTGTATTACTGTGTTCAAAAAGAGTTGACGACTACTTGAGAAGACACACTAAGGGCCACACTAACTTGAGTGAAATTTGTTCTTTGCAGGACAGCGGCTCCTATGTATTTTTGAAGAATTGCTAGCGTTGCTAGCTTGCTAGTATTCCAAATAGTTGGTGGTGTTCCAAGTGCTCATAAGTTATGGCAACCGCTTACTATCAGGAGAGACGTATGCTTTATTGCTACCTGGGTAGTATTAAACAGTTTCTTTTTATCAAAATGCCAGACCAGTAAATCCAAAAGCCGCACTAATTCTATGCAAAAATGTAGGTAGGTAATCTGTTAAAACATTCGTTAAAAGCATTCGGACCGTTTAGAAAACGACTTATAAATGCGTTTCATTTATTGTAATTGCCAATGTTTGGTCCCTAAAAGTCCTACGTAAACCCCTAAGTAGATAATATCCTAATGAATCTTTTCCAGGCACTCTAATGGTTGGTAATATTCAGAAATCCTTTAATCCCTATTGTTATAAAATATGTAGAATACGTATCATAAGAGATATCGTTAAAACTAATTTATTTTAGTTGTAGAAGGTATACTCAGAATAAGGTTTTCAGGTAACTAATGCCTCGTCGGCACTTGGGCACAATTGTATCGTAATATGTTTTCAGCAGAAGGTATCGATCGATACAAGTTGCAAATTCAATGAGCCTATACTGATGCATGTATCGAAACATAAGCCAGCTATGCTTTGTTGTATCAGCTTGGGCCTTTTATATTTAGTAGAACTAGATACACATAGTTCCACGGCATGTATCATATGAAGTGAATAAAAAGATACTTCGCATTTGCTCAATACAAATAACGAGACATGTTTTGCGACTCTATGATAGTTAACCTATATATATTATATATATATATATAAATGTATTCCTGTTTCCCTTGGTCACGCCATAACTCGAGAAGGATTTTACTGATTCAATTCATTTTTTTTCTTAAGTTTTCTAATACTTTGTAGAAGGTTCTTACGGAAAGAAAGTAAAGAAAATGGCGCAGAAAGTTGGGTAATTTCGAAACTTAACGACTGTTTTAACTCAGTGTGTTTGACAGTTCGTCTAAGACAACAACGTCTGTCGGATTAGCTAGTCGTTAATAACATGCAATCGAATCTAAAAGTGTCCTAATTGCCGTCGAACGACATTAACAATATGTGTTGAAAATATTCAACACTTGAATATGTGAGATTACCATTTCAATTAATGTTTTGAATTAGGAATCAACAGCCAAAAACATTTTAAAATTAATAACTTTTTCTAGAAATGTTGTCGTCATTATGACAGAAATACTCTTAAAAGGACTATTTAAGAATCTTAGTGTTAGTCACAATAACAATCGTTACCGAGCAGAGTTCATCACTTCAAAGTTTTCAAAGTAAGATTAGAAATTCTACAAGTCTTGATCGAAAACTAATTGTGCCCTCGTCTCCTCGAAGAACTACGAAGACTAAGGCATAGAAATAAACTAAACTCAAGTTACTAAAAAATCGTACGACGTTCCTAGAACAAACTAAGTCTAAAACTGTTGTAGAATTCGTGTTCTTTATTAAGAAAAGTTTGTTCTTCGGTTATAGTAAAGCTTTTTATTTCTAGATTAAAATAGTGAAGTGGCAGAATATAATACAACTTGATAATTATGTTATGACACTTATTTTTGTTTGATTCCTAATTAAAGCAAATAAAAGATACATTGTTACGACTTCATTGCTTTCGGGTTGATATATGAGAAATTGAAGTGTGGTGCAAATTTCACCTCAGTCAAATAACTCATTTGCGACGGAACGAATCGAAATTACATCGAATGTTGAGTTCAGTAAGAATCGATTTGAAATTTGTATTGAAAACGAATTTCGGTAATATTTTCTATATAAACGACGTATCCCTATAAAAAATATGGTAAAGACGTAGAATGCAGTCTATTCTAAAGTGTCTAATTTTGTAATAATGAAATATGAACGGAATTTTGGTTCATCACTATAAATTACATAAATGTTTCAATTTCATTTTATAATATTTCATAGAGTCCATAATACGTTATAAATTTAATTTAAAATTGTAGTGCGACATTGCTTGTCTACTTTTAATTTTATCCTAATTTAAACCATGCTTACAACAGTAATTTAAAAACTATTACTTATGTTCTTTATATGCACCAGATATGACAAAAGCAATATGAGGACAGGTCTTCTCATTATTTATTTATATACTCGCAATATCACATTAAATTTACCTCATCATTATGATAGAAATCGCTCACCCCATTTATTTTATTTAACCTGATGACATGACAGCTCTCGGTTACCATGGTAAAATGTCTTTGAAAGGCTTTCATAGACGGCGCAATATTCATTACCTCATGCTCGCGGTTTGTCGCAGGCTAAGGTCATGAATTAAGGTGGGGGCCATTATACCAGACAGGAAATTTGCACGCTTCGCGTTTCGCGTGTTATACCGTATTACATACTACCTACCAAATTAGTAATATTATCATATTATATTAAATGGGGTTTTGTTTCTTGTTATTTAGTGTGATTTATTGGCGTTGCGGATTTTTGGGGTTATTTATGTGTCTGCAGATTAGAAAGGCGTTACGGGTCAGAATCTCGACGGCGAAAGATGCTGAGATTATACTGAGGATATGAAATATGGTATACTACACATATATGGTTAGTATGTGTACCTAATAAAATCGATTGCAATACAAGTTACGAGTATAAGCTAAATTTGTCGATTTGTTGTCCTTAATTTTGTGATAAATTTTTATTAAGTAACAGATTATAAAACTATGCAATCGATATTCTCAAAGAATCTGAACGAACTTTGTTAAAATTAACAGAATACTAAATCACCTTATAGCGCTATTGATAAATCCATGTCTAAAATCTTAAGTGTAATGTAAATACATTTTGGCACTTGACCGGTAGTTTGACTAAGTGCCAACCCGGTACTCAGTTTAAAACCTCACATTCAATAGTAAGTGTAATTATAAATTTACTTCTCTTAACCAACAAGGCTAGACACTAAACAGAACGAACTTATGTCTAAATACAAACATAAGCTTACAATATTACCTACTAGAAAACAATTAATTTCCAGGTATCGCTGCAAATCTTAAAGATATATTTCACGAAAAAAGATAAATAATTTCTTCCACTTTTTACACCAAAGACATTCATATTATATATTGAGGATAAAGAGAAGCCGTACTTTTGTATGACGTGAGGTTCCTTTCAAACTTTCTCTGTCATCTTTTACTTTATTGAGACAGTCGGGGAGCGTGCTAATAGCCATTCACGATATTATTCAACAGCTTCAATTTCTGAACAACCTATTTCAAAGGAATCAATGATACCTAAAAATTTTTCCTTAGCGCCTAATACAATAACGAACTAACTCGGCGAAGTAAATGTTTATATTACCTGTGCTTGTTACTAGGCCGATATAATAAGGGCGGTTTTTGGGCTTCGGTGCCATCTTAAATTAAAGAGGCGGTCACGCGAATACCACTATGACATGTTAGTCACCGGGTAAATACACGGCCTTCAAATTTTATGTTAAATAAACAGAACTATGACGTCACGACATAATGGCACGAGGCAAGGCTTGAGCTAAATAGAACGCATGTCGCGAACACACCCTCTATTCATGCTTGCAGTGCTAAATGAAAATTATTATAAATTTAATCTAATTAGTTTGCTCAGAATATATTCTGCATACAGCTAAATGCCGTCGAGTTCCTTTCAGAATTTTTCAATGTGAGTTCAGTGCGGACAAACTAAACATTTTTTATAAATTTCTGTTTCTAGAGAATTTATGCATGTTTTTCTGCTTCAGTCAAGACAAAAGTATGACGTATAAAACACAGATTTATTAAATAAATTCTAAGCTTATTGCTGGCGCTTAGAATATATTTTCTTGAAAAAGTAATTCCTACAGTATAAATCATTATGTTATTACTAGAGATCAAAAATTGGGATGCATATTTACCTAAAGTTCAGGTGTTGACCTGGCCTATCATGGAAAGCACTTTTTTATCGACATTTACCACTATTTTTATATGCATTTTCTGTATGTGCAAAATAAATAAATATTTTGTAAGATATCCTTAATAAATAAATAATACTGAATTCGATAAAATATTTACTTTTATTTATGTTTTTCTTTACCACACCACTTTTTCACACCCTACATACACACATACTTACTTGAATGAGGAAACGACTGTTAAGCAATCAACTAACCCGGGATTTTATTTTTAATAAAAATATTCTCAGAATCCGCTTCCTTAATATGTTCCGAAAATTAACTTTAGTTAAATATGCATCCGATTATCCGATCTCTTATTAGTTATTACACACAATTTTATTACCATGTCATTAAAAAAGAAAATACATAGTGGCGAAGGGCTTAAAATATTGCACCACCTACATAATATGTGTATATAATTATGAGAACATATTGAAACATTGAAGTAAAATCTCTCTCATGTAAAAGATTATGCGAAATGATCTTTAAAAGGAACACCGATACAGATGCCCGTTAAAAACACACGACAAAGTACAAAAATAATTCTATCATACAAAGTCAGTTTATTAAATTCGCCTCCTTATTTAATAATAAAAATAATAATAATAATCTTTTTTGTCAGACACATGATCCATAGACAAATCTAAATTACATTTGCAACAAATAACAATAAATAACAATTTAATAAATAGAAACTAATGTCTTTATCTCCTTGGATGTCAATATTGGTGCCGACATGATGATATTGCTTTCAATAAACAACTTCAATAAACAAACAAGTCTATCTTTCAATTTACGTGTCTACTTGTGTTGTATTAAGTTTTGAATTGCACGTAGAACACACACATTTAAATGTATGTGCAATTTATTGCTGCTTCCAACTTTTCTTGGTAGAAGATTATAGTGTCTACTTGTCAGAATAACTTTTATTTGACTATATACGAAGTATCGTCTTTTAGTTTTTGTAGCAGTCTAGTGGTGACATGAATTTGTAACAAATAATGTAATGTAGAGCTCTTGTAATATCTCGTTATTTATATTTGATTTTTAAGGCATGACAGTAATGTATCAGTTCAAATCAGTTCAGTAAAATTAAAACAGATCTTCTTTATATGGGTTTTAATTTTTAATCTCACTCTTGTTAGGTTATAGAAGAGAGATGGAGGTGGCGGGACAAACCCTAAAAGTAGTAAACGGATTGACTTCAAATTTATATACAAATTGTGTGTAAATGTCAAGTCAATCCATTTACTACTTTAAAATTCTTAATTAATTTCTATGTAAGAGTTTTTAATGTTCTTTATATTCCAAAGTAACCACAGGAACAGGAGATATTCCTGGAATAGAAAGAAGAAAGAAAGAAAGAAAATTGTTTTATTTGAATCTCGATACATACATAATTATAAAAAAACAATAATAAATACAATTAAGCAGAAAACGGTACATGGAGATCAAATTAGGCAACTGCGTCAGCTATTGTTGCAGTATAGACTGCAATGCTGGTATACTCGGAAGCCTACTAACAATGATTTATTAATACACATCAATATATAAAAAAACAAAATGAAAACAAAAAATGGGATAAAAATAACAAATATACAAAATATTTATACTATATTCATACATAAAAGTACGTTCAGTGTATTTCCGTAATAATTAATATCAAAGTAAGAGGCGCTGAGTCTTACTCTGATATGTATGTCCATATTTAGCTAGTATTATTTATGTGAAATAAAGTCATGTTTGTTTTAGTAGCATATACTTCTTATTTTCATTCTTGAACTTTTTATCACATGACCCTCCCTCCCCTTTTTTACGTAAATATAAAAATGCTTAGTTCACACAAAATTGTTGCCTGTATCTAGCTATAAATAGCATCTTACCTTAAAAAGTATTCTTGCTTATATATATATTTATAACTCGTCAATATTATCACTTTTTAAAAACCATGTTGCTTTTATCCGCTTTATTAACTTCTCATATTATCTTCAAACCCAGATTCATAATAAAATGATTATAACAGAAAATCTGAATATGTTGAATCCATTTTTATTATGCTCAAACATTTTTATTCGCGGTTTGATTTGCAAATTGTTATAAGATGAACACGATATTAAAATCTTATCGAAGGTTTTCCTTTTTTATGCTGTCATGTCAGTAGATATCAATTTACTACTGTTAGATACTGTTTTAAGGTTTTCAGGAGAAAGAACTACCTACAAATTACATAAAATCAGAATATTTTCTGATGCTAGAATTTTGTGAAACTTTGTGAAGTTGTTTAGGTGTTTCTTAAATTATTGTGAAATTATTAAAAATCAAGCATGATAGATGATGAAAATAAGTTTAGCCAACTTCTTGTGCGAAATATTTTCATAATAATGTTTTCTGTGGAATAATTGTAGTCTTGTTAAAGTAACCACTCTATAAGGAAACGTTTGGTAGAAATTGTGTTTTACTTTCATCTTCCTTGTTGCTAATTAATTTTCCTTCTCGTGGGAGTCGTGTAAAGTGACTTTGGCAGTACATATTTAACTCACGTAATGAGTAGAGCCAGTCATCCATAATTCGATCTAGTTTTAAACATAGCGCTGTCGTTATAGAACATTCTAGAACAAACTTTTAAATAAAGTGAGCATTACTATCATGATATTTACTTCGCCAGCCTACCTCTGTTGATGTTGACTATTGTTATAATTTATTGAAATATTGAATATGAATAATTAAAAGTAAAATGGAAAAATAAACGTTTTGATTTGGCTGTTAGAAGAAAAATGATGCCGTTTCATAATTTACTTTAAGTTATTATGGGTAAGCAGTTACGTAACCTTAGTATAGATTGTTGTCAGGAGCAAAAACCGCATGTTGGCGGCTTATTATGAATAGAACCTCTGTGCTGCTAACAACGGAGGTACATCCTAAGGCAGTCTGCTCCAATTCGGGCGACACGACACATTAAATAAAGAATCTCTATGTGCCTAATATTATCTACGTCCTAAGGTCTTGTACTGGTAAAAATCAATATGTCATAAAAAAGTTTAACATCGTAAAGTCTACCCAGCAGATACTCGTATAATGAATACGGTAGTATTAAAAACAACATCAAAGTGATTACATATACATTAAATACGTAAAGGTCACATTGTCCACATAGCCTGTGGTTCATGTATGTAGGGAGCCTGCTAATCTGTCTGGTACTGTTCCTAGATTCTTTCTACCACCAGTTTCTCACAAAGTTGTATTTTCTTTAAACATGTCATATAATCTATAGAATAGGTATCATTTGTCAAAAATAAATAAATTATTATTATTAGCGGGTGTTTTCTGTTATCTAACAACAATCCTTGACAGTCGTAGAATCAGGTCTTAGACGAAGACAGACTATATAAATTAGCAATAGTTATATTGTAGTTATAGCATATTATAGTGTCACAAATACATATTAATTAATTACCAGGATGATATTTTTAGGTATTGAATGCGTGAAAACGTTACCACGGCACGACCATAGTACTAATCTTCGATTGCAGACTATAATTGCTACGATTGTAATCTTTTCTCTCGCCAAAGCGTTTTCTTGCCGTCTATCCCTGTATAATATAATTTACCGTAGATTTTTTTAATACTTCTCCCTTGTCTCAATATTATTTTCATTCTTTCTAATGGCAATTACGGCTACGCAACTTTGTCGTGGATAACAACGGTTTATAAATCTAATTACTTTTACCTAAAACATTAAAGCGCTTAAAGGAATTGTCTAAAGTAACATGTAAGGCTAAGTGTGCACTGGCCTGAGAACAACGATAAGTAACACCACCTGTTACGGACAAAACACCGGTGTAAATTGCATTACACGCCCACACACCTTTCAAGCATTTAACAGAAGACTGACGTATAATGTATTTTACTCCTTTTATGTTTCAGGTAATATACAACCATATATATACTCAGTGATGTGGCACTAGTGAATATGACTGCTGAGCAAAAGATCCCTGATATAAATTCCGGGTCGGACTAATAAAAAGTTATTGTGATTTTTGACAAGAAATTCTCTATTTGTTTTTGTTGGCCCAGAGTTAGGAAGTTGGCGGTTGCACCCCCCGTCTCTCAGCGGTAGCCCAATAAATAAGGATAGTATTGAGAGATTCGAATCTCATCCATTGCTCTATCGACATGAACACATTCCTCACACAAATATTTTAGCATAACTGGATGAGTTAAAAGGAATACACGTAACTTTAAATAACTAGAAATATTTAATAAAGAAATTCACAAGTCTGTTGGTCGTTCACCTGATCTCTCTCGGGTAGTGTCGAATAGAGTACTTGAATTTGCACACACAGTTGAACACTATAAAATCTCCTGGGCATTTGGCCAGTCTCTGTTAAGCTTAGCACCGTCACCTAAATCCGGCCTGGAGGACCTTATATGCTATATGCTAGCCCATAACTTTGTAATTTTGCTGTGTGCCAAGTTTCATCCAAATCCGTTCAATAGTTCACGAGTGATTGAGTAATAAATATATAAACATCTGCACAAACATTACAATCACGCAAATTATATACATTTATAAAACTGGTAGGATTCGTCCAAATCTCTCATATTGGTAGGTTTGATCCCCACATGGGATTAAAAAGTTGTGCGCTCCTCATATAGCTGTTCCAAGTTTGGATATTATTTGTGTCCGATGTTCAAATAATACGAATGTCTTCCGCGACACAGAAATCATTCCTAGAAAAAAGATTTTTTTAAAGAAAAGAGCATACTGTCTTACTGTTCTTAACGAAAATATTTTTGTTATACATTTGTCAATGTATTTATTCGCGATAATGTCACTCCTAGTTGGCAAAATTTATAGGTCAATAACGTATAATACAAGTCTAAATACTCTTTTGGGCTTAACCAGCACAAAATTTACAAGGCTAATAGTTATTTAGTCATAGATATTTCTAATTTGGGAGTCATGCCAAAGTTAGGTTTTGTTTAATATGTAAATGGCATGTCAGAAATATCTAGACCGTGGAATAAACCACCTATTCGGCTAACATAGTTATTAAAACGTCACCTTAATATCTACAAGCTAAAATATCAGTCAGTGGGTTGAAACACCTACTTATTTTATTGAAGATTTTATACATACATAGTTTCACGCATATATCTGCAAAGGGTAAGCAAAGGATTATTGCGCACCCATCCTTCACCAGGTATAATTTTATATTCCACGTAATAGAAGTCGAGCTCATTACCGTTTATCGATCACAGTTCTATACTCCATGCTGAAACAAAGAATTTCTTGACTCTAAATTTTAATAACTTTTTGTCCCATCCGGGAATTAAACTTTAGACCTCGTGCACAGCAGTAGTATTCCCTACAGTTGGGTTACCGAGGCAGGAGGTCAAAATATTTACATACATTTTGATTTTATGCAGTCACTCAGAATACTCAGTTGTTGTCTATTTTATTGTGCTTTAAGTTACCTTTGAGGATTGTTTAACCCACTTTCGTGCGGGTCAGCTTAACTGTCCACTTTATGAAATATGTATGTCAATGTACAGTGTCTGTGGATTCCTATTGTTTGACCATGTACTGTGTGCCTTCCATTGCCTAAGATAGCGATTCTATTTAATTTTTTTATGTCGCAAGGGGTTTTATATGGTTTTTGTTTAGTTTTATGTTGGTAGCAACGCTTTCTTAGATGAATAGGATTGGAACTTGGTTTTTATTTAGTTATGATGTTGGTAGCAGAAGCTTTCGGCTTTTTTGATGTGAAATTGTATAACAGACTCTTAGAATCTTGAGAATTATTCGTTGGTCTCTATAGGACCATAAATTTGTCCACATCTTATCGTCACATGTTGTATACTGTATAGAGAAAAGTTATACTTGAATATCCACCTGGAGTATTAAGCGTTATATGTTTTTTGTTTAAAATTACAACGACCGCACTGGGAGTGATTCGTGTATCGTAAGGATGTTAATAAACATTTAAACAACGTGCACATTGAAAATCGTTTGGTAATCAGAAAATTTCGCGAGTGAATATGATACCCATAAACCCTGCATACATTGCCTCAAGGTTCAAAATACGTAATTCGAATCACTGCGCTATCCGTGCGACAAACAATGCAATCAATCAGTTCATGTTAACTCAATATAATCTGCTTCAAATCGATTAAATGCCGGTTATTGTCACTACTAGTAGGTAAGTATATTACTGATAATGAACATTATCATTATACGATTTTCTTAAGCTGTCACAATTTATACCAAGAAGTTTATGACAGTTATATTAATAAAGAGTATTTAGTGTAACCATGATAAATGGAATGTTAAACTCAAAGCAGTTCCTTTCAATGAATAAATAAGTAGTCTTAGCTGTACATTAAAATATTGAATAATTATAATAAAATATATCAATTTAATATTTGTTCAACAATATAACTTGTCCGGTGCTGGAAAGCTTTTAAACGGCCATGAGGCGTTTAGAAGCCTATTATCATTACATATCCATCTACCATAGGGTTTATCACTAGCGGTTTTAAGAACAAAAATATGTAATATGCAATCGTATATTTTAAATAGGCAAATTCATACAAAGAGTAATACAGCTTGATAATTTTCACATTATTATAAAATCCCTATGCGTTCTCATACACCATAATGTCGGTGAAAAACGGTGTGAATGGCGTGTGACATACTTGAGTTATCATTATCTTAATATTATGTAAACGTGCGTTACGTCACCTTTCATATTTGATCGCCTATTATTATTAAAAAATTATCTTTTTTTAACCTATTGAGTCGCAGTAGCACATTGTTGGCTAGACACTTAGATAGATTTCTAATTATGTCTGGTATTCTAAGATTTGACAGACTGATGAGCAGGAGAGAAGTAACAGCCAATTATTTGTTTCAAACATTACTTGAGGTTACTACTAGAGATACTTCCTCATTAGTGGTAAACTTTTTATAAATTATTATTTGTTTCAAACATTACTTGAGGTTACTACTAGAGATACTTCCTCATTAGTGGTAAACTTTTTATAAATTCAAATGTCGAACACAAAGAACAAAAGTCCTAACAGATTTTTATTCCATCTGGGAATGGAGGGATCATTTCTTGACGGATAAAAAAGCATTTGCGTAGTTATAACTTAAACCTCATTAACACAGCAATAGTTTATATACACATTATAATATGTAAACTACAGACAGTATAATTAACGCCATGAAAAATTTGTACATGAACTAAAATTTCATTTTCATTATAGAGAATACAGAAGGGTTGTAGCCAAACGTTAAATTATAATGTTAATTTTATTTACTCTTACTGATAACACGGCTTGATTGCAGCTCATTTAAAATACATACATTTTCATGAATCTTCCGTACGATTTTCTTTTAAGATGCAGTTGATTAGTAGGTATTACTACTGTAATACAGTTAGGATTAAGTATTGGATTATTACATCTTTAGTATCTATTTATGTATATTGATAATGTAAACGAGTTTTGCAGGTATAACGTCAAAGTGCAGGTATATATAAGCTCATGTGGTATGTCATTAAAATAAAGTCTATATTAATTAAGACTACAGTGACTTTTTATTTGTTACATAATATTTTTAATTGCTAATTTGTTCTAAAAATTAGCTGATAGTTTATGTAACCGATAACATACAATCCAACAACAAATAATTGTATCTCTGTATAATATTTATAAATATACATAACGGTAATGTTATGCATATATATAATTTTCCGACTGGTATAGGTATAAAAGAAATATTATTAAATATTACTTCCTATTCGAAAAGCCGAACAATATAATAGAAATTTGTAAATGTAGAGCCAACGTAACACTTAGATATTTTATGCGAGGTTAAATATACAATAAAACCAATAAAGAAAAACAATCCAATAATCTGAGTACGCACAGCCATATTCAGCATGCGGCGCGGATATTAAATTCATAGCTTGTACCTGCAGTATATCCAACCATAAATACTTTAAGTGCTCGGGCACTTGTTGTTGTACTAACTTCCACAGTGTACAGCGAGGAAAAATAACTGATAAATATATTTAATAAAACCAACTTTGGAAGTTCCTTTCGAACAAACCGTTCAAACCACGCCCACATATGGCTCTTAAAATTCATTCGCCTGAAATACCGCGTGAATTACAATGTATTTATACATTTTTCTTTCCGATTTTCGGGCTAAGATAAACACATAATACATAAATTGCATTTATCACAGTAGGCAGAAGCTAAAGGTCACGTTTTGCCCCTACATATGTTTACCCTGGATACGAATGTATTCCGAAATTCGCGCTACAAAACCGATTCGGGCAAATGACGCGTCATTCGATTTATCTCGATACAGGATGTTAATTGGTATAAAAAAATCGAATTTGAATTGGAAACAGGCAGCCCCAAATTGGATGTTTCAGTGAACTGTACATTTAACCCTTATATCACTAATGACACAAAAGGAAACATGCCAGTATTCACGAGTTTGGAGTGGATTGACACTTGACACAAAAGGGGTTAATCAGATTGATAGAGTCATTATTGGAACGCTTTGCACTACCCGGCTAGGAATCAACTCCCCAGTGTGCATCTCTGCTAAATATGTCTAACATATACATATGTTATGAGATTATATTGATCGAACCTTACTTCTTTGATCAAATACTACGTAGAACTAAGACAATAAAACGGTGGCCTGTTTGGCAGTTACAGTCAAAATAGTTAACATACACACGAAACTTACGACGTCTCAATTTGGTTCAAACGTGGATTCCATTCGAACTTTCCAAGATAATACGCTCAAACCCACATGAACTTAATTTGTGTCTCTTGATGATAGAGGAAAATGAAAACTTATTTAGTTGTCAAGGCCTTTTTGCTAGCGGAATTAATCTTCTCATACTTTGCCACACTGACGGCTTTTTTTCACGCGGTAATAATATGATTAGTTTTTCGGTGTATATATTCCTTTTTATTCTACAGCATATTAAAGGAACACCAACAAGGTCACCTATCAGATAGGCATTGCCTCGCTTTATCGCCTTGCGATCAATCAGTTATCACCGCAACGTAGTGACGTCACTTAGTCATTACCGCTGAAGTATCAGCGCCTACGGCTTAATAATTATAGTTAATGGCTTGCCATAGTCTAGGCGTGAATGTATATGTGGATTCCCCAAACGTGCCGTGTGTCATCCTTTCGATGTCGATGAGGCGAATGGCGATGATGGTTAGGCATAAGCTCGATGACAGTGTGACGTGCGTAGGCGATGGCGGCAAGTTGAATATATTCGATATACTCCAGCCTATCCCGAAGTGAGGCGACGCTAATCTAATACTACAAGTATGGTTCACATGTGCGGTACATATGCCTAACATAGTTGCCACCGATTACATTTTTCCAGTAAAAATATACAAGAAATTTGAAATGCATATTTGGCGTAAATGGTTTTTACGATTTCAAATTTCTAACCGTGAGTTCGGTCACATTAATCTGGAAGATGACTTATCAGAGCAACAAGTTATAACCAATTCCGTTCAACAGTTTACGCGTGATTAATAGAAAAACAAACATCTGTATAAACTTTATAATATTCGTAAAATTTGATTTGTTGTTTTTGGTTTCAAATCAACTTTAGCCTGTATCAAAGACGTGCTATAAGTTATTGAAGCACACATTTAATCTTATCAAGAACAATTTTATAAAATCAGATTTGTTTGTGTTTTATCATCTTTAAATCTTTCGACAGCGCTTTTTAATGTAACTTCTACGAGAGCTAAGGGCCAATTGTCTAATTCTCGTAATAAAACTGTTCAAGAAAGAATGCGATTTAGCCATATGAACGACTACCTTTTGTCCGCCGTTTCGCTCACTTAAAAGTAGGTTAAGTTATGTTAGTAACAGTAACAGTTCTTTTTCATGAAATATAGCCTATGTTACTCGGTGATAATATAACATTCCAATGGTAAAAGAATTTTTAAAATCGGTTTTGTCGTTGTTGGGTTAAATTGTTACAAACAAACAAACAAAAAATCAAATCTTTCCTCTTTATAATATTAGTACAGACAAAAGTGAAAGTTTATTCATATTCGATGTTTATTTTATAATTATTGTGATAATTATAACTGTAACACTAGATCGGAACTCTATTTTGATCAGTTTTTATCTACAAGAATTACCTATCCCTTTAGGCAAATTTAGGTCCATTTAATCTGTTATAAGAATACTCATAATAATTTTCATATTGCTGTAAAATAGCAATACTATCAACACCTATTAAATTACCCTATTCACCTACACATAAAAAGGATTTTACTAGCAATATTACTTAGCAGCGATAGCCTAGTAGAAGAGCAGCGATAGCTCAGTGGGGAGACCAACAGACTGCAATGCAGAGGGTCTCGGGTTCGAACCCACGTCGCGCACCTCTGACTTTCGTAAGTTATATGACTTTTCGAAATTATGTGCGTATTGATTGACAATTATCACCTGCTCCGTGCCTCGGAAAGCACGTTAAGCCGTTGGTCCCAGCTGCCATGAACATCTATGGTAGTCGTTATTGGGAGAGTGTCGACACAAAAGATCCCACTGGGTCGAAGTGCCGCCGGTCTGCGCTGACTGGCCCCCACATAAAATAAAATAAGATAGCCTAGTAGGAGATCATTGGACTAGCTGCCACGCAAAGGTCTCGAGTTTGATCCCAAGGCGTGCATCTCTGACTTTTCGAAGTTATGTGCGTATTAAATATTTAATTATCGCTCACTTTAACGGTGAAGGTAAACATCGTGAGGGAACCTGCATGTCTGAGAGCTCTCAATAATGTTCTCGAAGATATGTGAAGCCAACCCGCACTGGGCCAGCATGGTGGACTATGGCCTAACCCTTCTCACACTGAAAAGAGGCCCGTACCCAGCAGTAGGACCGTTTAATACAGGGCTGATATTATTATTACTTTCGACGTTAAACCACAAAATTTAGAAAAGGTTTAATATACGTTATCGACATCGTCTAAATAACTCTTCGGTAAACAAAAATTTCAGAAATGTTTAGTTCGATTAGCTCGGTAATATGGTAATATAATGAGGACCCAACAATAAATATTAGTTCGTCAATATATCTCACGGTTCGCGTAATAAGCGTTTTCGAACAAAATAGATAGCTTTATTCATTTTAATTAGTTATTTTCATAGTTAACTAGTTTACCCGCGAGTCAGCAAAGATGGCGGCTAATCAGTTTAATTATAATTATCTATACATATAATAAAATCGTAGGAAAGTCAAAACTGTACATTGAATATTTTTTTAAAAGAATACTTGGGGCGTGATCTACAATCGATATCGAAGCCAAAAATATAGTTTTTAGAATTTTTGTCTATTTGTCTGTATGTATGTCCGGGCTAAACTCAAGAAGTACTGCATGGATTTACTTCAAATTTTGCATGAATATTACTAACAGGTCGGGTCAACATATAGGCTACATATTATCACGCTATCACCTACGGGGGAGGAGCTGTGAATCTTTATTTTTCTTGCGCATTCTGTGACTGTGTGTAATCTGACGACGCATATTTAAATGTTGTTTTTGAGTAAGCCATGCTATTATCTAGCCTTACACTATAAAAACTACGCCATTTAAGTAACTTGGGCACAGAGAAATATAGTTGGGTTCCGCGGCGACAAACACTTTTTAGTTAAAATCTACGCGGACGAAGTCGCAGGTAACAGCTAGTAATGAAATAATTATGTTATTGTTAATTTTATTATCGGTCGTGCTCAATCGTTTTAATTATAAAATGTGATTAATAGTCGCCTCGCCTGTGCTACTGCGCCGAGTTTTGTAGGTTCGAATCCCACGAGGGACAAAACATGGTTGTCCCGAGTCTGGGTGTTCTTTGTGTCCGTTGTTTGCATGTTTGTAAAGTCCCCCACATAGGATTTATTCCTAGTGCGGGAGTTATGTTTTTTTAAATAAATATTTTAATTTAAAATATACACGTATGTGGTCAATGTACGTTCATATATTTTGCTTAATCCCCTTATATACATTAATGTATATGAACGTTCTCTCGGACCACAAGTTATACAAATTATTTTGGTATTCAATAGCCCAGTTCTTGAGGAAGAATAAGACTATAAGATCAAGCTACTAGCCATGAAAGCAGCGCAGTAATCATAACTTACTTGTATGCCTTATCTACACAATACAAATATATATAGCATTTTCTTTTTTCTCGACTTATCAATATCATACATTTTAGTCGATAGTTAAACAACAACAACGGATAACTCGGTGATTTGCAATTTTATTAGTGGTGTAATGCGTGTGTTTTGATGTTTAAATAATAAATAGTTAAGATTTTTGATATTGCCTTAAAATTTTATCTTTTTCTTTGATGCGGGATTAAGTTATTTATTAGGTATACATTACGGCCCTAAAATATGAACTCTCATTTCTGTTACATGCATTCATATTTAATAATACGTAAACTTATTTTGAGACACGAATTTTAATGCATTGTAGGCATTGCCCACATATTATGCAGTAATAGAACTTGTCAACATAATAAAATCGTACGTTTTTGGTGTTCCTGAAATTCTAACAAAATTGATTTGTGCAACATTGTTGCCTAAGTGACATTATTCCAATGTATTGTCGTCGACCTTAATAGATGCCTGCTATTTACTATACGCATTGTCAGTGAATAATAATCCTTTCATTGTTAACACTAAGTGCGCCACAACATTAGACTAAAAGCCACGATACGCGATCAGGTTATAAAATGGCGTCGCAAGGCGCTATGTAAACTAATTTATGAGTGACTTAGTAAAACGTTGTTTATGTGTTTACATTTAAACCATTGACTTAGGCATTTACGGACATCATCTCGTTGACATAGTATTTAAGTACAAATATGGCGAAAGCATAAGTATATGTGACCGAATAAAATAGTATACGTTAGGAATTTTTGTGATAAAAACAAATAATCAACTGACTGTACTACGTAAGAATGCAACATTATTATCTGTTTATTTTTGCTTAGTTAACCCAATTGCCTTTAATGTAACGTCGTCGTATCACGTATAGTCGGCTTGTCGGTCGATTGCAGTAATGTAAGTGTCTAAGTGCGAGTGGTTTGGCTGACTTGAGAGATGACCATTTCTATTTTAATCGGTCTCTTCTTAATCAGGCACTCTTGTCAGAGTAATCATGGGCGGTTGTTGATGGAAAGGACTGCGGCGCACCGTCTTCATTTATTTCAAAGGCTGCCGTATGACGAGCAATATACCTTCTCTTCTGGCGGCTACTAGAATTACGAGAAAACTGTACTACTGTGTTGAGTGCGTAGCTTTAGAAATAAGGTCGATCCAGCAAGTTAAAGACCACAGGCTCGTTTGCTTTCAACGTGGCCTTGTACCACAAGTCTCTCCATCAAATTCTTGTTTCTAGAGATGTGCCCAAAGAACTTCAGTATTCGTAACTGCTATTGACGATAGTCTGTTTCGTAAGCAAAGCTCTTTCAGGAAACAGTTATTGGTACGAAACGGTGTCCATGATATTTTAAAAAACATAGATGTTCCGGCGATCTTGTAGCTTTATTGTCCAAGTCTTCGCCCCGTAAATAATATAAAAATAATAAATATTTGGAATCAACAAATCAAATGAACAAATGAAGCACTCTTCATTTGATTTGTTGATTTCAAATCTTTACCTACCAAACTAATTTAATACACCACTATGTATTAAATTAGTTGGTAGGTGCCGTCTATGATTTCTTACATATATGGTTTAAACAAAACAAACTGTTGTGTTTGGATAAAGGTTCTTAAAAGGTGACCACAAACAGAAAAGCGCAGGGAAAATCTGATTAAAATGCAGTGACTTTGGAAGCAGGCAGCAATAATTACCGCTTTCACAGTCCGTGGATGTTCCTTTGTGAATATAACAAACCCACTTATTTCGGACATAGTGGTTAGTGTTACTTCATTCCTGCAATCTATACTAAAATATAACAAAGATAAAGAGCTTACTTGTTTTCGTCTTTGAATGTTAATCTCTCGGACTACAAGTTATACAAATTATTTTTGTATTCGATACCCCAGTTCTTGAGGAAAATAAGACTATAACATCAAACTACGAGCCACGAAAGCAGCGCAGTAATCATAAACGTGGATCAACCGCGGGGGGCAGCTGGTATACTATATGCAATTACTAAGTTTTATGAGCTATGTATATAGTTTTTAAGGGATATAGGTGTGTTAGATATACAGGTTGTTTGGAAGATCGATGCAAAGCCGTAAATCGGAGCTAGTATAGACTATGTAAAACCATTTGAACCATACTGGTGTTAGACGAAGTGTGACAATTTCTTTTTTAGCTAATTTTAATGATTTTTGATGACAGAACCCAAAATTTAACAGTTAGTTGGAAATAATGGCCAGTTTGAAAGATAAATAATTTATTTTTTATGTTATTTTATTGAACTAATGTGTAAACAATCTAATGAATCATGATTAAGGCATCTGAGTCATGAGACAATTTTTTTACAGACATTTGAAGCGAATTATTTTTTTTAAGATTCATGAAAGCTGTTTTCTGAAGGCTTTAAAAAAAAAACACGGATGGTGCTTTTTTATTCAAACATTTTTAAAAACATGCCTGGTTATTGATCTCTCTTTTGAGGTATCATCTACACGGATATCTCACAAATTGTTGAAATTAGGACTTACAAACCAAATTGAGGGAGAAAATTAAAATTTATAGGCGGAATAATAAAAACGATTTTTTTATTAAAATCATTTATTATTCGTTTTCTAAATGTTCGCCGTGGTTCCTAATACAAGCACGGGCCCGTCTTCTCACTTCAGTTATTGTTATTTTTAACTTCATCTCCAGTTTCATCGTTTCAAACGCTGAATTAATTCTGTCAATAAATTCTTCTTTTGTGTTGATTTCCACATTCGTATAAACTAGTTCTTTGGCCCGATCCCACACGAAAAAGTCAAGCGGAGTGAGGTCGGGTGATCGGGCGGGCCAAGGTATAGGTCCATCTCTGCCGATCCAGCTGTTAGGGAAGCAATTATTTAAGTGCTCCCGTACACTTAATGTCCAATGCGCTGGGCAACCATCTTGTTGAAACATTATTTCTCGATCTGTAGTGAATATCGGGACCCCGAATTCTTCAACAAGCTTTTGAAGATCATTTTGTAGAAATTCCAAATAATTGTTGCCATTCAAATTATCTGGCAAGAAATGAGGCCCTATCAGTGTTCTGCCAATCACTCCGGCCCACACATTTACCGAGAATTTTCGTTGAAAGTTCTTCTGCTTTTTTCAATGTGAATTATGCTGTTTCTCAGCCCATTTATGAAGGTTATGGAAATTAGTAATCCCTTCCCTAGAAAACTTACTTTCATCTGTCCACAAGATCGACTTTAGGAACCAAGCATCTTCAATGTCGGAATTAAGAAGAAAACGACAAAACTGAATTCTTCTCGGAGGATCTTGCTCTTCAAGGCCTTGAACACCCGTGCCATGAAACGGGTACTTGTTGTTTTGGTGCATAGTATTCCACACCTTCCAATGGGAAATGTTTAAATTTCGAGCTACTTTTCTGGTGCTGGTATGTGGAACAGATTGAAATGCCGCCAAGATATCTTCCTCAATGTCGGTACCATGTCCACCTGGATTGACTCCAGGTTCAATACGGTGTATCCCATCTTCAGCAAGCCGACGAAATGTGTTGTAAAACACTCTCACATTCGGTAGTCTGCGATTAGGATAGCATTCTTGGTACATCTGTCGTGCTAAAGATCCATTGTCGTGCTCTGCCATACATAAAAACGATGTCGACATATTCCTCGTTCGAGAAAGTAGCCATAGTCACTTCTCAGTTACAAATACAGCGTAGTGGAGCACTAAATGTTTAACTTAAACTCAAAAGTCCAAAATGAACACGTGCAGGAGCGCAGACCTAGGTAGCTAAGGCTACAACTGAACACAGTGAAACAATCGTAACTAAATCAACTAGTGCAGGAGCGCAAAGGGCTACAACTGCACACGGTGATTTGTCACGAATAGGAGATAACGTCTAGTTACAAGCGTAGTTGTCACTCGACTAAGTAATAACAAAAGTATACTAGCGTCCCTTAAAAACCAGATAGTTATTGAAAACATGACGCTATTTTCTTAAGGTTGTTTTTGCTGTGCTATGTATTTACGTACCGCCAATTTTTGATTACTACTATTCGCGCTACCTGAAAGGGTCAAGTTTATCACGACCTTTGTTAGAAGGGCCCCTAAATTTATCGAACGTGCAAAATAAAATAATACTTAGAATTGAATTCACTTATCATTTCCAACATAGAAAGTATTTTTTTAAAGCACGAAAATCGTTTGGTAATGTTTTTAATTTGCTCCCTTAATTTGGTTTGAAGGTCCTAATTTCAACAATTTGTGAGCTATCCGTGTAGTTAATACCTCAAAAGAGAGATCAATAACTAGGCATGTTTTTAAAAATGTTTGAACAAAAAAATCACCATCCGTGTTTTTTATAAAAGCCTTCAAAAACAGCTTTATATAAATCTTAAAAATAATAATTCACTTCAAATGTCTGTAAAAAAATTGTCTCATGACTCAGATGCCTTAATCATGATACATTAGATTGTTTACACATTACTTTAATAAAGTAACATAAATAATAAATTATTTATCTTTCAAACTGGCCATTACTTTCAACTAACTGCAAAATTTTGGGTTTTGTCATCAAAAATCATTAAAATTAGCTAAAAAAGAAATTGTCACACTTCGTCTAAGACAAGTATGGTTCAAATGGTTCTACATAGTCTATACTAGCTCCGATTTACGGCTTTGCATCGATCTTCCAAACACCCTGTATGTATGATACTCTGATTGAAAACTTCATTAAACTGTTTTGTGCCAACAAAGCAAACAAATGTTTATTGGTCACCTTGTCATAACCATCGAGCTTGGTGTAGTGGCTTTGAATACCGCATGCAATGCGAATTCAGCCAGATCTATCGGACAATTATCAATGATTATACGCCTCCCGTATTACGAATAAACTGTGTCATACTGGACACAAACCTATTCCTGCTGCGTTGTCTAAGAAATAATAAGGTACCCAAGTCTATTGAGTATGTTTTCTGTAAACAACTTTACAACTTTGGTGTGTTGATGGTATTTTTCTAAAGATTCAATGCAACGGTCACATGCCTCTGTCGGGATGCAATATTGCGAGTCCACCCGGATAGCATGGTTTCATTGTGTTTTGACCAAAGCGCAGCCTTTAGTCGAGAACGTTTTGTTTGTTTCCTCAACCACGAAAAGTTAGTTGAATGGCGGAACAGACCACAGCACACCCTAGCGTAATGTAATGTCGCTTTAAAGCGCACACTTGATTGTGTGACTCTTTTAATAAATATCGTTTTACTTTAATGTATTAATATTATTATACTATCATATCAGCCCTGTATATAAACTGTCCCATTACTGGGCACGGGCCTTCTCAGTGTGAGTAGGATTAGGTCATATTCCACCGCGCTGGTATAAGGCAGTTTGGCAGACTTCACGAATCATCGAGAACATTACAGAGAACTCTCAGAACAATTAGTAATAATTATATCGAAATTTTGCGTCGCTCATTTATCTAACAGTTTAAAGACATTCTTTATCGTCGCTAGAATAACTTTAGAATATTAAGTGCAACAGATTTACTTGCGCTTTGATGTTCGGTCATGCCACTTCTTCTACGTACGCCTACAGAGAATTGATTAACACAAAAACTTAATAGCATATTTCCCACACCCAAGAGCTTGTGAGCAGCTGTATGCTGCAAGACGAACTACTAGTTGCAATTCAAGATTAGTCGGAGAAACATCAGGTTTTATATTGGTATTCATCTACATTCAAATGCCACTAATTGAATATTAACCAAAAGAAAGATCTTCGACACTATCGACTACAATGAATTAAATAAAGATACATCTTTGCTATGCTGCAGACCGTCCACGTTCTTATTGAGTATCATCAAATCACACTATGGAATACGGGTGTGTGTCCTAATAAGTAAAAACTACACCTCTATTATTTTCAAGGCCCACTTACAAAAGCGAAACAGGATTCTCTGATGTAGGTAAGTATTTATTTATCAAAAAATACACACCATGTTATGCGTCCTATCTACTGGCAGAGACTCGGAATAATTTATCGCTCCACCTGTAACCGGGTACCTATAGAATAATACCCAGCTTTAATAACTAATCGCTCGTGAAATTAATATGATAACTTTGAGAAATAAACTTCAGTTTATTATACGTAGGTAGTTAATTTGGGCTCTCGCTCGTCTATTAGCCATTTTATCGATGAAGTCATCTGATTAGTGAGCATTCGGAAATAATTTGTGTTCTTGATTGCGAGAGTGTTCCTTTTAATCAACTTAAGCTTGAGTTCTTGTGATATATTGTTGACAAGCTTTTGCCTGCGGCTCCGCTCGCTCGGGAATAGATTTATTTGTGGATAAGCAGTATCATATGCCCTTTTCGGTACCGCTGACAACGTGTATGCGTAATTTCAGTTAAGTGGTTAAGGTTTGAAGCGTAAGAACCAAACACATTCGCATCAATATTAGTTAGGATATATCAGAATCAGAAAACTTTGTTGTCGACAAATTCGACTGATTGTGTGGATAATAAATAATACTGTTCCGTCAGACATATCTCGTTTGGGTAGTGTTAAAAACTTGAGTTTACGTGCAACTGCCTGTAATAAAGCTACGAGTAAAATTTACAGATAAAACAAAAGTGTTATTGAGTTGTTCTGTCATGAAATAGGCCACAGAAGACGGGCGAATAGCACTGTATTTGAAAGCCTTTTGCCATGTAGGTAGGTCTTATATATACCTAGTTTGTCGGTAAAATATATATAATGTGGTAACATAATTTGGTGAAATACGCAATTTCTTTTTAAGTAAGTCAAATATTTTGGGTGGTTACCAGTTCTTTTTACTGTCAACCATTTTCGACTTCTTGGTGTAATAATCACTATCAAAGATCTAAATAATATATAAAGTACCTACATAAACTTCACCACACAAAGTGATGCTTATTTGACTGCAGAATTTATAAGTTCTTACAGAACCATTTGTAAATTATAAATAAGAACTCTGCAAGTCCGGTGACCTGCACGGTGCCGATTTCCAACTTTATTTATTCATAAATATTTGAGGCTGCTCGCTGCACTTGCCTCAGAGGACACTACATAAAGATCCAGACTGAATTCAAATAATTTATACGTGGAATATGCATAAACCTTACTGTAATCCATTAAGAGGAATAGAAATAATCTCACATACGATTATATATACATGGACAAACAATGGAATGTTGTTTTTATATGCTTGCCGTATGTTTGTGTTCGCTGAACTCAAAAAATAGTCAATAGATTAACTTGAATTTTTTTACACAACGTTGCAATCTATACTAATATTATAAAGCTGAAGAATTTGTTTGTTTGGTTGAACACGATAATCTCAGGAACTACTGGTTCGAATTCAAAAATTATTTTTGTGTTGCATAGCCTACACATCGAGGAAGGCTATAGGCTATATAACATCACGCTACAACCCACGGGGGCGGCGCAGTAACTATAAACATGGATGAAACTGCGGGTGAAACCGCGGGAATAGCTAGTTCTTTATAAGAGTGCTTTTATGTTCTATTTTTGTTTTTACGGAATCGGGCAATAAAAAATATTAGCCTGAGCTACTGCAAAGCGTGACTGGGCTAAGCTAGCTTACTTGTAAGGTTTCAAATTAATAAATACTTATTACTTTTTGCCTAGTCATATTATTGAATATATTCAAAAAAATCTTTACTTTTGACATAAATATGTCTTGGTAGAGTAAGATCCAAAAAGCTTAGTAGTTTTTGCTTCTCGTTTAATATGTGTTTTTGTATTAAAGAAAACAATTACAACGAAAAAGTATTTTACACAACATTTTTCTTTTACACTTAAAGTATTCCTTTTTTAAATGTTCAGAAACAAAGTCATATTTTATTTAAGCTCCATCCGTTACTTGCATGTTCGTAGTCATTAGAATAAACGAAAAACTCACTACAAGGCCGGTAAGTATATGCAAAAGCATTGTGCTAATGACCAAAAAGTTGCGTGTTCTATTCTTATCCGGTGCACTAAAATTGTTTATGCGTGTTGTAGTTAGCTTGTAGTACACAGTACCTATATTATATTACGTATGTCGCAAACTATACTAAACTATTGAAAGATATCGTATATTAATTAGCACGTCGTTATTGTCATATAAAAGATTATTAAAATAACACATAATATAATATTCAAAGGCGCATCTAAAATTAAGTAATTTATTATCTACATAAATTTTAACTTGAAACATGTAAACCGGTTCGCTCAACTGTGATTAGCAAACAACTCGTTATTAGCGAAGCTCACAAAAGTGTTTAGATTTACCTACATACCTGTCTGGCAATATTTAATATATTTTTAAGAATACCGTCAAAAGTGTGCGCGCTCATGAATCTCAAATAATTTTGTGCTTTGATTTATAATTTACTAGTTTTCACCCGAGGCTTCGCTCGCGTAAATGTAGGTTAGGTTAGGTTAGGTTTGCAAAAGTTCTTTTTTCTGGATGAGGGTACCTTTCATCCAGAAAAAAGAACTTGTCTATTCTGTATCCCTGATAATGCGTATGCAAAATTTCATGTTGATCGGTTGAATAGTTAAGGCGTGAAAGCGTAACAAACAAACAAACAAACTTATTTTCGCATTTATAATATTAGTAAGGATTTTCCCTTGTAAGTGATTTGTAATCATAGAGAAATAAAGATTTTTTTAACCTAATTAAATATACGATATATTTATCGTTCATAATTGTCTATAAAGAACACATCGAATTTCAGACACAACATACATTAATATTAATGAGTTACCCCGGTAATGCATTACCGTTGCAATAACTGGATAACTCAATTGTACTGAATACTAGTTTTTTCCCGCGGTTTCACTTGCGTTAATTTAGATTTTGTCAATAAATTTGTATCGCTTTGGAACAGTATTTTTTTCGGGATCAAAGATACCCTAAGTCCTTTTCTATACTTCCGAATTGTATGCGAAATTTCATGATGATCAGTCGAATAGTTAAGGCGTGATAGCGTAACAAACAAACAAACTCTCATTCGCATTTATATTATTAGTTAGAATATCGCAAACTATAGTCATATTATTTAAAGATACAATATTTTTCAATAGCCGTTCCACTTTGTATAGTAATCAATCAATCAGGAACGCACCGAATTTCAGTTATGCTGTGATATATTCTTAATTAATTAATTAGTTAACCTGGTAATGAATTGCTATTGCATAAAGTGAATAAATTTATTGTATTAAATATAAAAGACATATATAAAACAAGACAGATATTTTTTAAAGTACCACATGTAATGAAGAATGTCCTATCCATCCTAACTAATATTATAAAAGCGAAAATGAGTTTGTTTGTTTGTTACCTTTTCACGCCTAAACCACTGAACCGATAATCCTGAAATTTTGCATATACATTGTCAAGTGTACAGAAACGGACATAGGCTACCAATCATCCCAAAAACATTACTGTTCCCGAGGAAAACAACAATAACGTTCTTATGATAATAGATGGCGCCACGTTTCTTTCGAATCATGATTGAATTATATTATTACAAGCAGAGTACAACCCGAATTGATGGTCAAATTCTAAATTAACGCGAGCAAAGCCGCAGGCAAAAGCTAGTATAAAAATAAAAGGATTGTCGCCCAGCTTAATGTAGTGACATCACACGAATGCAAAATGACCACTACGATGTTTGTTAGCCATCCTTCTTTGTCCTGTGCGGTTAAACTAGAACTCAACTCAAACATACATAAACATAGAACGACACCTGTTCCCGAAGGAGGAGACCTTATGCATTACACCTATATTTCGCCAGCTATTTGTAATTAATAGGGCCAAGCTTTTTGCGGTTTACCGGGCACACTTTAAAACACCTTACTGCGATTAAGAATTTTCTGATAGTAAACCCGTAGTAGTTGAGTTTTTCAGCTCCCACATTAGGAATAAATTCCTGTCGGTCTATACAAACATTTAAACAACAGACACCAAAACTATTTCTGTATCACACAAATATTTGTCTCGTGTAGACATCGAACCCACCACACTCGACGCAGTGACGAGGCGACCACTTAAACCACTAGGCCATCCGTAAAGTCATCACAGGCCATCCGTGCAGTCATCACTTACACTCTACCTGGGAATCAAATCATTCAGCTGCAAATAAAATAAATCTAAGATCACTGCCAACGAGACACTCTCAATGTTAATAGTAAGTAAATAACTCTTGACAGTTATTGACATTAATAATATCCAAATCCAATAAACTAAAGCTTTATTATAAACTAGGTGTTCCTACGGCGTCGATCGCATTTATGTAGATTTTGTCAATAATCTTCTATCCGGGAACAGTACTTTTTTTCTGGATGATATGTAGGTACCCTTTGTCTTTTTACCTGTACCCCTGACAACGTGTATGCTAAATTTAAAGATGATGGGTCGAGAAGTTAGAGCGTAACAAACAAACTGACATTCGCATTTATAATATTAGTTAGGATATCCAATATCTATATATGTATATTCTATCATATATACACAACACCATACAGCCCAAACTAAGCAGAGCTTGTACTATAGGTAGTAGACAATGGATAAACATACATAATATATATACTTTTTTTTTGTGAATATACACATCATACATAGACACACCCAGACCAAGACAAAGGTCCATGTTCATGCACACAAATGTTTGACTTGTGCGTGAATCGAATCCGCGACCTCAGGCGTGGCAGTCGGTTACACTAACCACTACGCCATCGAGGTCGTCGCTACGATCCTATTATAAGCTGAAGCTTTATTTAAACTAGCTGACCAGCGCAACTTCGTCTGCCTCACATAAGAGAATTTTCTCCGTTTTTGCAACATCTCTCATTGATGCTCCGCCCCTATTGATCGTAGCGTGATTTTATATAGTCTATAACCTTTCTCGACAAATGGGCTATCCAATAGTAAAATAATTTTTCAATTCGAACCAGTAGTTCCTGAGATTAGCGCGTTCAACCAAACAAACAAACAAACTCTTTAGCTTTATGATATTTAGTACGTATAGTATACATAGATAGTACGTAAATCTTATTAGGTACCTTACAATATTGTATCCTGAGTTAATGCATTGATTTATTTATAACAAAAGCAATAATAATTGATCACTGTCTGCTTGCGGGGTATAGATTGACACTTACATGTTTTCGCTCGCTCATTCTGACATTGCTTATTACAAAAGCTTGTTCATTTAGTGGAACAATAATATTGACTCACTCGATAGATTTAGTTATAACTGTACTGGATTTTGCCCATGGCTTTGCTCATGTAATTGTAAGCTATGTAAATTTTATTCCTTGCGGACAGTAGTAACGTTTCCTAGATAAAAGTAACTCTTTGTCCGTTTTTGTAACTCTGACAAAGTGTATCGGATATTTCATGATGATGATGATGAGTAGTATTAACTATAACTGTACCGGTCATCTTGAAATTTTGGCGTGAAAGTGTAACAATCAAACAAACAAATAAACTCACATTCGCATTTATAATATTAGTTAGGAGTATAATCAGGATAAGGATATACCTACTTTCTTTATTCGATTGCACGGTGCCTTGTCCCGACCAATGCACTGAGTATATGCATTGTTTCAATTTCCACACGGGACATAAATCTGTGCAAGTCATAAATAGTTGTTTGAGGTACGGATGTTCTTTGCGTGCGTTGTTTGAGCTTTTGTAAAAGACAACGCAACACGGGCAGTTGTCTTTGTTTAGTGCAGGAGTTGTGTTTTTTATGGGTAAAGTAAAACTATAACAGGTTTTAATTAGTACTGTTGTAATTGCTTAAGTTTTTGCTGTTGACTGCCCGTGATAATCCCTTATTATTTGAAATAAAATGAAACGAAATGAAATGAATTGTAAACTCAAATCACCTTGGACATGGAACAAATATATCGCACACAAATCTTAATTCAATGTAGGGTGGAATATATGTACATATATCTTCTATACTTATAATAAAACTGTAGAGAGGTCAATTCTGTACATTGAATATATATTCAAAATTAATATTGGAGGATAAATGGTGATCGATACTGATGACAAAAATGCAATCAGTAAATTTTTTGTCTGTCTGTCTGTCTGTATGTGCACGCATTGGTCAAAAACTACTGAAGGGATTTTAACCAAACTTGGTACGATTGTAGTCCATACTCATGGGCAGGTTATAGGCTATATAACACAACGCTAAGACACATAGGAGCTGAGCAGTGACGATAAATTTGAAGCAAGTCGGACGAAAATGCGCTTTCGAGCTCTTATCCTCGCATACGTTGATCATACACCAAAAGTATGTATTACAAAGATAATGGTCTTCAAAAGATCTACAAAAACGTCCTCAATAGTATATATCTATCTTTTATAAATTAGCCACAATAACGTGTTTAATCGTTAGGCATTTCTTCAAAGTATATTTAAATACATAAATATATTGTATTTCACATAGATACATCTTTATCAAACTCCCATATTCAAAAAGTACACTTTAATATTTATATTATAAAAAAAATATAGGAATCGGTTTATAAACACACAAGATATAGATGAAATAAAACTTCCAAATCTCGCCGCGCCAGTATGGGTACGGCTATACGGTTGATTGTTGTTTAACGCGCGAAACGGCCATCCGCTGCATTTATAAAAAGGCGGGGGCGCTCACGCGCCGACTTCACTCACATTTTGTTTGTTTGGTTCAACGCGGTAATCTAAGGAACTACGGGTAAAAATTAGAAAAATATTTCAGTGTTGGATAGCCCATTTATAGAGGAAGGCTATTGGCTATATATAATATCACGCTACGACCAATAGGAGCGGAGCATAAATGAAAAATATTGCAAAAACTAGGAAAATTCTCTTATGTGAAGCAGACGAAGTTGCGCGGGTCAGCTAGTATCCTAATATGCAAATGAAAGACAAACTCGGCACACAGGTATACCATAGTGTACCTACCTATAAGACAAGTTTTATCCAATAAAAGTCTCCAGTCCAATTTAGTACATGTCCTGGATTAATACATGGAAGACTATTCAGTCGTGTAGAATTAAGGTAGGCGCACAGCTACGTTATAAACCAGTATTAAGTCACGCATTTGCACTAATGATCAAAACATTAGGCATTTTGCACGGCCTTATTTATTTTTTATTTATTGCATGCTCTACTATATCTATACTTTAATCATCAAATTTTATTAAACGTTTCTCAAACTGAAAGAAGAGTTCCACACCGCTTACGGTTTTACGCTGTAGGTACTTCTCATCAGACGATTGACTTTCTATGAAAAAAATATTGAACAGTACCTATGCCCTTACTGTTGAAAGAAAAACGTAGTAGGTAAGTAGAATTCTGCACGGGTCGTAAAAACTGTCGAAGGAAAAGTTTTACTGTTATGTGTTAGTAGATATCCTATAGGCTGGCGATTTGTCACCGTATATTGGATATTTTTGTCGTTACTTTGTCAACCCTAAAACATCTTACATATATACATATATATACACTTCAATATATGTATATTAATGTCAATAATCTATTAGTACATAATAATATGAAAAGTATGTAATAAAGATCAAACTTTAACTTTGTGACCCATTCACACCCAGTAAAAGTATCGTAACTTATATAATGTATAATTTATATAATAATATGAATATATGTATATTGCACGTATGGCACAGCGGACAGCGGTCACCTGGCCGCTGCCTTACACTCGGTGCAATTTACCTTTCAAATCTTCGAATGCCAGACATAATTAAAAGTCTTATCTATTGTATATTGCCGCCGGTTTGCCGCGGCAGTTGATAGATTCAAGTCCTACATGGCACAATGATTTGTGCAAGTGTTTCGATCTTCACACGGGACAAAAATATGTGTGATCCACATATGGTTGTTTTGAGCCTAGGTATTCTTGCATCCGTTATTTAAATGTCTGTAAAGCAACGTCGTGCGTCGCTTTTTTAAAGTAGAAATATGTTATATAATTCGTAAACGATTATTTAAGACTCGTCTGTATACGTAATGCAATGTTGGTAATTTTACCTTTTTAGTCTCCTATTGCGTAAACGACAAACGTGACACGTCACTAATTATGCGTATTTCTGGACTTTGAGAAAATCTTTTTAAGTATGTATGTTATATATACTGCGCTTGCCTTTAATAAATAAGTAGATCATCAGACCCAGCTTAAAACCATTTTGCTTGTTTTGTCTATTGTGATTTATTTTTAAATGATGTACATTGTTATGATTCTGGGAATTGTATAGTCTAATATTGATATTGTTTGCTGACTTTACGAACTTGCTATACTAATCTATATGATGTAAGAAAATCCTTTTATTTTTATTCACTAAAGCTAATTTGGGCATAATTATCTTCTAATAGCTAAAACAGTAAAGTTGGTTTTCCCGCGGCTGCATCGTCTTCTTTGTGAGCCATAAGCTAGAAAACGGCTGATAAAGAAATAATAAATTCTAGCAGAAGTATGTAAGCCTGACGTTACGATGCTAAAGATTCAGTTTAAAAATAGCTTCAATCATCCAGAAATAAAATATAAAACAAATTTAACTCTTGACATTCTGATGTTTAATAAGTTAGCCCAACTTTGCAATTAATTTCAAACGTTGACTTTTGTTACTCAAAAGTTATAATTAATTAGGGGATTTGATTCCTCACTCAAGGCTAACTAAACTTTTATTTTTACAATTCACACAAAGGAGTGAGAATTCATTTTTTTTATTCAGCTGTTCATTCCGTTATTAAAACAAATTATATTTCTGTTATCAAAGCCGCTTGTTTGTCTTTTTCGAAACTACCAGTGCACAAAAGCATAATTTCCATGAATTTATTTAAAGCATGCAAACAATAGTCAAATAAACGAAATCATTCCGTTCATTCCAGATTAAATTCCATTGCACTCACTTTCATACGCGTATCGGAAAAATGTTCCTCCAATTCATGTCACGACTCGGACAGCCGTATCTGCTATTGAATACCTACCCGTAGTTAGACACCATTTTATTTTATTCGCTCTCAGAGCGGGAAAAGAATATTTTTACTCTTTGTCGTCGGTAATTGAATTTCGTTAGTACGTACTACAGTTTCGCGGTAAAATAAAGAGATTCCCTCGAATCTCATCCGACCGAATTTGACGTTTAAACCGAGATTTCCTTAACCGCTAGGCATTTTTTGCCACGCCGGCTTTATGCTGGACTTAGAGGAATAGAGCATCATTTTTGTGAAATTTTAGCATCCTTTTTGTTTAGTTAAGTAGAGGTTTTGTTTGGGTAAATTCAAAAGGAAAAGTGGTTTTACTTTTATTTATGTATAAGTATATGCGTTATATTTGTTTACCTATTTCTTATTTCAACCTACCATGTGAAGGCAAATCATACACTGTGTATGTATATATAGCTACTGCTGATGCAGCAAATTAAGCATGCAAAATAAGGTGTTGATAAATAAGCTATAAACATTTATACTGATGTATAAATATTTATAGCTTATTTATCAACACCTTATTTTTGCTTTTCTATTGCATTTAAAATAAAGTATAATATGGAATATCTCATAAGTATGTAACGGTAAACGTTTAGAATAATCCCAAAATCCACCTCTCTCTGACTTTCCATAGTCATGAGTACGTTTAAGAATCGATTAGGTACCATTTGTTTTAACGGTACCTACAGGAAAACATCATGGGAAAAAGCGACAGCTGAAAATTCCTCTCAATTTCGTCGAAGGTATGTCTAAACTCTTACCTAACTTTAGAGCACCGACCCACTTTTGGTACGAGGTAGCAAAGGGCACACTTAAATTAAGTAGTATTGACAACAATAAATGCGGGCGCTTTGTTTTTGTCTACATTAACAAGTATTGCGTTAAGCATAAGTTTCTGTTAATGTAAAAAAATACTACACTAGGTGTAATTTCTGTGTCGCGCTAAACAAATATTCAAACAACGGACACAAAGAACACTCAGACGTGGCACAACTATTTGTGGATCACAGAAAAGTTTGTTTTGTGTGGGTATCGAATCCACATCACTCAGCGCAAAGCCAGTAGCGAGGTCTCCACTTAAACCACTACACCATCCGTACAGTCTACATTCCAATATCACTTAAATACAATTATGCGTGTCACTAGCTTGAGTATGTCATGATGTCAAATGTACATTCTGAAATCAAGCAACTGTAGCATAAAACACATAAAAAAGCAATCTAACTTTACAGTTAACAGACTAAACCTTTCATGTAAAGTAAACAGAGAGAAAACCAATGGTACTAGTTCACATAAAACTCTTTTTACACATCCTTATAAACCTTTCACAACTTATAACATCTCGAATTCAATTAAAAGCAGTTCTTTAAACTTGTGGTATTCTATTTGAGGAGTAAACGTGAGTCCTTAATAAATCAGAACGTTATCTTTCCTGCCCTAACTTTCAATCTCACTAACACGAAGAATTAATAGGAGTTAAGTCTATAATCCTGTACAAGTTGTAGACGGTTAGGATATTACAAGTTATCAGCGTGCTAACAACCCATTATCGCTAGGTAACATGGAATCTGTCTGATCGAAGTATTAATAGGCCTAACATGTTACTGCGCGAGTACTGAAAACGTTTTCACGGTTCACGTATATCCTAATCTATACATCTATACAATAAAATAAAATTGAAGTGTCTGTTTGTAATGTCAAAATAACAGCTTTTTATCTAATGCATATGGCAGTATATAAGGTACCTATACGAAAACATCTATTTTTTTATTTTTGTCTGTCTGTCTGTTTGTTCCGGCTAATCTCCGAAACGGCTGAACCGATTTTGACGGGACTTTCACTGGCAGATAGCTGATGTTATAAGGAGTAACATAGGCTACTATGATTTTAGAAAAAAAATAGGGTTCTGCGGAGACCAACACTTTTTAGTTAAAATCTATGCGGACGAAGTCGCAGGTAACAGCTAGTCTATACTAATATTATAAAGCTGAAGAGTTTGTTTGTTCTTTTTAACACGATAATCTCAGGAACTACTGGTTCGATTTGAAAAATTATTTTAGTGTTGGATAGCCTATTTACCGAGGAAGGCTATAGGCTATTTTATAATCACGCTACGACCCACGGGCGCGGCGCAGTAACGATAAACGTGGGTGGAACAGCGGGAACATCTAGTTAATATTATAAATGCGAATATGATTTTGACTTGATCGATCATCATGAAATTTCACATATATTTCACATTATCCTCTGATAAGGTAAATGTGTACAGAATCGCACATAGGGTCCTTTTATCGAGAAAATAAAAACATTTTAGACAAAAACTAGATCAACGCGAGCGTAGCCGCGGGCTAAATCTGGTTGCTTTATAAATATTTTTCCATTGTTTAGGCAATAATAGACGAGGTATACGTTTTATTTAATGAACGTTTTGAAGTAATGTCTATAGATTATTTAGTATCTGAAAGTAGATTCAATAATAAAAAATATACTTCATGTATTTTACCTGACACATACCCAGACTTCATGTTAGAACTAAGAATATTCTATTAACACTTTATCCAATCTTAGTTTAAATATAATTATATAAGCCACATCCGGTCGATAATAGTTCATTCGGTTCATTCCACGATCTCAAGATTAGTGCAAGCGGAAACTATACCTTAACTCAAGAACATTGATAGATTAATATTATGACATTGATACTTAAAATATTAATTTTTACGTAATTACCAAGATTTCTTTTATCGATCATAATTATGCATTACTAACTATCCCTCGCAGTTCTACCCACTATTATGATTACTGTGCCGCTCCCGTAGCATGATGTTTTACAGCCTTATTACCTTATATACATGTATATAAGGTAATAACGCTGTATAATATACCCTATAGCCTTACCTTTCTCAACATGTAATTGTCTTTAAAAATAAAATAAAGAAACAAATGGACTATTAAATTCAAACAGAAATTTTCAGATCCGACTAATATAATTGGCAAGATTAGCGCATTCAAACAAAAAACAAATAAACTACAGCCTTCTTATATTAGTATAGGTATATACGACTGTTAAATGTGCCCCATTTTTTACACACTATATAAATAGAATTGCACGCATATTATACAATCAAAACATATACTTTATTTATTACTGCAATATAACAACATGTATCACAACATGTATAACAACATTCGCAACGCATAAAGGCGCCACATATTCCATTTACATTTAAGGTACGGGTTCATTCGTGCGTTAATACACATACAAAGAACGTGCAAATTCAGGAGTTAAAAGTGTATATTGGAATAATTAAAGCGCACGTTGGTAATTGAGATAAGGTAACAGGTCATACAAATATAATATTATAATAAATATAATGGCCTTGCCTTTGTATGTGTGTATCCTTTTAGCACATGTATCAACAAGTCGGAAAAGTATACACAATTCTAAACTAAAATTAAAGTATAACACTAATTAGTTTGTCACGTACGTTTGTATCCGTTAGTGTGGCCTGTTACCCTAACTTTATTACCCGCTATACCAAATGATTTAGTTCATGCAAACGTATTGCGTAATGTGTATGTATAAGTTACGTTAAGCGGTGTTAGGACCCCACACAAATACGATATAATACGATTCCATATTTTATTAAAAATGTTTGAAAAGAAAACCTTGTTTTTTAAATATGATTTAAGAAAACGATGTTATTGTAATTGAACATTTTTATAAAGCCGAAACATATTTTACATTCAAGAATAATAATAATTAACCTCATTGTCTTTGATTTAGTTATCAGAAGGTAAAACATAATTTGATTACAAAATTTGGAGTTGTTCGTATCTCACGAAATAAATGATACTGTGAAATTAAACCTACCAATATTATTAATCTATACATTATGTAATGCAATGAAGAATTTTGCAATTCTAACTAATATTGTAAATGCGAATATGAGTTTGGTTGTTACGTTTTAACGCCTTAACTACTCTACCGATCATCATAAAATTTCGCTTTCACATTATAAGGGGTACGAAAAGGACATATAGAAAATGTACTGCACCCGAGGGAATTAAATTTATTGTCAAAGTCTAAATTACCCATAGCGAAGCAACGGGCAAAATCTAGTACTAAATATAACTGCACGAACATTCAGTGCGTTTCAACGCAACAATGTACACACAGCACAGTATAGTACGTTATACTCACACAGTATGTATTTTATATTCACAAGCACTAAAAGAACCCCTTTATGCTGCAGTGCGCACTAACTAAACAACTCCCCGGTTTTCATTCTCAATCTCTCTTCATGTTTACTTCACGTTCCCATGATACGTATATACGCAGCAAGCTACTCCGCGCTTAAGACAATACATCTTTGGGTTGTGCGTATTGTTCGCCGTGTACGTTTCAAGTCTTAATACCAGAATTATAAGTTGAAAATTTCATTTTTTAGATTACATTATACCTATCGTGTTTGATTTTATATAAAAGGTGGCTCCTTATCCTTATCCTATCCTAATCATATATATTACCTAATGTTCGAAACAGAAGTTGCTGTCTCTAGGCTTTTCTTCTTATTTCTTAATGAAAAGATATAGTCCGCTATAGGAGTATTTGTGTCGCAAGTGACATTACAAACTTTCAAAAAACAGACACAAAGAACACCCGAGTCAGAACAATAATTTTGCTCCGTGTGGGGATCAATCCTATACCATTCGGCGCAGTGACAAAATGGAGCTGACCGCTTAAACCTCTACACCATTTGTGTAGACATTAATTAAAAGGAAAACTCTTCTGGTTTTTCTTCTAACTATGGTGTAGGAAGTATCCTTAAGGAGCATCGGGGCTACTTCTTCTCGCAAAAATACAACAAGATCGAATCGAAACAAAATCGTTTTTAGCTCTTATCTATAATTATAGATGTATTTATACTAATATTATAAAAAGGAAAAATTTGATGTTTTGTTTGTTTGTAATGATTTAACTCAAAAACTACTCATCTGATTTTAAAAATTCTTTCACCATTAGAAACCTATACCTATACCGAGTAATATCGTGTACATTTTATTTTTAAAAAGTTCTGTGACACCTAACGTTTTTTTACGTGAGCGAAGCTGCGGGCAATAGCTAGTCTTCAATAGGTGAAAACATTCCAGTCCAACCCAGGACGGAGCTCATTTTAAACGAAAATTTCACTGTACCCTACCAGTTTTATGGCTATTTGTAGTTACAAAAACTACATACAAATAAATATTTGCCTGACATATTTTAAGACTTAGGGATGGTCACCACACTTCCACCTTGATTGAATGGGGCAATCAAACATATGAAATCATTTATTTAAAATACGAGCTTATATAGTTCACGTAGTCACAAGCTTTATGCTTTTACACAAACGCTCAGTTTTCATGCATTTTTGATGAACCAATTTATCACTGGCTTAATTAAATTACTTTGCCAGTGTATCAAATTATTTCACAACAGCATGGCGTTCGGTTTTTGTGGAATATAACAAGCAAGTTTATTAACAACTACTTACCAGTATCACACACAATGTGCATATCGAATTATTCGCGCGTTCTTTTTAGGCATATCATTTTCGGTAGATCGATAGACAGATGTATTTTCATGCAATAAGAGCTATCCTTTTCGGTTCTGGCCTGCCCCTATTAATAATGTTGAATGGAAAAATCGTCCATGTTCTTTTTCCACTAATGGTAGGTACTGATACTATCTTGATGGTGCAGGGATAGTGAAATCGACTGCTGTCTATGAGGTTAAATTCCTGGGCCGCGAAAAATGTTGTCGCATTTTTCTGTCAAGAAAAAGAAAGAATTCTCAGTAACAGTAAGTCATAAGTTAAGGAGTCTGGAACTGTGCCCGATAGAAGGTGATATGGACCCTAGAACCAAAGCTGGCGAAATATTTGTTATTACCGAAAATGATATATGAATATTTTTAGTGGATCAGCATTACTAACACTACTAGCAACTAAAACGAACAATTTATTTAAGAAACATGTGACGTGTTAATTAAAATTTCTTAATTAATTTATAACATTGTGGAACATTAGGCATTTACTCATATAAGGGTTCAGAGCTAAAGTACGTCTACATCCACTCTATTTTTATTAACCAAACCATATACATTAAAAGGGAGTACGGTTTGCCATACAAATTATACCGCGGGCTAATACGTATTGTTTCAGCAGTTAATGTAATTTTTACGTTCTATGAAAACTCGTACATAAGGGCTATTACATTATATTAATGGTAATTTAATACACTTTCGGCTTAGAACACGACTAACCTTGTATAATATAATTATACATTTTTACTTAGCTCGCAATAAAATTAATAGCTGCGATTACTATTTAAGTAAGGTATTGTAAGGTAGGACGCCCCCCGGCCAGATGGACCGATGACCTGAGAAAGGTAGCTGGGTCAGACTGGATGCGGAAGGCGGAAGACCGGATGTTGTGGCGAAAAATGGGAGAGGCCTATGTCCAGCAGTGGACTGCGGTGGGCTGATTGATTGATTACTATTTGACGCGTTTCAAACAAATTGCCCGGCTTACTTGATTTATGACTATGTTCATTGAAAATCATCGAAGATTCAGTTGTTACTTTACACTGGTTTGCTTTACACTGGTTTGCTTTACACTGGTTTGCTTTACACTGGTTTGCTTTTCATAGTTATACAACGCAAACAAAAGGCCACGTTTATTTCTATCAACGCATATACTGCGTATATGTATATTGTGTGTCACGGGGGACTAAGAAAAATTAAAAAACAAACACAAAGAACATGTCGGAACAACTATTTGTAAATGACACAAATTTTTGTTCCATATTTGATTCGAACCCATAACATGCGGCACAGCGGCAGTATTGTGGCGACCACTTAAACCACTCAGTCACTCAGAATATTTAAACAAATAATGATCTACAAGCCTTTAACAGCCTCAAGCTAAATCTACCATGCTTAATGTTAAGCGTTTTTAGATAGCCACGTTAATGGTCGCACTCTTTAAAAGTCTTAAGTCGATTTTCTGCGTACAACTCGTTTACTAAGTGTAAAATATTGCACTTTTATAAAAATGCTCAACATTAAATCCACTTGGCAGTATCTCAGTATTTTCTCGCTTCGAATTTTATTTGAATATCGTAACTTCCCTGTGTTACTTATAGTTTGAAATGTTAGCGAAGCTGCAATTTCAGAACATGTCTGTTAGTTACGCCATTTTCTTTTATCAGCTTAAGCTGATTTGAATATATTTTATTATACAGAGAAAGAAACAGCAAGTGTGCTATCTTTCTTCTGGTAGTAAGTACTGAAAAGTTATAGGACAATTTGTGTTTATTTTTTTATGTCTTATATTATTCACGACATAAAGCCAGCGATTTCTTTTACTATTATCATTATTATATTATATGTGTATCATTTTAGTTTCAATGTTGAATAATGAGCTATATCCGCTCCAACACCATAGTGATATCCTTACTAATATTATAAATGCAAAAATGAGTTTGTTTGTTTGTTTGTTATGCTTTCACGCCTTAACTACTCAACCGATTAACATGAAATTTTGCATACACGTTTTCAGGGGTAAAGAATAGGACATAGGGTACCTTTCATCCAGAAAAAAGAACTGTTGCAAACGTAATCTAACCTAACCTACATTTACGCGAGCGAAGCCGCGAGTGAAAACTAGTATTATAATAAAATTAAGAACAACAAAAGAAACATCAAGTTTTATTTTAACTGGAAAATGAGCAGAGTCATTGTGTTGGTATGTCCTAATGTCAAAATCTCAATGTATTTTTTATTGTTTTGCCATCATACTCAAGGTTTTAAGTCCCTATGTGAGTCTTCATTACTTTACGTATTGCTAACACAATATCAATTAACGACTGATGTATTCAAACAATTATCAATATCAATTCAATACATTTGAATCAATTAAATATTCCAATATTATTATAGAATCGATAATCGTCCTTTGCTACTCAGATACCTTTCCTTTTGTATAACATTCATGATGTTTTCTATACTAAATATAAGGTACTGTTACATACGTTTACTTTTACAAAAACTCATGAAACTAGAGTAGCAAATAACTTATAAGCACAAAACAATTCGACACTCCCCAATTCCCCAGATATTTTAGAACATCAAACAGGTTCAAACAAGCTGTATCCCAAGACGATAACAAGACAAAACAAATCACCCGCTGAGAATCAAACTCTCGATGGTATTTCCTTGACATAAACGCCCCTACAATGAGAAATAGTGCAGAGATCGCGTAGAATACCGCAGAATTTTATGCGGTCGCCGGGAAACGTTGCATTTACATAAATATTCGTTTATCGGGACAAGTCTGTGATTTAAGTGAAAATCTTGTTCGGTCTGCGAAAAAAAGAAAGGAAGACAATAAAGAAAAGGTTTAGGACGTCTGTCTAGAATTAAATAATGGTGGTACGGCTACGACATATGAAGGTAAATGCGTCATAAGAGAAAGCCTAGAATGTGTTGTGACGAGAAATTTTAATACACATATTTGTATTCAACAGTTTGTTTATAGAAACAACAATGTTTTTGTCTTCAAGTGTTCATATTTTTCCACTACTGTTATTACGTGGCTGTAATAGTAACTACCTACATTATTCTTATTTTGAGGGTACCGAACCTCTCTAGGTAAAAACAAAATACATATAGGTAAAGATTTTATTTTGTACGTTTGTAAATATATATCTGTTATAAGGGGCTCTTGACAGAACTATACGCGTTTAATCTACAGTTTATCTTTAAATATAATTATTTTTAATTGGTTACGATATAGCAACCGACATTTCTTAAAAATGAATAGTTACTGTGACCTTTACGCAGGGGAGTAAAGGTTCTACTTCAAAGCAATAAAACTGATTTGGAAATACTTATTTTGAGATACGCTTTCAGACCGCAACCAACTGGTTTATTTGATAGTAAAATAAAATTATCATCGCATCGTGGTTATGGTCGAAATTCCTATATGTATTATAGTCTTTTGCATTTAAGCTGGAAATGGCTTCTAGTTGTGAGTCAAGGCAAAGCATTTTTAATCATTATCGTCAGTTAAGTCCACTGCTGCTCGTAAGCATTCCCATATATTCCCCTCGTTGCAGCCAAGAAAATCTAAATACTATTTTATTCACTGAACTGCTAATTGATAGACACAGGTGTATAGACGGCGAGCCAATTGCTATTTACTAAGTACATTGCCGGAATCATGCTACAACTGAGAATTTGATAATACAAAATCAAATAACTTTAGCCGGACTTACCTGTCTTGGGAATTGATTCCTACCAACTTATGCAACGTTGTCCAAGTAAGAGTGTCACGTTCACGTAACTATGTATGGCAAAACCACAGTAATTCAAAGAGCGAAATCGACGCCAACATAGCTACACAATGTATAAAAATGTCTACAATAAATTTTCTCGTGTAACCAAGCACTTGAATTCATAACCGACAAGTCTTTGAGTAAATTTTTACGAGTCTACAATAAACAGTGCCATATTTTTATACATTTAAGCTCCATTATTTTATCTGAAGTTTCAAGCCATCAAATAACAAAAACATAAACGTGATATCTATCTATATTTATATGATATAAAAAGGCTCATAATACTGCAAATCAAAAGGGCCTACTACGTGACATGAAATTCGATCTCGTTCCGGGGCATATTGAGAGAGCAATTTGCTAGTTTAGTAGGTACATCATAAACAAAACAGAAACAAGCGTTGCTTCATTACGGCAGCCGTATGTTGTTTTGTAAATTATTTCAACGTAAATAAGCCTCTGGACATACATTGTATAAACTTGTTTCATCCAGTTTTGGATGATGAACATACATGCTTAATTAACTGACGTGACATCGCAATACCTGGTAGATAATATGAGTCACATTACTATAATTGTGATATATAAAAGTATATAGTAATATATAAGCCAATAACACGTTATTGTACTAAAAAGTTTGCTAATATGTATTAGGCTTGTCTGCTTGTTTACAAAATGGTATCATTCGCTAGTTGTTTAGTCAGGGAAATGAAAATAAAAAGAGATTGAGATAGGTTTCTGAACTTCTGGAACTTCTTCATCAGCCAAAATGCAGTAATAGTTTTACAATCACACCTCGAGCTGATACATTCATACTACCGCAAAAAAAATTAAAATCGTCCACTTGCTGACTCTCACAGCCAAAGTTACTCGGACTCAAGTCGATACGTTTTTAGTTTCAGCTGATCACATGTTTTACCTACTTGCCCTTGCAATTAGGTCGTTTCGCGTAAGTTACCAACGTAAGGATTACTGGTCCTCTTACCACCATAACTATGTTCGGGAAGACCACCGATCGATGTTGCAAACGTTACGTTATGCGCTCGTTCGCTTAACTAATCTGATGCGATAAAAGATTTCGAGCAAAACACTCATATAAGCAGCTTAGTAGACGCGATCTTTACGTGGTTCGCGATGATCTAACTCGTTCACATATTAGCAATCACCACGCCATACGTGATTTCAATCAATGCGCTTGCTCCCTCAGTATTTGCGAAGCTATAACAGCAATACATTAAAAGCGATTTTTACCGATACCGTCATTCGATAGATATTTGCGTTAATTTGGGAAGCTAGTTTCTGAAATTAACATAACACAGTATAGAGCACGCAATTTCTAGCGATGACATGAATAACATACGATTCACCGTACAAGATTTCGATTTGGTCGTTTGGTCTGTCTCCTGCACAATTTCCCGTCCGTCAACATCGACTGTGGTCCCGTAGTAGTTTCCCGCGTGAATTCTGCCTTGACTATTGCAGCTAGTAGCGTCACTCTGTGCATGATGACGTCATTGGTAAACCACTATTTGTGCAATATTTGAATCAGTTCGGTCCTTTAGAATAACATATACTTATTTATAATATAAATACAAAAATGAGTGTAACTGCTAGTTCTGCAATCAGCTTCTCTCGTTTGTTTTGTGTTATTTTTATAGTGAAAACTTCTTTAGCGGCGTTGTGCACTTTTTTGTGATGGGTAAAAAATGTTAAACTCGCGTCAGGACACGTGACCTGATCGAAAATTCGTAAGATAGAGGGAGAATTGTCAAACTCGCGTCAGGACACGTGACCTGATCGAAAAATCGTAAGACGGAGGGAGAATTGTCATGTTTGTGTACGATAGTGCAATAAATGAATATTGTATTTTACCACATAAATGATAGTACTTTTATGCTGATAATTAAAGCAATTTGTGCAAAATTATTCCCTAACCATTCCAAAATATCAAAAATGCACAACTTTAATATTCTAGTTTTCATTTCTGCCGGCACTCCCGAAGTGCAACCCGTTGATTTTTTTATTTAGTTTTACTTAACTACCTACCTATTTAACTTTCTTGTATTATAAATGCGAATGTCAGTTTGTTTGCTTGTTATGCGTTCACGTCTTAACTACTCGACTGATCATCATGAAATTTCAGATACACGTTGTCAGGGGTACTGAAAACGATATAGGTTCCCTTTCGATCAGAAATAACGGCTGTTCCTCTATGTCTCATAACAATTTACAGGTAAAGCCGCGGTATAAATTTAGTATTACAATATATAAACGGCCGTCTCGTCGTTTAACGTTTGCGATTATGTTTCCTGCCAATCGTGAAATCCCAAGATCGATTCCCAAGTCTAGTAAAGTGTTACTGGTTTTTTATTTGGCAATTCATAGTACCAGTATAGTCTCACTATTACGAAGGAATTTAAAATAAAACTAAAAATATCTGAGTACATTGCTGCCTACCTTCCACTGTAGGAAGTTTATATGTAGAAATACACATGCGTCATGGTATGGTCTATGTATTATACAATATTATAATTAATAAGAAAATTGTCGTCTCTTTCAAAATTACTAGCTAGTAATGCTATCCACAAAATTTAACAAGAAACTGAATATTTGATATACTTATAAAGTATAGCATAAACCAAAGCAGCTCTATCGAAATGAACTTGAATTATCAGATTTCAATTAGACGAGCTTTAAATAACTATTTGATTCTAAGTTCCCTGTTAATTTATGTATGAGAATAAGTGTAATTTGATGTAACCAGATTGCTAGAACACGATCAACGGATTCATTTCTCTTGATAACGTCGAAGGCGTCTATTAATCTCCCAGCTATTTCTCAAAATCGCGATACCATTGTTGATCTGTCTATAGTCTCTAACTGAACATTACAAACTTAAAAACGGATTGCTTTTTAAGACACTTCAACGTGATGGATTGTTGTACTGTTTTTAAATATAACCAAATAAATAAATTTACCCCATGTGGCATGTTCCAAGTAAATAAAAAATCGCAAATAAATGTATTTATTATTCAGAGGTTTGTAAGTGGTATTTATTTATTAAATCTGTGGTTAATAAATGTTTTGAATACACTCTATAAATTATGGTAAAAGTGTTTCATAAATAGAATAAATTTATATTTGTAGATCTGTTACTCTGGGCATTAGTACGCATCAAAATGTTCAACCCACTATATATACATAGTCAAAGAACAGAAGAGAGAATTAGTAAAATAATAATCTATAGACTGTTTGAAAAATAATGTTTAAAATAAAGCCCAAATAAATTAATAACATTTAAAAATTCCATTCCAGTACTTGGTGTAAAAAGTCTTAATAAATAATGCGTTGTTTTTTTATCCATATAGAACAATATTGATTTAAGACCTAGCGTCTTACAATATTGTTCTATCTCACTTTTGAAACAGTCTGCGTATTACGTCTTTATTATGACTTCCATTTCTTACTATTTCCTTTTTGCTAAATCTGCGTAAGTGATACTTACACCCATATTCTAAGAAGTAACCTCAAACCTTCCTCAACCTCGACTCAACCGAGGATACCTTAAGGATCACCTCAAGGAATCCTCGAAATCGGTATTCTTAGTCATGTCTTTCTCTTGACTTGAGGTAATCTTGAGGATCCTCCAATGAGGTTGAGTCGAGGTAAAACGTCATTACATACGTCACAAAATCATAGATTTAACATACTTTCTAATGTTTTTGTCTATGATCACCTCAAAATTGACAGATGTTTGTTTTTTAACCTTATCTATGTCGCATCGCGTCATTCCGAGTTGTTTATGTTTGATTTGTTTGTTGTGTTGTGATCCAAGTTTTATCCTTTAGCTTTATTTGTTCCACACATATATGTCTGGAAGACAAATATTCAGTGAGGCGGAGAAGTTGCGTCTCGCAAATAACGCCTTTCAGGATAATAGTGCGGATTATCATATAAATAATTCAAAAATCGTTTAAAATCCATTACAAAACACTTTAAAATCTTCAAATAGAATTATCAGTCGTATTTACAAGCGTAGGTGAATAGGTAACAATGGCGTAGATCTTCCTCGAGTATTCCTTAAGGTTGGTCGCCAGGTACCTTGAGTTTGACAGTTGTTTCATTACCTCAAGTGAGGAAAGATGTCGAGGGACGCCGAGTGGAGGAGATTTTTTGCAACTGTGAATACTGATTTCCTCGAGTGAGGTTGAGTGGAGTCGAGGAACGTTTGAGGAAACGTCTTAGAATATGGGTGTTAGATGTACACTTTTATTTTCAAAAAAACTATTACACCAATAAATTAATGAACATAATTTATACAAACAAATTATTTACAATAATACATATAAAAATACAACAAAATTTCATAACTTCTTATTATCTTTATAGCATAATATAATTAGAATGACTCTAGCATGCCTAATATTAGTATAAACTAAACAAATTACCACATGTGTTTGTCTCTGATTAATAGGCAGATGTTTAACAACCGAGTCGGTAAAAGTGTTATCGAGATTTTTCGTTCAGAAATTCTCGGTAGCAGCATGAAGACTGAAAATTTGATCTGAAAACAGGGGTGTTGCGTTCCCGCCCAGAAATCTGACACCTCACGATTGCATGCAAACATATACATACGTTACAAACCCAACGAAGCAGCCAATAAAGGACTAAAATGGAAAACCTCATAGTTTTTCATTTTAGTAATATAACATTTTATCTTCATAAAAGAATAGATATGCATACATTTATATACAAATTAAACATAATTAATCGTCACTGCATGCCATAAAATCCATTATTTACTGCCATTGTTGCAACTTCAAGCGCCAGCTTAAACTAGACCTAGCAATAAATATTAGAACTTAGATTCCAATGAGATATAGCGACGGAGGCAGCATTGGATACCGCTGAGTTGTGCACAACTTAATCCAGTTATGGACCAAAGAGAACTTCTCAAATCCCCTCTGTAATCTAGGAAGTTGTCCGGTATTTAGCGAAAATCTCATAAAATTAAACCCGAACACGTACAAAACAGCCATTAAAATGATAAACAAGATGGAGTGTATAAAGTAAATATAATTGTCGTCTGTCTGTCGGAAAAATCAATAAAATTATGATTCAAAAGAATGGCCATGGTATTCGATAGAATTTATTCGGAACTGGCTCATACCTGTCATGCAATACCTCATACAATATTTCAAGGTAGATGTCTTTTTTTATCTGGGGCCCTGGTAGCCATGTGTGCAAATTACTTAACAGAATTTCGTTGGATAAGTTATGCTATATATATTAAAAATAAACAGACTAACGAGTATACATGCTATACAGTTATATTTTTCTAAAGAATACTATGTGTTGGATTTAGAAATTACTTCAATTTTTAACTCCTACCACTAAATGCTTGTGTGACGAAGGGTGCACATTGGTTCTGCAATGGTGGGATTCGACCCGACGACCTCTCCACCTCAAGCCTACCACGTCATATTAATTTCTCTATTTCAATTCTTTATTCCAATATACCGCAGTGTCTCAAGACGAAAGTCTTTGACCAGTGTGTGTTGCCAGTGATGACTTACGGCTCAGAGACGTGGTCGCTCACTATGGTCCTTATTAGAAGGCTCAAGGTCACGCAAAGGGCGATGGAGAGAGCTATGCCCGGGGTTTCCCTGCGGGATCGAATCAGAAATGAAGAGATCCGCAGGAAAACTAATGTTGCCGACATAGCTCTCCGGATAGCCAAGATGAAGTGGCAGTGGGCAGGGCACATAGCACGCAGAACCGATAGCCGTTGGGGCAAAAAGGTTCTAGAGTGGCGGCCACGCACCGGAACACGCAGCAGGGGTAGGCCTCCCACAAGGTGGACCGACAACCTGGTAAAGGTCGCGGGAAGCGGTTGGATAGTGTTTATTCTAATCTAAATTAACTTTTAATATATACGAGTACGTTAACGCTTCTGTATGGCAACAGTTACATTATGTATGTGCTACAAAAATTCAACATGTACTTATAAAAATATTTTCGTTATGAGTTCATTTTATAAACACTAAGAAAAATGTGGGCATTCCTCTTGTAAAGTGTCGCGTCTGCATTTCTTTTTAATATTTGCTTTCATTCCTACCATTGTGAAAATGCAAATATGCTTTTAATAAAGACTGCAAACTTATATTCTGTTACTTTATAAGAGTAACATCGCTATACTATTTTGCTAAGATAAATGCGCCTCGCCGGATATATCCTGGGAGTACTGGAAGATACTACGTATTTCTATTTATAAAAAAGGATGTATGCATGTGCAATTGAAGTGAATTGCTATTTGTACAATGTTGATCGTTTTATAGTAGGCTACCATCCGTACCTTTGTTTAAGGATAATACTCAATAAATATTTATTCAGAGATAAACTGTTTTTGTGGTTCTATTTTACAAAGTACTCTTTTTAAACGAACTACAGTAAAAAAATGCCTAATAATGCTCGAAGTTGGAAATAAGATTTGATTTTGTTTTGTATCTCAGTCACCACCTCTGTCAAGAGATCCTTACGAAGTTCTTTAGCTCAGTGATATCATCAACAACTTAACGACGGAAAAGTTCTTTGTTAATTTATAATGTACATCGTAGTCGTATTGTCACTACTTGCTGCGTAGTCAATTTGTTAAGTATATTGTGAAACAAAATACCTAGTTAAGTTTCGGAAACTTCAATAATGGTTTGGTTTTCAATTGTGTACATTAGACGGAAATTATGTAGGACCTTATATGTATAGTTGATGAAATGTGGTTGTAATAGATTTCCGTTTACGAGGCAGAGAAGTATCATATCTACCCCTCCAACTACGCTTAGTGCTTGTGTTAAGTCTGAAATAGAGTAGTAGTGCAATGGTGCAGAACCCATTCTAAGTCCTCTTAAATCACGAATAATATGCATCAATCCACAAACCGGAACACGAAGCAGGGGTAAGCCTCCCACGAGGTGGACTGACGACCTGGCAAGGGTCGATGAAAGCGGTTGGATGCGGGCGACCCAAGACCAGTCTGTGTGGAGCACCTTGGGGAGGCCTATGTCCAGCAGATGTCGTCTTTCGGCTGAGGTGATGATGATGATGCATCAATCATTGGACTTACACTGTTTCAAATGTCATATTCATTTAATCATGAATAAAAGAATTCATTTCCTAATTTGCCTTTAGAACTGCGAAATTAATCGTTGAAAAGCTAATTGATACGCGGACCATTCAATAGACCCAATTAAAGCATGCAAAGGCACCGCTTCACCGACGACTGTTTACAAATCGAAAACTCAACGCCTGACGTGCGCACAAAACCTTTACAAGCATAGCTAATAGCTTCACATCGAAAAAGTGGAATCATACAGTTTTTTGTTGGTACGCGCACCATCATTAAAAGTATTCTGTTAAGAAATACAGACAAATTGTGAATTTTTATTTTTATTTTTTTATCTATAACAAGCGCATGTACACAACACTGCGGTGTACCGTTACACCTTTTATATCGCAATTCAATGCGATGACGTAACGTAAAAAGTTTGTTACATTCTGGCATCATACATTGTAACATACGACGAAGACTAGTTTGTTGTGCGAAAAAAAATATGTATAAAATACTTCTGGCTGAAATTTTAGTATTTCATACTGCCTAAGTAACAAAATGACTCGACTAACATTTATATTTAGATCAACGAAATTGTAAAGAAAATTATAACAAGTAGTTAACGCTTAAATGAAAACCAATAGCAAACTTTTAATCTGTGAAATCGTTTCGAAACTTGTAAAGTAGTTATACGTAACAGTACCATTTAATAAAACTTAAATTGTTTGCACGAAAATCAGTTAGCGGGCAACCTTAGAACAAATTCTGTTTAGCCATTCATAAACCTTTGAAATATTAAAAGCATTAATCATGAGTACAAAACAGCCACACTTTTGATGTTAAACAAAATAATTTGTAAAGGGTTATAATTAGTACACCTTTAAATATAATTTCATAATACAGCGCTTATAATTTCATTTAATGAATACGTGTTTATTGTAACGACTGTTAATAGGATCTTTTATATAAATGTACCAGACATGTAGAATCTTAGTAAATAAATCTTCTTCTATACATATACCTGTACAAGTCCTTTCCGTTATAAACATTATATTGCTAAGCAAGTATACAGTCTGCGAATGGTTAATGTAGACTATCTCTGGAAAACTTACCAACTACTCGACCACAATACAAGATAATTAGGCTGCGGCCTTTTGTAGGGCAAGGCAAGTCAAAGTCAATAATAATTTATTTATCTAGGCTATAAAGTATCTCTTACGAACATAGTAGTTAGTTTGTTTACTGAACTTGACATCTATTGATGTTGATTGCTAAGTTCAGGCAAAGGGTTCTTGCCTATGAGATGATATTTGCAAGAAACTCACAGTCACAAATGAAAATCAGTATTAAATTATAATTGTGTAAAAATAAATAACTGCACGGTCGGCGTAGTAGTTTAAGTGGTCGCCTCGCCACTGCCATTGCGCCGAGTGTTGTGGGTTCGAATCCCACACGGGACAAACATTTGTGTGACCCACAAATGGTTGTTCCGAGTCTGGATGTTCTTTGTGTGCGTTGTTTGAATGTTTGTAAAGTCACCCGCGACACAGGAATTACTCCTAGTGCAGGAGATGCCTCTAAAAAAAATTGGTTGTCTGTAAAGTCGGTTTACGGACGATAGCTGTTTAACGTGACAAGGTCACAACAAAATTTTTGCCCGTAACGTTACAATGAGCGTAACGGGACAATGAGTCATCCTGTTTCGTGCGTGCAGCCGGCGTTCAGCGATTTATTAGACGTTGTCACGTCAAAAAATTAAAAACTGAATTCATTATTTTGCTAGTAGAGAGGTATTTCAAGGCGTCGCGTCGTGCTGAACTAGTCAGTTTTGGACCTAACGAAGAAACTCAATCATGAGCAAAGGCATCAAGGGCGTTACTGTCTTGCCCTATGCATTATATGTGTCTTGCTTTTTGATGCCTTATTGCTTTTTATCTTCTCACTCCTAATAGAATATCTCTCTCACTGCACTTTATTAGTTCAATTCGTTCGAGATTAATGTATCCAATAACTTCATCGTAGATTATTGTTTATTGTTATAGTCAGTAGTTACGGCACAACGCGAGTAACAACGCAAGTTGGGGCACGAGTGCTTTAACTATCCTAAATAATATATACAATCCGTTTTATGCATTGTATTAACGACTGACGTGACTCAGCCGCACCATTAACCTGTATGTGTACAAGAACCTTTAAGAATAGTTCAACAGTATCGGCAAAATTACAAGTGGCTTCAATTAGCCTATATATTTCATGTGTATTTTCTTCTTTTATTTCCTAAAGATAACTTCCACAGTAAGCATAATTTATGTATCGCTGAAATCTTTATGAAGATGTAAGCATATGAATAGCTTTGATATTATAACAAAGGATTGTGTATGAATAAAATAAACCCTAACTAATTAACGCGAAAGTGAGTTTATTTGTTTGTTACGCTTTCACGCCTTAAATACTCGACTGATCATCATGCAATGTTGCATACATGATGTCAGGGAAACTAAAAAGGACATAGTCCCTTATATCCTAAAAAAAGTGCTGTTACTAACCTAACCTAGCCTACATTTACGCGAGCGAAACCACGGGCATAATCTAGTATTTTATAAAATTAACTCTTAACTTATGAAAAATTTCTGGGAATTAATTCCCAGAAATTTATTCTGTATACAGGGTGTGTCGTAAATAGTGGTCCAGAGTAAAGGAGTCGATACACTGTATTCTTATGTATCGCATACCGAAATATTAAGCATTTTCAGTTAAGGGTCTCCTAACAAAAAATAAAAGTTCTTTTTTAAAATTTCTGCACCTTGCTTCACGAATTTGGCTGTCATTTCAACAAATATCAATATTTTTTAATTCTGTTTTTTTATTATTACTCTTGAATATGTGTACTATCATATCCAAACCCTTTTTTATGTTTTAAAATCAAAGGTACTTAAAGAAATTAATCTGTTTCCAATTTCAATACTCATCTTCAGCAAATCATATGACTTTAGGGGCATAAAAAAAATGGTTAAAATTTCGGTATGTGATACATAAGAATACAGTGTATCGACTCCTTTACTCTGGACCACTATTTACGACACACCCTGTATAATCCTTATTAAGGAATTCTTTGTATTTGAAAAATGTGCTACCATTGCTTACCACATTTTTCAAGTACAAAAAATTTATATCGAATATATTCTGAACTGTAAAATTTCAAAAAATATAGTTGCCACTGGCATGACAACTATACCTACATTATGTAACAATTTAATTTTAACACGTAACAGCCAGAAGCGTTGTATAATTTGTCATACAATATTTTATTACCGAGCGAGCTTGGACAATATTGTAGAGGTACTGCAGTGTTTTACTGCTCTGTGACTTAAAACATTTAAACATGAAAACATAATTTACATTTATGCAAACAGCTCATAATATTTCGTTAGTAAAATCAAAACTATTACTTATTCATATAAAATATTAATTAAAACAGCTGTATATACGTCTCATGTGCCATTATAATTATGGCATTATAATATTTGCTTTTGGTCTTGTGATTTCAATCCCAACCATGTCACTACGTATTTGAACCTAATCCGAACGTAAGCATTTAGTTGATTTAAAGAACATAGCAAACAACATTTATAAATTACTTATTATTGACATTATAATAAATGATATATTAGAATCCATACGTAGCATCAGCCATCCTACACCTGCTGCAGCTTGTGCCGCTGTAGGTGTTGCTTCCCACCTTAGATTAAGAATTTCGAAAATTCTCGAAGGGTATCTTTACGTTGGACCTATGACTTTATGTAAGCCTCCCAAAGGGCCAGGTATTTTCCTAATATAATAATTATGTTAGAAAATACCTGTGATAAGAGAAAGAAATATAACGGCTGTCAAAAATGAAGTTTCCAATTTAATAAACAAAATTTTAACAAAAAAGAAAACCGACTTCAATAAAGAATATTCTAAAACTTAAAATGCACTAAAAAGTTAATAAATAATTGCATATTCGTGTGAATAATTAAATTATTGTTATTTTTGGAGTCGGTGTCGAATTGAGTACCTCCTCCTTTTTTTGAAGTCGGTTAATAATCAGACGAATAATATCAGAATTAACTGTCGACCATTTCACTTGTTTCTTTTCGCAACGCTCTGATTAATGTTCCAGTACCCCTATTACTAGAGCTTACAACCGTCATTAATAAGTATAAAGCTCTTAATATTGCTATAGCTAATAATTAGCAATTACTTAATGCACTAAAAGCTTTTAACATGCTTTATGGAACATTAATAGGGCAAGTGAAACTTAAACGAAGTAACGACTTCAGGCGAGCCTTTCTAAAAGCCTGCTAGGTTCAAATTTGTCTATTACTTAGTTAGATATTTTATGTGAATTGAGTCCAATTTCTAATAAACGAAATATTTTGAAAGACGCATGCATTTAGGTAGTATTCTTACCTTTTTATTGCTCGTTCTTGAAGTTCAATAGTAAGTTAAAGGGCATGTAAAGTCAAGATTTGCTCAACAATTCGGGTATACCTTTCTGAAGAGATAAAAAGCGATTGTAGTTTCCTTGTAAGCATTACAAAAAGTTGCATCCCTGACGAAACCGGAATGCATAATTGATTGAAATATTCGAAACAAAAACAATAGAGCCAATCCTAAACCAAGAGATAATGTTATTTATCGACAAAGAACAATATTGGAGAATTCCTAAAAACGTATGAAGCCCTCCCAATCAATAACGTTAGTAAAACATAAAGGAAACGATGAAAAATATTCAACAAACGTAAACATAGAAGCCTTTCAGAGAAATATATGTACCAATAATAAGCCTTTGTTTGCCCCAGACGAATAAGCATTGAATCACAGTTATTTGGGTTCGTTCACGCCGAGTGATCCATCAAACTAAAGAGGTTATATTAACGGGATGTTAATATTATAACCTCTTTAGTATGTGGTTATGTATAGACGTGTGTGAAAAGGAATATTAGGACCTAGTTGCTATTTTTATATAAATATAGCTAATGACAGTTTTTATTCCAAACCCTTCAGATAAATAGACGCTGTAGTGTCAGGGTGTGGGACAAACATTACTGCTAAAATTACAGTGCCTTCATAAGGTCAATGGTCAAGATGAAAAGTGTACTTACCGCAGTAACATAATACAATGTTCTTTAGCTGCGGCTTTTTGTAGGTAGGAGGTATTTCTTCAGTCGAGCCCCAGTTTGATAGAAATACTAAGTAGCTATCTATATCATTCTATGAACATTAATTAAGTCCCGCGCGGTTTCACCCCACGTTTAAAATTACTGCTCCGCTCCTTTGATTTGGAGCATGACGTTATATGGGCTATTCTACTTTTAGATAAAGTAGTTTTCTAATGACGAAATTATTTATAAAATTGGTCCAGTTGTTTTTTAAGTTTAAAGGATTACAAAAAATAATATAAATCTTTTCTTTTAATATAATAAAATATAATATTAGCATAGACATATATTCAGTTTATTTTTCTACTAGGTTATAATAATAGTATCTCATTAATCCTGACGGGCAACAATTTAACAAATCGAAAAGGTACTAAGGAAATATTGCCTTGACTTTCATTAAAAGGCGAATCGTGATCGTTCAACCCGAAATCTTGGATTGAGGTCATCCACAGTTCACTGCTCGTAACAGATACACTCCCTTATACTAAAGACGGTACCACGTTGGCTTTAGCAATAATTCATATTCTCATAGACATCATAACCACACGTGACGTTCACGTCCATTTACACAAAGCTTTCACAACACCAAATGTTTGCGAGCTTTGGGCAAACCTTTATAGAAACGTCTCATAAGACCTCACAAAAGCACACGCACCTGAATTTTGAAAGCCAATAGATAAAAGTCGTAAATCTTGACACATAGATATATTTTCCTTTTATATTTTTGTCCCTTCGTTTCCCCGGATCTAACAATCGGAGTGACTTTTAAAATCACTTAGACATTACCAACTCTTTCCTTTCAAAGAATAAAATGGGGAAGTAATAAAGGTATACCAGGCCATCCAATATTTCTCGTTTATTGTTATTATCGAAGGTAACTTGTTGATATAACGTGTATGTTAAGATGATAGATAGCATTTTTTAGTATTTAAACTAAAGTAGTACTCTACCATACAATTTGAAACTGCATAAAGTAGCACAATTATTATTATTGTTACTTAGTGATTATTAATTATAATTTGAGTAGTCTTAGATGTAATAAAAATATATAAAATATAATGGACTTAAAATAAGTGGACTTGCCTAATGTAATAATAAAATGTGGTCATATTTTAAGATTGCTGAAAATATATTTTAGAATTTCATCCAAAATTTGTTTTCCTTAACTTCTTATATTTTTTTTTACTAAGGTATATTCGGACAACCTAGACACCCGTAGCCTCCAGAGAAATTATAATTTTTATTATATTATGATTTTCCTTTAGTTACCGGCTGGAACCGTTCTATCCTATATTTTAAAGAATCACGAATACGAATTAGGCTACCAAAGGCGGCAGCTAAATTCGTATTATACAATTATAACATCCCCTAAAGGGGCAGAGCAGTAACTGTTTAACACGATTACAACCGAGAGTATTATTATGGCTTAGTAAGATAATATAGTTAACGTTTCCTGTCTTTGCCATAAAAAATCATATCGAATAACTTCAATACATAATTAACAATTAATTAATTTGTACTGTCCCGCAATATGACAAAAGCAAATCACCATTGTTTCCAACAACTGTATTCAAACAGAACTATACAATATTGAAGTTCTGTATTTGACAAGTACCGCACTGTTGGTCGTGAGATGTATACATTTGATATATTAATATCCGATATAATTAGTTACGAACTGTGTAGAACCTCTCAAAGTCAGAACATTAAAACTATTTGTGTGTAACTGTCTGTCCGTCAGACAAAATTAACCGAGTGTTAACCTGCCCAGGTGACAGTGATTACTGAGTAAATTACTTGAGTAGTTTTCGAAGAGCCAAGGTAAAGCGGAGTAGGAACTTCTCCTTAATCAATTTGTGCTTTGCATCATCAGTTGCCTATACAGGTGAGGTCACACAAGTGATAATTGAAGTAACTTGTTTCTTTGTATTATTAGGTAAAATGTACAACAAAGAAGGAAAGGAGTTTTTCTAATTACTAGTTTTCGTCACTTATACATATGAAACCCATCTCACATTGAGAAGAGACACGTGCCCTGTAGTGGTCAGTCTATATATAGGGCTGATATTATTATAATAAACTATCAATGAAATATTAACCAATTGAGTCGCAGCGGCAGCAGACATAATAGGTTTTCAAATATGTTTGGAATTCCAACAATGACAGATTAACATTAATATTAATAATTTATATTTTTTATACAGCAGGAGTGGTAACAAACGTAGTACTTGGTGGTACCTGATGGTAAGCTATTAATGTAGCTGAAGTATACCTAACCAAATTAAATTAAATTAAAAATTAAATTTAGTATTTTCATTTACTTACGAGCTAGTTCACAGAGGTACTCCTTTTAAGTAACAAAAATATTTGTGTTAGGAGTCCCCGCTCTTCACGCAACAAAAAAAATAAAACTAGACAGGTAATAAAAAAAAGAAATAAAGGTAAACAGAAACTTAATTAATAATAAATAGCATGCGTGTGTGAGTGTATGTGTTTATGTGTATTTGTTTGTGTGTATGTTTGTTTATGCGTGTACGTGTGCAAGTGCGCATGTATGTGTATGAATGCGTGTGTATGTGTGTCACATGTATGAAATGTATTGAACAGTATACAACATATTATAACTTTAAGTGTTGTGTGAATATTTTCATGAACCAATTATATTATTACGATACTACATTCATCAGATCTTCTGTACTACTGTAATTTTGGGTTCTCAACTAAAAAAGTAACGCTTTTTTGCAATCATGATTACTCATGGGGTACATTTTAATGACTTTATAACTTTTTTTATTTATATAAGATGACTGTCGGTCGAATTGTCTTCTTAGAAAGGATGTACTGACCGTTCTGGTGGGCACGATATTGCAGATATTTCTTTTCTTTAGAAGGTTGGGATCAAAATTAAGCTTTGAATGTACTTTTAAGACAGTAAGCAGAATATATAATTGCCTTACGGAAAGGATGCTGTAGTGTGTGTACAGTTCATCGGTAGAGAATCGATACCGGTTAAAGTACATTACTTTTAAGACTGATCTTTGGGCTCTCTTCAACTCAATAAATTTACTTTTAGTTGATCTACCCCATACAGGTATACAATATGTGAGTACAGATTGAACTAATGCTGTATAAATTTTTTCAATAATTCCGTTGATGTGACATTATGCAATGTTTTAAATACCCATATACATTTTCTAACCCTGTTTTTGAGTAGTTCTAAATGTGAGTGCCAAGATAGTCTCTGGTCAATCATGACACCAAGGTATTTGGTATAACTTACTCTAGTGATAAGAGGGCAACTACAATTTGCTGTTTGAAGATTGGTACATCTATGAATCCGGATTCCAAAGTCTAATTAATTGTAATAACCGTGATATTAGTCGCACGTTGCCGACTTTTGAGAAAATGAATTAAATATGGAATGAAGGGAAAAGAATGGGTGTGATTGCTATGTGGGCTGCCGGAACATTTTATTAGTTAATGGGGCTTTCGGTGAAATCAGAACGTGTTAGGTATGATTCTTACATAAGGGAACGCCTTATGTTAATAAGGCTTCAAAAGAAGAACTAACATTGTGAAAGGTTGGTGAAATTGTTGGATTGAACATATGAATGGTAGGTGGGTAGGTGTGGTGTAGGTTTGAATCCCATACGGAACAGCAATTTGTGTGATCCACAAATTGTTGCTCCCAGCCTGGCTATTCTTGGTATGGGTTCTTTAAATGTTTTTATATTCGAGCGTGTTAGATTTTTGGTGTAAGTGAAGTAAATAAGCAATTTGGTTTAAGCATTTTTTTTATTAAATATTAATGACACGAATATGGTTCCCTTAAACTAATTCATAAAAGCAATAATTCAATATCAAATATATCAATATTTATTTATACTATATTTGTTATGTACCAATAACATTATATCAGCTACTATATTATAACACATAATACTTTTTACTATATATTATAATCAAACACAACATAATAACAATTACACCAGCCATAATATAATTAGAACGGTATCGTACCTTATGTGTTACGCTTGATTGCCGAGGAGCAACTGAACTACAGAACATTGGCTCTCTCCTTTTATAACGACTCACAAACAACGGATGATTCACATTTGTGATAACGAGTCAAATCAGTGTTTCATTAAAAGCTATTTAATTGTATACAAAATAGTGTTAGAACGGTATTTACTATTACAAAACATTGTGTTTAATTTTAATATTGATTTAAACATACAACTTAGTTTATTTTACGTTTTATTTAAATTTGTTAGAACGACCGGACGAGTCATAACGGCACTTCCATTAGAAACAATTTAATATTACATAAAATAATTTTATAACTGAAATGACTATCATAACATGATTTATAATTACTTAACTTATTAGCTAATATTATGTAATGTAATGTTAATTTTATATATCTATTCAAATGTCCGTTATGATGAGTCAAATAAGTGATTTATTAGAAATTATTTAATATTACACAGAACGTTTTAATAACTGATATGGATATTACAAAAATCATATTTTATTATTATATTTACCTATACCTCATAATATACATAAGCATGATTTATGTAAATATCTATCAAGCGCGATACAGGAATTATTTTTTTATATTTTGGCAGAAGTCATTTTAATATTTTGTCGGCCTCGATGGCGTAGTGGTTAGTGTAACCGATTGCCACACCTGAGGTCGCGGGTTCGATTCCCGCACAAGTCAAACATTTTGTGTGTATGAACATGGATGTTCATCTTGGTCTGGGTGTTTCTATGTATAATATGTATGTATTTACAAAAAAAAAGAAGTATATATGTATGTTTATCCATTGTCTAGTACCCATAGTACAAGCTCTGCTTAGTTTGGGCTAGATGGTGTTGTGTGTATGTGATAGAATATTATAAAAAAAAAGAATATTATTATAATAAACTACCTAGAAAACTTATAATATCGTCTAATTAGCTTTTTTAATATATAATTATATTCGTATATTTTATACAGTATACAAGCCTTTATCTCCGAAAAAGGTAGCTAGGTAACTAACTACTATTATAATAGCTCTGTTTCAATTATTTGATATTTAAACCGGTATATAGAAAGGTAGCACACATTTAAACAGCGCATTGTATTAAGCAAGATACAAAATATAATTATAATTACTTACCCTATATCTCGAATACTGAGGCAACACCAACTACGGATAGGGAATCTATTTTGTATCGCGGTATTAATATTATATTCCACATTTAACTATATGCAGAAACTCTGTCTGCAGAGTTTGAACGCAACTAGTAACACAACACTTGGGTTATTAATAGTGATAACGTTCAGTTCGTTACATAATACCATTCGTATAACATTGGAGTTTAAACTACGGGTATTCACTTATATTATTACGATCGTATATATATATATATATATATATATATATATATATATATATATATATATATATATATATATATATAATAATAATAATAATATCAGCCAACTGTCACACTGCTAGCAGTGTGTGCCTAGGCACGGGCCTCTCCTTACTATTAGAAGGGTTAGGCCATATTCCACCATGCTGGCACAGTGCGGGTTGGCAGACTTCACTCGTCTTCGAGACCATTATGTAGAAGTCTCAGAAGTGCTGGTTGCCTCACGATGTTTTCCTTCACCTTTAAAGCGAGCGATACTCATGTATTCAATAGTTAATTATCGCTCGCTATCGCGAAGTCATCTTCGAAAAGTTAGAGTTGCGTACTTTGGAATCAAATTCGAGACCTCTGCATGGCAGTCCAACGGTTATCGCAGCTTTATAGGTACATATAATACAACTAGATGTGCCCGCCGTTTCACCCGCATTTATAGTTACTGCGCCGCTCCCGTGGGTCGCAGCGTGATATTATATAGCCTTCCTCGATAAATAGGCTATCCAACACTAAAATAATTTTCCAACCAAACAGACAAACAAACAAACTCTTCAGCTTTATAATATTAGTATAGATTGTACCTGGGCGAAGTCTGTACATGGCGGATATTTAAGACAAAATTATGCGAGGAGTCTTTATAAAAGCTATAGAAGCCAAAACAATGATTTTTAGATCTTTTATCTGTTTGTACGTGAATTACGCAATCTCTACTGCACGAAATTAAATGCGATTTACACAGATGAAGGTCTAACTTAAAATTTGGTGCATCTTTCATCTCGATACGCTGCCTAAAATTCGAGTACTGTGTCGATCAGCGTCTTTTTACACGCAAAGAACGAAAAATATATATACATAAGTACCTACTTCCATTCCACGTGTACGAAGTCTCGGGCAAAAGCTAGTCTATAATAAATGCAAGGTGCATGCGATATTCGGATACTAAAGAACTGATTTTAACTTCCATGTCTACTGTTATGTGATGTGTAGTTAGTTCACACATATCATCACTATAGCTGGCAAAACGTGAATGAAAAACAGATTTGTCTTACACCCACATTTGTCCAGCTGTGGATAAAAGTTAGACGTAATAGCCAAGCCTATTGCTGTGTATCGGGCATAGTTCCATACTCCGTGCTGCTTCTAAAATTATTGCACAGTCATCACCTTAGTAGTAACGGACTGTATGCGCACAATTGTATTTCAAAAACCTACGGCAACCCTAAAGTACCATCAGCTCTATCAGCCCTAAGACCATATACAATTTCATTCTTTCTTTCATTCTTTCATTATTTCTTTCTTTCTTTCGTTCTTTTTTTCTTTCTATATGTCTAGAAACCATATGTTATAGTGTCTATTTCTTGCTATTATTATGTTATTTAAATGTCTTCTATTATTAACATTTATTTATTCTGCTATCTGTAAAAACTTTTATTTGGCCTTCTTTTTTCGTATCAAATCTGTCTATGATACTCATTTAGCTGTAAGTTTTTCTAAAATTGTAAAATATATAAAATAAAAATAATAAAAAATTAGATAGGTAGATAAATTCGGGATGCCTGCACCATGCGTCCCAAGGTAACAGGCGGAGAGTAGACGGGATGTCCAGGTTGAGGATAGATAACTCACTGCCAGTCGAGCCACAGACTCACACGACTGATCAGAGATGGCTAAAAGTGTTTTGGCCACAGTAAGAGAATGGTAAGATATTGAATCAATTATCTTGATAGAAAAATCTAAAAGCACATTGCCTAGGAATTTAACATGAAATAGATTGTATCCTGGGAAAGGACATAAGCTATCGGTCATCCTGGTAAGTGCTTCCGTGGGATTCACACAGGCGAAGCTGCGGTGAGAAACTAGTATATATAACACTCTCTTCTGCGTCATAATCTGTCAACATCATTCAATCTGTAACATTGCCTTTGAATCAGTGCACTTTACATTATTAGCAGTAATAAATGAATTCTGTTTGCTGTAATTCTTGCAGCTGGACTGTAATTATCACACAGAATATTTAATGTTCACTAATTGACTAATTGGTTATACTTTACCTGCTGATTGCACTTGCATTGTTGTGTTTTAAGCTTTCGTTAAATCACAAATTATTTATTATTGTTAAATTGTAGCTGAAAATTTTGTTTGAAGTAATCGATTCGCTTACATAATTATGGCTTTCAATGTAGTATAGGTACATACGTAGAAGTGCATTACAGCCACTTTCAGCAACCATTGGCTTTAGGACCTAGTTGTTATTTATTATTGTTATGTATTTTGTAGCTGAAAATTTTGTTTGAAGTAATCGATTCGCTTACATAATTATGGCTTTCAATGTAGTGTAGGTACATACGGAGAAGTGCATTACAGCCACTTTCAGCAACTATTGATTTTAGGACCTAGTTGTGAGAAGCCTAAGAGTGAGCCTATTGTCTTCACCGGGAACTGACCCAGACTTCGGCTTGCTACTACTTTATTAATAGAAAATCCCATTAACACTTTACCGGAGTCGTTAATCGAAACCGCTAGCGCACGCAAAACAGTCACATCAAACCGTATGGTTTAATATCCATCATCATCATCATCATCATCATCAGGCTATGATAGTCCACTGCTGGACATAGCCCTCCCCCAAAGAGCGCCATAGCGCCCTGTCTTCAGCTTGCCGCATCCAGCATCTGCCTGCAGTCCAGCAAGCACATTATTTTAATATATCAATCGTCTTATATTATATTACAAAAAAGCATTATACTTATATTTTTCAATTGTTTAAAGTGTCTTGGGATATTTATTTTTTAATATACCTTATCCACACACCACCATAAAGCAAATTCATTCGCTAAGTACCTACATCAATCTTAATCCTAGAGAGATGGTAGCTAGACCATCTCTCAAATTGTCACAATCAACTTGTAGTAGGTACAGTATACTAAATCGGTCCATGCATTTCATGTTAACCCTAAATATAACAAGAAAAGTGGCAAATCTATGAATAGTTGGTCAATTATAGCGTATACACTCACAAAAAAACAACCAAGAAACGCAGCTCAATATTTAATAGCTTTACTAGATTTTGGCCTATATTTATTTTTTTCTGGATGAGTAGTAACCTACATATTTCCTTTTCTGTACCCCTGACAACGTGTTTGCGAAATTTTATGACGATCGATTAAGTAGTTTAGACGTGAAGGTGTAACAAACAAACTCACACGGGCATTTATAATATTATTTAGGATTATTACGGTCGAGATATCAGTACTGAGAGTAAAACATTGACTCGTTCTTGCGCAAGCACTAACAATACTTTAACAGATAAGTGGTACGGGTCCATTTATTTGAATTCGCTGTTTCATTTATGTGAAGTTTCCCACAAAAGATGAATCAAGTTTACGAAAAATACTTTTAAGAACATAAACGGTTTGAATAAAACCATATCAAATAAATGTAAGCCCTAATTTTCCAGTAAAAAAAGCTTTATGTGTAGTTATAAATAGCATTTGCGTTCGGGTTACCGTTCAAAGGTTTTCTTTTAAAAACCGTATTGTTACTAAAGCCATTTGCACTAACTAACAAATAATGTTTTAAATACCACACTTATGGCCTGTTTCACAGTCTCTTAGTATCTACTTACAAGATAAATATCGGGCCATCTCTCCTAATTAACATAACAAGAGAAATACAGCATCCGATTAATAATTCAGTGAAACTGGCTATTAGTCTACCAGTTGTTTATTAAAAACATTCAGCGCACGTGAAAAATCGTATGATAAATCGGTGTTCATAGATACGGAGGCGTCAAAGGGGATATATTCCACTGTTACCGAATACTCTGTAACCCAGCCGGCGCGAGCTGAAGCGCCCAATAAGACGTCCTTAATAAATCATCTTGACAGGTATTACTTCGCACCTCCAACGTTTCGTAATTACGTCAGACACACTTCAATATTCAAAATAAACAGATCGCTTAATGAACATTATTTTGTATGTGGCAATAGATAACGAGACATTTGGTATTGTGTACGTTTATTAATAGCTGAATAGTTAAGAGTTTTGAGTTGATTGCATTCCTGTTTAAATTTCAATAGTATGATTATTAACATTTTATCGTTCAGCGTTAATGTTGTTATGAGCGCAATAAATAAATATACCAATAGCGTATTAAAATTAACGGATATTTGACAATGGAACAATAGAAAGATAATAGATACGAGTAGATAGTAGTATAAAAGAAGAAAGAAAGAAAGGAGAAAATGTTTCGTAAACCTCAAAGTTTATTCAAATAATTGATACAACTGTCATGTGCGTATTGCTGAGTAAAATATGATACAATTGACATAATAGGACTGTCAGAGAACTCTACTTCTATTAGAATGCTAAAGTTGTGAACGGGTTTCGATGTTTATAACTTAATCTCTCTTAAAATGTTGAACGAATTCGGATTATACTTGGCATGCAGATCCTGGATTAATATAAACGATACTTTCTATCCCGGTTATGCTTTCCCATGGGACTGACGCGGGTGAAACCGATGACCGAAACTAGTAGTGCTCGAAATTGTACTCTCGAATACAGTTGTGAATAACAGCATTTACAATGTCATCTAGCCGCAAACAGCAGTACCCGATAGAAAATTATATATAATATAATTATTGAAATGATATTTTGCTATAGGGATTTGCCTACTAATGATGTATTCTTTCCAATTGAGTTATAATATCAGCCCTTTATTAAGCTGTCCCACTGCGGGGCACGGGCCTCTTCTCAGTGTGAGAAGCGTTAGGCCATAGTCCACCACACTGGCCCAGTGCGGGTTGGCAGACTTCACATATTATTGAGTAGTAGAGCCTCGCTGATTTCAGCATGAATGGGCCGCCTCGACCGGGGAAGGACTACCCTCTCACAGAATATCGACGTGGAATAGCAGTAGTCCTACTGTTGTGTTTCGTTCGGTGAGTGAGAGTACCGGTGGCCCAATCACCCCCTTTCCCCCATCCCGCTCCTTTTCCTTCCCACGTCCTTTCCTAAAGGGTCGGCAACGCGCAAGTGATGCCTCTGGTGTTGCAGGCGTCCATAGGCTACGGTGACCACTTACCATCAGGTGGGCCGTATGCTTGTTTGCCACCTTAGTGGTATAAAAAAAGGAACATTATTGAGAAATCTTAGATATACAGTTTTCCTCATGATGTTTTCCTTCACCGTTAAAGCAAGCGATAATTAACTAATTAATACGCATATAACTTCGAAAAGTCAGATATGCGCGTCTTGGGATCGAACTCGACCTCTGCGTGGTAGTCCAACGGTCTCGGCTATCGCTGCTCCAATTGAGTTATTTCTACACTATTTCTTGTCTCTTTGTTAGTTTTGAAATGACAATTCAGAGGGACAAAATTATGGTATAAAATTCAAATATTTCTCTTTGCTTATAGCTGATATCAAGACTTAATACCTATCAAGATACATAAAGTCAAAACACAAACAAATTCGAGTGTTTCGAATAATAGTAATCTAACAATTAAGTGCCATGATTGTATTGTATTCATATATTCATGTATAGTCGTATATCAATCATGTTATTAGAACACCTAAAATATATAATCAGTGATCACACGTAAAACAAAATCTGAATACAATTTTCGAATAATTTTTCCAATGACAATATGGCTTCGCTAATCTGAAACTACGTTTTACTTCGGTTTACAATATTAAACAGGCTTATTTTTATTTATTTTTTTAATTTTACTCGTCAAAATGACCACACTCCACCTGATGGTAAGCAGTCGTGTGGTCTAAGAGCAGTGGCCTCCACATCGCCCCCACAGTAGCCGAGGCGATGTTGAGGTCTCTACTTTGACGGCCTGAGAAAATGCTTTTTCACGCCCCGCTTAAAGAACCCAGGATTGAAGGAAGAAGGAAACACGTGCCTTGGCAGAGAATTCCATACCTTGGTCGTTCGGCAGAGATATGAGGACCCAAACTTTTTGGTACGCACTCTAATCGACTCTACCGTGTAAGGATGGCATCTGAGCCCAGCACGCGTTGTTCTGGATAGGAAAGGGGAGGGCGGGATAAGGTGAAATAACTCTTCAGAGCACTCCCCGTGGTATATTCTGTAGAAACATGCCAATGAGGCAATGTCTCTACGTAGTTGCAGAGGTTCCAGTGAACTCGTGACCTCTGGATCTCCGATGATACGGACAGCCCGCCGCTGTAACCGGTCGAGAGCGTCCAGCAAGTACTGCGCGGAGCCATCCCAAAGATGAGAACAGTACTCCACGCAAGGGCGCACTTGTGCCTTATAAAATAGGCAACTCGCGTTGGTAAATATTTAAATGGAAAATGCCTGTTTATTCCACGAAGTTTCGTCTGATTTTATATAACTGACATGTCTAATATTGTATAATATAGATTACGATGTATAATATATTGTCTTTATTTCCTCAAATGATGATAAATATAGCATTATAATTAACTGCATAATTATTTTATATATTTATGGCATGGTTAAGGGGTTAAAGTAGCTAGTTTGACGAATATACATTAACGTGTCATATAAATTTAAAATAAATTTAAATTTAAATATAAATCCGTAGTCTCTGCCTATCCCTCTGGGAAACAGGCGTGCATCTATGTATGTATGTGTCATATAACGCAATAAGAACGATAAGCTTTTCTGTAAATGCCGAGCTAGGGAGAGCGCTCGAATATCAATTTTGATGCCCCCACTGCACACTCATATGGAGGGTGCTTCAATGTTTAAGGTGCCTTCATTATGAGCTTCTAAAAAATGTGCTAGCAATGATCTTGGATAATAAAACGTCAGAAATGTTATTATGAATATAACATGGCCTGTTTGTGGCTTTTTCATGACTTATCATTGTGTTGATTTTGATGAAAATTGTTATGGAGTTAGTAGGTACCTATTAATCTTGGGAAAGAACATGAGTTAATTTAAAAACGCCAATAAAGAGTAAACGCGAATTTTATACACCCAAATCAGACGTCTAGCCTAGTATGCTAGAACGCAAATCTAGGCAAAAACAAAGCCTTATAGAACCTGAGATTTCGGCTGAGGAGAGGGTAAACATGCGTTATGCATGTTGGCAATGCGCCAGCATTGCAATCGTATGAAGTATTTGAGACAAAGACCCAATATATTGGTATATAGAATCATAGAATTAAGGTCTTACGTAACATATATTTCCTAAATTCTAAGTCCTAAATTAAATTCCTAGGTTCTAAATCAAATTCCTAAGTCCTAAATTAAATTATTTAATCTTATGTATTATTTCTAAACTTTTGTCGGAGTAAAAGTAACATTATCATGCACTACGTTACCTTAAGTATGCCTAAGCGCCAATATCTTGTAGCTTCTAGGCTTCAATCAATATTTCCAATTCGTTTTCAATACTCTTTAAAATTTCATTTAAATTTTCAGCGACCTTCACAGACTACAAAATACCCTCAAAACCGAAAGAAAACAAAACACAACTAAGTAGATACAGAATATCATCGGATTTTCCCAATTTCGTTAAAAGAACCACAGTCATTTGTTTGCTTTGCTCCCGAAACGAGCTAAAACAAATTTCAGTGCGTTGTCGGCCGCTTAACATTCTTCATGGGGCCTAATTTACAACAGCTGAATACAAAACGAATTCGTTTTATTTTATTTTTATAAGGACGTGTATGTGAATGTTATTACTGAGAAGGAAATCATGCGTGCCTAAATGTGCCATTCCCTTTTTTCCTTTTGAGATTTCCTTTTGAAATCCCAAATGTTATAAATACTCACTACGCGAACGACGCGATGATAAAGGATTAACACACGTTCAAGAATCGAAGCTCTTTTTTATTTTGATTGCTTTTTACTGGATGCACTCTGTAGAAAAGGTCATTATAATCACGGATTATGTAAGTATTTTCATGTGTAGAAAAGGTCATTATAATCACGGATTATGTAAGTATTTTCATGTGTAGAAAAGGTCATTATAATAACGGATTATGTAAGTATTTTCATGTGTAGAAAAGGTCATTATAATCACGGATTATGTAAGTATATCAAAGTATTTTTGAAGAATAATGTGGCAGGAATATTAATAAACTATTAATAAACCCAGAAAAAATAACGAACTTATTAATACTTGACCTGAACAACTATAACGAATATAATTATGTAATATACGTTATAATTTAACTACATACCTAGGTACATCATCGGTAATTTTAACAAGTAAGGTAATTTGTAACTACACACAGGTTGGATTTAAATTCATGCCTACTTCACTTGCTCCAGAACAGTAGATGCTTTTTTCTGGATGAAACGTACCCTATGTCGTTTTCTGTAAGTTTCATGTTTGTCGGTCGAGTAATTAAGGTGTGGTAGCGTTACAAGAAAAGAAGCTCACAATCATATTTATAAATAAGTTTTTACGTCATGATATAAAAAAACCATTTTCCAAAAAATAAGTCTTGTACTTAACACTGTAAACAATAGAATCTAGTTCCTATATCTGACGCATTTACTTAATACGCAATATCCTAATTGTATTCCATAATGTTTCGCAAAGATGGACTATGAATAAATTAAATTATTATTATTAAATTAGGAAAGGAAAAAATTACTATAGCAGTTTAGAATAATAATATATCAGCACTAGATATTGCCTGCGGCTTCGGTCGCGATAATATAGATTTTGTCAAAAAAATTCTATCTCTTGGATCGGAACAGTACTTTTTTCTTGATAATAGGTATCTCTATGGCCTTTCCTGCAGCACTGACAAAGTGTATGCAAAATTTGATGATGATCGATCGAGTAGTTAAGACGTGAAAGCATAACAAACAGAAGTAAAAATATTTACATATTTAAAAAGCACTTTTTATGTACATTAACATGAAGGTTGAACATTAACTTGATTAATATAAGATTCTGATTTTCCACGAATTTTCAACTAAGTTCTCATTAAAATAAGCAAGTTCCTAACTCTTGTTTAACATGATAAGTTTCTCATGTTAAGCACTACGTCAGGTTTGCATCACATTATACGTAGTAACTTTGACGTGCAAGTCTTAATGTATATGTACATTCAGCGTATTAAAGGTGTATTAACATATGAAGCACGAATTAATAAGACCATGCCAGTGAAATGCTTATAAGTACAATATATATTAACCTGTCAATATTGTTGGCATGCCAGATATATGAAAACTTATTGTGCCTGGCCACACCGGTGTGCCGCTGCCACTCAAAAGGTTAAATTTCAAATCTTCTTAAACAATCAAAGTGGAAAAAAAAATCATAGCACTACGCTTGATGTTAAGCGTTTATCTATATTCATACATACATACATAGATTCGCGCCTGTTTCCCAGAGGGGTAGGCAGAAACTATGGATTTCCATTCGCTACGATCCTGACACCCTTCCCTGGCTTCATTCACTTTCATCACATGTCTCATACACGCCCGTCGCGTCGGTTCAAGGAGCTCTTAACTATATTCGAAACATATTTATTCTTACTTTCTTTAAAAGACAACTCCCGCACTACGAGTAGATCCTGTGTTGCGGGGCTTTAACAAACATTCAAACAACTGAGACAGAACACCCAGACTCGGCAAAATTATTACTTTTACTTTTTTTGTAAGGAGTGGTTATCGAAACTAAAACACTTCGTGCAGTAGTAATAGCGGAGCAACCGCTTAAACCATAACGATTTATCTGATTGCTTCTTTCTGATAAGTTAATACTTAAATAATACCTATACAATATATATATATATATTTATTTATTTAGTTTTACAGAAGGCTTACGGACTAATTAAAACTATGAAATATAACAATTATAATATTTTCAGTTTGCCAATTAAAAGCCCTCACATGTATATATGAAAAAAAAAAAGAATGACGATTCTTGTACTCGTTTTAAATATAACAAAAAAAAAGTATTTTCATTCAGTCAATCCTGTGCTGACTCGGTATTAGTGCTCACATTAATAAAGTATGAATTGGCCAATTGCCGCCTCATAGTGGCAACACTAGTGCAAAACAGATATTACACCACCGGCCGTGGTCACAAGCTGACACGGCCGGTGTAACCTGGTCGAAACGTCAAGCCTAAAAAAAGGTAAACATTATACATGATCGCGTTAATACCCGTTACATATTATGTAAATATCACGCAACGCGAAAGTTTAAAAGTTACTATACAAAATATGTCTGTATGTTAGTCTGTAACGTATTTTGCCCCTACTATTAAGGAGATTGCGATGAGATATTGGTGATATGTTTTGCATACCCCGTACCACACAAAAACAAACCCACAAATTGAAAGGGGCATTGCAATGCATAGCGAGTGTTAGCTAGGACATACTTTATAACAAGAACAGGGCAATTTCCACATGTTATCTTCTGAAACATTCACTAGATAAACAACATAATTTCCTTGGCGACAAATAAATATGAGCAAATTACTCCAATTAACGTTAAGTACGACTTTTATTTTTATGCCTGGAATTATCTTCTTTCAGTAACATGTTCAACTAACAAGATACAGCTACGACATTTTTGTTAGTTTAATTATTTGTGTTTCTAGATTACAAAATTAATCTGTCCGACTACTAAACATTGTTTATTTAAGCACATAATAATATATAAATCAAATCTAAAGCCTCGATGGCGTAGTGGTTAGTGTAACCGACTGCCACGCCTGGGGTCGCGGGTTCGATTCCCGCACAAGTCAAACATTTGTGTGCATGGACATGGATGTTTGTCTTGGTCTGGGTGTTTCTATATAATATGTATATATTTACAAAAAAAAGAAGTATATATTATTTATGTTTATCCATTGTCTAATACCCATAGTATGGTGTTGTATGTTGGTCTCCCCACTGAGCTATCGCTGCTCTTGTTTAAAGAGCAACCATAGCTCAGTGGGGAGACCAACAGACTGCAATGCAGAGGGTCTCGGGTTCGAACCCACGTCGCGCTCCTCTGACTTTCGGAAGTTATATGACTTTTTCGAAATTATCTGCGTATTGATTGACAATTATCGCCTGCTCCGTGCCTCGTAGAGCACGTTAAGCCGTCGGTCCCGACTGCCATGAACATCTATGGCAATCGTTATTGGGAGAGTGTCGACACAAAAGATCCCACTGGGTCGAAGTGTCGCCGGTCTGCACTGACTGGCCCCCACATAAGATAAGATAAGATAAGATGGTGTTGTATGTATGTGATTGAACTTGTCCTTTTAATTTAGAGTTTAGTAAGTTTTAAGCATGTTCTTAATAGGACATCAGGATTTCACAGTAGCATACACAAATATAAAATACTAGCTGACCCGCGCAACTTCGTCTGTTTCACATACGATAATTTTCCTCGTCTTTGCTACATCTTTCATTGATGCTCTGGTCCTATTGGTCGTATCGTGATGTTATATAGCCTATAGCCTTTCTCGATAAATGGGCTACGCAACACCAAAATAATTTTTCAATTCGAACCAGTAGTTATTGAGATTAGCGCGTTCAACTAAGCAAACAAACAAAATCTTAAGCTTTACAATAATAATAATAATAATAATATTCTACCACATACACACAACATCGTCTAGCCCAAACTAAGCAGAGCTTGTAATATGGGTACTAGACTAAGGATAAACATACATACATATATACCCTTTTTTTTGTAAATACATACATATTATACATAGAAACACCCAGACCAAGACAAACATCCATGTTCATGCACACAAATGTTTGACTTGTGCGGGAATCGAACCCGCGACCTCAGGCGTGGCAGTCGGTTACACTAACCACTACGCCATCGAGGCCGTCAAATATTAGTATAGATATTAGTATAGATGTAATATATGTATGTGTATATGCTTTACTTCAGCTATATGCACTTTATTATCTTATTATTACTGGTACGCTCGCTATGCAATAGCCAAAAATTACCTAGCAGAAAATGTGTTAGGCAGTAAGTCTGTTCTTTGCAAACTGCATGCAAGAAAATCTATACTTATATTATAAAGAGGGCAGATTAGATTTTGTTTGTTTGTAAGTATTTAAATCAAAAACTCCTCAACCGATTTTAAAAATTCTTTTATCATTATAAAGCTATATTATCACCAAGTAACACAGGCTATATTTTATTTTAAAAAATACTGTTGCTAACATAACCTAACCTACATTTACGCGAGCGAAGTCGTTGTCAAAAGCTAGTTTATGAATTTTTATTCATAAACTAGCTATATAAGACTGGTATTCAAATAACCAAACAGAACACAGTTTGTACAACAGATTTCATTCACGCTAGATAATAGTCCGTGTTTCTGTATGGTTCAACATCAATGTGAACTTGCTAATGGACGCCACACGGCATTAAGATCAAGTTGTGGACTTTATGCCACGTCTGCGTACAACTTTGACCACTACTGGTGTCCTTAATGTTTTCCTGCCAACATTAAACTTTTGTTGACAACTACGCACTTGCCTACTTACCGTGATTAAGCGTTGCTTTGACCACCACGTTATTTCTTTAATTTCCTTTATATCCTGTCAATTGTTTAATGCCAAACATAATCAAAACATATTGTGTCTAGCCGCCGGTGTGCTGCTGAAACTCAATAGGTTAAATGTCTTATTTTTTTTACATGCATATTACATGTCACAAGTCACGCCCGTCCCACCAACATTGAATTTTACCACGCCGCCCTTCTGTTTTATTTAGATCGCATACAAGAGCAAGCCTATATTCTTATACAAGTTACTGTTATAGAGATCGTGCTGCCAATGAGTACAATGACTAACCGATAGTTCAGTGGTTTTATGAGACACCTCACAATCGATCCGGACAATGAACAAAATTGTGTCCGTTTTTAAAGTCAATCGCGATTCTGAAATTCATTTTAATAAAAAATATAATTCATAAATAAACTATAATGCTATTGATTATATATATCGATATCGATCGTTTGAATTTCTTTGATTATGTACAAAGATATCGTCATCATCATCATCATTATCATCAGACTATAATAGTCCACTGCTGAACATAGCCCTCCCCCAAAGAGCGCCATAGCGCCCTGTCTTCAGCTTGCCGCATCCAGCATCTGCCTGCAGTCTTTCGCAGACCGTCATCCCACCTGGTCGGAGGGCGTCCTACACTACGTTTGCCGAGTCGCGGTCTCCACTCAAGAACACGCTTACCCCAGCGGTTGTCGGTTCTTCAAAGATATCAACCATTCTTGTATTGCGTGGTATTTTACACACATTTAAACAACGGACACAAAGAACACCTAGACTTAAAGCGGCCATTTATGAATCACATTTTTTGTCTCCCGTGTGGAATTGCAGCGGATCCACCACATATACCAATTTGACGTTGATGTCACTGAAATGAAGATCAGGAAGCAACATTTGCACATGACATGATTACGTTTGCGCCATTCAAGTGACGAAGAGCCATTTCGTTTAAGTAATTAAACTTAATTAAAACTTTGTGGCGCCTTGTCATCGCAGTGACATTCCTTGCGCGTATCTATATTGTTGTTTTGTTTTTTTTACAATATGTTCCATTATACTTGTACAAAGTGCAAATCTGGCCCACGCAAACTTACACTGCTTATCTGCAACCTACTTGCTCATCTATATATGCAAGCTACTTGCACGTGAGGCTCGCGTCGTTTGTGTCGCAACTTATGCATACGTATCCACATCTATACAAATAAATAAAATTGAAGTGTCTGTTTGTAATGTCAAAATAACAGCATTTTATCTAATGCATATGACAGTACATACGAAAACATATATTTTTAAAATTTTTGTCTGTCTGTCTGTCTGTTTGTTCCGGCTAATCTCCGAAACGGCTGAACCGATTTTGACGGGACTTTCACTGGCAGATAGCTGATGTTATAAGGAGTAACATAGGCTACTTTGATTTTAGAAAAAAAATATGGTTCCGTGGAGACAAACACTTTTTAGTTAAAATCTACGCGGACGAAGTCGCAAGTAACAGCTAGTTCTATATAAGCCAAAATGAAAACCAATTACTAAATTTGTATCCAGCAATATAATAAAAGAATAGTAAAAAGATTTTATTCAATATTTTAATATAACAGCTTAAAAACTTACTACAGGTCGGAATATACTAAAATAAATTGTTTTTTTTTTTAACTAGCGACCCGCCCTAGCTTCGCACGGGTAGTAGAAAACCTTAACAAATTATACACCAAAACCTTCCTCTTGAATCACTATGTCTATCGGTGAAAACCGCATGCAAATCCGATCAGTAGTTTTTGAGTTTATCGCGAACAGACAGACAGACAGACAGACGCGACAAGGGACTTTGTTTTATTATATGTAGTAAATTATTATATTAATTGTATTTAAACTGTACGAGATTCTACCAATAATTAACTAGTTGTCACTTGTTTTTGATACCCAACTATTGTGTTCAGGACTTCCAAATCACCACAAATGGACAACAAAGTTCAAATAATAGTGAAATATTAACTTATAAAATGAATATTTCGGGCTTGAATACGTAGATTGAAATAGCGGCAAAACTTTGTCACACTTCACTGCATAATGTGTACAAATTTAATATTTAGGGTTGATGAATTGAGGTAGAATTAATTCAATGTTCGCATTCAGCAGCGTTCTAATATTTTGAGTATAAAGATAAAAGGCATTAATACTAACGAGATGGTTAGATATTTACTACAAAATATATGTTACCTTTTTGTCGCTGGCCGGTTGTTTCTTGTATAAGAATTTCAATGTAATGTGGATTTATGATTGTGCTTTTATTATTTGTTAGAATATCTGCCAATATTCCAAATATTTGGTAATACCAATCCCTGATGGTCGCCATTATTGCAAGCCTTGATAGTTTCGATTTACGATTAAAAACAACTGAAAAGAAAAATGTATCAAGCGCTATCATACTTTTGCGTCAATTCAGCAAGGAGAACAATTAAAATCTGCTTAAACGCGCGTTTAAGTACAATAAACATTGTTTGTTTAATAAACAGACATGAAAATTAATGGAAGCGGCACAAAGCAATGGCTTTTCTTAGACTCTAATTATTTTCATGTTTCTTATTTAAAAAAAAAAACTCCAAAGTTATTGTTGGTCGTTACTCATCTTAGTAATAAGTGTCAAAATGATTTATTTCTTGCTTACTTATGGGCGGGAAACGCTTTCCATTTTATTATTTTCAACTGCAATATTACTAGGTACTTTGATTTTTTGGTTGCTAACATTCTTTATATTTATCTACTATATTCTACTTTACATAATTTTGTACTATTGATTAATAATAGAACAGAATATATATTATTAGTAGTAGATAGGCAATCTACTATTTTTTGTTTAAAATACTAGTTATTCTATCTACTTAAGTATTAAAATCATTAAAGGTAAAGAATCTTTGACAGGTAGTACTGGACTATCTAAGTTCTAAGTAAATATAGCCGCGATGCTATAATCAATATCGAGGTATAAATCAAAGAAAAGAAGTTTCATTTAATCGAACATTGTATTTGAAAGCAAACGTTTTCTATTTGATTGAATGAAAAGAAAACGATAAATCCTTTACATAAGCGCAGACGTTTTGTAATAAAACCGAACGGCTAGTGTTTTTAAACGCTTGGATTTCATGATTACATTTTATGAATAGATATTCGGCACACTTTTCCTTGCCCCGTAGATACGGGGCAAGGAAAAATGTGCCGTTTTTACACATCTTTTATTGTATATGTTAAATGGTTTGTATTAAAATGCGATTTGCGACACATGAAAAATAAACACTACACTTTGTTTTCAAATAATTTTTGTGCATATTATAAACTTTATAGAATACCTACGTACAACTGAGGTCAAACTTCAGGTTCGTGACACGTGCAGACCATACTAGCGGTTACATCAAACAAAAAGACTGCGTTGTAATTTCTTTCGTTGAGCTGATTATCTCTGTCCTCGAAGTAAGGACCACCGTGTATGGGAAAAGTAAACTATAAAGAAGCGTTAGGCTCTTGGGCAGTGCTGTAATATCGCGCAAGTATTTAACTATGTGTACATAAGTTTATTGTATTGTAGACGAGGTTAAAAAGGAGGTAATCCAACAAAAACAAAACAACTGACAAAACTCAATACCTAAAGAAGCAATAGCTCCATATCTGCCAAAGCTTACAGATGGTCGTTAGAGTAAAATAATCCTTATGTTAATCTCCTCCGGCCCTTCTACATACCTATAAAATCGTCTGACGTTGAAGAACTGAAGAAGGGGGCTGGGATAGATTGGATGCAGTAAGATGAAGACATTGTAGGCTGGTGTAGTAGCGCAAATTAAAAGTGAGCTTTGTTCAAAGCGGGGTACAATATAGCCTTTTATACATTTATTGATATTTACATTATCATTTGCGAATCAGATTTTTGATTTGACTGACTAGATGGATTTTGTAGCAGACAAGTTGATTCCTTGCCCCTGCCGATGCCAAGATGAGTGTTGAGGGTCCGAATCCCAGATGAGAGTATGTGTATTCGTAAAATAATTGTTCGAAGTCTAGGTATGCTGTGCGTCCGTTAATTGTATGATTGTGAATTCTCTCGTCAAAACAAATCATACTTTATTCGCGAGATGTCATTTAAAATATAAAAGATGACAGATATATATTCACGATTTATTTTCGTTCAACGCACGTCATTACGCCTAAAAGGTATAAGGAGTACAAATGAATGTGCCCAATTTGCAACCTCAATACCAAAGGCGTGTTTTGTCCTTTTAATAGCTCAATTTATTTTTGATTCTTTCTATTCGGATCACATTGAGAGACGAGAGATTTTATTAAAGGAAGTAAACATATTCATTTATTAGATGCTTTTATTACTCAAAAGCAATTTTAATGTATGAAACGGTTTGTATGTATCAAAGAAGAATCAATACATCTGATCATAGAATTAGTATGCAACGAAAATATATTTTATATTTTGTGAATCTGTTTGATGATTTAAAAGTCACTGACCGCTTTGTCTACATAATCGCAGACTTCTTCAAACATGTTTCACTTATAAGCTTAAAAATGAATAAAATATGTTCTTAATTTAAATAGAAAAGAAAACAACGCGATATGCTAAATTGAAATTTTCAAGGCAGTCGTATTAAATTATCCAACATTACATGCGGGTAGTTAATGAAAATTGAAATATTACTGTACACTAGTAGTGTCAAAAAGTGTCACTAGCGTAGGTACCTATACAGCAAATGGACGCCCGACGAGCGCAAAGTTCGTCGTACCCATTTTCCATATTCCACTTTCCTTTCAATTCTTTTTAATTTTACCTCAGAAATTGACGATAGAAGAAAATTATTCCTTGAAACACTCTTCTAGAACTATATTTTTGAAATGAGATTGTTTTGATAATGAATTCAATAATAAATTAGTATCACAAAAAATGTTTGACAATTTTCTTTTACGTTCAAGGAGCTTGGTTTTCTGTAAAAATATTACGAACACACTTTTATTACTTCTATGGCCGCAAATAATCTGTTACTACTTATTTGATATATTTTATAAAACGCATATGGAATATATAATATTCCATATGCATATGGAAGTCGGAAGGGGAGGCCTTTGCCCAGCAGTGGGACGCCAATTAGGCTTATAATAATAATAATATAAAACGCATTGATTATTCAAGCTTAAGTATAAACTGAAAATTTAACCGTTAAGCAGAATAACTTATAAGTTGTGATTCAAATAAAAAATCATAAAATCTCTATTCATTTAGACGGACATTGCAGTTACATAAATTATTTATTCTTTTTGTCGCGATATGGAAATTGGTCGATAAAGATTAATATTTTAATATAAGTAAGAACTTATTTTAATATAGCGCTAGTTTGATAGCAATAACGTAAAAGGTATCATCTATTAATTTGTTAGTATAGGTACACTTGCAAAATATTTATTCCACATATTTTTTACTTCTCGGAATCATTGCCTTCGTATACCTAACTGTGAAATTGGTGCATAGTCACAACGTTGCCTGAGAGCCTTAAGAGCTTATCCGTTGAGTAGCCAGCTATAAAGACCATCTGCTACCAGCATTTATCAAACAAAAACCACTCTTTTTATTGTAAATTTAAGTCCTAATTGCAGAAGGCGACTACGTAATGCAATTTCACTTCCTTTAATCTAGGACTTGGTTCTATAAGAAATGTAATAACGTTGGAATCGCGCTTATTTCTTCATGAATGAGAATGAAAGATGACTGCCGTAAATAATAAGTTTTGAATAAATATGAATGATTTAATGTAGACTTAGTTGAGGGTTACTAGCGCAATGGTGAAAGGCTGTTTTCACGCCTAATAGCAAATTCAAACCCTTAGTTAATAATGATGTAATTCTTTATACTTGGATTATAATTATCGCGCTGTTGTTATTTTAGACTTTTAAACGACTTGCTTAAATATTATTTACTTCACTTTAGTTTAATATATCTAGCATTATTACTAATACCCACTAACCATTTCAACCCACTTCTTTTAACCCACTTCTAATACAAGCATTGAGCCTAGCTGGAGGTCTCTCTAGCCAAGCTAAATGAATTTTAAATGAAGTGAATATTAGGAATGGGTTCAAAGTAAAGACAAAAGACATTTTACACCAACATTTCACCAGCTATGAATTTCATCCCACATTATACGGGGCAGCTTATTACCATTTACCAGGCACAGGTCCACAACCTATGCTGTAACTAAAAGTAACCTACATTAGGGAATTGCCATTAAAGCATTCCTTTCCAAAATACGTGTCCAAAAATGGACTTACCATGTACTAATTAGACGATACACAAAATAAATTCCATCAAAATTCTAGGTATACTACAACATGACATCACTTAATGGACAATAATTGTAGAGTTCATAGGTTACCTAATACGAGTAGTTAAGGTCATTGTTCGGACGCACCCACAGCGAACATGTGCCAACACGCCCAGCAACTCAACCAATTACTTAACATGTACCTTTGAGACAAGTATATTCGTTTTTATATCACCATTTATAAAACTAACAGTAAAAAAATGAATAGACTCAGCCCTTTATAATTATCCCGATGGCCTAGGCAGAGAAGTATTCCACGCACATTTCTATAGTTTGGCTGAACGGATGGCGTAGTGATTTAAGTGGTAGCCTCGCCACTGTCGAGTGTTGTGGGTTCTGTTCCCACATGGGACAACAAATTGTTTGATCCACAAATAGTTATTCTGTGTCTGTTGTTTGAACTTTTGTAAAGGCCCCGGGACACAGGAATTACCTATTTCTAGCGCGGCAGTTGTCTTTTATAAATAAACGAACTAGCTACCTAGTCTGACTAGTTTAGGTAACTAATTCTGATTAGATTCGACTGAACACGAGTTTTTCATGGACTGACTGTGATCATATTTTTATAGCCCATAGAAACAGCGATATTCTAGAGTTAAACAAGATCGGATTATTTTAGGATACTGAGTTACTGACTCAACATATTGACTGTAATGCTTTTACCTGTTTTCTCACACGATCATTTTGTATCACGTCATTGTGTACATAAATCACGTGTTTACTCAGGACATTTTGCTATACCAACTAAATAAATACACATCCTCTTGCCCTTATATACCTATCTGTTGTTGCAATTTCCTTTCCTAAGTTTATGGGCCTCCAATAAAATGCAATTCGCCACTCATCATAAATTAATAACATATTTTCTTTGTTTCCAGTGAGATCGGAGGGCGATGACGAGCCGACCCTCCGTATCATGTCCAGATCAACTGTATATGACGTCGGTGAAACTAGAGCCATTTTTTGTAAAGGAACCAATTTAGTAGAGGTATGTATAACTTCCAAACTATGCTAGGTATGTTTATAAAACCGAAAACGGGTATTGACGCAATCATCCTCAGTATTTACATACTTTTTTAAGGTTTGACGTGGTGTGCTTGTGACTGTGCTATCTAGCTGAAACGTCAAACCAAGATAAATATGGATGATAATCGCATGATCGCGTTTATACCTGTATATTCCGTTTTTAGTTATAAGAATCATGTAACGCGCAAATATAAAAGTGATTAATAGAACAATATAATAGAACAAATAATTTGGAAAGAATAAAAAAATTACGCTCTAATATATTCATGCCATGCAACCGACTTGTAAATTAACTATATTCAATATTTACGTATCAGTAAGAGTGAATTTATGACTTACAGTCAGTAAACGAGGGATTCTAAGATGCCATTATATTTATATTTTAAAAATGACGTATTATCAGTCCTTTAATTATTATTCGGAATATTTTTTAAAACAATAATTGATGTATATGGGTAGTAATTGCATTTCGCATTTCAAATTCCAGCCCATTAATTGGCTTAGCCCTAAGAACGTAATAATCGGGGAGCGATCCAACAAGAATAGCAGAATTTTTGTGGAAAGGAAGTCTGAAGAAGACGGTATCGTAGCGGGTCTCTTCATCCACCAAATCAAGATTGTTGATGGAGGCAACTGGACCTGCAGTTCTGGACAACTTAGCGAATCGAGGGAATTTATTGTGGGAGGTTTGTCCGATTAATTATTGTTAGCTTATACAATAGTCTTACTGTGAGTTACTACCGTTGTTACTTTATTTTTACAACTTTTGCGCTGGGAGTTGTTCTTGTTCGAAGGTTACTTTACAAATATTCAAACAACGGACACAAAGAACACCCATATTTAAAACAACTATTTGTAGATGACACAAATGTTTGTTCCATGTGGGAACCAAATCCGCAACATTGAAACGAGACGACCCCTTCAAATACTATGCTATCCGTACACACTATGCCATTCGTTCCTAAATGAATGAATGTGAGCTTTTTATATCGTACAGTTTATAAAACTTAACTTAATCGCGACGTATGCCTTTTCTTGGTTGTGAATGGGGTGTTGCAGTCCAATACTGATGATCTATCTATCTATGTTATTTTCTCTAATACTATACTTTTAAGCTCATAAGAATATAACATTTTCAGAAAAGGTAAAAATTGCTGACAAGAACGTGTCCATAGAAGGTGAAGAGGGCAAATCTGTTAAATTGACTTGCGAAGCTAATGGCTATCCAACCCCTATCGTTGTATGGTACAAAGAAAAGCTACAAATCAAAGGTAAGTGTTTCCTTTTACCCAAAATAATGCTCGAAACAATGGTAAACCTACGGCTTCCAGTTTTAAAAATATAAAGGTTTCACTATCTACCTAGGTATCGTTAAATATAGTAAGTGTTCAGGTTTAGACTTAATAAATTTTAACCTCACACAAAAGATTTTTTGTCTCCGTCCAAAAGACAGCCAATGCGGTGATGCGGTGACGTGAGCGATGCTCGATTCAACGTTCGTATTATAAATCTACCTTCAATATGTAACAGAAAAATTAAATATTACTCAGTGTACCAAATTTTTGTTTAAATTATTTTACTTTGTTTAATTGACATACTTATGTCGCCGCCCTCGATGATATGATTCACAGTAAAACTCGAAAAAGTTTGTGTTTGTATCATAAAATTAAAACTGTAAGATGTAAAACATCTTATAGTTTCAATTTATGTTGAGAATTAATTCAAAAAAACATTATTTGTTGTGCGTAACAGTAAGATATGGCTATATTTTAAGATCGTAAAGTAAATCCTATGACAAACGAAAAACTCCGTATATTTGATAAAAAATGAGTTATAAGGTAACGAGTATAGTATATAGGCATAGTATGCCGTAAATTGACAAATCTAATAAAAGCTTTGTCTGGATATTTCGTTTTTTTTTAAATTAGTAATTTAAAAGCAAAGATAAGAAAATTCGGTGAAAATGGACAGAATGATGAATTTTGCTCATCAGAGTCGCACAGAATCTCACTTTTAACACATATATCCAAAACATGTCTATATATTTATAAAATAATATATAATCTTATTATATATTATTTGATATTATATAACATTAACTCTGTCTATTTCAGCTTCAGATCAGCCCAGGAAGTACTCTATCAAACCAGATCATACTCTTGAGATTAAGAAATTAACCCACGGAGATGTAGGTCTGTACACTTGCAAAGTAAGGCAAAAGTTATTGTCTCACTACACCGAAAAGATTGTTCAACTTTCGGTACAACGTAAGTCCTTTTATTTATGATACATTTTCATTATTATTTAACTGCACATCCATTGAAAAGTAATCGAATGATAGACATCAATAGTTAATTTCAAATCTATACATGCCTGGCAATATAATGTAAATTGATTATTACTATTAGATAAACAAAACAAACTATCCGTACCAGAATGGAGGCATTTATTAAAACGTAATGTGGCGTATTTTTAGCTATCGACCGATCTGTAGCAATAAAAGTGGAACTGTATATTACTCGAAATTAATGTTTGTGTGCACTAAACTGCTCTAAAAAGTTATATCATGTAATAATGTTATTCTCCTTATATCTAAGGTATTCCTTATTCAATAGCTTTGAGTAAAACTTCGAAAAACATGACAAGCTCAATAACAAAAAATACACTAAGTATAAAAGAGTTAAGCATTAACGTTTATATGTAAAAACTCTTATTGTATGCATTAAGAGATATAAATGAATAAGCATACTAGCTGTTTCTATGAAGTTCTTTATTTTATGAATTCAAAATAAGAAATCATCTAGATCACAAAGCAGCACTTATAAACGTCAAAATATTTATTTCAGTATCTGTTTTAGATAATATAATATGTTCTATATATAAATCACTTTAAGTCATAAATCCAAATTTAGCTACAAATTAGTAAATTTTAACTAAATTTGGATTTATGTCTTAAAGTGATTACTTTGTTTATGATTGAATACTCATTTATTACAATTAACTATTGTTATTTGTTATCAATGAGTACGAAGTACACTAATTTGATTTTCTCATGAACGTGAAAAAATGTTTGGCCATTGGTATTCCGATCGCGAAAATTGGTTGCCGCAATAAGCAGAATAAACATAATAAGGCCGAGTGTATGGATACGAAGTGCAAATAAACTTTATTAATCAATACAGGAATAATTATAAGCATACCAGAAATATACAGGCCGTACAATTTTTTATCAGACATTATTGATTTCATTTTGTACCTTTTGATTCTGGTTTGACATTTCTGCTTTGAGATCAATGAACTCTATAGACTGATGTGGATTCGCTTTTAGGATTCCACGCTGGAAAATTATCAACAAATTTTCATTTTGATTATAAATGTTTCAGATAAACCAATCCTAATCAACAGCGACAATGAAATCATCGTTTTCAAGACTGAAGAAGTTTACGCTATTTTAAATGATACGTAAGTATAGTATAACTTTTGATACATACCTTATTAAATCAATAAATAAATTACTCAAAACATTTCGTGGATCTTGGGAGTCATTAATTTACGTAAAACATAATAATATGAACAAATAAAAAATTATTCGTGGTCACATTTATATATGATACTTAAGAAATGTATTATGGATCTGATAGATTGTTAGATAGTTTGACCACAACCTACCTAATGCTATTCTAATAACCATCGAAAGGTGACATAGATACCGGCTTATCAAGCAATTTATACATATTACTCTTGCTCTTAATACCCAATCACGAAAATCCTCGTAATCGGGCCGAATTAATAGTATTCAGTTGGATTATCTATGCCCCGAAAGGATTAAATTTTGCAGCATAATACGAAAGCATCTTTCCAGCTTCAATTATACACCATGCGATTGTAATCTAAAGAATTTGTTCAACGATATTTTACGGCATTCCACTGCCAAGTTTTGATTAGTAAAAATAATGAAGAAGAATTACTAATGAGTTATACAGTTTAACCAATAATTAAAAGGACTATCTTACTACAATCAAAGCAATTTGACTTATGCCTCAAGTAAAATATGTTTGACTGAAACTTAAAAATGTGCCATTTCTGCTTGTTTATTTTCGTAATGAATGATAATATATAGTCTATTTTAATGTGTGAAGATTTATAATCAGTGAATAATAATTTGTTTTTGCTTTTTTTTATTTTTAGTAAGAACGTGACTTGCAGCGCGATCGCCAATCCTCCACCAACTTACAGGTGGTACAAGAGGATTAACGAATTTGATGATGGCCCAATCACGGATCCAGATACTGTAAGTATAATCAATTCACATCTCTAAGTATATTAATTTTAAAGACTCGTCGGTGACCATTGCACTGCCACGTAGAGATCTCAAGTTCCATTCTAAGGCACGCAGCTCTGACTTTCGAAGTTGTGTGTGTTAATTATTGCTTGACTTAATGGTGAAGCCAAACATCGTGAAACAACTCACATTCCGTTATTCGGATTTTCGCGACTAGTTTCAAACCTTTTTGGACTACATCACGCCAGGACGTAGCGCTCAAGATTTCGAACTCTGACTACATTAAGATCAAAGTAGAGGCTAGTTGCGTATTAATGCCAAAGCGGCTTTCGTTCTGATGCTACGGAAATCCAAATATTCATATGAACTACTGAGCTATTGTTCGTTATTTGTAGTGGATAAGCGTCTCTGAAATGTGTCAACAATACTTAATCATTTTCTTCCATTATGTTACAGGTAATTAACTCTGAAGATGGTACCAGTTCTGTGCTCGTTCTTAGAATGTACGATGAGAGCTATGTTGGCGAATACAAGTGCACTGCCAATAACAGCAAGGGAGCCCAGTCTATCATCTTCCACGTCAGCCTGGGAAACAAGCCTGACCCCCCAGATGTTGTAAGTAACACAAACAGATCATACAGTTTGTCAAGAATCTGATCTGCTATATTTTTTGTGCAGTAGTATAAAGACAGCCTAGTAAGTCACCGGTAAACTGCCGCACAAAGATCTTGAGTTAGATCCCAAGGCCCCTTTAACTGTTCGAATGTCGACTGTTCATAACATACGTAATAATTAGTTAATTATCGCTCACTTTAAAGGCAAAAGAAAACATGGTTAGGAAATCTGCACGTCTGAGAGTTCCCTATAATGTTTTTGACGATATGTGAAGTCTCCTAAACCGCACTGGGCCTATGTAATATCAGAATCCTCTTTAAAAAAAATTAGTTGTCTGTAAAGTCGATTTACGGACGACAGTTTAACGTGACAACGTCATACAAGCCGACCGTGCCTTTCGCTCGCTCGTGTAGCGCTCCGCTCCGATCGTAACGTTACAATGAGCGTAACGGGACAATGAGCGTAACGGGACAATGAGTCATTCTTTTTCGTGCGTGCAGCCGGCGTTCATCGATTTATTAGACGTTGTCATGTCAAAACTATGCAGAGGCCCGTGCTCAGCATTGGGACAGTTCATATACAGGACTGATATTATAACTATGTCTTGTCAACATAATTATATTTAAAGACCGAAAAATATAGAACACAAGCTCAATTGTTTTATAAATGTAATAGTAAACTTCGTAAAGTAAGGAAAAAGCCAACCATAAAGCAAAACTTGGACCCGCGGCCTCATTAAACTGCGTCATTAAATGCTTTATCATTTTAGCTATTCATTGGTCCTGGATCAGAAGTTGGAATATTTCCCTTAAGCTCATATTAAGCATTGCTTGCGCCGTCATCTTATCAATTATCGTATAAATCACAAAACTATACGAAGCTTCATGGTTGAATTTCCTCATTTATAATTTACTAGCTTTTGCCCGCGGCTTCGCTCGCGGTAATTTAGGATTTGACTATCAATTCGGGTTGTACTCTGCTTGCAAGAATATAATTCAATCATGATTCGAAAGACACGTGGCGTCATCTATTATCATAAGGACGTTATTGTTGTTTTGTTCGGGAACAGTAAATTTTTTCGGGATGAAAGGTAGCCTATGTCCGTTTCTGTACACCTGACTATGTGTATGCAAAATTTCAGAATGATCGATTCTAGTGGTTTAGGCGTGAAAAGGTAACAAACAAACAAACTCATTTTCGCTTTTATAATATTAATTAGGATTAGGATACTAGATTTTGCCCGCGGCTTCACTCGCGTAAATGTAGGTTATGTTAGGTAGGTAAATGACATTACTTTTAAGAAGAAGGGAATGTCCCAATGTCCTTTTCTGCATCCCAGACAACGTGTAGACAAAATTTCATGATGATCGGTCGAGTAGCTAAGGCGTGAAACCGTAACAAATAAACAAACTCACATTTGCATTTATAATATTAGTCAGGATTCTTGTTAAGCATGCTAAATAGGCAAAAACTAGGTACGAATTTTGTTACCGGATTCTGAAGAAGTAATTGGTAAACTATCTTATCATGGAACTCACGGTCACACTTTTTAAATCGCGATAGAACACGGAACATATTATATCTCAACTAGACAAGGCTTTCATAATCCATACAATCCCAATTACATATTATAATGTTTGTAAAGTTTTTGGTAACCACTATACAAACTATCACTTTGGTCTTTTGTGAGCTTTACTTTGGTTTAGGTGGTAATAATAATACTTTAGTCATACGCTTTTTTTGACAAAGGATTTGATGAGACAAAATATATTCTTGTTTTCTATAACCAGTGACACAGCACCCTGCCGCGACACAATGTAACCACAGCAGGACAAATATTTATACAAACGTATATTGTAGACACATTTCAATATAATAGCAGGACTGGTTATGAAATTGGATATCCATTTTGTTGTGTAAAGGTTTCGTTTATTTGAAACATAGATATTATTTAACGAGTAAATTTAGATAAGAAAGCAAAAAACCAATTAAAACTTTTATAGCAACCTGTATAACTTTTCATGGAATGAATAGTTTTGCATAAGGAAAACACGAAAGGCTCTTATCCATACAAGAGCCTTTCGTGTATGAAACATTTGCTAAACAATTGATCGTAACGCACATAATTATGAAATATTCTTTATCGCTGGATTAACCAAATAAAATTACAAACAAATTATTGCTGCGAATTATAACATCTAGTATCATATCTTAGTATGCCGTTATACATTTAACAGAGTATGAGTTTCCGTTTAGAGTTAGGAGAGTAGTAGGAAAAGTTCTGTGGTATATTAATCATACGAACTACATTGTGTTTAGGTAACTTCTTCACTCCCTTTAAGCAAACTGTTGTAGGGAATTATTGCCGCACAAATAATGTCATTCCAATCCTGGGTCAGTCTCCAATGTTACAATATTTTTTAAAACGAAAACTGCTCCAACTAGAAAAGTATAAAAATTTGTATAATATTTGTCTATGCTTTTTATAAATTTGAACTTGCTTAACCAAATGCTTTTGGTCATTACAGGTGTCTTTGTTCATGGCTAACATCACCGAGCTTACTTTCAACGTGTCCTGCTCGACTTGCGAGATGCCAAAGAATGAAGAATTGTCTTCGAACCCTGAGGCTATTATTGGTAAATATCTTTTTTGCTTTATCTACTATATAATTATATCTTCGTTTTCCTATTTATTATCTCAGCCAAAAGACGTCCACTGCTAAACATAGGCCTACCCCAAGATTTTCGTATTGGGTTAACTTATTTAAAAATACTTGTAAGTCATTCAAGTATTTATTTACATATCTAAGAAAGAACGAAGATCTACTAGAGGTGAATGCATTATAAACCTTTAAAAGCGTTTTGATATCATAACTACGGGAACGGTTCTGTTGGACATCTAACAGGACACTAGAACACCTAATTCAGTATCCAAGCGCCACGCGCTTTTTCGTTCAATTTCGACCCACAAATGTAGGGCAGGCTACTTGCGCAAGTTATATACGCGAGGTAGGTAATTATACGGGTCCTTGTGCGATGAATATAACAGTTAATATACGCAAGGTTGCCTTGCGTATATAACCGATGTCTTTTAGATACGGTATAAACCTATTGATTCGCAGCGGCACACTAGAGGCCAGACACAACTGGATTCCAGTTATGTCTGGCATTAATTTGATTTAATAAGTAGTACACACAAATACACATTTTACTAATAAGTAAAATAAATATTTTTGTGTACTTCTAAGTTTTGTTACATCTCATAATGTATGTAGTAATTTAATAATATTAAGTATACTTATACAAGACCGGTCTGTGTGGAAAACCTTGGGGGAGGCCTATGTCCAGCAGTGGACGTCTTTTGGCTGACATGATGATGATGATGACATGATGAAGTATACTTATTATTTAACTTGCGTAATGTTTCAGGTTACTTGTTCCAATTGGTACCCAAGAAAGAAGATTATGGAGCGGATTGGGATGCTGCTTCTGAATTTGAAGTCGACTATATTGTAAACAGTAAGTATTACAAGACCTTAAGACATGGCCAGGTCATTTGATAACAATTATTTGTAATTACCTTCTGATCTTTCAGTATTCACAAAAGTGAAAACGGACCATTTCCGTTAATTCTGATAAAACAAGCCAATACTTCTCTATAAAGGAACTTTACTGACTATTTAATCATATTTATCTTCCTTGTAATAGTTAAAAAGACAACCCGTACTTAGTAATAATGCCTGTATCACGCGGACTTTACAAAGATTCAAACAACGGGCACAAATAATACTTACACTAAGAACAAATGTGGAACACATAATAGTTGGTCTCATCTGTGACGTCACAACAATAGATGTAGTGGCAGTGATGACGCGATCACTTGAACCACTACGTCATCCGTGCAATCAAAGATTTAGCAGTTCTCTGAGAAACAGTTTGTTTATAATATAAATAAAGAACATGTTTTTATATTATATATAATGACTATCAAAAATACTAATTGCGCAGCAAAATATGCTTACTAAAATATATCTTATCGAGCACCTATACGCCTCAAATCACTGCATTCAGTCTCGGAAGGGTTAGGTTATGTTAGGTTTCTTCTTAAACTCACTCAAAAATAGGAGACCGTTGACTTATTTTGATGTCTTTAAATATATTTTACTGTGCAATTTGGTGATCATTTACTATTTTTGACTGTTATATTTTACTATATCTGGTGATAAGTTAAACATAAGCCGTTTGTAAGTCTAATCTGTACCTGGCAGCGTTCAATAATTTTTTAAATTGATATGATGAACTTACGATTGTGGAGTATTCCTTTCATATATTATTCTAGCTGTCGCGCTGATACAGTATCGTATACTTTTACAGGCTATCGTAAAGTGCCCGGTTCAATTCCCAGATCTGATAAAGTTTTATAAGGGTTTTCTGTACTACAGCAGTGAATTACCTAAAACGATCATGTAAAAAAAATACGTTTGCTTCAATTACGTACATCTACTACATACACGACACCACGTATCAAAAAAATTTATACGAATAAAAGTTCCATTAAAATACCCATTGTGCCTAAATATTGTATTCGTCTATTATATTTAATAATATAACAATAATAATTTTATTAGCCAAGAGACTTTTTTACTAAAATTTACTTTGTTACTAAACAATACTTGTATTCAACATTTTGGATTATTAGAGGCATACAAATTTATGAAAAATCATATTTTTGGAACAGATGTTTACTTACAACTGACAAATTACAGTAAATATCATGTTTTGCCGCAATGTTTTAGCATATTGGATGTAGAAGGTTTAATGGAAATTTATTTTGCTAAAGAATTAATAATTTTATTTTGCCTATCTTTTGGAGTAGACACGTTATTTCAACATACACATATTTATTCTTTCACAGATACTCTTTACACTGTGGGACCTTTACCCAACTCAACGAAATTCCACGTTCGGGTTCGAACGCGCAACGCCGCGGGCTACTCCGACTGGGCCGAAATCCCCGGTGAAATTGCAACTGGAAATCAATGGAAGCTCGCTGCAACAGCACTTGTAGTCATCGCCGCCTGTTTGTTTACCCTTTTTTAAGCTCCAAGCTTCGTTATGACGTGGGGATATATAATATATATAACTTTCTGTTACCAATCCAATCTGCTTTTGTTAACGGAGGTAGCACTTATTTATTTTCCCGACTAAAAACTTATGTTTTACTGATTCATATTTCTTAAAAGAAAGATTAGGTATACAAGTTAGAGTTACAGTTTTCATAAATATTATATTTAAAGATTATTATCATTGAATGTCATCGATGCCAAATATATAGCCAAATCATTTCAGATTAAATATAATTTTAAACTAATTTTAAGGTTTTATCCCCATGACATTCCAAAGTATATATGTAGATAGATAATTTTTAATTTAAAAAAATAATGTCTATTACTGAATTTTTAAATAATTAAGTGTTCAATTCTCTTACCCCCAATATATAAACAGCCTGTAATGTACTTTGAAATAGAAAACCATATACTTGATAACTAAACACAGCAGTGGATTTAAAAGGTTATTGGAAGTAGAGTCATTTACAGCATAATATGTTTTAATGATTGTAACGGCAAAGCCTTGTTTCACCTCTGTCACATATACATAGGTGTTTGTACACGAAATGCGGGCTACATGCACTAACTAAATACGTGCGAGGGCTACATGTGCATGTTATTCATAGAATTAACAACACAAAGGCCAAGTAGCTTCTGTAAGCTACTTGGCTCGCATCCGTCTTTGAAAATGATTACAAACTGTCTATGCAATGTCTCAACTTTCGCATATTGTCGAGTCCGCGTCGTCGTGTATATAAGCTATTTATCCTAGAACCTAAACATCAATCAATCTGTGAATTACACAAAGATCTTTCTAAACAGATCTCTATGTAAAAAGATATGGATTAACAAGGAACTTCAAACACGCGCCTGAATATTCAATATGTGAGCATCTTGGTTTGCAAAAACCAGCGCCCTTATTGCAAAATGTACTGTGTTTTATAAAATGTACGTCTTAATGCCATATTGTATCTTTAGATGGGCTCTTTTTTTAAAACAATCACATAAAAGTTCTTAACATTGGTGAAACAGCTACAGAGGCTTAAAGTTTGTATTACATTGCAGTGATTTGCTTTTTCATTGGACCAGAGAAAAACTTTTACGCACTGCCTATTTTAGCTTAGAATTAAAAAAAGAACGTCAAACGTTTGATATAATTGTTAAACATATGTGTTAATTTCACATCTTTTATTTCCATTTACTTACTCTCTTATTTTAATTTCTCTTCTATATGTGCTTATAAGTGTAAATTTAAGTATATATAATGCAGCGTTATAGTTGTACGTTAATTTGTACAATATGTTTTTTTATTTTTAATAAGTACGCTAAATCGCTAACAGCCATGTAACTTATGTTTGTAAATAAACAACTAATATTCTTTAGATCACATTATTTAATAAAATAGTTATTCAGTTATCGGATGTGTTGGTATTCAAGCGACTTTGGAGTTAAACGTCTTTGGAGCGGGTGGAATGGTCTTTATGATTTACTTTTTAAGTAACTGCCGACATAACTTAGTACCACTTTAGTAAGTGTAGTCCACAGAAGTAAAATAGGTAGGTAAGTTTAAAGTCCTATTTCCAGTTTACAACTATTAAGTCCAAAGATGTTTGACTCTAAAAGCATATGGAAAAAATGCGTATCTGGAGGTGATACATGCACTTATACATATATGAGTAGGTGAATACTATTGTAATAAGTATATGTTTAAGTTCTTGTTCGGTTATAGAGTAAGATTATTTTAAAATGTTGATAAAATTGAATCCTTAACATTATAAACTATGACAATATTTATGCAGGTACTATTTTATTCCAAAAAAGTTGTTAAAATTTTCGTTTCGACTTTTCGTAAACTTTGAATGAATTTTAAAATACCTAAATCGGTCAATTTTGTAACGCAATAAGTCACATTCTACCATGTTCTTGCAGGAAGACTGATTATTCTATTGTATATTGTTTTCCTTTGTATCGCTTTCTTAGGTAAAACATAGATAGGTTTACCTTAAAACGGAGCCAGAGACGATCAATTGAAAGTATCAATCGTCTAGATGATTGTACATTTATAGATAATTGTCAACATAAATATTGACAAGTGTATTGACAATCGCAATTGAAGTGTCTTGCTCCTGAATCGTCGTTACGTGTATGCAACATTACTTGCAAAATTAGCTTAAGAAGCTTCGTATCACTAAAATAAGGCTTTTGTAAGCCTCGTTCGAATGCATGTTTACAAGAGTGAACAAAATTGACATAAAATTTATAAGTAGTTGAACAAAATGATTGTTTTATAAAATGTTTATTGCCGTTTGTAACACACATTGTACACGATTAGGTACTTCTACTGTGTACATACATTATATTGTCGGCTGATTGATAAGTTTAATATACACTATTGTTATGTTAAATTACACTGGTGTTTCTGCCTCTAATAAAATGGTTTATAAACATTTCATTTTGCTTTTATTTATGATATAATAAACATTCCTCTATAAAATCAACATTACATAATAATATATATATATTCTTCTCCAAACCAATTCTCTTTATAAAAGCTGTTCAAAATAGGGTTCTCAACCGGTCAAATAAACGTTGAATATGAGCCAGAATTATCTAGAATACAATGTATGCTTGTCATTAGATGTCTAGAATAATGAATGTTTAGGAGAAATACCATTTGTGATATTGAAACTAGATCAAGTCTATTTTGTACAGATTTTATTATAAGATTTGGACCTCAAAACAATAGCATGATGTGCAACAATAACATAATTTTTTACCTAAATTGTATTTAATACATCTAACATTTAAAATATTAGAAAGGCCTGTGGTAAAACTAAATCTCATAACCCAAACCTTACAGAGGTATACAACAGCCACATATCTTCAGTTATGTTTTTATCTATTTTATTTTTGCCCGCGACTTCGCTCGCGTAAATGTAGGTTAGGTTAGGTTAGTAACAGTACGTCCAGGTCGCCGCCGTAGGGTGCTCGCGGACCTCCAGCCACCCTAGAGAGCGGCCTGTGGGCGGTGGTCTTGGGCAGTCTGCCGCCCGAGCAGCACAGGCCAGAAGGAGGCGCGTAGCGCCCCGCGCGCCCCCCTCAGTGGAGGGGAGGGCTGTACCATCTGGTCCTCCCTCAAACAGCTGGGGCCCGCCTAGTGTGGCGGGCCGAGACCTGTCGGTGTCGCGGTGAATGCTAGCGCGAATCCCGTGCCACCGACACTAGGTACTGGGTAACGTCGTCAGGGGTTTAGTGGGTATGGTGCCGGCCTCTCTGGCTCAATTCCCACACACCCGCGCCCAGCCCGGGCGCGGACGGTGCGTAAACGCACCCCCTGACGTTAAAAAAAAAGAAAAACAAAAAAGGTTAGTAACAGTTCATTTTCCGTTCCCCGGACAATGTATATGCGAAATTTCATGATGATTAGTCAACTAGTTAAGGCATGAAAGCGTAACGATCAGATAAACAAACAAATTCACATCCGCATTTATTATATTAGTAAGGATTTTATAAAAGGTTTGACGTAATTGGGAATGGGGGATATCCAATTATATACAACTATTTCCATTATTGGTTAAATATGCAAATTTCATGCTACTTTTGATAATTTAGTCTATTATAGTTTTCATTACATAGGCTCATACATACATACCATTTAACTGATCCGATGAATATTGTAACTGTGAAAGTTTGTGAAGATGTTGGAATATTTGCTACTTAACAACAAAAAACATCGTTCGAAAAAGATCGTGGGTTTCTGCAAAATGAAATAAAATTGTTGAGTAAAGACATCAGATATAATAATAATAATTACATACTTACATAATAATAATATACATGTTTGAAAAACATAACTGCATATTTTTCTTTTTTAATGACCGATTGCTTTTTTTAAGTTCTACAGGACATCTGTTAAACTAATGTGAAGCATAACACTTAAAACTTAGAACATCGTCGCAACGTATAACCTGCGACTCTTCTATCATATTCCAAACTCAAAATCAAAACTCCACAAAATCATCTGAGGACTCGGTTATATACAAAGGTTCTGGTATAAGAACAGCATTGATGTCCATTAAAAGTAATCTCTCCGTTACTTGATGCATCATTTCATATGTAGAAGTATGGCCAACAAGTTTGATCACTTGCTGTAGATCAAAATTCATAATTTTTCGGCGTGCAGTGAAATTATGACGTATACTAAATTTAACTGTATTGCTATTTACATATTTAGTACATATGTATATATTACATTATTGGACTGCACTCTCATTAAAGCGTGCCACTGTGTACTCGCTCGTCGCATGTTTTTATCGTGATACCATATCACGATAAAAACATGCGACGAGCGAGTTATATTTTCTTGTTCAAAATAAATGAATAAATGTGAAAGCTTTTTAATTAGAAGAAACAAAATGAAGTGGCTTTTATATGTGATTGTTTTTGTGTACATATCTTACAATGCAGGTATGTAAAATGAGCAAAATACAAAGTTAAAAGTATATATATACCATATTAAAAGACATAACACATCTTGTTCCACAGATTTTAGAAATTTGAAGGCTACAATACACTTTAAAGAAAAATTGGCATAACATACTCATATTATTATATCTAATATTTTTTAGTTATTTAAGTAAAATCACTTATATTATTTGTATTTTGTATTTTCCGTTAGACAATAAAGTGTATATCGTATGCAACTTTTTAGGCAGAATGGATATACGAATTAAAACAGGCAACGCTGTGATAGTTCTAGGTTTCATTCTGGTCAATGTATTTTTGAGCCAGTAAGTCAGATACGAAGGAAAATTAATTAATTATCCCTCGATGTGACAAAAACAAGGGGTTATTAGATTGAGCCTGTCTGTCTTATAAACGAAATCATTGACCAGACAGACAGGCAGTTAGTTCCAAACGGCTAGATTATTTTTGATGCAATTTTGATGCGCTCTATTACAACATACTTTAACTGAAATGATTCCTAAGCTTAATTTCATCTAAATTATCGAGCTATTAAAAATTTTAAACTACTCGCCCAATTTTTTTGAAATATAGAATAACTGTTGACTTTTGGGGTACCTAAATACTATTTGATTTGTTTCAGTATCGTAAATTTTACGTACAAATTATTATGTTTACTTAAACATTTATTATTTATATTGAGCAGTTCCCCAACATATTTAAGGGGCAATGTTAATCAGTTTTGCGCGGCCTCGCTCGGTCCATCACCCACGACGGAAGCGCACGCTCGATGCGCCAACGCAGTAAAAATGAGAGCAAATGTAATAACAGCGATATTGTAATTAATAAAGTTCTAGAACAAGTAAATATAGTAAACGAAAAAAACATTATTTGTGTACAAGGTTACATACCAACTTGATTACACACTACACTTGTGGAAAAGGTTTTGTGTGGTTTAATAGATAAACTCAATAACAGTACTGGAGCAGTGTAACATACTGAATTAACTGTTGTGGTGTGGTGTTATGTGCTGTGCTTATCTTCAGTCTGGGCTTTCTGTGTCTGTTGTTTGAATGTTTGTAAATACCTGCACGATACAGAAATTCCCAGTGGGGGATTTGTCATTTTTAAATGGAATACATTGGCTATAGGGATTTAATTGTTTAATAGATTAACTAACTTGGCAAATATATAAAATTACATGTGGCCAATTTGGTTTTCTCTATAAAGTTAGCTATTCTGAGTTGATCGTAGATCCAGCACCATATTACTCGCAATTTCCCTATACAACAAATATAAGTATCCTGGATTTGTCAAAAGCATTTGTCTTAGTCTCTAATAGGATAAACTTCTTACTGAAAAGCACTCCGTCAGGTATAATACAAAAGAGTATTTGTATGTAAGTCACACAAATTACCGAAATCGATTCTATCGCTAAGGCTTCAAGGAATATTTTTATGCAAAGAAACATTTACATTTTAGAACTCTTATACTGGGTGGTTTACCAAAGACCCCTCCGAAGACATGAACCTCAAAAAACTATGCAAATAGGCATCACTAGAAGATTATACATGTATATAAAGTTCTAGTGATGCCTAATTACAAAGTTTATATAGAGAGACAATCTTGTTTCAGAGTAAAGATTAATAATGTTTTCTTCGCTAATACTAACATAGGCCAATGTTTAACATATCCAGCATTACATAAAAAATATCGCTATCAGTACTTAGCTACCTGTAACTAGCTGTTCAAGTGTATTCAGGGCTATTGCTCTTAAGTTCTTCATCAATGAACTGATGAATAAATGCCTAGCTGCAGTTATTTTATCTGTAATTAAAATAACACTCAACTTTTGGTAAAGCTAAAAAGATTTTTTTCTGATTAGTTTCTAGTTACTACTTAGCTATCTCTTTAATATCCGTAATAAATTTATAAGTAAGGCTTGCTATTAGCTAAATTTCTAAAATAAATAAATTAATTGAAAATAAATTCTTTGTTAGCATATTTTTAAAATTTTAGTTTAACCCCATCAACCCAACTGCTAATTGACTGAATAACGATCAAAGTATCCGAGGGTACTGACACTACATCTGTATAATAACACGGCCTTTCAATTGTAGGTGTTAAGGCTATGCTAAATGACCTTACACTGGACCCTGTAACTGAGAGCGATGAGTACTTTGTGGAACTCGGCGAAAATATAACTATAAGCTGTAGATCCTCTGATAAAAATCAAAGGGTAAGTGACAATACACACGATATGATTCGATTATTTCTGTTGACATACATATACGCGAGACTTATAAGCGGAAGTTTTGGTTGGGGAGCCCTAGTATAACTAAGGTAGTGGTTTTCTTAATATATTGAACTATCAAAAGCCTTGTTGTTCTTTCACGTTTTATCGGTTCGGATTACTTTTAGGCTTCTGATGACAATTTTATCTTCCACTTTTATCAGAACGTTTGATCATATTATGAGCTACGCTTTATAAAAACTTTATACAATAAATATATACAGACTGCCGATTTAATCATCTGCAGTACTGAAATAAGTAAATAAGCCCATTATGTTGTATCCATATTAGCAAAAACAAAGTATATTATTTTTTATAAAAATGGGTATCTATCTCAATCGATCTCGATAAGGCGCGGGCGACGATTCCTGTCTATAATACGCTAGCTTGCATGCGGTCAAGGGATTACATGCATCTTATATGCGCATTAAAATCAACGCAGTATATATTCACAAACTTTCTGAGCGGTGGGAATCAGAATATTAATACTAAACTTCCACGCTACTTATAGTCAGTAATATTGCCCAAGTCGGCACCACCACTGTAGATCGTATGCTACTGTAAATTTTGTAACTGAATAACTCAGGTTAGTAAGTTATTCAGTCATACAATTTACAGTAGCATAACTGTTAAGTTTGTAACTAGTGGATCTTGATCCAAACCCCAAACTGTTCTATATACATTATTCTAATGAACTTGCAAGACACATTAGAGCAAAGATAAGAAAACATAAAAAGTCATAAAGATCACTGTCACTTTTTTCAGTTATTTATTGCATGCAAAATGTTATCAAATTAGACAATCTGTATCTATCTTAGGATTAATACCTTTTCTTATTAAAAGTATGTTTATGTCCATCCAGGTTGAATGGCTTTATTCGATCGGCACTGTGGTAGATAGCATTGCAGGCAACCGCGTACTTTCACAGACACGATTTGTCCAAACAGCTAATAGACAAATGCCAGCCCTTGAGTTGATTGTAACAAAGGCTGAATTCCGTGATAGTGGAATATACCAATGTCGTTCTGAGAATCTAAAGAAGAATGTGCATTTACGTGTTACGGGGATATTATAACTTTATTCTTATTTCATAACGAGGATAATATTGCTCTAGTTTTATTGATTATCTCGTCAACAAAATACGAAAATAACTTAACCACAGAATTTAACCAAGTAAACTTTGAAGGGGTAAGCGTGTTCTTGAGTGGAGACCGCGACTCGGCAAACGTAGTGTAGGACGCCCTCCGACCAGGTGGGATGACGATCTGCGAAAAACTGCAGGCAGATGCTGGATGCGGCAAGCTGAAGACAGGTCGCTATGGCGCTCTTTGGGGGAGGGCTATGTCCAGCAGTGGACTATTATCGCCTGATCATCATCAGGTGATGATGATGATGAAACTTTGAAGTAACAATTTATGATGTATTTGTAAAAGTGTATAAATGAATAAAGCCACTACAAGATACATGTGTACCGTGGTGGTTCAATAGTGCCGACCACAGTTAATTCCTCATTGCTCATCCTTAAATTCTGAATGTGCATCCTATATTTTATTATCTCATCGGTTACTTTTACAACTAAATGAACTAAACTGACAATGGCAAGTAGACTTAGGCCTGCATAGATTTTACAGTCTTGATGAAAACCACACGTATAAAGTTCTCATGATGACCTTGTTATAAGTCTTTTTATAATCGGAAACTTGTGTCTTGTTTCATCTATTCTTATTCTTTATCAGTTTTCCACTTGAAATATTACAAAAGCAGTTGTAGTGGCTTACTAATAAGTTGTATATAAAGAAGTCGATCTCTATGTACACCCACCATATCTAGAACATTTCTTCATTCCTTTCGTGGCCAAATTGTAAAAATATCTCAAATGTACTAAAGTCGAATGCTAATAAAGCCCAGCTACTTGGGCTTCATCGAATTCTCTTTCTCTAATAAAATACTTTATCAGTAAATTAATATTATAACTTATGTTTATGAAACATTTTCAAAAAATTGAAATACCTGACGAGCTCTTGTCTATCAAAGGTGAAGTGGGCCAATCCTTGGTATTGCCTTGTGAAGCTGATGGCTATCCAACGATACTCGTTATATGGTACAAGGAAAACCAGCAAATTAATGGTAACTGTTTTATTTTCCTCAAAATAATACTTTAACCTACAGGCGAAAACACAAAACCCTTTTCTCTGAACAGATTGAAATTAAAGCTATTGACTGTGCAGGTGTGGTAATCTACCTTCGTGCCATCTAAATAAGTTAAGCTATTAGATTTAGCTATCGTATTCTATCCCTATCTCAATTAACTATAATAAAGTTGCCTGATTCTTGTCTGTGTGTTCGTATTGTAACATTCATTCCCACTTTTAAATTAAATTAGAATAATATTGATTGTAAAACTGTGTACAGTACTTATTTAGATTTTTATTCAATTGAATAAATTGAGTTCTATGAAAGTTAACATCAACACATACATAACATTTATCCCGACATGCGTTCTCATAGGATAAACGCAAGCAAAAGCTAGTATTTAATAGGCTCTACATTAAATAAATATTAAATCTCCTTTTATAAATAAAAGATTCTGATAACTACAATATTGAAGCAGACAATACTCTTGTGATTATGAAATTAAACTACAGAGACGAAGGTCAGTACACCTGCACAATAAGACAAGAAGAATCGTCTCACATCATCAAAAGGATTTATACAGTTTCGGTAAAAGGTAAGTCCTTTTGTACAGTCTTCTTCTGTGTTTTGCATTCACATTGGTGCATTTTGTCTCCAATGAACAATGACACTGCCTCCTTATTGCAACCGTTAGCATGTAATCAGCATTGCGTCAATATTCACGCTATAATATCAGCGATGATTAATTGCTTTGCGTACTTACTTAAATTTTCAATATATTTATCGATATTCCTAACCTACGACATGTTACGTTTTCTTTAGCACTAAGTTCAATCTCGTTTATGCCCATGAGGAGACCGAGGCAAGAATGTTGAAAATATGTAGTCAAGAAAACGAAATTAATGAAGAAGACTGTTATAAGTTATCGCTGTTTACTTTGGTTATAAGTTATAACCAAAGTAAACATATAAGTACCTTAATTTTAATCTAATATGTGCGCATATTCATTATATATCAATTTCAGTTGAACCAATTGAAATTAACAATGGTAAGACAGAAATGAGGGGCTACATAAGTACGCACGTTTACGCTGTGCTTAATGAAACGTAAGTTTAGGTGTATATTAAACTAACCAAATGCAAGTAGGACTCGCGGCTTATCGTGGTCGTGTTGCACGAATCGTGCGAAACGACATTCTAAAAAAATATATTTGTAGGAGTCGCTTTCATCATCATCATCATCATTTCAGCCTATTGCAGTCCACTGCTGGACATAAGCCTCCCCCAGGGTGCGCCACAAGGCCCGATCTCCCGTTTTCGCCATCCAGTCACCTCCAGCCACCTTTTTCAGGTCATCGGTCCATCTGGCCGGAGGGCGTCCTACACTACGCTTGCCGAGTCGTGGTCTCCACTCGAGAACCCGTCTGTCCCAACGGTCATCGGTTCTGCGACAGATGTGACCAGCCCACTGCCACTTCAGCCTGCTACACTTCTGAACTACGTCCGTGGCTTTGGTTTTTTGTCGGATAGTCTCGTTCCGGACTTTGTCCCTTAACGAGATTCCGAGCATACATCTTTCCATAGCTCGCTGAGTGACATGCAATCGGTGGGCTAGTTTCACTGTCAGGTTCCACGTCTCGGCTCCGGTCTCGGAGTCGCTTTGCATACATCGAATTAAATTGAATACGAAATGACGCCGTCTGAAAATGAAGGTGTGCGAATCGACCCCTAAAAATATATTATTTTTAGAAAGGGTCGATTCGCACAATTTTGGAATCGGATTTGTGCGAAACGACCACTATGCCAGACTCGCTCTTTGAGCGTACCGTATCAATACACTACGGCGTGAGTCTGATTGACGCTTGATTGATTTTTATTATTTCTTGTTTACAATGCCATTTGTAGAAAAAAGCAAAATGACGTATTCGTGAAAATTCAAACATGGTTCCCATTATGGTTAAAAGGAGTATAAAGGTGTTATATGTATATCGTGCAGACAGAGTAAATTTACTAAATAGTCGCGGTACTCTAGTTATGAAATCCTAAAATTACAATAAATGTTTTCTAAGTTCTAAAAAGTTGTTTCTATGTGCAAAATATAATTATTAAAATTCGACAAATTTTCCATTCCCAATTTAAGAGAAGAAGAACTAGAATATAATTTTTACATTATTAACATGAATTAAGTTTGTATTTTGAAGTAAAGTTTTGTATTTATAATAATTTGTTTAACAGCGATTATGCGGTCAATGAGGTTTTCTGATACCACCCTAATACATCCTAACCTCACACATGCTAAGTTCACTCGAAACAAACAAGAGTTATGTTGATAGCTCTGACATAATTTTGAATGCTAGATAGAAATATTTTACACCTCCATATGATAACATTCCTATTTAATCCAAATTAAATAATGATTTTCTTTTTAGCGGATTTTCCATTGTGCGAATGAAATGTAAACACACAAGAAATAAGTATAACTACATTTTGCAGATAGCTTAACTTAAACAAGTTTTGATTCGTATTATTAGACTATCTATAGTTCAAAGTTGATACATTTATTAAAAGGACCAGCTTATTACTAACAAGGTATCACGGATTTTATTACAATTGAAATATTTTCGAATTAAGTTTTAATTTGAATACTTCTACATTAGCAAACAAACGTACAGAGCCGAAGCCTATAATCGCTAAACTCTACCATACCAGGTGATACCAGGGGAATCACACACGCGGTGCCGACCCAAAAAATGTGATGTAAGTAAAGATCTGAATCAGTAGCAACATCCATACCATGTCTCATCTTGTTTTTAGTACAAACGTGATATGTCACGCGAACGGAATTCCTCAACCGATTTACAAGTGGTACAAGAAAAATTACAACTTAGAATTCGCCCCAATCACAAATCCAGGTATTGTAAGTATTTTCAATTTAACTTTTATGATACACCGACGGAATAAAAACCTAACTATACCACCAAATTTCAGCAAAAGCCTCTACCACGAAATACATTATATGGTGGAATAAAATCTGTTAAGACCCAAATATTCGATAAACTACAAATCGCACTCATAATTTTATTTGATTAATCAAATAAAATCCTCTTAGCATTTCGCACTCTTAAGAGTGCAAAATGTTTGTCAAGCAACCTATATATATCTGGGACTAATGTAAACCTTACAGTTTCAATGTGTTGTATAACAGGTCACTAATTCAGAAGAGGGTTACACGTCCGTGCTGGTTCTTAAAATGTATGACGAGAGCTATGCTGGTGAATACATGTGCACAGCCGATAATGGCAAGGTAAAAGAATCCATGTACTTCGATGTCGGCCTAGGATCCCAGCCTGATCCCCCAGATGTTGTAAGTTAATAAAGAGATCTTACAATTTTAGGAGAGGTAGGACATAGCAGAATACCAAGATAAATGCAAATTTTGCTTAAACGGGTGGCCCGACTGGTATTTCCTATAGAAGACCGCAGTTTAACTCTTCTGTAGCCACCACACCCGTGCAGCCATGAAGCACCACAAGCGCGATATCGGAAGACTTTTGAACGTTACTTTCGAGGTCGTCGATAGTGTAGAGTAGAAATAAGTCGTAGTAGTCGTTCTCGGGTTTCTAAGATTCAAGAGCCTTATGATATCGCGCTTGTGCTATTTAATGGCTGCATGAGTGTATCATAACTAAATTATATAAGTTTGAGACATGTATAGTCACACGCTTATATATCTCCGAAAGTGTAGGCAGAGACGTATCACACCCACTTTTTGACAGCTGACAAAATGTATGTGAACCTAAAAGTCCTACCGGCGATCTCATTGCCGGTTATCGGACAGAGCGCTAGGCTCCGTGCTGTTACTGAAAATTTCTTGACGGAATAACCCAATAACATATTGCCCGACTCGGGAATCGAACCCGAGACCTCATGCACAGCAATCATATACACATCCGCTGCGCCACCAAAACAATTTGATATTTAGTAGGATATTTGTTCTTGTCTTGAAATATAAACTTTTGTTGAATACGACGGCTAGATCTACGAAGGAATGGATTGGTTTAGATAGCCTTTCCATTGCCATTATGCTAAATGTAATAGGTTTCAGTCACACAAAAGACAAAAAATATGCTATCTCTGAATGCAAGCGTAGGTACCTCAGTGTCCAATATTTCAATATTTGTTCAAACCGAAACTACTTAAATAGGTACAGCACGACTTAGGCATTAATTAGTGGGATAGAATATACGCTTTGTTTCAAATACATTGTACCGTACACGAATTATACTAAAAAGTACTGATTTTTACAGTTAACTTTACATAACGCTAATGTGACTGAACTGATTTTCAACGTGTCCTGTTCGACTTGCCAGAAGCCGTGTAGCCGATTATTTTGGAATGCTAACACTATTATTGGTAAATATATATTTTACTTTTGAAATTCCTTTCAAGATGCGAGGCTGAGTGCTACTATTCCATTTTTACCCACTAATAGGAACAGAACATAAAATCAAAAGCCAATCCAATCTTTTCACTGTATGGCGCAATCCCGATGCTGTGATGCGAGTGCGAACTGTGGTCACCTATGAGATGACCATAACATAAGAAGAAGCAAAAACTCTTTATTTACCTTTCCTATATCCTTACCGCCCAATTCTACACCTAAGACCACAAAGTTAGATTAACTAAATACTGAAATAATAACCCGTGGTATTATTAAAATAAAAACACAAATAATATAAATTCCTGAGCTATTATCTGCATATGGTTGAAACATTGACTACAAATATGGATGGTAAGCACTTCATAATCAATAGTGGACTTATCAGATGTGTCATTAAAAACTGCAATGGAATGCACTGAAACTGTAACTTAGCAATATCGGTCGTCTACTGACTTTCTGAACAGAGCCGAGATGGTATCAGACAAACTAATTAATTTTGTTCAATAATTTTACTTAAAAATCTGTCAAATTCAATAGAAGTAGAATTGTCATACAGACAGACATGTAGTTGGCACGATAGCAACTCCTTTTAGTAAGGTTAGCAAGACGCAAGTCATACCCTCAGTTTTGCAAGCGTCGTTAGGCTTTGGCGACCGTCTACAGATGGAATATAATCGTTGTTTACCAGTAACCCGCATCACGAGCATCACGAAACTGATGCTCCAAGGGAATATGCTCAGCGTAGCAATGTTAACGTAGCGTAGCGCATTAGCATCATTAGCTTGTGACCTTACACCTACGAAAATATACTCTAAGTATTTTACCAGCTATGTTCATTTCATAGTCCCAAGATTAGTAATAAGTACTGATCTGATGTTAATGGTAAACAAGAAGTGTTTTTACTTCGGTAAATTCTTTGTAATGCAAGTCGATTAGTGTATTAATTATATAAAAAGAAACTTATTTCAGTATCCTACCTAATGTTTCAGGATACGCATTTCAATTGCTGCCCAAAAATCATGGATCCGAGTGCAAAGCTGCTACCGAATTTAAAATCGCATATGATGAACAGTAAGTTAAATTTTTTTACAATTATTCTAAGACGATACAATTAGTCTTTTTATTGTAACCATACAACTATATAATGAAAACTATTTTTATTAATTCTAAGTAAACTTCTTATCGGATATCTGTTATGGCACTTAAAGAACACGTTCGTTATTATTTGCTAAAATTTTGAATAAAATAGATTTTGAAGCAAATTTTAATGTCTAATCATGTAATACTCAACTGTACACAACATAATAATGTCTAATAATAAAATCCACTGAAGACAACATTTTTGTTTAGGTTTTGTTTGAGATTATTATAAGCTGGGCTCCTTTCTTAAAGATAAGGCGGAAAGAGGGAAAGGAGGCCTTTGATAATTAATTCATAATAATACTAATAACATATAATAACAGAGTACACAAGAATGTAATCTAAAAATGAATACATTTTCATCGTCCATAATCCAAAATATTTCAATTATATCAATAAATGATTATGGATTACGTTTATACTTATACATGTTATTTCTGACTACCTGTCTAGGCCGCTAGCCAATTTTAATCAATTAGTACCAATCATGACGTTAGTGAAGTGACAATGCCAAGTTTAATTCCCGGATCGATCGAACGATCGAGATGAGTGGTGCGGTGTACTCAATTAACGCTCTACCACACCGCTCTACACGAAATCTAGTAGAGGGCAATACACTCGTCTCTATTACATACATACGATCTGAACATTTATTTCAAAGACATTAGAATTAGTGACTTAGCGTATTGAGGCTTTTTGGGCGGCTGAGCGGCACTTTTAGGGAGGCGCCAAAATTTCACAATACATAATAGTAATATCCTGTGAATATTTGAACTGTAAAATACACAATAATGATGACTGCTCTTGTCAAAAACTTTTTCAAAATAACTGTATAATATTATCTGTCTGTCTTTTAAATTGAAAACTTTAACAAGAGGGCGACAACATTTTTTCCGTCCCGGACGGCTGATTAGAATAGATTAGACCGACAATACAAATTTAATCTAAAAAAATCTGCATCAACAGATTTTAAGCGGGCATTGCACGTAGTTGCTTCCCCACAAGTAGTAAATAAATTAACCTTCAATCTCCCCCATAATTTATTATCCTAGAAATCCTATTAATCTCCTATACCCACCGTTTCGTAAAACTGTTTTAGGTCGTAACTCAGTAATTCCTAGGCTTAGTCGATTACATAATAAATAAATTAATATTGATATTTGTGGCCCCTTCTTTACTTTAATAAAAAAATAAATAAACTTAGTCTACGCTGGGTTTAATTTTCAGTATAATACACTAATTAGTAATTACACATCTACTTTTCCATGTATTTTTAGTTAAGTAATATACCACTCAAAAAAAAATTCTGGTTGATTTTGTTAGTGTTATTTTTTGTTCTTGTGTTATATTGTATAGCATGTAGTGTTTACCGCTTAATATTGTACATCTAGTCTACATATGTTATGTCCTATATTTAACTTATGCATTGATATAACAATTGTTGGTAAACCAATAAAATAAATAAATATATAAAATGCGATTCAAATAAACGAATCACATTACTTTACGTCAATCGCTGTACTTCACGCGTTGCTTCACGGCTTTACGACTGTGGGGTGTGTGGGGATGATCTCTTCGAATGTCTTTGATGTATTTATATGATTTAATGTGGCAGTTTAACATATTAAACTAATATTTAAAAACAAAGATACACAATTTTGTTCATTTGTTTTTACAGGCTTTTTATACAGGTTGGGTCCTTTACCCAATCAGGCAAGCTTTCACGTTTGGGTTCGAACACGTACCACAACGAGTCATTCCGACTGGGCCGAAATTCCTGGCGACATCGCAACTGGAAATCAATGGAAGCTAACTGCATCAATATTTCTGGTCTTCACCGCCTTTTCATTTACACATCGTTACTAAACTTTAAGCTTCATTATGACGTAAGTATGTATGTTGTGTGATTTTTATTACCATTTCAATTGTATTTTTACTAAAAGAACGTTACGATTTGATGTTTTGATTACGTATGTACTTATAAAAACAATCTAAAATGTATTTAGAATTAGGGTAACGTGTATGTTACCAAATATAGCAGTGGAATTGAAAACTTGCTTGGATATAGAATACTTTAAAGTATATAACCATAATAATATTTTATTCAAGAGCCATATGAATATAACATATTTTCATTATCGATATAATTTATCATTAACCCTAGTTACCTTTATAAATATGTGACCGTGTGATTATTCGATCCTTAAATATTCGAATTGAAGCATTCCTGCTTCACGTCAACTGTTAGTTTGCACAGCTTTTAAGCCCTTACACACATCTAATTATTAAATATTTAATGCATCGACCAATCTGCAATCTACAGCTATGGCTCTTCTATTTATTTCTCACCTGCCGAATTCAGGTTAAATCAGTCTCATTGTTCTTTACCAGTGCAGTTGACTATGCACACTACATTTTTCTTTATACTTATCACTGTGCTGCCAAATCAGCTTTAAAAGAAAATTGTAGCAACAGCAGCAAATTTTAATTGTACTTAGTCAGTTGGAATTATACCTATATTAAGATTAAAACACCGTAGATCTGTAGGTAATTACGTTACTAAATCTTTTGACAGCATACCGATTAATCTTCATATTTAATTAGTCCACATATTGTGTATTAATTTATGATATACTGGATATTTTATTCCTTCTTTTTTTTCCAGCCAGCATGTTTGATCCTAGTCATAATACCACATAGTAAGCAATTCGGCTTAACAGAGGACCACCGATATTACCTGTAATCTCATGTCTTTTGTCACCTTGGTGGTATTACAAAATGCTTTAGATAATTCTGCAATTTGTCCAAGGCGTTCGATTGTATTTTATAAGAAACATTAATGATTGTGGCTAATAAGGTCATTAAGAATATTTGACTTTGTTTCCGTTTATATATGTAGGTAAGTAATATAAAATAAAAAATGATTACAAAATTACTATTTATTGTAAATTAACAACATCTTTAGAAAAATATTGACCAGCAAATATAACGGGCGATTATTTATTTTCATCAGACACAAGTTTGGCACTTAATACTTTAACCACTATGCTGCAGACACAACAGAAAATCTTTTGTTTACGAACACCTGGTAAAACACACTAGGTGAAGCTGAACATCTTTATCACTACACCATGATTTCAATATTTAACGTTTCTCCAATGGCTTGAATTGATCGTATTTTTACCATGTTCTAAAACTGCAGTAACTTTTTAAGTAACATGAAACAATAACAGACAAAAAATAAAACTATTGCAATTTTCAATATTTACAAGAATCTAACAAAATTTAATTCTTAGACATTGAAATGAATAACGCTCTTAAAATATACATACATATGTATCAGGCTAACAATCTTTTGAGTGTATCTCGGTGGGTATATCTTTATCTGACCATTCTCATGGCAAACATGCATACAAAAGATACTACAAAAATACCACCAGCGAAAAATATACCATAGAAAGTGCTCTCGTTCATGTTACCATCACTAACTTCTGCTTCTGCGTCTGCGTCTGTTTCTGAATCAGCCGAAGCCTCAGTCGTCGTTGTAGCTTCCTCAGTAGAAGTGGATTCGCAGATCGGATCAGACCAGGCAGACTCACCCGCCTCGTTTGTTGCGCGAATACGAATCCAGTATGAGGTTTCCTCTTCCAAATCTTTTAGCGTAACCATTGTACCTGGATTAAGGAAATAAATTATTTATTAACCTCTCAAACCCCGCGCCCCGCGCCGCCCGGGCACTCAAGGACACTTGAGCGGTAGTCGAGTGGGTCGGCAGATGTTTATAATTTAGAACGCAAAGTTATGATAACAAAGCTTGTGTTTCTTAGAAGTATACATTGTAAGCTACGATAAGTGTTATGAATCATCGCATTTACGTGTATATTTTAGTTTATACATCTGGTTAAAGTAACCGAATTGGAAATATGAGATGATATTATTATATCTTTATTATATAGATTAATTGATTTGTCTAATAAGATGTTTTACTTTTTCTATTTCCTAGTTAAATACTCTTTATAGTAAAAAAAAGTATTTATAATGTCTGTGAGAAAAAAATAAGATATTAGCATTTGAAAGTGCGTGACGAGTACATTTTAGAGCGCGGAGAAAGTAAATATTGAAAAAATTGTAAAAAAAATTCTGACGTAGCCTTGTGCGTGTTTTTTACATATTTTATAGAAATACTAATAAATAACACTATCATAGTGATTAAAACCTGAAATACGATATAATAAAATAATAAAAAAAAAAAATATCAAAAAAGGCGGGAAATCTGAGAAATGGTAATAGGTTATTTTGGGCTTCAGTTTGTTATACAACAATAACAATAGTCACTATTGTTTTTATTGTGTCTAAAAATAGAAAGAATAAGCTTTCCAATAATGTATTATACTTACATACTTGCCCTATAAAAACTACAGATAACAGCGGAACAAATAACATAGACGTCCCGTTACGTCACGTGACGTCACGTGACATGACAAAAAAATATTTAGAAAAATATTATTCAGTTGATAAATATTAATTCGAAAAGCTGGGTTCATTCTGAGAACATTGATATGCAACACAATATTTTAAATACAGGCCTTATAATAAAAAAACGGCAAACAAAACACGTCCCAACGCTTCGACCCCATATAGCGTCACCGGGGTTTGAGCTTTGTATTTGGGACAATCCTAAATACCAAATAGATACGTTATACATACTTATTAAACCTTTGACTCTAGACAACATCAATCATCATAGTGTTACAAGAAGTTTAACAAAACGAATGATAGAATAACTTCTGACCTAGCGGCATACACGATATTTATTTATATACAAATATTGAGCAAAGCCGCTCATAAATATTCCATAACCTACCTCACTACGTACGCTACTTTCAGCGTATTGACTAGATATTACAGTTTCTTAATAAAATATTATGTAATTAAATACAATTTCTTAAAAACTCTACCAAATAAACAGGTTGGCTAAAGTGTGCACTTTAAAATTGAATCATAATGCGGAACTGCAACTTCGATTAGATAAAATAACATAATCTAATTCCAAGAAAAATAAGTATGAATATTTGCACAGTGCTAGTTGGTAGATTGTCGTCCTTTATAATTTTTCCTTTTAACCCGTCGGACTAAAGTCCATTTCTCTAGATTACAATGTATGCAAATTTTCGGATAGATGTGACGGAGTTTCGATCATTCATTTATTTGCAGTCCAGAGAATAGTCTCCGAATGTTGAGGTTCTACTTACTCCCTAAATCTGGCCGCACTTCGTCATCTTCAGCGACAACCACTTCTGTTTGCTTGCTCTTTCTCCACGCAGCATCTTTCGCGTATTTTTTTCTGTTATTCTTATTTTCATCTTGTATGTATTGTATTTCGAACGCTGTAATCAAAATATAGGAATTTTATGAACATTACATAACAGATGACATGACATGATTGTTATAAACAATTTTTGATAAAATATTTTTTCCCCTGCATTACATATTTTATTGAAGATCTCGGCTCATGTAAGCTATTCCAAAGACCTTTTGAATACATTCGAAGTGGCAAGCGCGCTTACACCCTCCTATCCTCTCACCTTTTCTCTGCTAGTGATCGGTTACTATAGCCTACAGACGCTTGCAAAACAAGGAGTACTACTCTTGGCTTGCCGGTCGTTTAAACTAGAGGCACTGTGACTCCTGCACACGCATTGCCCCTCTTTTTATTACGGTGCCTCCAAAAAAAGTATGGGAACCCTTAAGCAATCAAGGCTTACTCAAGTTGAGAATGACTTACGAAGAAATCAATTACAATTTATCCGATCCGGGAATCAAAGAACTCAAGCACAGGAGCCGCATTGACTACCGTCCATCAAAAATAATGGACTGATATACTTTTAAACAGGTGAAGTGCGAAGTAAGGTGAAAAAGTAAACAGGTGAAGTACTTACCAGTAACTGGGAATGTGATTTCATCGTACCATGTGACATTTAATTGTATCGCTGTGTCAGTTTTGTCTACCACTGTAACCTGCAACCAGAGTTAAAGAAGAGATTTTACAAATGAGTCAATAATTTTAGCCGTATGCAATTGCCACAACGCCTGCTGCAATTGTTAGAGCAATACAATCATTCGATACATTTGTATGACTGTGAAACGTAAGTCGGTTTTTCTCGGGCTCTCTTGCATATTAAAATGTAAGGAAAAATAACTAACAATTATAATATTAAGGCTTATTACATTCATACTTATATTTTAATAATTATTATAAAGGCCCATGACCCAATGGTACTTGCGAAGATCAAATGAACCGCAAGCGATCAAGAAATGTTGCTACCTTATCGATGACAATTTATTTACAGAAATTTCGACTGACGTCAGCCCGTTCGACAACGGTGGGATTATGGGAGAAGAGATGTTTCGAAATGTGTATCTAAAGTTAAAACTGCACGGATGGTATTGTGGTTTACGTGGACGCCTCACCATTGCCGCTGCACTGAATGTTTTGGGTTCGATCCCTACACAGGACAAAAATTTGTGTGATCCCACTAATAGTTGTTTAAATATTGATTAAATATTGTTATAAAATGTTGTTATAAAAAAACGAATTAAAAACTAGCTCTATCTAATCTAAACATCGTATCGTCTAAGAAGACGATACGATGTTTAGATATTTGATACGATGCTTACAGTTGTCTTAAAACATCTTTGTTCGCTATAGTTTGCATATGACGCGAGAGACAAATATGCAAATAACGAACACAATGTACATTGTACACCCAGACTCAGGATAATTATTATTTGTTGGTCATGCAAATATTTATCTTGTATAGAAGTCGAACGGCACACAGCACGGCGGCAACGGTGAGGCCGATTACATTAATAATCGATTTAACGTTTTACCTCGTCAATTTTACTGGGTATCTCCATCTTCATCAGGGCAAAAAACTGGTCAGAACTGCCTTGGTCGTTTGTGGCTTGACATTTGTATCTTTGGCCAAAGGTGGCCATATTTGCTACTACAGAAAGAATGGCTCGATTTTCCTCTTCATCAAACTTGATTTGTTTCTTATCATACTCGAACAACGAATCATTTCCTAACTCTTTGAACCACCTGTATGTTGGTAAAGGAAAGGCAGGCGCGGAGCATGTTAATTTGACTCTGAAAATAGTACGTGTATATTAATATATGTATGCTTTTATTACAAGGGCCCGCCCTGACTTCGTCCGGGTTGAACATAATACATAACTTGACCATCTGGAATAATGTACATATCAAGTAATAAAAGAATTTTCAAAAAGATGTAGTGGTTCTGGCAATTACCCTCCAAATACACGTAGTCCCAAAGCAGTCTCTCTTTATAATATTAGAATGGATGTAATCTTTTAACTATCGGAATGTCAGACATAAATGAAAATCTATGTTTGGTCGCCAACTGGCTGCTGCCCGTCGATAGATTTATATAAGATAGTAATTTTAGAAGCTCCATTACATTGGCATCCTACTTAAGACATAGTTTAGACAAAATTACCGACTCAGACCTATTCCTAAAGGCACAATCAGCAATCACTGAGTGCCGAGCCAAAGATTCACTGAATCGCGTATGATGAGGATGGATGCTCGTTTCACCAAATGGTAGTCAGTGCTTGCTTGGCTAATTGTCAGCACGTTTCTTTACTTCAAAGTGTATGAATACCAGTCAAATTCATGGTAATGCTATTTGGATAAAATAAATGTATATATATATATATCACTTTACGTTACAGAGTATTTCACGTCCAAGAAAGCCTGCAAGCTAATCTGGCAACGACTAGATACGCGGAATTTTAGTTATCATTAGCATTTAGCTTAGCTGGAGGGATTAGTAGGGACATAATTTCATCTAATAACGTATTATGATAAATTAAAAATTGTTTCTTATTAAAGTAAAAGGGCATTGTTGCCAGTGGCGTAAGTATTTTATCTTGCGCACCCGCCGATCATGACATGCCAGTTTCAGATCCTGAGACTGGCAAAGTAGGATAGATTTTTGACTATCCGGTCAAATTTATTTATTTAATTATAACGGTTGTACACCAATTACAATAATTAAACATAAGAATACATTAGGCACAAATACAAAAATTAAAACAAATATATAAAACAAAGAAATAATTATATAGATAATTAATTATTAACAAACACAATCATCCCTTCTTCTCACAAAATCGCTGACACTAACAATATATTCTGCCATCCATCCGCAAAGAAGTCACTGTCAGGATTGGCGTACAGGAGGGCGTTGAGAGTAGAAAGCGAGCGCGGTATGGGTGACTTAGCGCGCGCTACGGTGCGACATGATGGTACGGCAAGCAACTTGTGCCGTCGCGTCGGTTGCGACGGTAGGTTATCAAAACAAAAAACAATTCACAGAACACAAGTCTGAAATAATAAGTCTTATTGAAGAAATTTAAATGGATTTCCAGCTATATGAAAATTCCACCTTAATAATAAATTCATAAAAGGGTGAAAATAGCTTAAGCGTTTGTATAGACCATTTTATTCCATCGTCATATTTGGTTAAAACTTAGATAACATACTTCTTGACGAAAATAATGAAATGTAATATAATATACTATGTTACAATATTATTCCGGACAAATATGCATTAGAGTAGTGAAATTTATAGCGAGAAATCGTATCCTTTACCACAGACCAAACTGAAATTAACATATTATTTACGCACTTACTGATATATCAGATTGTAAACTAAATGGGTGTATAGGTGACAGTTTAGAGATATTTGACCTAAATAGTCGTAGATGACAGAGGAAAATACGTTTTGTGTTATTAAGTGAAACTACGAAATCAACGCGAACTAAGCTGTGAGTAACATCTAGCTAAATATAGCTAATAGCAACGTGGCAAAAAGCTTAACAAGATTGTCGTATTGAAATCTATTAGTAGAAAATAAATAAAATAAATTGTATTTTAATAATTATACTCCACATTCAAAATGGAACACAGAGCACAAAATGGACAATATAACAGAAGCTTATAGAACATACATATGTATAGTGCCAACAGTATAGTAACCAACGTTGCTATTCCTACATATTATCTAGTAACAATCATCTATCATTGTATTCAGGGTATTAGGGAGATTAGGAAGTAATGTGTAGGAAAGAGTACTCGATAGGGCCTCGCTCTAAGACTTTGCCGACGTAGGAGTGAAGGCGAGAAGCCACCCTGCTGGAATAACCTTCTAGTGTCACATATAGAATAGCACAAAGATAATCCTTGCTTGTCGTAACCGACGAGTAAAAGGTATTTTACTGTCACGAATTATATTTGTGGTTCTAGCCATTAGTTGTCATGCCGTTATGGCATTGTGAGAGTGTAGGCTGGAAAGGGCCGAACCCGTTATGGATGAGCATAGCAGGGTGTCTTGAAGCATAGCGGGGTGCAGCTCAAGTGTATATGTGTGTATATATTTCCTGTTAGATTTTGATTGATGATTGATGATTTTGGATTGGAGCTACAGAAGCTCCCCGATCGTTTTTGGTGACCACCGGGGACTTAAGTGGGTAGAAACGCTAGTTACCCAGGCTTTAAATCTCAGAACGCCCGGAATTATTAAAAGATTTCATATTCACTATCATAATATACCATTGTAACTTACTCCAAACTATTTAACAAAATGATTATATTAACCCATTCAAACGTACACAATATTATTAAAAACGGAAGAGCTTATTAACGCTGTTTTAAAATTAAACCCAAAACTAGACACAATTACATATGTTAATACTCACATCTCATTATTCTTGGCATAAATATTTATTTCATCACCATCCTCAAATGTGGGAGCATCTGAAAATTATCAAATGTAGTTATCATGTGCAATTTGGTTACAATACGCCAATTATTTGATAAAAAATTTGTTGTGCATTTTGTTATGGGGATCAATATTTTTGGAATTCCTTCTTTCCAATTTTCCCTAAAATGCAATCTATGGCAATCCTTTCTGTCAGCGTATACTTTGTAGTCACTATCCAGGGTTGCTGAGGGATCTCCGCTTGATTTGATTGCACGGATGGTGTAGTGGTTTAAATTGTCGCCTTGCTTCTGACACTGTGTTAAGTGTTGTGGATTCGAAACCTACACGGGACAAAAAAATGTGTGATCCACAAATAGTCGTCCCAATGCTTATTTGAATGTTTAAAGTCGTCCGCTTCACCAGATTTATTCCTAGTGGGAGATGTACTTTAAAACACACAAATCAAACAATTTATTTGTGACAAAAGCAAGGTTGCTCTATGCTTTTAAAAAAAAGAGAATACAGCTTCCATTGCATATATGATATTGAAACCACAGAGACAAAGCAGCATTCTCAGAATAGCTACTTGAGGGTCACACAATATTTTGTCCTGTACGATTGAAAGCACAACAATTAGCGTGCTACTTATCTATTATAAATTGCATTACGTAGTCAGTAGATATACTTACAATTAACATTCAAAGTTACATTGAGTGTCTCTGAATGAATACAGTCTTCAGCTTGAATATTCTCTTGTATGCTAACACACGAGTAAATCCCACTATCTTCTGGTTGCACTGAAATAATCGTCAATAGTCCTTCAAATCCTTGGGCGTTGTACTTTGTCATCACTTTGTACTTTGCTGAACTGTCTTCATCTAAACAAAACATATATTTTAAGTTAATAGCGAAATACATATAATTACATTGTAACTGGTTGATGTCTTTACATACGAGATTTTAAGAAAATTGAAGTGACGGGTCTATAGGAACAAAAATAATATTTGAATGTTTGCATGCGCATCATGTAAACATTCACGCATTGAATGCGGGTTTCATAGTTACATTGCTGCAGGTTTAACTTGAAATCGGGTGCATATTTGAGTCGAGTATCACATGAAGCAAAGTAAAATATAAATAGGTACCCAATTTCAAATATCACGCGTACGAAGTCGCGGGCAAAAGCTAATTTTAAAATAATATAGGTTGATTATAACGCATGAGTGTTATGATTATACATATAATTATGTTTTGTACCCCTTATGATATGTTTTTATCATCAACTTAGTAGATTGCCTCACTGTTAGTCAAAGGGATTTTGGATTTTTATGTCATTGTGTTGTTAACTATCCCTTCGAAAGGCGTACTATTCATCCTGCCATCTTCGTTTAACCTATTAAGTCATAGCGGCACACCGGTGGCTAGATACAATAGAGTTATAATTACGTCTGTTATTTTAAAACCTGACAGATTAAGTATAAAAAATTACTCATAATAACTATACCTCGAATCGCAACGGTATCTGTTATTAAGAGGAAAATATGTACAACTGCTCAGATTCCTCGTTATTGTACTATTAGGTATTCCTAATTTCTATATCACTAGAGATCTGCCCCGGGTAGTACAAAACCTTAACAAATAATACACTTAAACCTACCTTATGAATCTTTCTGTCTTTTGGCGAAAAACGCTTGAAAACTGTTTAGTAGTTTTTGAGTTTATCGCGTACAGACGCAGCGGGGGACTTTGTTTTATAATATGAAGTGATACTATGTATAATTAAGTATGCAGTACTGTGTAAATTATGTGATAACAATCACAATTACACGATTAAAATACAATCTTGTTACCTATATCTAAATTATGTACCTATAGTTTTTGTATGAATCATGTTAGTTACGTAAATTAAAATAGATACCTACCTAACTTAAAAATAAAATACTAATGAGTCTTATAAGATATATAGAAATATTGACAGCATCTTAAATTATATTTGTGGGATGAGGTTGATATTCTTTATCTTTTGTGACCTTATGTCGCAAAAATTTGACATTACCGTTTTTTCTTTTCTATTGTAATTGTCTTAGCGTTCAAAGCCCCGATCTTTGTATTTTCAAATAATGGCAAATATAAACGGTTATTTTATAAAAACAGTTATGTTATGATGGAACACTTAGGTTTTGTTGACAATATATTACTAGCTAACTCCTGATAATGCTAAGATTAGATTCAGAGATTGACGGTGAAGGAAAACATCGTGAGGAAACCTGCTTGTATGAGAGTTCTTCATTACATACTCCAACATAAGTGAAGCCTGTGAATCCACACTGACCAGCATAGTGGACTATGACCTTACCCTTCTCACACTGAGAACACACCGAGCCCGTGCCCGGCAGTGCCACAATTGAATACATGGTTGATATTTACATAATAATAATAAATTTCTGTTCAAAGAGGATAACTGCGAATTTAGTTAGAGGATGTCCTTATTGGGAAAGTTTATTTTAGTATTTTGTATATAGCAGTGATAGCCTAGTCCGACACCGTTGAACTGCCACACAGAGGTCTCGACATCAATCCCAAGGCTAGCACCTCTAACTTTTCGAAGTTATATGTGAATTGACGAGCTATCTATTGCCCGCTTTAATGGCGAAAGAAACCGTTTATGACGGTTTCTTTAAGCTTACATTCTGCCACAAGCAGCATTAAGGAAATGTTTCAATTATAAAATACTTAGAAAACAATTATTTATTTTTTATGGAAGACCAACAGCATTATCACAGCATACAGCCATTAACAGGTCCTCACTTATAAGCTATATAGTACCTACATATTAAAAATGTGGAACACAATATTAGAAATAACTTAAAATTAATCTATACATAACACTTACACTAATTTTGGAAAAATCTTGGCTGAGCAACCGCCTCACTGTCGCCTGTTTTGCGTTGAAAATATCAATGTCATGCGCTTCATACCTGTAATAGTTTCTCTGTTCCGATTCCACATAAGCCTGGGCTCAGGTTCTCCTTTGGCTTGACATGACAATGTGATAGAGCGACCGATATCCGTCGTCACTTCTGCAACCGTATCAACGAACTCCGAGGGGTCTATAAACAAAGCGAAACTCATAACCTTTGGCAATAGGATACTTGACTATGTTTGCTTTAGTGCATTATTTTACACACAAGAGCGAAAGAAAATGCTCAAAAGCTTTACTTAAAAGAAATAGTTTTAACTGCACGGATGGCGTAGTGGTTTAAGTGGTCGTCTCGCCTCTGCCACCGCGCCAAGTGTTGTGGGCTCGATCCCCACACGGGACAAAACTTTGTGTTATCTACAAATGGTTGTTCCGAGTCTAGGTACTCTTTATCTCCGTTGTTTGAATGTTTGTAAAGTCCCCCGCGACACAGAAATTATTCCTAGTGCGGGAGTTGTATTTTAAATAGCAAAAAACAGTATCAAAGTGGGTTGTAGAATATGGGCGTATTCAGATTTTAAATTTGGATATAAGAAAAAGTATGGTCGTAGTGGGTGATCTCGCGCTATTTCCTTTGTACAGAAGCGGTTAAATAGCGGTAATAATAATAATAATAATATTCTACCACATACACACAACACCATCTAGCCGGGTCTAGCCCAAACTAAGCAGAGCTTGTACTATGGGTACTAGACAATGGATAAACATACATTATACATAGAAACACCCAGCCCAAGACAAACATCCATGTTCATGTACACAAATGTTTGTCATGTGCGGGAATCGAACCCGCGACCTCAGGAGTGACAGTCGGTTACACTAACCACTACGCCATCGAGGCCGACATGGCATAGCCGAGGCAATGTCACATCATGTCCTGTTTGTATCGTGCATCCTTTTTCTATCATTTGACCAACCCTACTACCAGATTTAAAACGCTTGCATCTTATTGATTATTGAGTAGATATCAAACATTATTAGTATATTATAGTTTGGGTAATGTAAGTAAAGTAAGTATTTGAACTTAATAATAAAAAAAACTGAGTTGACTACCCGACTACCTCGTAATGTAAACTTTACTGCGTTAACGGTATCATCTAGAAATAAAAATAAAATCATACCTATAACACACAAAGACACATCCTTCGTCTGGTCTCCGGCTCGACATTGGTACACTCCAGCGTCCTGAGCTTCTGCTTTAGTTATAGTCAACACAAGGGCTGGTGTTCGTCCTCTAAGCGCTTGAACGAAATGTTCCTGGGAAAACACGCGGTTGCCTGGGATACGCTTTACCACGGTGCCATTTGGATATAGCCAGTCAACCTAGAAAAAAAACATTTTATTGGAGAAGTACTTTATCCTAAGAAAGAAAACGTTGTATATTTTTATCGTGTGTAGAAGCAGAAGTCACGACTAGTGACTATAGTTACCACGGTACAAATATACATACTACATACTAATATATCTTAATGAACAGCAGTGCTATTCTATAAGAATGTTTCTGGATCTTGATGTTGACTTTGTATGTTACGTATTTCACTGCAGGAATCTTACTTGAGTCAGGGTCACCAACGTGGAGAAACGAGGTGTGGTATACCTCCCTTTGTGTCGAAGAGCCCATAAGCAATTTTTAATAAACAAACTTATAAACATACATATATAACAAAAATAATAATTTGGCACTGAAATGATTTTAAGGAGTTCATTTTTAAGCTTTATTATTTTCATTTTACTTTCGATACTGAACAAGCCTAAATAGTTTTAAAAATTATTAACTAATCAAGTTACATCATGTGTCCCTAATATGTTCACCTACCTTTTGGTTTTTGTAAAAGGATTTACAGCTAATAGTTTTATGTTCTCCAACTTCCAAAAAGTTATTATCGCCTTCGTAAGTCACAGGTTCCACTGTAAGCCCGTGTTCTACAGTCTTTGCGCCGTATACTACAAGGAAGAAACCATATTGTTAGTTATAGGTAGCCCTATACCTAATACTATAATGGTAAAAGTCCAAAACGTTCTATGATCATCGTTTATTTCGAACTTTTACCACCATTCACTTGCTAAATCTTAAGATTTGATTAGATCTTAAGGTTTCTCGAGGAACACCGTGGTAGGTTTAGTCAGTATTCCGGGAGCTGCATTACTCTTATTCCAATTTTCTATTTTACCCCGGCGAGTCCGACATAACCCCTCCGCCCGCCCCCGCGGAGGGATATGCGTCAAAGCATTCCCCCACGTAAAAAAAAAGAAAGAAGTTGTTTTATTCCCAAAACCAACATTTACCAACCGTCACTGGTAAAACCTACCATGTACTAAATTCTAATGGTAAAAGTCTGAAAAATCATTCTTTTTTATAAATTCTTACATTTACCAACTCGTGTTGGTAAATCCTAAAATTCACTGGTAAAACCTAAGATTACCTAATATATAATAATATTTTTTGGGGTTTTGCAGTAACCTATGTATATAAATATTACAAAGAGGAAAGATTTGTTTGTTTTTAAGGGTTGAAATCAAAAACGACTCAACCAATTTTATAAATTTTTCATTATTAGAAAGGTATTTTATCAGCAAGTAACATACGCAGTATTGTATTTAAAAAAATGTACTGTTAGTAACTTAACCTTCGTTTCATACTTAATACCGAGAAAATAATAACTGTTCATTTTTGTATTAGTACAGTATTATATCTAATTTAGTAAGTTAAATTCACAAAATAATATGTAGATAATAATGAAAAATTTTTTAATCATTGGTACTAAAATTTATAAATCGAGATACATACATTCCACCAAATTATTATTATAATATTATTTTTATTTTAATGATAAAACATTCATACCTGCTTTGTAGAACATGTACACAAAAACAATCACATAAAAAAGCCACTTCATTTTGTTATTTCAAAATTAGAATAATAGTTATAACACACTTATTTTTTTACCAAAGGAACATATTCGTTCGTCCTATTTTTTATTCGTGATCGCTGTGTTACGCTCCAGATGAAAGTGTGGTCCAATAAAACAACATAAGTACAAAATATTTAATAGGATGAATTAATTAATCCTAATGAGCATTATTGTGTACAATGTCATCAGCGAGGAAGTGACACTTATCGTAGTTACCATGGCAAATTAAAAAGGTCACAATACTGTGTCAAATATAACATAACACCTCGTGAATGTTTTAATAATAATATGTGGTACGTCGTATGAAAGGATTGATAGAACAGTTTATATAATAATACGTGAATACAAACTAATGTTGTAGTCCTTTTTAGGCGTATTGCGTGATAGGAGGATTATGAGATGTGGTATAGTTAAAAGAAGAAGTACAGGAAGTTAAAACTTATAAAATTTATTGCCGAATTACGACGTTTATATAGCTCTTTAAGTTTTGTTAAGGTTGCTCTTTCTATACTGTAAGCTGATGGAAATAACAAATACTTTTCGATTTTATTTATTTAATACGGCCACAGCAGCGATAGCCTAGTGAGAGACCGTGCAACTGCCACGCCGGAGTCCCAAATTTGATCTCAAGGCACGCACTTTGCAAGTTTCGGAATTATGTGCGTTTAAATAGTCCAAAATCGCTCTCTTCGTCGCCGAAGGACATTATTGTGAGGTAAAAGGAATATTTTGAAAGTTTATTTGAAAGAGAGGAATGATAAGGGCTAAGTTTTGAAATGAATGATAATGATAGTAATGATGAAAACCCTATTAGTATGGATGAAATAATGAAAGCATTGAAAAGCATGAAATTAGGAAAGGCTGGTGGTTATGATAGGATTACAGTCGAAATACTGACAGCTGGACAGAGTCTCATAGTAACTCAGTTGTGCTGCCTTTTTAACTTGTGCTGGAATACCGGCCGTACACCAAGTGATTGGTGCAAGGCCGTCATAGTACCTTTATACAAGGGAAAAGGCCCACAGCAAGATTGCAAAAGGCGAACGTTTCTTGATCAGATCGGAGACGTTCTGGAAAAAGGCCAGGTTAAGAGCACCTTAAACCGGCGAGCGCGTATGAGGAATGTGATGAAAGTGAATGAAGCCAGAGAAGTGTGTCAGGATCGTAGCAAATGGAAATCCGTAGTCTCTGCCTACCCCTCTGGGAAACAGGCGTGAATCTATGTAATGTACATAAATGTGTCTTACGAGGAGAAACCTCCTTAAATTATTCTCGAAGATATGTGTAGTCTGCCAACCCGCACAGGGCGAGCGTGGTGGGCTTTGGCGCAGCCCTTCTCATATTGAGAAGAGGTCCGTGCCCAGCACTAATACTGTTTATATACAGGGCTGATAGATATCATTAACAGCAAGTTTGTCATAATTTTTAATAATTTGCTGCAGAAACGCGCTCCGTTTTTATCTACGACACTTAATTGTAATTGAAAATTTACGACAACAAAACGGATTTTGCTACATTGACAAATAAAAAGCTGTAATACATTGGGATTACATGTATGCCATTGATTTAGATGGTATCGACAAGAAAATATAATGACAAAACAGTTTGTAAATTACAAATGAACTTTGGACCAAGTCGCTTGCAAAATTATATCAGACGATGGCATTACACACATGTGCCAGTTGTAATATTATATTTGTGTGATAAGCACAATAACTAATCTATATATTATTAATACGTGAAACAAAAACTTTTTACGAAAATTGCGCGAACAGAGGAGTATTAAATTTGGCACAGTTAAAGTTTATATGGAGAAGAAGGGGTGAATCCTAATATTTATTTAAAATATGTATTAGAAATACATTAAATAAATGAAAAAACACTACACGCACACAACCATGCATTTGACACACGCAGTCGAATCGCGTTTATAGTATTTCGGCATTGTTCGGCTAATGTAGTACTATTTTTCGTAACTATGGTTACATATATCAATATACATATATAATTACTTAATATATCAGCAATATCTTACAGACAAGCCTTTGGGCGGATTGGAATGATATAGGTATACTATTTATATTATAATATATTTACGTATTTATATGAAAAAAAGAAAACAAAGTAGCGAGCTTAGGAATATCGTCAATTAAAGAGTATAGTTAAGTAAATAATAATTTGTTTGGAAAAGATAAGTAAATTAACTCGTATAGATCGAAATCTAAACGAAATGTAATTATAAGGGTATAGTTTTAGACAATAAAACCTTAATAACTAACAATTTTAAATTTAAATAAATTTTGGTCGAATTTCGACCACTAGGCGACCGCTAGTTATTATTAAAACATACAATCTATCACTAATGACACTAACTGATTAATAAACAATGATGATTTCAATGTTGCCGATTTGAACTTTGATCACTGAGGCCAATTAAAATTGTATTTCTTTATACATACAATGTATCACGCTATATCGCAGAAGGATAGGCAGCGGTGTATTATACCCACAATTCACCAGCTGTGGTTTTATATTGACAAATTGTTTTAGACATAGTAAAAATTCTTAACATAAAACACTTCCCGATTCAAGAATCTTACCCGAGATTGCATACACAGCAGTTTCATTCACTAATGCTGAGCCTTAGCTGAAAATTGCAACAAGATAACTTTATATAATCTCCCTGTATCTTACTTATTGAAGACACCCATAGGCTACAGTAACTGCTTCCCGCCAGGCAGGCTACGTGAGGTATAATTTCTACGTTGCTGACACTGGGAAAACAACAAACGAGATGAAATAGATGAAGTAGGTACATCATTCACCAAATAATATTGTTAGCGTTAGTTATCAAAGTAATAAAAGTTTTCCTAAGTAATATAATTATCTTAACTAATATTATAAATGCGAATGTGGGTTTGTTTGTTACGCTTTCACGCCTTAACTACTTGACCGATTGTCATGAAATTTCGTATAGGTACACGTTGGTACCTACCATATTATGGCCTGTTCTGCAGCCTTGACCTACAGAAAAGGACATATGGTACCTATCATCAAGGAAAAAGTACTGTCCCCAAGGGCTAGCTAGTTGTAAACTATAACTTTATGCACACTTACTTTTACAAACATTTTTATTTACTATGATGTAGTGATTTTTTTAATCCGTGATAGTAGTCACAATTCTCCATATATAATAGGTACATAGATACTACTATTTTTATTTTATGTTATACGTTTTATAGCATGCATCTAGGGGCTAAAAAATACTTAACCCTTTGTGTTTTATGCCTTCATAAATAATAAAATTTACGACAAAAATTTTAATATTATATTTATTACAAACATAAAATTCTGAAAAGAAGCCTTAGCTATAAAAAATAACGACCAGTGTGCTGTAATATTTATACGTAAAATATTTTACTGTTATCTGGTAGCAGCGACCAAAATATTAAGGAAAATTAAATGCCATCAAAAACATACTTGTAAAAAAACCAAGTCTCGCAACTCAATTCTTCTACCGTAAAAAGTTGTGAGATCCATGTAATAAATCCTATATATTTATATGGGATTACAAAGTTATTTATGCAGTTGGTGTATCTAGAAAACACTGATTCATTCACTGCAAATGTAACTTTGTAATGCTATATATTTATATGGGTTTACAAAGTTATTTATGCAGTTCGTACATCTAGAAAACTGAACCGAAATTGCAAAATATTTTAGTTTTTCCTTGATTTATACACTAAACACTAATTGTATTCTAAATTTGAAGCTTCTATGTCTGCTAGAAGTGCCTTAGAGTTTTGATGATCGGTCAGTCAGTGAGTGAGTGACAAAATTAAGAAACTTTGACTAGTTATAATTAGTAAACTACTGGTTCAAATTGAATGAAATTTGAAATATACCGTGTTTATACAATGCCTGCTTGGTTACTGAAAATTCAGTCTTCTAGTTTTATCCAACGTAGTTTTAACGAAGTTATAGGGGGTCTAAAATGGCCTGAACTGTTTCGAGAAGAGTATGGTACGGCCTTGCCGCTTTTTTGCTCGACTTGGCGGTGGCACTGCCGTGCCCCCAGATTGTGGAAAGATTTGAAAACGTTTAAATCAATTCAGGTCTGTTAATATGGATATACATCTCTCAAGAATTATATGGCCCTGGCTTAGATACATATTTTTCTTCTAAAGATTTGCTAAAGCCTTTTTTTAGTAAGCTGATATATAATTTATTCATCTATGTTTAAGGGTGGGCAGCTCAGCACAATCAGAACATACAAGTGAACGCAAAATAAAAATTGCAATACGGAATGATTCAATAGAAGCAGGCTCACCTCCCTTTTCTACTTTTATGTAATATTATTACGTCTATCTCTTTTCCACGAGTCTGCTTTTCTCCTTTAGTGTGATTTTTTGTATACCATTACACATATATTATCTTATTATGTCTACCTCCTAAATTATCTCTTTACATATATATGTCGGCACAGCAATATTCTTAGTGGGACACTAGCGCCATCTAGTGACACAGAAAGGCATTAGGACGGAACGCCAGCGCCATCTAGCGGCGCTAGACGGAGTCTACGAGGCGGCGCGAGGAGCGGACAAAGCTCAGTCTTCGTGTTACCGTCGACCAGTGCACACCTCGTAGGAACTGTCTCGCGTTTCATAGTGATAATAAGTGCTCTTAGTGTGAAGTAGTTGTTAGTTGAAATCGAACACAAGTTATCAGACTACCTACGTGTTTTCTATTGATTGAAACCAACATTTCCCACTGCACGCCCATTCTATAAAATGGCTGGGACGGGATAAATGATGCCACTCTGACATATAAATGTTATTACATCTTTATTCCATATAGGCACATAACCCATATTTTGCCAATTATGCTTTTAAATTCAACGTCATAAAGTGGGTAAGCCTATTGTCGACTACCGGGCCCAGTACCAAACACTGTGCTGTGCTGCCACAGAAAAAATATTAACAGAAATATAAAGGTATTTTATATTAAAAGGCTTCTCCCGATGTTTTTTTAATAAGCCGACGCTAAGCCGGGTTATACCTAACTAGATTTTGCCCGCGGCTTCGCTAGCGTAAATAAAGTTAAGTTAGATTAGTAACAGCACTTTTTTCTGAATGATAAGTGCCCCATGTCCTTTCTGTTTCCCTGACAACGTTATGCGAAATTTTATGATGATTGGTCAAATAGTTAAGACTTAAAAGCTTAACAAACAAACTTACATTCACATTTATTATATAAGTTACGATGGAGAGTACCTAATAATAAGTACCTAATGGAAAGACTGTTCATAAATACCTATGCTAGTTAAATACACTGTTTGATAAAGTTTCCATAAACAATCGAAGGGATTGCAAGCGCAATGAAGCGCACACTTAGGTTAATGACTGATGTGATCGTCTACGTGACACAGTTTAGCAATACGCATTCATAACATTTTCCTACGCTAATGTACGCAATCCTAAAGAGGCTCTTTGCGACACACTTCGATCATCGTAGTCATAATAACGACTTGGTATATAACAATTTCCCTAAAACAAAGAGAATTAAATCAGGATTATGAACGTTTATTTATATTTATTTATTTATTTCCTTAAGCTTAAAAACAACTTCTTACACTAATACACTTTTTTTTAACATAAACAACACACGCTTTACACTACCCTGTTTCCTATAAATATTAGGTCGAAAGTTTTCGATGCGGAATGTGCATAGTAAATGGAGTACAATTATAATAATACTAGTCTTTTCTTACATTGTCTCAATATTTATCCCTTGAGACAAGAACCTTTTTCTGGTTAAAAGGTACTTTTCTGTACCCTGACAACATGTATGCAAAAGCTTCGTGATGATCGGTCGAATAGTTAAGGCGTGAAAGCGTAACAAACCAACTCACATGAGCATTTATAATTTTAAGTAGTAATAAAGTATAAAGCAAAGGACATATGCCAGGAATTAGGAGGGATGTGAATATACATATTTATATCTAAGTATTTACCCATACCAATTGAAAGTAGACGTGTATGTCTTAAGACTGCGCCGAGCGTAAGACAGATAATGACAGAGCTTGTGCGGCGCATATTCACATCGGCCGGCGCGGCGCGCAGTCGCCATAGTAAAATTGTATGGAGGATTTAAAGTGCTTTTTTGATAAATATGTATCTTTATTGTCAACCAATAATTTAAATATTTGGGACAGACAAATTGTAATATAACTATTTATGTTTCGTTTAAGCTGTAAAATAGGATAGATTTCTACTATTATAATCTAAAAATCACGTAAGACGAGCTTACATTTTTGCGTTTTACGTGCAAATTTACGTAATTTTGTAGGCGAAAATATTAATTATTTTAAGTTATTTGCACGGAAATTATTTTAAGTTATAAACACATTAATTGTATTGGTAAACGTATATATTATATATATATTAAACAAAAAGTGTTGATTTTATTCACTTAACTGTGACCGCCTGTTTTGGCACATTTCGTTCGGCGCAGTCTTAATATGTTTAAGTTGACAAGTTTTTTAATATCTTTCGACCAGATGTAGGTTAAACTTTCAAAGGAATAGAGTAAAAATTTTGCTCACGATACGTGGTTCCATGGTGGTGGTTACGTAGTAGTGACTTACGTGATGCCATGACTAACAATTTTCCATAATGTTTTTGAACATAATATACTAAAAAGCGCAGCAAAGTCTGCTAACTTTCACGTACTTGCCATTTCGAAGTTATGTGCGTATTAAATAGTTAATTAACGATTTGCCGGTAATGGAAAACAACGCGAGGAAACTTGCATATCGGAGAGGTCGCCTTAATGTTCTTAAAGTGAAGTCTACCGCACTGGGACAGTATGATAATCTAAAATCATTGTCATACTGAGAAAAGGTCCCGTGCTCAGAAGTAGGACAGTTTTTTAACAAGGCTAAACTTATTATAATTACGCATGAATTTAAAAAAACAATAATAAAAATACTAAAGCAATTATTTATCCTTAACATAATTATTAGAGGTCTGAATAATAGACTCGAATGAATCATGGTGACGTCACGCATAGTACATTTTTATCAAAATGTACAGAACGTCGCGTTGAACTTCGACATACCCTGAATAACAATATGTGACGTTTCAATGTGATAATTATTATGTACGTCGCAGGAATACTCAGAAGTTCGCCCGAAAACCATGACGTACGTTCCACATTCGTGAATAACGAAAGCCAAAGTTGAACGTAACTTCTTTGTAGATCAAATACCCAGCAAAGCAATGCCAATCCTTTGTTCTTTACTGGTAAGAACCGGCTACAGAAATCTAATTATAAGTTTCCTTGGCGCTCTTAGCGTGCAATAAAGCATACAAGCCATTTTAGGTCTATCTAGAGATAAGTTAAAACTAAAGTTTGTACTAATAGGGTTGTTGACTATTTTGCGATTTCGTATATAATTTTACACACAAGAGCATAATATAGCAATCAATAGAAACCTTTTTGTGCAAACAGTATAAAATTCGGTTGCAAAATAAGGGAGTAACAATTAATGTTATAGATTTGGTTATAAGTCAAAGTGGGGTCTCAATGGAGATGTCTATACATCTCCTTCACACAGCTGTATTTAAATAGCACGTACGTCACAGTTTGTACCATGCATCCTTACATTTTTTATTTTTTCTGTGAAATAAATATCATTTATCATTTATCATTTATCAGGCATCAGACAGTTTTCAAATGTCAGAAAAAGGATGCGTTTCAAATCTAGTTACCCCTACTACCAGCTTTGAAACGCTAGTATCTTAAATTGTTATTGAGTAGATCTACAAAAACCTTTGTGTTTTAGAGTTTTATGTAGGTAACTATTTGACTTAAATAATAAAAAAATGTAAGTCAACTACCCTATTCTAAATAATAAACATTCAGCATTTCTGAAGTGTTTCAGAGTCACCATAGGTTAATGCAATTGTCGAGTTCATTACTCTTTGAACCTTACAGGATGCAATCAATAAGATATGATCACTTGATAATTTCTACGAAATTGAAAATTATTATCTGAAACGGACTGAGTTGAGTGCGATTTTGGTCGCTCGTACCTTTTGCATATATCAGATATTAGATATATTTTACTTTATAAGTTTAGGCTGTTAATAAATGTGGTATACTAAAACCTAACTAATAATTGTTTGTAATGCTTTCACGCCTTAACGACTCAACCGATCATTTTCAGGGTTACAGAGAAGAACAGAGGGAATCATCTAGGAAAAAATACTGTTACCGAGGGATAGAAATCTATCGACAAAATCTACATTAAAGCGAGCAAAGCCTGGGACAAAATCAAGTATATACTTATTATTTTTTAACAATTTATAGGATGTCTGATCGTACACGGCTAGTAGTACAAGTGACAGCCCACTAGATGGCGTTGAGCGTTTGTAATTAGTTTAGCCACATGACCTTAATCGTCTATATTTAACTTCTAAAACTATTATGCATGGTATAAAACTGTTAATTTAATTATAATTGTACCTAATAATAAGTTAAATTAGTATTTTATGAATAATATTGTCGATAACTAAGCGACGGTTAAAATATGCACTTGACCTCTGGTTCCTGGAACGAAATCAATGTGTGCCGGAAGGACGGTACTTGATAATATTTGACTTTGACCCTGATAATAATTTGTCAGTTATGTCGGTTATGCAGGACATAAAAACAAATTATTATAGAAGTATAAATGATTCATTGAATTGACTGTCACATTTAGCCGTTCTAGACATATCCACCGGTTATATTAATAATTATTGCCATATGCCTACCGGGAGGGTTAGTCGAATATTATTTTATACTAATTGTTTTTTTTATTAGCCTTATCATAATGGGTTTCAGACTGTGTATATAGGGTACATAATTATGTGTATTCTATTTAATAAGGATTGTTTTATTTATTATATATAAATAAAGAATTAAGTGACGTCTGCGGTACACTTCCTTATGCTTGGAGGTATCTCATATTATATTCAAGTAATAACACTTCCAAAAGGATAATAAACTATAATTACGGTGATATCATAACCATTAATAATGGCATTATATTTGTTATTTTAAGACAAAGAATATGAATAAATTTAACTATATATAACAATACATTTTTTAAACAATTTACATGATACATACATAAATAGTACTGAAAAAGCCACTGAAATTCACATATACACACATATTGATAAGAAAATTTCTCACGGCATGTACTAATTGTCTTTTCCAAAAATCTCTCAGCAATAAACTCATGTTGCTGTGCTTGTACGTATGATGTGATTAAACTACCTTTAACATCATTCGTTATAAGTGCCTGGCACACAACTATCTTTTTGTTTTCGTTTTGCATCCACATCATAGAACAAGTATTTTACGTTTTATTCATGTTCATGTTTGTACTTATATTGTATATTTTCATGTTATCCCATGTGTATTATACATCAGCGATTGCCAACAAGTACCTATATCGTAGGCCATATCATAAATATTACTAGCGCATTGTGGTGTATAATCTATATATTAATACGTGAAGCAAAAACTTTGTACCCGTTTTTAAGAAAATTGCGCGGACGGAGGAGAATGGAATTTGGCACAGTTAAAGTTTATATGGAGAAGGATAGGCCAATCCTAATATTTTTATAAAATATGTGTTAGAAATACATTAAATTAATGAAAAACAATACACGCACACAACCATGCATTTGACACATGCAGTCGAATCGCGCTCGTAGTATTTCGGCATTGTTCGTCTGACGTCGTACAATTGTTTGCAACTATGGTTACCTAAAACTAATTATATGTAATAAAGAAAAACAGAAAACAAAGTAGCAAGCTTAAGTCGAATTTTGACCACTAGGCGACCGCTAGTAAGAAGTATATGCGCCACACACGCAATGGATAACAACATCTAGTAACTGGTCCCTCTTCTGTAGACACCACAGCATTCGTTAAGAAGTTCTCTATTACCATTTTTGCCACAGACCACAACTTAAGTTTATTTAGCTGCAATCTTCTGTAGTCATTGTTTAGTTGCGAGTCGTCTGTTTTAGAGTTAAACAGTGCTATCCTTTTCTTTTCAATATCTATTTCTGGCGCTGCGGTAGAAACGCATCAATCTAGTCTTATTCTAAACCCTATAAACATACTAAATTTCAACCATACCTATATAAAAAACACTAAACGTAGTCTCGTGCATGCATATCTCTATATAAGAAGAGGTGTATACCCCAGCGATTCTCCAAATATTTCACCAGCTTTGAAGTCTACATAATAGAGAACTATCCCATCCTACCATAATTGCTCTCAACCAGACAGTATCAGACGTCATGCAACAAAAAATTTCTTGACAGATGAATCCAATCATCGATATCACATTGGCCGACCTGAGAAACGAAACGAAAAGCTCATGCACAATAGTCGTATTACCTACCGCTCTGCCATTGAGGCAGCCAGTAAAACACCCCTAACATAGGTAAAGTCATCTATTTGAGTAATTATTTAATACCTAATTAAACGTCTTAAGAAAATATAGATTAATAAGCAGACGCTCTATGACAGCGTGATTAATAACGCTATTCTAAAAAACTGTTTTCGGTTTTATTAATTACTATATTCTGCCCGCGGTTCTGCTAGATTTCGTCGATAAATTTCTATCGCTCGGAAACAGTACTTTTTCTTAATGAAAGTAACCCTATGAACTTTTTGTACCCCTGACAACGTCTGTGCGAAAGTTCATGATGTTCGGTCGAGCAGTTAAGGCGTAAAAGACTATAAACAAATAAACTCACGTTCACATTGATACTATTAGTTAGCAAGTCACAAATAGTAGACGATTTTAGCTTTCTTTTGTATTTAAAGCCAAACAACTGGTTATCTACTGATTTATGCCAAGGAACAAGAATTCAATCAACACTTACATAACTAACAAATTATACTACATCAATATGCTTTTTCGGGGTCAACCAAAACTGGATGGTCATTATTGCACAGAATTACTTAAAACTTTCTAGAAGTGTTATGCTGCTTATAAATATTATGAAGATATATGTATCTCTATTTGCGCCTGTGATGCGGGGGAATTCTGTGACGACTATTAGAGTGTTTTAGTTTTAGGTTTTTCTTTTATTTATTTTTCTTATAATATATTTTAGGTATAAGTTAGTTCTAATACATATATTACAAAAATTAATAAAAGAAAATCCTTAAAACTAAAACACTCTAATAGTCGTCACAAAATTCCTTCGCATCACAGGCACAAATAAAGAAAATAGAAGTCATACAATTACCTTGTTTTAAAAGACATATCCGGCTATTGAAATAAATCCTGTGTCGCGGGGAAGTTTACAAGCTTTTAAACAACGGACACAAAAAACACCCAGACTGGGAACAACCTTCAGTGGATCACACAATTTTTTGGCCCGTGTACGACTCGAACTCATAACACTCACATCACAAGACTATACGAGTCAAATTGATCGTCTCCTCCTAATTTGTAGTCGATGCATTTTTTTTGTTTCTTTTTCTTTTATTCACTACCAGTAGTTTATTAATAACCAGATATTACATCAGATTTTTCAAAGTGGACACATTTAACAGAAATATTTTCATGTGTGTTCATTTTGAAAAATCTTATCTATTATAACAATGGATAATTAAGTCATTTTAAGAAATAATTCGACTAAGTTTGCTTGTGCTAAAAAAACACTTAAAATTATAAAAATACTGCATTCATAAAAAGGGCTTAGTAGTCGTTTCACACGAATTTGTTCACACAAATCGTGCGAAAAGACACTTTTCTAAAATAATATTCTTTTGGTGTCGTTTCGCACACATGGAATAGCTTTTCGTGCGAATCGTTCCCGTCTTAAAATTTTACGTGTACGAAAAGAAGCAAGATTGAGTCACTTAATTATTTATTAAATTGATTCGGGATAAAGGGTTTTCTTCCACAACAGAATATTAGAGCTACGTTTATTTTTAAAACAATTATTCTTCTCTTTCTTCATTAATTATACTTGCGAGACAATGCGCGCAATATGCGTGCAAAGGGGTACAAAGCTTCACGTATTATTATAGATTGAAAAATGAGATCGAGAAACGGCTTAATTAATTGTAAGTTCCAAACTCTTCTTTGCAATAATGTAATTTTCATCCTATGCGATTTATTCCCAAGCAGGCGAAGTCTTGTTTAAAAACAAGAAATAAAAAAGTAAAACATTGGCGATTAAGACGAAATACTGGTAGCGTTTCGTCTGAGCAAACGTATTCCCCATTTCTATCTGAATAATGACAATAGAGCCAATCAAATAGGATGCCATTATTATACCTACCACAGCCAATTACCAAGTTTTCTTTTAAAAAACGTCATTCCTTCGAATTTTAGTAATCCCTGTATCACGTAGGACTTTATAAACTTCCAAACAACGGAGACAAAGAACACCCAGACAGGGAACAACTAATTTTAGATATAATAAATTTTGTGCTAGGCATGTTTTAATGTACCTACTATTGCAATAGTGCAGCGGTCGGCAACACGCGGCCCGCGTATCTTCTCTTTGCGGCCCGCAACTGTTTTGTGAATAAGGTCTTATCATTTGGAATTATTTTAATATCGCGCCAAAACTAAAATTTACTCAATCCGCGAAAGCCGACACTGGTCCACAAAATACTTCTCGACATTTGTGGTTGTATTTTCTTATTTGCATTTTTGACATAATCGATAAAGGTACGCAAATTTATGAACATGTGCGGCCAGCCTCTATTTAATTTTGTCACTATGTGGCTCGTGCCTGCTAAAAGGTTGCTGACCGCTGCAATAGTGGATTGATTAGACTGTTGGAATGATATTTAGTTGACACCTTTACCTTCGTCTTTAGTGTATAACTACTTGTCCAGTAAAATGTCCCGCGCGGCGTACAATGTGGAATGCAGTTGGTAGCAAACTCTAAACTAAATCACTAAACTAACACCATTTATTCATGGATGTTATTTTAAGGAAAAATAATGATGACGCTTTATAATAATAAATTTAAGTCCAAACATTTGCAAATGTCCATATGCGGGCGGTTTTATTATACATAGGTATGTACGTAAACTTATAATCGGATATGATTCATCAAAATTAATTAAGTAAATTTTGTGATAATGGTCAAACTTTTAATGTTAAACCGAGTTGCCGATTATTTCTCTCACTTCATGCACTCTCATGCAATTCAGGCCATTATCCAGCCCTGACCTTAGTCAGGCAGTAATCGTGACATGTATTTTTCCATAGATTTATATTCAACCACGTCTTCGTTCTTCTTTTTAGAACGTATTTCTTGTTGATAGAGCCACATCATGTGTCTGTCTTCAGCTTTCTTTTTAACCTTTTTAGACGATTGTCATATTTTCCTTCACTTGTTGAATAAAGGTACGTCTTGGTCTTTTCTTTCTTCACCCTCCCTTAATAATACCTAGAAGTCGATGAAATTAAGTTTCTAGCTTCAGTTATTATTAACAACGATTTTATAGTATTCATAATTTGACCTCACAGACGCGCGATGTAATATAATGGATTTTTCAAGATATAGTTTAGAAATTCCACATGTTCCGTACAGACTATTCTGTTTTTACCCAAGTAGACCCTACTGTGTGCACGCTCGCTGCCTTGTGTAGTGGATGGGCCGCTGGCAAAAGTTACTACTTCAGCGACCCACCCAGCAGTCTACAACTCCTCGGCGACGCCCCGGCACTACATAGGGCGTCGGACCGACTCAATGGCTGGCGGGCGGGAGATCCCCGTTCTCCCGCCCGCGACCTTCATTATGGCGGCATTAGGCGCGCGAAAGCGCGCCTGCGCCGCCCGGTTCGCCGGCGACGGCTCGGATCCGCAAGGATACTTTCTTCACGGATCCGCTCCGCCGCCTCCTTCTGCGAGATAACGTCCTCGCAGAAGGACACAACCGCTGCCCACTTCCTCTCGCTGTCGACCATGGCTTTGATCACGGCCGGCAGCGAGAGATCTTCACCCACAACCCCAATGAGTTCACGGCGCCGCATCGCCCAAGCAGGATATTGCTCGAGCGTGTGCTGCGCCATGTCCTCCTCACAGTCGCAGTGGTGGCAGACGGGACTCGGTTCCCTCCTAGCGACCGTGTGCAGGTATTTGCCAAAGCAACCGTGCCCTGACAACACCTGCACTAGCCGGAAGGAAAGGGTCCCATGCTGCCGCCCTGCCCACCGCTCCAATACCGGCTGGAGAGCCCCAACGGTTCTAAAACCAGCCATGGGCGCCTCCAGCCGCGCCTTCCACTTTAAAATCATGCCCTGATGGGCTCGATTGCGCGCGCATTCAATCTCTGTCAGGAGGGGACGACAACCCGTCTCCTCCCGAACTGCCTCACTCATTGCATATACTTCGGCGAGCACCTCAGCCTCCAAATCCCACGGGGGTGTTCCGGCCAAAGAGCAAGCTGCGTCGGCCGACACCGTGCGGTATCCACGTATTACCCTGACCGCTATGACTCTCTGCGGCCTCCGCAAGAGAGTCCTGCACTGAGCGGTCAGGGAGTCCGCCCATACCGGTGCGCCGTAAAGCGCCATCGACCGGACAACCCCCGTGTAAAGTCGCCGGCAACCAGCACTGGGCCCGCCCAAATTTGGCAATAGCCGCCCAAGGGCGGACGCAGTGCCGAGAAGCTTCGGGGCGAGCTGTCTGAAATGCTCGTCGAAGTGCCACCTTCCGTCCAGCACCAAGCCCAGATATCTCATGTGGGCCTGGACGGGAACGCGCGTCGAGCCCACCATTATCGAGGCGCCGCGGGGTGGACTGCGACGGGGCCCATGAAAGACCAGGGCCTCCGTCTTGTTAATAGCCACCCGTAAACCCAGCGCCTCGATACGCCCGACCTCCTGGGAAACCCCTACGGTGGCCAAACGGGCCGCCTCCTCGAAGGTACCCCCACGGGCTGTGACGAGGGTGTCGTCAGCGTAACTGATGACGCTCAGCCCGAGGAGTAGGACAGCACGTAGGGCCCAGTCGTACCCCATGTCCCACAGGAGCGGACCTAGAACCGATCCCTGCGGGACACCGCACGACATGGGCCGCCGCCAAACCTCGCCTCTAACCTCGAGGAGGACACTCCTGCCTCTCAGATAGTACGCCACCAGCCGCTCCAGGTAAAAAGGTACCTCGTGATATCGAAGCGCCCCCTGGACACAGCTGTATGGCAGACTGTTAAACGCGTTGGCGATGTCTAAAGACACCGCCAACAGAACACCGCCGCCGGCGACCGCCCACTCGGCCGCGGCCTTCAGGCGCATAATGGCCCCGACCGTCGAACGTCCTTCCCGGAATCCGAACTGAGCATCCGACAGGTCGGGACCGACCGTGCTCAGGTGCCGGACGATGCGGGTGGCGAGAATTTTTTCAAACATCTTCCCCGCCTCGTCCAGCAGCACTATGGGCCTGTACGCCGCGGCCGACTCTGGAGGCCGTCCCGGCTTGGCCAGCAATACCAACTTCCCCTCCTTCCAACACTCAGGGAATCGTCCCGACACCAGGCTCGCGTCGAAAAGTTCCCTGAGGCGGACATCCAGGTGATCGAGGGCCAGCGCGAGAACTCGCGCCGGCACACCGTCAGGATCAGGGGCGGTCGTCTTGGAGCGGATCCGCAAGACAGCCGCCCCCATCTCCGCATCTGTAACCGGGGGAGCACTGAGGTCCGCCTCCCGATGTCGGCCGATGGGGCCATTGTCGGGGGCACGTGCTCTGCCCGGTCAGGAAATAACTCCTCGACCACCTCGGAGAGGAAGTTGGGCTGGAGGGTCTCCGTAAGGGGGGGGGAGGGGGCCCGCGCACGGAGCTTGTTCAGCGCCGCGCGATATGGGCGCCCCCAGGGGTTAAGGTTTAGACCCTCCAGCATTTCACTTTTCGCCCGTTCCTTGGTCGCCCGTTCCTTGGCGCGGCATATGGCCGACTGCAGAGACGCCCTCGCTTCGCGATACGCGTCATACAGTCGGCCCTGCTCTTGCTCATCGCGGTGGCGACGGCCTCGGCTGCGTGTGTACAACCTCCGGGCACGAATGCAGGCCGCACGGAGGTCCGCCAGCTCCTGGGACCACCAGTAGACCCCCTTTGGGGTCCAGTGTCGCACTCGGGGCATGGCCACGTCGCAAACAGCTTGGATGCTGTCGCGGAAGCGGACAGCCCCGGCGTCTACCTCCCCAGACGGGGGTGCAGGAGACAGCCAAGCTTGAACTATGGCTGCCTCTTCCAGTAGGTCCCGGTTCAGCCTCTTCACAGCCCACCGCGGAAAGCGAGGAGCTCTGCCCGCCAACGGGCGATGACCCCTGATAGGGTCCCGGAGGAGGGAGACATCCAGACGGATATACAGATGGTCCGAAAGGGTCTCTACCTCCTCTAAGACACGCCATCTCCTTACGCGTGCGGCGAGGGCAGGGGTAGCAAACGAGAGGTCTACTATCGACCCTCCCTGCCATCGCACGCAGGTGTTGGCGGCGCCCCTGTTCAGCAAACAGAGGCCCGCCGCGTCTGCCCACTCTTCGACCGCCCTTCCTCGGACATCCGTGTGGGGGGACCCCCACGCAGTAGACTTTGCGTTAAAGTCCCCCATCACAAGGACACGGCTAGATGATATCCGCCGTATCGAGGCCTCCAAGTTGTTGAGAAAGGCCTCGAAATCTGCCAGGCTCCTGTTAGGGGAGAAGTATACACCAACGACTGTCACCTCTCCCCACGCGGCCGCCACGTATCCCGGTCCCCTCTCCTTAACTGAGAGGGAGGGTGAACGAGGCGCCGTGGAGCTGACGACTGCCACGGAGCTGTCCCGGTCACTTGACCAATTGGGGCAGGGAGGAACGTAATATGGCTCCGCGGCTACGACTACACCAATCGACCACTCCGCCATAGACTGCAGGAAAAGGTCCTGCGCTCGGCGGAGTGGTTGAGATTCGCCTGGAGGAGAAGATAGTCACGGTCCTGGTCCATGACTAGGTCGACATCTCCTCCTCCACCGCTGAGGGCGGTCTTACCTCAAGAGATAGGGCGGCAGCCGGGGTAGATGGGCTGCCCCCCTCTACACGTTTCTTGGGTGGGGATTTGCATCCTTTGTCGCTATGGAAGTGGGCAGCTGCTCGACCAGCTGCCGCGCAGGCTGGGCAGTGCGGGGTCGTCTTGCACGCTCCAGCGACGTGCCCAGGCTGGCCGCAGCGATAACAGGCGTCGCTGCGGTCCTCGGGGCTGGGGCACTTAATACGAGCGTGCCCAGCTCCCTCACACCTAAAACATCTCATGGGCCGAGAGGCCAGGATGTGGACCCTGGCCGAACTCCAGCCCACGAGCAGACGCCCGGCGTCAGCCAGCAGCTTGGCCGCGGCGACAGGGCATTGCGCACACACGGCACCGACCCCTCCAGGGCCGGGACGGATGGTGCCAATCCGTATGGCGTCCGCAGCACAACCAGTTCTGGCGCTAATGGCGCCAGAGACGTCCTCTGCGGACACCGAATCATCGAGGCCGGTAATGCGCATCTCTGCACACTTTACCGGCCTCGCAATCTTTACGCCATCCGTCTCAGGAAACAAGTAGATCTAAGCCAACTATAATAGATTGGAGTGTTTTGCACAACTTCAGGTTTGCTAGGATAGTAAAAGTTCTTCACTTCTATATGTACTTATATCATATAATTCCTTAGTTATAAATCATCATAAGATATACAAACAAGAAGTATAGATATAGGTCACAATCTGCGGTTACAAGTTACATGACATCTATGGCTATTAACATATCATTATCTTTAACATTTAGCAACTCGGCTCGTAAATTATAAATGTTAGTTACACTGGTAATAATGTCTCACAGAAGCCGTATTAGCTGGTCGAGTCTGCCAGTAATATATTTTTAGACTGGATGAAATAAACGAATGGCATAGGGGTTTATAGTCGCCTCGCTACCGCCACTGTTCCGTTCCGAGTGTTGTGTTTAATCTTCACACGGATCAAAAAATTGTGTGACTCAGAAAAATTTGTATATTTAATTTAAATACGTAAGCCGTTTGAATATACTTTTTTATATTTCGCTAAATATAATAATAATAACTTTATTTCAGATAAAATACAATAAAAACAAATTAAATAAAATTTTAAATTTACGCAGTTAATGTCAAATAAATTCATAATTACTTATAGTCTAAAATATAAATCAATAATAATAAAATACACAATATCATGTCAGTCTTGTCCGATAATAATTTTATCCATTTGTATTGGATCGGACAGTCCGAATGTGAGGCAATCATCTTAAGGATAATTCAGCGAAATAAACAAAAAAAATATAACTTCAAACGTGTTGAGCAAGCTTGTTTTGCAGTATATTGTCTTCTGTTTACGCGAATGTTATTCATTGAAATTAAACTACTATATACGGATTTTATCGCGTTGTTTATTTGACACTTTATTACAAAATTTTTGAAAACTGTTACACTACTTTTACTATTAAACTTTTTTTGTTTTGCAGTATTAGCAAATGTGACAATGGCATATATTGTTTATTTTATAACCGTTTCCACGGTGCCGTATTAAAATGGTAAATCGGATACCTATTTTTGGTTAGCATGGATGACCTCGTTGTTGCCAATTATTGCTACTGAAAATTTCTTGTCAAAAATGGCAATAACTTTTAATCTTTGTGATAAACACATAATATGTATATGTAGAGGAAAATCTAAGCCTGCATCACAGCAAAAATACTGAATATGTTAGAACTTATTACACTGAGTAAATTAAAGTTTGAAGTATAGGCTCAGGCTAGTGCGAAACAAATATAATACCTTGAACACACAATGTTTATATTACTGCATTCCATGCAATGAATCTTATCAATTGCATTATGACCTGGATAAGAGTTTGTTCTTTACTATAGCATGGAATAGTAAACGCAAGATCATTTTTTAGCCAAGTTGGCTAACAGGCAATAAGGTACTCGCTCGATAGTAAACGGTTACCATAGCCTGGAATAGCCACAATACCAGGGTTATCACTCGAACTTTACCGACTTTAGGGAAAATTATTTAAACATCTATACAAATAAATAAAATAGAAGTGTCTGTTTGTAATGTCAAAATAGCAGTTTTTTATCTAATGCATATGAAAGTATACAGCCTTGGCCAAAAGTATTAGGCACCCTATAAATTACTGCATATTTCAGGCTTAGAGAGAAATAAAACTAATTATAATGATTAAAGTACTTTATTTCCATTAGAATATTGTAAAAACATCAATATTTTGTTGGGCAACCCTTTGATTTTATGACAGCAGCAACTCTGTGGGGCATACTACGTACAAGTTTCGCACATTCCTCTGGAGAAATTGCATCCCATTCTTGCACTAACGCGTTTTTTAAAGCAGTTTTTGATGTTATCGAGTGCTCTTTTTTTTTTATTTTTAAGGTACCTATACGAAAACACCTATTTTTAAAATTTTTGTCTGTCTGTCTGTTTGTTCTGGCTAATCTCCGAAACGGCTGAACCGATTTTGACGGGACTTTCACTGGCAGATAGCTGATGTTATAAGGAGTAACATAGGCTACTCTGATTTTAGAAAAAAAAATAGGGTTCCGCGGAGACAAACACTTTTCAGTTAAAATCTACGCGGACGAAGTCGCAGGTAACAGCTAGTATATTATATAAATATACTATAGATAAATTACGCTTTCTTAGTCAACTGGCAAAACGCTGTATCAGTGTTACTACTCTTAAAGCACAAATTGACGATCGAATATGGTAGGTACTGCCGAGCCACCACGCGGTAGGGCGCTACGGTGCGCATTTCACACCACATCACCGCACCGCACCGCACCGCACCGCACCGCAGACATCATAATATTTTCAAGCTACCGAATCACCGTACCGGTATCTATACTAATATTATAAAGCTGAAGAGTTGTATGTTTGTTTGAACGCACTAATCACAGGAAATACAGGTTCGATTTGAAAAATTATTTTAGTGTTGGATAGCCTATTTGTCGAGGAAGGCTATAGGCTATATAACATCACGCTACGACCCACGGGGGCGGCGCAGTAACGATAAACGCGGGTGAAACCGCGGGAACATCTAGTTATTAATAGTTTTCGGCGCATTGTGCGTCACACGGTCAAATAACTGAGGTGCAAAAATAAGTAATAATAAATGCTAAAAACTGGGGTGCAAAAATAAATATTGTATTGTTATCATATTGCTACCGTAAACGCTATTATTATTATTATTATTTTATATTGTCTGTTGTATTAGTTGTGTTAAGTTTATTAGGTATATTATTTACAAACATGGTCGCAACGGAAGACCAGCTCTAGCTTTTTTTTAAACTAGCATTTTGCTGAGTTTCGACCAATTTGCAGTAAGGTTTGATTTTTCTTTTTTTTTGTATTTAACTGTGTCTGATGTATGTAGTGCATAATCTGCTGCAAATAAATGTATTTTCTTTCTTTCTTCTTTCAAATATTATGGTCCATGACCGGACTGCGTTCGTGGTTCGGCAGCACCATGTTCGATCGTCTATTTGCGCTTTACCTAAACGACAGCGTTCCGGACTTTAATTAAGAATTCTGGAGGCTCACATACGTACAAATTCCACACTGTTACATTCATCGTATGTCTTCCTTAGTTATCGAGTCGACAAATCTATACTAATATTATAAAGCTGAAGAGTTTGTTTGTTTGGTTGAACGCGCTAATCTCAGGAACTATTGGTTCAAATTGAAAAATTATTTTAGTATTGGATAGCCTATTAATCAAGGAAGGTTATAGGCTATATAACATCACGCTACGAACCACGGGGGCAGCACAGTAATCATAAACGCGGATGAAACCGCGGGCACAGCTAGTAAGTAATAACTTTTAACTTTGGTATTGTAAACAATTTTATTTTATTATAACTGTTTTACCATTAGGTGCGTCGCGCCGCCGCCGTAACGTTATTTGTTGCCTATATTGTTGAAAAACACGTGTGGTTTTCCTCACGATGATTTCACAGTTGAAACAAATTAATAATAATAATATAATAATATCATTTATTTCTCCTCACACAATAGACTATTTCCATACAGTATAGTGACACATATAACTAGTAATATTTTACAGTCCAGTATATGTGAGGAGTGGTGTCTGTAGTAGGTTAAAACCTGTATTACCGATCACCAGGTCCCCACCCCACAGAATAACATGTTTACAATTTCAATTGTTACCATAATATATGTGAGGGGTATAATGCTCAATCATAAATTGTTCGAGAATATCTGAATATACATACATTAAAGATTAAAGGCTGTTTGCGTGTGCGTGTGTGCGTGTGTGTGTGTGTGTGTGTGTTGTAGTGTGCATACACATGCACACCACAATAATAAACTGGGATAACATACATACACATGTATGTTATCCCAGTTTATTATTAACTTAATAAGTTTTCTGTTTCTTTATAGTCAAGCTCCAGCAGCCATTCTTTCACTGATGATTTACATCTATCCTTTGTTAGCGAGTAGATTGACAAAATTCTATTTAATTTGTTATAGAGATTACTGCTTTCATAGCAATAGAAACGGCGCAAAAAACTCGTATGCAACGGTTGTTTTTTGTTATTCCCGGATCATAGTTTATTTGCGAATGTTTTTTGACGACAGTATTTAGAATGAACGCTGTCGAACCGTTAGCACTTTTGTTAGCTTGTAAAGATCAATCGTAGGATAAAAAAAAGGTAGAAATTTACTAACTTTTAAAATCGCTCTTTGAGCTTGTTCAATTTTGAGGAAATGCGTTTTAGTAGCACCTCCCCACGAGGTGATACAGTAAGTAAATTGTGATTGTGCTAAGGCGAGATATACGGATTTGATCAGCAGTACATCCGCCACATATCGCAAATTCTTAAAAAATGCTATAAGTTTACGTGATCTGGCTGCAAGCATATCTATATGAGAGTGAAAATTTAACTTATCATCAATCATAATGCCCAAGTATTTAATTGAGGAACCTTTTTGGAGGCTATGGCAAGTGCACTCATGGTTACCAAAATCATCGCATGAGTGTGATATTATATAGTTATTTGAGAGGACTCTAGTCTCCGGTTTTTTTAACGAAAACGCAATGTATTTTGTTTTTTCTACATTGAGTGTCAGGAAGTTTTCATAAATAATTTAATACCCACATAACACGAAATGTCAGCGGTAAATTAAGTGAATAGGTACCTTCGACATGAGAATCACAGGCCAGCGTTACTCTTTCTACTTGTGGATGATGGGATTCGCGGGCCTCTCAGTAGTGCTTGCTATAATGCAAGTCGTAGGTAAAAAATGTATCTCCTAATAAGGTAGGTAGTATTGCATAGTAGCCTGCCGTTTCATACGGCAGGGTCGCAATTACACTGTGAAAGTGATTCGCGCAGTCCCATCGTCTCTGGTTATGTTGAGGAACACCGTGGTAGGTTTAGTCCATAGGTTCCCAACGGGGGTGGTACCGCATCCTAGTGGCCTCTGGCGCTTTTGTTGGGGCAGTAGCGGGTCCAAAGTCAAATGGAGCGTTATGACAGTCAAGATTTGATTCATATGAAATTTCTATTTAATATAATGAAATACTTTGAAAATACTAGAAATATATTTTTTTTATTAAGAAGCATTTTATCTAGCCTTCTAAAATGTTTTATGACGTAAATAGACAATAAAACATTTAAATAACATCAGATTGACAGACATATGAAATTGGTATAATTAACTACATATTAGGGGGAGGGCTATGTCCAGCAGTGGACTATTATAGCCTGATGATGATGATGATGATGATGAACTACATATTATGTAAATGGTGACGTTGGAATTTTTTTTCTTGTATATGGGGCGGTAGTCCATGGAGCGGTAGTCCATAAAAGGCCTATGGTTTAGTCGGTATGACTGGGATGTCGGCATTTTTTCCCGGGTGAGTCCGACATAACCTCTCCGTCGCCCCGCGGAGAGGTATGGGTCAATGCACACCGCAACGTAAAAAAAGAGAAAGTGCTACTTTTAATAAAATTAAATGTTGTTCTATCTTTGTCACTACTACACGAAATATCAACTGACTCAGAAATTACACGCATTGTCTAAAAATGTAAGACTAAGCATTGTACTATGACATAATTATTGTAGGTGTGCCCGCTAAGTATCCAATAATAATTAATTATTAATTACACTAAAGAAAATAATGGTGGTAGCGCTTTCTCCGCTCTCTTTAACCACGAAGCGCAGAAAACCACATGCTTTTCGAATAACCTCATTAAAACTGATTGCATGCACAGTTTGTTATTTTCCTACTGTTCTTTAGTATTTCCTTTGATATATTGTGTTTTTTTATATACATTTTTTGTTCACTTATTTTTTGCATCAGTTTATAAACAAATTGTAGCACCATAGTAGTAAGTTTAAATTCCTCAAAAGATTTGTTTTAAAGTTTTCACTAAATTTAGCCAGGAATTTAAGATATTATATAGAAATGTTAACTTTTTGTGGTTACGTCCGATTCATACATACATACATATACATAGTCTCACGCCTGTATCCCTGAAGAGGTAGACAGAAGTGTGTATGACACACCCATATTTCGCCAACTATGTTTTTGCTCCCACGTAATAGGGGGCGAGCCTATTGCCGTCTACCATCCACATTTTCAGACTCCGTGCTGCTACTAGAAAACCCAATAACACTTTGCCCGACCCGGGAATCGAACCCGGGACCTCACGATCCGTAGTAGTATACACTACCACTGGACCAACGAGGCGTCCGATTCCTTGGCATTCATTTTAATTTAGGGCTCGTCATTTATCAAAGTTTCGAGTATTTCGATTAGCTTGACGATAGAATAATTCGATCTTTTTATCGGAAATCACCCATGGCTATTATTTGTTTAATAGAAGCTGAAATAAAGGCACTAGATTCTGATAACTGTTATAAACACATTGGTTGCTGTTCTTGGACTAAGGTGTAAAAGAGATAATACAACTAGAGATCATATACTATTTTCTGATAAATCACAATATCTTAATAGAATTTTCATAATGTACCATGATAAAGTACCTAACTAAATCCTAAAAGAAACTGGCGATCGACTATTTTCTCATTTAAGACAAGTACAAGTTATACCTATATTACCAATTAATCGTTATCTGTTCTCATTGCCAGCGAGAACTCTCTTCGCTTGATTGCCGCTCAGCACTACTTGCTCGACGGTCGAATCTGACGATTGTCACAGTCAGATTTCAATCAGCCCTACTCTCAGCGATCCTCGCTTGATACAATACACATTCAAGAGCTCAAACAGATGCAAATAATCGCCTTATGTACATACTTGCACATTGGTGCTAAGCCCACTATATTAACTAGACTCGCTTCTCGATATTCATCAACTCGTCAAAGTTTCTAGCAAAACTCACTCCTCAATAATTATCACAAAAAAAAAATGTATTTTACAAATTTAAAATATATTGGAAACTAACACAAAATAATTGAGAATTTCCTGATTCCAATGGTAAAATAAATAAATTACACTCACAAGTTTTGTAGAAGATCATTTGCCTTCAGTAGGTCAGATGCCACAGTTAAGAAAAAATCTTTACGTAAGATAGATACGATTGTATGAGAATGACGCCTCGATACATTTCTCAAAGTTTTTGTTGATAAATAAGGCTAAGTGACACAAAGATTTGTTGTTGTAGGTTACAAATGTAGAAATAAGATGGAAACTGTTTTAATGCCATATTAATTACAGAGATAAGAGGTAGGTACCCATCTGCCGTTACCGGGTAAAGCGGTATCCTTGCTTAAACTGGAGCAACTAGGGTGGTTAAGTATCAGTGCACCTTTAAAAGATCTCATCCAAATGGCTTTGTAATTAATGCCTGGGACGAGTAGGATGTCCAGTCACTTCTTATTCTTTCTTTGACTTTCTTTGCTTCTCGTCAATCTTAATACTATAAATATTATTATATTATTTATTCATATATTTATATGCATATCTCATGGATTTACAAATAGGTACATCCATCAAGACATCTACTTTTAAAATGAACGCACAGGACGTGAACGAACGAACCGAACGTGTTTCACGCTAATTATGTACTAAAAATTTCTTCTCCGTTGAATTACCTAGTATTTAAAATTTAAATTTTGTGTAAAGGCTTACGTTAGTATTTTTTTTTAAAATACTAGTCTAGCTAGGTAATTTTATTTTGAATTTCTGTTTTGTTTTTCTTTTTGACATCAGAAGAACTTATGCAAGTAAACACAACCAAGGTGATGTCGCCGTTAACCATATAGGTGGTGAACAAGCACACACGGTCTACCCTGATAAGCAGTTACCTATGACTATCTGTAGGGGACGGGTGGCAGGAGGCATGATTCCTGAGTGAGGCTGAAGGGAAGGAAAGAGCTCATACGAAATGTAACAGTACAATTATATTTAAGTACTGCTACTTTACATCGATACATCGATTTGTCGGCCTCGATGGTGTAGTGGTTAGTGTAACCGACTGCCACGCCTGAGGTCGCGGATTCGATTCCCGCACAAGTCAAACATTTGTGTGCATGAACATGGATGTTTGTCTGGGTCTAGGTGTTTCTATATATAATATGTAGGTATTTTTAAAAAAGAAAGTATATATGTATGTTTATCTATTGTCTAGTACCCATAGGACAAACTTTCCTTAGTTTGGGCTAGATGGTGTTGTGTGTATGTGATAGGATATTATTATTATTATATTTTGTAAGAGGGTCGTAACTACCCGAGCCAGCCGACACATTCCAATCGTTAACTCAATTTATTTTATTTTATTTTATGGCAAGGGTTTTTTGAGTTTTATTAACGAGGATAAATAATTCTATATTATATTAATACGTACGGTTCGGTAATACCTTCATTATTCTTTGATTTTCCTCGTTCATTTAAATTCAGACACCCAAAAAACGACTTTGCGTGTTAATGACCTACCGAATATGCTGCATATCACTAATACCCAAAAAATCCTTTTTTTGTATTAACCTCCAAAACTTTCAATGTTTCATCTTATTTTATAAAAAGTCATTACAGAACTAAAAAAAGTCCAATGGTGCAGACGATTTGATACGCATCTCAGTCACCATCGAAAATGTTGCGTGTGTGAATTGTACTGCACTAACAAGACAGTACAACGACTATCTAATTCAAATTGTATAAATTGAAAAGTGCATTCTCGATATTTTACATTCATCATATTAATCATTAAAATTAATTTATGTATTATTATTTATTATTTATTTTCAGCCTGTATTGTCCCACTGCAGGGCAAAGGCCTCCCTCTCGCTTTTCCACATATCCCTATTATGCGCTAGTTTGCACCAGTCCCTCCTGTAGTTAATTAATTCGTCTTGCCATCGACGTTTTGGTCTACCACGTTGGCGTTTAGCACCGTCTGGGATCCAATCTGTGCTGATTTTAGCCCAAAGCTCCTGCGGCATACGGCAAACGTGTCCAGCCCAATCCCATTTCAGTTTGGCGGCTTTCTGGGTGACGTCTGTGATTTGTGTTTTGGAGCGTAGTGTAGAGTTTTTAATGCGGTCCGTTAACCGTACCCCTAGGATACTACGCTCCATGGCTCGCTGGCAAACCTCTAGCGCGGACCTCTACTGACCAGTCAAAGACCATGTTTGTGCACCATACGTAAGAATGGGAAGAATGCACATATCCATGAGCTTACGTTTGAGACATAAGGGAAGGTCTCCTTTCATGAGGTCCTTCATCGACCAGTAGCTCTTCCAGGAGTTTCCGATACGTCGGGCAATTTCTTTGTCTTGTCTCGACTGGAAAGAGACTACCTGGCCCAGATATAAATATTCTTGGACATATGCAATCTCCCCACCCTCTACGTATAGTCGTATTTTGGTGCTATTAGTCATAATTTTAGTCTTTGACATGTTCATTCGGAGTCCAATCTCGAGGCTTGCCTTGTGCAGGTTGTCAAGCATGATACCCAGTTCAGCCGCCGATGATGAAAACAGCACAATATCATCAGCAAATCGAAGATTTGTTAGCCTCTTTTCGCCGACGTATGTATTAGTCATGTAAATTTAATTACGTATCAGCAATGCTTAAATACGAATACACAGTCAAATTAAACGAATCACGAAACTGCAGCCTGAAGACACTAAAAATCGTCATCATATCGTACACACGAATTACTAGAACATAAATAAAAAGTAAATATAATTTGGTATACCAACAAATAATCCTTACTAATATTATAAAATAAATGCGAATGTGAGTTTGTTTGTTTGTTTGTTTGTTACGCTGTCACGCCTTACCTTTACAACCGATGATCATGAAATGAAGTTTCGCATACACGATGTCAGGGATACAGAAAAGACTATAAGCTTATGCAGAAAAAAATTTGCTGTTCGCGAGAGATAAAAATTTATTGATAATATTTACATTAACGAGAGCGAAGCCGCGGATTTATCCTAGTCCTTTATAAATATCATAAGTTGTGTATATCAACTAATTGGTCGGTGACAATCCCACAAGAGAGCTGCATTTTAAGTATCTGGAAAATATAGTTGTAATCTTCGATCAAATATACCATCGATGGTTGTAATAGTCATAGTGCCTGCCCAAAATCCATATTTAACTTAGAGCACGAAACATAAAAGCTGCCAAGTCCCAACAGACTAAACGTGACTCATACACAGCCGGGCTGCTAACACTACATCACGTCGGCGTCGGCGTCGCGTTGGTTCTCGCAAGTCAAAACTTGTATTACAAAGGGCTTTATCGAACTTACTAGTGACATTTGCGGTGAGAGTCGCCGATGGATCCACACGCGCTGTGACGGGTCAAATTACACAATAGTTACTAGGATTGCAACACATACCACTTATGACCTGTTTGGATGTACTGGTGACTTTACTTACTATTTCCATCGTAACGTTGTGTACTGATGAATGGTATAACGTAAGGTAGCTTAAAATTCTATGCCAGGTATGCGGTCAAACGTAGAACAAAGGTCCTGTTTTTGTAATGTTTTAACTAAAACTAGAGTACTTTTAAGGATAATCCTATTTTGCCTCTCAGATGCATACAGCAGGTATATTTAATATACATTAGATATTAACACGATAATAAGTTTCTCCGCGTCTTGTTTCATATATAAACCTTACTTCCTTATTATAATCCTTACTAATATTATAAATTTGAAAGTAACTCTGTCTGTCTGTCTGTTACCTTTTCACGGCTAAACCACTAAACCGATTTAGATAAAATTTGGTACAGATATAGTTTAAAACCTGCGGAAGGACATAGGCTACTTTTTATTGATGTAAGTACCACGCGGGCGGAGCCGCGCGCCAAAGCTAGTAATGTATAAAACAAGATTCGCAAAAACTTGTAATCGTATAATGAAAAGAACAATTACAAGTTTCTACGAATCTTGTTTATTATTTATTACTTTTATTAAATTTACGTGTCTAATAAAGTGCAAAATACATAGTGATATTCCAATAAACTGCAGTATAACCATATGACAATAAAAGGTAATTATTGCTGACTGTAGTATTATCTATACTTAATATTATAAAGCTGAAGAGTTTGTTCGTTTGAACGCGCTAATCTCAGGAACTACTGGTTCGATTTGAAAAATTATTTAAGCGTTGGAGAGCCTATTTATCGAGGAAGGGTATAGGCTATATCACATCACGCTCCGACCCACGGGGGCGGCGCAGTAACGATAAACGCGGGTGAAACCGCGGGAACATCTAGTTATTAATAATGTTCGGCGCATTGTGCGCCACATGGTCAAATAACTGAGGTGCAAAAATAAATAAAAATAAATGCTAAAAATTAATAATAAATAAATATAAATAAAAATGTTTATATAACAAATTAAAATTTATTTGTTATATAAAAACTAACGATAAACGCGGGTGAAACCGCGGGAACATCTAGTAAATTATAATAGATCATTATCGCTCGCTTTAACGAGGACACATCGTGAGGAAACCTACATGTCTGAGAGTTCTATATAAAGATCTCGAAAACGTGTGAAGTCTGCCAACCCGCGCTGGGCCAGCGTACTTCACTATAGCCTAACCCTTCTCACTCTGAGAAGAGGCCCGTGCCCAGCAGTGAGACAATTTATAAACAGGTCTGGTATTATATTAGCGTTATGTCTGTCAGACTAAAATTAAATACGATTCCTAAATCCAAACTTTTTACGCACAATTCATCAAATTGGTTCCTTAAAATAGTCGTACGTACGTACGTCGTCGTAGTACGCATCAGCTTTATATCTGCATGTCTTTACAAATGTCTGACCGCAGAAGATAGTGACAAAAAAGGTGTAAATGACCATGAAATAAATCTTTGTTCAACTGGTGAGCAATAGCAAACGTAGCAATTATTCGGTATAATATAATTGGAACATCGAACTTTCCAGTTAGCACCGATTACCGACGTTATTACAAAATTTTTAGAAACCATAGGATGACATAATCAACAGTTTTATCTCATAGTTGAGCAAATATTTGTGCGTTCTTAATGCAACGAGTGTTGCTGCAATAATCTAATGGTTCTGAGTCGTTGTCCCTTTGGTCACGAACTTAAGCAATACTTGCCCTTGACTCAAATACTAGAAGGAGTTTACTGCAAAATAAATATAATAGTAAAATATGACAGCTTAATCATAGTATAATTTATGCTATAATTGTATGATTCAATGGCTTAAAGAAATTGTTTGTTCGCTATGGAGCTCTTAAGCGTATCTGATGAGATCTAGATATTAAGATATCCGACGGTAGCCGAATGATTAGGTATCGAGTTTGGGATCGAAGATTGAAGGGTTCGATCCTCATCTATTCCACAGCGTTTTGCTCTTAAGACAAGCATTTGGCTTATTTGGTGGTTAACTAGGATAATAGTAATTTAAACTCTAATAGGTAGCTAGTAAAATCTAAAATAAAATAAGAAAAGTTATAAAAATGCAGATATATTATGTACGCATGTTTTAGTTAACGATTGACTATTTTAGTTGAACGATCAACGATAAAAAATAAAATAATATTCAAGTCCAGATCGCAAAGTAGACAAGCTCCACATTAGAACTTAGGTAGATTGAACTAAAACAAAAAGTTGTGCGCCTAAACAATACAACAAAGTACCACTTGTTCTATTCTTTTCAATAGCCAGGTACTATACAACTTTTTGCTATTAAACCTAATCCTAAACATCAGCCATTACATCAACACAAAAAAATGAATGCATCATTTTTTTTTGTTAAAGCTGTAACATGTCTGTCGCAACTCATTTAAGGTGTAATATGTTGATTGCATACACATATTCTACAATTTCGCAATTTTAATGTTGGTTTACTTATCGCCATTAAAAATGTGTTTGATGTTTCTACAAAAGCGTGTACACACATAAATATTTTGAGATCATTAGTAGATTGTTTGAACGTATTGCGTTCTATGCCTTAAACCTACACTCGTAAAGGGTTTTTGTTTCGCAAGCAAGTAAAGCTATTTGTAACCATATTAAACTTCAGTTTTATTGCACGGGTGAGTTTTTTTTAAGTTACATCTATTTTGATTGATTGATTGATCTAGTACTCTGTAAATAAATGATGCAGATTAAAAGACTTCCCTCAACCGATGTTACAATTAAAAAAGTCAGCCTATGATAATATAAATCAATTAGGTATATTAATATTAATTAATATTTATGTTAATATTTAAACAACAGAAATAGGGTGAATAATATAATTAAAGTCAATTATTAAGTAAAATACGAATTAAAAATATTGTTTTCCTAACAGAAAACATGCTAATTCCTCAAAACTGCATTTTATACATACATACATAGATCCATGCCTGTTTCCCAGAGGGGTAGGCAGAAACTACGGATTTCCATTTGCTACGATTCTGATACACTTCTCTAGCTTCATTCACTTTCATCACATTCCTCATACACGCTCGCCGGTTTAAGGTGCTCTTAATCTGGCCTTTGTCCAGAACGTCTCTGATCTTCCCCTTGCGACTGTTCCATTCTAACTAGCTTTATAAACTTTCTTAGTCAGTTTTTCTCGTCCATTCTTTCTACATGCCCAAACTAGCTTAACATACCATTTTCTATTCGCGTCACTATATCCAATTTCATGACGCATCTCTATCTATTTCATTTTATTAGAATAATAAACCCATCTTTCATACAAATATTTAAAAAAAAATGCTTTGCCGCATTCAGTCACGAACTGTCTTTGAATCACAAAGTCTAAGTGTAAGCGCCTTCATGCCACCCTACTATCTATTATAGATAAATAATATAATTATATACTTATTACAAAACCTAAATGGAATTATTTATCTTCTTAATATAATTAAGTTATAATTATGTATATATTATTGTTATATACATAATAATAATGTATTTAAGATAAGAGTTGTAAAATACTGAAATTATATTTAATTGGCGATTTAACTTGTCAATGCTTGAAATGCCAGATATAATTGACAAATATTGTGTAAGTGAGTATATTCTCATAGGCTCAATCCATTGCCTTAACCTAGCCAACCAACCTAAATTTAGCTTCGTAATTAAGTAAATTCATTAATCAACCGATTTGGATATGTGTAGCTTTGTGACCTAAATAAATAAAATATATTTGACATTGACCAAATAGAAATATATACGAGTAAAAGTATAAATGCGTATTTAATTATTGAAGTGAAAACTTATTTAGCAGCGTTGTGAACTTTTTTGTGATGGGTAAAAAATGTTAAACTCGCGTCAGGACACGTGACCTGATCGAAAATTCGTAAGACGTAGGGAGAATTGTCAAACTCTCGTCAGGACACGTGACCTGATCGAAAATTCGTAAGACGGAGGGAGAATTGTCATGTTTGTGTACAATAGCGCAATAAATGAATATTTTATTTTACAACATAAATGATAGTAGTTTTATACTGATAATTAAAGCAATTCGTGCAAAATTATTCCCTAACCATTCCAAAATATCAAAAATGCACAACGTTAATATTCAAGTTTTCACTTCTGCCGGCATTCCCGGAGTGCAACCTATTTTTTGTCGGTGATTGATGCTCAATATATGTATTTACTTTCCTTCGAAATAACGGGAACCATGCCAAATCCAAACAGAATATTCTTGGCTTTGTATGCGATTACGAATACTTGGCTATTTTAAACACACTGATCGTTGAATAAAAAATATCTGAAAATATCAACTTCGGGCTAATATACACAACTGGCTATTTACTAAACATGGGTTCAATTTATTCGACTATATTCACTTGTGAATGGCTTAATTACGAATTAATTTAACAAGACTTTATTTGATAGAATATCGCTTTGAATTCTGCTCAGCCATTGATGGAAAACACAGCAATGATCTATACGAAATACAAAAGATAGTGAGTGTGTACTCGCCGGTACATTTGCGTCAAGCCGTCAGCGTCAGTTCGCTTTGACACGCGCGGCAGTGAGTACGACACCGCGTTTGTTTCCAATTCACCCGCAGCGTGAATAACATCGCGAGTTTGTTTATAATATAAACTAACAAGTGAATTAATTAAACACAGTGATTGGACAATCTTTTAATGTAAGAATAATTTTTTAATAATTAGTTTAAGTAAGTGTCGTATATTTTTATTATTTTCCGGCTACGGGTATTCGGGTATATTTTTATAAAAACACAATATTTTATGGAATCTTTATCAATATCTCTGAATTTTATTTCTACTCTCATCCGTGTGGACAGTGAGTTGTGTAAAAGTGACCTAGTTAAATAAAAATACATTAGAATAGATCCACAGTACTAAGCTAACGATACAGATGCATTCATACTTTCTAATGTCTGTTGTCTGCTTTCACTAGAAATACATAAAAGTACAAAATAACGAAAAGTAATTGTACCTATCTACAATTACTCTCAACTTTCTCGCATACGATGATTTTTATTTTAGAGAATATTTTGCTTAGGTACGATTTTACCATTGAATTTTAATCAAATTAAGAATAAAATCTCTTTGAATACGATATAACATTTAATGATAATGTCTAATTGAATGTTAATCAGATGAATTTAGTTTATGTTATTATAATAAAAATGCGTGAAATGTTTGTATAAATACACAACCTGAAACATATTAATTGGTAGTTGTAAATTAAAAGCGATAACGCAAGTATTAATTAAAACAAAAATAATAGTTATTTTTCATTATCTTTTTGATATGTCCCACTGCTGGGCAAAAGCCTCACCCTTGAACTTCCAAATAACTGTGTTGGTGGATATCCGCTGCCAGTCCCTTTCAAAGGCGTCCAGGCGTTTAATAAGCGTTATAATATATATTAGCTTTCATAAAAACCTTTATATAGCAATACTTGATATAATTTGTCCAAAGAAAATATTTTCAAGGATTATCATTAAATTTTATGTTATAGTTAATTGTTATTTAAAATAGCGATGTTTGACAAATAAAAATATTGTTTTAGATGTCGATACAATATTCTTTTTTAGTTTCGTTTTCGTATTTCGTAACTATGCATAATGATTTAAACTGTCTCGTTCTATAATCAAATAAAGTAGGTCGCCTATTGGTCGAGTAGAATAAGTTTGCACTTATCATTGGGTGCCATTATAAGACCCCGGATTTGGTGTCCAGGTCGAGCAAGTGTCAATGTGCATGGGTGGTTATCAACGAGAATTATTTTGCTGTTGATATTAGTACGAGTATTTGCTTAGATTCGGTTTGATATAATGTAGGTATGTAATAATACAGAATTGTGCAGCATATGCCTAATTAATATTCAATTACTATAATCCATTAGATATTACAAGTTCTAGTTAAATGTGAACGAAAGCAAATGTTTACCTTGGGACTTCACGCGACACGCACTTGTCAATATTTAATAATAGACGCAATTCTTACAAAATGTAATCTTTACTTAGACTAAATATAAAACAATTTACTATTTATGACATTGAAAGTATAATGTTATGTAGTATACAATTAATAGAGATTGTTAATGTTCAAAAATAAAAATAGGATGTGTCAACAATAACACCCACACTGCAATGAACGCAATATACCGCAAAGAACGCAATATACCGCAATAAACGCAATATACCGCAATGAACGCAATATACCTATTGCGTATGGCCCGGCTATGCAGAGTATCCCAGAAGTAGTGCACCAACGGGTTTTGGGTGATAGGTATACCCTTGTATAGCCAGACAATTACGTTTGACATGATCGACGGATTTAAATTTTGTTGAAATAGTAGGCCTTATATTGCCACATATTGCAAAAAAATATTGCCCGCATAGTTATACTAAATAAAGTATATTGTGATGTTTATTGTAACTGTAGCTTATTTACGTAACTAATGTCTCATCAAACAAGGTGACTGACATTACTAATCAAGATCAATATAACGGGGATCGCGTTACAATTTATAGTTGACTAGCCGTTGCCCGCGACCGTGTCTGAGTGGGTGACGTCATAGGCGACCCGCCCCTGACGTCATTGACGTTATCTTTGGTTACACTGAATGGAACTATGTGAAACGTGGCCTTGACTTTAGGACGCACCAAGTTGCTACAACCGTATTAATATCTATTTAGTGATGTCGGAATTAGTTGGCAGATAATCCTACCTAATATTATAAATGCGAATGTGAGTTTGTTTGTTTCGCTTTCCCGTCTTATGTACTCGACCGATCATCATGAAATTTTGCATACACGTTGTCAAAGGAACAAAAAAGGATATATGGTACGTTCACTCCAGCAAAAAGTACTGTTAACAGCCTAAGTATATCTGCATTTACGCGAGCGAAGCCGCGGACAAAAACTAGTAGGTAATTATAAATTGTTTTAAGTCATCGCTTCATACAGCCGATAATAATTGGTTTAAAAAATATCGTCTTTGTATAGATATAGCCTTGTTACAGTTGTATAATAATGTAGATAACAAGAAGGGTGAGGTAAACAAGCACTGACTAATATCAATAATATATGTATAGTTTATTATCAGTCTATTCTTCAATCACTTGATAGCCTTACGAATAATACAAAAATCAGTCAATACGCCGAAAACAAAAACCAAAATGCATCCCAAAATTAAATTTTCATTTAAATTTATAGTATACTAGCTGTGCCCGCGGTCTCACCCGCTTCAGTGGTATTTGTGGTTACTGCGACGCTCCCGTGAGCCATAGCGTGATGTTATATAGCCTATGTCCTTCCCAGGGTCTCAGGCTGTTTCCATTCCAAATTTCATCAAAATCGGTTCAGCGGATTGAGCGTGAAAAGGCAACAGACAGACAGACAGACCAGGAATAGCTATGGATGATATCTTATCCGTAATACCTCATTTCGTGATGCAAGAGAGGCACTATGAATATCGACTATTTTGTACATCTGGAAGTCGTGAAGATATTTTCATTATAGGAATGTGCCTCCAGGCACAATAAACAATCGCAGGATATGTACACAGGGCTCAATACAAAACGGGTTCATTCATTATGTGTTGCTTCATTTGTATTACAATGTTTTAGCCAGCCACGAACATTGGTCATCATTGACGAGCAATATTCATGGCAAAGAACAACACATCTCTGATATATTGATATCAGAGATACATCGTTCAACAATACATTGTTCTTTGTGATAAAATATATACACGGATGCAAGCCTATACATAATATGTATATCTCCAAATGTTTTAACAGAATCTTAGAACACCCACATGTCACCGTCTATTTCTCTAAACTTTGCGTATTTAAGTGCGAGTACATTGACATTTTCCTAGACACATTTTCCTATACAGTTTTATATCACAATGATCGCTGTATGATCCGGATATCAATCACAATTACGATCGCACGCAAACCTCAGTATCCGCAAGATTAATGATGATGATGTATAAATTATTGGGATTAAATATAATTGCCACCAAAAATACTAATTGCAAAATATGCTTACTAAAATATATCATAACGAGCACCTATACGCCTCAAATCACTGCATTCCATCTCGGAAGGGTTAGATTATGTTAGGTTCCTTCTTAAAGCCACCCAAAAATAGCCGTTGACTTTGTTTGATCGCTTTAAATATATTTGGCTGTGTAATTTGGTGATCATTTACTATTTTTGACTGTTATATTTTACTATATCTGGTGATAAGTTAAACAAAAGCCTAAATTATTTACTATTTTTATATCCTAGATGGCAATAATTAAGTAATTACAAGAATTTATTAATAACATTCGCTTAAACGTAAGACAATAGTTAGATGTAATAATATTAAAATATTTAAAACGAAAAAAATTATCATTTTGTAAAGTATCAGTGCTACTTTTTCATGCATAATTATTATATCAACATCTATTATGGTAACGACTCAAAACATTCATTAAACATTATAAACAACACTTCATATATGATCCACTTTATTTAATTAAAGCCAATATTACCTGAGAGACAGTAGAGACAGATAGAAGTAATATTTAAATGTAACATGTTAGGTATTTAAATTCAAGCTAAACTATTATTAAGCCGATTTTACCGCGACTTTTTGAACTTACAACTTTTTTGAAATAAAATCCCTCTTAGTCACGGGGTAACTAAGATGGCTGTCATCGCAATGTCTTAAAGTATTCGCCTGCACTACTGAAAAGCTAGCAAAAATAATCGAAAATCGAATAGTTTTAGTAGTATCGCTAAAAGTTTTAGTAAAAAAAAACTACAATAAATATGTGCAATATAACTTTAATGTGTATCATGCGCGGTAACATAAAACGAAACTTTTATTAAAACAAGTAGTAGGTAGGTAGGTACGTTGTTTCTTTTTAAAGGGTTTGAAATATATCTCACTAGCTTTTGCCCACGCTTCACTGGAAAACAGTACGTTTTTCTGGATATAAGGTACTCTATTTCATTTTTTTAACCCCTGCCAAGGAGTTTACGAAATTTCTTGATGATCGGTCGAGTAGTTAAGGTGTGAAAGCATAACAAACAAACAAACTCATTTGTATATTAATTAGATTTTTGACGAATCTAGTCCTAATAGTTTTAACAGTTAAATACGAAAGATAATAATTATAATAATTGGCACAAACATTTCCAATAGTGGCTGCACGGTTAGCGCAAATGTATAAGTAGGCACCGATATAGTGCCAGTGCGCCGAATAGCGACGTGTAAAATTGCATTCGAATTATTGTATTCGAATAAAGGACTATAGGAACGGTAGTATGTGCGTCACGTCCTTAATCGTACAAATAAGGTACCGCGTTGTGGACAACTGTATTCGACTATCATTCGATATACGCATTACTAGCGCCAAGTTGACTCCCTCACGCGACCACATATTATATCGCCGATAAATAGCTATTCTATATTTTGATGAATTTGTATTCATTATTTAAAAGCAACCTAATTTTATAAACCGGCATAATTTGACACAAGTGTAGCCTTTGTAAAAATAGGGACATGCAAACAAAGTATACTCGTAATACATAATTATTTGGAACATTAGTACACATAGATTAGACGTTACAACTGCTCTATATGCCTGGATCTATTCGGAGAATGGCCATAATTATCACTATTAACATTGAATGAGTTTACTTACCTGTTATCATGTTTGTACAATGTATATTCATTCATACGTACATACATTTGTTCCAACATACCACGTTTCTGTAACAGAATTGACGTAAAATTTACGTGACTTTTAGTTTACTAACAATTTGAATTACAAATGATTTATTTTTGGTCGACGGCGTAAAATTGTCTCTACGGCGCGGCGCAACGGTACCGAAAGATCATGGATCGGACTCCCAGGTCAATGAAAGTGTTATTGGGCGTTTCTTTTAAGAATTAAAAAGATCCTGCTGTTATAAATATAACAGCAGGATCTTTTAGGAAAAATGTTCTTCCATTACATAGGACCAAAAATAAAGCTGAACCCACCAACCCCTTCGGTCTATTAGATGTGAGAGATTTGTATACATTGCTGTAATAATATAATTTTGGTGGGTTTGATCTCAACAAAAAACATAAAAAGGTGACACACAAACAGTTTTGTATCAGATTGTAGTTTATATTTCGTTACTTCATTGTTTGTGAAACCGTCAAGGTCAGCTCTTGTTTTGAACTGGGGATACATTTTCTCAGAATTTTCTTTTTTGGCTTCGTAGTTTTACTGCTACAAACCTATGTAACACAGTCTTGCTGTAGGCACAGACATTAGAGAAGCATTATTTCTTTATATAAAAAAGACACCTTTTTATTGTTAGCTAAAGGATATTATCTAAGATTGAATAATAGCAGTATCATTAACCGTGATTTATAATAAACAAGTATGAACAATTATACTTTCAGGATAATTATATTTACACTAGCTTTTGCCCGCGGCTTACGCTAGCGAAGTTTTTATATTTGATTTAAAAAAGTTCTGATACCCATAGGAAACAGTTTTTTTTTTAATAAGATATGGTCTATGTTTGTCGATGATAATATAGTTTCTATGGTGAAAGATTTTTTTAAATCGGTTAAGTAGTTTTTGAATTAATTCATTACAATACATTAGATATAGATACGTATAGTAGTAGTACGGTATTCATATAATTATACAAATAACATATGTTTTATTATCGACTACTACGTAGTTTATTCTAATTACTTATTATTTTTATGATAATAATATATCAAGCGATCTGATAGAAATTTTCCATAAGCTAAGTATTACTTACGATAGCCCAATGGTCGTGGCATCGGACTTGTGACTGAGAGGTCATGAGTTAAATCACCAGCTATCGGTACTTCCCTTTCATGAAGTTTAACAGTTTTTTACCAATTATAGTTTTTACGATAACTGTATAATGTACCTATATAAAAACATAACACTTATTATGATGCCCTTTACTTATCTCTTCCTAATAATGTTTACAAATAAGTATTAATATTTACTACCGGTCAATCAAAGGATGCACAAAAAATATGTTTACATTTTGTAATAATCTGTTTACATCTTACGTCGTCTGTAAATTAATACGACAAGAGGAAACTGTATAGCCATTTTAAACGGGTGTTATTTAAATGGTTAGCATAGTATTGGTATTTTTGTGAGCAGAAAAATATAATCTGTGAGCAGAAATAGCTTCGCGAGGCTCCTATTTTTGGGTGGGTTTAAAAAAAGGAACCTAACATAACCTAACACTTCCGAGACGGAATGCAGTGATTTGAGGCGTATAGATGCTCGTTATGCTGTGAAATATTTGCTGACCAATTAGTATTTTTGATGATCATTATATTTAATCCCATTTTAAACTATTGAGTCGCAGCGGCACTCTGGCGGTCAGACACAATACGTTTTGAATGATGTCTGGCATTCGAACATACACGCTGAAGACTGTGAAATTTGGCATTAAAGCTTATAATAATATGGAGAAGGAGCGCAATAGATGTGTTTTAGAAAACAATATAATTTCTTTTAATTTTATGTATTTAGGTACCTATTGTTGGCTAGTTCTATTATTCAATCAAAGTCATAGTGATGTCTTTACACGAAGTCATGAATTCAAAGAAAGTGGATAAACAGCTGCTAGTTGGGTGCGTGTTACTATTCTGGCCAATTGAACTTATACTGACGTAATTTGATTGCAAATGGTACCAACAACTATTATTGTAAGTTTTTGTTTAACGTAAAAGTGACATAATATTATGATTTAAATTTGTTATTACTTTAGGTGACAGGAAATGTATAAAAAGCTATAGAACCATCTCAGTTTCTATCGAAAGTTTTGGCAAAACTTATTAAAGTTAGATTGATAAAATATCTTGAAGACAATAATATACTTGCAGACAGTCATTTTGATTTTCGCCCTAAAAGGTCTTGAAACTAAGCTGTTCACTATATGACAGACTACGTCATTAAAAGCCTAGATAAGTGTATGCACACAATTGGGATCTTTTGGACCTTGCGAGCGCTTTTGACACTATTTCTTGCTCTATGTTATATCACAAGCTTGAAAGTCTAGGAATACGAGGAATTGAACATAAATTAATCTCAGACTATCTAACTAACAGTCACCAATGCACTAAAATTGGTCAATATACAAGTTCCACTCACAAAAACAGTCGATTCAGCATTGCTCAGGGTAGTATATTAGGCCCTTGTTCTTTATTTATTTAAATTATATCTGTGGCTTAAAACTCCAAAAAAAGGTGCCATAGTATCGTATGCAGATGACACGATTTTGTTATTCTCCGCTTCATCATGCACCGAGGTATACGAATACGCACGGCGAGGCTTCAACACAGTCTCGAAGTGGCTACAACAAAAGTTTTTGCCTCTGAATGCAGATAAAACGAAATACATTTTATTTAGCACGAAAATCAATAACACGCTTTATGCAAATCTACACATAATTGCACATAATAACTGTAGTACGTTTGAAGACACTGCATGCACTTGTCCCACATTAACTAAGATTGACGATATAAAGTATTTAGGTATTACGACTGACACAAATCTAAACTTCCGCAAACACATCGATTTGTCATGCACTAGAGTACGTAAATTGATTTATATATTTAAATACTTGCGCAACATAGGCGACTACATATTGATAAAACAGGTTTATTTAGCGTTGTGTCAATCTATTCTACGTACTGCATAACATCTTAGGGTAGAGCAGCCAAATCAATTCGCCTGCCCCTAGAGCGAGCTCAAAGAGCTGTTCTTAAGGTAGCCACATGTCCCCATTCTTGTTTCCTACTCATCAGTGTTACACCGCTTGCAAGGTATTAACCATTCGTCGATTATTTATTATGCACACTATACTTAAACAGCACACTGAAGTCCCGTTTACCCCGGTCTTAGATAAGAGAAGAAAAGACTTAGTTTGTACAAAGTCTTCTCAAACCAGACACGAATTTGTCAATAAATTCTACGTATTCTTAGGACCGTACACTTATATAACAAGTTAAACTATTACAACTTATATAAAAATATTAAATATAGGTATATAATGTTAGTTATAAAAAATGTAGTATCATTTTAATGGAATACCTAGGAAAATTTAACGGACACAGAAAAACTGCTAGAAGTCTTAAAATGATATTGAAAGTAAATTTAAAGTTGTATATTACTTTTTAAACACCTTTATTTGTAGATGTACTTTAGGCTGTAAATATTGGTATTAATAATGTGTGTGTAAAATAAAATTTTCAAGTGATATCCTGAATCACAGGTTTATCCTAGTTCAGACAGGCTTAAATATAACTGAACTTCATTTATTTTGTATACACTATAAATTAACATAATTTAAGAATACATTTTAATTTAGGCTTAAATTATTTAAGGCAGGTATGCTTTAATTCTGTTGATGTAATATGTATGATGTAGTGTAAGGATGTATATTATTTTTTCTGTCAATAAATAAATATTATTATTATTAGTTTAGTTTGGGCTAGATGGTGTTGTGTGTATGTGATGGAATATTATTATTGTATTATATTCTTTGGCATAAAGATGCGCTTATAAATGAGACCAATCATGAGGAACCGGGGTTTTATTGCCCTTGTTAGGCAAACTGTTATTGGGAGTTTACTGCCGACACAGTCTGGAACTGAGCCTGGTAGGCAGCATTATCTGGAACCTAAAATGAACGTGAAATCTGGGTTTAATACACCTCTGCCAACCGTTCTGGGATAGTGGCGACTACGTCATTAAAAGTCCTTAGATATAATAAAAGGCTAATTACGTTTTTGACACCTTGCCAAACAAAATTAAGCACTATTGCCTACATTTAAATTTACCGCTATTTAAATCGTCCGCTATCATGCGTCGCCTGTTACCAAGGAATGAGGAAAAGGTGTGAATCCGATGAATATATGGCCCTTGTCAAGAAACCTATAACGCATTGTATTGTAACCTTTACATTGGACCTGCGTGTATTTTTAAGTACGACGAACGGGCAAACAAACTCCCTTTTCCTTAAAAATAGCTGACTTATACATAATAACGTTAGTCAATCCGTCTGATGTGCAAGAGGTTGCGGGTTTGACCGCAAAGTCGTGCAGTGTTTTGGATTTTCTATTAGACCTATTTTATTAGACCTATTTTATTAGACCTATTTTATTAGACCTATTTTATTAGACCTATTTTATTACGCCTGTGGCACAGGTTTACCCTAGCACAGGCACCCATATTATATTACCTATATTAAGTACTTTATGGACTGTATTCATATTTTACCACTGTTATCAATAAATTATTAAATTATTATGTTTCTCTTATCACCGGTATTTTCTAACATATTAAATTAGGAAAATACCTGGCCCTTTGGAAGGCTTACACAGAGACATGGGTCCAACGTGAGGAGGCTCTTCAAGACTTTTAATCAAAGGTAGGATGGAATACCGACAGCGGTACTAGCCGCAGCAGGCGTGGAACTATTGCTACGTATGGATTCTAAGATATATATGGGCTATGGGTATGGGTGTTTGGTGGACCGGTATATTGGTAACTATGGATGAAAAACGGCGTCTACCCTGAATACTCTAATAGCATCAATACAATGGGCAGACGGTGACTCGCCAACTCACTAGATGGGCCCCCTGAATAGCCACCATAGGCATACAAGCCAGCAGCAGAGGGCAACACCGGTGCGAGCGGCCAGGGATGTCGAGCGGTGCGGCACCGGTTTCACCATCACGGGTCTCGTGACAACGAAGACTCGGAGCGGGTTTTCCCGTAGTTATGCCCTTGAAAATGACACTTCTACCCCCAAGCATAGAGCTCTAGCGGCCATCCTACTGACCGGCCGACCAAGGCAAGCCAGAGATGAAAGTCCTACGGGCGCTCTTGAAGTTCCACCCCAGCCAACCAGTAACGGCAAGCCGGGGATGAGGCTCTATCCGACTCTCTGAGGCATTCAGTACCGCAGTGTCGCCACTCACATTCAGCTCGCCACAAGCTGCCCTGCGGTTCGTGCGCTTTCATTTAGCCTGGTAATACATTTTTTGGCTTATATCACAAGGCGAAGGTGGTAGTTGAAAAGCTAGTGTACTGTGCCCTCCGATATCGCGTTAGTCTCATGATGAGATAACGACTGTCCCAGAGGGGTACAAAAAATAAACTATTATTATTATTAGGATATTTTTGGTACGGAATCTGGAACTGCGCCCGGTAAACGCCAATAGATTCAGCATTCATTTATGTGGAAACAAAATCAAATTAGGCAAAATTTGTTCATATCTCTTTGAGGATAGGCCTGAGATCATGTATGAGCTATATATTTTGCAGCATTTTATACATCATTAACAGATATTGAAACAGAAAGGCACCTAGAGAACAACTTATCCATTTTTACTAAATTATCCAACTGCTGGACACCAACCACTACACAGTGCGAGAAGAGTTGAGCCATAGTCCACCACGCTAGCTAATTGTGGTTTGGCAGACGTCACATATCTTCGCGAATATTGTGGATAACTCTTAGACATGCAGGCACCCTCAGCATGTTTTCCTTCACCGTTAAAGCGAGCGATAATACCCCATAACTTCGATTTATGGTAACAAAACAATAATAATAGATAATAGGGGTTTCAATATGAAATTGTCGCTTTGCCGGTACCTATGAAGAAAATCGGTATCGTTGTAGTTTTCATAGTAACTAATAACTATGCTTGGCCTAATCGAATTTTATGGTATTTTTTTCATATATGTAGTAGTTGCTTGTATTCAGGCCAACATGGTTTGTCCTAAAATAACAAATTATTACCCATCATGTAGTCATGGCAATTTGAAACAACGACCACAGGCAGACACTAAGCCTAATAAAAATAGTAAAAAAGGTTTTTGACATTTTTTATCTATACTAATATTATAAAGCTGAAGAGTTTGTTTGTTTGTTTGTTTGTTTACTTGAACGCGCTAATCTCAGGAACTACTGGTCCAATTTGAAAAATTCTTTCGGTGTTAGATAGCCCATTTATCGAGGAAGGCTATAGGCTATATATCATCACGCTAAGGTCAATAGGAGCGGAGCACCAATGAAGAATGTTTCAAAATTGGAGGGTATTTTTTCCTTTTGAGAGCTTCCGCTGCGTGCGCTGCGTAAACAGTTAAAGTTTAGCAAAAATCATGTATGACAGAATTGTTCGCCTTTAAAAGTTCTAAAAAAAGTCCGCGACAGCATATGTCTATCTTTTAAGGTTGGCTCACTATAACCATTTTTATGCTAACCAAATTTGTTCTAAAATAATGCATTATTAGCGAAGGTATTTTTATAAACATGATATTAATCCTTATCCAAATAAATACGTTATTCATCACAAGTATTTAATTTAAAACAAAATTGCCCTTTACATCATTCGATTTCAATGAGTATCTTAGGAGATATTGCAGTTTTAAAATAACATCGCAGCAAAATAATTACCCATTACAGACATAGTACAAATGATGTTTCTCCTGGTTTATTCTGCGTGATTACTACTGGTTCGATTTGAAAAATTATTTTAGTGTTGGATAGCCTATTTATCGGGGAAGGCTATAGGCCATATACCTACGGCCTACGGGGGCGGCGCAGTAACGATAAACGCGGGTGAAACCGCGGGAACATCTAGTTAATAATATATATATATAGAGTAGTCTCAAAAATAATTTGCATTTTTTACAGAAACCACGAACTTAGATGTAGGTCATACGCCGCAATTTCATAGTTTAAGACTTAATCCTAAACAACATTATAAATGCGAATGTGAGTTTGTTTGATTGTTTGTTTGTTACGCTTTCACGCCTCAACTACCCGACCGATCATCATAAAATTTCGCATATACGTTGTCAGGAGAATAGGAAAAGGACATATGATACCCTTCATCCAGAAAAAAGTACTGTTACTAACCTAACCTACGTTTACGCGAGTGAAGTCGCGGGCAAAATCTTGTATGAATATAATAATAATATTCTACCACATACACACAGCACCATCTAGCCCAAACTAAGCAGAGCTTGTACTATGGGTACTAGACATAGGATAAACATACATATATACTTTTTTTGTGTAAATACGTCCATATTATACATAGAAACACCCAGACCAAGACAAACATCCATGTTCATGCACACAAATGTTTGACTTGTGCGGGAATCGAACCCGCGATCTCAGGAGCGGTAGTCGGTTACACCAACCACTACGCCATCGAGGCCGACATTATATTTTCTCAGTCGAATGTACCTCCCAAATACTCAATATAAAAACTAGCCCACTTTCATCGTGCGTCCACACACTCTAATTACGTAACGTTATACGACAGTAGTTGTACATCGGTCGGTGTAATATCGAGCGCGTGTCACAGTATGTCGACCTCAACCTTCACGAGTAGTAGGTCCGCATATAAATCAATACGATAACACGATCTAGCCGGCATCTAGGAACATTGTTAGTAAACTAATGTAGTATTATGTTCCTTCCTCTTTACTCGTCTTAGATTATATATTATATGCATTGTATCACGCCTGTATGCTTCTACATACCCCTTCCGACGTAATGTATAATAAAATTATCGTTGGTATAATGTACATGTTAGAACACCTGTATTGTGTGTGTATTTTGCCGACTATGTTTGTAGTTCCCGTGTAATGGGGGCAAGCTTTTATCTGTGTCGTATTACTTAAAATTTCATGACAGGAAAAGCCAATAAGACTTTGACCGACCCTTATTTTTAAACCTGAGTCCACAGTCGCATTGTATTAAGTCAATAATATTTTGATCCAAATTTTAAACCTGAGACAGCAGTTTTCTCATTTGGTAATGCCTAAAGTTAGGAATAGCTAATTGGTAAACTAACAGAGAGGTAAATAAGTAGCTGAACACTTAACAAATTTACTTGAAATATTTTATACGTTAAAAGTTCTAATTATGTTTGAACTGTGGTTATATTAAATACTAGATGTGCCCGCAGTTTCACTCGCGTTTATGGTTACTGCGCCGCCCCCGTGGGACGTAGCGTGATGTTATATAGCCTATAGCCTTTCTCGATAAATAGGCTATCCAACACTAAAAGAATTTTTCAATTCGAACCCGTAGTTCCTGAGATTAGCGCGTTCAACCAAACAAAACAAACTCTTCAGCTTTATAATATTAGTATAGATTATTATTAAAAAAATAACATATGCTGTAATTTTGAAAGGTAGAGGCAATCCAAATTTTGCAGTTATGTATAAACTTATGTTGCTGACTGTACGGCACAGCAGCAGTCTTAATCCTTGTCAGTATCCGTTACTAATTCTAGGAATTCGATCTATATGTATTAATTAAACACATCGTACGTAAGCTCGTGTTACGTGATATTTAGATTATAACAGTAGAAATCTATCCTATTTTACAGCTTAAACGAAACATAAATAGTTATATTACAATTTGTCCGTCCCAAGTATTTAAGTTATTGGTTGACAATAAAGATACATATTTTTCAAAAACGCACTTCAAATCCTCCATACAATTTTACTATGGCGGCCGCGCGCCGATTTGAATATGCGCCGCACGAGCTCTGTCATTATCAGTCTTACGCTCGGCGCAATCTAAAGCAATTAGTATAGTTGCATTTAATTGATTTATACTACTTACTTTTTAATTTGTTTTTTTCGCCCTTGTAATACTTAAATACAAATATAAAATTCATGGTCAAATACTTTTGAAACGAAAATAAAAGTACCTGTTGCCACAAGTGGTAAGTATCCTAATATTTTTAATTATTTTCTTATTATGATTATAGTTTTAGTTTTTTATTATTTGCGTTAAAATTCAAAACCAACGCAAAACAACAAAATAATGAATCTTTATTACATCTAGAATAAAAAGACGAACCTAATGCATAAGTACAGTGCAAATGGTGTTTTTTAAAATCTCCTCTCATTAAAGTGTTATAAAGATTAATTAATGTTACTGCTTAACAATTTTACACTGAATTGTGTAATAAACCTTAAACTTAAGCTAAACTAAGCTGTACTTATTACTATTACAAAAGGTGTAAAATTAATTCGCAGTTTTCATGTAGTAGAGTCTCGCTGATTTCAGCATGAATGGGCCGGCTCGACCGGGGAAGATCTACCCTCTTACAGAATATCGACGTGAAATAGCTGTATTTCTACTGTTGTGTTTCGTTTCGTGAGTGAGAGTGCCGGAGGCCCAATCCCCCTCTTGCCCCCATCCCGCTTCTTCTGCTTTCCACTTCCTTTCCTAAAGAGTCGGCAACGCGCAAGTGTGCCTCTTGTGTCGCAGGTGTCCATAGGCTACGGTGACGACTTACCATCAGGTGGCCGTATGCTTATTTGCCACCTTAGAAGCATATAAAAATAAAAAATAAAATTTAAAAGAAATCAGTATATCTTGTCCTTCAAAATACAATATTATTTTAAAAAGCTTAACTAACTTTGGATTTTATTGATCCTGAGTTATCCGAGAAATCGGATCATAAAAATAAGCATATCTTAGGTTCACATCATCATCTATTCAACCAATTTCACTGGCAACAGAGTTTAGAAATTGAACTAAACTTCAAAATGTCGTGCACTAACATAATATTAAAAACTTTATTTAGAAAACATTATAGTCCATACCAAAATTCATACCCAGACAAATAATAATAATAATACCAGCCCTGTATTAAACTTTCCCACTGCTGGGCACGGGCCTCTTCTCACTGTGAGACAAATAATAAAGATAAATAATTATTGTTATACTACAATAATGCCACTACAATTTCAATTATTATTTTAAACATATACAATAGTTTTCCACGCACATACGGGAAATTATAAAATACTGCGTCACACATTACACATACCTACTCATAGTTACTCATAATTCTAAACAATTTTGTAAACACCACAAATAAATTGTGCGCCACTATAGATAAGAGTGCAATGCCAAGTAATAGCAAAACCATATAAAACAGCTGCTTCAAGTAGAATCCAACTTTATTCATTAGAAGGTAACGTTGCTTATACGTTGTATTATTTTAATCGAACCATTTAGCTTTTGATTAGAAGTGCGGTTTGCTGATTAAAACGTATGACCTTCCATACACATCAATTTCTGTACAAAAACTATTTCATACTTAACAATCCGACTGTTAATTAAATACGGTGATTTTATCAATCTTTTGATGTGTATTAGGTATCAGATTGAGTTCTTCAACAGGCACACAATACAAAGATTGATTTGGCATTGATTGCTTTTTTAAATACAAAGTCCACACAATTCATAAATTCTCAATCCCGGGGCTATATTATTACTTATTACACATTTTTTGTAATAGACCTGACAACAGCACGCGTAACGCGTATTAACAGTGGCTTAAACCTTTCCGTTATTCCTATTGCCAATAATTTTCAAACCTTCTGTTGATACAGCAGACATATAAACCAAAAACACATTCCTAAATTAATATGTGTTTTATCAACGCATTACTCAGCCGCACCTGCGCCCTTAGCGCTTGCATTGCACGCATGCAACTGTACAGTGTATAGTCATCATAGCACACACACTACGAACTGCCCTGCACACTACCATAACACATAACAGTACCATAACTAATTATGTTTGTTATCTACGTCATCGCACATTTTGTAAACATCTGGAATAATTTTATTTTAAATTATATACTTACATAGTAAAAGTATTATGTTAGTTGGTGTTGATATCTTTTTCTTCTTATGCGTAAAATAGAGCAAGAACAGATACCCACATTTGTTACTTTATTGACAATCAAATCATCATTTTCATTTATAGCTCAATCATTAGATAAATTTAGAATATATTTACGCTTAAACAAAAGGTAATTACTTCAGACATGATTACGCTGATTGCGTCAAAGCAGTTAAGGTACTAGTTTTATTTTTGTACCGCCCGCGTTCGTCATATACGTACCTACTAACGCACTTTATTTAAACTGTCATCAAAAACAAATTAGCTGACCATTAATTCATGTCAACAAGTAAACAAATTAATTGAATCTCCATAAATTTAGTGGCACATTAAAACCTCGTGAAGACAACCACAATTGTCCAAATTTATTTAATTTCACTTAGATACACTGGTGATCTGGGTTGTTCCGGCGTCATCCGATGACGTTTCATCCTACGCTGTTTTTTTCCTAACTCAATCTATTTACGTTCCTTATTCAACCGACAGAAATTAATTCATTTTCAATTCTTCATTCATCCTATAAGTATACTACCTTTTTTTTAACCTGGGGGAATGTTTTGACGCATACCCCTCCACAAGGGCGGCAGAGGGGTTATGTCGAGCTCACCCGAGAAAAGATAGCGAAATCCCGGTCCTACCGACTAAACCTACCACGGTGTAGCTCAACCGATGACGAAGTTACTCAAAAACTCTAAGATTTAGGTTGAGGGTCTGAACAAAAAATACTGTTTTAGTAATCTATATCTATACTAATATTATACACAGAAAAGATTTGCTTAACTGATTTTACAAAATTTTTCGCCATTAGGCTATTTTTTTTTAAAGTACTATTACTAACCTAACCTAACCTACTTTTACGAAGCCACTGATTGTTTTGCTATCCATACTTTTTTCGGTAATATTTGCCATGGGTAGAGTAAGGAACGCATTTCGGTTGAATAAAGAAACTTTATTAAAATAATTTAATCAGACCAGTTAGGCATATGAGTAAAGAAATAGGATGAGACGTCATAGGATGAATACTGAACAACCCGTTGATTCTTTATGATTGGCTTTCTAGCAAGTGTATACGCCTGTTAAAAAGTTTTGCGAATACGGGGCAATTTAATATACATTATTCATATATTATAAACTATTCATTAGCGGCACCTTATAGGTCTTTTCAAGGTGTGCAATGTGCATTTTAAGCTTTTTTAGTGAAAAATATTGCTAATGGTTTTCCTATCTGCTAATCGAAGTGTTTACTAGCTAATACGATAATAGGCATATTTATATACCTGCGTCTTGTTATACTAACATCATATACGTATTATATAAAAATGTGTATAATAATATCAGCTCTGTATAAAATCTTTCTCACTGCTGGGCACGGATCTCCCAGTGTGAGAAGGGTTAGGCCATAGTCCACTACGCTGACCCAGAGCGGGTTGGCAGAGCGGGTTCACATATCTTCGAGAACATTATGGGGAACTCTCCGACATGCAGGTTTCACCGTTAAAACCGTCCTACACTAAGCTATAAAAGTATATACCTACATATATGTAATATATCTTTAAGTCTGGCAATGGCTGACATACTAGATGTAATTGATAAGCAATTGCGTCTAACCGTATGCGCAGGACGCTGCAGATCAAGACATTAACTAATTTATTTGTATATCCGAAATTTTATCACTCTGTCTAATTGTCATAATAAGCAAATAATAATTATGTTTCGTTAAATTTATGTCAGCACATACAAATTCACGCCTATTTCCAGGAGTGGAATGTAATGGATTCTCTGCAATCCTGACTTAATATACGAGATCTAATTTGCTACTTCCATACTTGTTTCATTCTCCACTCATACAAATTGGTTTAGATTTGATCGATGGGTTTAGGGCACACTTAACGTGACCTTTTTCTAGAACATCTATGATCAGTATCGAACGTACAAAATGGAGTTAATTAACAATTATATTTAATACTATAGTTGAATAATAATAAACAATACCAAAACCAACATTTTAAATATTTCGATTAATTGTCTATAGATACATTCTGAATCGCTGCACAGATTCGCTGAGGTTTGAGGATCTTTCCAGCTGTCCCATGATCTTTTATTGTCTGTAGTGACGTACGGACTAGCGGCGCACGTGGTAGTGGTGATTACTGCCTCACACAGACTTTAGCAATGTCAGGCACTGCCTATCGTGGTATCTGGGGTACCTCGAGCTAGTGCTCGAGATACCCCAGTAGGTAGGTAGTTTATGCCAGAGCGTGTACAAGGAGAAATGATCTCTAAAAACGTACCCTGCTAGAAGAAACTGTTTCCAGATGAAAACGATGAATGCTATAGTGTTGAGTGGTACGAAAAAAAATTAAAACAACATAAAACAAATAAATTATGTTGGCTTTACAATATCGTACTTAATGCGAACAATAAAGGAATAAGGATAATAAAATAAGTATGAGGCATCCAATAAATTAAGAGTTGCCACTGTAAATAATTCACTCAACAACATTTCCATTATTAATAGACACAATCACTGTATTATATAAACCGCAACTGATGTTATGGGAAAACCTGACACTAAGTTATAAATATCAATTCCAATAAAATATAATATGCATTTGATCTTTGAACTAACATTTGAGTGGCAATATAATAAGATCTTTGTTCAAAATTATGAGTTATGCAAATACGTTTGATAAGTCATTAATTTAAGGTAGACTGTGCTAAAAGAATAAAGGTTTTGTCTTGTCTTCCTGTTTGTTGCATTTTTGTGACTAAATTGTTTATCAATTTTGACAAACTTTAGTACTATTAGAGATAATGTACCTCAAGAACATTACTACGATAAAAACGCGTTCGAAATCGTGAATAACGACTAGTAGACTATAAATAAATAAAAATGTCTTGCTTTGACTGTTTTGCGTCAGTAGTGCAGCAATAATAATAAATGTGACTGCTGTGGAGTTGGAAAGGGGTTTTGAGGGTTTCTGTCAAAAAATTCTGAGTGTTAACACAAAATCTGGACTACGCCCGGTTACTGGCAATAATCGCCCCTATTAGGTGGGTTTCAAAACCATAGTATGAGCAAGTACGGCAAATATGAGACTATGCATGTATACACTTAGTCTGTTTGTTATTACGATGTGTGGGCTAAGCCGCTAAACATGGTAGGAATAAAATGCAAGCGCAGTCACGTGGAATAAATAGCTAATATGAATCAAGTAAGAAGATGTTTCAAGGAGTCTATTATAATAAGTTAGGATCGTGTTCTTGTACGATTGCAAATGAACGTGTACTAGCCAGGTTTAAATAAACACGACTCCCATATTTTAACTTTGCATTGCAATATTAGTGTGACAAGGCAATCTCGGCTGTTAAGAGTATGGAGAAACTACTATTTCTAAGAAAAGGCTTATTCAAAGACAATAAACATACAAAACTATAAAATTGCATGCCTATTCTGTTTTAGTGTTAATGTTATTGCGCAATAGATAACGCGATGTCTTACAGAAAATTGATGTTTCATGTTAATATTGCCTGTTTATTTGTTAATATATAAATGATGAACAGAGTAAACAGGGTTATATCTCTTTGTATACATATACGGACATTGTTACTTTTCATTCTTCATTGTTAAATTTGAGATTTTAGAAGCAACAGTTCTAATATGGAAATACTCTCTGGTAGGGCTAGAATAAAAAATTAATAAACAAGTTCAAATCAGTAGCGAGCTTACGTTCGATTGATAGCCTCAACGACACTGATCATCTGCGCCTCACGCATTTGGCTATTCCCGGCGTCGCGCGTCGTTCGGTTGCCGTCGGAGCTGAAATCGTGCGAACGCATCACGTCAATGCCGTTCGACCGTGTCTGATGCCGTTCGCCTGTCTTCGACGCCGTTCGGCTGTCTTCGACGCCATTCGGTTGTCTTCGACGCCATTCGGCTGTCTTCGACGCCGTTCGGCTGTCTACAACGCCGATCGGCAGTCTGCGAAGACATCCGACCGCCGCGCGCCGACGGAAATGAACTCTGTATTCGACTGCTTTTGGAAATTTAAACGCGTCGACGCGACATGGGCGTTCGGCTTAGCGCCTAACGGATGCGATCAGATAAACGGCAAACCACTTGTTTCGCCGTCCGCCGTCGCCGCGTCACGTCATCCGTGCCGAACCGATGCGAATGGCATTAGCGACACCCGTATTACGTTGACACAAAGGTTTTTCTGACCGACTGAAGCCGATTCCGCGTCGATAAGTAAGGGGACTCCCTAACACACATATCCAGACTCCATCCTGCTACTGGGAGTGGACATACATTCTGAAAGTACAATTTAGCGAGTGTATTGGGTTTCCTACATAGGAAACCCGATAACACTTGCTGTTCAAAGAAATTGAATCCGGGACATCATAATCGCACCTTGGAACCAATATAACAGTATTATTAAAATAGACTTAAACAGCGAGACATTATAATTAAAATAGTCAAAAACATTCAAAGAGCAGCCGTCAGTTTTATGCAGGTGTCATCTCATGCCTGGGTTGTATGTATCGGATACACGATCGAATGAATATGATGTATAATAAAATAAATGAATACCTCAACATGCGCATGTTACTCGCATCGTACACAATTTCTATTACACATGACCGAAGCATGGATAAAAGTTCTAAGAAACTTTAATAGTTTTGTTCTCGGAATGTACAGTAAGTATTTTATCTTTCACTATAGGCTAGCGGTAACTACACTCGACGGTTAAGTTTGCGGTGCAGTAGGTTGCTCTACTTTACAGGTAGTTCTTTGTGGTCATTCTTTTTGTTAAAGTATTTCGCCTTTCTTTCACTTTTAACGGTAACATAACGGTTGGCGACAAATGAGAAAATAAACTAAACTTTTGTGTTGCAGAACTGTTAAAAGGTTGGTGCATTGATTATACATAGTTGTTATAATTCTACTCGAATTTGTATATTCTTTATCGTCTAGATCTAGAGTTTATCCATACCTACCGATAATATTTTGCTCTAAATTGTTAAATAACTTCAACGTAATATTTTAAGGCTTATGTTTAACTTATCACCAGATATAGTAAAATATAACAGTCAAAAATAGTAAATGATCACCAAAAATTGTAAATGATCACCAAAAATAGTAAATGATCACCAAAATTAAAACCGCATTTGAATACCAAAAATGTTAATTGCACAGCAAAGAGATCAAAATAAGTCGACGGCTACTATTTTTGGGTAGGTTTAAGAAGGAACCTAACATAACCTAACCCTTCCGAGACGAAATACAGTGATTTGAGGCGTGTAGGTGCTCGTTATGATATATTTTAGTAAGCATATTTGGGTGTGCTATTACTATTTTTGGTGGTCATTATATTTAATCCCATATTTTAACGAGATATTGTTATATCAATAAACTTTGAGCCATGATACATTGTTATGTATCACGGCTGAAAGTTTAACAGTGATATAGGTATTACACTTAAATATACATACTTTTTGAATGATACATCTATATATTAATACGTGAAGCAAAAACTTTGTACCCCTTTTTACGAAAATTGCGCAGACGGAGGAGTATGAAATTTGGCACAGTTAAAGTTTATACGAAGAAGGAGTGGCAAATCCTAATATTTTTATAAAATATGCATTAGAAATACATTAAATTAATGAAAAAAGACTACACGCACACAACCATGCATTTGACAGACGCAGTCGAATCGCGTTCGTAGTAATTCAGCTTGGTTCGGTTAATGTCGTACAATTCTTCGTAACTATGGTTACATACCTTAAGTACCTATTGCAATTTCGTGGTATATATAATAACGATCAAACATAAAATTTAAATCAATGATGGTCGAATTTCGACCACTTGGCGACTGCTAGTTATAATAAATATTCTTTTGCTACTGATTTGCCAGTGTTTGTAAAAGTATCTTTGTTAGGTTAACTTTAGTATTTATTTCATATTGTATTTATTTTCTGCATTTTTACTTTATGCTAATTATTATTTTTTTTTTGTATTTAAATCACTGAATTAATTTTTGTATACTGTAAGGTAAAATGTATAAGGATTCCGACAAACATGTAAACATCCTAATTTGTAAACCTACATTCTATACAAATAAGTATTTATATTCTATTCTATTCATATTATTACCTATAATAAGTAACGACGTAGTAAATTGCTCCTCGTAATAGCGGTCAAGCCTCTTACCATCTATTGAGTACATACATAATAATATGTAGAGTCCCTCCTGAAATTGACTAACAGAAATCACGTTTTGCTCTATTCGGCAATAAAATTGATCCCAACTACCAATTAGCAGTATCTGACAAACAAGATTACCCAACGGTGTAGTAATTTTCTACCTAAATTATGAATCATTTTGCGATCTTTCTCATTAGCATCTACATTATTTCATCTAAATATAACAATTCATTACTCATTCGCTCTGTCTCATTGACAGGGCATAGTCTACTCTTCACCAATTTAAATTAAATTATCATTAGCAGTTCTTCTTATATAACTCTTAATAAGTTTTCAGATAGTCTATAACGAGAAAAATCAACTGAGGTAGGTACTAACTAGTACCTACGTCAATACAGTAAGTTCAACTATCTTTAGGCGAGTTTTTATCTAGATTCATATGAATAGATGTCTATGATTAAATTGCTGCAGAATTCATGTTTACGGCTCTTGCCATAATTATGTTCGCTACACAAACAGATGTTTCATGTTCAGCTAACAAACAAGTATTATGTCTGACGATAATTTTAATCACGTTGCAAATATTTTGATAAAACTGAAAAGAAAATTGTTCTAGACGTGTTTATGTTTTGTTACCTTCCTCTTTTTTATTCGGCACCGACAGTTTCTTGACCGGAGACAATAAATAAATTAATTTGATTATTTTGACCTGTCTCACCTTTGTCCTGGTTTTAATTATAATCTGTCAGTGCCATTCATTTACGTTACGATAGTAAAATGTAATATATAAGACAAAAATGTCTATTATCATTATAATATGACAAGCAATCAAATTATTATAACTAAATCACGCCAGTATGACGCCGAAATGCTAAGATGTACATACAATATTAAAATAGGTTTCAAAATACCTACTTATTACTTGTAAATTGTAATAGGAGAGAGCCTAATTGGGTATAAGTATAACGGGTCTGTTGACAGGTTTCGTGCTACTGTCATTGAGTTAATATGTATTACGTTCTAGAGGGGACACATCAAGTAGATTGGAATATTTTTATTTGTAGCACTCGAACGTGTCATTACAGTAAGCGCATGACTCGGACTAAAGTGAGATAGAGAGCATGCACACTAACGCTTGTAACAACCAATCTAGAGTGGTCTTCTCTAGTACGTAACACATGCTCTATTTACTAGTTACTGTTGAGATTTTTCTGGCATAAAATTCTAATAACACGTAGCCCGGAAACTATACTCACACGAACATACAAACTAACTGTAACAACGAGCAGTGATTACACCAAATTTTCCTATCATTACCCGTTTATTGTGATCGGTTTTTATTTAAACAATATAAAGTTGAACATCAGATTTTTCCATAAAGCGAATTCCATTTGACCTCCATCGATCAAATAATGAATTAGCATTCAATAGATCATGACATTAAATTGAACTATTACCCAACCAGAGGACATCATTTATGGGCCAATGTTATTATAATATTAGAGTTAAAATTTAATTATGATAAAATCCAATCGGTCTCAAAAGATCACAAAGGTTTTGACTTTAGTATTTTAGAGTAGCCATTTTAAATTATACATCGTTTTTATGCATCTAACTCTAAATTAGAAATATTAGTTTTATCCACTTATCTGTGTATTTGCTTGGCAAAATGCGGAAGTATCCGTTTTGCTTGATAACAGATGGGCAGCCTAGAACATACGCAGTGTACCAAGGCTAAAGGATAAATTATAAACAAAATACTGATAAAGAAACAGAGATACAAATTGTTCCATTGTTAATTAGAAGGAAGGCCATAAAAAATAACAAATAGGAAACAATATCGAGCGTTTGATTGATAAGGGTATTTGTGTACAGTGTGTACACCAATTGTGTTTCATACAAATTACCTACTTCCATGTAAATTGAATTTTTTCCAAGTTTCATTCATGAAAAGTTCAACAATCTCAAGACCGTCTAATATTTAAATCGTGAAGCGTAACATGAGTTCATAACTCATGAGTGTTTATGATATGACTTTATGAGTCATAATTCACTGCGTACGAACGTCTTTTTAAGTCACTTTATTAGGTACCTACATGACCTATAAAATCACTATGCAAGCGAACAAAAATAGAAAGTCAGTAAAAAATACCGTTTTAGCCAGCTGCTATTTTCGCACCCAAGTGCTAACATAACGTTTATATCAATAATCTGTTACCGTTCGGTTTCAGTGCTAACAGTTAGGTATTGTTCAGCCAATAAAACATTTTCATTGAGTAAAAATAACAATGGAACGATATGAAAACATGAGTTATTGCCTATGCATAAGTCAACTGCATTATTTATTGAAAACATGGACTTTATACTGAATAGATTTTAAAACGTTTAGTACTTTAATTTTGTACATTCTATGTGTAAAAAACAAACCTAGCTGCATGTCTTCGTTTACAAATTGTAATTATTTATTCTCTTCCGCAGACACACGCTAATGGATCGCTCCCGGTTTGAATTGAAACTTAGAACAACAAACACGTAAAATCCCGTCGAAAGATTCGATAGTGCGAGCGAGAAAGAAACAATTAGAAAGTGAGGACGTAGTGCGGTGAAAGTGTTTTGGTTCGTGGTGAAGTCAAGATGACGCCGGGTGCGCAAGAGTTAACTATGTTGGGGGCGAATAATAATGTGATGCCCTTGCTACCACGGTCTACTGTGGAAATCGAGTTCAAAAACATAACATGTAACGTAAACATGTTTGTAATGAACAAGCTGCGGTTCGGTGAGTTTTAACTTTAAATTTGTTTTACTACCTGCGTTTGTATTGCTCATACAATAATTGTACCCTTTTGACACGTTTTTACACAAATGCGTTCCGTGCCTATATTCGTGTTATAACGAAATTTTTTATCGGTTTCGCTACAGTCTTTAATCTTGATGGGTGTAGTTCATATAAGCAGACCATGACCCTAGGGCTAAAATATGAATACAGTCAACCACATTGACATTGTTTTGAGATATTTTAAAATTCATATTACTTAGAATATGCATGTATTATTGGCCAGTGGTTATCAATCTTATGTTAAAACATCTGTGAAATTAATTATTAACGTAAGTTATGTATGATTGTTACAGTCGCACGTCGTTAGTTATAAGTATAACGTTTTGATGATACATTTAACACAAATTTGGCTAAATCTACTTATGGCCTTCTTTCACTTCAGTTACTCAATCGGTGATAAGAATGGCAACCAACTACGTACACATTTCATAATAATGATTCCAAGGAGGATTTAATGTAAACTGAAGTTAGTATTTTATTCCTTTTTAATACTGCCCTATTTCTGGCCTTTCTTATTATTGAATTATACGTTTGGTTATTTTTTATATTGACATTGCAAGTCGGATTAGGACCTTTAAACAAGCATGTTAAAAATCTTGTAAATTATGTGTACTGTTTGTTTGGACGAATAATTCGAAAGATTAAGAATGATTAAATGTTGTTTAGTTATTTTTAGCTGCAACGGCCGATGCACCGGCCAGATACAATCATTTTTAATTATGACTAGCACTCCAGCAATTGACATTAATTTTGATGACCAAGCATTTTATTTTTTTATATCACAAATGTATAGGCATTATAGTCTGTATATGTATGTGATTGATAAGGGAATTTGTGTATTTCAGTTGTATTTTCATACAAATACAAACTATATCAATAGTAGATGCATGAATGGAAAGTTCAACAATCTCAAGACTGCCAAATATTATAATTAATATAGGCAGTTAGTGTCATTTATGTACAACATCAGTGATATAACATGCATATTGTCAACCCTGTAGGAATAATCACTATGTTGTCAGCTAGTCGAACAGAGCGTGCCACCTCCTTAAGGGATCTGCAAATCCTAGTTAACACAAGACAAAATTGTTTGACTGTGATCTTCTTTATAATGGAGGTACTTTCTAACTGCTTCTGCGCAGCGGTAGTGGATCTGATTGCATGCACTCCATGCCCATGCATGCTGTTATTGAGATTTTCTGTCAAGAAATTATCAGTAGCATCACGTTGCCCGAAATTGTGATCGATAGACGGCAATGCCCGTCCTCTATTATTACGTGGTATCTAAAACCGTAGATAATGAAATGTGGATGTAATTACACCTTTACCTACCCTAAGAATATAGGCGTTTGACTGTGTTTGTAATTTCCTAAGCTCCGCTACTCCGATTCGAGCGAAATAACATGTATGATAGAAGTTTCTGTTGTGCCCTACCTTCCAAAGAAAATGTGGACAAGCTGTCCACATTTTCTTTTTTCACTCGTTAAAAGTAACTGCACCTTTCTTCTAGATTCTGTATAGATATATGAACATTCAACAAGAAGCCATTACATAAACCACCATGGTCACAAACCGGTATACTATTGCATATTTACATATTTATACTATTTGTAGGTCGTTGCTATTGTATCCATATGTTCCACAATTGTGTCAAGGATTTGCTTAATCAAGACTCTATTGGACAGTGCTAATTTTACATTTGATATGAAATTTTAATTGTCATTGAATTTTCGTTACCTATTGAAATTAAACTACTATATACGGATTTTATCGCGTTGTTTATTTGACACTGTTACAAAATTTTGAAAAACTGTTACACTACTATAATCACTATTAAACTTTACAAATTTTTAAGCTAATTAAATTATTGAAACTTAAAACTATTTATACTATTACTATACTATTATACTAATTAGATTTATTTTTACACTTTCCCCGACGTTTCGGTTGCTTTTCAGCAGCCATGGTCACGTATATAGTAGTTTAATTTCAATGAATAACATTCGCGTAAACAGAAGACAATATTTTCGTTACCTATTTATTTTCTTTTTTAAATAGACAACACTTTGATTAATTGCGCACTTTGATTAATTTCTATGTCGCGGGGTACTTTACAAACATTCAGACAACGGACACAATGAACACCCAGACTTGGAATAAATACTTGTGGAACACACAATTTTTGTCCCGTGATGGGATTGAACCCACAACGTTCGGTGCGGTGACAGTATTGAGGCCGTCACTTATGCCACTATACTACATCAAACGATTACATCCTATTCTAAGTTTCTCTTATAAATAATAATTAATGCTTTCCGACTGCGTGGTAAACCGACAGTCACATTTGAGATACCGTACGCGTTTCGATTGTATTTTATACCACAAGCAAACCTGATAATATTTAGTTCCGCTATAGATATAAGAGTACCTATAATAATTAGCCTACACGCTAGCAACATTAGGACTGCACGAATGGCGTAGTGGTTTTATTGGTCGACTCACCACTGTCACTGCGCCAAGTAATCTGGGTTCGATCCCCACACGGGGTAATGTGTGACCCACAAATAGTCTAGGTGCTCTTTGTATCTGTTGTTTATGTGATTGTTAAGGCTCTCACGACACTAGATTATTTCCTAGTGCGGGCATTGTCTTTTATAAAAGACTAGCTTTTGCCTGCGGCTTCGCTCGCGTAAAAGTTGATAAAGTTATACCAGAACAGTTACTTAAAAAAATATAGCCTATGTTACTCGGTGATAATATAGCTTTCTAATGGTGAAAGAATTTTTAAAATTGATTGAGTAGTTTTTGAATTAAATTCTTACATACAAACAAAAAATCTTATATTTACTCTTTATAATATTAATAGATAAGAAAGATAAAAAAAAGATAATTAGTCTCGTGTAGGGACTAGCCTATTTACGTATTCCGGGCACAGTTCTAGACTCACAGTAAAAATTAATAATTTGCCCCTCCTAATTTGCACAACAGTAAGTGCACTATTATTAAACTTTTTGTTTTAATAAATTTCCATTACATCTATAGATTGCTTATGGAGAGATTTGTGCGACCTAAAAGTACAATATTTGAACTTGCGGTTTCGACCTTGTAATCGTGTAGTATTTAAACGATTATAAGAAGCATAAATTTTGTTTATAATGCTTTATGATTAAAGGTAATTGACCTAAGAAACTGACGCGATCAAAACTCGTTTCCTATAATTATTAGGTAGAATATGTACTAGTTACCGCTCATGTTTATGTCTGTCTGTTGTTTGCAAAATATGTGTTTGATGCCTTTTAAGCATAAAATATTTTTTAGACATAATTTGCAATATTTGCAAGATCTCAACATAATATAAAAATATACTGCTGTGCATTAGGTCTCGGGTTCGAATCCCGGGTCGGGCCAACAAAAAGTTTTTGGGTTTTTCAGTTAAGAAATCTCAATAGCAACCCGGACTTAGGAAGTTTGCGGTGTGAGACACCACCGTGCCTCGGAAAGCAAGTTAAGCCGTTAGTCTCCGGTCATGTCGGATTACCATCCCATCGGATCATGAGAGTTGGGGAATAGAGAGTGCACTTGTGTTTGCGCACACACTTGTGCGTACTTGTTATAATATCTCCTGCGTAGTTGGCCAGTCTCCGTTAAGACTGGCTGCCGTGGCCGAAATCGGTCTGGAGGATATTATACTAGACTTTGACCGCGGTTTCATTCGCGTACATGTAGGTTAGGTTAGTTTCTGGATGAAAGGTACCCTATGTCCTTTTCTTTACCCCTGACATACGCGCATACACGTTGTCTGGAGTACGGTAAAGGACATAGGTACCTATTATCAAGGAAAAAGTACTTTTGCGAACAATTTTTGAAGTGAAAACTTCTTTACCGGCGTTGTGCACTTTTTTGTGATGGGTAAAAAATGTTAAACTCGCGTCAGGACACGTGACCTGATCGAAAACTCGTAAGACGGAGGGAGAATTGTCATGTTTGTGTACGATAGCGCAATAAATGAATATTGTATTTTACCACATAAATGATAGTACTTTTATACTGATAATTAAAGCATTCGTGCAAAATATTCCCTAACCATTCCAAAATATCAAAAATGCACAACGTTAATATTCAAGTTTTCACTTCTGCCGGCACTCCCGGAGTGCAACCCGTTGATTTTTTTTTATCGTGGATTTATGCATTGACGCATACCTCTCTGCTGAAAAGGGGAGAGATTATATAAGATGAAACGTCCCGGTACTACCGACTAAACCTACCACGGAGTGCCAACTCGCTGCCTTGAATGGTGGGTGGGTCGCTGGAACTGAAACTACATCAGCGAAACTTTATTTATTTTTTAACGTGGTTCTGAAATGCTCCTTCGTTTACGCGAGCGATGCCACGGGCAAAATCTAGTAAGTAATAATAGTATCGAACCATTAGGTTGGACAGTGTCATTAATACTCGAGGAATCATAATTTGCATACATATCTCAGGCCGCTATCCCGGTCGGGGTAGGCAGAGAGGTGTATTACACACATTTTGCCAATTATGATTTTAGGACCCACGTAAAACGCGATACCACGCGAGCCTAAGATCTAGACTCCCTGTTCTATTAATACTATTATAAACATTTTCTCCACCATTTTATACCAGAGAATCAATACCGAGAAATTCACATTTACTAACGCTGCGCCATCCAACACCGGTCCCCTATTATCGTTCTGGACGGAGCTAAGGTGGTATGAGAACAACTTTTCGCGTCGGTCACTTACGCACAATGGCCCAATTGTGGGGCTAAGTGCGGATAACACACGTCAAACTAACTAACACTGCGCCATTGACTCAGGAATTACTTTTCTTCTCAATATTATGGCGCGTGTTATAACACTTATAAGTAACGCCTTGCGCATATCATTGTTTAAGTCATAAAAGCGAAAGTTAAACGTTCGCGTGACACAGATGACTAGCGTACATCGCATAACTGCTATTAGATCGTGAGTATGAGAAAGTTTGTAAAGAATCTGTCGGTAGTATGTGCAATATCGATGGTCAAATATTAAAAGAAGTGAACGAGCCTACTATTTGAAGACGGTACTAATGACCCGACTTGTCATCCGAGCTATTCACCTCCTACAGAAAACTGACTTAAAGTCCGGTGCATATATTTGTCCCGTGCGAGGATCGAACCTAATACATTCTGCGTAATGACAACGACAAGTCAAGACAAGAGTTGCCATTAACTATATATATGTACATATACACGAACAAATATATAGTCTGGGTATGTATACTATTATAGATACATGGAGTATAGTTCGATATATGTATATTCAATATAAATATATTGACTTTTATCAGCTAAATATTTTAAGTACTTGTCCTCCGCGGTTTTACTCACGGCTATGATTACCGTGCCGCTCCGGCTAGTAGCGTGATAAAATTCTTACACCGTTGAAAAGCTACTACATCCAGAAGTAACATAGGCTTTCTAATGATGGAAAATATGTATGTTTAAATCGGTCAAAAATATTTTTAATTTAAATACAAAAATACAAATCTTTCCTCTTCATTTTTTTTTTCTTTCTTTTTCTTTTTCTTTTTTTCTTACTTTCTTTATCTTTTTTCTTTTTGTTTTTCTTTTTCTTTTAGTAAGTATAGAGTACAACATGACCCTTCCTTTCACAACAATTTTATTTCAGACAGCTCGGATAATAAGTAGCTATAATACACACATGCAAAGCAGTACATTATTATCTTGATTAAGTAATTGTTAGTTTGTTCAATTAGGATTAAAAACAATAGCCCGATATTGATAGGGGTAATTAATACAATTATGATTAATTGTTTATAAGTTCAGTCAAGATTGATTGACAGATTAGATTGATATTGAGAGAGGGGTTAAGTAAGTGTTGCCAATACATTGCATTCATGGTTTGAGTAAAATATTAGTATGAGCGATGTAGTATGGATTTTGGGTGGTGGTGCCTTTACGGTAGAGGTTATATGTACAAACTAAACTAGTACTTTTTAAGTTGAAGTTATTTATGTCGCCAGTCCGGTAGTCCTAGTTTAAGCTAAGGCTGAGGGCTACTTGATAGATAGTTATTTTTGTACAAATTAACGATAGGCGTTTTCTTGATATTGTTATTATGGTTACTGTACGGCACATACGTAATAATGTTTAGTAATATATTGACTATTGATAACAACTTTGATTTTATGGATCCAATTGTATTATTATATTGTAAATTTGTTTTCGATTAAATTATTACATGTAGATATATGTTTAGGTCGTTAGATCGTACCTCTAGAATAGCCGTTTTTAGTACATCCGCTAATTCTGCCGTCGGACGGTAGAATTATAAATAGTAGGTATAGGTATTTTACAATAATGGTTATTTTTAAAATTACTTTTCATGCAAAGATTATTTTTATTAATAATAATAATATGTGTTACTCATATGTAAAATAATATAATATAAACGTCCCACTTTCACCACGCTGCGCTGGCCCAGTGCTGGTTGTAGACTACACATATATTATCTTCGAGAACATTAGGGTGAAATCTCAAACATGTAGGTTTCCTCATGCCGTCACTTATTTGTTACGTCATACACAACTGCCTAGTTTTTGAAAATATGGCTGTTCTAAACTATTGCCATGTCAAATTATATCAAAATCGTTGAATAGTTTAGTAGTAAAATCGTTATACAACAACAGATAGACGAAGATACTTTTGTATTTACAATAGTAATATTGACTTCAAACCTCAATTCATTATAAAAAGCTTATTAGCAAACTATTTATTATGTTTCAATGCATGCCTCAGTTATAATAACTCGAATTAATCACTTATTTAAAATTGCAACTTAGTTATCTGTCAAAAAAATTTGTTTGGATTCAGAACCTAATTAATTCTGATGTTAATAATAGCCAACAAATATATACTTTTCGGTTTCACATAATTATGATTGCGCGTAAATCAATGTATTCTATTAAACTACACTAAACTGCTAAAATTCGCTAAGCTAATAATTATAAAAATAATAAGTTAGTGCGTTACGCTGTCAAATAAATCAATCAGAAAAATAGTTTGTAGATATTTATTGCCTCCCGTTGGTTCTGTAGCATTAGTTTGCACTTATGCTTACGTGCGATGCGACCGTGAGGTACTAGGTTCAACTCTAGGGTCACCGGTCGGGCAGAATGAAACTGGGGTGTTATATTAAGAGCTTCCCCGTGGCATAACGGAGTCCCAAAATGTGCCTCGTAAGTTTAGTATTTAGCTTATTTTTCAATAATTTAATTTAACATATTTCGTTGATCTAAACCTAAACCATAGGATAAGGATTTCCACTCAAAAATAAATAAGCTCCTTAAAAATTTGACGGTAGGGGTGATTGCCAAATTATAGTAAAACAATGCACTATAGCATGATTGTGACATCCGACTGAGATAGCTGGATATTCACAAGACGACTCAATACCGAAACTTTAAATATCAGTTGCTCCTTCATTTGGCCACCAATTTTGAAGTTAGTTTCATAAAAACGATTCTTTGAAATACTTTTTGCTGCTGCGTTTAAATTGAAAGAAACATTCAAAGGCAACTAGTATAGCATGCCACAAAAACATGCTTCTTCAAGGTTAAACGCAATTTAATTAGCTTGAAATATCATTGGTAAATTGCATAATAATTATCGAGTTTAATAAGCCTACGTGTTGAGCTTGTCTGTACCGGCTACACGCTATCATTATCGATCCTAAACGCCGCCCGGACGAAGTTTTTGTTAGATTGAGGTTATATGTAAAGTAACAGATTATAATTGCGAATTAGCGAAAGTACCTGTTTAACAAGTTTTAAATGAACTGTATTATTTTATTACTATATAGGCATTCTTGTACCTTCATAATCATTATTTTAATATTATAAATTCGAATGTAACTCTGTCTGTCTTTCTATCTGTCTGTATGTGCGTGCCTTATACAACTCCGGTACCATACCGAAAATATGGAAGGCGGCTTCTCTGTCGGCTTCAGCAAGTTTATCGTTAGCAACTCTCAGAGTTGCGAGTGGTGAGCGGCTTTATTGCTCCGGAACCTGTCTAAACAATAGGTAGTGCCACTTGGGCACGAGTTAGCTCGCTATTACAAGAGCCGGATCTCTGGAGTTGGGGACAAGACCTCTCTATAACTGGTCTCTGAAGGTGCTTTCGGGCACTTGAAGGTACAGCGGCTATCACTATTATATAACTGAAAGGTTGGTGAGTGGAAACGCTATAATATATCATAAACTTGAATAGTCGTAGGGGAGTGGGTCTGTTACCTCTTCACGGCCTAACCATTCCCTGATTAGGATGAAATTTGGTACAGAGATAGTTTAAAACCCGGGGAAGAACATAGACTTTTTTAATATATGTACCACGCGGTAAAAAGCTCCGCGAACTCCGGAACTCCGGAACCGCGCGCAAAAGCTAGTATACTATAAGTGCTGAGTCAAACCCTTTTCGCACTATGAAGGGGCCCATGTCCAACAGTGGGATAATAATAACAGTATCAGCCCTATATAAGATATAAGATGTTATATCCAGGGCTGATATTGTTATGAGTCAAATCTCTTTGTACGTGCTAAGGCCGATTTTTTATCATAGACTGGGTTTTACTGACAATCATTTCTCATGTCATGTTTCAAAGTAATATTAGTTCTTTAAAATCATTTAACCGAGAAACCGCAAGGTACCTATAGTATTTAAATAAAAAATTTCATATAGGAATGGGCATTGAAAATATATAACTAACACACAAAAAATATAAACACATCGTTTTTGCATGACGATTCGATACAAACACATACTGTTCATTAAATACTGATTTTATTCTAATTAGTGTATTTTTTTATCTTTGCATAAGACAGCCGATGCAAAAGAATAACGTAGCCGACATACTGTTTGTTTTTATTTGTTAAATCCTAAACGATTTCAAAGTACCTACAACATAATTTAAAACCAAGCCACGATTTGAGGTTTCTGTCCCTTACAGGTATCAAGGTCAACGCCGCGTAGAATGTCAATGTTATAATAAAATTGCAGTCAAAGATACGAGCCCAAAATATAATTTATTGGCTGCAAATATATGTTGCAATAACAGGGTTCAAGTCGTGACCTGGTTATATTACTAGGAAAGAAAAAAAAAATATTTTGGTACACAAATGGCCACACCCAAAACATAAAGAAATAAAATGAAAATAAAAAGGCAGAACAATAATAAAGACTAGAAAAATAACAACTAATATTAACACTATAATTTATTTTCTGCTCACTGGCAACACCACACCTTCCGCTTAACTAAACGGAAACTCCCTCGATTCAAGTCAAGGCTAGTATTGTCAATGAGCAGCGATACAAACAATAAATATATTAAATTATTTTTAAGTTTAAAAAGTAATGTGTAAGTGTGTGTCCCATCACTGCCAAAATTTGGACATTGCTCAGCGTACGTTGGGATAGTTAAATCGTAACACTGGTATTCTGCAAAATCGAAACAAAAAATATATAACTATTACCGTAATATAGTTACCTATTTTAAAGCGGTCCATACATCCCGCGGGAAGCGCCCCGCTTATTGATACGAGTTAGGTTAATATCATACTAGCGGATTGCGAGCGTCCTCAAAGCGGAGCGGGCGCGCAACGAATAGGTACGTTACGGGCGCGCAACGAACACGCCGCGCATGCGCAGCGAATTCGTTGCGGACGCGCAACAAGATCGCCGTGAATAGCAGCGTGGATGCCATTTTGTACTGTCTCGTACAAACGCCAACCCGTCCGCCCCGCTTCACTTCAGGCCGTAACGAGACACGAATGTGAGAGGACGTATGTATCATCATGGCATCATTGGGAGACTCGGATATTGATACAGAGTTATTTATAAGTGAAATTCAAAGTCGTTACGTAATATGGGATCAAAAAAGCAGAGAATATAGTGTGTGTCTTCATGTCTTAAGTCAGTTTGTATGAGATGCAACAACTCATAAAATGTAGGTCTTGACATTCGCAGATAGGAACAAAATTGTTTTGGATTATTTTTTATTCGTTTGCAAAACAACACAAAGTAGTCGCTCTCTTCCATTAGATTAATTGATAATGGATCTTTCCAAATTCGTCGATGTTTTCGTTTTCATCTCCGGCGTCTTCGAAGTAACAAAGCCAACAGCAGTGTTTCCTTGTCGGAATCCATTTTGTTACTGAATGTATTGTACGTCGTTAACTCGCTACAAACATGCGATGAAAACGTTGCGTATCTGCCACGCGACCGCGACGTCCTCGCTGTGCAGCCGCGGCGTGTTCGCGACGCATTCGTTGCGCGCCCGCCCCGCTCCGCAGCCGCTCGCAAACAGCTAGTATGATAAGGCCCTTATGCACTCTGCATTCCGCTTTTTCAAGAATTACAGTATAATTAGTCTAATAAGATAATTATATTACAAGATAATGCTCGTATCATAATTATATTCCTAGTAGTAGTAAACAGTAACTGCTTTCTAAATACATATATTACGGTATTATAGTTTATATCCCTATGCGTTGGCAGACGTCGGTAAAAAGCCGGACGCAGTCAGACTTTTTGGTTGCGTGTGCAGCCAAATTAAACGATGTCTGGCTTACCTGCCATTTGTAAGCCTTTTTAAGTTTGAACATTTTTACATTTGTCATTTGGTGCTTTTCGCTCTTCCCGCCTCACCTAGTATCGCTAGCGCAAGTGAGAGTGAGCGGATTAGCACTGGCTCCCTTAAAAAAATGTCGTGTTATTCAAAGACTAAACAATTAAGGGTGTCCGGCATTTTTACCCAAAGGTCCGCCTAAACTGGTTGATATCTTCAGCTTTTCGGTTTTAAGCCTAGCAAGTGTTGTAGTTGTTTATTATTACGCGGTCCATAAATATGTGTGATCCTTCGCAGCCATATTCGACTGCACAATGAGAGCTACCAGGTGCCAGTCCTGTTCTGATTGTGTTTGTAGAAATACGGAGTAACAGCAATATTTTACAAATAAGTAAAGTTTAAATTATACATTTTAAACTACATGTTACAGTATAAAAATATTTAATCTGTAGGTACATATTGTATTATATGTGTAGAGGTACGTCTTGCAATATTTTTTATGTATACGGTATAGGTCTAATAACATATTATTGGGTATAAAAATAATAGTATTTTTACACGTTGACGAGAAAGTTACATGTTTGAATTTAAATTACTATAATCTTGGAATTGCTTAGGTCGTAAACAGCGCCATCAGATTCAGGGGGCATTAAAACTATTAATTGTCTATCTGTTTAAGTTTTAGTTCTCTAATTATTTATTTTCTACATCATTATTTACATTCTAGAATGCTGATTATGAAAATAAAGACAGTCATTATTATAAATAATAATTCGCTACTTATCGCATATTGAGGTTATATACTGACGAAAACGAAACTGTCTTAGGATGGGCCCTATTTTGGTTTAAGTATTTTATTTTAAGTCTATAGATGGGTACCGCTTAGTGGTATTTCATTTGAGCGTCTCCGTGCTTCGGAGGGCACGTAAAAAGTCGGTCCCGGTTGTTGTCAAATTGATAGCAGTCGTTAAGCCATGTCAGAGGCCTACGGGCGGCTTGAACAACTCTTGATAACAGGTTGACCACTAACCACACGAAAAGAAAAAGAAAGAAGAAGAAGTATTTTATATTATCTTTTTAGGTCATCTCCCGCATTAGGAATAATTCCTGTGTTACAGGGGACTTTACAAACGTTCAAACAACACCCAGCCTCGGTACTACTGTTTGTGGATCCAACATATTTTTGTCACTTGCCACTGCTCCGATTGCCATGAGGACAGAACCCATAACAATAGCGAGGTTTCCACTTAAACCACTGCACTATCCATGCAGTTACATAGTTTGCATCAGACAAATAAACATGCAGACCAAGCCAAATCTAGTACAAATTCTCTGTAGAAACTTTAACTGATAAAGCAGACGTTGGTGCTTGACCAATTGAGTTGATGAGACTAAATCAATTGCCTGCGAGATTGGCGCTTCGAATCGATTGCAATGCCTTAGGAATGCATAAGCATGACTAGTGTTATAACGTATATATGCCTATACTTATTCTGTGACGTCATGAGGTACAAACCATTTTAAAGAAATATAATATATTTATTTATAAAATGAAAGAAATATATACGTTTCCATTTTTAAAAATGAATACCAGTCATAAATTATGAGTACACGCATTTCTGTGCCTTATTCTGTGCAGAGTAACCCGCAACCATGTTAGCGCCATTTTAATAAAACCTATTAGAGCCATCTCTATATATTTTTATACCAAAGTTCATTACAATGAGGTCAATATTTTCTTATTAAAAGGAGCCTATTAGAGAAGGATGTTTCTATACCAAATTTCATTCAAATATGTTGCTATATGTATATGTTGAATCTTGCCGTCTAAGCGTGACAACAATTAAAAAAATTTATTTTTGTATTCTATACTTTAATTATTGTAATTGGTGTACAACCGTTATAATTAAATAAACAACGAAGAACTTTCTTGAAAAGAAACGTTATTAAGGTACGATATACACGGAATACGGAATGATTATGTAGAAATATTATTTATTTCGATTTAATGACGATCTAGCTACAATTAGAAGACAATGACAAAGTTGCCGATTACATTATTCCACGGGATTATCATGACCTTGTTATATTAATAACTAGATGTGCCCGCAGTTTCACTCGCGTTTATGGTTACTGCGCCGCTCCCGTGAGTCGTAGTGTGATGTTATATAGCCTATAGCTTATAACATCACGCTACGAGTCACGGGAGCGTTATATGGCCTATAGCCTAAAAGAGCAGCGATAGCTCAGTGGGGAGACCAACAGACTGCAATGCAGAGGGTCTCGGGTTCGAATCCACATCGCGCACTTCTGACTTTCGGAAGTTATATGACTTTTCGAAATTATGTGCGTATTGATTGACAATAATTATCGCCTGCTCCGTGCCTCGGAGAGCACGTTAAGCCGTTGATCCCGGCTGCCATGAACATCTATGGCAGTCGTTATTGGGAAAGTGTCGACACAAAAAATCCCACTGGGTCGAAGTGTCGCCGGTCTGCACTGACTGGCCCCCACATAAGATAAGATAGCCTATAGCCTTCCTCAATAAATAGGCTAACCAACACTAAAATAATTTTTCAATTTGAACCAGTAGTTCCTGAAATTAGCGCGTTCAACCAAACAAACAAACAAACCCGTCAGCTTTATAATATTAGTATAGATTTATTAATAAACCTTTCCGACTACATGTGTTTCCTCGTTCATGAATCTATTATCTTATCATGAAGTTTACAAAATATTTCATGACAGATAAGGCAATTGTCCATAGAACTGATTTTATGACGTTCTGGTTACCGTACTGATAAGACCTTATCATACTCTATGGTGAGGATTTGTAAGTTTATTAAAACAAAGTATGAACTGGTCTTTCTTTAGTTAAGTCAGGATTGGTATCTTCTACTGCCGGGGTAGTAGTCGCAGTCTGCTGGGTGGGTCGCTGATGTAGTCTCGTTTCCAGTGACCCACCCATTATACAAAGCAGTGAGTTGGCAAATCATGGGGTTTTGGTCCGTAAGCCCGAAGTACGGGAGAGTCGGATATAATCCTCTCGCCTCCCCTTGTGGCGAAGGAGTACGCATGAGGTGCGTCAACCCACGAAAAAAAAGCATTGGTATCTTCTATGGATATCAATTTGACTTGAAATGATTTCGATAATGCATAGTAATGCATACTATAGCAAATAGTTGATTAATCTATAATTGTTCCATGGTAATGCAGCGCTAGTGAATGCGCTATGCATGAGGTGAGGTTACGGGTTTGATCACCGGATCGGACAAAGTGTAATTAGGTTCTACTGACAACATTTTTTAGTAACTCCGTGGTGTCTGGATTTATACATGGTAGACCGCAACAGGCTTGTGTCCTATTACATAGTACTTTAAACCATACCTGGCGAAATGTTAATAATATAATAATAATAATATTCTATCACATACACACAACACCGTCTAGCCCAAACTAAGCAGAGCTTGTACTATGGGTACTAGACAATGGATAAATATACATAGAATTTTTTTTTTGTAAATTCATACATATTATACTTAGAAACACCCAGACCAAGACAAACAAATAGTTAATAATAATAAACAAGTAATACAAATGATTCGATTGATTTAATTACCATCTCTAAATCACTATATCCAAATTCAAAATATCAATGCTTCAATCTACTCCTTTGAATCTATATAAATAATAGACTCATAGTTTATGTAAGGGTACAACTGTATATGTCGTCGTGCTGAGCGCGTCCAACAGAGGTTATGTAAGACTGTCTAATGATACATGAGTTACGAAGAAAGTTCTCGAATCTCTTGAGGAATTTCATTACATAATGTTTACTCTAACATTTTCTAGTTCTAGATGTTTGACTAAAACGGAGATATTAGCTATAGATATCGAAGGAATTCCACAATGAAATACATAGCATTCACATACTATGATATTATCAATACCTGTGGAATTTTGTTACTCAATCACGCCTTAACCATTGAACCGATTTTGATGAAACTTAGGACACTAATAGGCCATGTCTGCTGATTTAATACATAGCATAGTTTTTACTTCAGTATACAGACCCGTGGGATTCACATGGCCGAAGCAAACATTTATTATGTTACTTTTTAATAAATAAAATACGCATAGAGAGCTAGTATTATAAACAATAAACTCAAAGAATAGCCAGATTATATTAAATTGATTCTAAGTCTCAATAAGTTGTCATCTTGCAAGTGGAGAGATGACAACTTATGTTTAGTCTTTATTTACTCACAGTAAAACAGATCACACTATACGAATTGACCGCAAAGCAGTGATAAGTAAATACTTTATAATATATTAAATTTTGCTTTGCTAACATCAGGATTATCATATATATCATATTTGACATTCACAATATATGCATATCGCGAATGTCAAATATAAATATACAACATTTTTTATGGCCTTGGTTTCGCTCGCGTAAGTCCTAACGAGAACGCATACCGGGCTGAAAGTATCCTATGTATCAATCTACATAATATGGTCATGGACATGATCTACCTGTATACCAAGTTTTATACAAAACCGAATAACAAACATCCAAACCGCCAACCATCTTCACAAAATAACACTTACGAACATTAAATATTAAGCACTAGAATTTTGAAAGCAACAAGTCTATAGCTTGCTTACACCATTACATTAAATAGTAAGTCATTCACAAAGATTTGTAAGTAAAGATGCCCGCTACATAAAGCACGCACAATAGACTAACTTATCTACTTTTGGCACATCAAACAAAAGTACTAAATATGTAATATCCCTTTATCATTATTATTTGATGGTTCAATTTAAATCTGAGGCAAGTATCAAAAGTATTCGTTGCGTATAAGATTTGTGCAATCATAACAAGTGCCTATACGTATATATGGAGTTACGTTGATAAGAATTTTAACCTACTTAATTTTATAATTTTACAGTTTTATAAACACATTTTGTATACAATTTATCTGTCAAGATTTTAGCAATATTAGCAACATTTATTTTCTTATCTTATTGGTTAGTTACGAACTAAACTAAAAAAGAAGACTAGTACGTAGCTTGCCGACTGATTAATTTTAATAATCTAATTATAATAGCTTTGCGAAACATTATTGGGGATAGGGACAAAGAGTAAGACGCTAATAGTACAAATGGCAGCGGGCATCGATGGTTCGAGAAACTCGATTAGATTTTTTATATTGCTTCCGAAAGGCCACTTGATAGATAAACTGTATTTATCTACTGGTTATTATAAAGTACCTAGTGGTAAGGAATAAAACCTACTATGGGAGTTATCGCAAAAGCAAAATACGTAAAGTTAAAACTTATAAACGGTTAATATTTTTGGTGCAATAATTATGTAGCGGCATAATTTTAACTACAGTCTGTCCATATCAACAACATTTTTGAAACATCGGAATATATATCCAGACCATGCAGAAAATATTGCACAGCAAGGTTCATTTTGATGGCAATGTCACCGGCCACTGTATGGCAGCCGCACATTGCTAAATAATAATGGTCTTTTAGAAGCTTCACAAAGAAGAAAACAGTGAAAATGTACAAACATGTAAAGATGATGATTGTGGATTACAACCACTCGTAATAAATTAATAAATGTTACATATGTGTTTTATGTGGCTCGGAATGACTGCTACATCAGTAAAAGACACACAGATGTACGATATTATCTCTTGTTACGTTACTCCTTAATATGTTTTTAATACATTTTGTATTACAATGCGTGCGTTATTACTTATTACACACACTGCGTTTTAGCTGCAAGCTGCAACACATGTTACGTTAGTTGTTCTTACTATAGCCACTATAGTTCTTTTTACTATAGAACTTAAGACCTCTATGTCTTAAGTTCGATCTCACGCACTTCTAAGTCTTCAAAGTTACGTTCATAACTTTATCGTTTTCTTAATCAATGAAGGTACCTACATAACTAAGAGTGCCCTGGAAAACCATCTCCAGGAGTCTGATTTACGAAACCCTTTGCATGGATACAAGTTGCCACCAGGGAGGCTTAAGAGTCGTAATAGTTTTTTGAGATCTACAAAGTCCAGTCAAGATCAGCCAGAGACAACTAGGCCCAAAATTTGGCAGGAAAAGGTTCCTCCGCCAATCGACTATTTAAAATTTAGGGAAACCTACCACCTGGGTTGAAATTACCATGGCCAATATGGAAATCCCTAAATCGACATCGTACTCAAGTCAGCCGCTGCGTTTGCAACCTGGTAAAATGGAGAATCAGAGAGCCTCACAAAGCACATTGTAAATGTGGTGATCCTATTCAAACAATGTCACATCTGTCGGAATGCCCAAATTGTCCATGTAGATGCACCATGGAGGACTCGATGGACGCAACTGCTGATGCGATTGCCATGGCTATACATTGGGCAGGACATATATAAAATAATTGTACCATCGACTCGAGAAGAAGAAGACTAAGAGTGCTTCATAAAACTCTCGAAGATGTGTAAAGTATACCAATAAACTCTACTACTATAGAATCACTTAACTAGACTAATAGGCTATGAGTATTTATAGGATGAAAATATCTACCGCTCAAACCCCGGTGACGCTATATCGCGTCGTCACATTTGCACCCGTAAAACCCCGGTGATGCTATATAGGGTCGAAGCGTTGGGACGTGTTTTGTTTGCCGTTTTTTTATTATAAGGCCTGTATTTAAAATATTGTGTTGCATATCAATGTTCTCAGAATGAACCCAGCTTTTCGAATTAATATTTATCAACTGAATAATATTTTTCTAAATATTTTTTTTGTCATGTCACGTGACTTTGCGCCACACGTTCATTCGTCTATGTTATTTGTTCCGCTGTTATCTGTAGTTTTTATAGGGCAAGTATGTAAGTATAATACATTATTGGAAAGCTTATTCTTACTATTTTTAGACACAATAAAAACAATAGTGACTATTGTTATTTTTGTATAACAAACTGAAGCCCAAAATAACCTATTATCATTTCTCAGATTTCCCGCCTTTTTTGACATTTTATTTTTTTATTACTTTATTATATCGTATTTCAGGTTTTAATCACTATAATAGTGTTATTTATTAGTATTTCTATAAAATATGTGAAAAGCACGCATAAGGCTACGTCAGAATTTTTTTTAGAAATTTTTCAATATCTACTTTCTCCGCGCTCTAAAATGTACTCGTCACGCACTTTCAAATGCTAATATCTTATTTTTTTCTCACAGACATTATAAATACTTTTTTTTTTTACTATAAAAAGTATTTAACTAGGAAATAGAAAAAGTAAAACATCTTATTAGACAAATCAATTTATCTATATAATAAAGATATAATAATATCATCTCATATTTCCAATTCGGTTACTTTAACCAGACGTATAAACTAAAATATACACGTTAATGCGATGATTCATAACACTTATCGTAGCTTACAATGTATACTTCTAAGAAACACAAGCTTTGTTATCATAACTTTGCGTTCTAAATTATAAACATCTGCCGACCCACTCGAATAACGCTCGAGTGGCCTTGAGTGCCGGGCGGCGCGGGACGCGGGGGTTGTTGTTGTTTACATTAGCGCGCGCGCGGTATCTGATAGGAAGAATTTTTCAATTCGGAATTCTCGACATGAGCGCCTTCAAACAAAAAAATGGTTTCAGCTTTATAATATTACTACAGAAGTTATTACCCGGGACTTCCTTGTCTCCTAAAGGTGTATCCGACCGAAAACTTTTATTTTCCAGGATTCATGCTTACGTCACATACCGGCGCATAAACTCTTTCCATGCAAAAAATCACGTTAATCAGTTTCTCCGTGCCGCTGGGTAAAAAGGGCTAACCATTATAATTATTTTAATAGATAATATTAATATTTATACATCACACTACTGACAGGGATTTTAAAATAAAAGTCGCATCCTCCTAAGTCATAGTGATTACTATCAAATTCAAATGAACTATCCATTGTTACAGAAACTCTCACAATTTATATAATTGCATACATATTATTATCATCTTTAAAATTTACGTCATGTGGTAAATTAAATCAAAATTGATTATAACTTAATTAAAACAGAAATTACGGTTTAAAAATATATATTTTTGCCATCATTAGGCCAAGATTCAATATGTACAAGGACTTTATTATAAATAGTACCTACACACGTTGTACAATATAATTATATACAACCAACACATACATTAATATTAGAAAGAAACCGTCTCCAATAGAGTGGGAATAATAAAGACTCTCCTCAAGACCATGGCCGATGAAAAGCAACGTCAGAAAAACTATAAACATAAATGATTAAAACAGTTGTTATAACAAATAAAATGCTATTAAATAATTTAAACAGTTTTTAAGGAAAATACACCCCTGTTGACGCGATGATTCATTTCACGCATAGGAAGAAGAAGAAACACGTAGAAAATTGTCTTTGCGCAGTAGGGCCCATGACGCATGATCGCTCAGATCAAACGAACAGCGATTTTAGACTATATTGCCACAATTTACATTACATTTACATTTCACACATGAGCAATTAAGCTGCTCTAGCGCAAGCTATAAGCGGATGCAGGATATCGTTATCCTTTTGGTTTGCGATAAAAATCATTTGCAAACGAAACTGTTTTGAAAGCTGAGCTCATGTATAATTGTTGCAAACTACCAGTAATAATAAGCCTATACTTAAAAAGCAAAGAAGAGCCAAAGAATATGGCATCGGACAATGGAAAATTTACGATTTGTTCCTTATCCTACGGAGGATACAATCATTTTAGCTTAACTGAAGGGGTAACACTCACTGGTAATGGTAAAGGCATCTTAGTACACAACAATTAAAGAGATACCTACACTCATATCAAACGATATATCTAAAGGTTAAAATCACTACGTGGACAAATTAAACAAACAATGAACTGCCCAATCCAACCCAAATTCTCTTTATAAGTTGATCTTTTTATACGATATCAGCGAACGAGTTTTAGGTACTGTAGATTCGACCTCGATAATGTGGATGTCATTCAACTACAAAAATGAAATGTAAATCATTAATTTGTTTATTACTATATATAAAATTTTTGGATACCTGACTCTTTGGTCAAGTGTTTTATGCGTTAAACCCTGCACCGCTATAATTGTGTGCATGGATTGAAATCTTGTTTCAAGCAGAGATTTATTTTTGCCAGTGTCAGCATAAAGTCTGAGATGTTCAGTAGACAACAAAGGATTGGCTATATATTACGTTGAACCACTGCTAGTGTAAAGTGGATTTCAGATACCTTATTTTTTGACGATGAGTTCACACCGATGGTAATTTATATATTTATTAGTAGGTATGTCTACTTGTTTATCTTTTTTAAAAAGGCGAACCAAGTTATATTTCATACGTGTTAATCAAAAAATTTAAATAATGTTCTTCCTGTTTCTATGTGCATATCTGCATGCTGTGATTCTGATGATTTTGCTTATTTGGATTTTGCATATTCTGATAACCTTGGGTTAATGTTTGTTTCGTGTATATTCAAGTGCTTAGTTTTGAAACCTCTGCTCGCTTTGCCATTGCATCACTTCTCTTTTCACTGGAAAGCCGTCCCGTTAGTTTGTCTTGTTCACAACAAACCCTGTTGTGTCATTCGAACGGCAATTAACGTGAACATGGTATTTATATGCAGTTGGCGACATAAATCGCTAAACATTTGTAAGATTTTGAATTCTACTATCATTGAAACTAATAATCGTTCTCATGTTTTACAGCAGTAATAGTTGAAGGATAGTTAATGAAATGCGAATGTAAGTTTGTTTGTTTGTTTGTTACGCTTTCACGCCCTAACTGCTCGACCGATCAACATGAAATTTTGCATACACGTGAAGCAGACACCAGATAACACAGATAAGATAACATAGGGTACCTTTAATCCAGAAAGAGTACTTTTTAAGAGGGATAGAAATTTATTGATAAAATGTATTTAATTCGAGCGAAGCCGCGAGCCACATCTAGTACGTTATAATAATGAGAAAATGTTGATTTATAAACTAAGGTTAGAAATTCAGACATGTTTAGCTACTTATGTCGCTAACTGTATCTATGCCTAAACCGCTTGTAGTTTCTGCCAGGCCGCATTGGCTTTAGTCACAGACAGACAGAGATTCTTATTGTGATCAGAAACGTAAAAGTATCTATTAGTAACTGGATGTTGCATCACCTTAGAGAAAATGCTTCCTAAACATAAAAAAATTTGTTCACTTGCATTTCTGCATTCAACACAAAATTCATAAATAGTTAATAATATTGCATACTTGTTTTTAATTCTGTGTCAACGTACTTGCGCAATCGTCCTACTTTCAAGTCAAAAGATGCAATGCGAGACAAAAATACACTTGCGATAATTTTTGTAACGAGCCGAACTCAATTACGTTTTTTCATGATCTTCATTATCTGTATTAATATTGTGAATGCGAAATAAATAAAATGAAAAGAAATAAATGAATACGTTTTCATGACTAAACTACTCTACTGGTTCTATCGAAATTTGGTTAAGTAGCTCTACTGCTACTTTTAACCTGTGTTAAATGCTTATAATATCGCAGGCAACAGCAATTATTTCATAATAAGCTAGCTGTCCCCGCGGTTTCACTCACGATTACCATTACTACTCTGCTCCGGCGTAATAAAGCTTATGTTACTTCTGGATAAAGAAGCGCTCTACTGGTGAAAGAATTAAAAAAATGGGTTGGGTAGTTTTTTTATAAACATAAAATTAATTTTCTCCCTTTATTATGTAAATAAATATAACATAAAAGTAACCTAAAATGTCTGAAACAACGCCTTGAAAGTGATACAAAGATGACGGGATATCTGCTTTTGCCTACCAAAATCATTAACAGTTTGAAAATACATTCTGTAATGAGACCCATATTCAACGCCTGAACTTAACCAACATTCAGACGTAACGTAAGGAATTATTCCGATGTTATACAATACTATAATGTTCCTTTTGTAACAAAATTGGGGCAGTCTTTGTGGACTGCCGATAGAAGTGAAAACTTTAATCCTTGATCATAAACACTTCTTTATAAACCAAAAATAATTAAAATCATAAACACTTCTCTATAAACCAAAAATAATTCAAAAATGGAAAGCGTTCGGTGATGATGACGCGAGGTCCATGATTTTCGTTCACCCAAGAAGTGCTCAACGCGCCTAAAGAAGTTTTCACTTCAGTAACGACAGGATTAATTTTTTCCAATAAACAATGATATACTTACCTAAATAATAATATATTAGTTAGCATAATTTATACGACCAAATGGTAAAACATCATGGTAAACAATGTTAACCTAAAGAAAAAACAAATAAAATCGTCATAATATTCCTCCGCATCACTGTCAATTGGCAAAACTGACAGCATTGTCACGTTGTAATAATACTAAATATAATACTCTAATATTCTTATGTATTGGGTAGAATGAAAAATGTAGAACACCTTGTCCCAGTAATGTAGGATACAGAATGATAATAGTAGTTATTTAACTGGCAGTTTTACACATCAGTTATTATATTATAGTATCTTATTTTTGCAACAGTGTACAACTCTTCTTAATTAACATTTCAGAAGAGCAAAACGAATATTTTGTGCTTTTCACATTGAGGGTTTTTATTTTCAGATTGTCGGATAAAAGATAAACCCAAGCAATTAAACTAAGTTCCATTGTTTCTCGTTCACATGTGACGCAAAATATGCTTTAAATTTTAAGGGAGTGCAATTAAATGAATAACTAAACACCTAAAATAATAATAATAATAATAAAATAATATTCTATCACATACACATAACACCATCTAACCCAAACTAAGCAGAGCTTGTACTATGCGTACTAGACAATGGATGAACATACATATATACTTTTTTTATGTAAATACATACATACACATAATCCGCGCACGTCTTTTAATTTGCGCATGTTACCCGTGTCATGTACATCCGCTATAGAGAATGGAATAGGTTTAATACGACCTATTTATTAATTTTCTCATAAAAGCATCTCTCGCTTTAATATAAATCCTTTGTCGATGTAGACTTTTCAAGATTTTAAAGAACACTGACAACTATTTGTAGATCACTTAAATGTTTATCCCGTGTGAGGATTGAATGCACAAAACTTGATAAAGTGGCAGTAGCGAGGCTATTACTCGATCTACTACGCCATCCTTGCCGTCAACTAAAGCCTACCCTTTACTAACAAAAGTGCTCTTGGTTGATTACTCAGATACGCAACAGACTCAAATATATGTACACTAGATGTGCTCGCGGTTTCACTCGCGTTTATGGTTACTGCACGGCCCCCGTGGATCGTAGCGTGATGTTATATAGCCTGTAGCCTTCCTCGATAAATAGGCAATCCAACACTAAAAGAATTTTTCAATTCGAACCAGTAGTTACTGAGATTAGCGCGTTCAAACAAACAAACAAACAAACTCTTCAGCTTTATAATACTAGTATAGATATACATAAGTACGAGGTACTAATCACTTCCTCATTCATGAGAGGATAGGAGACCCATATGAGCCCGCGCACGTACGCACTAACCGTCGATCGGTTTTTGCACATTATAAATTATTTATCAGGGATCTATTCTTGTATTTATTGGTTGACGCCTATGTATTGGCAGTTGTAAATATATGCATAACCACATAACAGTCGTAAAACGCATTCAAAATAAATTAAAGGCAACACATTAAAATTTGTATTTAATATAGTGACAATTTGCTAATGGTATATGCAGATAATACTCAAAGGATTTCAGCAAGTGCTTTAATGAGGGACAACCACCAACTTAGTCTCCTAAGTGCTTTAATTTTAGAAATGGATATACAATATCATGAATCTTTATTCGACTATAGTTTAATATACTTGAATAACTATATTAAGTAATATATGATAATTATCTAATACTGTAATTGTTCTTATTTATGGTAAAAGCCCTTGAAAAGGCTTCTATTTACTACTACTGCATTCAATTAATTAAATTCTGTATTTAATTATTTTAATTTTAGGCGAATCTCTAGGCTAAATATAAATATTCTTATCACAAAATCTTTAAATTTAGTACATGTGAATTTAAAAATGGCTATTTTGAACATAATTTAAATTAATTTATAATTAATAATACAAACGTCACATAACTTAATTATAAAAACAGTGACAGCACTGTTTAATAATAAAATTTGTTTCTTTCTGATTAAAGATGAGTTGAAAATGTTCTATTAACTTACTGGTCTTTTTATAGTACTTTTATTCACCTTTTACTCTACTGCTGGGCACATACATATTCTCAGTATGATTCCATTCACCTGTATTCGCTATATTGAACACTTTCATGAAAATTCAGTTCACTGTGATATTCAACTTGAGTATTCACCTTCACAGAAAACAAAAAAAAAGTTGATTTCCGCTGCCTTCTGGAACAACTGGTCAGGAGTGATAAATATGTAATCGAGCGGTTTTGAAAGAGTTCATCGTATGATTGCCAGTCATTAGAGCATGCAGTGCCGTACATAATTAAAGCCTACTGCAGTTGATACACACGTCAGTGAAAAGGGGCCAGAATGTACCTCGTCCAATGCTTTGAATGCTCTCCTTTTTAAATCAATAAATATGAAATTATTTGGTTATTTAATTCATATCATAACTAATATTATAAATTCGAATGTGAGTTTGCTTGTTACGCGGGAACAAGAAATAACATAGGATACTAATTTCAGAAAAAAGTACTGTAACCTACTTTTTTTTGTAATGCTTTGACGCATACCTCTCCGCGGGGCGACGCGACGGAGAGGTTATGTCGGGCTCACCGGGGAAAAGATACCCCGGTAATACCGACTAAACCTACTACGGTGTTCCTCGACATAACCATAGACGGCGAGGCCGCGCGAATCGCTTTCACATGCAATCGCGACCCCGCCAAGGTTTCGGCCCGCCGTATGAAACGGCAGGCCACTACACGAAAAGACCTACCCAATATGGTATCCTCTTAAAAAAGTCCCTACTGTCCCTCCCCCCCTAGAGGGGAGACAGACACGACACAGAGGCGCGCGTAGGAACACGCACGCCGCCTCTCGGACCTGGTGCTGAACGGATGGCGGGCAGGCCCACAAAGCCCGCCACCCCCAGGTCAAACCTCAGGGTGGCTGGAGGTCATCTCGCGCCCTCCGGCGCCCGGCTCTGCGGTTGGGGAGAGGGTTTAAATGCTCCCTCTCCCGCTCCGCCGCCTCCTTGATGGAAATCACTTCCTCACAGAAGGAGGCGATGACATTTCACGACCTCTCACCCCGGACCATAGACTGAACTACGGCCAGGAGCGAGAGGGCAACCGATCCGACTGCCGCGATCAACTCACGGCGCTGCGATGCCCAGGCGGGTCAAACCGCCAAAGTGTGCAGCGCCGTGTCCTCAACAACGTCGCCGCAGTCGCCGCAGTGGTGACAACCGGGCGTCTCTTGCCGGCCTATACGACACAGGAACCGGCCAAAACAACCATGGCTGGTCATTACCTGTGTCAGCCGGAAGGTGAGGGCGCCATGCCGCCTCTCCAGCCACTGCTCAACACGGGACTCACCGCCACGATCGTGGCGTGCCCGAAACATCAGGGTGGCTGGAGGACTGTAACTTACTTAACCTAACCGAAAGTAACCTACATCTACGCGAGCAAAGTCACTGGCAAAATCTAGTTAAATATATTTATATAAATGTGTACCTACTAATAAATTAAATACAAAGCATATTATTATATTAATAAAAACTGCTGGCGCGGCATAATAATTAAAGTTGTCCATCGTGACATCTAGGCAGGACTGTTTTCTTGTGCTTCAAAGCTCGTAATATCAAGTGCAGTTGAAACAAAAGAGAGAATTTAAGCAGCCCTTAAGTATTTTTAAACAAAAAGGCAGATGCAGTTACTTCGTGAAATTAAATGAGATTGATATTGCGGGTCATTTTCTACTATACGTACATTACCTACTGCTACGCCAACTTCACAGTGACTGATAGAAATAATTTATTGCTGGCAATATGCTAATGACGTCCCTAGAGAAAAACAAGTAAGCACGAGTGGATTATGAAATCAACCATATAATTTTGCTCTAGCACCTACATTTAACATATTAATTTATAGACAATGATTGTTTAATAGAAAAATATACATTTATAATATTAATTTTATTTCCCTTAAGTTGTACATTTATGTAACAATCGGGTGGAATTGTAATCTAGCTCCTATTATTATCAGAAGAGGTTCAAGTGAACGAATAAGACAATTGATAAACAAAGCTAATATTATGATAATAAATTTTATAAACTAAAGTAAAAAGACATAACATAGGTTAACACAATACTCCATTATTTTATAAATAAAAATAAAGATAAAGTTTGTAGATTTTTCTCGGTGATCACTCTTTCATATGTGTGTACCGGGATAATAGGTTTGTATCCATTACGTAGAAATGAATAGAAAATGATACATAAGAGGTTATTTAAGGAAATTATGCGGTGGTTATACAGTAACTACGAAAGAAAGTAGTAACTTTCTATCATACATGCTATGAAAGCTTATAGAATAAATTTCATTCATGTTTTCGAAAGATTTTCCAGCTACTTTCGATATGTTGATACTCGCTGTTAAATTTCAGAACACTAAATTTAACGCACATCATTGAATTGAGATTATATTATGATTGAGAAATGGGCAGATACTAGAGGTACTGAATTAGTACGTATTTTAAGAATATCTGTAATTATTTGTGGTTTGTTATTGCAATAATATGTAAGTTTAAAAAACCACAACAACAAATGCTAAATAACAGGAAAGTTTAGGAAACTATATCGGACAAGTACAAATTATTTGCATTTAACTAATTTAATCATGGCATGGCAGCCTCGATGGCGTAGTGGTTAGTGTAACCGACTGCCACGCCTGAAGTTGCGGGTTCGATTCCCGCACAAGTCAAATATTTGTGTGCATGAACATGGATGTTTGCCTTGGTCTGGGAGTTTCTATATATAATATGTATGTATTTACAAAAAAAAAAGTATATATGTATGTTTATCCATTGTCTAGTACCCATAGTACAAGCTCTGCTTAGTTTGGGCTAGATGGTGTTGTGTGTATGTGGTAGAATATAAAATAAAAAAATAAAAAATTATGTTGTTACTTCAAATATACAATCGTCATTTATCAATGAAGCGTTGTGACATTGTATAATATTAATTTTACGATTATTATTTACTAGCTTTTGGCCACGACTTCGTCCAGGTCGACTACAGTTCACACACATTTAAATGGTCGTGTCATACCGTCAACTAGCTAAACACAATTAAACATAGCTTTGACATTGTGTTAAGCCCCCAGCTGCAAAACTACGAAAACCTGTACGATTATCTTTACGTAATACACAGAAATAATAAAGAACAGAATAGAATAGAGAAATAGGTCTACAGACAGATTTTTTTAAATATCACCTGTGACAGTCTTGTTAAAATTAAATTTAATAATGGTTCATTAAAAGTGAAGTAAGCTATTGCTCTATTTACAGAATGCGATTAGTTACAATTGTTTATTTTACTGAAGTAATACCTTAGTATTTTCTTACCGCATCCAATTGAAGAAATAGGTATATATAACGAAACAATTTATAGCTCTTAGCTAACTCTAGGATTTCCGCCTGCTTGTCTTGGCACAGTTTCATAGTATTTAGCGAAACAATCATTGGCGCAGTTACAATTATAAGGCTAAGCTTAGCCCGCAACTTCACCTGCTTGAACTACAATTCGAACCCAACTTCGTTTACGCAAAATACTATGCATTCGTAAAGAACGGATTATAGGAAACGTAGCTTAGATTGAAGGTTGAAGGCTAGCTACTAAACCATGATAATCGCATCAGATTCCGTTCAGTGGTTTTACGTAAAACTCCAAGAAGCAAACTAACGTAAAGAAAAAAACATAGTTTCGCATTGAGATACCCCGCATTGGTTGAACAGAGTTGTATTTTTTATATATTTTTGACTAGCTTTTGCTAATTTTTGACTAGCTTCATTCGGGAACAGTGCTTTTTTTTTCTAGACGAAAGGTACTAAGGACAAAGTGTAGAAATTTCATGATGATCGGTCGAATATTCCAGGCGTGAAAGCGTAACCAACAAACAAACTTACACACATTCGCATTTATGATATTAGTTGGGATATACAGACACAGTTCGATAATAGGATAGATAAAAATCTTGGCAAGTGACGTGCAGTGAACACTTCATGACTTTCCTTTTAAGACTGCACCAAACGAAATGTGCTAAAACAGGCGGTCACAGTTAAGTTGATAAAATCAATACTTTTTGTTTAATACAAATATAAAATATACATTTACCATAACAATGAATGTGTTTACAATTACTCCGTGTTAAAAACTTTAAATAATTAATATTTTCGCCTACAAAATTACGCAAATTTGCACGAAAAATGCAAAAACTTAAGCTCGTATTAAGTGATTTTTTAGATTATAACAATAGAAATCTATCCTATTTTACAGCTTAAACGAAACATAAATAGTTATAATACAATTTGTCCGTCCCAAATATTTAAATTATTGGTTGACAATAAAAATACATACATATTTATCAAAAAAGCACTTAATATCCTTCATACAATTTTACTATGGCGGCCGCGCGCCGATTTGAATATATCGAGCTCTGTCATTCAGTCCAACGGCGTCTTACGCTCGGCGCAGTCTTAAGCACGCATTAGTTTTAAAACTATAGTAACTCTGTTGACATTATTAATATATACACAATATATTATTATACATAGTTTGACCGAAATGAGATCATAAAGAAGGAAGTTGATTCACAAAATCCTGATATGACTAATAAATACATAGTAACTACACATTTAAATTTAGGTATGGATTTTATTTGTTTACATGGGTTATTTTACATGAGTGGACTGACACGGGCCATAACTAACACGCCACCGTGTTAGTTTATGGTCCGGGTCCTATATCAAGAAACGAGGTTTAATATATGACATATTTTTTATAGAATATGTGTCAAAAATTAACTATAGGTAAAACGACTCGTCTCTTGATCTACGTCATTGCCACTACGCCAAGTGCTGTTGATTCAACAAAATCTACTACTAACACAACTATTGAACAACTAATAAACACCTAAATAGATTGGAAACAACTATTTGTGGGTCAGACTGATTCACAAATAGTTATTCCTAGTCTAGGTGTTTTTTGTGTCCGTTGTTCGATTGTTTATTAAGTTGCACAAGATATAAGTACGCCTAGTGTGGGAGTAGTCTTATAAAAATGGTAAACTCCATGTTAAATGGAGCATCGGTTTGGTAACTGTTCACTGTCAAGCCATAGATCGTATAATAAGTTTAAAAGCATATATATATTCATCAATATATTCATTATTATATTAATTACTTAAAGCATTTTGTTAAACAGAAATACTAAACCATTTAATTATTAAGGATTACAATCCCTTAATTATTCGACACTAGCTTTTGCCCGCCGCTCCGCTCGCGTTAATTTAGAATTTGACAATCAATTCGGGTTGTACTCTGCTTGTAATAATATAATTCAATCATGATTCGAAAGACACGTGGCGCCATCTATTATCATAAGAACGTTATTATTGTTTTCCTCGGGAACACTGATTTTTTTCGGGATGAAAGGTAGCCTATGTCCGTTTCTGTACATCTGACAATGTATATGCAAAATTTCAGGATGATCGCTTCAGTGGTTTAGGCGTGAAAAGGTAACAAACAAAGAAACAAACAAACTCATTTTCGCTTTTACAATATTAGTTAGGATTACAAATGATTTTATTGTACATAATCGAGTACGATGAGCCAATAATGCGTAAATGTTCTAATTATTGTCCGTTTGAATTAAATTACCTACTTTATTACGTATTACGATATTGTGGAAGAGGAACAGGATACGCGATCGATTTCAGAATACAGACGTAAAATATTATTTTTTATCGACGTATCGGATGTGTGTGTCCTTATATAATTACACGTGAATTATATAGCATAACAAACAATTACGAATATAGGTTTTGAGTGAATAAATTATAATTTATTGACCACATTGCAAGCAATATTAAAAAAGCATTGAAGAATTAGGGTCGTGTTCTACGACCCTAATTCTTCAATGGACAATGAGTGTTAAAGGCGCTATTATTTTGCTGCTATGCGAACGTAATTGTATTTTTATCCAAGGCGAATTATAGTTCTTTATAAAATCTACATAAAATTCTCCTTGCATCTAAATAAAACGCATTGTATGTTAAGGTAACTCTTACAAAGCGCAAACACAATAATTATTATTTTTCAAAGACATCCTGTCCCATGCCCTAGGATTAGTAGCTGGATCGTGACAACATCCATGCAGTCTCTTTTAAGTGTGATATTTCAATATGTCTACGTTCAAAGAATGCGCTCGTGGCGCGTGTTGTGGCGGCTGACGCGCCTCGTGACTCCAAATATGCGTCGCGTTGCCACGAGCTGTGTCATCGATTACTACGCATTGCGTTTGTTAGATTGCAGACAGATACACGAGCATAGGTCCTTAGAACCACGAGTCCGTTTAGTGCTAGGAATTACATAAATAATATCAGTTCTGTATATGAACTGTCCTACTGCTGGGCACAAGCCTCTTCTCAGTGTGACAAGGGTTATTCCATTGTCTACCACGCTGGCCCAGTGTAGGTTGCCAGACTTCACATATATATCTTTGAGAACATTATGTAGAACTCTCAGACATGCAAAGTTAAAGCCAGAGATAATTAACTATTTAATACGCACATAACTTCGAAAAGTCAGAGATGCGAGCTTTGGGATCATACTCGAGATCTCAGCGTCTTCTACTAGGCTACCGATGAATTCACACAAACAAATTCTCGCACTATATTATTAATAATAGCGCCTGCAAAAATTCATGTCAGATGGCTAAATAAGAAATTGCTTCATTGCAACGCTAAAATATAATTGGATGAACTAATCACTAAGTACAAAGGTTTTTTTATTATCATTATTTTTATTTTTTAGGACGTTTTTATTTTAACAATAGAATGTCAGCCTCATCGTTCCCTATACTAATCTAACTATCAGAAATAAAAATTGTTTGTGCAAAACCATGTTAAGTACAAAGGTATAAGTAGTATTTATATGAAATTGTAGACGAGAACGCATCAATCTTACCGCCGATAGTTCCGTGAACATAATTTGCAAGTAAAATTTTAATTATATGATGAATGGTTGCAACGTGATCTGGCTTACAATGGCGACTATAACACTTTGTATTATGTATTTAGTTTCTTTATTTCGATAATTCATATTAAGATGGTAAAATTTTTACTAACCTGTAAATTTTTTACATAATTGAAAACCAATTGTATCTTGCCGCCGGTGTACCGATGCGATTCAATTAAATTCTTTGTTACTTGCCAAAATTTAGTATAATAGTTGGTCAACTAAAATGTATGTATCAATAATGGGCACAGCATAGTAGATATATTTTACTAATTCTAATTTTAGAAGCCATATAAAAGGGAGCGGGCCTATTGCTGTCTGTTGGGCCTATTCCAGATCTCCTCTGCCCAATCGGGACTTCGAACCCATGACCATTGACCATGACAAGCACATTAGTCGCTTTACTACCGCTACGCCATCAAGGCATTCATGAATAACTTATCTGACAATCTAAAAGCAATTAGTGGCATTATTATCTCACTTATAATTCTGTTAAAGATAATTAATCAGAAATAAGCGATAATTAATCAGAAATAAGCCATATTTTACGCCTTAGACTATTAACACTCAATAACGATAATTTATACATGTTCGTATTAAATAGTTAATTTGCGCTTGTTTATTTTTTTTTCATAATTTTCTTGAAGATAAGTTAAGTTTTCCTAAACAGTGCCGTGGGCTTGTGCCCACTAGCTTTGGATTATACAGTCGTGGACTGATTAGAAGTCCATGCCCAGCAGTGGGACAGTTTATCAACAGGGCTGATATTATTATTATTTATATGTATACTGCACGGATGGTGTAGTGGTTTGGGTTGCCTTGCCACTGTCATGGCGCCGAGTGTGGTGAGTTCGAATTCCACGTAGGACAATTCGTGTGATCTAGAAATGTTTGATCCGAGTTTGTTTGTTTTTGTTTCAATGTTTGTAAAGTCCCTCAGGATACAGGTTTTATACAATACGCCGAACGTGACACTTTAAAAAAGTCTTTAGACCCGTATAATTACAACAGAATACATTAACAGTAAAATTACACCACATTTTGTCACCACTCAGACAATCGACCGTCCGACAATTAATAATTATATGCATTAAGAACGTTCAAAGAATTTAATTATCCTTAATACAATGGTGACTTCCCCAAAGCCAATGTCTCCGTTAGGTCAACGTAAATATTGTAAATGTATTTCGAAGTGACATAAATGATAGAATAATACGCCATGTCACGTGGCTCGAATGTATTATGAATAACGTTCTATAAAAGTGGTTGATTGATTTTAAGGAAAAATGCTATTGTCTTTGTGACATGTTCATATTGTACAATAACCTCCAAATTACAATCAAGCTGGTATATGTCATATATTAAGATTTTATTGTTCTTTTGGTTTTTGCCATCCACAAGTCTTCTTTTTCTTTTTTTTTTATATGTGACTTATCATTATAATCAATAATCAGTTTCTGAATTGAGAATTATATATCGAGAGCGACTCAAACTCTACTTAGCTATTACTTAAATAATATTTTATTTCTGTATCAAGTTTCCTAAAACTGTAATAAATTTTAATTAGGTATTTGACGATCATATAAATGCTCGGTTAATAGCGGTTTGATAAATTCGATTCGTAAAATATTTGAGTTGAGATTTGCTACTATTCTCAATTTAGAAACCGGTGGTAAAAAGTTAATAATCCCAACTAATATTATAAATGCGAATGTGAGTTTATTACGCTTTCACGCCTAAACTACCTGACCGATTATCATGAAATTTCACATACACAAAAAAGCACGTGGAGTATCTATCATTTAGAAAAGTACTATGCCGAGGGATAACTACTAAGTAAAGGATGCGCTACCAATGTATGTATAGGTGGTATGTGGAAGTTTCTAGTTTAAATCATTGAGGTATTATGTACTAAGTTAGTACATACTACCTCAATGGTTTAAATAGACAATTTTGCCAAGAAGCGACCTGCAATCTGATTATCGCAATACAAAGAACATTCCGTGGCTTGATTTTATTCTGCCATATTAACCTATCAGCTTAACCATATCGAGACTTAATGATAAAAGGCATCGAGACACAATAGACGCAGTCTGAATTATGGCTATTGAGTTTGGAAGCAACTAATAACCACACTGCGACTACTACCGCAAAAAGTCAATTCGTCAATTTATGTTCAAAAGATAACAATGCGAAATAATTAAAAATATTTTTAGCTCTATACAATTTGGTGTCAGTCTGATATTCATCATCATCATTATCATCATCAGGCTATAATAGTCCACTGCTGGACATAGCCCTCCCCCAAAGAGCGCCATAGCGGATACTAATTTAGCAATAAATAATATCTAAGTTTGATATTATTTATTGCTAAATTAGTATCCGTATTAATCAGCTTGACAACAGAGTTTTAAATTATAATAAAGGTGACTTCAACGTATCAAGATAAAAAATATAATCAATATTTTTAAATAAATATTTATAATGATATTTTTTTCTTAAATTAATAGGTAACTTAGATATTAAATCAATGTACGTGTCTAGAATATTCTGAGATCTAGGCTGAAGGCTTACAGAATAACTTTAGTCATTATACTCGTATATATATATATATATATATATTATACATATGTACTGCTGACAATAATTTATATTTTCTTCGTTTGCATAATATAAATGGTACCTTCGCATAAAATTAATCAATGGTACAATCTTACAATTTATTATATTTACGCTTCCTTTGCCGCCGGCCACGAAGGATTAAGAAGAAAGAAAAATAGTAAGTATATGAACATTTATTGTATTGTGTAACTCCAGAACTAAGAACAGAATAAAAATAAACATAGGATACCCCTATTATACATACGATACTTGATTTTGCCCGCGGCTTCGCTCGCGTTAATGTAGATTTTCTCAATAAATTTCTATCCTTCGGCAACTGTTCTTTTTTGTGGATGTAAGGTACCTTATGTCCTTTCTGTACCATGACAACGTGTATACGAAATTCCATGATGATCGGTCGAGTAGTTAAGGCGTACAAGCGTAACAAATAAACTCACAATTGCATTTATATCTAATGTTAGTAAGAATGAATAAAATACAGTATAAACTAATAGTATCAGTTTTGTTTTTCGACGACATACGCATACAATACAGCATATATTATATTTTAAAGTATTCATCACTTCAAGTGATGTCTTATGAAGTCCTCAGAATATACCGAATGACTAAAGTATTTACTACAACATAAAGATATTATCAGCATTGAATGAAAAATGGAAAAGCAACAAACTTAAATCAGACATAGAATGAAACAACACAATCTGATAACTAAATAATAGCACAGCCAAAACACATGACAAAATAATATATTATGGTAAATAGATACGATTACGTACAATTCATCCCAATAGTGATTCATCCGCAATCCATTGTTTCAACATACATGGCATAGTATACAGTATAGTGACTAACATTTTTTCTTGGTAAAAACACATACCTAAATTAAAAATACTCGACCTCAGTTTCTCAGGTTTTGGATGCGATTTCCGGGACCGGCATAGTCGTGAGACTGTGTATATAAATTTAACTACTTTAGGTACGCCCCAAATTATACTTAGGTAATTCAACGTACTTTTCTTCTACTTGCTACTCTAGGTCAACCCAGGGTTCAGACAATGCTTTGTAAATTTTGTCTTGTTGCTGGCTAATCAATGAGTTACTATAAATTAAATTTCAATGCAGTGTTATATTTCTTCCATTGTAACCTACCATAAACATCACGATTTACGTATACCAACATACTTTCATATTTTTATCGTAGTTAGTAATTACATACAATGAATTTCCGGCTATATTATGGCCATCACAATTGACGTTTCTATTGTATCTTAATATAATATATACTACCTACTGTCAAGTCTGCTGATCCGTATAATGACTTCCGATGAAGTCTCTAACGATCCTAATTAGCCATTAGATACAAATATACTATTATAATAAGTAAGGAAAATTTAGTTGACAATGATGTTTTGAGCTTTTAGAAGCAGCTGTGGTGTATTGGAGCAGACAATGGCATATTTGTTGGTATGACCTTCTTGCCCAAGCACTTGCACAATGTCAGAGCTTTGTGCGGCCACTCCTAACGCAATTAGAATGGCCGAATTTTATGCAAATAATATATAGTTCACACTAGAATCATTGACACGAAGAAGAAGAAGCAGCACTACCTATTAAAAGCTTGCGGAGGATTTTTTAGGTGCTTCACGTTATCAGCAAACTGATCATCATATAAGATTTTCAAATATTATATTATATATAGTTTAAGGGTCTATGACGACATAACTAAAAAAATGACAATGCTAATTATAAAAACTATTATTTCATTGTTATGTGTACGATACTACAAAAAGTATATTAAAAATATACTTTTTGTAGTATCGTACACATAACAATGAAAAAGAAAATATTAACATACTTGATATTTATCGTGATATTATTTATTCAATAATTTACATTTATAGAGAATAATAACACTATTATAAGCACGCGTTGTTTTGCGTTACATAATTATTTTGACTACAATAATCTTTATGAAAATATTCTTCTTTGTTAGTAAATGTAATATTCAGTATTAGCAATAAATAGTAATACGTTATATATAAATCTAAAAAAATCAGGCAGTAATGTATATTGTGACATATACCTATATGTTGATGCCCATAAGCGAATTGATAAAATGTTTTTCCACCGTGGAAAGGGATACACAATATAACAATATGAACAGCATGTACGTCACTGATTTTAATGTAAAAATGAATATTTTGTTAGTGATATACAAAATATTAACGTATAGCGATGTGATAGTTAGAATACCAATATCCTTATATTGTTCCAAACTAGCAAATAACGCAAAGATTATATTGTTTAGAATATAAAGTATTACTAATATGAGTAGCTTGACCCTTTGGTAATATTCCCTCCGAAACTTTGCTTCATTGAAAATAATTGAACTTCTTCTAGCTGTGTCAATATACATATTAATCTAACTTATAAACTTTGAATGAAAGTATAAGCAGCCAAGTCATGTATTATGTACATAATCCTATTAAAGACTTTATAGACATTAAGAAAATGGTAATAACAAGATCTATTAATAATAAAATAAAGGACCCAATTTTATACCTTGCGGTACACCTTATTGTGAACTTCAATCTATTAACATCAACTCTTAAAAACCTATTACTCCGTTACAGTAGATATACTAAGATTATTATTTTATACCCACGATATGCATTCTTTTGTATTAAGTTTCACACAATCGTTTTGGTTATTCAATTATATAATGCAAACGCTAATGATGAATTTGTTTGCATATAAACAAAAACTACCAAATGTGTTTTAGCACTAATTGCGTCCGTTCTGAACATCTAGGTACACAAAGCAGTAATGACAGATTACGTACATTGTAAGCAAGTCAGCCACTCTTGACTGACCTAAAACCCTGAAGTACACCAAACAACGGAGTACTGCCATTTTGAAAGAAAGAAATCGAAGACACTTCATTATAATATTTATCGTTCGCCCCGAAGTTTCAGATATATATTTCCAGGGTAGGCCAACAGGTTTTTAAAGAACCTAATAGACAATATTAGGCAAACTCTTAAATATCACTACACCTAATTATATACGTGGTTGGTGGTTTATTCTCATTCCTATTTCTTGTCGCTGCTATATTTACTATCCGTCGACATTTTAGTCTACTCTAAAATGCAGCACCAACACAATATGCCTACGATTATTTATCAATCATGTTTTCACATTTATAGCCACTATAGCAAATTTTTATAGACCGCAACGAATGTTGACCGGCGGAAACGTTTTTCTAAGAAACGAAGTTTTGCTCTTGTTTGCAAGGTAGCGTTATATTGCCGATTTGGTCTACTTTCTTAGATAATAACTCAGACATACCTACATAGTTTACGATGTGAAATGCAACATGTTGTTTAAATCATTTTAATTTTCGTTGTACCTAATTACTTGACATTCAAAGTCAATAGAAATCAGCTAACTATTAATGCCTAGTCTTAACAATGGCGTATATACAGCAAAGTGAAATTTCTAAAAGAAGAAACTAAAGCGTTAAAGAATTTATTTTTAAAAAACAGTACGTCTAATAACTTTTATAACTTATTATAATTCCGGATTATATTGCGGTATATTTGAAAAGCTCTATTCTTAGGTACCTAATGCAAAATTAAAATTTTAAACTATTAAATTAACACTTTTCCGGACGTTTTAGGTTGCTTTTTAGCAATCAGGGAGCATGACCATGATTGCTGAAAAGTATATTACAGTAGTTTAATTTCGATGTATAACATTCGCATAAACGTAGAACAATAATATTCATAACTTAGTTAATTGGTCCATATCTTGTAATTTCCATATTCATTGTTTCTAAGATATTGTTTCTTTCTTTGCAGAACAAAAGCAAATTTTAAAAAGCGTATCAGGATGCTTCAAGCCTGGAGAACTGACTGCCATCATGGGCCCTTCGGGGGCCGGAAAGACTACACTTCTAAACATTCTAGCGGGATACTCGTAAGTTTTTACTTATATATATATATATATATATATATATATATATATATATATATATATATATATATATATATATTATGCTTATATTTATGATTTTGCCTGGCGTTAAAGTGGATTTAGTCAATTTCTATCCCTCAGGAACATTTCTTTTTTCTGGATAAAATATAACCCGTGTCCTTTGCCGTATCCGTGGCAACGTGTATGCAATTTCATGAAGATCGGTTGATTAGTTGAAGCGTGAAAGCGTAACAAACAAATAAACAAACATTTGCATTAAAATATTTGTGGGGATTTGTTTTAGACTGCTATTTTAATACGAGAAATTATTCGATATACGTACGTAATACTATACGACTAACCATGTAAACAATGAGTAAAGCAATTACAGTTGGATTATCATTGTAATGCTCATGGGTTAATGACACAGCACTTTAAAAAAGTAAATGACAGGTGACTGGGGAATTTTCACCGATACCATGTCATTGTGACTGTATTGTTTGTTTAAAATATCAATAGGTAAATATTATAAAATCCTAACTAATATTATAAAAGTGAAAAAGAGTTTGTTTATTGTTTGTTTGTCACCTTTTCACGCCTAAACCACTGAATCGATCATCCTGAAATTTTGCATATACTTTGTCATGTGTACAGAAACGGACATAGGCTACCTTTCATCCCGAAAAAAATTACTGTTCCAGAGGAAAACAATAATAACGTTCTTATGAAATAGATGGTGCCACGTGTCTTTCGAATCATGATTGAATTATATTATTATATATTATTATAAGCAGAGTACAACCCGAATTGATTGTCAAATTCTAAATTAACGCGAGCGAAGCCGCGGGCAAAAGTTAGTAATATAATAAGTCCCAGAAATAAATTTAACCCAAGTCTATACATTCTAAAATACCGTTACTTTTTTAGTACAATCATCCTAAAATAAATTGATAGAGGGTGAATTAAATATAAAGACTAAACTGCAACTGAGTAACTATCAACTAATAAAAATGTATTCTAATTGCGAGTCGATCGATTGCCTTAAATATGCTTAAAATACTATCTATCTCCTGTTTGGAATTTAACTATATGTTTAAAAGAAGTTTTGACAATTCGATCTTTAATCTGCACTTTGACACTGGTTTTCCTCCAAAAACATATAATGAAAAAATTATTTGCACGTATTGAAAAAGTTTTAACACAAAGATATGTCCATGTCACACAAGTGTCAGAAACAGCCTGACAAGTAGCACGTACTGTTGTGGCTCTTCCACATAAAAACAATGGAACCCACAAATCAACGTGATAAGTACTGTAAGAATATGTATATACAACACATACGTACTGTATGTGTGGATGGATGACGATCATTGGCTTTTCCGATATGACATTTCAATATGGCCACTTCTAATGAAAGCGCGCGTGTGGCGCCGACTAAGGCAGCCGGGGCGCCTGCTAATTAGTTAATTTACTTGGTCCTCACAAGCTGGTACTTACTGACAAGAACTTCACCTTGAGCGACATCACTATATTCATTGCGTTATTATACCAGCGCCCAGGCCTACAGTGGCTACGACGGCCGAAACGCCCCAAATTTTTGTTATACCTGGTAGAATAAAAATATGGGCGTTCCTACCGTGTCGTCATCTAGAAAATCCTTTAACGAAACCCAATACCATCGGAACGCATATCGAGCATTGACTGTACAAATCCGCCGTCTAGAAAAATAAATTATGCATATACGTATAAAATACTTACACACACTTATGCATATACGTATAAAATACTTACACACACTTATGCATATACGTATAAAATACTTACACACACTTATGCATATACGTATAAAATACTTACACACACTTATGCATATACGTATAAAATACTTACACACACTTATGCATATACGTATAAAATACTTACACACACTTATGCATATACGTATAAAATACTTACGCTATTTGCAGATGATAGCACAGTTACAATAAAATGTAGTAACACTGATACTTACGAACAAGAAATAAAAAACACTTTAGATGATGTCATTAAATGGTTAGATGCAAATAATTTACGAATTAATATTGGCAAAACTACCCTAATGACTTTCAGTCAACGTACGGCTCAGACTAATTTAAATATTTGTCATGGTAATCAATCAATACGTGAGACTCAAACTACAAACTTCCTTGGGCTAATAATCGACAATAAACTTACATGGAAACCACATATTGATGCACTTTGCAAAAAAGTCAGTAAGTCTGTTTACGCACTACATGAGCTGGCTCAAATAACAAATGTAAGTTCTGTTGTTACTGCATACCATGGTCTGGTCGTTTCGTTACTAAGGTACGGTATAATTTTCTGGGGAAATTCAACAAATAAAGATATTATCTTTAAAATGCAGAAGAGATGTATTAGAGCTATGTTTGCCTTAAAAACGACGGATAGCTGTCGCCCGTATTTTATAGAACATAAACTTTTAACTCTACCCTGCTTATATATATTCGAAGTAGCTGTATTTGTCAAATGTAATCCAACTCTGTTTATGTTAGCGTCAGATTTTTACAACAGACGTCAAAGAGATGTGTATCGGCTTTGTATACCTAAAACTAAAACTGCTCTGATGCATAAGAGTATATTTCATATGGCATCTCTTATTTACAACAAACTGCCTAAAACAATTAAAGAATCTGAGTCTAATTTGTTCAAGAAAAAATTAAATGAATATTTAATAAATAAATGCTATTATACGGTTACTAATTATATAAATGACAAATTATACAATGACATTTAAACAAATTTATATTATTATTATTATACAATTTTAATTTAATTTACAATTTATTCTTTTGCTTTGGTTATAATAGCCGGACATCTATTAATTATTCATCCATTAATTGCTATTTTTATTCTACAATTGACTATATTTTAATTATATGACATTGTATTTAATTTTTCTGAATTTTGATATAAAATGACTTATTTTTCGACTTTACATAATTAATTTATTATACTTTTATCAATGTTTGCATGCCATTACTATGGTCCAAATACTTGCACCTTTAATGCCATCATTTGTAACACCATTTGTCACAGTATTTCTGCAAATAAATATGATTTTGATTTTGATTTTGATTTTGATTTTGATTTACACACACTTATGCCGTGCGTGTTAGCGCGATCTGGGGTCACACCCTCTGACTTGTCACCGAGATGTGGAACCACGCTTGAAGAAAAAACATGCAATTAAAACTATTTTAAACAAAAATGATATAATGAACATCTTAATTAACTTGTAACCGATTTTATTACCCTCTCTTATCCGCTAGCTTAACAGTTGATAAGAAAAGTTTGAGTCAAGGGTTCGAAACCTAAGCAGGGAGAAATAAAAATGAGCTCACTGATAAATGAGTCCTTAGAATAATTCAGTCTAAACAGTTCAATTTAAAAGGCTATTTTATTTAAACCTAATTAAAATGTTGTCTCATAATAACATGGAGATATGATGAATGAGGGTTCATCTCTAATACGACCCGTAGAACTCAACTCGAGTGGGCTCAGATGATTAAATTGCACATTAGAAGAAAAATATCTAAAAATACTCGTCCGACGATGATTTTTACGCTGGTTGAGATGGTATAATCCTTACTTCCTTACTAATATTATAAATGCGAAAGTAACTCTGTCTGTCTGTCTGTCGATCTGTTACCTATTCACGCTCAATCCGCTGATCCAATTTTGATGAAATTTGGAATGGAGGTAGCCTGAGACCCTGGGAAGGACATAAGCTATATAACATCACGCTACGGCTCACGGGAGCGTCGCAGTAACCACAAATACCACTGACGCGGGTGAGACCGCGGGCACAGCTAGTTTAAAATAAATGACTTTTAGCTTTTGTCAACTTATCCCTCTCAAAATATAATCCAAAATAGTATAATACAGATTACAGTTAATAATATTTTACAATGCCGTCTGTCTGACCTATTTTACAAATTTTGAACTGCACTAAAGGTACAGTATTGGCTCGGGAATATATCAAATATCATTATCTCATGTCACAGGTTAATGTGACTCCCCGAGAAGAGCTAAACACCTGAACCTATGATTTTTCTTTTACTGTGCTACCAAACCTCAAATAGAAAAAAATATATCCTTTTTAAATTAAAGACCGCATGGGTATCGTATTTTTATAATGTCTAGATCTGTTGACTGGATACAAACGATTGATTACGTATATGCCCCAGTAAAAGTTGATTTTTTTTTATATGACTCGTATTTTAAAATGATGCATATGATTCACTAAATGTTAATCCACACTCATTAAACTAGTTTTTTATAATACGTAAGTGGTATTTCAAACATAAAATGTTAAATTCTCCTTTCTTCCTTGTAATAGTTCTAAGTAATTCGAATCACTTCCAGTGTAGTAAAATATTTTTATCTTAATATGAAAACAAAACTAGAATGACATAGCTGCTGAAGTATGTGCTATTTAGCTGTTCGCTTTGTGATTTTAATAGACTTCAGACGTGCCACATTCATATTCAAAGCTATGGTGCTTAGTATTATTCCATATATATGTATATATTTTGTCGGCCTCGATGGCGTAGTGGTTAGTGTAACTGACTGCCACGCCTGAGGTCGCGGGTTCGATTCCCGCACAAGTCAAACATTTGTGTGCATGAACATGATGTTTATCTTGGTCTAGGGATTTCTATATATAATATGTATATATTTACAAAAAAAAGTATATACATATATAATATGTATGTTTATCCATTGGCTTAGTCCCCATGGTACAAGCTCTGCTTAGTTTGGGTTAGATGATGTTGTGTGTACTTATGTGATAAAATAGAATATTATTATTAGTAACAAAATTTTCATATAATTACTAGTATAATATTATTTATCTGTGATATAATGAAAACACATTATATACAATAAAACTTAATTTCAAAATAACTATATCTACACAATACATTCCACTATAATAATCTGAGACATATTGAAATACTTATCATTATTAAAATTTACAAAATGCGGTCTTTCGTTATTCGTTTCTAAGTTCGAATAATACGGGGTGACATAAAATTTGTGAAATATTTTTAAGCACGTCATCTTATTACTGATATGTTTAAAATTATTACAACAGTATACACAAGACCTTATTATTTGTCAACATTTTAAATTTCCAAAGGTAGGAGGTTTAAAGGCATAATGCAATTTGAAATTTACTATTTAACCCAATTACAGACTGCATGGATGACGTAGTGGTTTAAGTGGTCGCCTCGCCACTGCCACTGCGCTAAGTGCTGTGGGTTCGAATCCCACACGGGGCAATAACTTTGTATGATACACAAATTGTTGTTCCGAGTCTGAGTGTTCTTGTGTTCGTTGTTTGAATGTTGGTAGTCCCCCGCGACACAGGAAATATTCCTAGTGCAGGAGTTGCCTTTTATAGGGAAAAAGATATTTGTTTCATGATTGTATAATTTTAAAGTAAAAAAAAAATATATTTCTTTATTATTTATTTACCTCAGGACCCGAGGTGCAAATGGCGAGATCGCTGTGAACGGTGTATGCGCTTGCGCATCCAAAGCGGCTGGCCGAGGCGGCGCGCGATATATCCGTCAGCACGACGATCTACGCGTACACCTCACTGTTTACGAGGCTATGTCTCTCGCTGCTGCACTAAAGTTAGCTGACTTCAAACCCCATGAGAAAAAGGAAAAGGTAATCATGATCGAACCAAGTACCTATAAATCTAATTTAATATAAAAGTTTATCTAGAATAACTATTTGATTGAGATTCAAGTAGACTCGCTCAATAATGAAGTATGTTACGAAATATCACACGTATTTTAAATACACATATCATCTATCAACAATAACATATTATATGTATACCTATCCCAGGGGTTAAACAGAAGAATGTTATACCCATATTTTGTCAACTATGTTGAGTTCCCACGCACTGGGTGACGAGATTATTACCGTCTCCTGGGTCTCCGTCTCGTCTCCGTGCTGAGACTGAGAATTTCCTAAAAGGGAAACATAAACACTAGCCTATATCGCCGAAACCTCTTCCGGTACCTTAAGATCGGTCATAAAGAGAAGCGCAACTTATGCCGCTGAATAGAGTTCAACACGGTTTATACTATATAATTTTTCTAGGTCTATGAAATTCTGGCCTTGTTAGGCCTAAGTGGAACATCGCAGACCCTTTGCCGAGACTTATCAGGTGGTCAAACGCGACGTCTTGCCGTAGCCTTGGAGTTGCTCTCGGATCCCTCGCTCATGTTCCTGGATGAGCCAACCACGTAAGTTAAAACATGATAACATCATCATAGATTAGATGTAAAGATCAGATACGCCACTTCGTGTCATTTGTTTTGCCAAACAATGGCTTATTGTTTGTCATTAACAATTCGGTCAAGTACAGATAGAGTACAATGCTGAATTCCCATAAGGAAAATTTAATTTGTATGCTATCCATGGAAATACCGTCATAATGAAGGTTAACAGGTTATCCTTGGAGAGGTTAAGTGGCAAACAGTTGTCAATAGCAGTTGACAAAAAGTTTTCATACGAAAACAGTATCACTTCAATTTGGCAGTTATTTTTTATTATAGTTTAATTTATTCATCTACCCACATAATGTACATGAAGGTACATAACAGATCTCAATAGCTCTTCAAAGATACTCAATATGAAATATAGGAAAAATATTAAAAAAATAGAACTATTTGATTTAGTTTTTTATATATAGTTGACTGCCGTGTTTCGTGGTACAAAACACGTGCACGCTGTATAATGTATTCAAATGAGGTATAAGTGATGACCAGTGTACTTATAATATACGCAAACTAATGACGATAATAACATTAGAAATCGTGTTTACAATATCAAGAAAAATATATTTACTAAACTAAAAACAGTCGATGACAGTTGAAATAATTTGCCAATGTAAATGCTAACGGTTTTTTGTATTTTACTCAATTTATTTATCACTTATGTGTTCACAAAGTAGGTATTATTGTGTATTATTATCCATTAGCACTGCGTTTATCATATTTCCTGAGAATTGGTACTTTATTAACAAGCAAACCGCAATTTTATGCATATTTATGACATTCTCATACACAAAGCTTACGACAACCAAAATACAAAATGCTACACATAGTCGATGTGTACGGCATACAAATAAATTTACATGTTTATATGCAGATACTACTACTTAGGTCTGAAAATATTAGAGAAGAAAAATTCTTACTGTCAGACTGCTGTTACTGAAAACTGAATCTAATAAGACTTCGCCCAATACGGCCGGCGACGATCAGCCGTAAGCTTAAACGCAAACAGTCAAATCAAGGGCAAAAGAATTTGCCGTAACTTCTTTTATATTTCAACATTCCTGAAGTGTCAGAAATCCATAGTATAATTATAAAGAACAATGACCTTCATAATAAGACCCGGCCAAATTTTGTATTTCTAAACAATCTTGCTACTAAGCATGGTTGACATCAGTCTCGACTGTACTCAAGACAGATATGTTTTTTTAGCCGAGACGAAGACCTAAGCAATACCAGGCAAAACAAAACCCAGCGGAAACCGATACCGAAATAATCGGCAAGATATCTAGCCGAAAATAGCCGAGTCCAGTACTTAGTTTAGATCTAACATATTAGATACTAAAATACTTAAATTCCTTGCAGTGGTTTGGACTCCTCGGCATCAGCATCTCTCATAACTCTACTTAACAGCCTGGCCCGCGGCGGTAGGACGCTCATAGCTACCATTCACCAACCTTCCGCCCTGATCTTCGACAAAATCGACACAGTATACTGCTTGGAAGAAGGAAGGACACTATACTCCGGGCCCAGAGCCAGTCTGGTGCCGGCTTTGGCAAGTGCTGGGTTGAGATGTCCACCATACCATAACCCTGCTGATTTCTGTAAGTACACTTTTTTGAAGGTACTTTTATGTGTTTACTTTTTAATTATTAGTATGGTTTGTATAAATACTAATATGTATGTGATGCGCCTAAATACTAGTATTCCTTATAACTAAATTAATTTGTACTAAGAAATACTCGTCAGTAATAAATTGGTTTTATCATATTGTAATACATCGGCTCAACATTTCAAAGATTTAGGAACCTAGTCCATAATCTTGCTGTCGATTAACCATCCACTAAATACTGTCCTATTCAGAGATAATTATGTACTATATATACATAAGTTTTGTAATGTAAGTTTTGTTTCCCCGATATTTGGATAACTTTTGTCAATAGTTATTTTCTAAATTATAATTATGCATGTGGTGTTTACCTACATAAGTTGTGCGCTTAGATTAAGCGTAATACTATGTTCTGTATGTAATTAATGTTTTAGTGTAATAACTGCTGGTAAACCAATAAATAAATACCGAACCCACAAACATTTTTATATTATCTAATATAACTTACTGATTAATGCAATTATTGAGATGCCAGGACTACGTCATTGTAGCAAAGCAAATTTTTTTGCAGTACATAGTTATATCATTGTAATATGTGGATTATCAACGTATGCATATTAGTTTTTTTTAAATTGAGACATTTTTACTTATATAATATAAAATGTTCAGGTGCGTAAATAACGATCAAATACTACAAAAAAATCTTTAGTAGGTACGATTAATTGGCAAACTTCTTTTCCATAAACAATAATTAATAATTAATATAACTGACACACTGATTCATTGTTCAACTTTACAACGCACGAGACGTACATGTATCGAATATTAATATAGCGGTAAACATAACTTTAATATATCCTATAAGGTTTCCATTAAGGTTCCCTATATGTCTGTTTATATCTAGAAAATATTATAATTATGATTTTAACCTACTTAAATTCACACTAAGTATTTGAAATTGCACTAACTGGTTTTTGCATCCATCTCGAAAAAAGGCGAGTGGACAGGATATATCGGACTCACCTGGGAAAATATGTACATATGGGTGACCCCGCAGGGCTAAAACTACTTCAGCGATCAACCCAGTAGTGCATAACACAGGCAAAAATTGCATGCAGCTATTGGGTGACATTCCGGCAAAAAAAAAAACATTTTCTTTTAGATTTTATTGTAACGTCACAGTACCAGAATTTAAATTAATACTCTATTAATCTTACTAACTTGAATTTAAATGTAATTAAATGTTACCAACTTGTAAGTACTTGCTATACTAGCGTGTCCTATTATCGAATACATCATCTCCTAACATTAGATTAGATGGAAGTTAAAACTAGCCTATCTAATAATTGAATTAGTACGGTTTTAACGGTTTGGTAGTTTAAAATATGTGTATCTACGTGTGATATAATAATAGCAAGATGCTGTCTAAATTCATTTTGTATTTAAACTAGGCAGAAGGCAAGAAAGCTATCGTATTTGCGAGTTCTGTAAAACTGTTTTTAAGTTTCGAGAGTATAAATAATAAAGTCAGAATTTATTTTCTTCTCTTCGTATAGAATTATGTTTCCGCATGGAATATACTATTTTGATAAAATAAATAATTGCCATTTATCACCAATACGTTATGACCCTAAAATATGACCGCATCTTTATGTTACACGGTGTATATTAAAGCATTTATCATGTATGGTCAAAGACAAAAGTCGAGTAGCATCGTAAGGTTTAAATTTAACATTACTGTGTTAGCCGGCAGGTGAGGGCGTCATGCCGCCTTTCCAGCCACTCCTCAAAAACGGGACTTACCGCCACGATCGTGGCGTGCCCGGATATAATTTTAAACTGACTTAATCTCCACTAAGTGATATGTTACACTATACTGACATTAAAGACCTTTCTGACCAGTATCAATAATAATGTTAAGTTATGTTTTATTAATTGAGGCAATTATTCTTGCAGTCTTTTAATTTATAATTCTTTGATTACTTTGATTTATAATACAGTAGCAAATGTTACTTATACAATTAATTGAATATTTTATATTAATAGATTCTTTGCCGAGATTTCGTGTTGTCTACATAAATATAATATAGACTATGCTAAAGCTAAAAATAATTAAACAAATGATATTACAAGCACCTAGATTTCGATAACAGAAATAGCAATAGGGACAAATCCTATTCTTACAAAGATCACAAGGAACACATATTAATCACACAAATTATTCCGTGTGAGGACTATACCTACAATATTCAATTAATTGGCAGTTGCAAGTAACTACTTATACGACTAGCCCATCCATGGATTTTCAAAATAGTGTAATGATATACTTGTATGTCAAACATTTATAATAAAACACAGTCTTTAATTTGATCTTACATCATGCCAAAATAATTATAAATTCACAACTAACACCTTTTGTCTTTGCTATGAAGTCATAGCACAGAATAAGTATTCTGTATATCAGTTGTGCCTTTGACAAAGTTAATTGCAAGTAATATGATAATTTATATGCTTATTATATAACAAGTTGGGATAAAATATAATAATAAAATCCTTGTAAGTATCCCTAGTAACAGAATGAGTGAGATTATAATTGCATTGTTGATCCCATAGTGTAAGTTAGCACTTATGTATGTCTATGACAAGGTCTGTGATTCGATGCCGGCTTCTGACAAAGTTATTGGGACATTCTAAGATAACGCTCAGTAATAGTAACAAGTCTGCAAATGGTGCTCATAAAATGACTATCGACTTCTTGCTCTATCACTTGGAATCTAACACATAGGTGATATATGGAGATGATACTGTCTACCCCGCCTCTATCAAAGCGATTTCTAAACTAATATGCATGAATTGTGATTTAACCAACAATTGAAATAAACTTACACCTGGTGCCTGAAAGGTTTCATTAGCTATTGCTAATTCAATTAGCAATCAATTGACATGTGTTTGACCGTCCGTAGTTAATGAACGGTCAAATTTTAGCATTTATGTGACTTTCGGAAACAGTGACAAATATATACAATATATAATGACACACTAGCTCCACGCTGTACTCGTAGATACTTAATCTCATGATCTTTATAATTTAAATAAATGTATTAAACACGTCAATGTCATCCAATTTTAATTAAACAAAGACTTAATGTAAATCCAAGCTTATCTGAATGCATCTTTTCTGAAAACTGCTTATATTCGCGTAAGCAATTTTCAGAACGACATTACACATTCATGTTAATTAAGTACTCCTTATAAGTAATGTAGAAAGAATGGACGAGGAAAGACTGACTAAGAAAGTTTATAAGGCTAGTGTCAATGGAACTGTCGCAAGAGGAAAACCTAGGCGAACGTTTCTCGACCAGATCGGAGGTGTTCTGGACAAAGGCCAGGTTAAGAGCTCCTTGAACCGACGGGCGTTTATGAGGAATGTGATGAAAGTGAATGAAGCCAGAGAAGTGTGTCAGGATCGTAGCAAATGGAAATCCGTAGTCTCTGCCTACCCCTCTGGGAAACAGGCGTGAATCTATGTATGTATGTATGTATAAGTAATGATAAATGGCGCTTACTTAAACTAGCACAAGATAATATCGGCCCGAATAACGCACTGCAGCTATTTCACATTAATAATAAAGAATAAAAGGGTAAACAACATGTTATTAATTAAATTGACTTAAGGTTCTCTATAGACAGGCATTAAATATTGAATGCACAATTAATGCGCAGAGTCGGTTATCGATAATTTCTTGTTATATAAATGACCACAGTCAATGTTTACATAACAGCTTCATCAGGTTGTTTTAACTTACGAACGTACTAATTATCAGTTGAAACATTGGCATAAAGCAAACTAATATAAGGCCCGACTGGTAGAAACGGTAACCATGGCCTACGGTTGTTTGCAAAGCCTGAATATTAAAATAAGCGTCGCCGACTCTTAAAAAAATGGTAGTGCGACAGCACAAGGCACAAATTTACAATAGCCAACATTTGTCCCGCTGTCCGTCACACAACAGAATGGATGTTTGGCTAGGACTTTGGATAGAGAGCGAGTTTCTATATAATACGGTTTAAGCTGCTAGATCTCTTCAAAATCGCTTTAGAGATTCGGGTATAAAAGCGTTATGGACAGAGTAACATCCGCATTTGAAATATTAGGTAGTATAAATTCTTTAGACTTGGCAAACTTTTAATTTTCTTTCTTTTAATGTCTATTATTTCTGAATTTATGCCAAATTCTTGATATTTACATAAGCAAATATAGATCAAAAATGTCAAAATTATAGTAGTCTGAGATAATTCCAACAGTAGGTGAAATAAGTAAACCTATTCAAGCAGGCAAGCTGAAGACAGGGCGCTATGGCGCTCTTTGGGGGAGGGCTATGTCCAGCAGTGGACTATTATAGCCTAATGATGATGATGAACTCAGATACTACTAATATTTTTGGGTTATGCCCAAATAAATAATGCAGCTAAATAATTAAATGAGATCAGGTACAATACTTTTGTTAAAAATAAATAAGACCGCACTCAATGGTGTCTTTGTCGCTAGCCGGAAATTAAATGTTTTCTGAGGTCAGTTTTCTTGTTTCCTTAATAATCTTACGGTGAAGTCATTTAGATTTACTGTAAATAATTTAAATATTAACTGGAATGAATACTCACCTTTTGTGTGCTTATACATGAGGCAAGCACTTGGCACGGGTTAGGTACAAGCCCAAGCTACTTGTGCGGGCTACATGCGCGACTAACGTATACATTTTCGGTGGTTGGGTCGCGTCGGTTGTTTACACGTTTCATACAACGTGCGCAAGTGCTTCTATCGTATGTTGCCCGCTTCATGTAAAATATCGACTAGAATAATTGAAGACAAGGTTATTATCGTAATAGCACTAAATAAAATATTAATATTGTTTACAGTAATGGAGGTTGCATCAGGAGAGTACGACGTCGATTTGGTGAAAGCCGCGCAAACGATGACCCACTTTAAATCGGAACCTGCTGGCAATGGCAGTTGGGAAAGACACATTCCTACTATACCGGCCCTACCTAGCCCTCTAGGTACGTCTGACCACGATACTAATATAATTAAAGCTCACATCGCATTGCGTTGACGCGGGCCAAATACTAAGATAAATGTAAGAGCCTTATCTGGAAAATGCAAATGTTTTATTGGTTTCTGCCGTTTTACTCTTCGAACACAATGTATTTCAATAATTTATTCGTAATTTAAAAGACATAATTAATCTGAGTTAATAAATACTTCTTATCGAATAAAAAACATCGGTCAGCTAATTGGGGTCTGGAATTTTTGCTCAAGCAACTGCCGTAAATAGGCTAATGATTAACAATTAATACTGACCCAGAAATGTTGTCTCAGATTTATCTTTTGGAAATCAAGTATGGGTTGGTTCATTCATCAAAAATAATCAAAAATAACTTTTATTCGTACCCAAGTTATGTATAAAGTAATATGCGTTTTTCAAGGTTAGCCTTTCTTCTAATTACGTGATGATTCTCTTTGCAGATATAAGCACAGACCTAAAACCTAAAAGTCATTTGATAGGGAGTCCTAACTTAAAGCCAAAGAAGCACATCTACAGACAATCAGGTCTTTTACGGCAAACATGGATCCTGTTATATCGGAACTACTTGATGACGACACGAAATTATGTAAGTATGAGAGAATTCAAAATCTCTATTTTCATTATGAAATAAACTTAAATTGAGAACAAGCTTTGCTATTTAATTTTGTTTTTCTGCGTATGTACTATTGCGCAACACTAAAAAAATATAACATATTTATCCAGCCACGACGTCCTAGTCCTAGTGTAATTAACTTTAAGGCACAAGTGCAACTGCCAATGGAATGATGCCGGTATAGAGTGCAAGCAAGAGCAAGCACTTACGGGGTCAGTACCAGCTGTCGTAAATTTAAACGCTATTCAAAATTACATTCTAACTTGCCGTTAAAATACACTAATGCGTCAATATATTGATCTAAGTCTATTATGAGTCTGAAGTGGTCTAGTCTAGAGAATTTTAATACTAATTTAATCATTTATGACTCGAACAAAACAAGTATCAGAAGAACACACATGGTATAGGTACATGTGTTTCTTTCTGCTACGAAAAACTAGCCGTCAGGTATGAGACCACTACCATACTAAAATAGAAATCCAATTCAACATAGCGACGTAGGTCTTCCCCAGAGTCATAAGTATCTTACCTACAATTATCTTTTCTTTGCAGTCATTGTTCATGTACCGAGTAGCAGCACACGTGGTTATAGCCCTCATCTTCGGATACCTTTACCTCGGAGTGGGAAGCGAAGCTGACTCGGTTCTCGGCAACTACGTCTACTTATACGGATCTATGCTTCTCGTGGTCTATACAGGCAAGATGTCGGTCACGCTATCGTGTAAGTATCAATACTTATTCGCCTGTTTGATCTATACTAATATTATAAAGTGGAAAGTTTTGATTTTTTGTTTGTTTGTTTGTAAGGATTTAACTCACAAACTACTAAACCGATTTAGAAAAATCTTTCATCATTAGAAAGCTATATTATCACCGTGTAACATAAAAACAACCGCTTAACCGCATGCTACACAACCTTAAAGATGACTACGACCACTCTGTCAAGAGTGAAACGACGTAGAAGAAGAAGAACATAAAAACTATATTTTATTTTTTTATAAGTACTATAATATTACTATGTTTATGCGAGCGAAGCCGCGTGCAAAAGTTAATCTGGTTAATAAATGTACTGGTAAGATCGTTGCCATGCAGAGATCCCGTGCTAAATGCCGTGATAAGCATCGTTGACTTTTCATAATGATGTGCGTATTAAATAGATAGTCATTGCTCGCTTTAACAATGAAGGAAACCTGCACGTCTAAGTGTCCTCCATATAATATAGATAGATAGTAGTAGATATGCGAAAGATTGGTTGCGGTTTTTGCACTCTTGAGATAATCCATTCATGATACAAACGTTTGTTGTTGTTATCTTTCTTGGACAGGTAACAAGCATTCTGTTATATTAATTGTTTATAATGCAAGTAACTGATGCAGATTATATGCGCAAGCTACTCGCACGGATATGTAGGTACGTATAGTCTACTTGGGCATAATCATATGGCATACATGCGCAGGAAGTACCCACGTCGTGTAAAAGAGTTTGTACAATCTTTGACTTTGAATGCACGGGGGGCATAATGGTTTAAGTGCTCGCCTCGCCACTGCATGCCACTGCGCCATGCCTGGTGGGTTAGAATCCCACACGGGACAAAAATTTGTGTACACACACCACAAATAGTAGTTCTGAGTCTCGATGTTCTTTGTGTCCATTGTTGGGACGTTTTTAAAGCCCTCTGCGATGTAGGAATTATTCCTAGTGTGGTTTTAGGTAGGTAATAGGGGTTTTATAATAAAAACCGCTATATCTACTACTAAGTAGAATTACTTCAGCCGAAAGAAGAAGAATTGAATATATATAAAAACATGATAGTGTATGTTATCAATATATTTAATCTTTTAAAAATAAATAAGGAAATGTTTTTGCAATACCGATTAGATCAAATATTTTGTCGTGTTTTTTTCCTTGATAGGCTCATGTTCATCAACGTGAATATCTTGTCAACAGTGATTGTATTATCAGTAAGCAACTAGTAGGTGTATAATTACACGTACACCAAACTTCTATTGTTCAACCTTTGTTATAACCTACTCTATTATCTTATACTTCTAATCACCGAAGATAACTTTTTACGTCATTAATTTGAAATATACGTGAAAATTGTACTAAACAAAATGATATAGTATCTCATGCAATCGCGACCCCGCCGAGGTTTCGGCCCGCCGTATGAAACGCCAGGCCACTCACGAAAAGACAATTTGGTCATTTAAACCTACTGTCCCCTTGAAGGGGAACCGACACACGTCACAGAGGCGCGCGTGGGAACACGCACGCCGCCTCTCGGACCTGGTGCTGAACGGGTGGTGGGCAGGCCCACGAAGCCCACCACCCCCAGGTAAGACCTTAGGGTGGCTGGAGGTCGTCTCGCGCCTTCCGGCGCCCGGTTCTGCGGTTGGGGAGAGGGTTCAAGCGCTCCCACTCCCGCTCCGCCGCCTCCTTGATAGGAATAACTTCCTCACAGAAGGAGGCGACGGCGTTCCACGACCTCTCACTCCGGACCATAAACTGAACTAAGGCCGGGAGCGAGAGGCCAACAACTCCGACTGCCGCGACTACGCATACATTCAAACCGCACATTGATTACATAAGATCTAAGCTAATACCATTGACTGGAGCTTTGCGCAATATGGCTAAATGCATACCACCTCGAATAAAGCACACGATTTATAATAACCTAGTTAAGTCACATCTTGAATACCTTATACAAGCTTGGGGGCAAGCAGCTATAACGCCTACTAAACATATCTACTAATATTATATACTAATATCATAAAGCTGAAGAGTTTGTTTGTTTGTTTGAACGCGCTAATCTCGGGTACTACTGGTTCGAATTGAAAATTATTTTTTTGTTGTACAGCTTATTTATCGAGGAAGGTTATAGGCTATATAACATCACGCTACGACCTACGGGGGCGGCGCAGTAATCATAAACGCGGGTGAAACCGCGGGCACAGCTAGTTTACAATAAAACTAAACTACCAAACTTACAAAACTTATATACATACCATACATGCTTATTAATTAAAAAAATATTAACGAAATCAACTCATACTAATATTACATTCAAACACAAATCACACAGATATCACACAAGAAATAGAGATAATACAGAACTACCTCGCATAAGAACATTGTATGGTAAAAAATATTTACAGTATGAGGGAGCTCAGTTATATAATAAGTTACCTGAAGACGTAAAAAAATCTTTATCTATTAAAAGTTTTAAAAGTAGATTAAAGATGTACTTATTAATACTAACTTAACTTGAACCAAAACTCGACTAATCGAATATAAAATGTTAATATGTACTTGTTATGTTACAATTGTTTAAATTTTCTCATATTTTAAGTGAATATGTTCTAAACTCTTTAAACCGAATCATTGTATTAACTAAATAATTAGTGGCCGAATTGTTATCATCGATACTAATAAAAATACATCACGTGTATCTAACACAAGTGATAAAAATCACGTTTTTACAAACACGCTCCAATTTATATGAAGAACTAGTTTGATTAAACATCACAATTGCATAAAAATATTAGTCCTCCGACTAAAATAAATATGAACATGTTTAGTCACATCTTAACTGATGAACGATTTCCTTTTTGAACTTGGTATGAAGATAGCTTAAACCATAAAACCCATCAGTGAAGGACATAGAGACTTCTTAATGCACTAAAACAAAGAAATACGCCTTAAATCTTTGATAAAGAATTATAATTATAATAGCAATCGTTTAAAAACTGTCTTACTACTCCTCCTGTAAGAGGCTGAATAGATAAATGCTATAAATAAGTACTTATGTATGGTTTTCTTTCCAGTTCCCTTAGAAATGGACATCTTAAAAGGAGAGTACTTCAATCGATGGTACAATTTAGGACCTTACATTATATCAATATTAGCTGTGGAGTTACCATTCCAGGTAAGATATCATAGAACTATATTATGTGGTAAGAAGTGTTCTGCTTAGATTGTTGTACCCGTCTTACAATTAAACCAAAAAGACAAGAAGTAGACTCAATCATGTCTCTTAAGGTGTGTCCAAACATCGCGTGGCATTCGTGCGTGGCTGCTGCGCGCGACCCGCCGCGTTGTGATTGGACGAATGCCGCGCGCGAACGCTTCTGGCTACCTGCCGCGCACGAACAGTCTTTGTAAACATTCGTCAGTATTTGTGTTTGAACGTATTTCTGCGCACAAACATTTGTTCATGTTTGTCCACGTTGAAACATCGATTTGTTTAATTGAAATGAATTGATCTTTTAGAGTTATGGGGTCCTCGACAAGAAGAATACCGTAATAAAAACAAACGTGAAGAATGAAATAGCCAACAATTTTGATATTCCCAAGAAGGAATTAAAGTCTAAAAGTCTTTTAAATTCCTATAGGCGAAAAAGGAATAGAGCACAAGCAATACAACTGGGTCTTGTAATCGGGTTATCTTTTAATAATTAATATAATTATGGTGTGGTTTACATTGTGCATTGGTGTAAATCTAGACCTACTATGTAACTATACTCATGACGCAATTGTTATTCATCTGTTTACAAACTGCTAGAACCAGAACCACGTTGTCTAGATATTTTAAATCTAAGTGGGTACATATTATTTTGTTGCAGAAACAAGTCGTATACATCGAAATGGTTTGCTTATGAGGCATTTCACTTTTTACGTGATAAGAATAATCCTATCCTCCACTGATAAAGTGGTTTCATCTAGCATTGGTTTCATCCGTATAAGACTGACACCTTTTTTCCGATGATGATTCCACCTCCTAAAAAAAGTTGAAGAGTAACATGGTTAAAAAAACATATAACAATGGTATAAATTGAGAAATAATTTTAACAAAATAAGAAATCGACGAAGACACTCGATTTAAAATAAATTAGACGTTGATTAAAGAAAATTGCATAGAAATTAATTATTTTGTACACGGCACACGCGCAAGTTGTGGGTAATACTTGCACGGGTAGATAAACCAATGCAAGTTACCCGCGCAAGTAGCTCGTATGATTATATTCCCATTAGCACGTAGTCTGAATATACACAAGCTAATCTGCAATACGTACCTAGCTATTTGCAACACATACTTCAAACTACAACTCATTCCTATTTACTGAGGATTTAATTCAAGAGAAACTCATTCTCTCATTTTACTATTAGGAACTATTTCATGAACTATAGGTAACATTTTAAATCATTAGTTCTAGTTTAGAGAAAATGCCGTATATCAAATGAGCAGGCAATATGAAACAACTATTATAATTGATTGTTATCTCATTAATCACTTGTTTTCACTTCAATTATTCAAGTAAATCGATACGATTATTGCACGTTTCGTAATAAATAGGTGAACAGCAATGTAACGCACATGTGTTTGTTGCGTGCGGGAATGTTTCCTACCTTCGTCCTTTCACTATGCCTTGACCTTTCTATTCGTTATAGTAAAAAAAATTGGTTGTCTGCAAAGTCGGTTTACGGACGATAGTTTAACGTGACAACATCATAACGTGCCTTTCGCTCGCTCGTGTAGCGCTCTCGCTCCGATCGTAACGTTACATTGAGCGTAACGGGACAATGAGCGTAACGGCACAATGAGCGTAACGGGACAATGAGTCATCCTTTTTCGTGCGTGCAGCCGGCGTTCATCGATTTATTAGACGTTGTCACATCAAAAATATTTTAAAGTACTTTAAGCACTTAATCTTGGCTCAAAGAATCAGCATTGCCATTCAACGTGGAAATGCTGCCAGTCTTCTAGGCACTTTCCCGTTCGACAGCAATGCTGAGAAATTTTACGACGCTGCCTAAACTAGCCATTTTTTGTAGCCCTATATTTTGTTCCTATTCATTATGTTTTATTTATAAGTAGTTAGTTTTGTTAATATTAGTTAAGTTGTAAATTATGATTGTTACTTTAAAAACATATTTATATTCAAAATGAAAGTCAAAACTCTTTATTTCCATAAAAACGATTTAACATTTCTTAGACAGAAATAGTTTATCGTCATAATTGTTGTTTGAATGTTTGTAAAATCCTCCGCGACATAGGTATTATTCCTAGGTCAAGCGTATAGTCTCTGAAAGAAAACGAATTTGAAGATAAAAGTTAAGGCAAACAAATGAATAAATACATTCTGAAATTTCAATAATCCACATCCTTATTAGGACTTAATAGCTTGACAGGGTGGCAAAATATAAGTATAATCAACACCCAGAATTCATCTAGGTGCCATGCATAGTTCCAACTTGTTATTGTGTCTCTATAAAAATCCTAAGAGTACTATATAGAACCAAGGTATCGAGTCCTGGACAACATCCTGTAGACGTATAAATACACGTCAACAGTTTACACAGCATTCTGGCTCAGTCAAGCCAATTTTTTATGGTAGTAACATAACTAATAGTCATATTTTTGCAATTTCAGATGATATCATGCGTATCCTACGTGGTACTGTCATATTGGTTAACTGAAAATCCGCTGGAGCCGACGCGAGCAACCCTTTTCCTCGCCACTGTTGTTGCTACCTCATTGTGTGCACAAGCTTGGGGTTACTTTATCGGCTCCACCACACCGACTAGAGTAAGCGCTTATTAATATTGTATTCATTAGTTGAAACTAAATGTGGATTTTTTAATCACTTAAAACTCGATAAACTTTACATGAGTCATAAAATTTTCGTATTGATTTATTGTATTGGTATTCTTTCAATATTAGTATCTGAAGTATCTTCCCTTTAGTATCTGAAGATTGAAAATTGCCGACCTTTTTTTGGTAGTATCGCTTGTAGTAAAGGGATTTTTAAATAAATTAATTTTAGCCAAGCAATGGTTAAAGCCGATTTGTCAATCCTCGGATACCTTATTGAAGATGTAATTTGTCAGATTTCATGTCTAAAAATCGCCACAATATTTTAGTGTGATTTAAAATCTACTGTGAACAAGCAATGACAATTTTAATGTATAATTTGTATTTCTGTTTTATAGATCGCAGTGTTCATCGGTCCAGTCTTAGCATGTCTATTCTCCGTGTTCGGTTTCTGCCTCGCCCTGGTGGACACCCCTTACTCGTTTCGTTGGTTGCACCACATCTCCTACTTCAGGGCTGGTTTCCACGTCGCTGTTCACTCTGTGTACGGCTTCAACAGAACCAGAATGCATTGTTCTAAAGGTGAGAATGAGTTGCTAACCTGCCAATCTATTTTTGATGGTCACTGAAAATTTTAATATTCGATTATTCAAATTCCCTTAACGTAGCTATACTATGACTATAGTTGTCCTTAATATAGTTACCCTTAATATAGTTACCCTTGTCTCAAATTATATGTAGCTGCGATAGCAATAGAATAATTAGAATTCAAAACTAGTAAAAATCACTCGCATTTCAGAATACTGTCACTACATAACACCAAAGACCTTCCTTAAGGAGATGGACATGGAGAACGTGGACATCGGCGGCAACATGGCGCTGGTCCTATCCACAGCGGTACTGATGCATGTGCTGACAGCAATAGTGCTGTGGTACAGACTCAACAAGAGATAAATAAAATTTAAAACAACAAAGATACATTATAGACAATTGTGATGGGATCATTTCATTTTGACACGTAAAATTAAGTAGTTACAAATCAACTCTATGATATAATTTAATCCAATGCTGACATTGTCCAACCAGAATGTTGATATAAAAGGCTTATTACTTTAACTAAGGCTAATTCATAGTCTGCTGATGATCGCACTAAAACAATTGAAAAGGATTTTAGAGCAAGACGGTTAAGAAATATGATTTGCCCACTTTGCTCTGTTTGTGGGTCTGTCAATGATAGATTACCATTGTTAACAGACTATGAATTAACATTAGCTAAATTCTGGTTAGGCAGATGAAAGTTAAAAAAAAAGTAAATGTAAGAGTGATTTTGGATTAGGACAATTATCTTACTATTTGTTATTGTTCTTCATTACTCTTTTTCATTTGTTTGTAACCAGAACATCTTTTGAAAATGTTGAGGAACAATCTTGCAATAGCAAATTACTATCGTTAATCCTATCTATCTTGTCAAAGACAGATATGCCTTTTTGGTTCTGATGAATTTTGCCCTTGCAACAAATTATAACGTTAATAATGACCATCAGTCTCAATCCAGTAAAGAATCCAATTCTATTATAATATAAAATGAAAGCTTGATACCAATTTTACTATTTAGATCTGTTTGAAATGTTACTTAATACAAACATGTAACAATCATACTTATTAGGGCAATCACGTCTTTATATAATTATTATTATTTATCCTAAATCATTCTGTTCCTATTTCTATTACTGACATCTTTATTGTTTTGTACGATTAATTTAATTTGGTTACTTCATAATAAAGCCACACTTGCCTGAAAGTTTTATAACGATATAGTAACTCAATTATGTTAGTATTATCACAGATAATATGTAATACTAGTATTATTAAACAATTCTTTAACGTAAATATAGAAATGCTATGTAATAGGTAAATTATTTTGTTATGATGTGATACGTGTTGAAGGAAACGAGTATAGGTTTTAATAATTAATCATTTAAAATAGTATTAAATGGTTAGGTTTATGCATAGGCTTAAAAAGACTTGAACTTTTTGGAAGAGGTCCTAAAATAAAGATAACCGCATGTATTTGACAATAGAGGGCAACTTCTTAGTGACAAAAGATAATAGAAAAGTTCGCTGGACGTACCAATTAGAAATGCCTAAGATATTATGTATACGTAAATACTATTGGAAATTATATTTTGGGTTATTTACTACTGTTTTTAAAATCAACCATTATGTAATAAGATTAGTTATTGCGATGTGTATAAAAATATGCTACTTCCAAAAAAGTTCTTTTAACAAACACAACTTCTTCCTAAATTGCCTTCGGTTTGTGTTACTTACACGTAGATATAATTACTATAAGTTATTTAGCTACTGAACTACAAACTTGCAAGGTTTTTACATTATGAATCTCAGATTTGTAACGGTGTTCAGAGACATAATTGTAACATTTGACTGATTCAATTGATTCATTCCAATATGGGTTTATCGGATTAATAAATAAGAACCAGTGATACTTTGGTGTTTTACTTTATACTCTATTCCTATACTATATAAAAGCGAATTAATACATAAGAACCAGTGACAACTTGGTGTTTTCTTTAACTTTTACTCTATTCGTTTTTTTTATAAAAGCATCTAACTTGAAAAGGGTGACTAGAATACACTGCGGAAGGCTGGATTAAATTATCTGGCCGTGAATGGTTAACCACTAAAGTCTGTTTGATAAATGCAACTTTCGTACGTGCCTCTCATAACTGCTATTATGGCAATAATCCCTTTACTTTAAAGGACCTAATAAACATACAAATAGCGGACATAAAAAATGCCCAAACTCGAAACAACCTAGTCATAGATCTTACACTTCTTTTCCGTACTGGATGACAACTGAAACTGTTGCACTATCCGTGTACTTAGTCAATAATAATCGATACTGTAAGATAATTGATTGTTAATCATTATAAAATAAATCCAATGGTGATGTGTATAATTCCATTCGAATTAAATATAATTAAAGATGTGCCCAATACGATATTAACTTGAAATGATCAAAGACGTAGCGCAAGAACTTACGTATAGTGTTATCAATAGATACGAATATTTTTCGGAAGAAATGGTGTACTTCACTCAAATTGAATACAATAATTGAGTAGTGTTGATGTTATACAAGGCGCGTGTCCAGTGACATAACTATTTGTAACAGAGTTGTTATACTTACCATAAATATCTAAGCAAGATCATAACCATAAATACTTCAATCTATATTCTATACGATCTGAATGTTCAATTGACTTACTAGAGTGCAGTGGACGGAATGTAATGTCTGGGTCGATGATCAATAATAAAAGTACCTATTTCATTTCTGCCTATTAAGAAAATTAGTAGATGCAGCAACATGATACATCCAAATTCTAGCAAAGAGAATGCGCTGTCATCTTATTTCACAGCGTAATCATATAAGCTCTGCTTGAATTACTAGAACTTGAACTTGAGGGATACGGAGTATTTATGATTTGATTTGATTATGAACTAACATTAATAATAATCACTATATATATATAGAAGTCAGTAGTAAAACTAATTAAGTCAATTTGGGTCACTTCTTCTTATCTTATTTTAAAATAACTACAGTTTGATTCGATCATCTTTTTATCTTCTGTTAGACCTAATTTTTAGTAACTACAGTCTACAGTTTGATTCAACTACCTTTTATCTTTCTTCATGAGAACTTTGTAAATTTTACTATGTCGCCCTATAAATATAGACGACCAAAATATAGAGCTACTTATCTTTCAACTAAATAAGGTAGCCATTTTTGTATTATCTCAAGAAATCTGACAACTTTCCATGGCTTTTACTCTTGCTTTTATTGCCACCATTTGGATAAGAGATAAGTTAGCTGGATAAGTTAGCAGCTCTGTACGTAATACTTAAAATGCACGTTCTCTCTCAAACGGACTGCCGACGCGTCATTTTCTCAATGAATTTTCACAATTTTCTAGTGATGATATTGATGGGTGCTTTTCGTGGACTAAACCTCGAGCAAAAGCTTGTCGTTAATAACTTGTATGCGTGACATATTTTACCCGAGTTTTAATACTCTTCGTACCTGTAGCAATTACGTTTATATTAATTACAAGATTGTGTATTAAACGAGACAGGATCTGACAAATTAAGGTAATTAATATGTAGAACAGCAGGAAGTTTACAAAACAATATTTGTGCTAACGCCTATAATTATTTTTAGTCTCCACGTAATCGATATGATATGCTAATATAAAACTACTAGGCGTTTACGATTATTTCATACATTTTATTATTTTCTACCACCGCCATATTCGTCACAATCACAAAATACTTTGTACGCGAAACTTCTGCTCCGAGTTAAAATTGTTAAATACGTTTTATACATTAAATATACCATTGTTACCACAAACTGAGTTTTCCTACGAGCACAAGTGAAGTCCCAAACAATTTGTATTAATGGTAAATAATACTTAAAATTGCTTGGCCTAAATGATGGAGAAACTCACCTTCATTATCTTTATATTATAAAAATGCCGTGTACCCAACTATGAAAATGTTTTATGTAATAAAGTTATACACATGCTATCCATAGCTCTAGTATGGCAGTAGTGAATGCAATGCTGTGCATAAGATTACCTTTTTACTTTATCATAATATTATATTATTAATAGATAGATGTATAACTTAATTGACGTGTTTAACACTTTATTAGAAATCAAGATTTTTGACTTAGACTATTGCATATGTGATCTCGGATGCGATTCATGTGCCGGGCAAAGTGTTATTCGACTTTCTTGGGAAGAAAACATTAATAGCAACATGTATCCTGAAAAGATAGCTCACAAAATGTGGATATGATACAACTCTGCCTATCTCCTTCCGAGATATTAGTGTAAGACTTTATATGTATGTTTGGTAGTATATGTTCTGTTTGAATCCATGCATATCATTCACACTAATACAGTCTTCTGTCATTAATTCGCCATTTTTATGCGTAACCACACACCACTGTCGAATTTATTACAAGGGTCAATTACTTCGCATACTATCATAAAATGCAACAATGAATGGACGACGTACAAATACGAATCAGTTTTTGGCAGTTACCATAACAAGACTGTAGCGAGTATCTCAAAATGGATACCACATCCTACTTATTGCTAACATTGTTATTTCAGGCGCAGCCATGTAAGTATGTTTTATTTGGCCAGTTACGGCCAAATAAAACATACTTACATTTACATGAACGCTTGTATATCAGAGTTAGACAGAGTTTCATGAATAATAAATAGGTCGCGAGCCTAATATCTACCAGGCATGTTCCCAGAGCCCTGCATGGACTCCTGATCACTTCCTGATATTTTTATATTAAATAAGTCATCTCTAGCATATTAAGATGCTAGAGGTGTACTAAAAGTATCTTATTTCTAAAGGAAAAACATGAGTGCCCTAAACTCTTCCACCCGCACAGGGTTTAGGTTAAAACTGTATAATTAAAGAACAAAAATAATTGTTTATTATATACGATAATTTAATTAAAGACTGAATGTGGATGAATGGAGAAGTCCCCATAGCGGTGTGTAATAAAATATCATTAAAATACAATGACATAGAATTTATACTTGTCTATATACAGCTATCAGTAATCAGCTGGCTCAAGCGGTCGTGATCTTGTGTCTATTTTCATTCTATTTAGGCGACCGCGACTGAATTTCATCAATAGGAGAATGCATTGTCGGCTTATTTGCGCATCGCAGAAAACTTAACAGTGACTCTACTTCTTAGTAATCGATTTGGAGTTGATTCTTTACATATTTTATATTTATGTTTAATCTTTATAGTGTTTCGAAATTTCGGAGTTGTGTTATAAACTTATAATATTGAATGCTAATAATATTATTCTTTAGTGTTAATTTATAATTATAATGAAACATATTTTTCAATTAGCCAGTAATTTTATAGTATGTTTGATAAGCTAAGGCTATCATTTGTTTTGTTGCAAAAGTTTGTTTATTTATATCGATTAAAAACAAAAAAGGTATATTTAATGTTAAGATTAATAAGAACAATATACGTATAAGGAAGTAAGTACTGGAGATTAGACAAATAAACTAGTTTTTAATGTATAACTAATTGGTAGACGAGTAGTTAAACTATCGTGAGTTTGTCAGTTTTTTGCTGTAGTTAAGAGATGTGTCTTTCTTAACATTTTCTAGTCCTACACATTAGTTTTTGACTCAGTACCTAGTGATTACGTCTGGTTGGTGCAATGGTTTAAGATTCACCTCGTGGTATTAAAAGCCTCCAATCTCCATACAGTAAAGAATCATAAAAATTGTGTGTTATTAAGTTATTATATTATTCACCAATATTTTGCTTACTAAGTTGATCATACAAAGAAAGACTATTTATGCTTGACTTAGAAACTCTTGTTACTCAAATTTGTTCATATTTGTAATTTGAATACCTACACTGAATTTTAGATATTGGGTTGAAGGAGTAGAGTTGAGTATAGTTGCATAGTGTTATGTAGAAATACGAAAAAAGGACTTCCCTTTTTGGTGGAGCCGCTTCGTATTACTTCACGGTATTATTGTATTGGTAACCTACCACCGCCTAGTGGTAGACCGTTGGACTGCCACGCAGAGGTCTCGAATTTGAACCCCAGGCGCGCATCTCTGTCTTTTCAATGTTAATGTGCATATTAAATAGTTGATTGTCGCTCGCACAAAACGGTAAAGAACAACATCGGGAAGAAAACCTACATGTTTAAGAGTTCTGCTTAATGTTCTTAAAAAATATTAAGCATCATGCGGAGCGTCATTTTTCATTGATGTTCCGCTCCTTTTGGTCATAGCGTAATGTTATATATAGCCTATAGCCTTCCTCAGTAAATGGGGCTATCCAACACTAAAAGATTTTTCAATTTGAACCAGTAGTTCCTGAGATTAGCGCGTTCTACCAAACAAACAAACAAACTCTTCAGCTTTATAATATTAGTATACAAAGAAATGTTAACAAAATGTATAGTAGTATGCCACTAAACATTTACGTTACATGAGCTTAAATTAAATAAATTAAAATTAAATATTCAACTGTTTAAGCTTCAAATGCCAAATCTCTGGGAAAACTAAACGTCGCGTCGTATCATCTTTTCAGATGTCATCTTATATTAGTTTGACATTTCTAATTTTAGATCATTGACGTTTAAGCCATACAGCAGAATGCAGTAAGGACTAATTTGAGTAACTAAACCAATTTTAATCCTGTCAAACTAAAATAAGTTTAGTCCTGTAAATTTTAACGATTTCAGAATACGAAATGTCGTTTGACAGAACTAAACTAGTGATTTTTGGTTTAGTCTAGAGAATTTTGTGAAATTTAATTATCTATTATTAATAATATCTGGGACATTTAATTCCTTTTCTTTTTACAAACTTTGATAATAATGATAATCTACAATAATATATAATTAATAAAATATAATAATAATTATATAATAGAATACCATATAATAAAAATAATTATAGTAATATATCTATCTAACTATAATAAGCGCACCTTAATAAAATTACCTATATATTATAATAGTCAATAAATATCAATCATAAGTAAAATATGTAAATAATAAAATATGTAAAACTTCCTCCTCTCTCCTACATCTTGCCGTGCCGACAAGGCCCACATATGTTTCTTATATTATACCATTGTAACATCTATTTAACTTGTGGAGTGCAATAAATGTATTGAGTATATTGAGTACCTATTTACGCAGTATAAGAGCAAAGTATCATAAAGTGTTACTATGTTTTGCTTCTTCTTGAGTTTGACTAACTGAATCACTGGATCCTAAACTGGTCCTAAAGGACAATCCAACCATCACCTCTCATCAAATTTGGATGTTTCTTAATTTCCATAGCTTCGCCAAGCATCTTAGGTGGAAATCAGGTTTCTTTTGTGAGTATCTGTGGTTTTAAGTAGGCTGATCCCCTTTTGTACGTGTTCACATACAGCAAACTCCATAGAGCGCTGGTTGTTGGTTGGTTAAAATAAAGAATGATAAAATCCATAAAAGTAGTTTAATTTCAATTTATATTCTGTGGGGGTTCACACCGGTAGGGTGGCATTCGAAGTGCTCTCGAATCCAAGTCCTATGACTTATCCATTGGTATCAATTGGGCTGCCGCCGCTTCAACTTCTTAGATTATTCTCCTAATCATAATCTACTTACTAGCCTCGCATTTCTAGTCTAACTATGTGTTTGAATATCAATGTTCCATAGAGTTATTACCATTTGACTATTGCTAGCAGAGTTGCCAACCATACTGTTTAATACGAATACATACAATATACTGTTTTCGACGTTACCGGTATCCAAAGCCAGAAATAAGACATGTCTTTGAATATAAATTCAAAATATTGCGATATGTCTTGTTTGCCAACATACTTTTATTAAATTACTTCTTCTGACACAAATATCCTTAATTTCTTGTACAAAAAGTTGACAGCCCTAGTTACTACCCAAAGATATTCCAATATTTGAAGATGAAACTAGATATCACAATAATTATTTGAGAGCGTCATATCATATTCCATGCCGCTTTGTTATAATATTTTATGCCGGAAGCTACAATCAACATTTCTGCATCGACGTCGACGTCTAAAGAGTAACATGGAACGCTTTATCGCGATTATGAACCTTTATAACTGATTAATTTTTCAATAAAATAAAGGGAATCATTTTAATGCTTGGTTAATAAGAACGTTATTTTGTTTTATACGTTCATTTTAAAAATATACTAAATTGATACATAACAATTATTGATAAATTAGTAACTTTTTCAGTTCCTTCAAGTATGAGATATCTAAAATCTGTATTTTATGTATAATATCTTACAGAAGAAAAAGTGAAAATATCTGAATAACACTTTAATTTCTTTTGAGGTTCTTTGATTAAGATAAGAGAATTCTAAATTGAAAATGTTTTAGCTTTATTTTATTTTGCATCAAATTAGTTCCGTTGTTATTTGTTTTGATAATTTATTAAAAATGTTTAAAGGTATGTTATGTATGTTATAGTGACTTGATACTAAGCTTACTAAGTCTACCCTCTTGCTGAGCTTATTAATATTTGCGCTTAAATATCCTTGATGAATCAAAAATACTTTTACGCAATAATTCTGTATGATTTCCGATGACGACTAAAACCAACAATAAATATTTGATAGACTACAATAGTCCTTTAACGACAAAAGCCCTTTTTAAAGGAATATTTACTCCTAGTTAATAGCAAATGAAAGTGTGGTCTAGTAACTTTTTCTAGAGGAAGAAAGAAGTAGCTACCTTCAGTCGGCTGCTACAGTAGTAAACTTGCTGGTAGTCAAGCATTTTATTCAAGACAATGGGCTAGTTATATACCAATAAAATAATTGCTGTGTATATAATCCACAGGTTAAATTGGATAGTGTGTATGTGATTCTTTAGGCATCTTTGTGTAAGGACGGCAGCTTCACGGTGAGTAAAGCACAACCATGGAGGCTCAAGAGCCCGTTCGTGTCGAATAGAGCATAAAGAAAATCCGTCACGGCACGTTTACGATGTATACGGGTTATAAATGTTGAATTTATCTGTATAATCCAGAAAGTAAGCGTTAGTCGACTGTTGGTCTTTTTCATAATAATCTAACGCCTACTATTGATGTGAAACTAGCTAGCAGTAGTGTTTTTATTTTGAAAGATTATTTCCTGCAGGCACCTACGAGGTCAAGAGAACATTTATGCTGTACCTTCCAGACTGAATATCGGTCCCGGCGGCCAGTCTTGACGCAGACTGGCCATCGGTGCAGGATATATTATAGTGCAAAAGTTTGGGCGAAAATTCAAGTGCACTCTCTGTTCCCTAACTTTTATAATCCGATCGGACGGCAAGCCGACACGGCCAATGGCTTTACGTGCTTTCCAATGCAAAGGAAGAGTGCAACACCGCCATCCTTGTAACTAAGGGCTGCTACTAAGAATTTCTTGTCAGTAAAACCAACTTTTTGGTATGCCAAATAGTATGTTACCAAATGCTAACAAAAGTACCTATTTATTAATGTTCGCAGTAAACAATCGTATACTGACCTTAGTCGGCTGCTGTTTTACCAAGGTAACACAAACACGCAATCAAAATACATAGAGAGCGGATGGCGTACTGGTGTGTGGTCGCCTCCTCACTACGAAGAGTGTTATGGGTTTAAACACGGGACAAAAGTTTGCGTAATCTACAAATATCATCATCAGAGTCTGAGTATTCTTTGGGTTCGTTATTGCTGCATGGGAAGGAGTAATGACAGCCTTTGAGAAGGTGGTCTAATAAGTTGATGCAAATATAATAATATAAATAATTTATTTCACAAATATATACATATATACCTACCATTGATACATGAAGTGTTACAGTTTTCTATTCACTAATTATTTGAACACTGGTACTCATACTTAGATTTAACTTGTTATGGGTACCAGAGATCTCTCTCTTACAAAATAAACATTGACAAAACAATAGTGTAAGACTTTTGTTGATTATGACAATAGACACAGGTAATATTTATTTTAAACAAAATACTAATCAATTTCTAGATATACAGTATTCTTAAAGAAATATGTAGTAGGTACTTAGATAAATAATTATTATGTATGATAAAAAAATAAAATAAAAAAGAGTTGATCTAGCCCCTATGTTCCCAAAGTGGCCCAGGTAGACCCCCGGGGATCCACGGGAAACTCGACTGGGGTCTACGTTGGCGTGACAACAAAATGGGGGTTCACAATTCGTAAGAAAAACGTAAATTTATTTGCTTTCGATAGTGAAGAGCTAAAATGTTGGCATAATATTTTAAGAAGGCAACTGTTACTTGTAAATACTTGCATATCCTCGACCCTACCTATTTTTATTAGACAATTTCTAAAAAATAAAAATGTCAGCCCGCCTACCGTGGTAGGTTCAGTACCGAGAATTTAAAAAAAAAGTTCAGCTCGTAGAGATTTGATCAAATTTTTTTTTTATTCTTCTCCAATATAAATACGAATGCCAAGGAATATGGTAAAATGTAGCTGCAGGGGGTCCACCGGTACCAGCAAAATTTTGAAAGTGGTCTATGAGAAAAAAGTCTGGGACCCTCTGATCTAGCCTAATAAAATATTATATAGACGACGATGTAGTCTAACCAGATAAAAACCATTTTGTAATTTCGCAAACTTTTTTGACTGCCCTACGTAAACAGCAGATATGAGCTATCCATTAGAATTAATTCTAATTACGAGACAATAGGTATCAGCAAACAATGACACAGTTTAGTATCATGTGTCATCAACTCATCAGTCATACTACGCTACAATAGAATATTGATTAACTTAGCCCAGGGTACCAGCACAAAGGTTATCTCTTGTGATTAGAATAGATAACATGATTATGCTTTAGGTGAAATGAATACCCAGACACATTCATCACGTTAATGATATCCTAACTAAAATTAAAAATGCGACTGTGAGTTTGTTTGTTTATGTCAAGAAATTATTCATGCACCTTATCGGGGGACCAAAAAAAAGTACTGTTACTCTTCTTCTTTAGCCTTTATTATTCCCAAGTCACTTGGGATCGGCTTTCTAGTCTAACCGGAGTTGACTGAATATCAGTTTTTACACGAAGCGACTGCCATCTGACCTTCGCAACCCGAAGGCTAACGATACCCTAAGACTAGACCAGTATCAGGATATTATAGGGCACTGACCTCAATAACGACTCCCATAGATGTTTGTGGCAGCCGAGACCGACGGCTTAACGTGCTCTCCGAGGCACGGAGCAGGCGATAATTGTCAATCAAGTCAGAGGTGCGCGACGTGGGTTTGAACCCGAGACCCTCTGTATTGCAGTCTGTTGGTCTCCCCACTGAGCTATCGCTGCTACAAAAGTACTGTTTCTAACCTAACCTATACTTACGCGAGCGAAGTCGCGGGCAAAATCTTGTATTATATGGTTATTATTATTGTAAGCCTAAGTTTTGTCTGATATTTGTTCAAGCACTTCTTAGTATATTTAATTAAATTTGTTTAAATACCTACTTTCTTTCACAAATTAATTTATAACTCTATGAGAAAAGTAATATTACTCTATCCGACATTATTTATACACAAGACTATCCATCAGCTTAAAGTACATTACAACTTTATCTACGTTTTCTATGCAATTTATAATAATGTATTTACTATCAACTACATTAAACGCGCAGCAGTGAAAGTGCTAGTAGCATTGCCTGCGAATCCCCTTAAGGATTGCCATAGAGTCAGTGGCGTAGCTATCGGAGGGCTAGGCGGTGCCATGCACCGGGGCCCTCAAGCTCAGGGGGCCCTCGGAACCTGACCAGCAAAACCTCAAATATTCTAAAATTTCTCCCATTCTAAGAATATAAATATAACAGATAGCAACACGAGTTTAATTGTGGCAACTCAGTTGAAAGAAATTCATAACTTGTAGGTAATTCCCCTGAATTCTTTCTGTTGTTGTGTGCGTTACGATTGCTCCGCCAAGTTATACAAACAGAAAACAACTTCGCCAGAAAAATTGTCGAATTGTCAAGATCGAAGGGAACAAACTAAAAATTTGTCAAAGTAGAAATAAAGAAGTTATATGGGTTTAAAGTTGGCCGCGCGAACGTAACGTCCACAATTGCGCGGTCATGGAGATCTCAGCAACTGCTTGGATTAGAAATCTAATTCTTTTTGTCAATTGCAGACTGAATTTGTCAAAAATTGTCGAAAAAAGAATTACAAGCTTTAGATCAATATTTTACTAATTATTCACCTTGGAAGTTATGGCCGCGCAATCGTGCACTTGTTGTTTCTTTATTGTTGATTATTTCTTTAAATTTTACGGCTTCATACCGTAAAACTGTTACAAGAAGAAAGGTCTTAATTTGCCAAAACTAAGGAAAGCAACAAATACTACCAAAGTTTACTAAAACAGACGAAATCAGTCCAAAACAAAAAATACGTGGCCGCGCGGTCGAAACGTTACTTTGTACGTATTTCGGATATACTTAGGATTTCGGTGTGAACTTCCATTTATTCGACATATTAACCTCATTAGAATGACATATCGTTTTACCCTCAGAACAGTTTTAAACGCGTGTAATTTCAAAAATAATATGATCTCAAACAATGTTCGTGCAGGGTAACCATAATTTGGATTTTATTTGGAAATATTTCTAACTAAAAACATTGTTTGTTTCAATAATTCGATATGTTTATTCATCACAGCTTGCAAAATTAACATCATATAAAATTACAAAAAATCAACAAATATAATAAAATTCTCTAAAACCCTTTATTTTAATGAAATATGTATTATTTGGAACAGGATTGAAAAAAAAACAGGATAAAACAAAGAAAAGAAAAAGACTAACACCAAGAAATAAATCTTGCTAAAACAAAAATCTAATGTAAGGGAAACGTTTTCAAACGACTGTATTTATAGAAATACCTTCGTATGTTGAAAACTGGAGAGACGAAGGTGTCTCTACAAGTGACGATCCTATGAATATGTTTCACTCTGAATATAATTATTGTTATTATTTTTAGTTTATTTATAGTCAGTAAAATATGGTATAATGGGTGCAACACCTTGACAATATGATTTGTAAAATACTGAAATTATATTTAATTGGCGATTTAAAAGAGTGGCCGTGAGTTTCTTGCAATTTTCTTCTCATAGGATCAATCCTTTGCCTGAACCTAGCAACTAACCTAAATGCAGCTTCAGTAACTTAGTAAACTCACTAACCTATAGGTATATTTTGACGTTCATAAGTGTTACTTTGTGACATAAAGGAATAAACGATTTTTGACTTTGACGAAAATGGTAGTTTAACAATTTTCTTTACAAAATATAACATTAAGAAATACATGTATATTTAACTCCCGTTTTATTTTTGCTAGCCCTTGAATATAAAGAAAATACATACATACCTACGCGATATATTTGACAATAATAATAATTGAAGGAATAACAATGAAATAGCGGTTTTAAAAATCTTATGCTATTCTGATAACTATGTTGAAACAAACAGACTGCAAATGAAAATTGCTTCAAAATACTTTAAAATAAGCGATATAGTTTTGATTGTAACGCTGCGCGCTGCATTTATTTATGAACACACCATAAGTGACACTATTTTCGGCGCTAGTTCCATTACTAATTGTTCAAATAGTACGCGTATGAATTCGGACCCATCAGAGAGGAAACACGTATTACTACCTTTTTTAGATTTAATAAACATTTTTCAATTACCACATTGGAAGAGGCTATTCTTATTCATGATTAAGAAAATATATGATGCACAAAATGCAATGAATTAGTTGAATTTGCTTATAAATTATAAAAATAGTAACATTTGATTTAAATGGCACACAAATAACGTTGTTACATGAGATAGGTGTATCTAAATATTATAGTCTCTTTCTTCTTCTTAGAAGAAGAAATATTATAGTTAAACTAAATGTTTTCTTTTTGTTTTTCAAAAAAGATTACCTCTTTATTGTTTTTTTTTTCAAAAAAGATTACACCTCTAGCTAAGCTAGAATGCTTGTATTAGGAGTGGGTTCACGTCAGTTGCGCAATGGGTGGGATGCGAACCAGCGACCTCTCGATCGCAAGTTCAATGCCTTATCCATTGGGCTACCGCCGTTTATATATTGTTAGGTGCTATTGAATCTATTCCTCCAAACCTTGGAATAATAGCTCACTACATGTGTCAGTTTTCAAGAAAAGCCTATTTTGCTACGATAACAACAAAAGTAAATTATCTAAATGTTAAAAAGTCTCTTTTTGCATCGATTTTCTCCAAAGATATTGTATAATAGTTCTCACATATGCTTTATAGAGGTGTAACTAAATTATTATTTGTATTATTTAATTTTGATTGGTTGATTTTTGTAACTACCTGCAGATTTTAAATTTTTATAAAATTGGTTCTGTACCTAGATGTTTTTAAAGAATTTTATTTTATTTGTTGATTTTTAGTAATCTTTATCTTATTTCATTTATTTTTATTTTATTTTAACATTTTAGGAAAACTTACAGCTAAAATAAATGATTAACATAATACTAATAAGGTGTCGAGCGTCAAGGCCAATTAAAAGTTTTCACTGATAAAATTATGTTTGTTAGTTTTGCAAGCTATGATGAATAAACATATCAAATTATTGAAACGTATTTTTTTTATTTAGTAATAATACATTTTGCAGATTGGGCTACACGTTGTCTAATATAATTGCTGGTCTCCAGTTAAAAAATATTTCCAAATAAAATTAAAATTATGGTTACCCTGCACGAACTTTGTTTGAGATCACATTTTTTTGAAATTACACGCGTTGAAAACTGTTCTTAGGGTAAAACGATATGTCATTCTAATGAGGTCAATATATCGAATAAATGGAGCACACCGAAATCCTAGCAGTTATCGATAATGAGATATTAACCTACGAAGTAACGTTTCGACCACGCGGCCACGTACTTTTTGTTTTGGACTGATTTCGTCTGTTTTTCTAAACTGGTAGTATTTATTGCTTTCATTAGTTTTGACAAATTAAGACCTTTCTTCTTGTAACAGTTTTACTGTATGAAATCTTAAAATTTAAAGAAATAATCAACAATAAAGGAACAATAAATACACGATTGCGCGGCCATAACTTCCAAGGTGAATAATTTGTAAAATATTGATCTAAAGCTTGTAATTCTTATGTCGACAATTTTTGACAAATTCAGTCTTCAATTGACAAAAAGAATTAGATCTCTAATCCAAGCAGTTGCTGAGATCTCCATAGCCGCGCAATCGTGGACGTTACGTTCGCGCGGCCAACTTTAAACCCTTATAACTTTTTTATTTCTACTTTGACAATTTTTTAGTGTTCCCTTCGATTTTGACAAATTTCGACAATTTTTCTGGTGAAGTGTTTTTCTGTTTGTATAACTTGGCGGAGCAATCGTAACGCACACTAAAGAACTGCTGTTCTGGAAGAGGTCTGTCTGTAATAAGTAGCTTTGCTTTGCTGTACCCTGTAGTGCAAGATAAAGAGCTGATGATAAAGTAGCTTTACACCTTTAAAATATTTATATATGTATATTCATCAGTTTAAATAGGGCCCCAATAGTTATTTTGCACCAGGGCCTTTGGTTACCTAACTACGCCACTGCATAGAGTTTAATATCCGAGCTAGTCTTAATAATCAACAAATGGTGTCTACGTGTTGTTTGTATTTATTGTATCAAAATTTGTATTCACCCGTGACAATTGATAATGACTATGAGTACTAATGAACTGTACTTAACACTTACTGTAGTAAACGCACTTAGAAACTGGTAGTTTGGTCTACATTATGTATAATGAATGATTAATGATTACATTAAGTATATATCTGCAATATATCTAGTACCTATTAATGTACCCATTATATTCTTGAATTTGTATGTACCCATTTTATTCATTGAACTTATTTAAACATTAGGTATTAAGTTGATGTTGAGTTACGTTGTACAAAGCAATTGTTCTGATAGTTTTACACGTTCAAATTTTTAACGAAACTATATATTATACTTTACTAGTTGCCTGTGACTGATTACAGGCAACTAGTCTGAACTGATCACTGATCAGATAGACGCGTGGTATCGGAGTGGTAAAAACGTCATAACGCGACAGTTGTAATCGCAAATTTTCAGTGTTCTGTTATTCTACTGGTATTATTTGTGTTGGTGCGATAACAGAGCGAACGCTAGTGTTGACTGTTGGCCAGCTGACAACCATGTGGGGAGTGGGGGAGAACGACCGATAATCGCGGCGTTGGTGCATGCCGCCTGCCGCCGCGCCTGTCCCCTGCGCACATACAGTTCGCCTTACTCAGCCAGCGCGATTGGGCGTCGAGGAGACACGCAACTATCGCGCACGTCTTTGTTACACACGCGTTTCTTTGTTCAAATTAGCGCGCGATGGATACTGTGCACTTCGTTGTGATATAGTTCTTTATATTTGTGTTAGTGAAAGTTCGTAAACATGGCCAGCGAACACTCTGAGTCCCAGGAGACGAATTCCACTTCGCTCGTGGAAGATTCTCTCAACCTATCATTCGTAAATATCAACTACACAGTTCGGCAAGGCATCTTTGGTAAAGGTAAGCAACTGCAGCCTTCACTATTACAGACTTTGTTTACTTCGATTTGTAATAGACGGATAGAGACCTCGATGCATTATAACACGTAGGTGCTTGTTAAGTAACAGTGATATCTTATCTTAATTATTCTATTATATGTAGAATGAACTCCAATCTCAACTTGTCTTTGTAACCTCCTCCATAATCATTAATATTATTCTTACATTAGCATATCAAATGGAATTAGTAAAAAAATAACAGTAACAAAATATTAATCTATATGTCTCATACAACAAAAAATTTATTTACTGAAATAAACAAAAAATTAAATACTTATTCAAATTCAGAACTGAATCTCATCAAACGTTTATTTGCAACGTACATGTGTCCCTACTGCGCCCACACGTTTAAGTCACTGTGTACACAATACAACATAATCAGTTGCTGACATCTTTAGTTCAGTACTGCTCTCATATTATCACCAAGCATTGGCGCGAAACCCTCACTTATATCAGCAAAACAATCCTTTGTAGTCCTAGAAATTCATATAAGAAAGCGGTTTATTTCCATATTCAATTAATTGAAGTTTCAATGTCACTTCACAACCGTGTCAACGAACGAAACTCATGACTCAAAGAACGTAAACTATAATTATTTAAACGAGAAGTAAATGATTACATTAGTTAATTGTTAACCCCGTAAATAAACGCAGCGTATCTGGCATCCCGTGTGGTTGTGAACCAAAATAAAACACTACTTAATACCAGTGGGTGTCACAGGCAACGAAGGGCTACAAATATACCTAATATATGTAAACATGAACTCGTTGGTTCAGTAATCGTAAAGAAAACTTGCTTATCGTGACACGGCCCGGTAAACTGGTTTGACAAAATTAGCCTTTATCACATAGGACAAACAGCAAGCGAAATAAAGATTCAACACATTTCTGATAAGTCCAAGCAAACTCTACGTACGTAGTGTTCTACATAACTCCTCATATTGTAAATGTGGAAGGTGCTCAGTTTATAATATTTTAAATGGTTAACCGTTTTTGATAATATTTGGCATAAAAATATTTCCGCCCTAAGGAAGCACATCAGCAACATGAAAGAGAATCGCAAGAAAATGCGCGTGTAACAGCCAGTCGATAGTAAAAATATATCGTTAAGTAAATATGACATTTAAATATTAAACTTTAGAGTTCTTAATCAAACGCAGAAGTAGGTAACATTGTTTTAAGGAGAAGTCAACTACTTTATGCCAATTATAGTAGGTACTTAATTAATATCCCTTAATTATTATCCTGTCAGGTGCTAGTTCCTGTTATTTGTTTGTAGGTATATGATTAAGTTTGATCTTTAAATCCCAATAAATTAATGAATATGTATTTAATAAAAAAATAGAAAAAAATATCTCAATCAATAATTACATTAATTATACCTGTACTTTGATATTGAGTATAATAATGTATACATATTCGCTAATATTGAGCCTACTCCTAACTAATATATAAGTTTGTGTGTTTTATCATAAAATTTCTCATTTACGGAATAGGACATAGGGTACCTTTCAACCAGAAACAATTACTGCTCCTGGAGATAACAATTTATTGTCAAAATCTAGATTAACGCGAGTGACGCGGTGTGCAAAATCTAGTAATCTCTACTTTATAAAAAATTCTCACTATACACTCTAAATATTGCCAGAAATGAGTTAATTCTTCCAATCATATGACATTATATCATTATTCAAACAACTAGAAGATGACTTTCGATAAATGAAACTAATTACAAAACTTGTTTTAATTAAGGTACATATTACATGGTACGTACCTCGTAAGGTACCAACAACGGCATTAACTACATTAAAACTATTTTTCGAAAGTAAAGTATCACTTATAAAGGACAAAACTCATTGAACTTAGTGCTCTTCTAATCTAGTAGTCTTACTTCATAACTATGTAAGGACATTAGTATTTGGTGATTTGAAGAAAAGAACGTGTGTGATACCACCAGAAGAATCATTTGATTTCGCAATCTAACTTAAATTCACTCTAGTGAAAAGGTTTCAATGAAACATACCCGCTGAAACAAGGGGTGCGTGCGAGGGTTGAGAGCAAGGGATGCGAGCGGGGGATACGGGCACGGGAGAAACGGCACTCTTTCCCCCTCGCCTCTCCCCGCTGCCCTACCGCATTGTGTCACTGACTCACTGAGCCCTTGTCGAGTAAATCCGCGCAAAACGCATCTTACTCGCACATCTTCCACCCTCCGCTACACGTTTTAGTTTTGTTGGAAATAAACATACAGTTTTGTTGTTTAGCGTTGTTCTTACTTTCCGTTTAATCAGCTCGTAGCTATCCCTTTTGAAAACGTATCCATGTTTCATGAATCTATGTAATCTATGCTGATCTGGGTAAGGTGTTGAAAATATAAATACAAATATCCATTTATAAAATTTACAAAGTCACTTAGTTATCAAACTTTATAAACATTGTAATTCCTATTACGATAGGGTGCATAATTAAGAAAAGCGCTTACGCCTTTTTTTACCTTAATTTACCTCTATTTACAGCAGAGTTAAGATTTGATAATCTATGTCAAAAATTTATAACCAATTAGGTTAAAGATTATATGGCTTAAAGGAATTATCACTAATTAGTATTCACTTTGCATGTATGTCTCAAAGAAATTTTTTTGTAACATTGATAACCTAACCATGCACGAAGTTATATCCGTTGAAAAAAACGATAGACGGTCCCTTTTAGAGATCAATAAAAGACAAATAAACTAAAGTAAAGCCTATCTATTAAATACTAATGAAATTGTAGATCTCTAACAACACTCCTAGAAAGGCAACAATATATTAATTTTATAAAATCTTTGGAAGGTTATTGCGGCCTGAAGTAAATGAAAATCGCCATTTACCAATTTTTATCTTTTAAAGGATTACTTGAATTTAGAACACCTGTTCATTATCATGTTTTCTTAAATCATATATAAGCTTCCTGGTAAAGATATGACACTACATATTTTTATACGTTTCGTAAGAATATAGTCGTTATATGTAAAATAAAGCATATTGTTAATTCTGTTATAATAAAAAGAGAAATCTATTTCCGCACTAGGAATAATTTAGATTCTTTTCCCCATAAGACAGCATTGACGCAGCGATAGTGAATGCAACTACCATGGATCAGGTCCCGGGTCGGGTAAAATGTAATTTTCCATCATGAAATTCTCTGTAGCAGCACGGAGTCTGTGCCCGATATACGGCAATAAGCCCCCTATTACATAAGACCTAAAAACATTACTGGCGAAATGTGGGTTTAATACATCTATACCTACAGGGCGTCAGTGATATTGGCGTAAGATCATGTAAATATTTACATATACCTAATTCATTTATAGGCATAACCAGAAGATCGAATGACACATATGGCCTCAAATCACAGGATCAATATAAGCGTTGATAATCTTTCAATAAAATCGGTACAAGGTCACATAATTGTATAGAATAAAGGCACGATTATCGCATATAAAATGATAAAGAAACTAATACGATAAATATATACACAAGACACGTACAGAACATAAAATCAAGCCAGTATTGGTGGACATGTCTCGCTTTACTTTAGCTTTCTCGCTTTAAAGTTATCGTAAGTTTTCGGTTAAGGTTTTCTTAATTTTGAAGTACAATATGGCGATAATACTAAATTAAAATAATTATAATTTTTTGGCGATATATGTCTAGGAATCCTAATATCTGTTAAACAATAATTTAAAAATCTGTTATTTGTGTAACCAAGAAACTGCCAAGAGGTTTTATAGTTTCGACGTACACTGACACGTTTAGTCATCAGCACTTACTTCCTTACATATCCAAACAGTACCTTTTTTATCTTTATTGTTTTATAAGGGTATTTGTCCACATGGACATGCCAACCCTATTGTACCTTATAACATAACTAACAGAAAAATAAAATAGGACAATTATTTATACAGCTAAATCTATAAATTATTGGTATATAAGAGTAGCCAAAGAAAGACTTTTTGCTACATCAGTCTTTATATGATAGGATAGACTGTATTAAGCCCACATCTAATTTGTTTAATGCAAATTTCCTTATCAGTTCTTCGCATTTGCTAATGTTTCTGACACATTCTATTAATAAATGTTGCACATCCTCTATTTTATGGCAGACATTACAGTTGGGTGAATCTACTTTTTTCATCAGGAATGCGAATTTTGCGGAAGGGAAGTGTCCTAGTTGTAACCAGGCTAATTTAACGTAATTTCTACTGAGGTTACTATCGTCGAACCAAGGAGTAAGAGGAGGCGGACTTTGAATGCTCATGTACCAAATGCCCTTTGTTTCAGATATATTATTGAAGTATTGTTTCCAATAATTATACCATCTCATTTTAAACTAAGGAACTAAATCAATGAACCTGTGATACCAGAGGCGCATGGAGCCACATGCTGCAAAACACTATTACTATCAGAAAAAATTTATTCAACCCTTGACGAGCAGCATATGACATAGCTTGCAAGATTGCAATTACTTCCAGCGACATTATTGATACATAACTACTTAATTTAAAACAGAGCTTAAAGGGGCATGCCAAGACGCCATAGTAATTCGGGCCCACAGTGCACACCTATAAAGGCTAATTATAATAATAGTAAGCAATGCCAATAAATTAATTAGCATAAGAAGTGATTTACAAAAGTCTTGGCATTTTAAAGTTATAAAATCTTCTTTTAACTCATCAATACAATTTATATTAAATATGTGCTATATCATTTTATACATTATTTTAATTTATTTATGAATATAATCTATTAGGAATGAAATAAAACATAATACATTGCAGTTTTATAGCTTATAGGTAAAAGTCGTCGATATTAACCGCAATAAATAAACACTAACCGTCACAATGCAGTTCCAAAACAAGCAATGATATTCACATTTACGTTTTTCGGCGTCATACAAGATAGAGATGGTGCTGCCATAATAAACACAAAATCTCGATACATCGATAATAGACGTTACTTTAAGTTAAAGCAATCTTGCAAAGTTAAAAATAATAATTTAATGATAATTATGGCAATGGTAAAAATGGTAGCGTCGGCGTCACTGATTTCAGTATTAATGGACCGGCCCGACCGGGGAAGGACTACCCTCTCACAGAATATCGACGTGAAATAGCAGTATTCCTACTGTTGTGTTTCGATTGGCGAGTGAGAGTGTCGGAGGCCCAATCACCCCTGTTCTCCTTCCCACTCCTTCTCCTTCCCACTTCCTTTCCTTAAGGGTCGGCAACGCGCAAGTGATGCCTCTGGTGTCGCAGGCGTCCATATGCTACGGTGACCACTTACCATCAGGTGGGGCCGTATGCTTGTTTGCCACCTTATTTGTATAAAAAAAAACTTATATATTATTCTTGTAAGACATTTCACTTCAATTTAATCTACAATTGGCGTATTTAATAATATAGACAAAGAAACAAACAGTTTTAGTGCCTATATGGGTGAAAATGTACCTATCTTATAATATAACAAATGTTTGACCATAACATGAAGAAGCCGTGCGTTTAACTGTTCATATCATCAAACACTGTTTATTCTTTGATCTGGCTAGATCATTATCAAGATGTGGACAATGGGTATTTTCCATTTCATGAAATACAACAATTTCATGCAATGGTCGGCCACATCATGAAGTTATCTATTCTAAGATCTGGCCACGACCTATATATGATACTTAAACACAATCTGATGATATTGCGTATCATCGTAAATGTAATTCAGATTATAATATTATTATCTAACAACAACATCTTAACCGAAGCCCTCATAAACTTTAATGATGTTAAATAATATGTTACCTTTGTTTAATGTTGTTATCCTGTATAAATAATCTATTTAAACTCATGCGTAGATATATGGATAAGATCATATCTAGGTATAGGAGACAGATGTGTGATATTGCTTTCTCCCGGGCCGCTTGCTCCAACAGAGAATTTTCTTACGGAAAGAACTAATAACGAGTTTCCCGACACGGAATTAAACGCACTAGATCATGATCAGCTGTAATGTAACGTCACTAGACCGAACCAGAACTTAAATTTAAAACTTCGATAAGTTATATTTTAAGTACATTCATAAGGTTGCTTTCTAAACTATCCGTTGCACTTTGACTCAAATTTTTACTAACATTTAACTTAGCTAAGGCAGTTATAGAAATACTTGTAACGTTAAATCTACCGTATATCAAAATAGGGTCGATGCCTTAAGTCTTTAGCTTTTAAGTAGGGCTAGCAGTCGTCATCTCCTCATTAATCGTCGTCATCTCTCTTTTCCATCGACACCATCCATCTTTTGTTTGGTCTAGCTTTATCTTTCTGACCACTTTCATTCATATTCAAATCTGTTTTTCACGGATGCGTTTTATATCTTCTCGTGCGCCATCTGGTATAGTAATATTTGGGTCATTCTTCAAGACACGTTTTTCAAGCGGCATCACCTTAAAAGAATAGAAATCGAAAAGTCAGCGAGCCACTTTTTTTTAACCTTTAATCCTCTTCTAACTGGGTTATTGATTATTATTCAATTATCTTTATATTTAATATCATACAAAAAATCAAATACCTTTTTTTCGTGGAGTTCCTTTTTAATTCTTTGATTTTCGTGGAGTGTCCCAAACCCCGATCTAGTCACTTAGTAAATTATATATTTTAAACTAAACGGTACATGCTTACCAAAAAAATCACTAAGTCCTAAGAAGATGACAATGATATGAAAAATTTGACCGTAGTTCTAAAAGACTTATATTATCTAGAAAAAATTAAAATGTAACTGTCCCGGGGTAGTTACTGATTTGCGTGGATCATTGTAAATTCACTTGCACATCCCTCTACGTAGTCCGATGTTGCGTCATTCAGATAATTCCCGTTACAACTAGTCGCGTTTCGACGGCCGGGCAGATGGTAGTGTGACGACGCGTCGCGTTGCCGAAAAATTAAGGTAAGAACCTCGTTGCGTGGGTATGGTTTCTTAAAAACTTTGATTTGCGTGGTGCAATTTTCTCCTGAGTTTGTGAATTTATTTATGGGATAAAATATTGTAGCGAACAAATATAAGGTAACGTAACTTATAATCAAAACACAGTTTATTTGCTTAAAAGGTTTTTATATATTTTTAGAAAAAAGTATTTATTTTGATTTTCGTGGTCGTGATTTGCGTGGTTTACATGGTAGTTTTGACCCACACAATCGAATTATTGGCCATGCAAATGAAATAACTTTGAGTTTTGTAATGGTAGTACTAGAGCTTTGATCGCCTGTCTTAACAACGAAGCCGATGAAAACTCGGACAGTCCCGATTATTCAATTTTTTAAGAATTATTAGTAATATAAGCAAATGATTGTGATAATTGAAACTGATTATGTTCCTAACAAATGACTGATTGTAATAAGAGAAATTGTTATTTTTTATTATTATATAAGTGTTATAATATGTTTGTAATGTCTTTAACAAAGAATAAATAGTGCTTGACTGATTCTAATATAAATAAAATGTTTTAGAAAATGATTTCTGTGTTAGTTACTTACTTATTCTTTTACCTGATATCATAATAACTTCTTTTAAATATGAAGTAAAATAATAACGTATTTTAGAAAGTCAAATTAGAAAAATTTTATTTTTGTGGGATGTTTTGTGATTTGCGTGGCCTCCATTTTTTTAAACTCGTTTATCTCTGTAAGTATATCGCTCTCTGAGGTGCCTCTTCTATAAAAAATATTACTTTTACGTATATTTTAGATATACAAATCGATTTCTTAAAAAATATTAAATTTGAAAATTGCCACGCATATCACCAAAGAATGCCTTGCTCGAAGAAGCACCCATTTGGAAAGTATACCGAAGTGAATAAAGAAGAACAGACAGTGAATAAAGGCGTTACCTGACATCCAAAATTAATAAAATGACTCTACCCGTGTCCATGGACTCATACGAATTCTTGGCAACGCCGGGGTCCAGGCACAATACTTTTATCATTGTGTCTGGATTTCGCTATTGAAGCATTAATTTCTCTAACAAAAACATGTAGTTATTTAAAAATATGTACATTGGTATTTAAGTTTAATAATTTTTCTTTATTTATTAAAATATTTTAACAGTCATTATTCTTGACACCTTCTCATTAAAACTAAGAATTCATGCAAATATCCCAGAAAGTCACACATAAATCAAAAATTACCCAAGTTTTATACACAGTTCACGAAAAGATTCTTGTGCACATGTTTATAAAATAGATATTGTTATTCGGAAACGGTATCAACGAAACTAACTTTTTCAGTCAGCTTAGTTTTTAATTCGGATTGCTTACGTTTGTCTGACTTCACGAACTAGCGTGTAGCAAATAGAGTATATAATAACACAATAACGTGCTAACAAAGAACAAGGACACAAGTTTAGAGCCTAAAACAATAAAAACCATATCTACCTTTAATTTTATTACATTTACCTGTTTTGAGTATAATTGAATATGCTATTAGGCAGATAAGTATCCAAGCCACATTTTACTGTAATTTATAACTTCCACGTACCTGATAAGTAGACAAACTATACTATTTGCCTTTCTAGTACCTACTACCAACTGAGGGTGAGTAGGTCTCTAATTCACATAAAAATTATAAGTTCTAATATAATATAATGTTATTACTTATAAACTTTAATAATAATAACTGTATTAAACTGATCCACTGCTAGGCATGGGCCTCTCCTTAGTGTGAAAAGGCCTGAGCCTTTTTAGTGCGGATTAGCAGCTTCCACATATCTTCGAGAACATTATAAAGAACTCTTAGACAGGGCCGCGCCTACCGCCCCTCCCCCCCCCCCCCCCCCACCACCGCGCCTGTGTGCGCATCTCTTTTCCACGAATCTTCATATTTCAACTTTTTTTTTTACTATTTGTTAATTTTGATCGAAATAAATGTTCTCCAGTTTTATATACTTAGATAATACTAGCTTTTGCCCCCGGCTTCGCTCGCGTTAATTTAGAATCCGACAATGAATTCGGGTTGTACTCCGCTTGTAATAATATAATTCAATCATGATTCGAAAGACACGTGGCGCCGTCTATTAATCATAACAACGTTATTGTTGTTTTCCTCGGGAACAGTATTTATTTTCGGGATGAAAGGTAGCATATGTCCGTTTCTGTACACCTGACAATGTATATGCAAAATTTCAGAATGATCGGTTCAGTGGTTTAGGCGTGAAAAGGTAACAAACAAACAAACTCATTTTCGCTTTTATAATATTAGTTAGGATAGTTAGGATTGTCTTGGGAGACTTGTACAATAAGCGGAATATATGTTTTGTTATTTACAAGGCATATGTTGTGCCTATTGTACCTACTTACTTATCGATACTCCACTACAAAGAATATGTTGTTGTGTAAGTGTAACAAAAATAATTTCGATGGTGGCGCCCCCTATTGCCTCGGCGTCTGTGTGCGCCGCACACTCCGCACACAGGGGCGGCGCGGCCCTGCTCTTAGACATGCAGGTTTCCTCACGGTGCTTTCCTTCGCCGTAGACTTTAAAATTTTTGTAAACATTATTATATACATATATGTATATATTATATATAATAATGTTGCCAATTTTTTTTCCAAGTTGTACACAACATAATATATTTAGGGCCTTAATAAAAACATTATAACGCTTGCTAGCTAACAGGCTTTTTATATGTACTTAACGCCCACGTTTTGCCACTTAAGAAACTGTCTCACGAAATAATAATAAAAGTTTACATCGTACCAATAGTGCTATCTACCACTGGCGTTATCCCCAAACACATACACCACAGTCTGAAACTCATTGATCTAAAACCTAACACTTACACACAACTCCAAAAAGCCGCCATATTGAACACCTGTAGAATCGTGAGAAAATTCTTACAAATAGACGAACAAGATTACAACAATAGCCCACAGACTTGATCCTTTCTAAAATATGTGGCATTTACTTGATATAAGTCCATAAATGTCACAAAAACTTCCAGTGCAAGCTGACAAAAAAAAACTCCATAAAAATAATAATAATAAAATTTATTTCTTAATTTGGCACGAAAATACAATAACAGCGTCACAAACACGATATTTAGTATTTACGATAAACTCTGGTACCCAGAATAAGATTCAACTTGTGTTTAGGTTACCACCGTTCTCGCGCACACTATAAACACATTAAGTGAGTAGTACTCATAAAGTCATAACACGAACACAGTGTTAATTAAGAAAAATACCACAAAAAGAATAGACAAACAGAAATCGAAGGCGAAAGTTTTGATATTACTGGGCACAGCTCCAAACCACGTGCATACTAGCAAAGCTTGAAAGTAATCTGGCCAAACAATTTACTATTATTCAGATTTTTGACACATCTCAGTAATTGTGTAAACACATTATCCTCGTTAGACAGGGGTTAACCCCATTGCAGATACTTATTGTAGCCCCCACGTAGCGGGATACTTTACGAACAATGGCACAAAGGATACCAACAACATCTTGACCTGGAACAATTATTATATAGGTCATTATTATTATTTGTTCGTTCCTGAAGAACGAACTTGCACTTTGAAAGAACCATTCTGTTTTTCGCGATACATATTAATGAATATAGAAATTTTATTACTAGAATATACCAATACTAATATAATACGATAGCTCAGTGGAAAACCATTGGACTGCCACGCAGAAGTCCCGAGTACGGGACCTCTGTCTTTTCGAAGTTACGTGCGTCTTAAATAGTTAATTTTCGCTCGCTTTAACAGTGTAGGAAAACATCGTAAGAAAACCTGCATGTGTCTTCTTCTCCCTAGCCTTTATTATTCCCTAGTCACTTGGGATCGGCTTTCTAGTCTAACCGGATTTGACTGGATATTAGTTTTTACACGGAGCGGCTGCCACCTGTCCTCCGCAACCCGAAGGCTAACGATACCCTAAGGCTAGACCAGTGTCAGGATATTAGAGGACATTGACTTTCCCAATAACGACTGCTATAGATGTTCATGGCAGCCAGGACCGACGGCTTAACGTGCTCTCCGAGGCACGGAGCAGGCGATATTTGTCAATCAATACGCACATAATTTCGAAAAGTTATATAACTTCCGAAAGTCAGAGTTGCGCGACGTGGGTTCGCATTGCAGTCTGTTGGTCTCCCCCATAGATGGTCTCCCCACTGAGCTATCGCTTGCTAAAAGAAAACCTCCATGTGTAAGAGTGCTAAATAATGTACTCGAAGATGTTTGTAGTCTGGCAACCCACACTGGGCCAGTCTGGTGAACTATTTATTTAGCCTTCTCATACTGAGAAGAGGTGCAGTGAAACAGTCTATAAACTGGGCTAATATTATAATTTATTCGAATATATTGACAACACTATACTTTAGAGCGTGCTGTTGCCCTCGACGGCGACGATTAAAAAACGGTATCGTTCGTGTCTTTATTCGAATTTGTTTCGAATGCAATAATGCATATCACTAGTACAAATCCAATCGATTTGAATATTATCTATACTATACTAATATTATAAAGCTGAAGAGTTTGTTTGTTTGTTTGATTGAACGCACTATTTTCAGGTACTAGTGGTTCGAATTGAATAATTATTTTAGTGTTGGATAGCTTATTTATAGATTATATAACATCACGCTACGACCCACGGGGGTGGTGCAGTAACTATAAACGCGGATGAAACGCGGGCACAGCTAGTCAATCATGACTATATAATCTATATAATATAGAATTAAATATATAGTATGAATCAGTGTGACAGGGTTTCCTAGTGCAGATACCACTCTCCCACAAGGGTCTTGGGTGTTTTGTATATAAGTATTGTAATCATAGTTTTAAGTTACCTTCAAGCAAATCATTATTATTATTAAACTTTTAACTGTTGCATTAACAAAGAACTAAGGATGCGTAGTCACCTAGCCCTTATTTGTCGAACAAGGTGACCATGTGTTTAATCTTTCAAGGAACACGCTATCGTTTAGAATCGGATAGATATTTATGGACAGCAGTACGCGAACGTTGAACTCTACTTATCTTTAATCATGTTGTTTATGGAATAAACATTCACATTAAGCAAATAATAATTAGTCAATGTCAACAGAAACGGCTATTGTTCTGCTGTACTGTAATTGATTGAGCAGAATAATAGATATGTATTTTGCTGCTTGTAATATTTTCTTAAAGGACTAAAATCAGAGACCCCGTGATAAACAAAACTTAATTATGACTATGCTTTAATCTTTGCTATAACTTTATTTTTGGTGTATATGTAATAGTAACTTTTCTGTTTAATTAAAATAAATACAATAATGCGGGATAATTGTCCGTACATCTAGATTTTACGTAGATAATTGTAAAATCTCGCTTTTACATATGTAAGTTTGATACAGTAAACAACTTCATAAGATTTTATATTTATCTACTAGCTGTTACCTGCGACTTCGTCCTCGTAAATTTTAACTAAAAAGTGTTTGTCTCCGTGGAACCCTATTTTTTTATCTAAAATCAAAGTAGCCTTAGTTACTCCTTATAACATCAGCTATCTGCCAGTGAAAGTCCCGTCAAAATCGGTTCAGCCGTTTCGGAGATTACCCGGAACAAACAGACAGACAGACAAAAATTTTAAAATAGATGTTTTCGTATAGGTATCTTATATACTTTCATATGCATTAGATAAAAACTGTTATTTTGACATTACAAACAGACACTTCAATTTTATTTATTTGTATAGATGAGTTTGACCGCCTAAAACGTCGCAGCATCTTAGGTAATAATTTCAATTTAGAATTCGGCAAAATGGTTGTATCTCATTTACACCTTTAAAATAAAAAAAAATCTAATAATAACTATAGTAACAGTTTGAGATATTTGTTAAATTCTGTAATTTGTCCTTTAAAGTTCTAAAAGCTATATAAAGGTAACTTGGCATAAGTAATTTTAAACAGAACGTAGTTATACAAGCCCAGCTACTCCCAGTTGAGAAATCATATTGAGATTATATGCAATAGAGAAAACCTTATGCTGTCTGCCGAGTACATTTTCAGAACAAGTGCATTTACTAAGAATTTTTCATAAAAGCACAAAAGTGCTACACAATTCGTAAGCATTAATATCAGTTTATTGTGTGTAACGGATACATATATGTACATAATATTGGTATGTATGTACCTGCATATAGTAGTTGAACTTTTTAATTCACTGTTTAGTTGTTTATATTATTTACTCATCTCAAGTGTCAGTGAACTCATTTCAACAAAAGACACAAAGAACATTATAACTTACATTAAACATCAATCAATGCCGGCATTACCTAATTAATTTAACTGCTGACATAACATAATACGAATTACTGAAATTCTAAATGAATAATATAATAATTGTGGGTAATTTTTGCTATATATTATATTATTTCTACAATAACATGTTATTTATAGTAAGGTTATTTATTTTGAGTTAATTGTATGTTTTTAAATTATTCGTCATTATTGTGCGATTCATCTCTGAATGTCTAACATGTATATACCTATGTCTTTAGTATGTTTTAGTATGTAAATTTAAAATTATACATAAAGGTTTTTGTATGTACCTTGTACTTTTAAACCGTTCAACAAATTTAGATCAAACTTGGTTCACTGATCATAACTGTCCTGGATTAGGATACTTGTTGTTGTCTCTAAATCCCAGAGGAACACGTGGGCGATGTTACAATATCTTAGAATCATATTGACGGTTAGCACAAAGCCGATGCGAGTGGCGTGATTGTCAGGAGACCTATAAACTACAATGGATTGATAAAGATTGACAACTGGGAAGTACCTAGTTGTTGACTGAATAGGCAATAGGTAGCTTAGTTCATATGTCTGACGCCTGAACATGGGCGATATGCAGTAACTGTGATCAACCGAAGTAATGGTAGTCTGATTGGCCGGTTACCTGTAAAAGTGGTTGTCCCCGGGGCGATACAACTATGTTAACATTACCAAATAATTGACAACGACTGCAAAATTATCCGTAAAAATAAATCCATGTCCTTGTACAATAATGACCTTGCTTAGGATTTGAACGGGTTTGCTTGATTCAAAAAAATATAATATATTGACGCTGAGAATGTTTGTACATGACATGCATAATACTACTTCGGTGACATAGCGGTAGTAAATGCAATGAAGTCTCTGGTTCCAATTCCACAACAAAGTAATTGGGTGCTGAGAATGTTTGTACATGACATGCATAATACTACTTCAGTGACATAGCGGTAGTAAATGCAATGAAGTCTCTGGTTCCAATTCCACAACAAAGTAATTGGGTTTTTCTGTCAAGAGCTAGGAAATTGGCGGTGTTGCACAGTCCCGTGCCTCGGCAAGCACGTGAAGCAGTTGGTCGTGCGCCTGATCTCTCTTTGGTCGCGTCTCATTTGCCGCCTCATCGGACTATGAGACTAAGCAAATAGAGAGCTTATACGCATATATATCATTAATTTAGCGTAGATGGCTAATTTCTGTAAAGAATGGCGACCATGACCGACACTTGGTCTGGAGGACCTTGTAGATTCCCTATAATATAACTAAATTATCCAGTATATTAAATCTTAGCCTTGCACTATATGCTATACGCCAGAATACTACCTGTACGAGGCGAATATCGATGAGCGAAGCCTTGAATACCAATAAGCAGATAATCCACATTACCATTTATTAAAAAGGAACAATCATCAAATTGAATAGACGAAAGAATCACGCATTATTTAAAGGTGAGGTACATACATACTTGAAACATTATGTAATATATTTTATGGTTGTGAGACACCCACATTGACAGCCACAATTGTGCACATATAAAATTATATACTGGGACACACGTCATTCTCAGTTCTACTCCTGGACCTGGCCTTCAATCGTTTTCTTTTTAATTTCATCATGAACAAAAATATTGTTTCGAGTGCCGATATTCAATCGTCACAAAAAAATTATTTGGGGAACATGTTTGACGTGTTGTCGAACTGCCTGTGATATTTATTCCTGTGATATTGAACTGTGATATTTATTCCTCAAATAAAAGTTATCTGATGATTGATAAATCGGCCCTAATGATTAATTAGCCAGTGACCAGATGTAAAGAAAAGCATTGCGTCTGGACGCCAAGGTCTGAGACGTTGGCTACTTCTATAATACAATCTAAGCCTAGTGCCATCTTCTGCTGGCCATTTCACCTCGGTCAAATAACGCCATAACAACGAGTATTATGCCGTTCACAGCAAGTTTAAAACAACTACCTCTTCAATGTCAGTCTTCGGCTGAAAACCGTCGTATTTTACACTAGATGTTCCCGCGGTTTCACCCGCGTTTATCGTTACTGCGTCGCCCCCGTGGGTTGTAGCGTGATGTTATATAGCCTTCCTCGATAAATAGGCTACCCAACACTACAAGAATTTTCAAATCGAACCAGTAGTAATCACGCAGAATAAACCAGGAGAAACATCGTTTGTACTATGTCTGTAATGGGTAATTATTTTGCTGCAATGTTATTTTAAAACTGCGATATCTCTTAATTGAAATCGAATGATGTAAAGGGCAACTTTGTTTTAAATTAAATACTTGTGATGAATAACGTATTTATTTGGATAAGGATTAATATCATATTTATAATAATACCTTCGCAAATAATGCATTATTTTAGAACAAATTTGGTTAGCATAAAAATGGTTATAGTGAGCCAACCTTAAAAGATAGACATATGCTGTCGCGGACTTTTTTCTAGAACTTTTAAAGGGGAACAATTCTGTCATACATGATTTTTGCGAAACTTTAACTGTTTACACAGCGCACGCAGCGGAAGCTCTCAATAGGAAAAAATACCCTCCGATTTAGAAACATTCTTCATTGGTGCTCAGCTCCTATTGATATTAGCGTGATGATATATAGCCTATAGCCTTCCTCGATAAATGGGCTATCTAACACTGAAAGAATTTTTCAAATCGGAACAGTAGTTCCTGAGATTAGCGCGTTCAAGCAAACAAACAAACAAACATACAAACAAACAAACAAACTCTTCAGCTTTATAATATTAGTATAGATTTGCCAATCCATGGTCGCTACTCCAAGACTCGTTTTCTCCAATAGCCATCGTTCCTTGGGCAAGTACATTGAAAAGGAATTTAAATAAAATCTTGTCTGTGTTACGCCACAAATCAGAGGAGTGTCCTCTAATTTGAGGCTCAATAAGGCAAAACAATGTGTTCGCGACAACGTTAAATTAGCAAGAATCGTATTATTATAATTGTAAATGTACATACGTATACTGTACAAATAAAGTTTATCGTTCGAGAAGTGCCGAATTAGGCCATACATAGACCTAAATAGTATAGATAAATAGTGTAAATAACATAATATTATGTTTTTCTATAGTTTATAAGAATATATTATGTAACAACCTAAACATTGCCAATAAAAATGCATTTTTACCTCAAGTTAGGTATGTTAGGGTTCCTAGGTCCTAAGTTTTTAATAAAAGGTTTCACTTGTGTGTTTTATTTTGTACGCCACTTAACCCTTCTCGCACTGAGAAGCCACGACTTAACCCTTCTCGCACTGAGAAGAAGCCCGTGCCCGGCGTGGGACAGTTTAATACAGGGCTGATATTATATAGAGTTATATTCGATAAATCTTTTTGGAGACCCAATAACCTGTCAATGAATCAGTTATCGTAACCTATAGCCGTATCTTACGCTTTGAATGTTCACAAAAACGCAAAAATTTACAATGTTTTCCATAAGACCTACGAAGTTGTTCTTTTGAGTAACGTTTTGATTTGACTTTATTTTTTGTTCTTTTATAATGTCCTCTTGAACATACTAAAAGAAACAATTTTGTTTACCACTAATTAAATACGTAATTAAGACTTGTGTATAGAAGGTTATAACTAATTCGTTTCAAATGAAATTAATAACACTTGTAGTTTCAAATCGTATTATCTAATCAGTAATAACACTTGCCGACACATAATATCCTAAATCTGTTTTATTATTATGATTACTAAGGTTTTAATAAAGAGCGGCGATAGCTCAGTGGGGAGACCAACATACTGCAGTGCAGAGGGCCTCGGGTATGAAGCCACGTCGCGCACCTCTGACTTTCGGAAGTTATATGACTTTTCGAAATTATGTGCGTATTGATTGACAATTATCGCCTGCTCTGCGCCTCGGAAAGCACGTTAAGCCGTTGGTCCCGACTGCCATGAATATCTATGGCAGTCGTTATTGGGAGAGTGTAGACACAAAACATCCCACTGGGTCGAAGTGTCGCCGGTCTGCACTGACTGGCCTCCACATAAGATAAGATAAGGTTTTAATAATCTTAACGTTAGACTATCAACCTATTGAGTCGCAGCGGCACACCGGTGGTCAGACACAATATATATTTAATTATGTCTGGTATTCTAAGACTTGACAGATTATAATAATTTACATTTTAATATCGATACATAATGAGTAAAAATTATAAACAAGACATCGTGATTCTTTATTTACTTTAGAATATAAATAACTCAATACTCAATTTTTTATTGCGTTCCACAATGTAGGCTTAGATGGTAACTTAAATAATATGACAGTTCATTATGGACCCTGTCGGGCACAGTGATGGCAATACCCCTCTCTGCATAGGTGTAGGTATAATAAAAAAACAATAAATAGAATAAAAGGCTTGCCATAGATGACGATTGAGCTAGAGTCATAAGATGTCATCCAAAAGAAGTCATCATAAGTCATGCTGGGTTATCTAGTTGCTGTCTTACTTTGCCCCACTGTGTATCTCATGAGATCTACTCATTTATAAAATCTGTAAATAAAACATATTTCACCATATACACACGCGCCATATTGCCTTTTATTCTGTTATCATATACCATAAGTATACTCCAGATAATAAAACACTTGCGGCAAGCGACTGCAATAAAAACAAATCAAAGCCCTGCGCAGACACCATTATACGTAATTATTCTTAACAAAATTGTGTTGCGTTTAATTCTGGTAAACAATGCCGCTTGACACGTGGAACAAATACTTGAACGAACACATCACGTCTGCATGCCGCATAGATTCGCTGTAAAAGGTTGGGCAGTCATACATAATAGCACATTTCTCTAGATACATAATAATAATATATGTCTTAGTTAGGTATTTACCTCGTAGACACAAATTTTATGAATTACTTCACATAAACTTTTGAAATAATACACAAAATTATATATTGGAGACAATAATCTGTAAGTATACATAACTGAATTTAACATGATCTGTTTTTTAGTTACCTTCTGTATTTACGTACATATTATATCTTCTTATTATATGCTCGTGTGCTATATACATCTATACAGTTAAATAAATTTGAAGCGTCTGTTTGTAATGTCAAAATAATAGCTTTTTAATTTCATATGAAAGTGTATGCCGCCGGACTTATAACAAAAAAACAATTTTTAATATTTTTGTCTGTCTGTCGGTCTGTCTGTCTGTTTGTTCCAGCTTATCTCTGAAACGGCTGAACCGATTTTGACGGGACTTTCACTAGCAAATAGCTGAAGTTATAAGGAGTAACTTAGGCTACTTTTATTTTGGAAAAATATGGTTCCACGGAATAATATAAAACTAATAAAGTAGTGAACAATATTCGATTCATCTATACAATAAAATAAAATTGAAGTGTCTGTTTGTAGATAATATCAAAACGTCAGCTTTTTACCAACTGCATATGAATGTACATACATACGGTACTTATATCAAGAAATAAATTTTAAAATTTTTGTCTGTCTACTGGCAGCTGATTTTATAAGGCGTAACTTAGGCTTCCTTTATTTTAGAAAAATAATTGGTTTTCGCCCAAAAATAAATTAAAACTAATGAAATAGTGAACAATATCCGATTCAAATAGGGAAGTGTATATAAAATTTTAATTATAATATATATAACCATCCCATTTAAACCCTTATATAATAAATAAAACCGCCTCACAAAGTAGAAGAATGACATTAATTTAAACATGGTTTTTCTTTACGAGAAATACAAAAATATTAAGTTTTCGTAAACTCTGGAAACTGGACAAACACTTTTGAGTTAATAAGCGCGGACGAAGTCGCGGGTAACAGCTAGTTACAGCTAGTATATTATAGAAATCATACATTTATCAGTGTGAGGGACTCGTGTAAAACAACTGCGCAGATTGTACGACTCACTCACTTGAAACTACGCGATGCAACCATTTGTATTGAAACCCCTCCGTGCAACGAGAGAACTAAATCGTTGGTTCCTGTATCATTTGCGCTACGATGCTTGTTTAAGACCTGCAACATTTTAACAACACGTACAAGGAGAAATAGGTTAGTTTGTTTATAATTAAATCATTCTTTACACACTGTGGCCGTCTGCTTACAGATGGTTTGAGGAAATCCTAAAAATATGCATAGTGACGATGTGTAAACACGGTTTTCTTAGTATTGTAGGTACTTAAAATATTTGTATTCGCGAATATTACCTATTGACTATTTTTACCGCCGTTTATAATGAACATGTTTGGTGTTATAAATGTTTGTTTTCACTCATTCTGTTGTATTGGAATAGGTAGATACTTTTCAACAAACTGAAAAGTAACTTAATCTAACTTTACATAGCAAGTGGTTAAACATAACTTCTAAAATTTAAAGAAGTTGATATACTTATTATAGTTTTTCTGTTTACAAAATATAATTAAAAAATGTGTCATAAGTGTCTATTAGTACTTATAACTACTGATCTAAACGTGAAGCTGGAAGGTGACTGACAGACAGCTTTCAATGGCTAGTAGTAGTCACCCTACGAAGAAGATCTTTATATCGAACTAGTAAACTCCTATAAACGAGTCTAGTATTTTAACCTGTGATTGGTTTAATCTCAATCAGAGTGGAGTCTTCTCACTTTCTTCTCTTCCGTATAGACCCGAATACCCTAAACCCAATAATAGTATTTGGAATCTGTGACGCTGCAGTATGGAAGATGAGGGATAACATTGAGTTCTGTATTATCTATACTAATATTATAAAGCTGAAGAGTTTGTTTGTTTGAACGCGCTAATCTCAGGAACTACTGGTTCGATTTGAAAATTATTTTAGTGTTGAATAGCCTATTTATTGAGGAAGGCTATAGGCTACATAACATCAAGCTACGATTCACGGGGCGGCGCAGTAACGATAAATGCGGGTGAAACCGCGGGAACATCTAGTATCTAAATAAAAGTTATTAAACTGGCTGACCTTAGCAATATTAATTAAAATCAGTGTGAGGGACTTTAACTGCACGGATGGCGTAGTGGTTTAAGCGGTGGCGGTTCGATCCTCACACGGGACAAAAATTTGTGTGATCCACAAATAGTTGTACCGAGTCCTTCTTTGTGTCCCTTTGAATGTTTGTAAAGGCCCCCGCAATACAGAAATTATTCGTAGAGTGAGAGTAGTCTTCTAAAAAGAAAAATAAAAACAGTAATTTAAAACAATAAAAAAATTTATAGCTTGCAGGTTATTTATATAATCTGAGACACACATGTCTCAGATTATATAAATAACCTGCGACTTCATCCGCGTAGATTTTAACTAAAAAGTGTTTGTCTCCGCGGACCCCTTTTTTTTCTAAAATAAAGTAGCCTATGTTACTCCTTATAACATCAGCTATCTGCCAGTGAAAGTCCCGTTAAAATCGGTTCAGCCGTTTCGGAGATTACCCGGAACAAACAGACAGACAGACAAAAAATTTTAAAATATACATATGTTTTCGTATAGGTACCTTATATACTTTCATATGCATTCGATAAAAAGCTGTTATTTTGACATTACAAACAGACACTTCAATTTTATTTATTTGTATAGATTAGGTACATTAAGACTAACAAAGACACATTTTAAAAGCGCATACTGTTTATTGCTTACTTCTGCAGCGTTTTCCGTGTTCGCATCTACAAGTCATATCGCAATAAATTAAAGTTTTACCTTAAAGGATTAAGTTAAAACATATATTATTATGTATGCATAATTGCTAACTTTACTTAAAAGGCATATCAAGTGTTATAGCAAGTTAGTTAGATCAGGAAATGTTAATTTTAAAGTATTGCATATTTACGAAATTGTAAGGTTGCAATTAATTAGAAGTTGTGTGCGCCTTAGTATTAGGTATGTTTAAAAGCCGATCCCTGCTAACTAAAGTTTGAGGCCACATACATACACACACATACAACAGTGGACCTTATAAGCAAGATTTAAATAAAACGACTAGTAATGATGCTTCGTCGGTTAAGTTGTATGATTACTAGTACATACATACATAATATGTGTAAAACGCATACCTTCTCTGAGCAGATAGGCTTTCTATTCCTAATCTTTTAAATACTAAAACAAGAATAACTTGAAGTAAATAGATTCAGCTATATTAAAGTAGAAAAAGATCATAAGCTAGAATTAACAATAAAATACCTGGCACCAAAAGATTGAACTAGTCCACTGTTATGGCTAAGAATATACTTAAGCTATCTAGAAATAATAGGGTGACTTTGAAAACTGATTAATTTGATTGTAATTTATTTAAATAATTGACTTTTATAAGAATTCACATTTATATAAGTACCAGTAATGTAGCATGAAATTGGTTATTATAATCAATTTAATTCTTCATTACATTTGAATTGATCATATATATATATATATATATATATAGTAATAGATATATATAGAATAATATATAGAGTAACTTAGGCTACTTTGATTTTAGAAAAAGATATAGGGTTATATATATATATATATATAACCCTACTTAGTTACTCTTTATAACATCAGCTATCTGCCAGTGAAAGTCCCGTCAAGATCGGTTCAGCCGTTTCGGAGATTAGCCGGAACAAACAGACAGACAGAGAGACAAAAATTTTAAAAATAGGTGTTTTCGTATGGGTACCTTATATAGTTTCATATGAATTAGATAAAAAGCTGTTATTTTGACATTACAAACAGACACTTCAATTTTATTTATTTGTATAGATATATGTATTTTATAATAAAGCTTAGTTTCTTTTGCTTTCTTATTTCTGTTTATTATTTTAGACATAATTTAGTTTTAAAAACTTGTGTCTATTGATAATATTCTTACAGTAAATAAATATTTATTAATGAAAAAAGGTTAGGAATTAATTCATTTTTTTTAAACAATATCGTTGTGACATCCCAATGAGCTTTCTCTTAAGAAAAACTGTTCAAAGTAGAGTGCTAATCCAATCTTAGTATCATAAATAACACTAATGGTATTCTCCTAAATAAAAATAAACGTCAAAAGTGAACATAAAATGCATTTCAGTTCACTTTTAGCGTAGACTAGATTGAAACTTCATTTTGGACTAGCTGACCCGCGCAACTTCGTCTGCTTCACATAAGAGAATTTGTACCATTCTTGCAACATTTTTCATTGATGCTCCGCTCCTATTGATTGTAGCGTGATGTTATTTAGCCTTCCTCGATAAATAAGCTATCCAACACTAAATTAATTTTTCAATTCGAACCAGTAGTTCCTGAGATTAGCGCGTTCAACCAAACAAACAAACAAAATCTTCAGCTTTATCTTCTTTTTTTTTGCACTCACTGATCGGTAAACGATTAGCGAGGTTAAGCAACGTCGGGTGCGGTTAGTCTATAGATGGGTGACCGCTTAGTGGTATTTCATCTGAGAGTCTCCGTGCTTCGGAGGGCACGTAAAAAGTCAATACTGGTTGTTGTCAAATTGATAGCAGTCGTTAAGCCATGTCAGAGGCCTACGGGCGGCCGGAACAACTCTTGATGACAGGTTGGCCACTAACCACACAAAAAGAAGAAAAAGAAGAAGCTTTATAATATTACGAGTAGTATAGATAAATTTTACAAAGAGAATTGGCGCTCCGTTTGCTAAACACTTTTTCTAGACTAGTTACAATAGCAAGACCACTGCTGAGCTTATTGGTTAGTGTTATTAAACTGTAAGAAACAAAAATACTTATTGCGTTTCGTTTACCTGCAGCGCCACCATTATCTTAAAACAACGTGAATAAAAAATATCCCATAATAGTTTGAAATGTTTTTAAAGATTTTAAATCTATTGCCTATTGTAAAAAATCCAAGAAAGTTGATCGCTGTGGTTATAAACCTACAAATAGCACGTCTATCTTTTATAGATCGATATCGAGTTTTTAAAGACGAAAGCTCAAATCAAAACCTCTTATTTCCTGTGTGTTGTTCTATTATATTAAACCGAACTAAAAACAGTCGATCTTTACATAACAGGGTCACCATACAAAAAGGCTGAACCATAATTACATACCTAAGTAGTAGTTTCACGCTAGCATGTTTAGCAATATTTTTACTTAAAGTCTTCATCAAAATATTGTAGTCGAATATTTCGATGTTTGGACAGATCTAAAGATTTCTCTAGTCTTCTAATAGAATTTGAAGGGAAGCAGTTTAATGCGATAGTAACACAGTACCTTGATTCTGAAAAAAATCAATACTGACTGGCCCTTATTGAATAATAATATTTATAGCCCTGTAAAAACCTAAAAGTGATTTTATAGTAACAAATACAGCAATATATCTGATAATCATAAGAGTAAATCACAAAACACAGCACACATTATTGATATAGCAGTACCCAATACTTAAAATCTTTTAAAAATTATTTTTTTAGTTAAGAAAGATTACATTGTGCCAATTGTTATATCTACCACCAGGGTACATCATATTTACACCATAACCTAAAACTACTCGACCTAACACCAAATTCCTATAAAATACAAAAAGAAACTGTTGCTGTAAACACATGTAGTTCGAATGAATGCAGAATAATGAAACCGAACCACAAAACAGAATAAAAACCCTAACCACTAACCATATCTAAGAAAGCGATTACATGGGGTCAACCCATAACCCTCATAAAACACCAGCTCATAATCGTCTATTGTAACAGATTCTGTATAATAATAATACCGGGGTAATACCTACACCACTTCTACTCCAAAAAACAAGAACTGTTATCTATATTATGTTAGGCTCAAATAGCGAAAAAAACAGCTCACAACGCGATGTGGTCATTGTAAAACATAACATTGTAAAACATAACGAAATTCGTGCTGTGGCTTTTATTAAAATATCCATGACGCGTGGTGACAAACACATAAAGACCACATAGCGAAATTCATACTATGACTATTTGCGATTCGACCACATTATTTGTGCGTTGAGGTAGCATCGCATGATTTCAGCATCGAGACCCGCGTCGGCACAGGTTCAGGTTCCGAGCTTCTAGTAAGAATTCCATAAAGGAAACACTTATAATACTTTGCCTGATTGAGGAATCAAACCAAAGGTGTTTGCACAGCATTTTCATTCACTACCAATGCGTGACCGAAGCAGTGGACCAAGCATAACTAAAAGATATATTTTTTACTGAAACAACTTTGTCATAAATATAGTACATAGTCGTATATCTATACTAATATTATAAAGCTAAGAATTTGTTTGTTTGTTTGCTTGAACGCGCTAATCTTAGGAACTACTGGTCCGATTTGAAAAATTCTTTCAGTGTTAGATAGCCCATTTATCGAGGAAGGCTATAGGCTATATATTATCACGCTAAGATCAATAGGAGCGGAGCACCAATGAAGAATGTTTCAAAATCGGAGGGTTTTTTTCCTTTTGAGAGCTTCCGCTGCGTGCGCTGCGTAAACAGTTAAAGTTTCGCAAAAATCATGTATGACAGAATTGTTCCCCTTTAAAAGTTCTAAAAAAAAGTTCGCGACATAGGTATGTCTATCTTTTAAGGTTGGCTCACTATAACCTTTTTTATGCTAACCAAAATAATGCATTATTTGCGAAGGTGATTTTATAAACATGATATTAATCCTTATCCAAATAAATACGTTATTCATTACAAGTATTTAATTTAAAACAAAATTGCCCTTTACATCATTCGATTTCAATGAATATCTTAGGAAATATCGCAGTTTTAAAATAACATCGCAGCAAAATAATGATAACGAAGTCGCAGGTTAAAGTTAGCGTTAGCCCAAAGTAAATATTCCACGCGGATTTGAAATATTATTTTAGTGTTGGATAGCCTATATATCGAGGAAGGCTATAGGCTATATAACATCACGCTACGACCCACGGGAGCGGCGCAGTAACGATAAACGCGGGTGAAACCGCGGGAACATCTAGTAATAAATAATACAAAAGTTAGTGAAACATCTTTGTCATAAATATAGTACATAGTCTTATATAATAAATAATACAAAAGATACATTGTAACAGTAACAAGAGCGTATAAACCTTTTTATTTTTATTTATTTATTTGTTTTAATCCAACCGCTTCCCGCGACCTTTACCAGGTCGTCGGTCCACCTTGTGGGAGGCTTACCCCTGCTGCGATGGATGCGGGTGGGCCAAGACCGGTCTGTGTGGAAAACCTTGGGGGAGGCCTATGTCCAGCAGTGGACGTCTTTTGGCTGACATGATGATGATTTGTTTTAATTGTTTATCAATCATTACAGGTTCTTAATTTAATGCGATAGTATAATAATATAACTAAAATCTAATACTTAAATACAATAACACATCTTAAAACATAATGAAGTATCTAAAAACTAGACACAATAACTTAATGTCCACTTAATTATTTAATTATCTTGTTACTATCTGGCTTAACACCGTCAATTACATTAAAAAGAGGAAAAACACTACTTCTAGCATTTTTGCATTATCATTAAATTCCTATTAATTACGCTTACTTTAAAAGTCTATTAAGAATCTTACGGTAACATAGCATGCTGTTCATTATCCTTTTTTATGAAATAGGGTGCCCCTGAAAGATGCATATCCAGATGATTCTCGATTATACATTCGAAATGTACGTAGGCATGTAATAATACAATTGTCAACGTCCTTTTCGTTATTAACATCTTCCTTTATCGTACGAATAAGTGAGTCACTTCTGTATGAGATACTCTCTGACATTTTGAAATACAGTATCTTGTCATGCGAGATTAGCTCCATACAGAGCATTTGTTCTTTTAGATTAACAAGCGATTGGTGTTTGGTTAAAACAATAGCTCTATAGTACCTACCTTTAGGACAGTCTCCGTTGTAAATACTATTAAAATTTTGGTTGGGTTCTGAATGAAGTAAATTTGCGGTAAGGGTTTGGGAAGAGTCGACATTCTCATATTCCCAGAACAAGAGCGTTTTAGGATTAATATCCCTGAATGTTCTGTAACCTCGACGTTTCTAAATATAAATTGGAATTGAATTAGACTGAAAGGAAAAAAGACAAACATTTGTTATAAACAACGAATTAGGATCGAATTTGAAAGTAATATAACTTAGCACAAATTAGTATAACTATTACTTTGTGCTAAATTATACAACAAAATTAATTACTTTCTTTACCTTGCTGTGCTTAAAGTGTAGATTTAACGCCCAATATACAAAGATAATTATGTATTTATTCATTTATTTAGGTATTAATTCGCCGGAAATACAATAATGTACTGTAATAAATGTACTAATATACATTTTGTATCTAAATAAATATTAATAATGAAAAGGTAATTATTAATGCTTGGCACTTAATACATAATGCCTTATGTATTAAGTGCCAAGCATTACCTTACAGACTGCTACACATCAGGTAGACTGCCGTCTACCTGATATATCTATGAGGTGTAGCAGAGATAAAACAAAGAAGGTGCGAAGTGCAGTTACATAAATGTTGATAAGATTACCTTATTAATTATTTACGCATTATTAAGTTGTTTGTTTATTACATTATATAATACACATTGTATATGTTATCGTCTTTAGTTTAGTATTAAAATAATGCCATCAACCCGGCCCAAAATCGGGAGTTCCAAAATACACTGACACCAACGCAAATCTGCAATTCGATAGTGTTGCACGGACCTACTGTTTTATACTCCTACCACCAAAAAGTTAAAAATTAACTAGCTTTTACCTGCGGCTTCGCTCGGAAGCAGTACCCTATGTCCTTTTCTGTACCACTGATAACATACTTGCCAACATTTTTTGATGAACGGTCAAGTAGTTAAGGCGTAAAAGCGTAACAAACAAACTCACATTCGCATTTATAATATTAGTAAAGATTAACTGAATGAAACCAAGCCCAAAGTAGTATAAGCTATACTCCTCCATTTGGTTAGGTACTTAACTAAAGGTAAACAATCTTGATGTGTCTTTTTATCTAAAAACCCAGTTTAAAAATAAAATGCTGCTAAAGATCAATGTAAATGCAACACTAAAGCGATTACTAAAGCAATTGAACCGTTAGTTTAAGCAGTAGTTTATTTATTTAATATGTGTGTTGTGTAAAAAGTTACATCAAAATTGTTTACCTTTAGTTAAGTACCTACCCAAATGGAGTTTAGATTAATCACCCAGAATGTAGTTGCCTGTTATTCATTTTAATCATCAGATTTTCTAATACCAGGAATCATTCACGTGTTGCCGGTGTTGCCAACTTTGTGGCAAAAAAGATGCGATGAAAGAAAAGTACCTATTAGGCAAGTAGGTATGTTAGCCTCATGAGCTCTTAATCACCGAGTAAAAGGGTTCGCGATGTTCTTTACTCTTATGTATATTATGTCTATAGTCTTCCTATACTTTCCTCTGCCGGATTAAGTTTAACAGAAATAAAAATTTATTCTCAAAGGCCAATCATACTACAATTGTATGAACACAATGGCGAGTACCTATATGTGGCAATTTGTAATTTTCATTCTAAAGCAATCAGTCGGTCTCAATCTTCAATTCGACAACGAACTCTTTCAATGCATGTCTGTGAATCTGACCTTTAATTGTCACTTTACAATAGCTGGCTACTACACAAAGCATGCATGTATTAACATTGATTAATACTAATCTTCGAATGACCCAGCTTGAGGTACGGCATACGTCAATACAATCAATGGTTTATTCCATACAAAATTTTGCTCGCGGCTTCGCTTGAGTAAATATAGATTAGGTTAGATTAGCAACAGTACTTTTCTTCTGGATGAAAGGTACCCTATGTCCTTTTCTGTTTACCTGGCAACGTGTATGCAAAATTTCATGATGATTGGTCAAGTAATTAAGGCGTGAAAGCTAAACAAACAAATTCACATTCTCATTTAAAATATTAGTTTAGATTAATGAATACATGATACTGCGAGGATGTCGTAGAGGCTGTTTTATGGTCTGTCGTTTAAGTGGGCACGACGCCATTGCCCCTACGCGAGCTGCGCCAAGTTTTGTGCTCGTGTTCGATACGAACTCACACTACACAAATATTTGTGTCAATCACAAATTATTGTTCCGAGTCTGGGTGACCTTAGTTCCGTGGTTTCGGTGTTTGTAGTCTGTGCACGAGATGCCTTTAAAAAGAATCACATAATTTGCGTAGATCAGCAAAAATCTATTTCGACTGCAATCGTCTCAACTTTCTCTAGCAACTAATTTATAAAAAGACTTACATTAATTTCAGCCTTCTGGCAAGAGTAGGCATTCTAATTTGTAACCTTGAACTTTTTTGAATAAACAGTCTTGTACCGGACGGGCGAACTCGGGGCTGAGGTTACTATATGATGATGGTTACAAAACAACCGTCGAGTCGCTGACGTCCTGTACACGATGTGTAGACTGTACTATAGCGATTACTGGTTACGATGTCGGAGGCTCTAAAAGGCGTGTTGTTGCGGGTTCGATGTGCGGGTCAGGATCAGGACTTCAAATAAATAGAAACAAGCTTCATAGTTCAGTTGGTTGAAGGCTTCTGGCTGGCTCCGTTTGGGTCTTGAGCCTTGAAGATGAGGTTTCTTGAGCACCTGCGGTCGATCGATAATGTACCGCTTAAGTACCTCTAATCTTTACCGTAACGAGAGCCGGCCAGAAACCTCGGTCAACAAGTTTATTTTTAACTATATATTGTACATATTTCTGCTTATAACTACGGAACTATACTAGCTAGCGTGATGATACAAAAACTGCCGCGTAGGGCACGATAAGACCTACCTATTGATATCTGTTTTATCTATCGGAAGTTAGGTCTAGATATATGTAGTTATTCTAGGTTTTAGGCTAAAAATCTATTTTGCGGTAGCATTTATATCAAAAAAGGTGTAATAACTTTTTAACTATACTATGTAGGGATATGATTCCTTCAGTATGTTGTAGTGCTTTTAGTAGTGTACAAAATAAAACACACAAGTGAAACCTTTTATTAAAACCTTAAGACCTAGGAACCCTAACATACCTAACTTGAGGTAAAAATGCATTTTATTGGCAATATTTATGCTTTAAAAATGATATTCTTATGAACTATATAAAAGAAACATAATATTATATTATTTACACTATTTATCTACACTTTTCAAGTCTATATATGACCTAATTCGGCACTATTGTAACGATAAACTTTATTGATACGTCACACTTATGTATTCACACTCACAATAACACGATTCAAGTCAATATTAACGTTGTCGCGAACAAGTCTCTTAATTCGAACACGTGCTAATAAATAAAAAAATGCTATAGCATTTATTGTACACATAAGTACTCCAAGATAATGTGGTGGCGCTAAGTAAGCGCGTTATTAAAATAAATATATACTTATACATAATCATTGTATTCTACACCCAAACCGAATTGCCGTAGCAAATTTATTTATAACCGTCATTAGGCCGTATAGAGACTGTGACATCACAATATGTAAATACGCCTATTTCATACAGCCACCGACATTATATAATATAGCTTTATGTGTGTCTTGTGTATATGATTAGCTATTATAATTTACTGTGAGAGGCCAACGTCCAGTAGTATACCTACCGCTATAGCCTGATGATGATAATAACGATATTTAGCCTGTACCATAGAAATATAATTGTCTCTAAGAATGCTAATATTTATTTAATAAACGTTGCAAAAACTATTTATTTATTCATTTGTATGTAAAATCAAGCGCAAAATGGACTTTATAAACGCACACGATAGTTTTAAGTTTTATCTGACAAACATTGCAAGCTTTGTATATCATTTATTTTTATTAAACGCTGTCTACATTGTGAGATGCATAAAAGACGTATATATATCTTTTGCGTCCCCATAATATTTAGAAAACTGGAAAAGACTATATTCATATATTATATTGTATTGTATATAATATATATTGTAATATTGTATCACATACACACAACACCATCTAGCCCAAACTAAGCAGAGCTTGTACTATGGGTACTAGACAATGGATAAACATACATATATATTTTTTGTTTGTAAATACATACATATTATACATAGAAACACCCAGACCAAGACAAACATCTATGTTCATGCACACAAATGTTTGACTTGTGTGGGAATCGAACCCGCGACCTCAGGCGTGGCAGTCGGTTACACTAACCACGACGCCATGAAGGCCGTATAAGTATACTTATAATATAATCCTAACAAAATGGACGCAACCCTAATATGGCACATGGCCAGACTAATAAACAGTTTCCTTACATATAGTCTTAATATATTTTCCTTACACAACTCTATCATAAATAAACGCGGACATATTGTAGATTGGTATCCTACTTAATAAGTATGCACATACAACTAGACAGTGTTACAACAATCACATATTTTCCTGTATGTCCTAGAACGCAAGACAATCCTCAACAACGTGTGTGGAACATTCAATGCCGGTGAGCTGACAGTCGTCATGGGACAGTCCGGGGCCGGCAAGAGCACTCTCATGGACATCCTATCTGGCTATACGTGAGTTTATTTTTTATTACCTGCGTTACATTGAAGAAAAACATACACGCACACTGCAACAACATATTAATTGAGCATCAACAAGAAAAATGGCTGATTTTGAATAAGAAATGTTGAATATTTCGTGAAGTATTTTTTGTAATTAATGCAGTAGGGTAAAATGTGGAGTACAGTAGGATAGACTGACGCGAAATAAAATAGATAATAACGTCGATTTGTGTGTGGTGCTAAACTGATGTTAATATCTCTTTCTTACCATTAAGAAAGGATAGTAATGGACAATGACAAATAACTATGTTCTGTACTTGTTGGCAGAGTAAGAGTTAAGTGTCTGTTTGTAATGTCAAAATAACAGCTTTTTACCTAACGCATATGAAAGTATATAAAGTACCTATACCAAAACATTCATTTTTTAAATTTTTGTCTGTGTGTCTGTCTGTTTGTTATGGCAAATCTCCGAAACGGCTGAATCGGTTTTGACAGGACTTTCACTGGCAGATAGCTCATTTTCTAAGGAGTAACTTAGGCTACTTTTATTTTTGAAAAAGTAAGGAATCCGCGTAGAGAAAATCAAAGCCTATGAAATAGTGAACAACTTCCGATACAAATAGGGAAATGTGTATTAAATAATAATATGTAATTTGAATATATTGTGTATATGCATACATCCAATATAAATAAAAATCGAGACAAAGTAGAAGAATTACATTAGTTTTAGCTTAAGTATTCGTAAACTTTGCAAACTGATCAAACACTTTTTATTTAAAATCTACGCGGACGAAGTCGCAGGTAACAGCTCGTAGATTAATAACTAAAAGAACCAATGCTTATCTTCTTATGTATAAGTTTAAGTTTGTAAAAGTGTTTAGATATTATACTCAGCCACGCTCACAACTCATGTACCACAGGATGCGCTTTATCCCGGTACACGCGGGCAGAGCCTCGAACAAAAGCTTGTAATGTACTGTACGCATCTAATCTATACTAATATTATAAAGCTGAAGAGTTTGTTTGTTTGTTTGAACGCGCTAATCTCAGGAACTATAGATTCGATTTCAAAAATTCTTTTAGTTTTGGATAGCCTATTTATCGAGGAACGGGGGCGGCGCAGTTACCGCGGGAACATGTAGTAATAAATAAACCAATTAATAAAATATATAGAAATACGTATATCTTACATATTGATTGTGAGATCGTCAGGTATAGTCAACTTATCAAATAACATTGTGTACACTAACCTGGGTAACAATGTCTCTTCACTGCGACACTAATGTAGACACGCAAAATTCCTAGAATACCTACATCATATAAGCTTCACCGTATGCATTATAATAGGTTGTAAGTACAATAAAACTTATAAAGAGCTAAGGGCTTAAAGGCCGAACAAAATAATGACTATTTTTGACATGACAACGTCTAATAAATCGATGAACGCTGGCTGCACGCACGAAAAAGGAAGACTCATTGTCCCGTTACGCTCATTGTCCCGTCACGCTCATTGTCCCGTTACGCTCATTGTAACGTTACGATCGGAGCGAGAGCGCTACACGAGCGAACGAAAGGCACGTTATGACGTTGTCACGCTAAACTATCGTCCGTAAACCGACTTTACAGACAACCAGATTTTTAAACTTCCTCGCAATGCATAACACTGTGAACGTAATATAAAGAAATTGGTAACTTTGATGGGTAGAATATGTCCGGCAAAGTGTAATCGAATATCGTCAATATTTATAACACTTAGCTGAGTAGATGTAGCTGCAAAGGAAGCGACATAATATCTAAGCGTTAAAAATTAAAAGGTTTTCATCCAAAAAAGCTGGCTAATATAATAGTAAAAATTATCGAACAAAAAATCGTACCAATACCAATAATTTATTGCTTCACATCAGATAAAACAATTACAAACAAATCAGTTATCTTGTTACTATTTCAATAAAGTTGCGACAGCATATGTTATTCTAAATAATACAAGAATTTTACTATAAATAATTAACAGTTTAGTTGGTATTTTAAAATAGTAAATATCACAGGATTTATATTGCTGCTTTTGTGTTCGTAACGATATGACAACATTGTATCATGTCCTATCAAAACATGGTATATAATGCCAATTTCTAATTTGGTTCATTAGTCGAATTTTTTGGCAGAAATTATGAAACGACTCATTTTAACAGTAATGTTTTTTAAGCCTCTAATTTGTGTTGAGTTTGTAATTGATCAACGCGTGAGTAAACCTTATCCTTTCCTTACTAATATTATAATAGCGAAAATGAGTTTGTTTGTTTGTTACGCTTTCACGCCTTAACTACGTTGTCAGGGATACAGAATAGGACATAGGGTACCATTCATCCAGAAAAAAGAACTGTTGCAAACCTAACCTAACCTAACCTACATTTATGCGAGCGAAACCGCGGGTAAAAACTAGTAAATAATATATGCTCCCGGTGTCGGTTGCATAGGCCGTAAGGACCAGGATCAGGAACTCGGAGTTTGTTTGTGATCCGGGTTTTAAATAAATACATAGAAGATCATTCTTACTACATTTTAATCACTACGACGACACCAGAGATAATTAATTAAATTGATAAATTGTTTATCAACGGGTTTTTTGTGCTTTATTTTTTTTTATTATCTCAAGGTACGACCGGCATGTCCTCTAAAAACTAGGTACTTGCAAAGAACAAAAATCACAAACAAAACAATAACATATTCATCATTCAGAATATACATAAAAATATGCCTTTTATTTACGTCATGCTGTATTCGTTATGAAGAAAATAATAAATAACCCTTACTCTTAATATTATAAATGCGAATGTGAGTTCTGTTTGTACGGTTTCACGCCTTTACTACTGGACCGATCATCACAAAATGTCGCACACACGTTGTCAGGGGTACAGAAGAGATCATAGGGCACCTTCAGTCTAAAAAAGTACGCTTCTGGAGTAAGCGGAGCCGTGAGCGAAGCCGCATAAAAGCTAGTATCGCATATTTATATCCAAATAAAGACAACTTGCTTACGTTTTATGTCGACAGACACGCGTATAATAAACGAGTAGATAACATCGACAACGGTTCAGGAAAGTATCACGTATTTTAGAACATTAATGCGCTCTTGTTTTCCCAACAAACAAAACAAAGCGTTATCTCAGTGAGTCAACACAATAACATTATACAATACGAAACAATGAATTCACAAACACCACGTGGTAGAGTTGAAGTTTAATTTATTGTGCCTCACCCTAACAGTATGTATGCCATACATTTTATTTAGTTTTGCTTATCAACGTTTTACAGGAAGCCACTGCGAACTGTTCGAGGTTTTAAAAACAACAAGATTTTGCCCTGGCTTCGCTCGCGTAAATGAAGTTTAGGTGAGGTAATGTTAGTAATAGCGTAGGCACGTTGCAAAACTGTGTCAATTTCTTATCGCAGAAGTAGGTTTCAACACAAAAGATAAAATAAAAATAAATTAAGCACGATATTTTGAGGTGGTCGCCAAACTACCAATGCATTGCGTATGTGTATTAAAAACAATGTTCTTGTAAATTTTATTGTGTAAACCATAGTACAATAATTGTTGTTTCGAGTCTAGGTATCATTTGTATCCTTCTTTGTCTCTTGAGTCTGAACTGCGTCTTTATTTTTAAATTGTACATATATTTTTTTAAATAAAGGATTACTTTGTTTACGTAGGTACGTTAAATTGCACGTGAGTTTGTGTATACTAGGAATATTTAATATTATCTTCTGTTTCCGCGAATGTTATTCATTGAAATTAAACTCCTTTATACGGATTTTATCGCGTTGTTTATTTAACACTGTGTTACATAATTTAGAAACTGTTACACTACTACTTATTGAACTTTACTAATTTTTAAACTAATTAAATTATTAAAACTATTTATATTTAAGTTTACACTTTCCCCGACGTTTCGGTTGCTTTTCAGCGGCCGTGGTCATGGGGAGACTCAAAAGTGTAAACTTAAATATAAATAGTTTTAATAATTGAATTATGTAATACAGTGTTAAATAAACAACGCGATAAAATACGTATAAAGGAGTTTAATTTCTAGGAATATTTGTTCTTTTTTTTTTAATTCTTTATTAATAGTAAGTATATCAGCGAATTTAACGCCAGATACATTATATACCAATCGATCGGTCGAATTGACAACACATAAATTTTTTTTTTAAAGATTTCTTTCTCTCTATGTCTGATATATGTATCGCGGGGTACTTTACAAACATTCAAACAACGGACACAAAGAACACTTAGACTCAGATACAAGTATTTGTATATCACACAAATTTTTGTCCAGTGTAGGATTCGAACCCACAAAACTCAGCGCAGGCGGCAGTGGCGAGGCGACCACTTAATCTACTACGCTATCCATGCAGTCAAAAACATATACATATTATATACTCCTCCCATAAGTACATTATTTTATAATTAAAATTTTGAATTTATTTTCACATCTATGTTTGTATATACTATATGTTGAAGACGGACTAAATGGCTGAGGCCTCACGTATAATCTTAACAACTCGCTCGTTATTTATAATTGAATAAAGAGAAGTGGTTGTCATCATCGTTTACTGCAATATTTCCAGAATTGACACTACACCATATTATCAAGGTCTTCCAAGCTGTCAGACCAACAACGGGCCACTAATAGAGCGACGATTGTGAGTTCGTACATCCTGTAGTTTTGCCGAATTAGGCGCACGAACAACTGTACAAAGATCTTATTCATTCCTAGTTGAGTTAGTTAGACAGTATCCTCGACAAAAATTGTAACGCTTCTTATGAATAAGAAGCCATTAAACCTTGATGCGCAAAATTGATACGACTATCATGATTGCTCATTCTATAATTTCAATAGAATAAATTTCATTGTACTTTATAATAATGTCCTCCTGACCGAATTTCAGTCACGGCAGCTAATCTTAACGGAGACTGGCCATCAGTGCAGGAGATATTATAGTGCACAAGTGTGTGCGCAAACACAAGTGCATTCTCTGTTCCCTAACTCTCATGATCCGACACGACCGGAGAGAGATCAGGCGCAGGACCAAAGGCTTTACGTGCTTTCCGAAGCACGGGGGTGTCTAACACCGCCAACTTCCTAACGCCGGGCTCGTATTGAGATTTCTTAACAGAAACTCATCTGATGGACATTTGTTTATATATTTTATAGTGCAAAAAGTAGTCAGCCAGTCTCCCAAGTTAGAGAAGTGCGGCCGCTGTTCAGTAGGAGTCATGTCAGCTGTCTCATGACTCAGAACTGATGAGTTTGCTTTGTCTGATAACGACAGCATTCACTATGCCTGATGCAAAATATATTTTTTATCAAAGCAACAATGTATAACATTATTATTATCAGGCGGCAAAAAAAAACACAATGATAAACTCTATTTGTTGGTTTTTAATATCGGACAAACCCATCGTTATATATTAAGAGATAAATAAGTATTTATTAGCCATTCATTAAAGAAAATCTTACCTATTATAATAATATAGCCTGAGGTCGCGGGTTCGATTCCCGCACAAGTCAAACATTTGTGTGCATGAACATGGGTGTTTGTCTTGGTCTGGGTGTTTCTATGTATAATATGTATGTATTTACAAAAAAATAAGTATATATGTATGTTTATCCATTGTCTAGTACCCATAGTACAAGCTCTGCTTAGTTTGGGCTAGATGGTGTTGTGTGTATGTGGTAGAATATTATTATATTATTATTAGAATATATTATATTATTTGCAAAGACAAACCATAGACTAACTTATTTTCCAAACTATACGTGATATATAGACAACTTAGATTGCGGCACTAGCCTTATATTGTAGATATCATTACAACACCCCCACTATTTTTATTTTATTTTATTTTATTAAGCACACCAACTATACAATTACAAATGCTTCTTAAATATATAAAGTGCGTATTATAACATTAAAACAGTAATCATACAAATGACAGGCATGCATGACAAGAAACTTACAGTCTAATTAATTACCGGTTAGATAATATTAGGCACTATTTAGTGTATATAAGTGCCAAACCCAAAAGTAGTTGTTACACAGATACACAATTACATATTGCAGATAAGTTATGCAAATCTGTAATTATTTATGACATAGCTGCAATATAAACATTAAAAAAAACATATAAAAGAATTAAAACCTCAAAAGTACCAAAACTTAAAAGAAACAGAATGAATGTCGACGATCTCAATGTAAATACATAAATACTTTATTTTATTTTACCTGGCAGTCAGTAGGAAGCGTCTGTATGACAAAAATTTCATTGAAAAGATGTCAACAGCATTGATTGTCGAAATGCATTTCTCATTGTACAATCCCATCATACGCGTGAGAGGACTGTTAAGAGTAGTGTTCAATGTAGATATGGGAGTATCAAATACTCTGTGATGTCTCATGGTACGTTTACTTGATCTAAAATTAAAGAAATTGATCAATTCGGCATCAATAGATCCGTTAATAATTTTATGAAGAAGTAGCAAGTCAGACATATCACGCCGCTCCTTCATACTAGCTATGTTATAGTGTGATAGTCTATGGTTATATTCAGGCAAAGATTTTCTTACTCCATCTCTCATACATAAGTTTCTGACAAAGCGGGCTTGGACTGCTTGTACACTATCCGCATATGTTGAATAGCAAGGGAACCATATGGCAGAGCAATACTCTAAGACACTTCGAACTAGAGCGTTATAAAGCGAGGTTAAGCTGGAATTGCTACGAAACGGCTTACATACACGAATAACAAAACCAAGCATTTTGTTAGCCTTAGTAACAACATTGTCTATATGATGACGGAAGGATAGAGAGGTATCAAAAGTCACACCTAAATCGCGAACGGTTGTTACTCTATCTAGATAATCACCCGATATGGTGTATTTAAAATCTATGAAATTAACTTTATTTGTAAATGTGATAAACTGGCATTTCTTTATATTAAGGGACATTCTATTAAGTAAGCACCAATGCTGAAGAGTATCAAGATCATATTGGAGTTTTACACTATCACTTACTGTAGAAATTTTGGTGTAAATTTTTAAATCATCAGCATAGGCTAAGCATTCACATTTGATTAAATCTAGGAAATCATTAACGAATACCAAAAATAGCAGAGGACCCAATTTTGATCCTTGTGAGATTCCAGAACCCGGTATAATCGGTACAGATTCATAACTTGCTAAGGCCACCAGCTGAGTGCGATTGTATAGGTAACTTTGGAACCATCGTAGGAGGCTACCATGAATGCCAGCATGGCTAAGCTTTATTGAAAGTATGGAGTGATCCACACGATCAAAAGCCTTTGCAAAGTCTGTATAGACAGCATCCACCTGCCCTCTAGCTTCGAATGTGTCAGTTATATACTTGGTGTATAAGAGTAGGTTTGATACCGTAGAACGGTTGGACATGAATCCATGTTGGCGATGACTAAGTAAGTGCCGAAGATGTGCATAAACTGTGTTATATATGAGACCTTCAAACATTTTAGCAAACTGAGAGATGATGGAGATTGGCCTGTAATTAGTTACATCATTAAAATTGCCAGACTTATGAATAGGTATAATGTGGCTAATTTTCCACAAATCGGGAAATATACCTTCTCTAATAGATTTGTTGTAGATTAAATGCAAAGGTTTAATTAAAGCATCCATACAACAGCGAATGAAAATAGGATGTAAACCGTCGGGACCAATCCCTTTGTTCAAATCAATTTGCTTAATCCTCTCCCTTATTTCATTTTCCGATATATCTATAAATGACAGATTATAACTTGAACCATTGTATGTTGGTATAAAGTTACTAGTTTCCGTATTAGACCCATACACAGAAGAAAAGTACTTTGTGAATAGATTAGTCACCTCACACCCACCTATTCCCACCTGATCACCGTAATTAACTTGATTTGGAATACCTCTATGATTTTTTTTTAAATATATATCTAACTATATCTAACAATATAAAAACACTCAAATGTCAAACAATCTGCACACCTAACTTATCCAAAAAATTATAATGTTTAATGGAACATAAACTCTTAGTGAACAAATCAGCAGGCATTTCAGCCGTTGGTAAATACTTAACACTCACAATTTTATTTTCTACACATTGTCTACAAAAATGATATTTTATATCAATATCCTCAGTTCGTTTGTGATAAGTTGGGTTTATAGTTAACTTTTGTGCACTCTGATTGTCATTGAAAAGATCAATAGTATACATTTCTTGTGTTATTTCATAGTGTAAATTACGCAAATAAACCGCTTCTTTACAGGCTTCGGTAATCACCATGTATTCGGCTTCGCTACTCGATAAAGCAACAGTTTTCTGTTTTCTTGTTTCCCAAGATATTGCACAACCAGATAAAGTGAAACAAATTCCAGTGTATGACCTTCTATCGATAATGTTTCCACCCCAATCAGCATCAACAAACCCTTCTAGTATTGAGCTTCCATTACCAGAAAACTTCAAGCCATAATCTCTGGTACATTTTAAATATCTCAATAACCGCTTTACATATGCACAATGTTCTTTAGAATAACAATTATTAAATTGGCTTAGTTAACTAATTGTATATGCAATGTCTGGCCTAGTTAAAACTGCTAAATACATAAGACATCCAATTATTTGTTGATATGGAAAATTACCTACACAATGTTCATTGTTAGATACATTCAACTTATTTTCCATTGGAGTTTGAATCGGTTTACATTGATAAACTTATGCAACAGCTGATCAATATAATAATAATAATAATATTCTACCATCAATAACACCATCTAGCCCAAACTAAGCAGAGCTTGTACTATGGGTACTAGACGACGGATAAACATACATATATACTTTTTTTTTGTAAATACATACATATTATACATAGAAATACCCAGACCAAGACAAATCTAATATAATCTCTCTGACTTAATGTTACTGTTTGCTGAGATTTATTAACAGTTATGTTTACTCCTAGACACCTCTTTATTTCTCCTAAATCCTTAATTTTGAATTGGCTAGCTAATATCTGCTTTAAATGTTTAGTCTCATTAATGTTATTTGAAAAAATAAAAAAATCATCTACAAATAATGCAACAATAGTTTTCAATTGATCTTGCATTTTTTTATACATACATGGCTCTATTTTAGATCTAATATAGCCCATGTTTATTAAACATTCGTCTACTCTCTTGGACCATGCTCTAGAGGACTGTTTGAGCCCATAAATAGCTTTTTTAATTTAAGTACCTGACCATTTTTTGTTCTTTCAGGAAAACCTTTTGGTATCTGCATATAAATAGTTTCCTCTAGAGTGCCATTCAAGAAAGCAGTCGTTACATCGAGATGGGCTGTATTCAAACCTAGTTGTACTGACAATGCAAAAAGTATCCTCAAAGTTGTATGTCTCACCACAGGAGAAAAAGTTTCTGTAAAGTCCACACCTTCAACTTGTGAGAAACCTTTAGCTACTAAACGCGCACGAAAACGGGTTTTGTTTTCACTATCATACTTTTTACGAAGCACCCACTTGCACTGCACAACTCTACTATCTTTTGGAGCATCACTCAACTCCCATGCATCATTGTCCTTGAAACATTGTAGCTCCTCTCTGACAGCTGATTTCTACTGCTCCTTTTCGGGTCCGTTCAAAGCATCATGAAGAGACAAACCAGCTGGCATCATCATATGTTTCACTGTCAACACAAAGGTTTGAGAACCCATATCTCTCTGGAATTTTCCTTATCCGTTTGGGTCGACACTGCGGACTTTCTTCATCAACATCCTTTAGTGTGCTGACAGTGTCTTCATAGTCGCTGGGAACATAATATGTCTCATCATCATCTTGAGAACTGTCTACAAAACTTTCAGAATTATTTTGACTAGACAATGATTCAGTTTCTCGTTGTTATGTATCATCAGGTTTCAACACCACATAAACAGTACACAGCGTTGATTGTCAGTTAACTAACAGTGATAGGCCGTTAATTAAAAGTTATTCATTAATCAACGTCTTGAGAGCTATACAATTTTAAGAGATAGCTAAATATTAACTAGCTATATTTTTGTATAAGTACTTACTGATTATATATTTTTAAGCCGACTAGGTATCAAAATAATAAATGATTAATACCTATAATAAAATGTTTACCAGTTTCCTGTTTGTTGTCTTGACATTTGTGCGCGCTAATCTTCTTAATAGCTAAACCAATTTAAGTATGGCTTTAAGTGATGTATTGAGATAAGCTTTGTTAACCATAACTTACTTTTAAACCAATTGTACATATTTAAGAAGTAAGTATATACTATCTTTTTGTTAGAAAAAAATACCCATAAACAATACTTAACGTTAAGGCGCTATTCATTGCGACGCGGATGACCTACGCGGATATCCGCAACGGATAACAACATGTACTAATCACGGACGGGATTTTACGCGGAGAGCTCCGCGTAGCACTGAACGCGCTGTATAGGCTTAATACATTTTATTGTCCGTCGCGGACATCCGCGTAGGTCATCCGCGTCGCACTGAATAGCGCCTTAGTGTTAGTTGAATATTAGTTAAGTAATAAGGGCTGACTGGTGATTGAAGATTAATCATTGATCAAGGGCTTGAGGGCTATTCAGTTGAGAGGTAGCTAAACTAAGCTGTAAGTCATAAAACAGAATCGCTGTTTTATAAATATCAATACTGTCTTAAATTCAGCATTCTGCATTCTGATCCATTGTAGTTTTAGGAAGAACAGTTACCGCATAATAACATTTTTTAAAGGTTAGCAGCTATACTTAACATGCCGAAACCAGGCAATGTCTTGTCTAAATTCCTATTTCAGGAATTTCTAACTATATAGCATCCAATATTTATAACACATACATAATTTACAAATCACTTCTGGAGTTCTATATTATGCCACTCCTTTGTCAAGTAGCACGAATTGCCGTACCTACGTTTAGAGTTTCCCACCATAAATACTTGTACTAGTTTTCACCCGCGGCTTCGCTCGCGTAAATGTAGGTTAGGTTTGCAACAGTTATTTTTCTGGATGAAAGGTAGGGTACCTTTCATCCAGAAAAATAACTGTTGTCCTATTCTGTACCCCTGACAACGTGTATGCAAAATTTCATGTTGATCGGTTGAGTAGTTAAGGCGTGAAAGCGTAACAAACAAACAAACAAACTCATTTTCGCATTTATAATATTAGTTAGGATTACTGACATTAAGTACATATAGCTCTCCTTAATATTTGTTCATTTATCTCTCTCTGGTATTTTAAAATAAATATTCTTAATGTTGTCTTTAAATTTTCTTTAAATAGCAGTAGCGATAGCTCAGTGGGGAGACCAACAGACTGCAACGCAGAGGGTGTCGGGTTCGAACCCACGTCGCGCACCTTAGACTTTTGGAAGTTATATGAATTTTCGAAATTATGTGCGTATTGATTGACAATAATACCGCCTGCACCGTGCCTCGGAGAGCACTTTAAGCCGTCGGTCCCGGCTGCCATGAACATCTATCATCTATGGCAATCGTTATTGGGAAGTCAGTGCCCTCTAATATCCTGACACTGGTATAGATTTAGGGTATCGTTAGCCTTCGGGTTGCGGAGGTCAGATGGCAGTCGCTTCGTGTAAAAACTGATATCCAGTCAAATCCGGTTTGACTAGAAAGCTGACCCCAAGTGACTTGGGAATAATAAAGGCTAAGGAGAAGAAGTTGTCTTTAAATTTATAAATGTTCATTATTTTTCTGCTTAAATTCGTTGCGAGATCAACGAAAGTTTTACTTGCAAAATCAAGACCCGAACTTCTCGAGTGTCACTGCTAAACCTCGCTTCACAGATGCTACTGTCATGGGTGTGCGAGTGGTATTAGTCCCATAATATATATATACATAGATTTGTGCATATTCCCCAGATTTCTACTCACTAGATACATTAGATACATACATAATATTGGCACAATAATAAATTTATACATTGACCTTAAACAATTTATAAGCGATATTTATGTTTTAAAGATAACGCTGAATTCGTCAAGAGCTATTTTAATAATATAAACATACTATCAGTGTCAACGATTGTAGTTAGTAGTCATTTTGTATTTATCAATATGATAAATAATGACCTACTGTTGCAAAACTTTACAAACATTACATGGCCGCGGTCTTCAGCTGATTATAACCCTCTAAATATGTATTATACTTAGGAACATAAAACTTATTGAACACATATCTAATAGATTATAAACCTTATTATTTGTGAAGCTTCAGTTTATGTATGATTCTGGGTTTGATGTCGGAGTTGGGCTTGTCATAAGGCTTTTCTGTAAAGCAATTTACACCTGATAAACAGCAACTGGCCTAAGAACCCTCTACAAGCACGAAAGTTTGCATTTGATACATTTATTTATTTACTTATTTAGAACGGCCGCAGGCCACTTATATTAATTAAAGGCGCAACTATCATACTAACTTTTCACAATATTCCTTACAAACCGACAACATCTTCTTCCTTTCATCTGCATATATATCACACTGAGTGAGTGGCGAGAGAATGAGGTATGTACATATAAGCGAATTAGCAAGGGCTATAACTGTGCGACAAGCTGGTAAGGCAAAAAGTTTGTGCTTTCTGCCGCGGCGGTAATTGTTTGGAACAAATATTGTCAAACTCGTCATGTAGTTCTGGTGCCATGAATTACATAAATTTATAAAGTAAAGATTAGTTTATTTCACACATAAGCGTAAAAATAAAAATTACCTACCTACGTAATATACCACAGAACAGAGATTTATTCCATGTTCTGTGGTATCTACCCATAGGAGTGAGGCAACATATGCACTCATATAAATACAATACATTCATAGCAACGCAAAAGCTGTCTTTGTCAACTTAAACCGCTCATATAAACAAAAGTATACACATAATAATACAGAAACGCCGAGTGATTTACTGACACGCGTTAAAAACATACTTCAACCACAGTCTAATAATCCATATATACTGTGCTTCAACCACGGAGCAAATTCAACTTTGTCTAAAGCGTACCTACTCATTAAATCATTTCTGTCCTAACTAATAATATATATACGAATGTGAGTTTGTTTTGTTACGCTTACATGCCTAAAATACTTGAACGATTATCACGAAATTTCGCATTGGTAGGTACACGTTGTCAGGGGAACAGAAAACGACATAGAGTAGGTACCTTTCAGCCACAATAAAGTACCTACTGTTAATAACATAACCTACTTTTACGCGAGTGAAGCCGCGAGCAAAAGCTAGTATTAAATATGTTCGAAATAGAGTAAGAATCTAGTCTAATAAACGTCAAATATAAACTGACATGCCGTTTGAATTCTCATTTGACATTAATTTTAATTGAGGCAAATATGATTTGCTATATATATTATGATTTATGCGTGTGACACAGACTAGATCGGCACTTTACTTCGAATATTTTTTATTACTAGAGTTGGTCCTTAGATTATGAAGTAGTTCGGTTTAAAGAAATTTATTTCTCATAAGAACATAATAGTCCACTTATAATGAGATACACAGAGTTAAAAACAATACAATAAAATTAAAATTACCTCTAGAGATTTAGAAACTACAATGTAATTACATATTTCTTAAGTTTGTTTTTAAATATGGTTACGTTATCGCATTCTTTTATATCGGACGGTAATCTATTAAACAGCTGTGCTCCTTCAAACAATATGGTTTTTTTACCGTAATTAGTGCGTACGCTGATAAGTTCGAGTTTATTTTTCTCTCTCAAATTATGTGACATTGTTTTTTTCTTTAATTGTAAATTAGTTTGTATTGAGTTAGTAGTAATGTTTTTGACGAGAATGCAAGTATAGTAAATGTATAGCTGTCTAATGTTCAATAGTTTGGTTTTTTCGTATAGGGTTTTTGTTGGAGTGAGGTGATGATAATGGAATAAAATTTTTATTATTTTATTTTGGACCCTTTGAAGTGAATTTAAATTAGATACTGCTGCTGAACCCCATATCTCAATTAAGTATTCTAAATGTGATTTAACTAGCGAGTTATAAATAAGAGTGCGCACTTTACTTGGAATACAGTTACTTACTTTCCGTAATGCTCCTAATATATAGTTAATATAAGAATTCAATTAATTACTATCAGAATTAATAATATTTTTACTATATTCGCTATTAGGACTTGCTACTCATAACCAAATCGGTTACAAAACAAACAAGTTACAAACATAACACCGTTGTCCCTCGCGTTACTTTTCATTACGTTAATGCTCGCATTGAATAAATAGGTCAAAATGAATATAAATTAAACATACCGGCTTAAAATCTGGGGCAAAAAGGTTTACGTAGTCATCTTATTACATTCTTGCCTTTTTATAAAAGACAAGTCCTGCATAAAGAATATTCTGCATCGCGCAAGCTTAACAAATATTAGCACAATGGACACAAGAAACAGTGAGACCCAAAAGGAGTATTTATGAATTACACCTTTTATTCCTTGGAGATCGAACCAATACGCGATGGAAACGGGTGTGGTCACTACTTGCACCATTGCAACATCCGTTTATATGGAACATATTTAGAAGTATAATTCACTTTGTAAAAAAATTGAATTATTAAAAAAATGCTTGCTTCTATATGTATAATCTTTGGCTAATTACTAACAGAGTAAATAAAGTACAAACTATTATATATACATATATATATATATATATATATATATATATATGTATATATATATATATATATATATATATACTAGCTTTTGCCCGCGGCTAGCGTTAATTTAGAATTTGACAATGAATTCGGGTTGTACTCTGGTTGTAATAATATAATTCAATCATGATTCGAAAGACACGTGGCGCCATCTATTATCATAAGAACGTTATTGTTGTTTTCCTTGAGAACAGTATGCAGGTAGCAAACAAGGCTTTTATCATATTAGTTAGGATAATATTCATAAATTATTCTGTTATATTAATAAACAAAACAGATGCATCAGACCAACAAAATTTTGACACGGGTTAGTAATTCAACAAGTTTATTTTGTAATGTAACGAACACTAAAATTTTAAATGCACTCATCTATCTATACTAATATTATAAAGCTGAAAAGTTTGTTTGTTTCGTTGAACGCGCTAAACTCAGGAACTACTGGTTTGATTTGAAAAATTCTTTTAGTGTTGGATAGCCCATTTATCGAGGAAGGCTATAGTAGGCTATATAACATGACGCTACGACCAATAGGAGCAAGAATCAATGTAAAATGCTGCAAAAACGGGGCAAATTCTCTTATGTGAAGCAGACGAAGTTGCTCGGCTCAGCTAGTTTATAATACGATATTACAGCTCGCGCAATCTACGATGGCCGAACTGAACATAGCGTCTCCGAATTGTTGCGCATGTACAGTCGCTAAGACGCGTAACGCCCCCGCCCCCTGTCACCAAAGAGACCTAAAACTTGTAACTGCGACGTCACTCGCGCAATGTTCAGACCGGTCATCATACAGTGCGCGATCTGTACAAAGATGTTCGTATGGATTTAATATCATTATACTTAGGAAATGGGACCCCAAAGTTAAACGTGTGAGGTAACGGTATAACCCCGCTCTAAGTAGACGGGTTAGGTAAATAAGTTTTATGATATACTAGCTTTTGGGCACGGCTTCGTTCAAGAACAGTACTTTGTCTGAATGAACGGTATCCTATATTCTTTTCTGTATTCCTTAAAACGCGTATGCGATATTTTTATAATGATCGCTTAAGTAGTTAAGAAGTGCATGCGTAACAAAAAAATTCATATACGCTTTCGTAATATTAGTTAGGATACACATGATTAAATCATACAGTAATATTATAAATATAAAAGTACTAGTTTTCACCCGCGGCTCTGCTCGTGTAAGTATAGGTTAGGTTAGGTTAGGTTTGCAACAGTTAGGGGGGGCCTGCTATCCGCTAGGGGGGGGCAGTAGGGAATATTTAGAAGGTACCAGCGGGTAGATCTTTTGTGTAGTGGCCTGCCGTTTCATACGGCGGGCCGTAACCTCGGCGGGGTCGCGACCGAATGTGAAAGTGGATATGGATGACTCAATTCTTTTAAGAGCTCCCAACAGGCCCCTCCATTGGGTGAGAGAGGGAACACCCCAGGTTTTTTAGTGGGTATACCAGAATGGGGAGTCCCATACGCCCCGCCGGTGCCGTCCCCTAGCCGGCGGATAGTGCATCAAGCATTTTTCCTGGGTACCAAAAAAGAAAAAAAGAAAAAGGTTTGCAACTGTTATTTTTTTCTGGATGAAAGGTACTCTATGTCCTATTCTGTACCCCTGACAACGTGAATGCAAAAGTTCATGTTGATCGGTTGAGTTGTTAAGGCGTGAAAGCGTAACAAACAAACAAACTCATTTTCGCATTTATAATATTAGTTAGGATGTTAAGATGTTAGAATGTTTGTTATTCAATTACAAGTAAATCATAAAAGGATTTGGATGTAACTTGCCACACATAGTCATGTGGCGTAAATAATGGATATCCCTGAAACTGTCGACTGGCCAGATTTTCACCTATCATTTACCCCACTTATATCACCATGTGCCCACGGATGACCAAATTATTGATATATTTGATATTTTAAATAAAAATCGTACTTATTCATACAAAATCAGCTGCCATTTCTACAATTGGCGACATTTTCTCGTTCTGTTTTTTTTATGTCACTCCTGAATACTTGTATCATCACACCAGTATCAAGATTTTTTGTTACCATCTAAGATAACTTCGCAAAAAATACTTATTCTCAAATTTTAACATGCATTTTATAATCATATCGAAAAAAATGTACTACACTGTGTAATAACCTAAAATTCAGTAAAGAAACCGAAAAGATAAATTAATTGACCTTAATTCGCGTTATATTTTTGGCGCGTATTAGGAACAAACCACAAAAAAAACTTGTTTGTTTCAGAATAGTACCGTAAAGGTTAACGAACGTTATATTGCCTTATGCTTACGCGAGTGTTATATGTATGTTTGTTTGTCGCGTTTTTAATTTCAAAAATTCTTTTATTACATAATTTTGAACTCTAACACTACTATTATTGAACTTTACTACAATTTAAGCTATTTAAATTAATTAAAACTATTTATATTTAAGTTTACACTTTTCTCCGACGTTTTGGTTGCTTTACAACAGCCATGTTCACGGGCAGAGGTTACCGAATAACCTTGACCCTTTTTTATAGAATGCGGTTATTGCGACATTATCTACATTTCTTTGTTCTCATAATAATTACAAAGCTTTTAAATTTTTTTTACTGATTGAGTAGACCCGATATTGTTTATAACAGTTGTTTTGAAACCGTTATTGCCTATTATATTATCTTACCCATGGGTAAGATAATATAATAGGCAATAGCATCATGATGTAAATAGGACTATATATGCCTGGGTATCCCATGATAGGCAGGCATATAAGGTCTTTCATATCAGTAAATTTCACATAAAACAGCGATTGTTTTCAATAGTTATTAGCGGTATATACCTATTTACTTTTTTCAATAAAGAAAGAGGCAGTAATACTTACTCAAATAACGGAAAGCATCTTTTTGTCTTACCCTTGGCAAAAATACATTTCTTTTTTATGATCGTTTGTATTAGCATCTACATTTTAGAACAAGTGGTTAGAAACGGTAGTGTCAATTTGATTATAATATATAGATTTTTAACTTCCATAATAATACTTAACCTGTCAATTGTTGGGACGCCAGGCATAAGTAAAAACCTGTTGTGTCTGGACGCCGGGGTGCCGCTGCAACTCAATAGGTTAATAATAATAATAGTCACAATTGCTGCACCCTACGCTCAAATCGGAAGTACCCTAAAATAAAAACACCTTTGCTTATAGTCTCTTTAATATATGTAGCAAATATGATTGCAGTAATGGCGTGGAATGAAACGCCGTTTAAATACTGTTAAATATTTGTATTCCTCTCGGTCTTATCTCGATGCCCGGAAATGCTAAATTGATAATACAAGCAAATTGCGGAAATCGTTCTTAGAAAAATAATGCAAATATACATACATAAATTCATACATGCCCAGAGGGGTAGGCAGAGAGTACGGATTTCCATTTGCTACGATCCTGAGACACTAAATAAAATCAGTTATTAGATATTTGATTGGCTGCCACAGGTTTAGGCATTGACTACGCACAGGAAAATATTTAAATTCTTTATTAGCTTCGGTTGTATGCATCTTATCTTATTGTGTCTATATATTAATACGTGAAGCAAAAACTTTTTACCCATTTTAACGAAAATTGCGCGGACGGAGGTGTATGAAATTTGGCACAGTTAAAGTTTATATGGAGAAGGAGTGACGAATCCTACTATTTATATAAAATATGAATTAGAAATACATTAAATTAATGAAAAAACACTACACGCACACAACCATGCATTTGACACACGCAGTCGAAGCGCGTAACTATGGTTACTTATATCAATATATAATGACATAATATATATCAGCAATTTCTTACAGGCAAACTTTGGTCGCATTTCGAGCTCTAGGCGACCGCTAGTACATATACATTCGTATTGGATCTTCATCTTTGAGGTCCTTTGCCTTATTGTTAAAGGTTGTTATTCCTTCCTACTAAAATAAGCATAAGAATTTGACGCTATATTTATTCTTGTTAGCGGCCATTTATAGCCTTTATAATCTAGATTTTTATCAAAAATAGTGCGGATATAATGGCAAATAAACAAATGGTCGGCCTGATGGTAAATGATGACCGTAATTTAAGAGAGCTTTGACCCTGCAGTCATAGAAAAACATTACCTACACATCATCCATCACACAGAACTCAGGTTTTCTACAGCTATCGTTGAGATATAGGTATAATAAACAATTATTTAGGATTTCCTTAAGTTACATATATTATATTCTTTAGAAATTATTTACTACTAGCTGTGCCTGCGGTCTCACCCGCGTCAGTGGTATTTATGGTTACTGCGCCGTTCCCGTGAGCCGTAGCGTGATGTTATATAGCCTATGTCCTTCCCAGGGTCGCAGGCTATTTCCATTCCAAATTTCATCTAAATCCGTTCAGCGGATTGAGCGTGAAAAGGTAACAGAGAGACAGACAGGCAGAATTACTTTCGCATTTAGAATATTAGTAAGGAATAAGGATTGTAAATAACAGTAGCCCTAATAAAAAGCAATCTAATTAATCATAAATATTTTTATAAATACAATTACTTATCGCAGAAATGGCTGATAAATCAGCTTGTTACAACACCTCGATGTCGAAACCGGCTTTTCCTAACCATCATTGCTTAGAATCGCAAACATTATGTAATAAACGTTGAATGCCGTATGGCGTATCTTTAGTGGCAATAATATATAATTCTAATATACTATAGTACAGAACACAATTATCGCAAGGAATCTTGTAAAGTTTTATTTTTAGCAGAATCGTTTCACCAAAAATTGTCCACCAATACACTTGCCTGTGAATTGCTCACAAAACGTATAAACACATGGATTTGGAATTGTTTATCATTCTAATGATTACTTTCGAAATACAAAGTTTCACTTTTTTGTAGGTAATAAGAAATACACATTATTTCTATCAAAATAATCATAATCATTTATTTGTATGAACATGGGTTGTACATTACATTTTAAAATAAACAAGAGTTCAGAGGCCATATCCTACCATAACAGGTGACCAAATTAATCAAATTTTAAATTACATTACATTTTAAAATAAACAAGAGTTCAGAGGCCATATCCTACCATAACAGGTGACCAAATTAATCAAATTTTAAATTACCTAAAATGGTAGGATATGGCCTCTGGACTCTTGTTTATTTTAAAATCTAATGTACAACCCACGTTCATGCAAATAAATGATTATGATTATTTTGATAGAAATAATGTGTACTTTTTATTGAATAAGAAATGTCATTAATATAATAAGAAATTTCAGCTCAAGATATGATCATTGGATGCAATCACTTATAAAATACACCATTTTTTTAAGCAGTAATACTTTAAGTTTTCTTTCAAATAAGCTTTTGAATGTCCGACCTCTCATATAATGGACCTTGTTTAAAGCAGTAGAAATATACACTCTATTAAGTAAGTTAGTCTCAAAAACAAAGATGGCGAAATATATCTATGTAAACGTACACAGACCTCTGCCTACTCTTGAGGATATAAGTCTTCTTTTTTCTTTTTAAAAGTTGACTCTCGCACTACAGGAATAGTGCGAGAGTCATAAAAATATAAAGGCTCCCGCGACACAGGTGTCGCGGGAGCCTTTATAAACATTTAAACAAAGCATAATGTTGTTTGAATGTCATATTTGCTGCATTTGAATATTTGACAACCATTTGTAAATCACACAACATTTTGTATCGTGTGGGATTCGAACCCACAACGCTCGGCGCAATGAAAAGGTGGTCACTGGTCGTCGGCGACCACCTAAATCTCTACGCAATCCATGCAATCAATAACAAGTGAACAATAGTGAGTCTATGTCATGCTTCTACCGAAAAACAACTCTAATAAAGATGTTTGTGCTAGAAATTAATGTGGATATATCCTCGTCCGCCTCCTGCCCTTTTAAACGTGAATCCTTGCCGTGACTTAGTCTCTATTCTAATAATCTTGTTACGCAACATAATCGCTATCTTGTCGCTCAATCGCATGCCAACTTATCCTGTGGATGGCTTGTGTGCAGACGCAATACATAATAAAAACATATAGTTTTGAAATATTGAATGACTAGCTTTTGCGCACGGCTCCATCCCCATGGTACCTGCATAAATAAAAAGTAGCCTATGTCATTTCCCAGATTTTAAACTATATCTGTATCAAATTTCATCTAAATCGGTTTAGTGGTTTAGCGTGAAAAGGTAACAGACAGGTAGACAGAGTTTCTTTTAAATTTATAATATTAGTAAGGATTCCTGAGGGCGTACTAATAGCAGTATTATTTTAATCTTACCCCTTTATTTAAACATATATGCAAGATTGTAATAATACTGCTTAAAAATATAATAGTATGGCACGTCCTAAGGCTTTACCTACCGTCATCAATTGAAGCACTGTCATTGCATTGCGACTACGAGTGCGACAGCATTTTACAAGTTGTATAGCGCTGCCTCGCTCTCACGGATGCGATGAAAATGCTTTAAGATAATATAAAGACTCACTACTTTGGGGCTAACAGTATTATTTTTATTATTTCTACATTATAGTTAATACATACATACATACATAGATTCACGCCTGTTTCCCAGAGGGGTAGGCAGAGACTACGGATTTCCATTTGCTACGATCCAGACACACTTCTCTGGCTTCATTCACTTTCATCACATTCCTCATACATTATAGTTAATACCCCAGAGTAATAAAAACTTCCCTTACAATACTTTCCTTAACTTATTTTTTATATATATTATTTTAAAATATAGTTTTGTAAATGGTTATACTTAATATATAATCTGAAAGCCAAACAAAACTTTTTTTTAAATACGATTATAATAAGTTCTTGTTACAGGTTCTACTTGTGTTTTTCAATAAGAGTAATAAGGTCACTATTATTATTTAAATATCGGCAGAGGAACGCTTACGCCAACAAAACTAATGACTGTATTTAGTTCATTACCACTTCTGATAACAAATCAGTGCTAGCTGTTATATTTAAACGTATACCGACCTTAATATATAAAGAATAAGATTGAAATTAGAATAAAATGATAACTGTTACGAAAACAGTGACTGTTGAACTAGGTAACCCTATTATTTATTTTATATCCATTCCTGTTAGTAATTTATATTCATAGTCGATTTAATACCACTAAATGTTAAACTGTGCTTTGCCTTTTTTAATTTCTTTTTCTAAGAAAAGCGTGTCTCATGTCTTTTATCACGAAGGGCTTTACAAACATTTAAGAAACGCATACAAAATATACCAAGACTTGGCACAAATAGCTAGATCACATTTAGGCCAGTACGGAAATTGAACCTGAAACATTGAGCGCGCCGCATTGCCGAATTAGCCAGTTAAACCATTGCATCATTTGTGCAGTCATTTTCGGGATATTTACACATTGGATCTTATATTTCCATTTTAAATATATCTGCCGGATTTAGTAACCCACATCCCTAACAGATTCACGGTCTCCTCTTGAGTCTTCTTCAATTGGAGCGAGTTAAGACCATTAGATGCCACTCCTTATAAAGTGTCGTCTGCGATCAGCTATTACGTGTGGTAAGGATCAAGACGTAGTTTCTATGTACCCGTATACCTATAATGTATACATTTTGTGTTATATTGAGAAATCAGGATGTTCTAATTTCGATTAGACAGTATCACAATCCAAACAGATATCATTGCATCACATGTACAGTTTCGGTGTGAACGCCAACAAAGCTTTTCTGCATTGATATTTAGGTATGCTTTTCTGTTAAATATTTAAAAGAGTAAGCCTCTCTTCAAAATTATACTCTAGGAATATCCTATGTATCCCAGTGGGTTTAATAAACATTCAAATGACGAACATAGAAAACTAAAATCATAATCTCAGTCGTGTGGTCTAAGTAAAATCATAATCAGTCGTGTGGTCTAAGAGCTATTTCTATGACATTGTTTTACATTTATGCGAATGGTATATTAAAAATAACGAACAAAAAGGTAGTCTGTCCGTGACCACGACTGCTGAAAGGTAATCGAAATGTCGAGGAAATAGTAATTTATAAATCTAAATTCATTTTGTAATTTTCTTCTTCTTTTCGTGTGGTTAGTGGCCAACCTGTTGTCAAGAGTTGTTCAAGCCCCCGTAGGCCTCTGAAATGGCTTAACGACTGCTGTCAATTTGACAACAGCCGAGACCGACTTTTTACGTTCCCTCCGAAGCACGGAAACGCTCAGATGAAATACCACTAAGCGGTCGCCTATCTAAAGACTGACCGCACCTAACGTTGCTTAACCTCGCTAATCGTTTACGGATAAGTGAGTGCAACTGGCTATGAGTGCCTCACATATTATAATAAATTTTATAATAGTATAAAATATATTATAATATGTGATATAAAACTAATTAAGGTTATACTTGAAATCAACTGCGATAAAATCTATAAAAAGTAATTTAATTTTAACAACTATTTTCAGTTCTCATAGATTTTCTCCGTTTGGTGATCGAATTACCAATACTTATTGAGCATTCTTCGGAGTTCGGACACAATCTTACATTATATATCATTTTAGTATAAAGGAAATATAAATATTTAATTCCTTGTATTTTCAAAACGACGTCGACGGATAGTCAGTTACCCTGTTAAAACTAACTATTCGTCCTATATAATAACAATATTTTAGATTATTAGTGCACTTTAAAATCTTCATATAAGCACTGATACAAAAGTATATTATACATAATTTACCGGAACCTACAGCTTTAATTTCTGTGGAACTAAGAAGTTAAAAGCTTAAACAAATGAATCGGTGAAAATTACTCATCGTTAGAACTAAAACCACACGTCTAAACCCGTCGCCTCTGCCGCCCCTACTGCGTTACGCCACTGCTATGGTAGCTATAGAGCTACCCTACCGGGCATAGTTCCAAACTAATCTAAACTAAGTGCTCTAACTCTACAAATCCTAACAAAAGTACTCTTGTCACTGCCAAATGTAATTGTTCTGATACTAAATGTTCTTATGATCCTTATCTCAATATTTATAAAGTTGCCTAGCAACAGAGTCTATATCTAGTCGAGAGAGATATCATTTCATAACATATTGCCTTTGTTGTTTAAATCTTTACTATATTATAGCAACACATAGGCCGAAAATACGGAATTTCCACTAATTAATAAGCTAACCCACCACTTAAGTTAACCCTTGGTGCCTACCAAGGACCAATTCAAAGTTAATCAGTATTAATTTATTAAAAAAATAATTATATGTGCGACGTCAACTTAGCGATTATTATTCTTCAGATATGGGCATATGAGTCCAATGCACACGAATAGCAAATTATAAATCTTAGACGCTTACGTTGCCTCCTGGGAAGATATTTTTTTATCACGTAGAAAATTGTCCAAATCACGATAAAAATGGTAGTCCGTTGGAGCGAGGTCGGGCGAGTACGAAGGATGACGTATAGATTCTAACTGCAGCTCCTGTAGAGTTACAACGGTTTCTCGTGCAGTGTGAAGTCTTGCGATATCAACTTATCATGGAGCAATAATAGTGAAGATCGATTCACGAGTCGGGGCTGTTTCACTGCCAGATTCGCCATCGTAGTTTGAAGTTCGGCACAGTAAACATCTACTGTTATTGCTTGACCAGACATGGGAAAGCTATAGTGAATAACACCATGAAGAGACTACCAAACAGCTACCATAGCTTTGCTTTAGGGCACTGTTACGGCGTTTGACCTGGGGTCAGCCATTACATTTTTCGCTTAAGGTTATCGTAAAGAATCCACTTTTCGTCACATGTCATAATTCGATCCAATATTCCTTTATTTCTGGACCGATTCAACAACGCAACACAAGTTTCGACACGCATTTCTTTCTGCAATCAGTCAAATCATGAGGCATCCATTTTTCATAATTATTTTTTTATCTTTTTGATTTGATGCAAATAAGCCAATATTGTAGGTAAGGTAACATTAAACCATGCCGCTAATTCCTGGGTATTTTGACTCGGATCGGCTTTCACCATCTCCTTCAATTCAGCGTTATTCACCTGTGCGGGCGATCTTCCACGTGGTTCGTTCTTCAAGTCGAAGTTTCCATGCCGAAAGCGTTTAAACCAAAAACGCATGGTGCGTTCATTAGCAGTCTCCTTAATTATATAGCGAACCGTTTCTGCCGCGTTAGTTCCGCGTCGGAACTCGTATTAAAAAATGATTCGGATTTTCGAAGTATCCATCTTTCCCGTCTAAGCTAAATAATAAAACAATTATTGAAAGTCGAAAATAGAATGGTGCACATTTTTGAAAAGAAGAGTCTCATAAGTATCATGTGAAAAAAGTTTCACTCGAAAATCTCACACCATGAAGGTTTTATGTCAATTCAAAGTACCTATTACTAGTATCTTTTATTAGTAGTAAAATAATAAGGGTTAAAGTATGAAGTTGCGTTTTGTATAGAAATACAAAACGCAACTTCATACTTTAACCCCTATCATTTTACTAATACCTGATATCTAAAATTCACTGTCTTTAGATTAGGCGATCAAGGTTGTCGACCACAGATACTAATACCTGATATCTAAAATTCATTGACTTTAGATTATATAATCAAGGCTGACGACTACAGATAGCAATAAGATAATTATCAAGAATTGAATGTATTACAATGTTTAACCTTAAAACAAAAATAATTAGGTAATTAATTAAAATATTTTTAATGACTTGATTTCTTTAATTATCACTTACATAATTATCTCAAACCCTATTATAATGAATGGGAAAAACTTGCATACATTTATGTAAACAACGAAAAATAAGATAACATAAATAATTATTAATACATAATTATACGTCACCAAAATTTTATCTTAAATATTTGCGAAAATATCAAGAGTTACAATGTATAACCGCCTTTAGTTTCTTGCAGGTTTCTTCTCATCCCTTTGCCTGAACAACTAAACGAAATGTAGCTTCAGTAACTCAATAAACTCACTAACCTATATATTTTGACGTTCATAAGTGTTACCTTGTGACCTAAATGAATAAATGATTTTTGTCTTTGTCTTTAACTAGACTTTGTAAAACGACAAGTCATCTTCAAATCGGAGCGTTGTAACATCTGCCGTAAATCGACTCGCAGCAAGAGATAAAAAATTCTCACATTATATTAAAATAAATGTTTTCGTTTACTCTAAACGATGGTCCAGATTTAACTTATTCGCATAACAAGAATTATACAAGTACATCAATAAACAAATTCGACTTGAATAAAGTAACTGAATACAAATAAATTATTTATTGCCTCAAATCTTCCCTCAAAATCCCTCCCCAATAATAAATTCCGTCAGATTTTCCACCCCAACTGTTGCAATAAATTTTTCTCCCAACTATTGTAATAGAAAAAGGTCGACGATACCAAACTATATATCCAGGAGATAGGGACAGCCGCGTCGTGGAGTCCGGGTCCGTACTCCAACTTGCAGTATTCCGCTTTCAACACAAAATATGCGTCGACATGTGTTTCGCCTCAGCGCGAGGTATCTTCAAGACAGTTTGCCACTGGGGCCGTGGCAGATTCCTCTCTTTCCAATTATTTTATTTCAATGAATTTTCGCCGAGTAACGTTTAATTCGATTTTATATAAATACAACTTTACCACTTTCTCAATAAAACTTTATTGTGTGAAAAGTACTCTGAGTCGCCTAGTGTGTATAAATAAGGACGCAAAATTAAACACATGCAAATTGACGTACAAGGTGATAAGATAACAACCTCTGCCTTTAGTTTAAATGCACGTCATCAATAAACAAATACGTATCTGTCAATTTCCAATCAATCTTTTATGAGTGCTTTGAGTCGCCTAGTCTATTCAAGTAAGGACGCAAAGTTGCCACATAAGAATTGACGTACAAGGTGATAAAATATCAACCTCTGCCTTTAATTTAAAGATATGTGGATCTCGGTACATTAACATTACAAACATTACAGGTACCTACCGAACGATATAATTGTACAGTCAACTTCGCTACTATGTTGAGACACTCAAGCTTCTAAATCTTATATAAACATAAAGATACATAGTTGTAATTTAATTACATGTGATTTAATTGTATGTGAACAAATTAACGAAATTGACTGCAGAATACAACGATAATCGGATATTTTCTTATCACGAACACTTGGAAACAATGTGATTGAGTATCAACCAATTTTATCGCTAATTATGTAGATTGTTCGCGCTATCCGTCGTACCAGTCGTCAAACCTACCAAATAAATTGATAATATGATAATCTTTTATAAGTAAAATAATTCCACAAAAGAAAATATTTGTATAGGCTTAGGCATTTTCATAGAGTAAAAATCTGCGATACATATAGATGAATAGCAAATTTTCAGATCGCTCTACTCTACGAAAACTTTACTGATTGCACATAGATCACATTTTTATCCTTTGTTTGAATCTGTTTGATGTTTAAACGTTTGAATTTAGCTTTGCTTTTAAAATAGACGTCTCAAACAACATTCATATAAATAATATATGAAATAAGCCACTTACACTTTTTCTATCAACAAAGAATTGTGTACTCTTTAAAAAAATATAATATTACATTGTTTAAGTTTACATTAGCAGTAAATCCAAAACTAGTAATATCTAATTTATTAGACATAATTATGACATAATTAAAGAGAAATGTATATCAATATTCGATAAAATCAAGAAACACCATTTAAGCTATTAAAAGAAAACTAATTAAAACTTGACTACAAGTAACATGAAATCGAAAGTAAATGTTGATGACGAATATATTGCTAGAATAAACGAAGTATAATATTGATATGTCTTATTACATAAAAGTATATTTTATTTGGGCCCAGTAATTTACAATAACTCCCAAAACAACTAAAAACAATAAACTTACAACAATTTAAAAATAAATTGAATGATCTGCTTGTAGTTAAATGTTATTATAGCTGAAATGAATATGTAAATGACAAATTGTATTAAAACAAAAAAAATTATAAAATTTCAATCTAATTTTGTATAATGATTTAGATTTTATTATTATTAAATTAAACTGACATTCTGTAATTTTAATTTTATTTTTGCTTTTATGTTTTATTTTATTTGTGTATTTATTAATTTTTATCTTAATCTATTCTAATTTTGTTATATTCCTACTTATACAGATGACATTCCATTTTAATCAATATAATATATGTAATGTTAAATAATTATAATTATTTGCATGCCACTTAAAGAAAGGTACATTTGATACTTGTACCTGTTGGACAATTTATAACACCACTGTAACAATGTTTTCTGCAAATTAATAAATGATTTGATTTGATTTGATAATATACGACATATTATTAATATAACCGATCATCAAAACATTGCATCAGATGTAATTATGCAACTTTGTTATGTATTGTTGACGCTACTCGTCTACAACAAACTATTACGTCTTCCCATTCATCGTCTACGTTTATTGATCTTGACATAATATGTTACGACAAACATAAAATAAATTATAATTTGTATGTGTGTGTTTATCTATTTGACATGGCATCGCGTGAAAAAGATGAAACGAAACGACGGCGACGTGGATTATTAAATTAAATTGTTAAAGAAGCTATGACTGTTATTATGAGACCGCAGTTAGGTATATAATTGTATTAGTATCCGAGCATTAAGGCTTTAAAAGATATGTATATCACGATTTACAATTCATAGCATTGCATTCTTATTGTTTTGACTTTGTCGCTCCTCTACTGAAGAGACCATTTCATTTCCTGCTAAGCTAATGCCTGAAACAATCTGTTACGACCATTACATAAAATTATCTGGCACAAAGAACGAGATAGACTTACAAACAATAATAAATAATACAAATTATGGCATTGTCATGTTCTCTTCAAAAGTACCATTAGAATTAATAACACTTAAGAGATGGTACAACTATGGTAAAATTAACATAGATTTGTCTCCCCTGGTCCCATAGATTGTTTTAGAAATCTAGAAGCATCTAAAAAGAATAACATCATGATGACATCATTAATATAATTATTGTACAATCATTATGTAAGCGTGTGGAAATCACAATTATCTTTTCCTATCAATAAGGAGATTAATAAGGATTAATATACATACGTATAATTCAGTCCATTGACCAGTTAATGCTTTTTTATTTCAAAGACGATAATTGCCATTAATAATATTTAGGTAACTAAGGTGATAAGTCTAGATATTAATCAGTTCCAACAAAAACTCTATCAATTTAAATTTGTTTAAAGCGTTCGTTCATACGAAACATGAAACAAAATATCGAAACATAGTAGTTATATATTAGAGTGGAGTACCGCAAGGTAACACTGTGGGTCCTTGTCACTCTTGTAGAACAAAAGAAGAATTCAGTACCGTCATACGTTGTTTTTTTTTTAAATTAAATGTTTGTCATCCCGAAAGTGAAATATATTTTAAACTTTTCTATTAAATAGGCAGACTTTATTCATATACAATTTATCTTGTATATCCTATCCTAATATACAAATACTTAAAAGCAGTGATGCAGCACACAATTAAAATCTTTTGTATTATTTATTTTAAAACTAAACAAACAGCAATTATTTTGAGTGAATACACAGACGTTTATCACATGTACTAAGGTTTAAAATCAGATCTATAATTATAAGTGAAAATAACAGGTATTATGCTGTTGTCAACAACCTTGTTCTCTAACCGAGTAGATTTCAGCTGCTGCCTGATATCGTGTTATTAATTTGAGTACTGTTGATTATACTACATATTATGTCTACACGCACTACTATTCACGTATAATATCGTGCGTATACCCACTAGATCAGGCAGCGGCCACTTTTGTTTACGTGTAACCTCTTCTCTCTAACTCTTCTAATCATATAGGACTTCAGTCAGTATGATTTGTTATCGTCTACCAAACAATACTTCAAGCACCATGCAAGTACCTGGTGTAATAAAATAACATCACCTAGTATACAAGTAGTAGTCAGCCAATTCAAATTCCTAAAGTTCATTTAAAATGAATAGACGACGTGAATACTATTGATTTTAATAAAACAGACTATGACAATCATTTACGAAAGATAAATTTAACTGGACTATAACTATTTTATGTACACATTTCTCTTAAGATATTAGTTATAGTTTTGCGCGTAACCAGACCCAGCTGTATACGGTCAAACAAGAGTGTTGGTGTCAATGACCAATGAGCACGATTGAGATAAATTATCACGAGTCTTAATTTGGCTACATAGACTTATTTTTGAATCTTCGAAATCTATTTAAAAATAAGTCTAAATAAAGCACCAGCGTTATTTAGACTTACTTTTAAATATCATAAAAGTGATTCTAATTTTAAGCCGCTTCCCTACAGGAAATAATAATATTAAGGTAGACAGTACAGACGATTCACAAAGCTATATAAGTATACGCTCTCAAAGCGGGCGCGTGCCGAAGTCGCAATGCAGCACCTGAGTATCACAGTATCTCAACACCTAAGTGCGATTTCTATCGCACTTGATTACTATGCACGTGGCTATCCAAACATTCTATTATTGCATTAAAGTTGCCAATAGGAGCTGCTATAATAATAAAGTATGGAAACTTGTCGTTATTGAAGTCTATGAAAACATGTACCAAGGGCTTAAGAATGGAACAAAGTATTTTGGAAGTTGCTTATGAAACCACTAATCGTAATATATGAAACGTGATTATTTCAGTTGCCGTTTGTTTTAATAATATCAAACCAATCAACATAATAGAAAGGGCGTAGACGTCATAAGCGCCACCACTCAACGTATCTTAAAGATTAATATATTTTATTTTACCATTCATCAATTTATTATCTAAAAGTCGAAATCTCTAATAATTTCAAGTACAAAAAATGGCTCACAGCCGTTAAAAATTACGTAAACCTAGAAGCTGTTGCTGGACCAACATATTGTTCCACCATTAGACACAAACAATTTGTGTATAAAATTGTGCGTCTCCTTTTAAAGTATCTAACTCATAATACCATATCTGTCTAGCTCTGTTGCGTCCACTTACCCACTTCATTATGAGTATGACGTCGGATATTGGGAAAACTTCTACTATGTTGACACGTGAATTAAGTTGTACTTATAAAGACATAATGTGGTTAATGATGCAATCCGATACGTTAACCTCAACAACCTTGCATTGCCGCGCAAATCGATCTCACTATCCTTTTAACTGCGATTATATCTAGCGTTGTTATGCCTCTACTGATTTATGCAATTGTTATAATAACAACTACGTCATCAAAGATATCTCTTTGTGTTTTATCGTCATGAACATGCGACGTCTTAGATATATTAAAGCATTTTCATTGTCAATGATCGTGCTTTCTATGTCTTGCTTGATGAAAAATACAAAGATAGTATGACATTTGCTTTAAGAATGTCCTTTCGTAGAAGAGTTTTCATCTAACAAATGAAACAAAAATGAAAATTTTGCATATTTATCAGAAGAAGAATAAGTGACTTAGTATGCTTATTGACTTATTCAGTAAAGCAATAAAGTTATGGTAATTTTGTGATTAAAAAAACAAACACATACCATCTAGATAAAGGAAATGAAACAAGTCAATCATTGGATACTTCCTCGTGCTCTAAATTCTTATATTGCTGGTCGGTGAGTCGAAGCAAATAACATGAAAAGCTACCGCTGTGCCTCCTTCGACAACTACGGTAAATTATTTGTTCCGCATCGGTTCAATATAGATTGTCATTAGTACTAACGAATATAGCTGCATATCTCCTAGGATATCCTAACAAAATTCTAATCCTTGTCTTTATTAAAAATCTGCAACGAAACAATGATAGTTTATAGGAAGTGAGTACCTAAACAATCTAGACTGTCACAATCGTAATTTGACCTCACTATAAGCCGATAATTAATTACGAAATTTTAAATTGTTCCAACATACAAAATTAGAAAATAATAAAAATGTATAACTACACCATATTGAATACAAATGTGTCATTCATTAAATACTTATATTTTTCTTATCACTCTTCGTGACAAGTAAATGTATCTAGACGAACAAAGCTAAAACAAATATCCTTACGCAAATATAACACCTCTTAAAAACATTCGTCATACAAAAAGAAAACGTCTTTAACACAGTTTTAGCAGCTAAACAAGTTAACCTTTGCTTGTACTTGAGAACAAAATTTCTTTGTTTTTAACGGACAAACAACCGATGCAATGATTCAAGTACATTCGATCGTACGATCAAACCGCTTTAAAATTTATTTATTACAATCGCGTAATTATGGAGGTAGTAAATTTATATAGATTGAAAAAATAACATTACTGCCGCTCTCAGAGATATGCATTAAATGTTTACTTAAGATTGACTTCTTAGTATAGGCATGGTTACAATGGAACGACGTTCCTAAGAAATATAATATTAAGTAATCATTAAGTCTTTGAGTGCGCAGTTAATCTTTTTTTATTGAATTAAAAAAGTTTTTATTAATAAACAACTAACATATATTATTTCGGATTGAATACATTAATAGATACTATGATATATGTAATTTTTTTTTTTATGACAATAAGTGCCAGGCCGTGATGCAAAAAGCAAGTGCTATAAGTTTAAAGTCTATTCTTATGTGTATATTTATGATATACATACATGACATGTAATATAACGTGTGTATCTGATTGCGGCGTTGCAATTTCCCATCCCATAATACAAATACTTACAAATAAAGAATTATACAGTATACAATTATACTTATCGAAATGTTGCTGAAATATGCTTAATGACAATCGCTTAAGCTGATTTATGCTCATTAACCCAGCTGAAATTTATATTAAACAATGAAATTAAAACAATTTAAAAAGGATGTCTTTTATTTTTATCATACTATTCTCCTTTGCTTTATGTACATAGAGACTTAAGGATTCAGACTTTAATCTCTACGCATACACTGCAAATCGTGTCAAATACGTGAAAACAATACGGAGTTGTCACATTATTAATGACGTGAAAACTTATAATAACATTATTTGTAGAATATATAGTTTACGAAGCGCGTTTAAAGTTTCTGACTATGGCAACAAGGTATATATAAAATTGTCAACATCCTATATGTTGACAATTTTATATATACCTTGCTGCCAACACAACTTAATTAACATAGGTGTAATTTTGAAATAAATGGCAAATATTTAATCATATATAAAAGTGTAATTGTTTGATTATTTACATTATTTTACACACAATAGCAAATAAATATATAATAATAATAATAATAGCAATAAAAATTAATCTTTTTGTGAAAAGTAGTATCAAAATTGGTTGCAAAATAAGGTAGTAATTATTATTTTAAATTTGAATATAAGAAGAAGTGAGACTGTAGTGGAGATATCTTACTATCTCCCTCGAACCGCTGCATATAAATAGCGGTTACGTACAGTTTGTATCGTGCATCCTTTTTCTGTCATTTGACAACTATCCCTACTATCAGATTTAAAACGCTTATATATTATTTTCAATTGAGTAGTTTTAAAAATGATTTGTATTTAAAGTCTATGTAACGTAAATATTTACATAAATAATGAAAAAATTTCAACTATCCTGTTATACCTTATTTATAAAATATAACTCCTTTATGGGCAAGATTTGTTTACTTTGTCTTCTTTATTTCCAAGAAGTCTATTTCATCCTACCACTAAATAGTCGATTCTAATCTATATGATAACTAAATTTCCTTCATGACTGTTATTAATTGTTAGTGTCGTTCTTGTGATTTAGATTTATTATTTCATTTATTAAGACATCATGTGTATGTTTTATGACTATTATTTTGTACAAAACTGTTGGTGCTCAGGTTAAATACAAAATTCTGTCGAGACATACCTAAATTTCGCCAAACTTTTACGATGTTAACAACACGGGGAATATGTTTTATACTTAAAATGCTTTTTCACGTTGATACTGCAGCTTTGTCAAGTATTCGCAAATGCAATAAAATCTTTAAAGAGATGATCATATGGCCTAAAGCTACCCGACTGAAGATATACCTTTAGCCTATAGAGAGTCGCTGTCAAATAACCTTTTGTTATGTTGCTTACATTACACTTATAATTAAGACAGTGGTTTAGTTGTTTGCGTGAGCGCTAGAATCATTTCTACTTTCCAACAAGATTCTCTAGACTTCGAAGTAGTTTAAAATCTCTACCTATTTGGTGCAAGATGTTTTACGTCACCAGCTTTCGCATTTTATCCACACATTAACTACATCTAGTTAATTCAGCAGATGTAACAGTTACGTCAGATAAACCAGCCATAGGAGATGTGTCTATTAACCAGCAAAATATCATTTAAACCACATTGGCAATGAGTCACAGTACAAGAGAATGTTAATATTGATTTATTGAACATTTTATCAGATAAGAATATTACATATCCCTAACGTGCATACATAACCTTGTCTCTTACTTACTATACTTGACAAACGTGTTAAATAGTATGTTATCTTTTGCAGATATCAATAAAACCGACCACCTGCATACAATTTAGTAATAAAATATAATTATTATATGTCTGACAAGTATAATAATACAGCTTTGCAGTCAGCGAATTAGGGTATTACCTATTGTATGTCATAAAAAATTATTCAATCAGTATAAGTATAAACAGGCGTATCTTATCAAAGCAAAGCATTTGTGTCTTTAACCACAAAATTGCCAGTTTTCATAAGAAAAATCTATAACTTTGTTTTATTCATAATAATTAATTCATTGTAAAATAAGAATAAATTTTACATGTATACTTGTTAAGTTGAGTACGACTTGGGTACGCCACGACCGTGGCGGTAAGTCCCATTTTTGAGGAGTGGCTGGATAGGTGGCATGACGCCCTCACCTTCCGGCTGACACAGGTAATGACTGGCCACGGTTGCTTTGGCCAGTTCCTGTGTCGCATAGACTGGCAGGAGACGGCCCGGATGTCATCACTGCGGCGACAGCCGCGACGTTGTTGAGGACCCGACGCTGCACACTTTGGGCGATTGACCCGCCTGGGCATCGCAGCGCCATGAGTTGCTCGCGGCAATCGAGTTGGTTGCTCTCTCGCTCCCGGGCGTGGTTCAGTCTATGGTCCGGAGTGTGAGATCGTAGAACGCCGTCGCCTCCTTCTGCGAGGAAGTAATTTCCGTCAAGGAGGCGGCAGAGCGGGAGAGGGAGCGCTCAAACCCTCTCCTTAACCGCAGAACCGAGCGCCGGAGGGCGCGAGATGACCTCCAGCCACCCTGAGGTTTGACCTGGGGGTGGTGGGCTTCGTGGGCCTGCTCGCCACCCGACCAGTACCAGATCCAAGAGGTGGCGTGCGTGTTCCCACGTGCGCCTCTGTGTCGTGTCTTCGTCCCCTCACAAGGGGACAGTAGAAGGACTTTTTATGTAATGGCCTGCCGTTTCACACGGCGCGGACCGGAACCTTGGCGGGGTCGCGATGGCATGTAAGCAATATTGCAAGCGATTCGCGCAGCCCCGCTGTCTACGGTTATGTTGAGGAACACCGTGGTAGGTTTAGACGGTATTACCGGGGTATCTTTCCCCCAGTGAGCCCGACATAACCTCTCCGTCGCCCAGCGGAGAGGTATGTACCAAACCATGCCCATACAGAAAAAAAAAGGAACGACTTGTCTTCAATTATCAAGAACAGCAACCATCATGTAATTATAGCGCATTAAATCTGCAAATTAGGGAGTACATACACCAAACGACCTAACTTTAAACACAAATTGCATAAAAATGGATTCATGTTTATACCAATGTCTTATTAAAATTACCTACTTTGTTTTTCGGCGATTAATAACTTTTTATGATTTTAATCACGATTTCCTTATTTAAATTAAATAAAAATATGTATTTATTACGTAGGAGTCGTTTGCAACATGTAAGATATCTTATGACTCATTGATTCTGGATGCGGTCAATAAATTAAAGATCAGGAATAAGCGGTAAACCTATTTTCAACCAGCTTTATTCTCAAATTTTGACGAAAATTGTCTTATCTCTACTATTTTATTTAGATATACTTTTGTTTATTTGTAATACTTCAGGCCATAGGCCTTTTACCACCCAACATTTTCCTGAAATTCAGGTAGCAACACTGTGAGCATTCATAAATATAACTGGCAATATCTTGGTGTAACAATTCTAAATCTGCAAGAAATTTAAATGGAGTGTTACTTAAAGTTATAAAAATAGCCTTTTTTATAATATAATAAATATTATTTTGTTTCTTTCAGGAAACCTACAAATGGTTGTATCTTTATAAACGGGCGAGTTCGGGATCCAAAGATATTTCGACGGAGATCATGCTACATACTCCAGGACGACAAAGTGCAAGACATGCTGACTATACAAGAATCACTCAATATCGCGGCCAACCTCAAACTAGGAAACCATATCAGCTCAGACCAGAAACGACGCCGCGTAAGTTTACATTACTTTATATAGCACAAGCTTTTGCCCGCGGCTTTTCTCGCGTTAATTTAGAATTTGACAATCAATTCGGGTTGTCCTCTGCTTGTAATAATATAATTCAATCATGATTCGAAAGACACGTGGCGCCATCTATTATCATAAGAACGTTATTGTTGTTTTCTTCGGGAACAGTAAATTTTTATATGCATGACTATATATATGCAAAATTTCAGAATGATCGGTTCAGTGGTTTAGGCGTGAAAAGGTAACAAACAAACAAAGTCATTTTCGCTTTTATAATATTAGTTAGGATTGTAAGGACTTTAACCGTAGTAACTTATTCTAAGTGGATACTGTATTCTGCGTATTTTTGAAACACCAACGGCGTGTTATCTGTAATAAATAAAGGAGGTTCGTGACCACAATGCTCGCAGACGCACAAAGAAGTTCCTGCCATATGATAGTATATTGCCTCTATAACTAAATATAAAGTTATATGTACGAGTTGCTAAAGAGTGAAAATAACATACATGTGTAAAACTTAAAATGTAATGACTAACCTAGCATCGAAAGTTACATTATATGAAAAGTACTATCATATTAGCACGGAATCCATAAACAAAATAATTTGATCCAAAGGAGATAACCCATTTTTCCTACATCTTTGGGCCGACTTGTTATAGTCATAAAATTGGTGGCATTTGTTAGATAAATACATAAATTACACTTCTGCTTTATTTCATTAAAATTAGCAATTGTAATAATAAGAATTTTTTATTCGAATTTGTAACTAGGTTAGGTTAGGTTAGGAAATGGATGTTTTAGCCCGCGGATAGTGTATCAAGCATTTTTCCTGGGTACCAAAAAAAAAAAAGGAAATGGATGTTTGTTTCCGTCTCCCCTCCCCCTCTAGGGGGGGGGACAGTAAGGACTTTTTTAAGAGGATACTATATTGGGTAAGAGTCTTCGTGTAGTGGCCTGCCGTTTCATACGGCGGGCCGAAACCTCGGCGGGGTCGCGACTGCATGTGAAAGTGATTCGCGCGGCCCCGCCGATAGTGGTTTGTCGAGGAACACCGTGGTAGGTTTAGTCGGTATTTCGGGAGGTCCATTTCATTGTTTTAACATCTTTCTTTTACCTCGACGAGTCCGACATAACCCCTCCGCCCACTTCTGCGGAGGGGTATGCGTCAATGCATTCCACCACGGAAAAAAAAATATGTTGTGAAAACTTGAATATTAACGTTGTGCATTTTTGATATTTTGGAATGGTTACGAAATAATTTTGCACGAATTGCTTTAATTATCAGTACAAAAGTACTATAATTTATGTGGTAAAATACAATATTCATTTATTGCGCTATCGTACACAAACATGACCATACTCCCCCTTCGTCTTACGAATTTTCGATCAGGTCACGTGTCCTGACGCGAGTTTAACATTTTTTACCCATCACAAAAAAGTGCACAACGCCGCTAAAGAAGTTTTCACTTCAATAATTATTCTTTCAGCTGATTTGTAATGAGAAATTAAACAGGAACCAAATAGCACCAATATACCAATATATATACCTCATATTTGTTTGGATTTAGGTACTTATAAGTTGACAGAACAGGGACTTCATTCGATAAGTAAAAAATTGGTGGAACAGCCTTTTAGAGAACTTTTATTAAAATATTGGGATAGAACAGGGATGGATTAGTTCAGTTCCAATATCGTCAATATCAATAGCATTTTGTTTCGATAATATTGCGATTATCGAACGCGGTTCAATCGAATGCTTGTGAAACAGAGGGCTGTTTATTTCTGCGCCCTGTGCCAGGGGCACCACCCTCGTTTCAACATTGATTATGTGCAGGTAATAGGTTGTTTAAAATGAAAAACACATTACTTTATTTATTTTACTTTTTATCTAGATTGTTAATATGTTAACCAGGAATAGAAATATTTTCATACACACATAATAGATCCACCTAAAACAGAATACCGATACGCATGCAAAAGAACAAAATCATACTTTGTCAATATAATTGTTTATCTAGCACATGTACAGGCATTCATTAAAATATAACTGAAAACTATGTTACTCTTCTTCATAGGTTATTAAAATATCGTCGAGAAACTGTGCAGGAGGAGAAATATTTTCTTGATACCTAGCCCAACTCAAAAACTAGATTATCGACATTACATGGGCACAACAGCCTACTGTACGTCCGCCAACAATGCAGTTACAATAATATTGTAAAATATTATTTTATCATCGTAAATCGAATATAGTTCTATGTGATTTTGTGTATTGATAAAATAACAAACACTTTACATTAAAAATATTGATTGTAGCACATGACTTTAACTACAAATTAAGAATACCCAAAAATGACTGCATGGATGATGTAGTGGGTTAAATAAATGACTCGTTGAGTGCTGTGGGTTCAATCCTCACATGGGACAATAATGCATGTGATACACGAATTGTTGTTCCATTTCTACGTGCTCTTTATATAAGTTATTTCAAGAAATCTGAAAAGTACCCCGCGGTACTGTAATTGTTCCTAGTATAATGAAACTCAATCGTCTAAAATATGTGACTATATTACCAAACTTACAGCAATTACACGGACTATTGAGAATGTCTTACTCAGTTGAATGCTAGTTCCTTACTGCTGAGCGATCTTTCTCCGAGAGAACGAGTTATTTTTCCCCTCCACAATAACCCCACTATTTTAAAATGACGGTTGGCTGTGTTGCCAGTTGAATAAATATAAACTCCCGAACAGAATTATTAACAAAAATAAGAAATCATGACACTAGTGTGGAGATTGTTGTGTAATCTGTCGACAGCCCGCATCAGGTCAGAAAGATAAAGAAAATTGACTGTACGAAGCCGCCACGATTCAGTAGCGGGCAAGATCTGCCGGGGCTGCAGGATGAATGCGCGAGTGATCCCTGCGCCCCGGCCATAGACCGTGTGAAGGAACACCGTGGTAGGTTTAGTCGGTAGGACTCGGGACTTTCGATCTTTCCCCGGGTGAGCCCGACGTACGCGCTCGCCCCCGTGGATGCGTCACAGCATTCCCAGAACTATAAAAGCATCTGTAACTATTATACTCATATTTTTACTGTCTCGAAAACTCGAAAATGGCTCATGTATGTCTATCGTACGCGTTTCGGTGATCAGTCTGTCAGTGTATTTATAAACAATGGGTCACACTATTCACTGTTAATTCATGGGTGGTTAATGTATAATCGATAACCTGAAATTAATCTAGATTAGGTATATAATAGATAGCTGTCTATGACCGAATGAGTCCTTTAATAATGGAACTGTGAGTCACACGTTTGTTATTGAATATTAAAATGTACGTACTTATTATGTAGCCATGTAAAGCGCCGTTAGTCATAACTGCAACCATACATTTATCAAGTAACAAGTTCTCCCAACCCCTCAGTTTGGTGGTGCACTGATGCATATATTGACCTCTCTGTCTAGCCTACCAGACAGTCGATGTTTAAAATAATCTCTATAGAGCTTCTGTTAAATTTCTATCTCTTCTCTTCTTCTTCTCTTTTATTAGCTGTCATATATGTCCCACTGCTGGGCTTGGACTTCCAAATCACTCTATTGTTTGATATTCCCTGACAATCCCTTTCAACGGCATCCAGGTTGTCACGCCTATGTATCTTTAGTAAATAAAAATAAAAAGCTATATAAAAAAATTTGGCATTAGGACCGTAGGTCCTTCAGAGACCAGACTTTATGGAGAAAAGATGGGTGAAATTATAATTCATATGGAAATTAATTATATTCTCATCAATTTAGGTACAACAAGTATGATGCACTAATAGAATGAGAGCATCTCAAAGATACTCACTATGGCTTTTTCAAATAAGGACATACCCGGAGCATTTTTCATCTATACTAATATTATAAAGCTGAAGATTTTGTTTGTTTATTTGGTTGAACGCGCTGATCTCAGGAACTACTGGTTCGAATTGAAAAATCTTTTAGTGTTGGATAGCCTATTTATCGAGGAAGGTTATAGGCTTTATAACATCACGGTTACGACCCACGGGGTTGGCGCAGTATCTTATCTTATCTTATGTGGGGGCCAGTCAGTGCAGACCGGCCACACTTCGACCCAGTGGGATCTTTTGTGTCGACACTCTCCCAATAACGACTACCATAGATGTTCATGGCAGCCGGGACCAACGGCTTAACGTGCTTTCCAAGGCACGGAGCAGGCGATAATTGTCAATCAATACGTACATCATTTCGAAAAGTCATATAACTTTCGAAAGTCAGAGGTGCGCGACGTGGGTTCGAACATTGCAGTATGTTGGTCTCCCCACTGAGCTATCGCTGCCCTTTGTCAGCGCAGTAACTATAAAAGCGGATAAAACCGCGGGCGCATCTAGTAACGATTAATATTATTGCTAAAGCGTTATTAATATTCTGACAAATACATATATCAAGGTTTTTTCTTAAACATCAACAAATATAAATAACATTATTTATTTCGTCTAGTTTTGTGGACTTCTTACTGGCCTATGCAATTTTAAATCATGACCATATTAAATGTTGTAGAAATAAAATCAAAATATGATTTGTTCTGAACTAACAAACATTTATTGAACAACTATAACAAAACCGTCATTTTTGTCAACGTTGTATGCATATTTATAATTGACTACGTTTAATTATTGGTTTACACATTTATGATGATACCAGTCCTGTTTATAAACTATCTCACTGCTGGGCACAAGCCTCTTACCAGTATGAGGAAAGTTGTTCCACCATACCGAGCTAGTGCAAGATGGCTGACTTCACATACATATATGATATACATGATACATGAGAACATTATGGAGAACTCCCAGACAAACAGGTTATCTCGCTATGCTTTTATGTTAAAGCGAGCGATAATTAACTATTTAAGGCGAACACAACTTTGATAAGTCAAAGGTGCGTGCGTGCGTGCGTGCGTGCGAACCGTTGCGTAGACGTCACTAGGCTATCGCAGCTCATTATAATTTTCCGAATATATCGTGATAATTAATAATTCTAAGATTAAGCGATAATTCATGACATCTAATTTAGACTCAACGAACTATTTAATATAAGTATCCAAACTGATGAATTAATATTTTGCAGGTCGAGGAAATAATCACATCTCTCGGTTTAAGCAGATCACGTAACACAAGAGCTGTGCAGTTATCTGGAGGACAAAGAAAAAGGCTAGCGATAGGTTTGGAACTAGTCAGTGATCCTCCTGTCATGTTCCTTGATGAACCTACTAGGTAATATATATTTTTTTATTGAAAGTACCCAAAACATGCTCAAGCTAGGCGAGTCGAACAAGAGTAACTGGTAAAACGACTTTCTGCGTAGCATACCTAAAGTCCTCATCAAACTTTATAGTCGATTTGAACAGTTCACTGCTGCGTAGTAACAGGGGTGAAGGCTCCATTCATATACATACTAGTACTCAGTGCGCAGGTAGTAGCACACTTCAAAAAGGCCTTAAAGTTTGGCGTGTATTGTTGACGGACTTAGAGGCCTCAAACCATCTTGCTTATAGTACGCCACGAGTATTCATCGCGCCATTTGTAAGTCCAGTTTTGAAGATTGATTCGTTTATGTCCGAAGTAACTGGTTATGACTGAGGAGTGAATTTACTGCAAATATGTCAACAAGGCAAACCTACCTAGTCGATCCCAGAGTACACAGCGGTATGAGTGAGAGCATCTACGCATTTACCGATTGCTAGATCCTGGCGTTGACTTTTGGATCGAACGAAGTGTTTTTCAATTTCTCTGTCAAGCAATTCTAAGTAGAAGATAGTATGGAACTATGTTCGGTTATTGTATCCAGGAATGATTAACTTATTTATTACTAAACGGGTCTGTTATCTCAAGCAAACTAAAGGGTTCTTAGGGAATTTATTATATATTTCAGATAACAGGGATGCTGTTATGATACTCTCCTCTTCCTTTCTAAGCCTTATTTGGAGATCGGCTGTCCTTATCGGTCTTCTCCACTTTTTTCTATCCCGTATGATTTCGACGTCTATCTCGTTTTCATGTCATTCCTTCTGAACTGTCGTCAAGCATATGGTAGATTATCTTCCTCGGCGTTTGATTCAATATAGTAAGCTATTGTGTTCTGTATTATAAGTAAATAAGTGCTCCGGTATAAAATTCATACACACATAACACGCTAATGGCGTATAAAAACGCATGTGAACGTAGTTAATTACTATGCACGATTATGAAAATGGCCTTGCATTAATGTTTGTTTTTAATAAAAGAAATAAATATAAAAAGTAACGTGCTTCAGACATGGGAAAACGTACTTAACCTAATGAGTCACAGCGGCACACCTGCAGCCAGACACAATAGGCTTTTAATTATGTATGTCATTCCAAGGCTTGACAGGTTACACAGATGTATAACATAATCTCACAATAGCTTTTTTACAATAAAGGCGGCACACAAGCCTACAGTTGACCTGGTAGTAAGCAGTTACCATACCTTCAAAACCATGGTATCACACGCGTGTTGTCAACCTTCGAGTAAAGTAATTGAACATAGAATGAAAGGAAAAGGGGCATATAGTTAGAAATGTGAAAGTTCGGCAGTTATTCACCGGGCATAACGCATTACCAGTCTAACAACTTGTATGCCGGTTGATTGTATTTAGTACTTAACGACGCAAGCCGGCTCATTTTTTTTTATACAACTTAGTTGGCAAACAAGCTTGCGGCCCACCTGATGGTAAGTGGTCACCGTAGCCTATGGACGCCTGCAACACCAGAGGCATCACTTGCGCAATGCCGACCTTTTAGGTAAGGAAGACGAGAAAAAGGAAGTGGAAAGGAGAAGGAGCGGGAAGGGTAAAAGAGGGTGATTTGGCCTCCCTAGTGCCGGAGGCCAAATCGGTTGCCAACCGTAGTATAATATATAGTATTTTACTATATTTCAAGTCTGCGTACTATATACTGTTGAAGAAATATATAGTATGCTAAAATACTATATTTCAACAACGAAAAACAACAAACCAAAACCTTTATTCAAAAAACTATCGACGCTCCTTTACTATTGATGCGAAAGCATATATCCGTACATAAACCGTTTCGAACCTGTCCGTGATGTCAACAAAATATGTACCTTACATATTTAAAAAATAGTAGATGACAAATAAATGTTTTTTCCATAAAATACTATATTTTTATAAATGTACTATATTTAGTTATAGCTTATTTTAAAAATACTATATTTTGTCGAACATATGTTGGCATCCGGCCTATCCGGCACTCTCATTCACCGATGGAAACACAACAGTAGGAATACTACTATTTCACGTCGATATTCTGTGAGTCCTTCCCCGGTCGAGCCGGCCCATTCATGTGAAAACAATGAGGCTCTATTACTCTGGTACCTAATAATTCGTTAGCTCTTCCACTCTATTATACAGGTTGTCTGGTAATTAATGAATAACCTTGAAATCTCTTATAGTAGAACTGATGGCCGTTCAGAAAAAAATATGAAAATAAATTTATCCTAACTACTACCTGAGATATGGTTTTTTTTTAATTACTTTATTTAACTTTCTTGTACACTACGACCATAAATGAACGAATCCCATCGGTTTTTTGTCGTTTTATTATTAAACACTAATTATGCTAATAGATAGACAGTCAAAAATGACTAGCTATTGCACTTTTTTATTATTACATATATATTTTTTTGTTTTTTTTTCTGAACGTCCATCAGTTCTAGGTACTATAAGACATTTCAAGGTTATCCATTAATTACCGAACACCCTGTATATATTTCTACGAGTTATTTTGTTATACAAAGATAGTTCTTACAGCTGTAGTTGTTAACCTGCTTAGTGCCCAGAACTCACCCTATGAGTCGAACAAAAAATCGTTCGTGTGTCGAGGACTCGTATCCAAGTCATATGATGAGTGATTTAACTTGCATGTGGATGCTTGGCATGGTGATGAATCAACAATAAACAAAAGATATCAACGATAAGACGAATTCTAGGCACGCGAACGGTTTTCGTTTCCATAGGGTGAGTGCTGGGCACTGAAGGGGTTAAATAATAGTAACATCACTATAATTTAGTTTGAACTTCTTCATTAAACTGACAGAAACAAATTTAGAACACTGATTAATAAAACAATGTATATAGATAATGACATTAAAAAGATTGTTAATATCACAACTCGTACGATTTATACTTTACTGATAATTACAATGTTGTAAATCCTCGAACAAAACCAATACAGCAATTTTACATTGATTGAAGAGATTAGATATGATTGCGCACTTGCTTAAACAAAGCATACTAAAATATAAAGGCTTATTTACACAAAGGTAGTTTCTTGAAGCAAATGTTAGTTTGTTAATCACGGATAAGACAAAGATGGCACGAAACTTTGTTCGGAAAAGTTTACTTATTTAAAGAAGCATATAAGATTCTAAAATGTCGCATCACATCGATTATCTGCGGGTTGATTGTCCAAAAAGAATGCTTCTTGAACCTTATAAATGCGGATACACCTTCGGGCTGAGCAACATCTTTTTTGACAGATACTGCGACGCACACTGCATACGCTAGCTTATATACCTATTTATTAAAGGGATCGAGCCAAGGGTTTAATATTTTTATTTTTATTTGTTTATTTGCATATTTATTTTTTATTTCCTATTAGTGTTTATCTTTTTTTTTATTTTTTGCTTTCAGTTATATTATGTATTATTTATTTTAATTAATGATGCCATCAATTTATGATATTATGTATTTTAAATTGATATTTACTTTTGTCCTAGTGTCCCATTGTCTTTTCCTGTCTAACTGTATACCTACTACGTTTATGCTGTCTGCAGTATGTGTTGTGTGTTTTTCTGTCAAAATAAATGTATTTTCTTTCTTTCTTTTTGAAGCGGAATTGGGGTATTTCCTGAATCTGTGTCAAATAACGCGGCTCTCTATGGCTATCTCACTGAATTGCTGGCCTCTTTCTACTGCAATAGTTATTACGTTAAAATATAAATGTCTGCCAGATAACGACTTGTAACAAATTACCTTTTACTAGTCGTTATCTTGCAAACTATACTTGTATCGTAGTGATTACTAGCAGAATTATGTACCAGTAATTTCCATGGTAACTTTCTATTGCACTTACAATAAAAAGCCCTAAAACGTATATTATATACTAGCTTTTGCCCGCGGCTTCGCTCGCGTTAATTTAGAATTTGACAATCAATTCGGGTTGTACTGTGCTTGTAATAATATAATTCAATCATAATTCGAAAAACACGTGGCGCCATCTATTATCATAAGAACGTTATTATTGTTTTCCTCGGAAACAGTAATTTTTTTCGGGATGAAAGGTAGCCTATGTCCGTTTCTGTACACCTGTCAACGTATATACAAAATTTCAGGATGATCGGTTCAGTGGTTTAGGCGTGAAAAGGTAACAAACAAACAAACAAACTCATTTTCGCTTTTATAATATTAGTTAGGATTAGGATTATACATCAACAGTCGACACGTTTGCATGTATCTTTAAACGAGTATTTTAAGACATATTTAGAAAATTAGGAAGACATGACATACATACTTACTAAAACCTTTACTCGTATATCACGAAAAGACTCGTACATCTACGGATACGTGGTTTATACTCTGACTTTCTTTTTTTTTATATGCATACGGCCCACCTGGTGGTAAGTGGTCACCGTAGCCTATGGACGCCTGCAACACCAGAGGCATCACTTGAGCGTTGCCAACCCTTTAGGAAAGGTAGAACAAAAAAGTGGGAAGGAAAAGGAGCGAGAAGGGGGAAAGAGGCTGATTCGGCCTCCGGCACTCTCACTCACCGAACGAAACACAACAGTAGGAATACTGCTATTTCACGTCGATATTCTGTGAGAGAGTAGTCCTTCCTCGGTCGAACCGGCCATTCATGCTGAAATCAGCGGGGCTCTATTACTACTACCTACTCAAGAGCAACTCCGGCATTCAGACAGATAAATATATAGTATCTGTCTGAATGCCGGATATTAGAACTCGGGAACATATCTGAAAATTTTCTATCAACTGCAAGCGCAAACTTGAGCGTCATTACCAAAGGCGTAATACTATATTTTCTTTTGTTTTCAGTGGCCTGGATAGTTCAATATCGAAGCAAATAGTATATCTTCTTCATCTTTTAGCTCGGCAAGGTCGGACGGTGGTAGCGACGATGCACCAGCCGTCCGCCGCCCTATTGCAAATGGTGGACAGGCTTTATGCCATAGTGGGAGGCAGATGCGCGTATGTTGGATCAGTACCTCAACTTCTGCCATATCTAGAACAAACGGATCTATTGTGCCCGCCGTATCATAATCCTGTGGATTTTTGTAAGTATTTTACGTATATATAGTTACTATATGTTTATTAAAATATGTTCCTGCAATATAATTTCATATATCAATCATAACAAGAGCAATAGCTCTTGTTATGATTGATATTCCTAATCCTACCGTAATATATGTTTTATTAATGTTCATTACCTTAAAAAGAAGTAACCGAAATACTTATTATAAGACAAATAATTATAATAATAAAAGAAATCAAAATGGCAGGCTTTTAACGTACAACTTTTTCCCAAAAATTACCGTTAAATAATTATTGAAAATAAATAATGGCCAGGGTGGCCCAGCAAAGAGTCATTGAAAGTGAGTCATGAAGAATGAAGAATGAATGAAGAATTCTGTTGAATCCTCATCAGATTACATTACAAAATTTAAAATGTTTATACTAAGGCAGAACATTTTTTTACTAAGGAAGAAAAAAGATCATGTCGTATTTCGAAAGCACAGATAATATAATACTATACTAGTTCGAAAGATAACTTTATAACTTTTGTCTCATAGAATTACTAGCTCGTGGTCACCATCGAAATGAAATGCGAGTTCGAAGTGAAAATTTGTACCTATAGTGAATCGAAATCGTTTAGATTTTACATTATAGATACATTCATAACAAAACAGTCTGCGTTCGGTATGTTCATAACAAATAATGTATTCCAAGTAGAACCCAACCTTAATTAAAACTAGTTCGTCTTCAGAACACGCGTCGGTGAACAAAGAAGCAATCACCTACTTTAAGTGTTAAACACTACTTTGAGTTTTTAATGTATATTACGTAGCAAATTTCGTAATCTATTAATAATTTCGTAATCTAATAAACGGTGCTAATGCTAAATCGCTTACAGGTTAATCAATCACACTTAGGAAATTTATATATTACGGATGTACGTTTAATCATTATGACTTAATCATTTTAAATAAATTTGATGCAATCATATTCACAATTTTGTTCTAGTATATACCCGATGGATCGTCTAATAGATGATTTGCTTCAGACTACAAGAAATAAATTCGCTAAGATGTTTACATATTGTTGAATATATTTGGTCTTTTATATTCTTTAGACCAAATATATTCAACAACACACAATCTGTTCAATATATTTGTCAACACAATCTGTTGAATATATTTGGTCTTTAGACCAAATATATTCAACAGATTGTGAATAAAATATCCTTTATCATGATAATTTATAAAAAAATCTTAGAATCGTATCAGTCCATTACGGTGTCTATGCAGAGATCATGCCATAAAAATCCCATGCATATAAATACACAAGCAAGTAGACACACCAGACCCATAAATGAAATTGCGTCCTAATAATTAAGGGTTTCGAATGTTATAAGAATAATACACCTAAGTCAGGTGTATTAATACAAATGTAAACGATATTTAGATATAATATTAGACAACGGGTCTTAATCGCGATTAATTATTTAAATGTGAATAAATATCTATTTATTTCCCGACGTTTCGAACGGATTGCATCGATCGTGCTAAGTCTAAAAACGATCAAATATAGATATATCAATTGTGATTGACCACAACCGCATTTCTAATAACTTAGTAAAAATAGAACATGTTTTGCTTTATGTTTCAGTAATCGAAATATGCGTAGAAAACGCAAACATGTTGGTACAAAAGTCAGAAAATGGAAAGAATATGAAATGGGTGACAACTATATGTCAAGACTCCGATAGCATGTTAGAAAGTAAGCTATTAATTAAAGTTGTTTAATGACAAAAGCAAACAGATTGAGATCACCGGTAACTAAAAATACAGTGAGAAAGATATCCTTAGTGTAACATTTCTGATTGAAATGTTACCAACAGGAATAAAAGAGACAGTATTCATGCTATGCAGTACGTTTTTTATTTTAGTTAATTATTTAATGAAAATCTATCATTATTTAATAGATATTAGGTACATAACTACTGATTTTCCCCTATAAAACATCTAATAGAGTGTTTAATATTTTTCAGAAAGTTTTAAAGTAGGCGAAGAGGTATGTCTGACGACTCTGCCGGCTCCCAAAGAAGACCCCACTAGCAAAATACTATTAGCACTAAAAAGTTCATACTCAACATCGTTTTGGAAGCAGTTCACTACACTCACTCGAAGATCTCTTTTGGTAAATATAACTCTTTACTATTGATTTAATAGGCCTTCTGCGTGAGATGTATATATTAAAAGAAGAAATCACATTATAACTTTATTTCTAACATTAAAACAAAATGAACAATGGAGATTCATGTAAGAAACAGAGGTACCAACTTAATGATAATGATAAAAGGTTTCGAAGAAAATTACTGCCTCAGGGTGCAATTTCATTTCTGTTATTCGCACTTATTTAGATTGAAAGTAGTCATTACGAGACTAGGTTATTAGGTAGACAGTTACTGTTATGAAAGTATGCGATTCAAATAGTTATAAATTATAGACATGTTGACGGAGTTAGGTGTTTATTTAAACTTTTAGATAAAGGATCGATATCTGAATGACCGTAGTTACTCTACTTTGAATTACTTATTTATCTACCGATAGATAGCTGGACTTTTATTTCAAAAGTATCTGTGTCGAATCTGCCGAAATGATAGATCGTTAATAAGGTAAAAAGAAATGTGTATTGTCAATAGCAATCATAATATAATATAAACTTGACAAGAGTTTAAATTCTTAAAAATATATCTCATAATACAAGAAATGTTTTCACAATAAATACTACACTCATATCGGTGCATCCTTTAACCCATTCAATGCGGCAACAAATTTTGCTTTCACTAGCCAGAATCGGCTCATATTTAACGTAAAATTGAAAACCTTTTTACAGTTTGAAAAGTGCAATTAATTGTGAATAAAGATGAACAATGAATATAACAGTTCATTGATAATTATAAACAAAACATAACTAATATTTATCACAGACTACTTATGGTAATACAACATTTTATAAATCAATAGTTGTCAATCCCTGGAACACGCCGATTGGCGTTTTCCGCACCAGAGTAAGAAAACTCAACATTTCTTGAACCAAAATATCTAAAAACTACTCATATCAGGCATTTCATTAGTAAATTCCAAACACATTTGTTGTTTTATTAATATAATATCTTTAAATTTGGGTAAAATATAAAACAACTATACATGACGCCGATCGGCGTCCTCCGAATCTGAGTATGAAAAAATAAGACGCCGATCGGCGTCCGCCGCATTGAATGGGTTAAACGATAGAGGAATAGGTATATGCAACCCACATTTCTTCAGCTACATTATTAAATCCAACATACCTAATAGGTTACAAAACTGCGACTGAGACATTCCTAACAAAATCGACCTGGTTATTGAACTGGACACTCGACCTTATACAAACGTAAACGCAAAACGCCACAGGACCAACAAGACAGTATTTTAAATTAATATTAATTTAATTGTTATTTTCAGACGATTTGGCGGGAGCCCTCGTTCACACTGATGATAACAGGCATCCATTGCGCGATGGCTTTGTTCATCGGCACGTTGTTCTACAATATCGGGGGCGACGCGAAGTACGCGCGGGACATCTACAACTTCCTCTACTTCAGTCTCATGTTCCTGATGTTTACTGCGTTTAGTGCTGTTATTATAAGCTGTAAGTACTTATACATAGAATATCTTTTTATTGTACACCAGATTTTTCCCACAGCGTCGCTCGAGTAAATGTAGGTTATGTCAATTTCTACCCCTCGGGAACAGTAAATTTTTCGGGATAAAAGGTACCTTATATCAAGATTCTTTACCCCAGACAACATATATGATGGACCGGTCGAGTAGTTAAGATGTGAAAGCGTAACAAACAAACTCACATTTGCATTTATAATATTAGTTAGGATTAAACACAATAGTTTTTAATTAGGAGCTTCTAAACGGCCAATATTTTTGCGTAGGTAATGGTTTAAGGGCCACTTGCACAACAACTCACTAAATACGTTTAGCACTAAATAGATTTAAAACATCGTGCTGTCGCAGTCATCCGTGTGAAGGTGGCCCTAAGTGTTGGCTCGCCACTGCCGCTGCGCCAGGTGTTGTTGGTTCCATCCCCACACGGGGCATAAATTTGTGTGATCCACAAATCGATGTTCGGAGTAAGGGTGTTCTTTCTTACCACTCTTTGATTATTAAACATTCGCGCAACACACCAAATCTTCAGCGCAAAAGAAGTATTTAAAAAAAAACAACGCGTTGCACTCCGGGAGTGCCGGCAGAAGTGAAAACTTTGAAGAACGATAGTGCACAGTTTTAAATCATAGATGTGTTTTCACTAAACTTAGATTGTACGAAAAATTGTCCTCCCTAAGAAGAATGAGCTCACACATTAGATGGAGAACGATAGTGCACAGTTTTGTTTTCACCAAACTTAGATTGTACGAAAAATTGTCCTCCCTAAGAAAAGTGAGCTCACACATTAGATGAAGAACGAGTGTCCAGTTTTAAATCATAGATGTGTTTTCACCAAACTTAGATTGTACGAAAAAGTGTCCTCCCTAAGAAGAGTGAGCTCACACATTAGATGAAGATCGATAGTGCACAGTTTTAAATCTCACATAATGTATTTGAGATATATTTATTTCTGAATTTTACTAAGTTTATACGACCCCCGGTTTCGGAAAGGTAATAAAAATCATAAAATATTAATATCACTGAATTAGCAACAGACAATCATGTCACAATGAGTTTCATTTTAACAAATTGTTGATTAGCATATCAAAGACGGGGTCTTAGATAATACACAGAAATAGATAAAAAGACAAATCCCGATAATTAACTATTAACAAATACATCATTAATAAATTCTAACGTAATCATGATATTTTCGTGTTTTAGAAACTAGTGAGGAAACGTAAAATTGCCATGCAGACGCCTCAAATTCCGCTGACGATTCAAAGTTATATTAAACACTCAATAAACACCCAATTGTTTTAAAAGAATAGTTCGTGATAATACTTGCAAACCTTGTCTAGAATGTTCTAAAATATGTGTGAAATCTCCCAACCCGCTCCTTGGCGAGCGCTCATGACCCAACCCATCATATACTGAGAGGTTAATACTCATCAGTCAGCAGCCAGCAGCAATATACTTCCTCTCTAATCTAGTACAACAATATGTCATACCAAGTAACTAGGTCATACGGTAATACGGTACTAAAGCATACGATAATAAATAATAAACGAGTTATGATTAGTCAATTACACAAATGTAATTGACTAATCAAAACTCGATTTAAAGAGCAATGTAATAGCGGGTTTGCGTGAAGATGTTTTAAAGGACATGTTCTTAGTGATCATCTTGAAAAAGTTCTATTAAGGAATGATTTATGGCATCGTGGTTGGTTTAACCCATTTGCATTGAATGAATAAGAGGATCTCATCTAGTGTTGCCACTGTCTGATCGAAAACTACGATTACAAAATATATTTAAAACGGTATATGTTAATCTAGATAACTGTAGGGAAGCTTTTTATATTCACTTTAAGACAGGCTTAGCCCAACACATCTTAGGGATATTAAAAGCATAGGAACTTATTTGGGACGATTATGTACCAAGAACATGAAAAACCGGTACTCCTTGCAATCCAGTAATACAAGACAACTATTTAGATAAAAGGATTATTGGAATGAAAATATACAAAGCTTAAATTATTATTAATGTGAATGTTGATGTTGGAATGTGTCTTATTTAATCCAGTCCGAATTGCTAAAAAGATTTTGATGTTGGTATAGACAGTTTACATAGCGGAAAAGGATATAATTTGTTGTATAATATAATATTATAATATCAGCCCTGTATTAAATTGTCCCACTGCTGGGCACGGGCCTCTTCTCAGTGTGAGAAGGGTTAGGCCATAGTCCACAACGCTCGCGCTGGCCTAGTGCGATAAATTGTGTTGGCAGACTTCACATATCTTCGAGTACATTATGTAACGATGCTCGGGGATTCCCTGCGGGATCGAATCAGAAATGAAGAGATCCGCAGGAAAACTAAAGTTGCCGACATAGCTCTCCGGATAGCCAAGATGAAGTGGCAGTCGGCAGGGCACATAGCACGCAGAACCGATGGCCGTTGGGGCAAAAAGGTTCTAGAGTGGCGGCCACGCACCGGGACACGCAGCAGGGGTAGGCCGACGGTGGACCGACGACCTGGTAAAGGTCGCGAGAAGCGGTTGGATGCGAGTGGCCCAAGACCGGTCTGTGTGGAAAACCTTGGGGGAGGCCTATGTCCAGCAGTGGACGTCTTTTGGCTGACATGATGATTATGTAGAACTCTCAGACATGTGTTTCCTCACGATATTTTCCTTCACCGTTAAAGCGAGCGAAAATAATTAATTATTAATACGCACATAACTTCGAAAAGCCAGAGATGCGCGCCTTGGGATCGAACTCGAACCTCTGCGTGGCAGTCCAACTAAGCTACTTTCCCACTAGGCTATCGCTGCTTATATATATGTTATATTTTACACAAATTTGAATAAAGTCACGATTAAATTAAGTCTATAATCTAGTATGAAAACAGTATACATATAATATAATATGATTACATCTATACTCAAAGAAAGCGTCTTTCTATTCCAGTTCCCGAACAAATTCCAGTCATTCGCCGCGAGCACTTCAACCGGTGGTATACGGCGGGCGCCTACTACACGTCTATGTTAGTCTCGACGCTACCGACTCAGACTGTGTGCACGCTCACCTACGCCTTCATCACGTACTGGCTCACGGGCCAGCCGCCAGAGCTTACGAGATTTGTCAGCTTCTGTTTTATTCTGTTGATGGTGAGCTACGTGGCGCTCTGTAAAGGATTGTTGATTGGAGCACTATTCAATGTCAAGGTTGGTACAAAATTTCATACCTACATCAGTATTATTAACAAACGATTCAGCATCTGATGATCTCTTTTCAAACGTTTTTTACAACTTCGCTTCATCAATAGATACAAAAATAGAAGCCATCTTGAAAAACTCCATTATTTATACGTACTAAGTAACTGCTTTATGGCACAATCATACTTGTTTTCCGACTAAGCCGACTCATGGTTTATGGAAAACTCGAAGTACGGAGATGTTGCCTCAAGATATCTTTCTTCAGTAATTAGCCATAGACATGATTCATGATTCCTGCCAACAATAGACTATAATACAGTCATAATATCTCGTTGTCATTGAAAAAGCAACTAATATACTTGGAATTACCTCTGGTAATACCTCTGATTTAGTAGTCTGATGGAGAGAGGAGATACTTCAGCAGATTAACAATATCAATCTTATAAATAGTTACAAAGAGGGCTTTAATGTGTATTGTAAAAGTTTTTTGTATAAATATATATATTAATAGGTTTTCTTCTCTTTCCAGAATGGGGTTATCTTCGGTCCGTTCTTCATAATGCCATTCGCTGTTTTCTCCGGCTTTTTCCTTAGGTACTGCGACGCACCTTCCTTCATGCGTTGGTTATTCCAGATGTCATTCCTCAAACATGGCCTCGTCGGGCTTGTGTTATCCATATTCGGCATGAACCGCCCCAACCTTCAATGCTCAGAGCTTTACTGTCACTACACATATCCTACTCAGTTCCTCAAAGACAATGGAATGTTTGGTGAGAAGTATGCTATGTTAGTAGTAGCACTAATTGCCATAGGAGCAATAATTACCATATTAGCTTTTATAATATTAAAAATTAGGTTAAAGCACAAGTGGTGATGAATGCTTCGTGTATGTGTTCATCATTAGACTCGGTAAGAATTGAAAACGAGATGTAAAATCTGGTTATCTTTTATGAATATGACAATATAGCTAGTCTGAACTAAGAATGGGTTTCGTTAATCAATGCATATACGAGAATACAAATCACATTGGATCAGCATTATTTATATTTCATAGGGATTCCTTAAACCATTACAAAAACTAATGTTCCATACATTAGTTTTTGTACTGGTTTAAGGAATCCCAAAGTTTTAACCACTTTTTTTTCTGTTTCAACCAAATAGAATATTACAATGTTTATCACAAATTTATTACATAAAGGAGCAGTATATACAACAATATATCTAATGTACAAGGATAGCAGACATGTCAAAAGATAATTTTATTAATACATATAAATTACGTGTCACGTTGTTTGTCCGCTATGGACTCCTAAACTACTGAACCGATTTAGATCAAAATTCGTAACTATCTGTAATTTGGTCCAACTTAAAATATAGAATAGTTTTTTTTAAACGGGCAAAAATTATCTAATCTGACAGAAATATGTAATGTAACAAGAATAGAAAAATTAAACAATTTTACTAGTGATAAAAATTCAGCTAAATCTGATGACCCCCGGTAAGTTTTAAAGTGACATTAGACTAGAATATCGTCACAAATACCTATGTCATAGAAAAAGCAACATACTTGAAATAATACTATTTAGTATTCGGTTGGACCTCACATCAGACATTCTATAAATTATCGATAAGAATTCAAAACATCTCATAGTACGGTTAACATTATAAAATAAGTTGAAAATTAATAACACAACGAACATGTAAATATTACCTGTAATCAATTGATATAGTGGTGCTTTCGACTATCGATATTTATATTATATATTTTGTCTAGACTATAGATAACCGAACAATTACTAAAATATTCTTCAAGCAGTTGGTACTAATTATGATTAGCATTGATTAAATTACCAATGCTATCTGGACTCGATAACAACCGATAGTGTAAACGATCTATTTTACACATTCGTTTGCAATACTATACTTTAGTATTCTAATGTTATTATTCTAAATTATAATGAATGTACTGCTCAAGTTAGATAAGATATATAAAGTCTACAATATCCAGTAGAACTTGAAACTACGTTTTCCACAAATTAGATACATAAGCGATAAGTATACTATATGTTTCATCGTGTTAATTATAAATGTAAACAAATTATCAATCATTCGATTACTTGTAAACAATATGTTTTGGACAATTCAGATGAAGACTGAATAATATGCCGATTTTATATAAAATACAATCCGTAACAAAATTAACAAGAGGGAACTCTTGTCCTCTTTAATAGATTTAGTTACAATTAATCCTGTTTCAATTATTTCAAGCTCTTAGTCATTAAAGCTAAGACTGAATTTCTGTAAAGTATATTGATAACATTAATTCGTTGAAAAATAGTTGCATAGAGGCCTTCGGGAACTTCTAACAAACATGGTAAACTATACCAGTTCTTGTGACAAAATATTATTATCTATATTTAACATAATTAATCTATCAAGTCTTAAAATAACAGACATAATTAAAATCTATTGTATTCGGCTACTGTGTGCCGTTGCGACTCAATAGGTTAACAATATGGAAAACGCCAATGAAATGCAAAAAGTACTATGTACTTAAAGCATTGATCTGTGATGTAGACAATTATTATAATAATGAATATAAGGTAACATGATTAGTACAATGCTTACCTGTTGTTATGTAAGAAACCACAAAGTAGTACGTGCTAGAATAAATGCAGTACCTAACATTTGAAATAGTTGGGCTATATCGTTGGGCTAACAATAAACTGGCCAATCTGGAATACCTTATTTATAGAAAATAAATACTACCTATTGCTCACTTTCACGACATGATTATAATTTACATCGAATATAGGTTTATATTATACGAATTCGAAACATTGATTTGGCACTTTGATTAGAAATGACAAATTTTAGATTGGCTATTTTGCTGACAACCTAACGATATTATATAAGAATATATTATGATATTGACGAAACACCTGATTCCTGCTGACACACATATCGTTTAAACCTTATACATTTCATCGAGTATTCCCTCAATGTTATTTAAAACAAACTTACTCTAGAGATTCATTGTTCAGTGAAAATAAGTCTGAGAAACGTTTGTTCGAATCGCCTTATTCACGTTTGCTTGTATGGTTCGAATGTTACGATGATGATAAAAAAACAAGTGTAGGTATTCTAATTATTTAATAAATGTAAATAATTGTAAATAAAAGAAACATATTGTGGATATATAAACGTGGCGAAGAAATATTCTATGTTATAAGTTATTACTTATCGTATTCGATAGACATTCTATATTATGGGTTCTATCCCTGCAGTAATCCAAATATAACAACGTTATTTTTAAATAGTTATAATAAAGATAAAAGTGAAATAATATTTTGGTTATGTCAGTTTATTTTATTATATTACGATGTGAATAAAGTAAATTCAATAATAGTCAGTAGTGGTTGTATTCAGATCGGAACATTGAACAAATTAATGTAACGATTTATTTTTGTATAATAAAACCGCGTAACGGCCGAAGTCATAAAATTACGGGCTTCAGGCATATGTATAAGTACCAGTCCGCCCATGCCCAAGGGCCTTTATATACGTTACGTAGTTCTAAAGTACCAAGTCAAAACCTTTAAGTATATTATCGCTCAATATATTTTTTACCAAAGTCTTGCCATATATTTTAATAAAGTCATAGTGTGACAAATGCAATGGCATTTAAATAAATTTAAAAATAAGTGTAAATTAATTTAGATGTACTATAAGAAATACGACTAGATAGAGATATTCCATATTTAATTAAGTTACACTTTTAGATAAGATATGTTTTATCTTTCAATTGGATTACAAAAGAATTGTAAAAGTATACATGGTTTATATGTATTATAACGTGTCATTATTGATGTATTATAAATTCTTACATCTAGTTGTATTTGTGATAGTAACAATATTGTCTAAAAGTGTAAGATATAGGTAGATTAAAATCAAAACGAACGTAAGGAATTACTTTCCAATTAAAATATATACATTGTGTAATTTTACGTCCTGTATTTTATTTCATTAGTTATAATGAAATCCTGATGCAATTCACCTATCCCTGGTCACATGCTTGCAATAATTGAATGTACATGAAACGATTAGTCTCTCCATGCGTGAATCTTAGTTCTACGATGGTACTACAAATTGCGTTCTGCATACGACGATGCGTGGAGATCGCTCTACTTTGATTTTAGAATCGCCTGCTTTTGCCAACCAATTACATGGCGCTTAAGAAAGTCAAACACCTATTAGAAAAGCTATATAAAACTAAAGTCTTAAAGATACAGCTTTGCTTCGCTTTAAGAACAAAGAACTGGGTTAATTAAAGAAATATCTGTGGGTCGTACGTTTTCTATTCTAAAAGGATATTTAAATTAATTTGCAACACTATATTAGTAAATTACCATGCCGGAAATACAAATACCTTCACGGTGTTTTTGTTTGACACTACTTACGTATGCACACATATTATGTGGTCATATTTATAAAACTGACTGACTGAAAGACTGCAGGCAGATGCTGGATGCGGCAAGCTGAAGACAGGGCGCTATGGCGCTCTTTGGAGGAGGGCTATGTTCAGCAGTGGACTATTATAGCCTGATGATGATGATGATTTATAAAACTTACAAAAGGCGTAGGTACATGGCGTAAATGTGGGTTAAAAATACGTCGCAAATTGTCTATAATGCTAACTTGATGAATGACCGATGATGTAAATAACAAAAGTTTATAAAAAGTTAATGAATATCTTCTTTAGTTATACTTACAGCCTTTATTGAGACTTACTTGAATTTTTTAACTAGCCAACGTATTAAACCCTTAATATGTCCGTTACAATTTCGTAGTGGATATGCACTACTAAATATGGTCGTTGACTCACATTTTTCATTATTTAAACCAAATAGTTACATGACTCCATCCCAGTTTTTCTTTTTAAATATAATCAAGTATAAAAAATGATACCAACGTTTCACAAATAGGAATAAATGTCAAATAACAAAAGGAATACATGATACGAGATGTGACCTAACCACTATTTAAATGCTGGTGTCCGAGGGAGATAGCAAGATATCCTCACTTTTTCTTATATTTTTACTACCGATTTTGATACTGTTTACAAAAAATATATCTGTTGATTGCTTTTGCTCTTGTGTGTAAAATAATAAACAAACGCAAACATAGGGCTACCCAATTCATGCATGACTATAGTAAACAATAAAAGCAATGAGGAATAAAGAAGAGTACAAAGAAACGAGTAAACTACGAACCGGACACACGTCCTTAGCGACATCCGAGAATTAATCAATCGGTCAGCCGCGGTGCAGACGATGATACATACCAGTTTTAGATTAAACAGTATCCCTGTCGGATGTATCACATATGTACATAACAATAGATTATGATTATTATGAATTATGTCTATTAAAGGACAGGGAAAAGGTGAAGTTATCACTGACTATACAAATACTTTTTTAAAGTTCGAAAAAACTCTTATACAACAGCTTTATCCGTCCGTCTGTCTGTTATACAACTTTCAACTCAAGAATCGTAAGAGCTAAAGGCTCGCGGTCAGCGCCATTCGACTCAGCATAGTCGATATACTCTCGAAATAACTATGACCTTTGACCTCTGACCAATCAAGGTCACGTGGTATCACGTGACCTTTGCGCATATTACTTGAGCCATTTTTTCGAACTTTTACGAAGATTTACGGCAGTTCATTGACGTTTCTCACTTGTTATGTACCTATTAGGTACTAACGCAAAGATCGCAACTTCCTCGCACAGACGGCACTTTGCCCGCAGCTTTTATTCTTAAATTATACGGCAAAGTTCAGTATAAGGATTGAGGTATGTTTCGCTAATTCCTTTACAATCATGTGATTAACGAATACAAAGTTAATTAAGACTTAGGACAATCATTTGTACTTAAATCATTATCCCGTATGGTTCGTTCGTAGTAGGGTTCGAGCCCACACCACTCAGCGTGGTGACTTCGCTGTCACTTACATGCTACGCCCTCCATGCAGTCGACTAGCAGTAATAAAATAATATGTCAATCACATTATGTGCCATAATTATCGTCAGTTGTACTGAACGAAATTATAGATGATTACTGGAAGGCTTATCAACGACATGTCAGAATTAAACTCATCTACTCTAATATTACACATATTTTAAGACAAAAGATGCATAGGTTTGTTCGTAGTTAATTCACTTAAAAAACAACAGCACCAATTTTGAAAATTTTCCGCCATGAGAAAGGTACTTTATCCAAAAGTAACATAGGCTATATAACATTAAGCTTTGGGCTACTGGAGCGGAGCAGTAATCATCAACGTGGGTCACAGGGGACAGCTAGTGATAATCATCTGATTAGTTCTTGTTAGTACAGTAGGCCAATCACACCAAACAACATGCGTTAAACTGCCTGTCAACATATTTTTGTGTTGATATCTAAGCTACTAAACTATTAAAACCGTTTAGTATATATTGCTAGAAAATAGAAATATTTTTAAATATGTTAGCTAAAATATTGTTCTCCGTTTACGCGAATGTTATAATTTTAAATTAAGCTACTTTAGTCTTAGTCTCCCCGTGAACATGGCTGCTGAAAAGCAACCGAAACAAAGAGAAAAGTGTAAATTTAAATCTAAATTGATTTCATAATTTAGTTTATATAATGCTTCAATTTGAACTAAACAGTAATAAAACTAACAACAGTGTTTAACAATAGTAGTTTAAAGTTTCAAATTTTTGCAATAATTGTATTTAAAAAAATAAACAACTCGATAAAACCCGTCTAAAGTAGTTTAATTTCAATATGTAAGCCAATTAGTTTTTACATATATGTATTTCCGATTAGAGACAGGCTCATTATAGTTTAGTAATAGTACATATAGTTTTATAGATTAGGGTAAAAAAAATAAGTAGCCGTTAAATGTAAAGAGTTGTTTAATATGAATTGGAAAACACATTTTTTAAACACTCTATGTTTGCTACTGGGATGCATACCGAAAAAGACAACTATTGTAATATTATATGTAAATACATTTACACTTCTACGGTTTCATGAATTGATTTGCTGCGGTCTTCGGTGACGTATGAAAACCTCACTTGCGCTGTCTCTATAAGGCCTGGGGAAAGGGGGAGGGGTATCCGCCTTCTCAATATTTTAGCCTCAATATTGTACCCTTAGATAAATGACACTAACTGTGTAAATATTTGCGAAAAACCATATTCATTAATGAATATGCCTATTCTAAATACTTACTCGTACTTGATGAAGTATACCGTGTATGTCCTTTTCTGTACTTCTAACAACGTGTGTGTGAAATTTCATGATAATCGATGGAGTAGCGAAGGCGTAAAATCGTATTAAACAAACAAATTCACATTTACAATATTTTTATGAAGTCGTCACCGCTGAAAAGCATATGCAAGTCTTCATACCTATACGTAAAAACCAAATGCAGTACACTTTAGTTTTTCTCATAAGCAAACTGAATCAGCAATTCAAGGCGTAAAACAAAGGAGTTATAAAATAGAGTGTGAACGTAACGTAAATATATCGTTAAATGTATAGTTACAACTGTAAATATATACTTATCAAAACGTCTAAAATTTCTAATAGTTGATGACCCTCTCAATGTAGCATTATAGTTTCAATCTTAAATCAGGTGATAATCTTAACCTCACCCTTACCATCATATACAAACAGATGGAGCGCCTGCTATTTACGCCTCTAAAAGATTTTATTCTATTAGAAGGATAAACCTTCAGAAATAAGCAGATTCTACATCACTAAGACGTATTGTATCAAAAGATGAAACATAAATCATAATGCTCTATAGTAAAAAATACTGCGCCGAGCGAAATGTGCCAAAACAGGCGGTCACAGTTAAGTGAATAAAATCAACACTTTTTGTGTAATACAAATATAAAATATACATTTACCATAACAATGAATGTGTTTACAATGTAAAAATTTTAAAATAATTAATATTTTCACCAACAAAGTTAAATATAAATTTGCACGAAAAATGCAAAAACGTAAGCTCGTGTTAAGTGATTTTTAAATTATAACAGTAAAAATCTATCCTATTTTTCAGCTTTAACGAAACATAAATAGTTATATTACAATTTGTCCGTCCTAAATATTTAAGTTATTGGTTGACAATAAAGATACATATTTATCAAAAAAAGCACTTCAAATCCTCCATACAATTTTACTATGGCGGCCGCGCGCCGATTTTAATATGCGCCGCACGAGCTCTGTCATTATCTGTCTTACGCTCGGCGCAGTCTTCGAGTTTGCTCAACTAGTTGCTTTAATCATAAGCGCGCTGATTTGGCACAACTGACACTTGAATAGAGCGCCTTAGAGAATAATTTAATTAAAAGGAGGTATTAAACACATAATTCATTTCTATTTTATTCTTATAAAGATGTTAAATGTCATTCGACTGTTAATTTGCGTGGCAAAATCTATACTAATATTATAAAGCTGAAGAGTTTGTTTGTTTGTTGGAACGCGCTAATCTCAGGAACTACTGGTTCGATTTGAAAAATTAGTTTTGGATAGTCTATAGGAAGACTATAGGCAATATAACATCACGCTACGACCACAAAATAAATACGTACAGAAGTCAATCAAGTGTATGTACTTCACTTTTTATACCTACGCTCGGCGGTCGCGCTAGGGTTGTCAACTTTCGCTTATGCACAAACGTAATAATGGCACTCGTATCTAGTTGTTTGATTTATTGTTGAGAATTATACAGGAATATAATAATAATATAAACCAATAATAACTAAAATATTTTTATTTTTATTTCATTCTTATATTAGAAATTTGTCACAGAAAATGTAGGTAAATAATTTGCTACACACACGAGCACGAGAGCAACTTGAATCTATTAAATCTTCTCTATGGATTAATCTCAACCACACACTTCGCCTGAAACAAGATATATAATTTTATCTAAAAAAATTTACCGTAACCTTAAAACAACCGGCCGCACGAATTAACATTAAAGTGAATGGGGTGACTGAGGGGGCTACTCCATACCCGCAGTATAGCCCGCATAGCAAAAAACTTATTCTACAGTATTAAAACAAAACAATAAACATACTATTACAATACAAAAAGTTTACAGAAGAAAAACATAAAATTTTACATTTGACAATTTTCACTATCGAAAATCCCTAATAACTTCTAAACGGATTATACCTATTTACACAATTTCTTTTGCCCTATCCGTTTTAGACCTAAACCTATCAAATGACACTAAAAACAACACAATATCTACACAAATAAAAAATCATGCTATCAACTTACGTAATATTTGGTCGCGTTAATTTACCTTACTAAAATTTAGTTACTTCATTTATACTGATTCAAAATAGGAAACTATTATATAAATCGAGCTTAGATAGATAGCCACCTTACAACATATTCTCCGGGGGCCGGGGCGCTTACCTACCTACCTAAATGTTCTGTGTTACGTTAAAAGCAAATAGGTAACTACTTACCTCTCTGAAACAACTGGTAGCTTAAAAAACAACAATTCACCGTTTAATGTTGAATTTAAACAACCGTCCACGGAACAGTTATAATAAAGTTTTTTTGTTGCTCCATTTTTGCTCAAAAAAGTTTACAGACACGACGTCTTAAGCGGATGCCACCTCGCGCTCGCACTGTTCCCAACTGTTCCGAGATATCGTGTCCGTGAGCGATGTCTATGTGTGCGTTGCTCGAACGCGCTTTCTATGTAGATTGACTTCTGTACGTATTTATTTTGTGCTACGACCCTCGGGGGCGGCGCAGTAACGATAAACACGGGTGAAACCGCAGGAACATCTAGTGCATAATATTGTTACATGCACATTTAATAATGTATGGATTTGCTTAAATGTTCTGCTTTATAAAAGTACACATTAAAGAAAACTGAAATCTATATACCTACACATATCTTAAAAAAATATCATGTATATTTTTAAAACATGTTAATAAAAAGGATTTCTAAGAAAACTATTTTATTTGAAAAGATTCATATTTAGCTAGCTTTCAGCGGCCTAGGCATATTTAATAAAGGGGGACCAAATCGATATATGCGCTGCAAAACCAATCTCGATGGTAACCAATAAACACCTTTTTATTCTACAACCTAACCAAATCTCTAAATCGTATTCTGGATGGCTTGGGCAAATGCAAAAGTAAGCCGTATGCCTATAAATTTAAAAATTTCCATTGTAATTGTGATTCTAGAATCGATAAAATACTTATTGTTACTACATTTCATTCTTAGATAGTCGAACCGAAGAAGTATCTACACTCTACAGAAGGTTGTTGCTGAAGGACGGTACAAATAGCTGTACTGTTTTTCTATAACCATAACCCGCTGTTCCACGTTGGACACGTTGTATGGTTGTCTACAGCTCCGCGCAATTCTTACATAGAATTTTTATCCTTTAATCATCAAGCGGGTTATTTGTTACCTTAGAAGCTAGTATAAATTTGTCATTTACTAGATGTCCCTCGAGAACTGATAATTTTTTTAGATAAAGGGTACCCTATGTCCTCTTCTGTACCCCTGACAACGTGATTGCGAAATTTCATATGATCAGTCATGTAGTTAGGCGTGAAAGCGTAACGGACAAACAAACTCAGATTCGCATTTATATTATTAGTTAGGACAACTTCAGATGACAAGCAACTGCAAGTCATCTTATATGGGCACATACATAATAATATAAAAAAATCGAAATCAGATTTCGATATTATTATATCTTTATTATTATTTATACTATATTAATATTTCAAACAAGATATTCTAGTTTAATCTCATGGCCCACGCTCAAAGTCCATACGTTTTTTTTCATTGTATCCGCTTGCAGCCTAATTTATAATGATCAAGGATAATGCGATTTTTTGTGTGTTACACGTTGCTTAATCATGGTAATTTAAGGCAGTGATAAAAACAGAGTTATTATTTTCCATTTTCCAATAAATACCTAACGGATATAGAATATAATTAATCCATTGACGAAATCGCAATTAACGTAGATAAGGATAGACGCGAAGATATGTACGAGATAATATAATCGTAAGTAGGCAGTAATACAACCGCAGTAAAGTGCAGTGCTAGTCCGAGTTGCGCGTGATCGTGAATATCTTAATATCTATCCGCGGTACACCGCGGCCTGTGCGCTTGCGGCGCTCGCAATTTTCCAATTCCGCGCATAATATCTCACAACCATTATCGTCCGTTCTTGTTTCTTGAATAACCATATAAGATGGATGTGGAGACGGGAAAAGACGACGTAAGCTATGAAGATGGTAGTTTGATTGTGTTCATGGATTTATTTAACATAATACAACAAGGTGAGTATTTTCGAAGTTATTTTATTTATACTTCTAATCCTAACTAATATTATAAATGCGAATGTGAGTTTGTTTTTTGTTTATTTGGTACGCTGTTAACTACTCGACCTTTAATCATGAAATTTCGCAAACACGTTGTCAGGAGACACAAAAGGACATAGGATTTAGATTTTATATTTTATTAGAATACAGATAGTTCTTGTCCTGGATAACATAGAATGTTTATCATAGTACCTATGCGTTCCCTGGATATACAGGTGTGGCGTAAATAATGGATAACCCTGAAACTGTCGACTGGCCAGATTATGATCTATCATTTACCCCAATTGTATCACTATATGCCCATGGATGACCAAATTATTGATATTTTAGATATTTCAAATAAAAATGGCCAGTCGACAGTTTCAGGGTTATCCACTATTTACGCCACATTCTATATAAGCCGCGGACAGAAATTGTATTTTAAAAACTTGATGAAGTACTAATTATAGAATCCTGTTCTGCATTTTGGATTATTTTTGTTGGAATATAATTAACATGTCGATGTCTTTGTCTCGTTTACGATTGGCGACGACCCGTTGAAAACCTTTCGTGTAAAGTGTGTGAAGGTAATCCGGTCCCAACTTTTGCAAGTAGATATTTTCGTTATATTGTTGCAGTTTAACTGAGTTTAAGTAACATTAACAAATGTGCCGATTTCAAAAGCTTTATTTTTCTTAATTGTCTTCAAGACACCGACGTACGACACGACTCGATACGTAACGAGAAGATTTAGTATAAGTCAATAAAATACAACTTAAACATAGAAAACGCAAATAAGCATTATAACCTATAAACGTTTTTATGTTACAATTCAAGTGCGAGTTAGACTCGTATATTAAGTTTTCCGTACCTAATTCATCGACAGCAACAAAACAATAAGGAGTATTCCGCTTCCGGCACCAATTTTTTCGGCACCTATGGTTTCGGCACCTAATCTATTCCACTTTTTATTTCCGAAACCATAGGTGCCGAAAAAATTGGTGCTGAAAGCGGAATACTCCAACAATAATGGTAAGGATGAACGTAAGGTTTTTTATAAACTTTAAGTAGGACTTTGAAATCTGTCTACGAATTCTGAAATAGCTGTTAATATTGTTATTTTATTACTATATTTATAATTGTTTACACTACTAGGTAGAGATATCGTTTTATTGTCTCATAATTTTAAAGCCCGACTTGCCATAGCCTTAGAACCAAACAAATAAATTTCATATTTACCATAGTACACGGTAATGAGGAAAACGTTTTAAAAACATCAATATAATGTTAACCACATAACATTTATCTAATGCATTTAAACAAGGATCTCACGTTGTTATCTATTCAAGATGCAGAGTGCACCTAGGTTGTCATGAACTATTCAAATAACTCAGCGATATAGAGAAGACATTTATCTCTCAGTGTTATAACCAGGATTGATCTTTGACTGGTTCGTTGACCTGATAGAACAAGCTTATACAAACGCTTGGAGCCCAACATTTTCAGCCACGTGAATTTAACCATCGGGTCTTCGAATTATCAATTTTGATTTTCTTACGATAGGAGTACGGTACCTGAAGTGATTTGCCCAGTATATGACAATAAGCTAACTCTATTACGTTTATCAAATGTAGTGTGGATGTAGGCACTTACTTTTGCGCCATTCACGCAGTATATACAATATTGTTTGTGTCTGTCATTACAATCTATAAAGATCCTGCGACGCAAGGATATGCCAAACTACATAACTTGTATACAAAGAATTCTTAATATGGTGACCGTAAATGCCCTTATAGATTATACTAATAGGTAAATTGCACTAATATACGGTTTAGCGATCAGCCAACGGAGAGCGGGGAATATATTTCTTAACATTGTTCAAGGTCTCATCGTAGCATATAAATGTAACAAAATAAATATTCCTGCTATGATGAAATTTATAAGTTTTCGGTCGCGGCGTTAAGCAATTAATATTCTAGAATAACTTGTACTTAATTTAGCCAAGGACGCCTAAAATTATGTACACTCAGTGTCTTTTAGTTTTATATTCAAGCTGTACCCTGATACAGATAGTGTACTCCATTTTAAAATTCTAATTTAACTTATTGAGACGCACATCGGCGGCCAGACGCAGGTTTCAGTTACGTCTGGCGTTCCAAAAATTGACCGATTAATGCCTAAGTATGTTTATTAGTTTTCTTTTTCACATACCAACGTAGAAATGGATGGCAGTGAAGTACAGTTCATGGGCCCTTAAGTGACATACGAGTAAAGTCTTAGAAAACGTGCATATTTATCCTAAAAAATGCACGGTTGAGTGGAATTTATCTAAAAACATTTATGCAATTGTTTGGTAATTTAAAATAGTTGTAACGACACCAACGCGTAATAATTATTACGAGTATATTGCTGTCATTACGCGTTGACGTCATAAGGGAAATTTAATACATAATTGAAAACGAAATGGATCGTATAATTGTAATCAGTTCAGTAAGTAATGATAATATTTGTGATAACTGAACGGCAAAGAAAGCAGAAAGAATTGTGATAATGCGTTATCAAATTACACGTTGGAGTTATTTTGATATATTATTAATACTCTCTTAGACAAACGTGATTGCCTGCCTGAATCATAATCGTAGTCGAAATTTCTGTACACAAAAAGGCCACTAAGTGTAGTTTCCTTTTAGTATGCATTAAAAAACAGCGCGCGGTTCACTTATAGGCTATCGCTCCAAGCGCGAACAGCTTTTGGTACTTTTCATAAATGTTTCTATTTCTTGCTTTTCAAAATAATTTTTAATATACTCTACTACATGTTGTTTAATAATGTTTGCCCTGTATATAAACTATCCCACCGCCGCCGCCGCCGGCGCCGGGCACGAGCCTTTTCTCTGTTTGAAAATAGTTAGGCAATAGTCCACCACGCTGACCTATTGCGGGTTGGCAGACTTCACACATCTTCGAGGATATTATATTTTGTCTACTAGAAATATAAAAGTAAATTTACATAATATTGTCTTATGTTTACGTGAATGTTATTCATTGAAATAAAATTACTTTATAAGGATTTTATCGCGTTGTTTAATTCGTGCCTCAAGTAGGCACGAATTTACATATATTACAGTGTTTAAAATACTCGAACCTGTTTAAAGCCTCTCACGATTTACGCTTGCATATGTCCGCTCTACAGATTGTTTATGTACTACAAGGAAATTCTAATATATAGATTTTAACACATTGTTCATAAATATAACAGCTGATGAAATATGGAAGTGTTATACTTCTCCGTACACTTTTGAAAACATTTAGACATGATGTTATGTTACACCAATAGCTTCGTTTTTCTAGCGAACTCTACTGATCTTTGATCTACATAGATTTCTACTAACAACTTGTGCTTACAATTTATTTGTCAATTTGTTTAGATCTTTTTGCTACTGCTTATCCTCTGTTTTATTAAATGATTATGAAATATTAACTATTTGTACCCACAAACTCTCTATACAAACTTTACAACTCTATTTTGAATGTATAATAATGAGATTTAACGTATATGTTATTGCGATGGTGTTATTTCTCAGCAACAAAATCCAGTCATGGATGTACTTCTGGAGTGAATACATAAAATATTTAAATTATTTATGTATTCCATCCAGAAGTACAAGTATTAAATAGAACACAGACCAGAGAAATAAAGTGTCTTTGCTCTGCGAGTTATAACTTGCACATTTTTATGTTTATCTGTCGTACATGTAGAATGTTTGACACATGGATTGACACATTTCGACAGATAGCGTTAGTGGTTTAAGTGGTCGCCTCGCTACTGCCTCTGCGCCAAGTGTTGTGGGTTCGATCCGCACACGGGACAAAAATTTGTGTGATCCATATAAAATGGTTGTTCTTTGTGTCCGTTGATGAATGTTTGTACAGCCCCTCGCGACACAGGAATAATGCCTAGTGCGGGTGTTGTTTTTAAAAAGAGAAGAGAAATATACATTTTTGTGGAGGTTTTGGGATGTCTTTTGCAAGGTGTCACACAAGTCCTATACCCCGGTCATCAGAATATCAGGATTCCTGAAATATAACAGATATACGTTTATTTTTAATATACTAAAAAGTCACCAGCCTTATTTGACACCTTGCAAAAAGAACCAAAACTCCAAAAGAATGTGTTGTGTATGTGCTGAACAGCCTGCATGGTGAGGCAATTAACAATAAGTACAGTGTAACTAATAATTTATTTCGATTAAAATAAACTACTGCGTAATACCGATACTTGTATGTTGAATCGATTTAAAAGTACGGTGCAACTTATTACTTTATTTCGATTAAAATAAACTACTGCGTAATATCGATACTTGAATGTTAATCGGTTTCAAAGTATCAATCGTAATACAGGAACTAGCCGATCTATAATCAAGCTATGTACCTATTTACATGTACAAAATGTACAGCATAATAATGGACTGTCAATAAGTAACTTATACCCAGTGAACATTGTGCCTTATCAACATTAGATAATACTCCGCAACATTGCCCGTTATCTTAACTGTATATTAATTGTGTAACAATTTATTTGCACTCTGTAATTGGATGAACATGATCATTACAATTTCCTCTTCGATCTTGTTTAGTTTTATAGATATGTAGGTTTATTTATTATGATTATTTATTAAACATACAAAAATGTAACGAATTCTGTCTCTTCGTTACGTTTTCACAGTGAAACCACCGTCACACAAGGCGATCCTAACTAATTTAGGTGAGGATGTAGCTGTCAATTGAGGATAGACACTTGTCTATCCTTGTTACTAATCTGGAGCCGTATTAAGAAAAATGGTATCCCTTGATACCATTCTTTTTAATGCCGCATCTTAGATTAGTTACGTTTACTTAAACAGTTCTTTAAAATTGTTTATGGCCAATCTAGATTCCAGATATTAGACTGACCGCAAAATAAATAATAGATAAGGTTTATATCGGATTCACCGGGGTAAAAGAAAGATGGTAATGATGATAATGGTTATACCGACTAAAACTAACACGGTGTTCCTCAACAATACCGCAAACGGCGGAGCCGCGCGAAACACTTTCACATGCGGTCGCGACCCCGCCGAGGTTTCGGCCCGCTGTATGAAGCGGCAGGCCACTACACAAAGAGACCTACCCTTTAAGCAATTCTCACTCACACACACTGAGGAGAGACGGACACGACATAGAGGCGAGCGTGGGAACACGCACGCCGCCTCTCGCACCTGGTGCTGATCAGATGGCGAACCTCAGGGTGGCTGGAGATCATCTCGCGCCCTTAGGCCCGCGGCTCTGCGATTGGAGAGAGGGTTTAAGTGCTCCCTCTCCAGCTTCGCCGCCTCCTTAATGGAAATTACTTCCTCACAGAAGGAGGCGACGGCGTTCCACGACCTTTCTCTCCGGACCATGGAAATTAACAAACCACGGCCGGGAGCGAGAGGGCAACCATACTGATTGCCGCGATCAACTCACGGCACTGCGATGTCCAGGCGGGGCAGTCCGCCAAAGTGTGTACCGCTGTGTCCTCAACAACGTCGCGGCAGTCCCCGCAGTGGTGACAACTGGGCGTCTCTTGCCAGCCTATGCGACACAAGAACTGACCAAAGCAACCATGGCCAGTCATTACCTGTGTCAGCCGGAAGGTGAAGGCCGTCCCGCCTCTCCAACCACTCCTCAAAAACTTTCCTGCAAACATTTAATATACATATAATTATGTAGAATGCTAACAAATGAGTCAAACAAAGTAATAAGCAAGTGCACGCACTAAATACAATTAGACATTATTAAATTATTATCTTAAACATACGCAATACTATATACACACGCAGAATAAAATATATTAATGAGTTCAAAGATAAAACAATCAGCTGTGTGAAGCAGTATGCACTTCGCTACAATAACATTATGTAATAAAGTTATTATATGCGTATTGCATATAACACATATTTGGTAATTATTATTTTCTTCTTTTATATCTACTACTAAGTGGCAAACACGCATACAACCGGACTGATAGTAAGCAGTTAGTAGAGCCTAAAGACACTTGTCACACTATAATTATCTTCCATCTTAACTAAGTGAGTTTGATTGTTACGCTTTCACGCCTTAACTACTTAATCGATCATCACGAAATTTCGCATTCACAATGTCAGGGGTACAGAAAAGTAGCAAAATGGTTAACAATCATGGTGTCATTTGGAGATAACAATATCCAAATATACATTGTACACAGAAGAATCTCTGCTGATATAAACCCTTCAGAAAGATAAACTTCTTAAAAAGATATAAATTAACTGTAATACATGTACGCGTTAAAAATATTAACAAAAGGTTTTTCCTTACTTTTCAAGTCCGAGCTACAAGAATCATGACATCACGCTACGACCTTTAAATATGGCTACACCTTTTTGTTTTAACATTGTGGTCACAATTTGTCACAAACATACAGCAAATATTATACCTATATCCTTAAATGTATATTTGAGTTTTAAATAAATAATATACTTATTAATTATTATAAATGCGAATGTGAGTTTGTTCGTTTGTTTTTATGCTTTCACGCCTTAACTGCTCCACCGATCATCGTAAAATTTCGCATATACGTTGCCATAGATACAAAAAACGTCATATATATCCAGAAAAAGTAATTTTCCAAGGGATATAAATTTATTGACAAAATGTACATTCATGAGAGCGAACCCGCGGGCAAAATCTAGTTTAATATAATGCAACAATAATTTTCTTACACCAATTACACCAATTTAATGATAACTCGACTCGTGCGAACTGTCGAGTCAAAACATGAGAAAAGTATCTCTTGAACATTGACTTACACCCGGTTTCTGAAAGGCTAAGATTGATTAATAAAACATGCTAATTTACCCATATTAAAACCAAATTAAACATAATGTAATCAGATTTTTACTTTCGTGATCTACGATTAAAATCGTACTGTTATTATCTACCAAACTATCTGTCAGGTCTTCTTTCTTTCTTTTATAGAATTTAGTGATGAGAACGTCTTAGTACATTTCTGAACTATATTATACTTCACTATATTATACTACACCATATTACACTATATAGAACAAATACAATTAAGTTGAGCACAAACGCAAATTGAGCGTCAAACTAATCCCAGTGAATCCGGAGTAGGCAATGAACATATACCTGATAGTTCAGCTAACGAGATAATGCGAAGAGTGTTCAAGAATGACTAATAATTCCTGTTGCACTCACGATACGACGACAACAGAGAGCTATACTATAGAGACTGATGTTGGGAGTGCGGTTATATCAGCTAGGCCAGTCAGGCCGTCGCCGTCGCTTGCGCATGTCACACACGTATTTTGTTCTGACTCGTAATTGCCGCGTTCGTATTTATATTATTTAGTTCGTATTTTTTTAATCCAAAATGGACATTGAAATGGGTGATAACGGTGGTGATCATAGACTAAAACGTGATGTATCTACGTTCATAGATGTGAAGTATAGGATTCCAAATGGTAAAGTATCTACTTATACAAAGTGAAAGTTTTCTTATTTATTGGACTTTGTTGAAAGAGCAGCGAACAGCTCTCTTATTCAAAAACATTATTGTATACCAATGAATAGCTGGCCGTAATACTCAACATCATCATATTCGAATTTCAAATTATATATTATTTTTGTTTTTTGTTAAGTTTGTAAACGACGCGGCGACGCAGGTATTATTCTCTTATGCTAACATCTTGAACTCAAACTTAGTTTGACAGCTAGTAACTTTTTATTTAAATTTAGACGTTTCATTTTAAATTGAGTATAGTCAAATATTTAGTAGTAGAGCTACTAAATATTTGACTAATTGGAATGTCAAATTAATATACTCAATGATGATTTCCTTTAATTTACAGAGTAACAACAATCTGTTTATATAACATTTCAAAGCACTGTATAGTTCATAAATACATCAATAATATGTTAACGCAAAAAGATAATATTACAATTATTAAAGTTACCTAGAAAATTAAAAATATAGTGTCATTCACATCATACCTATTTGTTTATTTTCTAATATAGCTAATTAATAATTACTGTCTGTCAATAGATAAGGCAGTGTAGGTATTTACTATCCGTACATACCTAGTGCATACAGTACGAGTACGACAATCAGCTGAGAACCCAGTAATATAAATAATTGTGAGTTATTAAGTTTTGGATACATCACAGACATGGTGCACAATACATAGAGTTTTGTCGTTACTCTAGTTAAGACTCCTTATTAATAGGTATTGGTGCCAATTCCGTTGTCACAAAATTCTCTAATCTTAACTAAAAATCACTAAAATTTTTTTAGTCCTGTCACTTTTAACGATTTCAGAATACGAAATGTCATTTGAGAGGACTAAACTAAATTTTAGTGATTTTTAGTTAGGCTTAGAGAATTTTGTGACAACAGAATTGGCACCATTGTAAACTTATCAGAAAGGTCAAGTGAAAGATAAGTTGAATTTCAATAAATAATTGTCAGTTAATATCAGTCATTCACATTATGCATCATTCAAGGAAATTGCAATATTTTTTAAAACGCTATCTTGCGCACTCATGCACTGCTGACCGGTTTAAACGTCCCCTCTCTGAGTTGTCTTACCGCTAACCTCCTTAGTCTTGTTACAAAAGTTTGAGGTTATAACGGCCGATCTTGTAGTACTTAGTTCTATTCGTATTGCAAGTAGTCTCGGTAGCAGAACATACTCTGACAGTTTGCTTGGCTCAAGGCAATAAGCTGCTAGCACTACCTGTTCTGAAGCTAATTCAAATCATGTATTACACGTCTGCTTAAGATGTATACGCGATTTTGCTCCTGTGGCAATATAGGGGTGTGAGCTTATATAATTTATACATATTCTGTAATGCATGCATATGGTTTACCTTTACGTGCTTGACGTTTCGATCAGGTTTCACCGGCCGCGGTTACCAGGAACCAATCATGGTTCGGCGTTGTTATGGCTCCGTTTGTGGGGCATAACAACGTTTATCCACCCTCACTTAATATTGTCTTCTGTTTACGCGAATGTTATTCATTGAAATTAAACTACTATATACGGATTTTATCGCGTTGTTTATTTGACACTTTATTACATAATTTAGAAACTGTTACACTACTACTATTAAAGTTTATTAATTAATATGAAGCTAATTAAATTATTAAAACTATTTATATTTAAGTTTACACTTGCCCCGACGTTTCGGTTGCTTTTCAGCAGCCATGGTCACGGGGAGACTAAGATGGTAGTTGTCTCAATGTTCCAGTGTAGTTATTGCAAAGTACCTGAACATAATTTAATCATTCGTGTTTCTATTTACGCAGAATGAGCTCTAAGTATCATGAAGTCTAGCTGTGGTTTTCTTCTTCTTGAGTTTGACTATTTGAATTACTGGATCCCAAGCTGATGGTACATTCCAACCATCTTCTCTATTGAAATTTGAATGTTTTTAGATTTCAATAGCCTCGCGAAGCATCCTAGGAATCGGTGTTCTTTAGCGAGAATCTGTGGTTTGACAAACCAGTCCAGTCCAGTTTGAGATCCAGTAATTCAAATAGTCAAACCCAAGAAGAAGCAAACCACAGCTAGACTTCATGATACTTTGAGCTCATTCTGCGTAAATAAAAACACCAATGATAAAATTATGTTCAGGTAGGTACTTTGAAATAACTACACTGGAACATTGAGACAACTACCATCTCAGTCTCCCCGTGACCATGGCTGCTGAAAAGCAACCGAAACGTCGGGGAAAGTGTAAACTTAAATATAAATAGTTTTAATAATTTAATTAGCTCAAAAAATAGTAAAGTTTAAAAGTAGTAGTGTAACGATTTCTAAATTATATAATAAAGTGTCAAATAAACAACGCGATAAAATCCGTATATAGTAGTTTAATGTCAACATCCTCACTTTATTCAAAAACACCAATGATTAAATTATTCATGTAATTATTCATGTACAGTTACACACTACATTTACGATAATCCTATTACTAGCCGATGTGTCCGTATTCTGTAATTTACTCGACTGTGCAAATGAGGGAAGTTGCGTAAAATTAATCATCGGATTTCACGATGCGGATGATTTAAAAACCATCTTCCCGATTGAAATTTTTATGGTTCTTGATACCAATAGCTTCACGCACTACTCTTGAATACAATTGGCGATAGGATTTTCATCAGATGATGCAATTCGATTCAGTGTTTGATACCTGATTACAGTATATATTCTGCAATTGCTGATTTCATGGTACTGTGTGACGGTATATGATAATTAAAATGTGAATAAAGTGAGGGTAGATGAAGATTTAGAAACGGAGCTAGAGATGGGCGGTGGGTAAATACCCGATGGGTAAATACCCAGGTAAATTCCCGTTTGGGAATAAACCGGGTATTTACCCAGGTAAATTCCCGAAGCATGGGTATTTTCAGAAAAATGTATAATACGATAGAGAGAGCGCACGATTCACTGTAACTACAGTCAATAGTCGCTAAGAAGTGCTTTTATTTGATGTTAAAACCTGTTATACTGTTATAGATTTGTCGGTAATGCAGAAATAAAATAATGTCATCATTGAAAGTATTATTATAGAACAAGTTATATTGAATACTTTAGGCTTCCTACGTAGTTATTACATAGTTATCATGCTTATCATTTTAAGGGTACATATAGTTTAAAAACCATTAAATAAAACAATGTTATGTATACAATATAGCTAATGATTTATTCAAAACAGACATATATTTAAAATAATCTTCATAATCAGTTTTCACATTATAAAAATTTCCTTATTAACGTACATGGTTTATTGAAAAAAATCTGTCAGATTTTAGGTACAACAATTATTTAACAATTACTTATCTCAAACAACAGCCGAAGAACTAGATCAGTCACTATCCCAATCTTCCTCCGCAGTTGCCGAAATGTCAAAAAACTCAATAGATTGTGAAAACCCTTGTGACGTTGAGGGCTCATTTAAATTTGATATAGAAAATGGGCTACTTAAAGATGCAGTAACATTCTCATCTTCTGGATCTTCTGTTATAATTGTATTTTTATGTAACAAATTCCAATTATATGAAATAAAGGATATTTTAGCTGCCCTTCCTGTGGTCAGCCTATTTCTTTTGGCGCTATGAATATTTCCCAAGACACTAAATGACCGTTCGGTTGCTGCGGAGGTGCACGGTGCTGTTAATAACCGAACTGCAACTTTGCTTAGTGGCTTCGTGCCACAAATCCCTTTCCACCAAACTACTGGATTAATATTTTGAATGTTTTTCCATACAATCGAGTTGCCCCAAAATCCCTCTTTTGCCCTGTAATTTGCTAAATCGTCCATGATGTCGAGACCCATTCTTTCTCCTACATCGTATAAAAATTGGAATGTTTCCACTTCTTGTGTTTCTTCTAGCTCAACACCTTGACACTTTGGGTCTAGCATATAGGTAGCTAAATGAAGGGGCTTGATACAAACATTCCTTCGAGCTTTAAGTGCATTCAAAATTTGATTTTTATTGTTTTCATTTAGCATTTTAATATCTGGGAGCATGAAACGTAATGCGGATTCAATATCCTTGAAAGATAAATACACGTTGTGTATATTTAAATCGTTGCCTTCCAATTGAAAAATTTTGTCATTAATTGGTTGTAATAATTTTATACATTCATCAATCATTATCCAAAAGCTTTCGTCAAGTAAATGTGCCTTGTGTTCATTTGCCATTACAGCTTCTTCATGGACGGCCAAAGTTTGTAAAGCTACTTTGGTTTTCTGCACACTTCTCAAAGCAGTACAGTAACTACCCCAACGCGTTTTTACTGGCAGTTTGAGTGTTTCACCACATCCCTTCTCTTTAACAATTTGTGCCAGTAATGAACTTAACAATTGACTCCGCTTTATTGTTTTTATTGTATCTATAACTATTTTAACGAAACATTTTACAGATTCTGGTTTCATGCAGTCTTCGCAGAGTAAATTTAGTGTGTGTGCCACGCACCTTAGTGGTATTATATGTGGATGTTCATTTCGTACCAGATCAAATGCTTTTTGTATATTATTTGCATTATCTCCTATCAACGTTGCGAATTTGTGAGCCCCGTAAACATTTATTACTTTTAGAATTTCTTGACTTAGATATTCACTTGTGTGACGATTACAGAGTGTATTTAAGCTTTTTACAAAAAATGGTTCTGGTTTAGCTATAATAAAATTAAAAATGCCTTCAACTCGTTGATTACTCCAGCCGTCACATTGTAAATGTAAGTTTTTCGCCGATTTGAGATCCTCTGATATTTCTTTTTCCATTTGATTATAAATACTATCTAAGTGTGTAGTAGCAATAGCTTTCCTTGATGGTAGTTTATATAATGGCTGTAATTCTTGAAACACACGGATCCACAGGGGATGCTCTGCTATAGATATAGGAGCGCCAGCGACAAATATAGCTTGCGATATTAATTGATCCAAATATTTTTTCCTTTCTTCAGTAAATTCATTTGATTTTGACGATGAAGGTATAGATGGTGTTTCCTCATTTTGCAGTTCTATACTCTCTGATAGATGAGAGTTAGGATGAGTCTGATTTGTAACAGCTACTCTCGTGTCAGCAGAATTATTAATTTGGTTCTTTATTACAGTAGGACACTTAAAGCAGGCTAGTAAGTGTCGTTCCATTTTATTGACGTTGGATATTTTATACAATTTATCACAATACTTGCATTTGGCTGATTTATTAATAGTGATAAAATGTTTCCAAATTTCTTGTTTTTTCTTACGTGGCATGATGCCCTACAACAAAGATATTAATATCTATATTAGAAAACAGACAAAAATATGAGGCTGGTTTATATTAATCTAGCTAGTTGCGAATAATAATGTGTTAAAAGGTTTAAACAACTATTTCTAAAGAATATTCTTATAAAAAGCCTTACCTTCTATAAGTGACTCCTGTTATTATGATGAGCTCTTATTTTAAACTGTAGAAAATAGATGTCCAATATTCAGCCAGAGGGAACGCCAAAAACACACTAGTGCACTAAACTAACGACCACACTCCACAAGCAGCGAAAACATTATAACTAAAATGTCCCTATTGTGTTAATCCAGCGGCTTATAACGGTAGATTGGCCGAGCGCAACAGAATATATGAATACCTGGCAAGAGAGAAAGAGATAGCGCATGTGGTTGGTAATTCTTTACTTATTTAGTGTCAATTTTAAGATTATATAAAAATATGCGATTATTTTACTCTTTAAGAACGTAGAAATGTTCGATATATATTTTATCGTTATAGGCTGTAATGTATAGTATAAATTTAACAAATAGTAGTATAAAAAACAAAATTGAGTAGTAAAAATATCTTCCGATATATTTACCCACGCTTCGGGTATTTACCCGGGTAAATACCTCGTTTTTACCCAAAATGGTAAATTCCCAGGTATTTACCGGGTATAATCCCATCTCTAAACGGAGCCATGACATCGCCGAATTAGTCAGCTTATAACCATGGCCGGTGTAACCTCGCCGAAAAATCAATCACATAAATGTAAACCATATGGTTATGCGAATATGCACATACATTAACGGGTTAATACTGATTATGAATAATATACATATATGTATATATGTATCATGCAAAGTGAAAGCTTTAAAGTTATTATGTGAATTGTCTTAAAGTTGAATGCATTTATTTTTACAATTTTGATTCTAAACCAGCAAAATGGCGAAACATGTTAGGGAATAGACTGTTTTAAAAAAAAAACGTCAATGTGTTAATAATCAAACTAGACGGAACGCAATTGACTCTATGCGATAATCGATCTTTGTCTTCGAAATATTATTATTTATCTTGACACTGTATGAGATTTTATAGAAAAGAAGCGAAGTCAAACTAAATGTAGTTTAGTCCTATTTAAAACCAACACTTACAACACTATCCCAGTCAGTACTTGCCTTGGGCCATCCAAGGCAAGTTTTACCATGGAGCAAGATCACACTATGGAACGCCCCTTGCTTGCTCTAGTAGGTATATACCTTTATTTATATTGTCTAACAACCTCCAGGCGCTTCCTTCCATCGGGTGCCTGAAGCAGCCGCACATTTCGCCCTATGGTAGACCCTGTTGCCAGTTATAATAATATTAGCAATAAAAATAATTACTTATCGTAACATATTTTATACTAGCTTTTGCCCGCGGCTTCGCTCGCGTTAATTTAGAATTTGACAATCAATTCGGGTTGTACTCTGCTTGTAATAATATAATTCAATCATGATTCGAAAGACACGTGGCGCCATCTATTATCATAAGAACGTTATTATTGTTTTCTTCGGGAACAGTAATTTTTTTCGGAAGGAAAGGTAGCCTATGTCCGTTTCTGTACACCTGTCAACGTATATGCAAAATTTCAGGATGATCGGTTCAGTGGTTCAGGCGTGAAAAGGTAACAAACAAACAAACTCATTTTCGCTTTTATAATATTAGTTAGGATTAGGATTATGGACTCCTGATTTAAAAATACGTGAGCCTAATCCCTGCGAATGTTGTTGTGGCGAAACATAACACGGCTATCCTTCGTTATGTGATGATCCAGTTATATAAAACGCAGCTTGCCGCATCTTTAATATAGATCACCCTTGTATAAAAGCTTCACAAATATTAACACAGCGGACATAGAAACATGCCAGACTGGATGTAATCATGGTTGTCTCACACAAGACTTAGTCCCGAGCTTTCAAAATATATATATATATATATATATGTATTTAGCTATAGGATGAATAAGGTAAATTTGAACTGTTTCGGGTAAATTCTTATTTATTAGCATAAAATCAAATATTATGGGCGAGGCATTTAAATAAAGAAACTTGTTTAAAACAATGATGTACCTACTTATATAAGCAACATGTTATTATATAAAATGCCGCTTATATAAGTAAATGATTATTTACACTACAGAACACAGCTTTTTAATGTTTTATGATTTACAGGCCCACAGCATACTTTAAAAGCTTTTTAGACGACTTTGTCTTGCAAACTCTTATTTCAGGCTTTTATTGCGCTATATAATATTATGGTTAATAAACTATCAGAAGCATTTGCTATCCAACGTGCAATAATGAACAGAAGAGGTACGAGGTTTCTATCAAAGTAATGACGCTAGTACACGATGCAAGTAGCCAACATAGTTACATGCGTAATCTAATCGCGCAAGTTACATGCGTGAGTTAATCCCACGGGATACCTAAGCGGTTGGGTCGCGTCGGCCGTATACATACAAACGCCTTAACTTGCGCATGTTAGCGGCATCATGTAGTAAAGCCATTAAAAAGTTGGTTTAGCACTGTATTTTCATGGGATTCCACTTTTTAATAACATCAGGTTCACAAATATTTAAACTTTATTCGAATATGGCGAAGTATATAGTTTTCTTTTATATATGAGTATATTCTACTAAAACAAAGTTTAATATGAACGTATGGCAAGTCATAACAAAATATTCGCTTATAATTCTTTTTGAAAATCGTTAGTTATCTATGTAGCGACTCATAATGTCATAATATACTAACCAATATTATACATGCGAATGTGAGTTTGTATGCTACGCTTTCATGCTTTAACTACTCGACCGATCGTCATGAAATTTAGCATACACGTTGTCAGGAGCTCAAAAAAGGACATAGGACCTTTTATCCAGAAAAAATACTGTTACCCGAGAAAATTTAATTTATTGACAAAATCTAGCGAAGCCGCTAGCAAAATCTAATACTACACTAGTAGATATATATACTATTGGATAACATTTGGTTCAAAGTGGAATACTTAAAGCCTGGTAGAGTTTGGTGTATCACGCTGTCTTTCATTATCAGATTGCCATGCTTCTTTTCCAATTTAATATAAGGCATCTCAACAAATTGTGGCTTAACACGTTTACTGTCCTAATGAAAGGTAATTTGGCATATCATTGTGACTTCGCATAATTTAAGACATTCATGTAGCCCATATTATCATAAACATAAAATAATTGTTTTTGTGAACATTAATGTTTACAAAGAATATTTTTTATTATTATTAAATTGTAACATGATCATACAAACCTTGTATTAAGAACTTAACGTGATTTGCATTAATTAGGCAATAGTGAAACATTGCATTAAAACTTAATATTATTACAGTAAGTAGGCAACGGCAAAGAGAGCAATGTATGTACATCCTGTCACTTATCTTGCATGTCCAAGATGCAAGTAGCTGGGCGATATACATGCGTATGTTTCTCGCGCGTATAACATGTGCATGTTTCTCGATTGAATTACATGTGCCCGTTGATCACGAGAGTTACTTGAGCGCGTGGATTTAGTTGGTCGTTTACACAATGCATACAACTTGCGCAACAGCCTTAACTTGTTGTTACCCGCGTCGTGTACACGAACAATAAATGTATCACTCATGTGTGTATTATCGTAAAATATAGCTATTTTTAATATTATAAATATTATTACCACTTAATTATTAATATTATTACTATTTTATTTGTTAGATTTTTCTCTTGTAAGAACAAAATATTTTATTACTCTCGTACCAGGTTTTAAAAAAAGGATTTGATTATTCTCGTAATAAGTAGTATTAGCCCAGTATTAATTTATTTTAGAACGGGCGGTATATTATTTTGTATTTCTCAACGGATATGATGAATAGAAAACTACATTGATCTGTGTGTAATGTATAGCCTCGTATACCACTCAATCAATTGAATTCAAAATAGATTATGCTCGGCAAATTATTGAGAAGGTCTACCTAAAAGTTATTTTAACAGGTAAGGCCCTGTAGTTATTAATGAGCGCGGACATTAATGTCAGCAATAAATCTTTATATATATAAATCTTCTGTGCGTGTGTTTCTAATTAAACTCCCCCTAAACTGCTGGACCGACTTTGATGAAATTTATTGTGTCTGTTCAAGTGGATTCGAGAATGGTTTAGATTCGATTTCTTTTTTTTTTTGTGTACAGGACAACTTCTGTCGGGACAGCTAGTAGTCAATAAATAACTTTGAATTACATAAGTACGCTCACGTTCAAAATATATTAAGTATTTATTTTTAAGAATAATTATAGCCTTCAAAACTTGTTTTATTACACGTGTAGCAAAAACGTAATTCATGAATACGTGGGAACTCTACGGCACAAAACATTAAATTTTTGATACTTATGAAAATTCATATGAGTATTTAATTAGGTATGTGAATTTTCATTTGCTTGGCGGTTATTAGTCTAGTCAACAAGTGCTTTGTTGGTCAACTTTTTTCAACAGTCTCGGAAAAATATGAACGAGCTGTCATTCGATTTGGAATGGCATGTAGATGATTTTATTTAATTTAAGTTTAACATTTTGCAACTACGAACTACTTGTTAATCAAAAACTGATAAACCTTTTTCTTTTTAATTTTCCAACGGGGATCTATTTTGAAGCCTTTCAAGAATAGCTCCAAGAAATCACAAAAATCTCAAATTTATAGTTTAACAATTATCACACTTGCAATGTTCATGTTCAAGCAGCAAAAAATTATTAACTATTGCATAACTAATTGAAAAATTGTGATAAAAGAAATTTCCGCCGGATTATTGTTCATTTATCTATCCAGAAGGCCCCTGAATTTTTTCGTTTCTTAAATTTTATATTTAATACGTTTAAATAATTTTTATTGATAAAGTATCCGAAGTGGCGTGGCTTGCGCAAGCCAGAGTACCCGTTTTCGGCCGTATTTTCATCCCTCTGGGCAAGTTATAAATATTGGTCCTACAATTTCGGGAGTTGAGACATTTTTTTAGGAAATTTCCTCTTCTTATTGAATCTTTTTTTAGATTTGAAAAATCTTAATTAGTTTTTGAGATATTTGCAAAAAAACGAAACACCTTGGTTTTTTTGTAGTTAATTGTTTATAACTTTTGCAATTTTTTCAAGCGGAACCTGAATTTTTTAAAAAATCATCTACATGCCATTCCGAATCGAATGACACCTCGTTCATATTTTTCCGAGACTGCTGAAAAAAGATGACCAAAAAAGCACTTGTTGACTAGATTATTATGTATAATTTTTTAAACAAGAATGTGGGGCATTATGTAAGGATCTTATACAAGCATATATCAAGTACCTACTATCCTTGATTGCTGTGCTATGAATGGACACAAACTACACAAAGTATTAGGTATCTTCTTTTAAATAAAATTACTAGCCATTCGGATTACAAATTACTAGATAGTATTTTGATAGTAACAAAAATCGTAGAAAGTACTATTAACTAGATAGTAGCGACTGCACGGATGGGGTAGTGGTCGCTTCGTAACTGCCACTGCGCCGAGTGTTGTGAGTTTGAATCCCACGCGGGACAAAAATTTGTGTGATCTACAAATGGTTGTTCAGAGTCTATATGTTCTTTGTGTCCTTGTTTGAATGTGTGATACAGGATTTATTCCTAGGGCGGGAGTTGAATTAAAAAAGAATTAAAATAAATAATAATTAATAAATGATAGTACCTAACAAAAATACCAGATAGTATTTCTGTTAAAACCGCCAGCTAAGCTAGAATACTTGTATTATCTGTTTGTTCCCGTCAGCAGTAAATTGGGTGGAATTTTACTCACGACCGGGACCTCTCAATAGCAAGTCTCATACCTAATCGATTAGGCCTCAAAGTATATAGGTATCAGTTTATGTACTATTGTACTTTATTCGATAAATAAAAGGACCCTCGGTTCCTTGCTTGCTTTCCTTCTCCTATCCCGCTAGTAATTTATACCTTCAAGTTACTAAGCATCTGAATTTATCCGAAAATATGATACGCGCAATAAAAAGTGTTATAGGTCACATGTTCTTAACTGATATAATAATTTATCAGCTACATGTTACAACGCTTATAGGATTAGGCCTTCTAATGTAGTATTAGTTAAACTATTAAATCAGCGTCAATTCTAGCACGTATTGTTTGTACGTATTATAAAAGCGAAAATGAGTTTGTTTGTTTGTTACCTTTTCACGCCTAAACCACTGAACCGATCATTCTGAAATTTTGCATATACATTTTCAGGTATACATACACGGACATAGGCTACTTTTCATCCCGGAAAAAATACTGTTCCCGAGGAAAACAACAATAACGTTCTTATGATAATAGATGGCGCCACGTGTCTTTCGAATCATGATTTAATTATATTATTATAAGCAGAGTACAACCCGAATTGATTGTCAAATTCTAAATTAACGCGAGCGAAGCCGCGGGCAAAAGCTAGTGTTCTATAAAAGTGATTGAATGCGAATTGAATTTTGAGCTATTTGGATATGCATACAAATATATAGTTATTTTTATTTTTGTATCACTTCAGGCGTCGATAGGACAAGGCAATTACACCCCTCTATTATGTTGTCTATATTTATTTAAGAGACAACAATAGAGCAGCCTAGCTCTTCTAAACTAGGCCCGGTTGTAGCACTACCCGTGGCTCTCTGAGGCGAAAATTTCTGTGTAAGCGATGCACTGACAGTTTGATAAGGTTTATTCTTAAGCTTAACTGGTCATTCAAGCATGCCAAGTGACATTCTTGTGTGTCACTAGGTGGCAACATGCATACCGGCCGCTTAATCGTTAGCGGAGCGGTATAAAGCGGTTTCTAATGGTGAGCTAGGCTTGCAAAACTAGAATATTTACGGTCGTAGCACATTGCAAACTAGACACTCCTTGTAGTCACCTTGCTAATTTTAAATGACTTAGCATTTAGTGTCAATTTTTGAATCGTCAAATAAGTTACATAAAGCCGGCCTCGATGGCGTAATGGTTAGTGTAACCGACTGCCACGCCTGAGGTCGCGGGTTCGATTCCCGCACAAGTCAAACATTTGTGTGCATGAACATGGATGTTTGTCTTGGTCTGGGTGTTTCTATGTATAATATGTATGTATTTACAAAAAAAAAAGTATATATGTATGTTTATCCATTGTCTAGTACCCATAGTACAAGCTCTGCTTAGTTTGGGCTAGATGGTGTTGTGATTAATTATCTTATACAAAAAAGTGAAATTTAAAAATTTTAGAAAACGGTCACGTTTTTCATTAAGCAAGGCCGAATAATTTATTCGTCAAACACCTGATTTAACTGAAGGTCTTTTACAGATTTTCTGTACTCATCACAACATACGTGCTATACTTTGCACTCAATCACGCGGTGAACGGATTTGGTTAGAACTCGCCTCGTAGATAGCCTATGTCCTAGATTAACACATAGAATACTTTTTATTCCGGTATACGTTCTCATATAATTGACGGTGCGAAGCCGCAGGCTACTAAATTTATAATTCAATATACATTTTGAACTACACTACTGAACATTAGACGACGTAACCGCTAATAATAACATAATTTATTATGACTATTACACATGAGTCCAGTGGTCGTAAGCGTGACTGTACCTACATAACTGTGAGATAAATGCATGGTGTTATAACAAAGTGACAGTAAAATACATAATATATAGAATCACCCATGTACATTCCCGATGGAATATGTAAAGGTATATAGTAGACCCACATTCGCCCACTGTTTCTTATGGTGCGAGTCTAATACCGTCTTTTCAAAACATGCCTTCTGAACTACTGTGGAGAATTCCTTAACAAGCAAACCCAATAACACTTTGCCTGACTCAAGCTTCAAAACTTGGACAGCACGATCGGCCTAAAACTTATAGCCCGGAGCCAACGTGGCAGTAATTTCTTTAATAAAGTTATTGTATCATTCTGACAGTAATATAATCGAAATATTTATAATTACGTTTTATCCTGTACTTCCTCTAAGCGGGTCAAGCGTTCTTACATTATCTGTACGGACGATGATAATAGCTCCATTGGAACATGGCTTATCTACAAGTTGTTCTCATTAACTACTTTAAATTTGACACAATATTAAACAGAACTCAACTCAGTTTTAAATGAACACGTATTATCTTTAAAATGGCAATCAATGAAAGTGATCGCTCTTTCAAATTACTTAAGTCAATTATTGTTATTATTTATTTATACTTATATACTTTATATTATAGTAAAAAGTAAATATGTTTGCTTGTATGTTACGATTATCCCCCATAATTCTGAATAGATTCCTAGAATAGTTTTAATAACAAAAAGCTAAAAAGGCACCTTTCCTGGTATCACGGGAGTACAGCTTCGTGTAGAAGTTAGTTTATTATCATATATCCAAACCATAAAAATTTATGGGTGGCCTCAAGACTTGATGGTACAAGTTGGTAGAGGCCTATCAAATTCCACTTGTAAACTGCTAGACGCTTATTAATTGATTAACATTATAAAATCTGACTACACTACCGCGGCCCGACACGGACCTCTTCTCACCGTGAGTGAGAAAGATTAGGTCATAGTCCACTACGCTAGTCCAGTGCCGGTTGACAGACTTCACATATATTCGAGAACATTTCAAAGAACTCTCAGACATGCATGCAGGTTTCCTCACGGTTTTCCATCACCGATAAAGCGAGCGATGACTAACTATTTAGTAGGCACTTATCTTCGAAAAGTCAGAGAGAGCCTTGGGATCGACCTCAAGACCTCTGCGTGGCGGTCCAACGATCTCTCACTAAGCTATAGCTAAGCTATTCCACTTTCAGCACCAATAGGTATTTTTGCTTGGTGCCGAATGTGGAATAAAATACCTATTGGTGCTGAAAGTGGAATAGCTTAGGCGCCGAAACCATAGGTGCCGAAAAAGTTGGTGCCGAAAGCGGAATACTCCTGTAAAAGTATGTTAGGTTAGGTTAGTAACAGTGTTTTTATTTTTCGGAGTGAAAGGTACCCTTTTTCTTTTTCTGCATCCGTGACAAAATGAATACAAAATTTCATAATGATTGGTTGAAATGTTAAGGCGTGCAAGCGTAACAAACAAACAAATAAACTGACATTCACATTTATAAAATTAGTTAGGATTATTTGTGTTAACTCCAAATGGTTGTTCTGAGAAGATACTGAGAGATAATACGCGCGATACATTTTTAAGATACATCCTTAGAGCGGGAATTCCCTTATCATTATTTTTTTTTATTAACATGTATGTAAGTAGTCTCAGCGAATGTAACCTACATGCATTAATTATAGACTCTCGTCTATATTCCTCAAGGGGTCAGCAAAAATGTATTATAGCCTTTGTATGTTTTTATATCCCACGTAATACGGAGCGAACCTATTGTTGTCTGTATTACAAGACTCCGTACTATTATTGACAATTTCCTGTTAGGCAAATTTATTAATATTTTGCTCGGCCTGAGATTTAAAGCTAAGACCACACGCAAATATAGGTCAGTGCAATCTTTATAGCACGTGACCAAACAAGGCAGTCACATGCACTAAGATAAGTTTGATTTTTGACGACTCTCGCAATAATTCGCAATGGTCAACAAACATTAAAACAAGGGACATCCAAAACCAGAATTACAACAACAACTATTTGTTGATTACTCAAATTTTAGTCTTATGTAGACTTCTATAGCACAATACTCGGTGCACTGACAGTGGCGAGAAAACTGCTGAATATTACCTCCAGTTTTCCTCTACCAGTATTTACGATAGAAGTAGACACTCCCCATTTCTTCAAATAGGTCGCCTATCCGTATCTAAGATGCGCCGGCACGTACAACGTTGCGCTTTTCATTCTGAAGTCACCATATGCAAATGGCAACTTTTCTTTCCTACTAGTTATCAATTCGCCAAACTTAGCTTGGCGTACCAATTGCCGCTTCAACTTATTAACCGTAAGTACTAAATCTGTTGTCATCTTGTTCTTCATTATTTTTCCCGCAACTTCTGACGCGTAGAAATAGGAATAACGTAAAATTAGCTTAGCAGCTTAGCATAGGCTACGCGGCGTATCAAGATGAAACCTTTACCGGATTTTAAGTCCGACCTTCTGAAACACAACTGTAAAAACCACATAACATATTTAGTTAGTGTAATCTTAACGTTCATAAGTGTTACTTTGTGACCTTAATTAATACAGATAATTTTGATTTTGAACTAATAATTATAACCATAATATACGAATAAAAACCACATTCAATTTCGTGCAGTAGTTTTAGCGTGACGCGCGTACAAACATACAGACAAAAATCCAAAAATAATTGTTTGGGCTTGTTGCTAATTTATAAAGACCTACACATATTTTTTCTTAAATATCTCTTAAATCGACCAGATACAATTTTCTTATGTGTATACATTAACACGATATTTTTATTAATTATATTGTTGGCTTACATTACATGTCATAAAACATAATTATACAGGCATCTTAAATAAATGTACAACCAATTAATAAAACGATAACATTAAACATAGAATTTATTTACTACCTAACTTGGAATAGTGGTAATTCTTGCATACGTTCTCCCACAATGCCAGACGTACACGCATAACTTTACTTTATTTGTCCGCATACGTACATACATAATTATCCCATTCAGGATTAACAGTTAGAAGGCGATTGAGCATCTTATTTCTCAATGCCAAGTACAATTGAATAATTTGAAGCCTTTGTATTCTTTATTTTATTTTTGAAGTATACTCCCGCTTTACGAATAATTCCTGTGTCGCGGGGGACCTTACAAACATTAACACGACGGACACAAAGAAGACCCCGACCCGAGACAACTATTTGTGGATCACACAAATGTTTGTCCCGTCTAGGATTCGAACACTCGGCACGGCAGCAGTGGCGAGGCGACCACTTCCACCACTACGTCATTCGTGCAGTCTTCAATTGTATTAAACAAAAAGAACTTACAATTATCTATTTACTTTGCCAATGCTTGTAGTGACAATACTCCCAAATACCGTGTTTTACCGTTCTTATACATTATACACATAAAATACAGCGTGTATTAAGCGTCACGTAATATAGCCCACGTACAATGGAAAACAGCGACAAGAAATCTTTATACGCTATTTTCACTAAGATATAGCATTTTCTTTTTATCGACTTATCAATATTAGCACAGTCTAGTCGATGCTTAAACAACACTCACGGTTGACTCGGTCACCTCCATGAACTCGTAAATGACCAGGCGCAATTTTGACAGTGATGTAATGCGTTTTTTTTATATTTAAACAATAAATAAATAAACTGCACGAATGGTGTTGTGGTTTAAGTGGTCGCCTCTCCACTGCTGCCGCGCCGAATGTTGTGGGTTTGATCTCCACACCGAACAAAAATTTATGTGATCCACAAATGGTTGTGCTGAGTCTGGGTGTACTCTGTGTCCGTTGTTTGAATGTTTGCAAAGTCCCCGCGATACAGGAATTCTTCATAGTACAGAGAGGTCTTATAAAAAAAAAACATTGAAATTGTCATTATATTTAAAATAATTTGTTTTGAATCGGGGGTAAGGCTCATAGGTTATTTTTAAGATATAGAGTTTGGCCTTAAAATATGACCACACCTTTCTGTTACACAGTACATATCTATAAGAACATTATACAGTATTATTGACGCTTACGTATAATGGTTTTTGATGGAGGTTATGACGAAGCTAAAGCCATTGAACTCCACACGTTCCGATCGTCTGCAAAGCTTGCTCTTTCTTGCAATACAGTATAAAATATTTAAGTTAATGTGTTTACTTAATAACAAGAAACAGTTATGCAGTTCCAATCTCCCGAATCTGCTCCACTTGTGGATCAGATTTGTTATATATTATTTTTTATTCCGATCGGATCCCCTGCCTCTTACGCATACGCATGTCAGAAATAAACTTAAATCTATATATATATATATATAAATTATCCCTGTTTCCTTTGGTCACACCATAACTTGAAAATGACTTTACCGATTACATTCATCTATTTTTTGGGTAGTATTTAACTGTTCCTCAATTGTTTGCCTTTGTTCCACCAAAAATACTAATTGCACAGCAAAATATGCTTACTAAAATGTTTTAAAGAGATCAAACTAAGTCGACGGAACCCTGCTTCGTGGGGCTCCTATTTTTGGGTGGGGTTAAGAAGGAACCTAATATAACCTAACCCTTCCGAGACGGAATGCAGTGATTTGAGGCGTATAGGTGCTCGTTATGATATATTTTAGTAAGCATATTTTGCTGTGCAATTAGTATTTTTGGTGGTCATTATATTTAATCCTTGTTTTTGTTTAGTTTTCTAATACTTTGTAGAAGGTTCTTACGGAAAGAAAAGCCAAGAAAATTGCGCAGAAAATTGTTACGACTGTTTTAACCTCGCGAGTTTGACAGTTCGTCTAAGACAGGACGTATGTCGGGTTAGCTAGTATGTAATAAATAAAATTGCATACATAAGTTACACTTCAAACATGTTTTGGTACAGTTAGCAACAAAATTGTTTTGTTTTAATACCTACTGTCAAGTAAAACAATAATATTAAAAATATTTGTATCTTTAATAATAACAAGCAGTGGATCCAATTTGGGGATCGCATCGAAATAACTCACTAGAAACACTTGTCGATATAGTATATCTATATAGTATTTAACGAGTTTATATAAAGTTATTTGTTGTCTCAGTGACGTAGCGGTAGTAAATACGACTGCTGTGCGTAAGGTCACGGGTTCAGGGACTGAATAACCAGGAAACGATTATAGTTTTATACACGGGGTATGGCCTTACCCTATTAATAAGGATAGGTTAATCGTATGTATACATTTATATTTCTCTACCATTATATTTATTTAGCACTACTTTTTGGTATAGTTTCATCCGCGTTTATCGTTACTGCGCTGCCCCGTGGGTCGTAGCGTGATGTTATATAGCCTATAGCCTTCCTCGATAAATAGGATTAGGATAAGAGGCGCGCCTAGGAATAGCGGCGTTTTCTTGACGGTTAACGCACAAACGTGTGTCTTGGAGGAATTAAATCGGACTAAGATAATCTCGACCCAAATCAGAGACTGGAGACACAAGTTGATCGCAAATTTCTTCCATAACGGAACGGGGGATGTTTGCATGGCCCGTGTAAAATGCATCTTGTGTTCTGTTAGCATAGCAGTTAATACAAGCAGGAACAGTGTCGTAAAAGTACGAACCCTTGCGAGACGAATAATATATATATTGAGGAAAAGTAGTATCAGCAGTAAAGTATTCTGCTAGTGTAAGAGATCTAGTCGCTATAGTTTAAGTTCAAACATCTACTGGAAGCTACGCCCCGTGATCTAGTCACTTAAGGCATTTAATAGCATTTGCGTGAAAGCAATAAGATAATCAGTCAGTTATTTTTTAATAGAAACATCAGCAATAGGTACGATATGCAGATAAGGTAGGTATATTTTTATGAATCCGAAAATAATCTAAACATCTTCCCAGCAGTAGGTACATGATATTGTTCCGGTCGTTTTAAAGTCACATACCTATCAAACAACAGCAAGGCTAACAGTTTTAAAGTCACATACCTATCAAACAACAGCAAGGCTAACAGTTTTAAAGTCACATACCTATCAAACAACAGCAAGGCTAACAGTTTTAAAGTCACATACCTACCAACAACAGCAAGGCTAACAGTTTTATAGTCACATACCTATCAAACAACAGCAAGGTTAACAGTTTTAAAGTCACATACCTATCAAACAACAGCAAGGCTAACAGTTTTAAAGTCACATACCTATCAAACAACAGCAAGGCTAACAGTTTTAAAGTAACATACCTATCAAACAACAGCAAGGCTAACAGTTTTAAAGTCACATACCTATCAAACAACAGCAAGGCTAACAGTTTTAAAGTCACATACCTATCAAACAACAGCAAGGTTAACAGTTTTAAAGATTCTATTTTTAGAGATTGATTGTAAAGGCAGTATAAAAATAAAAGTTATTCTTATAACAAGTAAAAGCGAAGTAAAGTGAGGAAACAATATAAAATATTAAGTTAATGTTATCATCATTTATATAGCTCAGCTAAAAAAAGTGAAACAATACAGCGAAGAACCATACTAAATACTTATATATATCTATACTAATATTAGAAAGCTGAAGAGTTTGTTTGTTTGAACGCGCTAATCTCAGGAACTACTGGTTCGAATTGAAAAAATATTTTAATGTTGGATAGCCTATTTATTGAGGAAGTTTATAGGCGTGATGTTATATATATAACATCACGCTACGACCCACGGGGGCGGCGCAGTAACGATAAACGCGGGTGAAACCGCGGGAACATCTAGTAAGTATATAAAAATGAATCCCAGCTTCCCTTGGTCATGCCATAACTTGAGAACGACTTAACTGACTTCATTTTTTTTTTTAAGTTTTCTTATACTTTTTAGAAGGTTCTGACGGAAAGCAAAGTTAAGAAAATTGCGCATAAATGAGATAATTTCAGAAAACTTAACGACTATTTTAACATCGCGAGTTTGACAGTTCGTCTAAGCCAGAACAACGTCTGTAAGGTTAGCCATAGAATAGCGTCATGTTATCCATTAAAAATTCGAATTGTTCGATTCTTCAAATAAATCGAAATATTAGTTGGAATCATAGTCTATGTCAATACGAATGCGATACTGCCATTTGATTATTTACGAGGCGTACGAAACGGTCAATGGAAATAAGGCAATTAACATAAAAAACATAAAATCGGGTGATCGTCCTCGGCCAGGACATCTACAAGACATAGTCATATTGTCTTGCAATATGAAAAAAGAGTAATTACTGTCATTGAGGCTATAGAAACATCGTAACACGTTCATTCGACCCATTCTCAAATCAAGTTACGAATATTTGATTTGATCGACGGCCTCGATGGCGTTGTGGTTAGTGTAACCGACTGCCACGCCTGAGCTCGCGGGTTCGATTCCCGCACAAGTCAAACATTTGTGTGCATGGACATGGATGTTTGTCTTGGTCTAGTTGTTTCTATGTATTTACAAAAACTAAAGTATATATGTATGTTTATCCATTGTCTAGTTAGTACCCATAGTACAAGCTCTACTTAGTTTGGGCTAGATGGTATTGTGTGTATGTGATAGAATATTATTATTATATTAGGTATATAATCGATGACAACGAATTGATTGACATTTGGATACGCGATCAAACAAGTATCAAATAATCGAATTTCTTTTTTGGTACCATTGTCCACCGCTAATATAATCTGCCATGCCTACATTGCCCACAAAATGCATAATCTCAGAACTTTTTGTCAAAAATCCTTTAAAAAAATGTAAATGCCTATGGGTTTTTACATTACAAGTAATTTTTACCTGTCTGTTCTTTTGACCTAAGACGAAAGTTTGCGCGCTTGCGGTCGATAACACTGGGCAACAAAAAAATATTATTTTTCTGCGGCATTAATTTTGTTACTGGTTTTAATAAACACCTTCATCAGTCATACCCGAATTGTATTTACTTTGTATGGATTAAGTCTGGTTCTTGAGATATTCAACATAAAGAACGGTTCCATCAGCACATTAGAACAATGAAAGAAAAATACCAAGGCCCATGGGAGAGCCATATTATGATGGAAAACTATTGCTTGAGTTTAATAAGGGATTGTCCTGAACATAAACACAATAGAAAAGCTTACAGGTAAAGTTTTGTCAAATATTTGTTTTATGATTTTTGTTAATAATATTAAGTTTTCTTGTCGTTATAATAATAATAATATTCTATGATATACACACAACACCATCTAGCCCAAACTAAGCAGAGCTTGTACTATGGGTACTAGGCAATGGATAAACATACATATATACTTTTTTTTGTAAATACGTATATATTATACATAGAAACACCCAAACCAAGACAAACATCCATGTTCATGCACACAAATGTTTGACTTGTGCGGGAATCGAACCCGCGACCTCATGCGTGGCAGTCGGATACACTAACCACTACGCCATCGAGGCCGTCAAATATTATATAGCCGCTTCTAAAATATATTTAATATGTAATTGTATTTTTATTTCGACCTTCTTTCAGTCATATACGAGGGTGCGTTTTTAAGTTCGCGGAATGGAGGGTATGGAAGGTGGTGGGGGTGCTTGTTTAGTCACTAACGTGTTTAGCAACTAATAATTAGTATATATACCGAGTATTATCATAATGAGGTCATTAGTCTTTGAACTATCGTCCCTCAAGCAACTCAATCTGGAAGAAATTGTGAAGTATGGAGAAAATCGAGTTCCGCGCCGTTATAAAGTTCCTTACCAAGCAAGGAAAAAATGTTCAAACCATTTTGGAAGAGATGTCATCTGTATACGGGGACTCTTGTCCAGGAAAAACCATGGTATACAAGTGGCACAACCTCTTTAAGCAAGGCAGGGAATCAATTGAAGACGATTCCCGACCTGGGCGGTCTGTTGTCACCACTCCAGATCTTATCGAAAAAATCGAAAAATTAATATTGGAGGATGCACGTTTGAAGAAAAAACAAATCGCAGAGATGGTTGGAGTATCTGAAACGACCATTTTCAAGGTTCTCCATGATCATCTCGGCATGACAAAAGTCAGTGCAAGATGGGTGCCTAGAATGCTCACACCGCCTCAAAAACAGAAGCGCGTCGAGTGTTCGCGTGCGTTTTTGAGCCAGTGTAATGAAGACAAGGATGGTTTTTTGGAGCGAATTGTTACTGGGGATGAAACTTGGGTTCATCACTATGAACCTGAGTCTAAACAAGATTCCATGCAGTGGCATAAAAAGGGTACACCACCGCCTAAGAAATTCAAGGTGTCGCAATCGGCGGGAAAGCTCATGGCGACAGTTTTTTGGGACACAGAAGGAATTTTGTTGGTTGATTACAAAGAAAAAGGTGTTTCCATAACCGGAGAACACTACGCTTCAATTTTAGAGCAGTTAAAAGAGGCAATCAGAGAAAAAGAAGAGGAAAATTGACCAAAGGTGTCCTGCTCTTGCACGACAATGCTCCTGTTCACAAGAGTCGAGTTGCGTTGGCTGCTTTGCACAAGGTGGGCTTCGATATCATTGATCACCCACCTTATAGCCCAGACTTGGCTCCCAGCGACTATTATCTCTTTCCAAATCTGAAAAAAGAGCTTCGAGGAAAGAAATTTTCAACCGATGAAGAAGTGAAGGATGCAGTTTCGGCGTATTTTTCAGAGAAAGACAAAACATTTTTTTATGAAGGTATTCATAAGTTAATTCATAGACCTGAGAAATGTATTAGGGTTTCAGGTGAATATATTGAAAAGGAAAAATAATTTTGTAATATTATTTCATCCCCTTCTATTCCATTCCGCGAACTTAAAAACGCACCCTCGTAGTTATAAAGTCTTATCTCATAAACTAGAGTCATTTTAACAAATCTGATATTTTTCTCGTATTCAGCATACTGAACTTACACAAAATTGCCGCAAAATGACTGTTCCCCAGTGTAATTAATTAACACGTTAATTCAGCAAATATAAATTTAAGAATAATCGCTTAAGTACGAGACGATAGGCTTTTAATTTGTTTCTAGTTCTTTGATCATACTTGAATATGAATAAAAAGGTGAAGTTGATGTCGCAAACTTTGAAAAGTCTTTAAAATGCAGCCGTGGTCTATAACGCACAGTAAATATGTTAAGTCTCGTGTTCGAAAATGTGGTACCTAAACTGGATACTAGCTGGTAAAATGTGGATATGTAATAAATGTTTGTTTACCCCTTCCAAGTTTATGCACCAATGTTTTTTTTTGGTAATATTCTTGTTAACCCCTCCAGCTAAGCTTTATGCTAGCGATAATTAACTATTAAATACGCACATTACTTCGAAAATTCAGAGATATATTATATCCTGGATTATTACTTAGAATACCTGTATTCTGGAATGCATGCTTATAGGATTGACTTGAATAAATGCAAGTGAAGTATCTCTTTGTTTAGTGATACAGTCATATCATGACGAGCAGTGCATACAGATTTTAACAGATCCAACATTGGCTAACGACGACCACAGCATACTAATGATATAGTGTGTTTTTGTCGACATGCGTATAAGGCAGGTTGAAATGTTTATATTCTCCTCTTCGTTCGCTTGTATACAAATACTACCTGACAGGTCACAGCTGTATATTCCCGAGCGCTATAATATGTCCTTCTTCAAACGAGGTTTAAAGAGAGTTCTTCTTTCACGGTAGGCAGCGGCTTTGCTGTGTCCTGACATTGCTGAAGTCCATGAGCAGCGGTTACCACTTTCCATCAGGTGAGCCACTTGCTCGTCTACCACTAATGGCAATAAAAAAAAATAAAAAAAAAACAAAGGAGTAACTAGATGTCTTGTACACAAATTTCGCCTTTCGCTACTTCCTTCGCTGGCTCAGAGACCCATAGTCTTCCAACATTGAAGTACGCCATTCCTTTCTATTTTGTGCCTAGTCAGACCAATCGGGCACATTCATCTCTTCCAGGTTTCTATTTCGTTTTTCCAGCGGTACCTTGAACGACCCACCGGGTGACGACCGGCGTGAGATATGCTCTTTTGGCAGCTGAATCCTATCCCATTCTTTCCACATATTCGAGCCAACGAAGTCGGGCAGCTTTTATTTACGCGATGATGTCGCTACTCGCTAGCTAGCTTTTATTCACGCTGCCGTCTGCACACTACCAAACGGCGTGCTTCTAGTAAGATATTCGTAACAGTAAACCCGATAACACTACCCAATCAGGGACCTCACGTATGCACGCAAACAAATAGATATCACGGAACCAACGACGCATTCACGTGGATACTAGATAGATGCTATTGTAACAAATAACAGATAAAAGGCATTACACAAATTAAATCTATAAAAATAAAAAACGGATGCCCAAAACCAAGCTATGTGTGTTTGAAATTTTGAATATCGCAACCCAGCGCGTTATCTAGAGATAATAATCATGTACATGTAATTGGAATCATGTATTATGAAATTATAATTGCAGATAAAATCTAAAAAATGGCTGTGGTACTTGTTAATAACTTAATATTACGTAATAAAGTCAAGAAGTGACACATCCTATTGACTATAATTATCATAAACTTATAATAAATAAACTTTATTTGTAACAAAAAAGAAATCATACAAATTCATCTATACTTCGGCCGGCACATAGAACAGCTAAGTTGTACATATTTAGTAGCAACCGTGCTAGGTCACAGTGTGTTACAGCACTATGCCTTCCTTCCTACAAACTAAAGATCAACTTACTAATAAGTACAATGTATTAAGCTTAATGACAAAGAAAAATAACAAGTCACAATTTACTTAATAAAAATATACATATATATAACAATCGGGTAGTTATAAATTATAATAACTAATATTACTCAGCGCGCCAGGCAGCGCGCAGCGCTGCGTTGAGAAGGTACCTACGATGTACGTCTACTATGGTAGGGTTGACGTGTGGTACAATCGATACTCGATAGACGACGACAATAAATTAAGTAAGTATATTATATAAAATATATTAAGATAAGTTAGCTGCACTTATTTATCAACTATCAATAATTTCTTTGTAAGTGATCTTAAGATTTATGATCGCGATTAACGTCAAGATGTAATTTGTCCCTATGCCTCAAGCATCGAAGAAGGCCAGTTTCAGGCAAGGAACTTTAATTCTCTTAAGATAGGGGACTATCTTGGTTACAGTGTTAACGGTAATAGCTCTTTGGAGTTCTTTAACTAGAATACTCGTGGCCGTATCTGCACCAGAAGTATTAGTATTGGTATAATATATGGTAGTAAAGACTTTATTATTTAAATCAGAAGCAATTTTATCATAATTTATGACTTGATACGACCTATGCGTACTATTCGGAGATACATAACTACTAAGTGAAACAAGAGCAGCGTAGTGGTCAGTTATAGTAGAAGAAATTATTAAAGTGATTGCTTTGAGCCTTGTTTTTAAAAATACATGGTCTAAACATGTTTTTTTCTCTTGTAGGAAATAAGGGAGTTGATAAGAGACCATGATGAGCCATTAAATCTAGATATCCATCAATATCAGGACTGACACTTGACTTTTCGATATTTATATTCATATCGCCGGTGACTATAATATTTGCAAAGGATTTCAAAGATAATAATATGCCATTAATGGTAATCAAAAAGTTAGTATACGAGCGATATGAAGGTGGACGATATAGAGCGACAATTTCTGTATCGTTACCTAGTTTAATAACTAGGCAATTGCCTTCAAAAGCTGGTCGCTCAGTGACGCAAGCCGCTAGATCTTTTCTAATGTAAACAGTAGCTCCTGCATTTTATGATTGGTTATTGTTTGTGCCATCATAATTGATAAGTTGAGGTATACAGTTTATACTATTTAGCCAACATTCTGTAAGGACAACAATATCAATCGTGATACAAATATTTCAAATTGGTCCAGATTATGTCCAATGTTACGGATATTTTGACTGTGTTAGTTTTTTGGGAGCACTGTCCAAAAATGTATATAATATATAATATAATATAATATAATATAATAATAATATAATATTGTATCACATACACACAAAACCATCTAGCCCAAACTAAGCAGAGCTTGTACTATGGGTACTAGACAATGGATAAACATACACATATACTTTTTTTTTGTAAATACATACTTATTATACATAGAAACACCCAGACCAAGACTAACATCCATGTTCATGCACATAAATGTTTGACTTGTGCGGGAATCGCACCCGCGACTTCAGGCGTGGCAGTCGGTTACAGTAACCACTACGCCATCTAGGGCGCCAAAATATCCACATTATATTGATACGTTTCAGATACATTATCATTAAACAAATCATCAATTAACGCTTCAGGGTTCATAGTTAATTAGATGTATAAAATACGAGTAAGCTTTAAAGAACAGTACTAGCATAACGATCATGCATGCGTGGCTTAGGTCGCAAAGTAACACTTATGAACGTCAAAATATATAGGTTAGTGAGTTTACTTTGAGTAGATCCAAGGCAGTTAATTAACATTTAGAAATCAATTTTAATTTTGCAGTCAACCCACATAGCGAATAGAACTTAAAGTTGAAAAATAATTTAAAAATGAAGAGGCTTGTATAATATGAAAATGTTTTAAAAGAACATAATTGCCAAGAACTAAAATTAATCTAAAATTAAATAAGCTTATATTAAACCTGCTGTGCATGTAGCAAACACAAGTAGACCAGGTGATTTTCATCAGTTTATACTGTCGTTCGTAGGCCATCCAAGTGTTTATCGTCTCTAACACGAATATGAAGGGCTCCCTGAAATTTACGTAAAAATATTTTTCCATACGAGTGCCAGCAGTAATTATAATCATTTGATTTGGCGTAGTCTCTTGCGAGTAAAATTAATCTTCTAGATTTAGTAGTAAGATTCTCTGAAACATATATCTGTGATGGTGGATATCCGTTATAACAACAGAATTCAAAATAATTATAACACAATGTATATAATTTATGCTTGTATAAATCCTATTCAATTATCTGCGCATATATAAATATATAAATTATGTTAAACTTAATGACAGTCGCTTTTGTTATAATGTTATAACATTTAAAAATACTTTTTTTATATATGCGAAGGCTTCGTACAATAATTGATACAATATTGTACAATATTTGTCGGCCTCGATGGCGTAGTGTTTGGTGTAACCGACTGCCGCGCCTGAGGTCGCGGCTTCGATTCCCGCACAAGTCAAACATTTGTGTGCATGAACATGGATGTTTGTCTTGGTCTGGGTGTTTCTATGTATAATATGTATGTATTTACAAAAAAAAAAGTATATATGTATGTTTATCCATTGTCGAGTACCCATAGTACAAGCTCTGCTTAGTTTGGGCTATATGGTGTTGTGTGTATGTGGTAGAATATTATATTATATTAATAATAGAATAGGTACGTTGTACTTTTTTGATTCTACTCGAGTAAAGTTACTCCGAATATATTATTGACTCAAATCATGCGTTTTAAAAATAACTGCAACAATCTGTACAGATAATAAAATTGTATCTGGTAGATAGGAGATATAAAAAAAATTTAAGGTCTTTATTTACTTATTTTGGGAAAACAAACAGATACATACAGTTCTTAATTAAATAATATACAGAAAAGATGGTGGTATGTATGTAGCTCACAACGTTATCCACATGTTAGTACAATATCTGTTTCGTACTTAATTGCATGCGAGCATAAGTATATAACTAATCAAAATTACAAGAAATTAATGTCAGTAAAAAAGAAAGAGTAATAATGGTATGAAACAAAGATATTGAATTAAAAAGAAGAAAATTAATTAACACTCATAAGCAGAAGCCAAGAGGATTATTTTAAATGTTTGTCTGTCTGTCTATCTGTATGTTTGTACGCGCATCAAGCAAAAACTACTGCACGCAATTGAATACGGTGTTCACAGTTGTATTGATATAAGTCTAACTTTAAATCTGGTGCATATTTATCTTAATACGCCTCCTAGAAGAGTCGAGTATTACGTGTGCAGATCACCTGCTTTTTATATTAAAAAAATATACCAATATAGAAAAATATAGAATATAACCTATACTATAACTACTTCCAAATTCCACACGTACGGGCAAAAGGTAGTTTGTATAATTATATACAAATTCAGCTTCTGTTTGTTTGCATCAGCAATACTCAAAAATAAGTCAAAATTGACTTGACTTTTTTACACATCGTTACATTTCTATAGTAGAGTATTTTTATTTATCACAAAAATCCACGGTAACGGGCAATATAGAACACTTTTATTTACTGCCCTAATCTATACTAATATTATAAAGAGAAAAGATTCCATCTATGGTGCTTATCTTTTCTGATATTTATAAATATCCTATGTTTAGTCACCCACTTTGTTAAGAAAGGTAGACAAATTCTTTTTACATTTTCTACGACCTATATACTTTTGATTAAATTTTCTACGAGTTTATGTTTGCCCGAGACTGCAGATTCACGAGTCACTACTTCAGCTGAACCCTAAAAAAGTCTATAAACATTATTAATGTTTTTGTTAAATCTACAATCTTTTACGTAATATTTACCACCCGCTACCAATTATATTAAATTATTTTTAAACAACATACCTACATAAAATACCTATTGGGTGATATCTTGTGACCGCTCTCCCATATCTTATCAATTCTTTTTGTTGCCTTTCTGATGATAGATTGGTCAGTAGTGACAATTTATAAATAAAATAAGGAAAATTACATCAATCCTAAGCGAGATCGCCTAGGATTGATGCAATTTTCCTTATTTTTAAAAAAATAAAAATGTACAAATAGCAAATTAACTAATATTTTGTAATGTCAACTATTAAATTCTGCATAAAATATAATTATTAGGTATTGTTAAAAATTTTAAGCAGAACTTATCTCATATACTTAATACATAAACTAGCGGTCGCTTAGTACTCTAAATTCGACCAAAGTTTGCCTGTAAGATATTGCTGACATACCTATGTCATTAAATATTCCGACCGGAATTCGGTCACGGCGGCCAATCGTAAAGTAAACTGGCCATCTGCGCAGGAGATATTATACTGCACAAGGGCACTCTGTATTCTCATTCTCATAGTCCGAAGGGACGGCAACTGCGCATAAAAACCGCGTAGAAGCGTAATTGACGCGACACCCGAAGCATTTTAAATCCGAACCTGAATTATTATAGGTCTGCAAAATCCGATAAGTACCTATCGTCTCATGCGCTTATGACTGTACGGATAAGCTGTAGTCAAGATAACCTCATCAGTGCAAAAGCGCAACGTCTTGAGGTCTGAGGTCGCGAGTTCGATTCCCGCACAAGTCAAACATTTGTATGCATGAACATGGATGTTTGTCTTGGTCTGGGTGTTTCTATGTATAATATGTATGTATTTACGAAAAAAAGTATACATGTATGTTTATCCATTGTCTAGTACCCATAGTACAAGCTTTGCTTAGTTTGGGCTAGATGGTGTTGCGTGTATATGATAGAATATTATATTTCTTTCACTCAAGCATAAGTGGACCACTAAAATATGTAGGTGTCACGTGCTGGGAACAACACGAGACAAAAGTTTTATTGGTCCACTTACGTAGATTTGTTTTGATTTTATAATAATAGTTGCCTCGAGTTCTTTGCACCTTGGTACAATGTTTGTACCTACTCTGTAAATACGGCTATTGGAATACCTACAAAGTACAATTTGTAAACTTAAACGTGTCTAAGTAGTATATTGAATTTATTAGGTACTTCCTTTCAGGTTTAAAGTTGAATTGTTTTCCGTACGTAAAGTAGACTTAAGTATGATAAATTGTATTGTTTTACGTATACGCGAATACCTAATATACATTAAAATTAAACTACTGATAACGGATTTATATGCGGTTTATTAAAAAAAAAAAGACTACTATTAGTTAATTTTTAAATTTTAAGTAAACTGCGAACCACATTTTCAAATTTGATTTAACCTAGATCTGATTCTCTTGAATTGATAATCTGGACTAATTTTCCTAGATGCTAATAAATTTGTAATATCCAGCTTATTGTTTTACAGTATCGGGTTCATTAGCACAAGCACAACACGTAGGTACTCAACCGGTTTTTATTATTTAGTGTTTTATTTTTCAGCTTGCACTATAATCACTCTATGGTTCAAGCCGTTACATAAAATACCACTTTTAAAACATACAAACTTTTATAATAAGAATATTGAGATGGTTTTAAAGGTTTAATTATACATTTTTATCTGCTATAACACACATATTTTAAGACTAGCTGACCCGCGCAACTTCGTCTGCTTCACATAAGAGAATTCTCTTCGCTTTTGCAACATTTCTTATTGATGCTCTGCTGCTATTGGTCGTCGCGTGATGTTATATAGCTTTCCTCGATAAATGGGCTATCCAACACTAAAATATTTTTCAATTCGAACCTGTAGTTCCTGAGGTTAGCGCGTTCAACCAAACAATCAAACAAACAAACTCTTTAGCTTTATAAGTATAGATATAGGTATATTAAATTTCAGTCGGGTACCATTTCGGTTCAAAGATAGAGCCGTAAGTTAATAATGAGATCCTGTTGACATCCTTTAGGTATAGAACCCTAATTACTGCTCCCTATTGTAACGTAACTGTACATCCACACGACAATATTTATGTGCTTCGTTGCAATACGTTACAATATCATAAAACTATCCTTACTATATTATTATAATATTATAAATTCGAAAGTAACTCTGTCTGTCTGTTACCGTCTCACAGCTTAACCACTCAACCGATTTAGATGAAATTTGGTACAGATATAGTTTAAGCCCTGGGGATTGACATTGATGTGGGTACCACGCGGGTGGAGACGCGCAACAGCTAGTTTTATTTCATTTATGTAATGTCAACGAAATGCGAATTAAATTTAATATCTTGGAAGAGATAGGATGTGCGGCATTTGTAGTTCGAGAAGCCATCAATGCCACATCCAACGCAAGTGATATGAAGAGTAAAACTATGAGGCAGGCGATCTTGTTCGATCAGGTTTTAATTTTTCTAAACAAGTCTATGCCCATGCCATGGCGTCGATCACGTGAATCCCTCGAAAGCATATACCGGTAGAAAACCTCTGCTATGTCTTCATTTTACTGTATATAATTTTTCATCTAAGTATATTAAACAGTTTGCGCATAATTGAATAACAAAAATCTAGACATCTTCACAAACTTTCATATTAATAATATTTATTAAAGGATTTCTTCTGTCCTTGACAAATTATACTAATAAAACATATTTTATATATTATGTAAGTCAATTAGAGATTTTGGTGTCACTTTAGTGACCTTGCATGGATATTTGATGCTTGGCCACGAGCCTGACGATATCGGGATAAGCTTTTATGCTAGTTTCGAGATAATATAAAATCGATTCCTAAAAGGCAGTTCAACACAAAAATTTTACTAATCCTAACTCTAATCCTACCTAATATTATAAAAGCGAAAATGAGTTTGTTTGTTTGTTTGTTCGTTACCTTTTAACGCCTAAACCACTGAACCGATCATCCTGAAATTTTGCATATACGTTGTCAGGTGTACAGAAACGGACGTAGGCTACATTTCATCCCGAAAAAAATTACTGTTCCCGAGGATAACAATAATAACGTTCGTAGATGGCGCCACGTGTCTTTTGAATCATGATTAAATTATATTATTATATATTATTACAAGCAGAGTACAACCCGAATTGATTGTCAAATTCTAAATGAACGCGAGCGAAGCCGCGGGCAAAAGCTAGTAAAGAATAAGACACATGTCAATTGCTTTATTGCTTTGATTTAACAGCCAACGAAATCACATAAAAGTATATAAGTGCGCGTTAATCTCATATGAATGCATACCGGGATAACCAGTATCCAGTACCTATATTAATCAAAAACATTATCTGTCTGAATGCCAAATTTTAACCAAAGCACGGTTTATGCGTGCCAAGTAGTAAACAACCAAATATCTTCACAATCTTTTACATTTATAATGTTAGTAAGACTTTACTACTAATTGCTCAAGAGTTGCACATTTGCTTTGCAATATAGAGTTTGCAAGGCAATCAACATCAGATTACATTGCACCTTGAAGGGCAGCCAGCGACTGCACAATATTACAACGATTAAGATGCAATTACTACCTTCGCGGTTTTATCTATCCTATTCCGGTAAATAATTATTAACATACCTATATACAAGTTATTTTTTAACATAAAAATTGACGAAATAAAATTTATTCTGACTTTTAGTCACCCCAGGATTATTGTTAAGTTTATTTTAAATATTACAATATTAAAAATACTAAGTAAATTTTATAAGGCGATTTAAATATACACATTACGTAAAATACAATTTTATATAAATACCAAGTATTTTTATACAGTAAAAGGATTTTCCCGAAGGAACAGTATACTTTTCTGGATGAAAGGTACCTACTCTATCTGTTCCTTTTCTGAATCCCTGACAACGTTTGTGCGAAATTTAATGATGATCGAGTAATTAAATCGTGAAAGCGTAACAAACAAACACAGTCACATTCGAATATATATAATATAGTAAGGATTACTTATTTGCTCATGAATAAAATTATACAAAAAGGCTGCCTCTTCTGTATGGATGTCTGCTTGTAAGCATATACATTTTACTTTTTACCTCTTTGTGAAATACGAAGGCTCTGGTATAAATAAATATTTTAAGTGCCAACAATCGCTAGAAGACTATGTCCTATTTGTGGCACAGAGGATTTAGGACTTATGTCCTTAACTGTTGTAACATTTAGTTCCGACTACTTGCTCCATGTTGGCTATTCAAATACATGTGCAAACCAGCCTGCGCAGTCATTGCGCCTAATAATTGAAAGTTTAGTGCACCAAAATGGTTTGGTGCAATAAACGTTCAATTATTAGGCGCAGGCAATATGAAGTCAGTGAAGGGATTGATCGATCTGCACGTTATGATTAGTTTTAAAGGAAGAAATAGTACTCTAGTAATTGTATTGTCGTAATATATACTAATATACCACGACATTACTAAAATACTATTTCTACAAAAGGAGTTTTTGAGTAGGTAAGGTAGGTTTGCATACATACACATGCCACTCTGTTATGTATTACTTCTTTCTTTTCTTCTTTTCTTTTTCGTGTGGTTAGTGGCCAACCTGTTGTCAAGAGTTGTTCAAGCCGCCCGTAGGACTCTGACATGGCTTAACGACTGCTGTCAATTTGACAACAACCGGGACCGACTTTTTACGTGCCCTCCGAAGCACGGAGACGCTCAGATGAAATACCACTAAGCGGTCACCCACCTATAGACTGACCGCACCCAACGTTACTTAACCTCGCTAATCGTTTACCGATCAGTGAGTGCAACTGGCTATTACTGAAATCGACCTAGTAGACATTTAAATTTAAAATGTCAATGACTTGATTGAATTTCAAAAACATTTTAATTTCGAAGCTATATTTAAATCTTAAGATTCTCTAAATTTGTTTTACTAACTTGTTCCGAAATCAAAAATAAAATGCGTTTTTTTTTTGTAAAGATCAATAATTTAAATTACTATTAGTGCATTTCTGTACTAGTCTTGCGAAAAGGCGAATGGTGACTTAACATCAATGAATATTAAAAACGTCATTTAAAACAGTTTTAGATCACGTTAAAATTCATAAAAATATTTTCTAAATAAAATGTAGCTACATTTTATTTTAGGATCATAATCATTAATGAAACGTAGAAAAATCAAAAGCTAAGTCCAATATATTCTGTTATTTAGAGCTGTGTGACCAATTTAGGTAACAACCAAGGTTCTTAGCAACCGCACTCAGCCAAGTCATCAACCCCAGATGCCACTTTGTAAAGTAATGTTATATCTTGTATGTTACAGGGAGAATATGGGAGAAAAAACCCAGCGCACTGGACGACACAAACGCCATACTGATGGGCGCATCAGGAGCTCTCAGACCAGGACGAATGACTTTCATCCTCGGACCCTCAGGAGCTGGCAAAACCACGTTACTCAAAATACTGGCAGGCAGGAAGTAAGTTACTTATAAATCTATACTAATATTATAAAGGGGAAAGATTTGATTGTTTGTTTGTTTATTTTTAAGGATTTGACTCAAAAACTACTCAACCGATTTCAAAAGTTCTAACTTAACGTATTTACTTTTACGCGAGCGAAGCCGCGAACAAAAGCTAGTATTAGAATATATTCCTAAAATTATGTAACACTAGCAATACTTAAAGGAATAAAACATTGTTTTGTGCGAGATGGTGCTCCGTATTAAAGTGATCGCAGATGGCTGCCATCTCATGTTTTATGGAACTAACCTGCACTTCCACGACTGTAACACCTGTTAAGACATGTTCAGCTGCAGTTACCATAAAGCACACGAATTAATTAATCCCAGGGAAAGAAGATCTGCCTTGGTACTCGTAACTTATGTAATCAGAAATATATGGAAAGAGTTAGAAACTTATTTAATCTTGTTTAGTGTTCGTGCTGTAATGCAGGGAAAACTTCTTAAGTCTCTGCTCCGTCACCAAGAGTACCTGTGATTTTTGTCTGTTGCGTCGCCAGTTCAGCAAAACGAAAAAACGAACCTAATCATTCTAGCGTCAATATGCGCAGGCCCACATGATGCTAACCAACCACAACCCAGGCGTATTCTTACTTTTTGTCACTTTAAGACCCTGATCCCACATTCATCTGTTAAGCGTTCCTCTAACATTTGACATAGACTTGATACAAAAAGTAAAGTCAATGACAACACGTTATAACAAAAAAAAAATGGGTAGTTACTTCAAAATATCAATTATATAAATATAAATTGCTTCACACAGTGGTCATAAAAACAGTAAGTTTGTAGATTAGCGTTCGTGCCGATTTATGAGATAAAACAAATTACAAAAAGCAATTGTTGCAGAAAAACAGGAGTAACAGGATGTTTGTACGGTGCAGGTAGAAACTCTGTGCTAGTCGCTCAGGACACGACACTCATCGACACGCTCACTGCTGGCGAAACTCTCAGGTTCGCTGCCAGCCTGAAGCTGCCTAACTTATCATATAGAGAACGAATCAATGTGGTCAGTATCATTCTTCTTTTTATTTTTATTATAAGTCTATTTAAATAATTGTTCAATATATCATGGCGATGTGCTATGTGGTTTACTGTAATTTATTTTTCTTGTAATGTCTACATTACAAGGATTATGCTCTGGAATTGTAAATGGCTAAGTGACGACAAAGGAAATAAAAAACACCTTTTTTTGTGGATAGGTCATGAAAAGCTATAAAGTTTTTTTTTACCCTCAAGGAGAGTTTGCTTTTTACCACGCTTTTATTAGCTTGGTATGTATCTATGAATCTATGTAACGGAATCTTTGAACGTGATTTTCACCCCTTTCAAAGCAACGAATTGATTTTGAAACTTTGCATACTTATCGAGGACCGATGACATTACAATAATTTTGAAAAAAAAAAAATAATTTAGAAAAATAAAATTAATAATACATAGTTTAAAAAAAAAGCGTAGGGTGCTTTCTAAGATATTTTGATAATCCCCACCCCACGCTTTTTTACATTAAAATTATTAAATAACTTTCTACTTTTTTAAAGCGTGTTTCTTTAGTTTTTTATTATATCTTAATAACAAGAAAGGAACATACCTGTCATAATCTCAGCCGAAAGACGTCCACTGCTGGACATAGGCCTCCACCAAGGTCTTTCACACAGACCGATTTTGGGCAACCCGCATCCAACCGCTTCCCGCGACCTTTACCAGGTCGTCGGTCCACCTTGTAGGAGGGCTACCCCTGCTGCATCTTCCGGTGCGTGGCCGCCACTCTAGAACCCTTCTGCCCCAACGGCCATCGGTTCTGTGCGCTATGTGCCCCGCCCACTGACACTTCAGCTTGGCTATCCGGAGAGCTACGTCAGCAACTATAGTTTTCCTGCGGATCGCCTCATTTCTGATTCAAACCCGCAGGCAAACCCGGAGCATAGCTCTCTCCATCGCCCTCTGAGTGACTTTGAGCCTTCTGATAAGGCCTATAGTGAGCGACTACGTCTCGGATCCTTGTGTCAACACTGGGAACACACACTGGTCAAAGACAATATACAAAAATTGACCTCTTTCTCGAAGTTGGACCTATCAAACTGGATCTTTTGTCCCAGGTATACATACTTGTCGACAACTTCGAGAGTAGACTTCCCGACCTTAATAAGAGTAGATATAACATGGACGTTGGACATGATTTTCGTCTTGTCCATGTTCATTTTAAGACCTACTTGTCGGGAGACTACAGAGGCCATCGAGCATTATGCTAAGGTCTTTCATGGTTTCAGCCATGACCACGATATCGTCAGCAAATCGAAGGTGAGTGATGTACTCGCCGTTAATGTTTATGCCGAGTCCTTTCCAGTCCAAGAGCTTGAAAATATCATCCAGCGCGGCGGTGAACAGTTTCGGAGATATGACATCTCCCTGTCTCGCTGTAGTTGTATAGGTTTCGAGCTCTTGTCTTGGAGACAGACTGACATGGTGGCATTTTCATACAAACACTTCAGTACTTCGACATACCAATAGTCAGTCTGGCACTTGTGGAGAAACTGCAGCACCGCCCAGGTTTCGATCGAATCGAAACCTTTCTCATAGTCCACAAACGCCACGCATAAGGGCCGGTTATACTCTTCCGATTTTGGTATAACCTGCCGCATCGTATGTATGTGGTCTATGGTACTGTAGTTTACGGAATCCGGCGTGTTCTGAGGGCTGTAAGTCGTCTAGTCTACTCTCGAGACGATTCGTGATGACCCTTGAAAACAGCTTGTAGATGTGGCACAGATATCAGATTGGTATGTAGTTATTTAAGAGGGTTTTATCGCACTTCTTAAAGAAAAGCACCACAATACTTATGTGCCATGCCTGTGGCGTTTTACCTTCGAGTATGTCGGAATTGAAAAGCTTCCGTAGAACTTCCATAGCGGTTTCGCCGCTGGCTTTCAGAAGCTCAGTCGTAATTCCGTCATCATCCGGCGCCTTGTTGTTTTTGAGCTGTTTAAGGGCCATGCTAATCTCGTGCAGGCTGACGTCCGGGATATCTTCGGTATAGTGTCGGGTTAATGCATCTCACTGTCCTTAGAGTGGAAACAGGTGGTTGTGTAGTCGTGTATAGCTGTCCATAGAACATCTCGATCACCTCCAGGACCTGAGGTTTGGACGATACTATTCTGCCATCCTCAGTCTTCAGCTTTGACAGCTGGCTCTGCTCAATAGACAGATCTTTCGCGAACACTTTCGAGCCTTTATGCCGCTCAATCGACTCACGAACACGAGCGAGTCAAGGATTTAGAGATCTGTCTATTGAGGCGCCGGTATTACCTGTATACTTTTATAAAACGATCATGCAATAAAAATTTTGAATTAAAGTACAACAAGATAGAGACTTCTCAAGTAGAATCGTCAAGTCGTCAATCACCTACACGTGAGATTATATAAAAAAGAATAATTTATACAGTAGGTCAATAGGTGACTGCAGCCTTATTAAATAACATTGCTGGCATGTAATACAATATATCTACTTGATATCGTAATATTGACACCTTATCCTTACTTCCTTACTAATATTATAAATTCGAAAGTAACTCTGTCTGTCTATCTGCCTGTCTGTCTGTTACCTTTTCACGGCTAAACCACTCAACCCATTTAGATGAAATTTGGTACAGATATAGTTTAAAACCTGGGGAAGGACATAGGCTACTTTTTATTGATGTAGGTACCACGCGGGCGGAGCAGCGCGTAAAAGCTGGTACCTAATATATTAAATTTAAGCTCATGTATGTACCAAACATACACATGTATATCCGCAAGGGGTAGGCAGTGGAGTAAGAAACATTTCGCCAGCTATGGTTCTTGGTTCCACATGTTAGGGAGCGAGCCTTTTACCATCTATCAAACACATTCACAGACTGCTGAGAACTTCCTAACAAAAAATCCTTTGCTCAATCCATCAATTGAACTTCAAGCTTGGCCACAAAATTATGTCGCGGATTCGAAGAAGTACGTATCAACCGTAATAAAAAAGTCACACTAATGTATAATGTGTCTTTTGCCTTAACGATCACATATTATTTTGTATTCTATTTTTGAGCAGATCAAAACAGTAACGAAGCAGCTAGGCATCCACGAAGTGTTGAACACGAGAGCTGGCCGCCTGTCGGGTGGAGAACGAAAGAGACTGACCATCGCCTGCGAACTGTTGACTGACCCAACTGTCATGTTGTTGGACGAACCTACCAGGTTAGTTTCTTTTGACATACACACTTAGTATTTATATTTTTTAAATGTATTAGTATATAGTATTTGGCATAGTTGAACGCCTCAATCTCAGGAAGGAAAGACAGTAGTATATTACACCTACATTTCGCCAACATTGGTTTTTAAGGTTCCACTTTAAAGGGCGACCGTATAGCCGTATTATTTCTACTACTGAGTATATCAGGACAGAAAAATCCAAACTTTTGCCTGGTCCGCAACTGAACATGCAACCTCACGCACAGCAATCACGTTCACTAACGTTACGTCACTGAAGCAGTTAAGTTCATTACTGTTATCTTTAGGTATTATACTTATCTATGAAATGGACGGCCATATGTGGATAGCGACACAATAGTGTCGAAAAACATAAAGACCGGTAGCACATTAAATAAAAAACTTAAAACCTAAACACTGGAGTACGTCCACCGCTCTCGCATTATAAACTGTGCCGTCTATCTATTTATATGAACAGCGATAGTCTAGTGGAAAAGCGTTGGACTGCCACACACAGGTCTCAAGTTCGATCCCAAGGCATTTGGATACCTTTGACTTTTCGTAGTTATATGCGTATTAAAAAGATAATTATCGCTCGCTTTATCGCTCGCATGGCTAAGAGTTCCCTGAAGTTCTTAAAAATATGTAAGTATGTAAGTGTGCCAACTCGCACTGGCCCAGAGTCAAAGTCAAAAGTCAAAGTCAAAGTCAAAAATCATTTATTAATTTAGGTCACAAAGTAAAATATTATAGATTAGTGAGTTTACTAAGTTACTGAAGCTACATTTAGGTTAGTTGTTAGGTTCAGGCAGGGTTGAGCCTATGAGAAGAAACCTGCAAGAAACTCACGGCCACTCTTTTAAATCACCAATTAAATATAATTTCAGTATTTTACAACTCATATCAACAAGGTGTTGCAATCATTATACCATATATTACTGACAATTAAAAAAATCTAAAAATAAAACAAAAATTACTTAACAGTATTAAGGAAATGACATAATTAGGTTTGGTAGAATTATTTTATATTATTTATTGCATGGCAGATTGTTGTTTTACTCTTCTCAGATTAAAAAGAAGCCCATGCCCAGCAGGACAGTATATATAAAGGGCTGATAATATAATTATATAGCTGTTTATCGAATATATCCAACTTTCAGCTGCTCGTCTTCCTAATTACTTTTCATAGAGAGCCGAAATATCGATAGAAGAGAAAAGAAGAAAGCTTTTCGATGAACACACCAAAAAAGCATTTTAGTAAATGTCAGACTTATTGCTTTGGCAGAACACAGTGTGTTATTTTTGTTTTTATGTGTGAAGTCTTAGACCATAATACCAGAAATAATTAACCTTTTAACAACTTCATAACAGTTGTCGTGCCCCCAGCGCCCGGCACAGTGAATCGAAAATAAATACTTACAAAAATAAATACTTATTTTAGGAGTTCTAATTATGAGACTAAAGTGTATTAAATTGTAAGTGATTACTTAATTATCCATTTACACAATATAAAAATTGTTTGATAGAAGACGCCGTAATTAAATAAAAACCAGATTAAACGAGCTGTGGTATCTGGTCGGAAATATACGACGCTGGCGAAATGAACACGAAAATATATGTCGGATTAATCCGACGTAAGCGGTTAAAAGGTTAAAAATCTAATGGTGACCAGACAGGCCACCAGTGAGCCACTGCGCTCAAAGGTTAATTGCCTGGCAAAAACCTATAAATGTTTTTACGATTAGATATGTGCATACATAAATTAATAGAAAATCTTATTTTCAGTGGATTGGACGCAGTTTCCTCGTTATCTGTAGGCAAAGCCCTCCTCACAGTGGCCCGTAGTGGTCGAACCATCGCTTGCGTGATACACCAACCGTCATCACAGCTGTTCAGCATGGCCGATGACGTCATAGTGCTGGCTGGTGGCAGAACGTTATATGCGGGCGCTGTAGCTGACGTACCTAATGCGTTAACCAGGGCCGGTTTCATTTGTCCTCAGTATTATAACGTAGCTGATTATTGTGAGTAATACTGCTTTTATTGTTTATTATCGAATATATATTACTAGATGTTCTTGCGGTTTCACCCGCGTTTATCGTTACTGCGCCACTCCCGTGGATCGTAGCGTGATGTTATATAGCCTATAGCCTTCCTCGATAAATAGGCTATCCAACACTAAAATAATTTTTCATATCGAACAAGTAGTTCCTGAGATTAGCGTGTTCAAACAAACAAACAAACTTCAACTTTATAATATTAGTATAGATATAGATTAGATTATTTGCCTGTACATAATACTGTTGAATAACATATTGAATGTAATTTCTATGGCGTCTCTCACAAAACGGGTTAAGAATGCGGGTTTAAAACACCCACGCCCATCCTACCCTATGTAAATAAGAAGTAAAGTTAAATATATGTACTTATTGTAGCGTCAGCAGCCGCTACAATATATATAGGTATATATATATATAGAAAAATACTTTGCGAAATATAAATTAAAGGCGCTATACATGGAAAACTCTAGATAGACCTTGATTACATACTAGCAACTAACTAAATGAATGAATGCTGTATTATCGCACAAACTATTCGGCTTCAGGCAAGGTAAAAAAAATACAGAAAATATACTCAAGTTACTTACTAACCACAGAACGTAATGTTCTGTACGTTTTACTAACACTGACTAGATAAAGTTGACCAGGGCGTTTTCATAGCTTGTTGGCGTTCAACACAGTTACAATCTTAATACCATTAAGGAAGCTGGGTACGATAGGTATAAGTGGAAATGCCCTTCACAGTCTTAGAATCTATCTGAAAAATCGAAGCTAACGTTATAAAATAGGGGAACAGGTTAGCGATGAGGATTACGTCTACTTTGGCGTACCCCAAGGTAGTCTGCTTGGCACACTACATAGATATAATACTTTATACAGATATCCTCAAGCCTTAATCTGCTGACGATACAGCAATTCTGTTTCACGGATCAAATTTATAAGTACACCATGAAGAATCTTAATATATTATTATAAGCAGACTTGCTTCCTAGCTTGATTTAAACCGCCTCAACTAAATCAGGAAAAACCCTTAGTAGGACGCTGGCAGACAGACATGTTAAAGTCTTTTACAACAACAAATGAAATAAATAAGTACTTATTCAGTAGAGTTAACAGTAAAAAATAATATACTACTATAGTATAAATACGAACTACTATGACAATTATTACAATAATATGTATTTCTGTTTCTAGTATTAGAAATAGCAAGTGACGAACACCCAGGTAACAAGAATCTCTTAGAAAATGAAGCTCACAGTTATGCTCAAGAAATGAAGAAAATTGCGAAGAATGATGTTCAAAATGGAAATACTAAAGGTCAGCATATTTTGCATTACCTGACAGTGGTCCAATAGTGGTTCAGCACAGTCCAACCAAATGAAAATGGTATTAACCTTCTCGTTTTACTGTTTCGCAGAATTATCACAAGAAGCTGAGGCCTTGCTAACTCCGTACTCAGTTCCTTCTGACCGCTATGCAGCAAACGTGTTCCAACAACTAAACGCTTTACTATGGAGATGCTGTATTGGAGTAGTTAGAGATGTTTACCTGACACAGGTATGTTCTAATCAATTTAACTTACTTACTTCCTTAACATCTACCTACATATATACATAATTATGTATTTACATTAGTCTAACAAATTTGACACTATTGTTTACGCAGAATGGGTTTATCAAATGTGATATACTTAAACCCTGATTAACAATAAGATAGTCTAGAGACACCGCTCTTTCATAAATTTTGATCCGAATCAACCATTTAATTATATGAAGCAATAACTATACAATCTATACATGGTCTCTGATTCGAGAAATATTATTTTTTATTTACAGATACGATTAGTGTGCCACTTAATAGTAGCGCTGCTCCTTGGTGCACTGTACCAGGGCGCAGGCGCAGACGCCGGTCGAATGATATCCAACACTAGCTGCCTCTTCTTCTTTCTATTGTTCCTTTTCTTCTCGAACGCTATGCCTACTATACATACATGTAAGTATGAATCAGAGTATTACTTGGCTACACAGGGCATGGCCAAATTTAGGGTAAAGAGATAGATAATAGTTTAATAATCAACGAAAATGGTTTATTTAGATATTATTTCTTATCAATCCAATAAAAAAAATATTGTTTGTCTGTAAAGTCGGTTTACGGACGATAGTTTAACGTGACAACGTCATATTAACAAAATTTCTTTCCCGTAACGTTACAATGAGCGTAACGGGAAAATGAACGTAACGGGACAATGATCGTAACGGGACAATGAGACATCCTTTTTCGTGCGTGCAGCCGGCGTTCATCGATTTATTAGACGTTGTCACGTCAAAATGTTTCTTTGCCAATTATTTGGTCAAAGTCGAAAGAGCCGACTCGCCTAGTGCACACACTGCACTGTCTTATACAGTATGCACTGTCACAGCATATTGCTCAATAAAATAGTTCCCGAAGCTCAAATAGTTAAGCTGGAACGTTCCTTCGCTTTCAAACCAGCTTAAAAGCCATTTTGATACCCCTACATTTATTGCCGCACCTACCTAGACCTCGGTGACCACCTACCATAAAGCGTGTTGTATCAAAAAAGCTAAAACTATATTTTGAGGAAATACTAACTAAATGTTAATTGTTTTTAGTCCCAGTGGAAGCAAAAGTGGTCCTTCATGAACATCTTAACAAATGGTACTCGTTGCCAGTCTACTGCGCTTCCAAAATCATCGTGGACTTACCCATACAGGTAATTAAAAATATATTTTATTATATGTTAACCTGTAACTGACATTGCACCGCGAGGTAAAAGCTTGGCTTATCGTGATTACAGTTGATATCAAACGGTGTGATCCTGATACAATTTTGTATAATCAACAAAGATGTTCCAATTCTGTTCTTTGTGTCCGTTATTTTCAAGTCTGTATCATCCCACAGAGAATAGCGATATCAACTTGTACCTATTGGAGCAGTAGTTAAAAAAGGCATTTTGACAGTAACTGTTATTCGTCTTCCATTGAATTAATCACTATGCAAAATATATGTAGGTATAACAATGCTTCTACCTCACACTAAAATGAAAAGAACATTTTGGATTTTTAATTCAGTGGTATTTAAGCCCAATATCATGTTGATGAGCTCAATAAGTTTGGTTTGTAAATTGTTAATTATTTTTTGTTTATTTCAGTTATTATGCGCAACGGTGTTCTTGTTTCCGGCCTGGTACCTTACGTCACAGCCTTTGGATATAAATCGTATGGGACTTGCATGGCTTACTTGCGCCCTCGTCACTATACTGGCACAGACGTTTGGATTTGTGATAGGCGCTGCTTGTGGAATGAAGGTAATGCTTAAGCCGCACTTTAGACAACGAACATTTAACTATCCCTTTACTGAAAAACAATTACTTGATATCCAAGAGTTCTCCACCAGTTTGACTAATTATTAATAGTTTGTTTTACTTGAGCAGAAGATGCTACCGATGGTTTTCGAAAGATTGATCTAAACAAAAGTTGTTAACATACTATTTAATACATGCCAGCTGTTGTGCGGATTCAATTAGCAAGAGCCAATTAAATCACTTGACATAACTTTTCTAACACGTCGTTAATTAGTCTTTTAGAAAACGGGTGTTATCCCGACTTTTCTAACTATTAATTTTCAAGGGCCCTATCGTGGTACCGTATCAATCAACAACAACACACTTGATAATAAGACATCCACTTCTACTTAAGTAGTTTTTGAACAACCAAAAGGAAATAATAATAATATAATATAATAATATTCTACCACATACACACAACACCATCTAACCCAAACTAAGCAGAGCTTGTACTATGGGTACTAGACAATGAATAAATATACATATATACTTTTTTTTTGTAAATACATACATATTATACATAGAAACACTCAGGCCAAACAAACATCAATGTTCATGCACACAAAATGTTTGACTTGTGCGGAAATCGAACCCGCGACCTCAGGTGTGGCAGTCGGTTACGCTAACCACTACGCCATCAAGGCTGTATACTAATATTACATTATTTTCAAAAAGTATTTAAGTATATAAAAAAATATTTATTTCAGCTCGGCTTGTTCGTGATTCCTGCCGCCAACATACCTATGCTGATGTTTTCCGAATTCTTCATACCGTACAACGAGATGCCAGTATATCTTCGGCCATTCGCCCTAATATCTTACTTCCGTTATGCGTTCGCTGCTTTCCTCGAAACAGTGTACGGGTTCCAACGAGAAAAACTGCCTTGTTACAAAGTATTTTGCATGTTTAAAAACCCTCAAGCTTACTTTAACTATTTACAAATTTCTAGAGATTTAAGCAAAGACTTCTTAGCTTTATTTTTGTGGATAATATTCTTACAAATAGCTCTTGTGGTCGTTTTAAAATACAGAGTTTATAGAGCATGTAGATAGATTTCGTGTATTGTTTAATAGGCTACTACTAAATCTCAAGAAATACTGTACAATATTAGGTAAAATAAATTTAGTTTGAGTTAAATGGCAGTCTTCACACAGGCAAAATCGCACACAAAATGTAATTATTTCCACAGTCAAATTTGGATTTGGAAAACGCTCTCAGTCCAGAGTATAGAACACTGCGCGCCACGGTTCTACTTGCCAGGCTTCTTTAGAGGTATTTCTTGACAGAAAACCCAGTAACTGTGTGCTGCTTCGACTCGTGGATCGTATTACTACCGCTTTGACATGAAGACAATATAGAAATACAAATAATTATGATAAGCGGAGCATCTCTAGTAGAAAGCTAGTATGATATACCGTAATATGTGACTCTAGTATGACTTGCACTGTGCCATGCCTACGTACGCTACGAGGCAGTACGCAGAGGCATCTAAGACAGTTCTTGTTACAATGTACCTACTAAACAAATAGTAGACTTCAATCTTAGAGTAAAAAGAACCTCTTGTCCACTCTGCTCTCTATTTTTTATACAATTTGAAAGACTAATTAAATATCTGAATTGGTGCTCAATTTCTGCAAGCTTAGTATAAACTAAAGAAATAAAATCGACATAATGTTTGCAATTTATCCAGGAACAAAGTATTTAAGTGATTTATGTAATTAGGTAATAATAAGTGCTTGACTACAAATCATCGCGAATTTGGTACCTAAGGGTCGTGGTTAATGACAAATAATAATTATGTAAATTAGGTGATAAGCTATTAGGTAGTTTATTTATAATGCAAGTGTGTGTTTTATGGCGGCACTTTACATGGCCACAGTAAATATATAAGCTTATATATTTACTGTGACATGGCTGTTTGTGTTTGATAAATTTGACAAAAAATAAACATGTGTAGATGGTTTGTGTGGCATAGTATTTGCCTTTCTTGCCTATTTGACAAGTACAGCAAATACCAAACACGCGTTACCGCGTGCTTGTCGGTTTTTCGACGCACATTAAAGAGAATTATCAAAGACGGCAAATAGGCGGCACAATGGCCAGTGTTGGCGGCAAGTCATGTCAATTTTAAATGCGCGGGCTGTCAAATTAACATCCCGGGCCGTTGTCTTGAAAATTATTTTTCACGTAGTGATTGATAAAATCCTGCTGCAAGTTTGAAGACGTCCATACTGTTGGTAAATAATTGCCTCTGCTCATTCAAAATGTTTGTGTACTTACCTATTTGTTATTTGACGCCTTATTTGGCTCCATGTGTAGACGGTCATAGTTGCCAATATATGTATGTTTGCCTATTTGTCAAATATTTGCCCAAGTACAGCAAACACCCAATACCAAATACAAATAGCCATGTGAAGTGCTGCCTTTAGAATGAACCGGTAAATAGTATGTACCTATTAGATATAATTGTATGTACTACGCTCAATGATATTATACACTAGATACCTATGTCACTTTCGTCGACAATCTGATCCATACTATTTTGTTAACTACACTCGTGTAAAAATATTTGATAAACAAGTAGCACAATACCAAAAGAGCTTACGTAGGTAGAGAAAATACCTATAATTTAACAATAATTATTGTGCTTTGGTCGTTTTACAAGGTACCTATGTTGTTAAACTGATTTTGTTTCGAGAACAATGGAAAACGATCCAATTGGGTTGTTTCTGAGTCTTCACTTTTGTAGCTAGTAACATAGGTATCTGCCTCTTTTCTGTATTGTATATAATATAATTGACTACACTATATTATTGTCGTCATCTGTGATAATAAATGTGCTAGCAATACCTAAATAGTTTGGTTTTGCATTTTAAATGGACTCCAAACTATTATACCGAATTATACAGCGAGTAAAAGTAATGTGTGTCATATTTTAGGGCCATAAATTATTTATTGATGATAAATAGCGTACCTATTAAGAAATTTATACAACGATCTCACAACGGTTTTATTATGTTTGCTTGTCAGTATAATTACTAGATGTTCCCGCAGTTTCACCCGCGTTTATCGTTACTGCTCCGCCCCCCGTGGATCGTAAGCGTGATGTTATATAGCCTATAGCCTTCCTCGATAAATAGGCTATCCAACACTAAAATAATTTTTTAAATCGAACCCGTAGTTCCTGAGATTAGCGTGTTGAAAAAACAAACAAACAAACTTCAGCTTTATAATATTAGTATACATCTATGTCCTTATTTTATTTACTCGGTCATTTCCGAAAAAAATCATCTCACTGATGAGAAATTTGCTATAGCGTCGATTTTAGAAACTCATATTCTATTGTCCCAAATTTATTATGTAGGCATTAAAAACTATGATACTTTCTAAAGATCTTATTGTTACACTGTATATTATACTTAATAGCAAATGTATGACTGGTTCGTGTCAATATCTTGTAAACATAATAAAAACAAAATATAGTATTTGTCTATACATTTATTACATTTATATTGAGATGTACACAAAGCACTTTGTCACAAATGATAATTGAAGTTCAATGTCCAAACGTAGGTACTACCAACAATGAAATGACAAATATTTACACAATAAAATAAGACTTAGTAAGTTACTAAGTCTTACAAGCTCTCTATGCGGTCTTCGCATACTAACTAGCATACATTTGTTAACCAAACTCATTATAAAACCATTTAGGAACTGCTTTAAACTATATCTGTTTTAGAGATGACAAAAAAAGATGGGTATCTATGAATTGTCTGTAGCTGACAACAGGCCATATATGTTCAGTAAACAAGACAAGAAAAAAATGGATTACTGATACTATGTTCTGATGTTAAAACTACATATGGTGTAGCGGTGTAAGTGGTCATTTCTCCGTTGCTCAAGCGCCGTGTGGGTTCTACCCTCACATTTTTCCCGTGTAGGTATGTTGTTTAAATATTTGTCAAGGTCCCACGATACACATATGTGTATCGTGGGACCTTTACAAATATTTCTAAAGCAATCCCATAATATTATGGGATTGCTTTAGAAACGGGCCGATTTAATTAAGGGTTGAGGGTGTTTGAGGGAGAGGGGGGAGGGAGTGTTGGAACTCCCCCAATCGTGCGCAAATGTCTAGTTCCCGAGAAAAATTTGAAAACTGTTCAAACTTAACCTCAAAATTGTGACATTTTATATTTTGTTTTGCATAAAATCTGTTATTATGGAAGCAAGTGCGACGTCTCCGGCGCTGCGGGAAGTGCAGCCTCTACGCTATTGCGTAACAAAGCGCAAGCATCAAACCCACCTCCAACATATTTCAACCAGCACCAAACCCCGTTTCGATCAGCCCGTTTCTAAAGCCAACCCCATATTATTCCTAGTACGGTTTAGTCAGGAAATATATATTTTAAAAAAGCAGTTTAATTTCGCATTATGCGTTATGTTTGTATGCTCGTCAAGGATGATACAGGGACGATTCCCGTATCGCTGTCCCAGAATTACTAGTTATAGCTTATTTAGCGAAAGAAAATGAAACAACTGTTTCTTGACAAGCCGATTGAACCGTGTAAAGTATCTTAATTCTTCATACTACTTAGTGAACTAATGTCACTGCATTACAAAATAAAAGAAATAATAATCATTATTTAATTCAGCTGCTGAATACCCAGAACGGCATTCGCTTATTTTTTCTTGTGCTCGTCTTGCATGAATGAAAAGGCTAACGCCTTAACCTTGAGACAGTAACAAATAAATCGCGTAAATAGAACACGACAATGTAAGAACTTGCATTTAAATTTTATGGATAACTGCTACGTACATTTAAATTTATAACTTAAGAGGCTTTAAATAGGGCATTGCTTTTCTACTATGTGTGGCTGCAATAAAGCGGTTGCCAACGTTATTAGCAATAACACCACACATGAGTTTTTTGCCCGTTCTCCTCATGAGCCCTACACCCTTGCTTTGCTGAACGTGGCAGTAAATGTAAATTCACAGAAAAAATGTAGTGTAACTTTGACATTCATAAGTGTTACCTTGTAACCTAACTCGAATAAATTTATTTTTTATTTTGATTTCACCCGCAGTGTGAACACACATGACAACATTTTTCGAAAGGCCCGACATAACCAGAAAAATATTTTTGAGATGGCATGTCGTTAACAGAACTATACATTCTGTTTCTTATAAAAAACACAACTCCCACATTAGGAATAATTCCTGTAGCGCGGGGGACTTTACAAACATTCAAAAAACGAACACCCAGACTCGAAACAACTATTTGTGGATCAAACAATTTTTTGGCCCGTGTGAGGATGGAACCCACAACACTCGGCACATGAGCAGTGGTGAGCGACCACTTAAACCTTCCGTGCAGTCAGAAAAATACTGCCTCTTTATTCACCATAACACAGAATTGTAGCTATAGATGTACTTTTCTTAAATAGCTAGTTTGCGAAGACAATCTAAGTGACGTTTCATTAACACGAAGCACCTACCTTGACATGTGAAACAAGCGATATCGATAAAATCTAAACATTACAAAAATACTGTCTCGACTAGACATCAGACTAAGATACTATACGAACAAATACATTACGATTATACTGTTAAATACGACCATTTTATGAAAATAAATGCTTATAATAATATACTTAGTGCTAAAGCCTCTGGACATTAGGTATTGTCCCATTTGCATTACAATATTTAATACGTGATGGCCTCATGAAGTGATCGTATCAAGCAATAGATAGTATAGGTATAATATACCTACTTTATAATAGCTATATTAATATAGTAATGACTATTAAAATGCACATGCTACCTAATATTTGTATCGTAGAGCACCGTTACACTATAGTACACACGGCTACACATCAAGTTAGACATTCTATATACGCATAACTACGCTACATACAAAATAGAGAATTGTCGGCAAGGGATAGTACATAGTGCTGTCGATGTAATTAATGGTAAGAATAAAGCGTCGCGTCCAATTTTTGTTACTTTGTCTCATTCACGCTGCGTTCAGCGTGAATGAGACAAAATAACAAAAATATAACGCACTCTCTCGCACGATTCGCAGCGTTCAACTTCTAATAGTTCAAAGTCCAAACAGTCTAGGCTGATGTATCGCTGTGTGTACTACCCATTTTACTTTTAAATCGAATCACTAGTATCAAATAATCTTACTAGGTATCGATTTTAGTTTTGTGTAATATTTACTGCGAGAAAATCAATTGTAATTTTTAGGAGCTCGCATTGGAATCATACAATACATCAATAAAAAAATAGCAATTAAGAAACTAATCTTTGTTTCTGAAAGACAGATCAACACAAAAAATTATTCACAGACAATTAAACGTATATCAACTAGCTGAATCAAAAAGCAACAGCCACCCAAATCGTTTGATTTGCGTTTAATTTCGACACGTAGTTGATTAGCCCTTCAAAAACTACAGTGTAACGGTAGCCTACTTTTGCAATAGGTATGTTATAAAGGTCAAAAAATAAGTGCGTACATTCCATAGGTATTCGTCTTCACACATTCACAGCCTACTAAGATCTAAGTGATAAAATAATTGTACATAGTTATTATAATACCACATATTTTGTATATAGGTGAATGTGACTATTAAATGTTTTAATATATTTTTATTATTTTTATACATAATGTTTTATTGCGTTAGAAATAAATAAAATCTCTCCTGTATACCATGTAAGCACCATTACATTATTATTTAATTGTACATAATTATTTCCTTTTTGGTTGGAGAATATACCATCTGGGTTTTCGATAAATAGACTAGGCACTACTGCTGACATACCTAGACACATATTAATTAACCGATAATACAAGTAACAAATACTTTGACACCAATACTTACATTTCACACGATTATCTATAGACATCTTTACATCCAATTTTAATTAACAAAATATTATTAATTATTTATTCGTATATTAAAAATTGGATTAAGAAAATTGGCGGAAGTATTTATATGAGTTATGGTTTATTTTAATTGACAGGTAACAGGATAGTTAAGAATCATATTCATTTTTCAATATAAGACAGTAAAAGTTTACAATGGACTTTGTGAATATTTCGCAATGTTTTCCTGATTTATATTTAGCCCAAGTCAATTTAATTTTTTATAATGCAATCTCTCAAGTGTGCATACTTACATAAACAAATGAAACATTTAAACATTGATTATAGTAAGACAACATATTTTAAACCAACATTTTGATGTGTATTACCACAAAATAGTTAGCGTATCTTCTATAAAGAAATAAAGGATTAAATGTGTCTATATTCATAGCGATTGAATAGCGACCAAATAAGTATTACAATAGATAATACTCTAAATTCCGACCTCCATTGTTTTACCATTGCGTCATTGAATATAATTACAGAAAAAGTTAGTTTAAACAGCACATGCGCAATAGGGGCTATCACGCTTGATTTCACCGCCAGAGGTGCTAGTGGTCTCTAGACGTCATGCTCTATAGACACTAAAGGTCGTAGCAATTATTACCATAGAAACCGAAAATTATTACCGCCAAATTCGGCTTTTGACAGCAGCCATGATTGACAGGACCTTACTCACTAGTGGCGCCGACTGGTGAGCACAAAAACGATAGCCCCCATTATAACTCGCTAATTAACCTACGTGATACTAAACTTTTCGTCTTTCATTTGTTTGGAATACCTAACTAAAAATCTTTGGTGCAATCGAATACTTATAATCTTGTAAACTACAAAATAAAACATGTTTTAGCAGTAGTAGGTTCGTGTTATTACTTCCTCGCTTTGCCAAATTATGCTAGCTTACTTAGCTAGCTACTACTCTCACATCATATCACAATAAGGTCAGGTGCTGTAGAAATTGTTCAGAATGTCTGCTCCTGTGCCAAGCGATATTACTATGAAGGCAATTCATTCAATTTTGTCAACTTTCTGTAACAAACAATAGATAATTATGTTATTCTTTGTCAAGTTGCATTACGAATCCCGATCCAGAACTCAGAAGCAGTTAAACAATCAATACAATATATACACTATTTGGAGGACCTTACGATATGTCGTTTACATATCATAAGGTCCTCCAGATCAAATTTAGGTTACGGCGGCCAATCTTAACGGAGACTGGCCATCTACGCAGGCGTTATTATAGTGCACAAGTGTGTGCGCAAACACATAAGCACGCTCTATTTAGGGAATATTCAATATTTCTCATAATCCAATGGGACAATCCGACACGACTGGAGAGAGATCAGGCGCAGAACTAACGGCTTTAAGTGCTTTCTGAGGCAGGGGGTGTTTAACACCGCCAGCATTCTAACTCTGGGCTGCCACTGTGAATTTCTTGTCAGCAAAACCCAATAATTTATTGTTGACCTGACCCGGAATTCGAACCCAAGACATTCATGCAGTAATAGCAAAACTACCGCTGCGCCATCAAGCAGTCGCACAAACAGGCAGTTACTTATCACAGATAGATGACAATCGTCCTAAGGATTCGTAAGTAGGTAATTATTGATTATCCTCATATTGATCATGAAGTCGAGTGTCGATACAATATATCTTAAGTATAAATTAAACAGAATTGTACGACAGCAAAAATTATCGTATTTTAAACTGTATATTACGATAGCGAAAATTGTAGTTAGTTCTGAATCGAGATGATGATATAGTAACAAATATTAAAAAAAATTACCTGCACCATTCTGGAGGCAATTTCAAGGTTTTGTACCACAGTAATACGCTTAAAGCGATACTCCATGTTCTCAGTGGCCCAAATATAAAAGACATAGTACCATACTCGAGCCAGAAGAAATACGCCAGTAATAACTGTACTGACAACAATAATATAAATGGCAGATTGTTGATTAGTCGCCGTATTCCTCTCACTTGGGTTCCAAAGAGACGGTTATCTAAACAATGCGCTAATACAAATGTCAAAGGTATCTGCACAAACATCAATTGCACACTTCCGTACATGTAAGTAAAAGGTTCTGGCAGAAATGATCCTTTTATCAAAATACCCCAGGCAAATATAGCACCTATATAACCGTCTATAAGTTCGCCTATTGCCCAAGGCCCAATCGGTAGGTACAGTGCGTAAAATAAAAGAGGATAAAATACTCTATCGAGTTTACTCAGCAGCCAAAGACGCCTAAATATAGTTCGGCCTAGTCCTCTTCGATATCTCGGTGGAGACTTTTTTAGCCTCATAAGGATTAAAGGTAGCACATTTATCAAAAGAAGTGTGCCGAATATTGCCTGAAACTATAAAAGGGCACACCATGAGTTATATTTTCGAGTATTACATATATTTTATTAATTTATGATAACAATTTCTTACCACTACACCTGCCTCCAACATAAGCAAAATTCTTGGTGATATTTCAAAAGTCATGTCACTACCATCTAATGACAATGGATGATCAATTACAACCTCTCTTTCTAATTCATCGCCAACTTTCACATACAAATGATGTAAGCCAGTCTTAAACAGATGAGGTAGCCACTGGCAGGCATACAGAGGGCCTTTTATGTGTTCACATGACATCCAACTTATTTTATCAAATGTTATTTTTACACTAACAATGTTAACGTCACTAAATGCAAGTATTCTTATGTGAGATGAGTTGGGCACTAAATGCAAGGGTTCTCTGCCCGCCATTATATATCTAGCATGTTTTGGATTTGTGACAAGCACAAGTGGCCAAATATTGTGCTTTTGATCAACAAAACTAAAATGTCCATGATCTATAGCTGCTAATCTGTACATTCTATTGTCTTTCCAGTCTCCTAACTCAAGTTCTAAGTATCCTTTTTTCTGTTTTGTATACATTCTGGGTACAAGACCACCCATAGAATGTAAATGACCACAAATATATACTTGTGATGCTGGACTAGAACCAATAAGTTGACGCAAATCAAAACTCTTAGAATCTCGCTGAAGAGGTAATATGCATGATGTTGGATAGTGTCCAAACCAAACAATATGATCAGCCTTGGCCTCAGCCTCTGCTTTGAGTTTTAGGACATTTGATTGTTCTTGTGCATCGAGAATTCCAATAAAATTAAAGGGCCTCCTTAGGCCAGGGTCAGGACAGGCATCAATGCCAAGAAACGCAACATTGACACCATTCCTATTTTCATAATGCACATAGGACCTGGTATAATATTTGCCTTGCACTGAGTAATTTCTAAAATAGTTCTCTTGAGCATTAATTGTTCTGATATTAAAGTTATCTGTAAAAGAAACAAAAGAAAACCCTTTTATTTATCAATAGATCATTCAAATTATTGAAATTCAACTGAATGAAAAAAACAAAGTGAATATAATTATGAATGAAAAAATATTAATTATTAATCCAATCCATTATCCATTAATTGACTATGTATTAGCAAAACATAATCCAGAGTACATTTAGTTAAACATTGAATCCATGGAGCAGCAGCAAAAAAAAAGACTGTATTGTTCTCTTATGAATGTTGTTAATTGTGAAATGAATAAGAATAAAAAAATAGCTTAGATATAGAAAGTTTTGTAACCTATGTGGTCTCTTTATAATAAAATACACTAAAGTATAAAACAAGACTTTTTAAAATAACAAATCTTTTTTAATTTCACTCAAAATTATTCTTATGCATGCCTATCAGGGTGGGATATATAGGGTTGTTTATGTTATAAATAATATCATTTACAGTATATCATTGCATATTCTCAATCTAATTTTCCTAGTAAAATACTTTATAAATGTTGGCAACCATAATGCTAGCAAAGCAGTGTTTTAATGCAAACTAATTACAGTTATCAGATCAAAAGACTTACCTAAGCCTGCTGAATTATCTTTCATATTATGTACATATTAAACGAGGATTATGCAGTCAATTTGTTAATGTAGCTGTAGATATTTTTCTGTTTATTATCTATTTTGTGGCCTAATCGTTACTTCTGTGAACTACTTGATGTAACTTAATCATATGAGAACACATACAAAATAATTGTTAATCATAACTTGGGCTACTAAAAATAATTTAGAAATAAAAACAAAAAGGTTTTTTTACTCACCATGATTTCCTCTTATGTCTAACCAGACAGTGCTTTCAGTCACTCCTGACTCTTTAACTATGTTATGGTAGTACACCCATTCTGTCTTAACTTGAGAACTGCCCAAATTATCTTTGGCCTTAGCATCAGTAAGATCCCCCGTGGCTAATACTAATGCCGGGTTAACTGTCTTCACTGTATTATCACAAAATTGTTGAAATTGAGATATTCGACTAGGATCTCGGAATATACTGATGTGAATATCTGAAATCTATAATTTAATTTAGATATAAAATTTCATTATTATTAGCGAATATATAAATGTCATTATTTTGTTAAATCAATTGAATTATAGTTTTTTAGATAAACTATAAGACTTATATTTCATTGTTATTTATGATAAAGCATTGTTATTCGTAATGACAAATAAACGATCCCTTTGTCCTGAAAAGGCAAGTACGTCACAAAAACAGTACCTACTTATCTAACTAATTGCGCGTTTTTCGCGCCTGTACTGATTCAAAATATACCAACCTGTAGAAACCATATTAAGTTATCGCTGGTGTCTGTTATTTTCCCGTATTTTTCACCCAAATATTTGGTATGATTATAACCTTCGCTCATATGTTCCATATAAAAGTTATGATTAGTAGATATAGAATTTAAAAAATTTGCTGTTAGTATTGAAATCAACAACAACGCACATAATATTGACACAGCACTTTTTGAAAGAATCATTTTATAATTTGTGTTCCTATGTTGAGTCACAAAACTTGAGATAATTTAAACTAAGTAAACCTGAAAAGTAAAGATAAAAACTGATGTCCAGCTAAAGCAGCTACCTAAAGTTTCATTTGACATAACAACAGCAGTCAGTCAGGTGACAGGTGCTGTCTGCTGTCACTTTGTCAATATACTTGACACTTGACAGCTAACCACAGCAGCTGATGAACTAATATTTCGATTTGGATGAACCTCGTGATAATTGGTCCGAGGGATGAACTTACTATACTAATGACATTACCGTGACTAGTGTTACCATCAATATCATTTAAAATTAAATTATTTAGCGTCGATTTAGTAAGCAACAAATATTTAAGTAAAAGTTATGTTTTTCAAAAATATGGTGTTTTGAACTTGTGAATCGATGTCAAAATTAGTCAAAGGTGGAGTAAAAACGAAGCAGCCTAAGCAATAAAGTAATAATTTACGTTAATTCAAAGTGGCGTATGAGAACGAGTAAAATTAAATACGAGCCTAACATTTTTATTAGATTTAATATATCTAAGTTGTTACATGTTTTTTGACATAATTATATTGACTGAATTTGTGGTTAATACTGAAACAAATTCATATCATAATAAATTTAGTTTCGAATATATGCTGTGATTGCTGTGACAAGGGTGAAATGATAGTCCAGTCATCTTAGTCAAAATTAGGTAAGTGTCTCGGAATTTGAGATACCTAGCTATAAACTCGTATAAAATTGTATTTTGACATCCTAAAAGTTGTCTCAAAACCTACATGTGGTAGGGTGTACGCGACTATTAAGATCAAAGGTCACAAAAATCGATTCTTGCACATTTTTTGCAAATATCTCGTTTGCTATGGGTTTTTTGCTATATGTATTTATTATCAATATTGTAGGGGATTAAATTCCCTACAACTTCTGTTCCAAAAACATTTTTTATACGTTCAATCGTTTTCGAGATAGAGGGCAGAGAGCGCGCGGTTAAAGCGTAATTTAAGGTCAACCGGTAGTCCCGGTAAAACACGCCATATAGTTTATTAATTATTGATAAATACATAATTATTAATAATTTTCATTTACATTATATTTAATAATTTAATTTGTCAAGTCTAGAAAACTGAATAAACCTGTGCAGTTATCAAATATTCCATCAACAAATGCAACAGCTCACCAACATTTCAATCGTGTTTATTATCAAGTTCAAACTTGGTTAGGACATGATTTGGAACTCCAGGGATGGGTTTGGACAATGCGTAACGAATTCCTGGAACCTATCACGACAATTTTAGCACCTGCTCCAGAGGAATTGCTCAACACAATATTCTGCAACTGCAAGAGTGGTTGTGGTTCGCGATGTGGATGCAGGAAATCGGGGTTGCAATGCTCTTTACCTTGTGGCCAGTGTAACGGGCTAGCTTGTCTCCATGCTTTATCATATCAGTGCGATCTCAATGATGACAGAACCTTTGACTACGAAATCATGGAAGACCTGGAGACAAATGTCGTTGAAGACGATAAAGAAGAGGACTTTGAAATACTACAGCGGTCGGAAGACGACGATGAAGAAGAAGAAGATAATTAAAATTATAAGTTGTAGTTCTTGTTATCTATATTCAATTTTTTTAATTTCCACAATCTTAAATGTATGGAATTATATTTTTTAATAAAAACATTTATTAAGAATTTCTTTCTCTTTTTTTTTATTTATTTAAGAAGTTATTAATATAAATTACATTAGAATTGAAATATAATTTAAGTATTTTCTTTAACAATTATTGTATAACTACACGGGCAGGTAAGTGTTATTAAATAAATTGATACTTAATTAAAAATGGATACGTATGTAAAATAATTATTTAATATAATGTAATAGTTAATAAGAAATGAAAATGATTAATAATTATGTATTTATCAATAATTAATAAACTTTATATGGTGTGTTTTTGACCGGGACTACCGGTTGACCTTAAATTATGCTCTAACCGCGCGCTCGCCGCCCTCTACCTCGAAAACGATACAAAGTATAAAAAAAATTTGAAACAAAAGTTATAGGGAATTTAATCCTCTACAATATTGATAATAAATACAAATAACGAAAAACCCATAGGAAACAAGATATTTGCAAAAAATGTGTAAACATCGATTTTTCGACCTTTGACCTTAGATTTTAATAGTCGAGTACACCCTACCATATGTAGGTTTTGAGACAACTTTTAGGATGTCAAAATACAAGTTTATACTAGTTTATAGCTGGGTATCTCAAATTCCGAGGTGAACTTACTAAGATGACTGGACTATGACAGTACCTAGTTTAGTTATCTTTTCAGCCACTAAGCGGCTTTTAAGTCTATAAGAAAGCCAAGTACACACAGCGACACATAAACCTAGACTGTTTGGACTTTGAACTATTATAAGTTGAACGCTGCGAATCGTGCGAGAGAGTACGTTATATTTTTTATATTTTGTCTCATTCACGCTGAAGGGGTCGCGGGCGTCGCGTCGCCGCGTCGCGTCGCCGCGTCGGCATCGCGTCGCCGCACGCGTTAGTGCACCGTGATGGGTCTATACCACTATGCACTGTCCCTTTCCGACAATTCTCTATTTTGTATGTAGCCTAGACACCTGGTGCCAATTCTGTTGTAATTTTCTCGTAACTAAAATAAGTCAAGAATTCTCTAATTTTAGTTAAGAGATTTCGTGTAGGGCATTCTGCTGTACCATCTCTTCATATATGTAAAAATTCAACTGTTTAAGGCTCAACTACCAAATCTCTAAGAAAACTAAATTAAGTATCATGTTTTCAGATATCATCTAAGATTAGTTTGACATTTCTAATTTTAGATAATTTTTGACGTTTAAGCGTACAGCAGAATGCCGAAAGGACTAAATTGAGTAACTAAACCAATTTTAATCCTGTCAAGCTAAAATAAGTTTAGTCCTGTCACTTTTAACGACTTCAGAATACGAAATGTCGTTTGACAGGACTAAACTAAATTTTAGTGATTTTTAGTTAAGATTAGAGAATTTTGTGACAACAGAATTGGTACCAGTGTCGGAATTTTCGGAAAGGGATAGTGCATAGTAGTGTCGATGTAATAGTAAGGATTGTACCCTTTGAACAATAACTTAGGCCATTGTTACGATGGTGTGCCTATAGTTTCAGACATTTTTATAAAATGTATATATGTTGTAAGTGTCTTTACCCTAACAACGTAATTTTATTCATAATTCAATTCTGTACTACGGTCCGACCGTTAGCATTACACATAAAATATTCAGTAGGTAACGTATTTCTGTAAATTTCATGAAAACTTATAAAGTTCGAGAAAATAACATTTTTTTTTTATTATTATAGCTATATACTACGATTTTATTTTTAATGACAATAACATTCGCCTGCCGCAGCGCAGCGGTAATAATGAATACTGAAAGATGTGCCTAAATGAACGGTCGGCCTCAATGGCGTAGTGGTTAGTGTAACCGACTGCCACGCCTGAGGTCGCGGGTTCAATTCCCGCACAAGTCAAACATTTGTGTGCATGAACATGGATGTTTGTCTTGGTCTGGGTGTTTCTATGTATAATTATGTATGTATTTACATAAAAATATATTTAAATGTATGTTTATCTATTGTCTAGTACCCATATAATACAAGATCTGCTGAGTTTGGGCTGGATGGTGTTGTGTGTATAAAAGAATATTATTATTATTATTATAATTCCAATAATTGTATAATCATAGTAATTTCCCTAAAATGTATTTAATTTAGTTGTGATACTTATTATGTGAAGTGCGAGATGTGCAAAGAGCCTTAATATTATTATTTACAATCTATCAATGTAAATCATATCTCTTGCGAAATAAATTTTTCATTTTTATTTTTATTTTCGGGTTTGATTCCCGGGTCGGGCCAACAAAAAGTTATTAAGTATTTATATAAATTAAACTCGATTGCAGCTCGGAGTTCGGAAGTTGGCGATGTTGCATACCTCGGCAAGCACTTAGTCGTTTTTTTAGCGCCTGATCTCTCTCCACTTGACTCGGTATGCCGTCAAATTAAACTATGAGAGTTAAGGTGTTAGTGAGTGCACTTGTGTTTGTACATATATTTGTTCACTATAGTATCTTCTATGTAGATGGCCAGTCAAATTTGTTTTACTCTTAGGGAAGTTGGATACGATCAAACATATGTGTATAAATATAATAGACATTAAGACAATCATAAAAGTAATACAAAGCTAGCTTACATTTATAATCTGACGGGATGTGTGTGTGGGACGGTGTAAAAGCCGATAATATTAAAAAAAATACAGCATATAGAACTGCATTCTCGCCAAATTTAGGGCACATATAGTAGATACTTACAAATATTTTAAATTATAGGTACGTAATTAACATTACCGTTTTACATTTATATACCTACCTTCTAGATTTTGCTTGCGGCTTCGCTCGTGTAAATGTATAGGTTAAGTTAAGTTAGGTCCCGGGCACGCCCACATGAAATATCTGGGCTTGGTGCTGGACGGAAGGTGGCACTTCGACGAGCATTTCAGACAGCTTGCCCCGAAGCTTCTCGGCACTGCGTCCGCCCTTGGGCGGCTATTGCCAAATTTGGGCGGGCCCAGTGCTGGTTGCCGGCGACGCTTTACGGCGCACCGATGTGGGCGGACTCCCTGACCGCTCAGTGCAAAACTCTCTTGCGGAGACCGCAGAGAGTCATAGCGGTCAGGGTAATACGTGGATACCGCACGGTGTCGGCTGACGCAGCTTGCGCGTTGGCCGGAACACCCTCGTGGGATTTGGAGGCTAAAGTGCTCGCCGAAGTGTTTTCAGTGAGTGAGGCGATGCGGGAGGAGACGGATTGTCGTCCCCTCACGATAGTGACTGACTGCGCGCGCAATCGAGACCATCAGGGCATGATTTTAAAGTGGAAGGCGTGGCTGGAGGCGCCCGTGGCCGGTTTCAGAACCGATGGGGCCTTCCAGTCGGTATTGGAGCGGTGAGCAGGGCGCCAGCATGGGACCCTTTCCTTCCGGCTAGTGCAGGTGTTGTCAGGGCACGGTTGATTTGGCAAATACCTGCACACGGTCGCTAGGAGGGAATCGAGTCCCGTCTGCCACCACTGCTACTGTGAGGAGGACACGGCGCAGCACACGCTCGAGCAATGTTCTGCTTGGGCGGTGCAGCGCCGTGAACTTATTGAGGTTATGGAGATCTCTCGCTGCCGGCCGTAGTCAAAGCCATGGTCGACAGCGAGAGGAAATGGGCAGCGGTCGCGTTCTTCTGCGAGGACGTCATCTCGCAAAAGGAGGCGGCGGGGCGAATCCGTGAAGAAAGTATCCTTGCGGATCCGAGCCGTCGCCGGCGAACCGGGCGGCGTAGGCTCGCTTTTACGTGTTTAATGCCGCAATAATGAAGGCCGCGGGCGGGAAAACGGGGATCTCCCGCACACCAGCCATTGAGTTGGTCCGACGCCCTATGTAGTATCGGGGCGTCGCCGAGGTGTAGACTGCTGGGTGGGTCGCTGAGGTAATAACTTTTGCCAGCGGCCCATCCACTATACAAGGCAGCGAGGGTGCAAACCGTGGGGTTTTGGTCCGTAGGCCCGAAGTACGGGAGAGCCAAACATAACCCTCTCACCTTCCCTTGTGCCGAGAAGTACGCATCAGGCGCATTTCCCCACGTAAAAAAAGGTCCGGGGCATGCCACAATCGTGGCGGTAAGACCCGTTTTTGAGGAGTAGCTGGAGAGGCGGCATGGCGCCCTCACCTTCCGGCTGACACAGGTAATGACTGGCCACGGTTGCTTTGACGAGTTCCTGACCCGTCTGGGCATCACAGCGCCGTGAGTTGATTGCGGCAGTCGGTATGGTTGCTCTCTCGCGCCCGGCCGTGGATCATGGTCCGGAGTAAGAAATCGTGGAACGCCGTCGCTTCCTTCTGTGAGGAAGTAATTTCCATCAAGGAGGCGGTGGAGCGGGAGAGGAAGCACTTAAACCCTCTCCCCAACTGCAGAGCCGGGCGCTGAAGGGCGCGAGATGACCTCCAGCTACCCTCAGGTTTGACCTGGGGGTGTTGGGCTTCGTGGGCCTACCCGCCATGCGATTAGCACCAGGTCCGAGAGGCGGCGTGCGTGTTCTCATGCGCGCCTCTGTGCCGTGTCCGTCTCCCCTCAGTGTATGTGAGTGAGAAGTGCCTAAAGGATAGGTCTCTTTGTGTAGTGGCCTGCCGTTTCATACGGAGCGGCGGGCCGAGACCCCGACGGGGTCGCGACCGCATGGGAAAGTGATTCACGCGGCCCCGTCGATTACGGTTTTGTCGAGGAACACCCGCCCCGGCGGAGGGGTATGCGACAATGCATTCCCCCACGTAAAAAAAAGGTCTGTAACAGAATTTTTTACTTACATAATATACGTCTTACTAAATATTTGTCAATTACAAACATAAATTGACGCCTATATTTATATTCTCGAAGGTAGCCAGTGTTTTATAGACATATTTCGCCCGTTACGCACTTAGGTAAACCGCGGCACCCACGAAGTAGCAATTTTAAATTCGATTCATCCTAGCTTTTATATTTATTTTCACATACATTATCGTCGGATAATTAAAATATAATTCAGTTACCTTTATAACTTATAGGTTAAAGTGGATAGAAGTAAACAAGCTAAATCGAATAATAAAAAAATAAAATACCAACTTATAGCTCCCTTAGGACTTAAATAATGGGGTGGGTTTAAGGTCCAAAATCCTGTGGACACTTGAATTAGAATAAATATGAATGAACCAGATGGCGTTGTTTTATAAATATTACAACGCATAGGTACTCATTTTAGCAAATAGGTGATTATAATCTCAACCGAAAAGACATTTGAACATAGGGACAGAATAAGGTTTGCGTTCGAACAGAATAGCGAGTTATCGAAAGTATCTTATAGCTTAAAACCAACCCACTATAAATTTATAAATTCATTTGTAAGTCTGCTTCTTGTTTTACCCTGAAATATGATATTTTTTAAATAAACTATTATGAATACCGATTGCAAAACTGTTTAAAGTAAATTTATCAAATTCTTCAATTCAAATGCTTGAGTTAAAAAAATTTACTTTCTTTTTATTTTATACGATACTAGATGTGCGCCACCCCCGTGGGTCGTAGCGTGATGTTATATAGCCTATAGCCTTCCTCGATAAATGACCTATCCAACAATAAAATAATTTTTCAATTCGGACCAGTATTTCCTGCGATTAGAGCGTTCAAACAAACAAACAAACTCTTTAGCTTTATAATATTAGTATAGTTCTTGTATCAATTTCCGTTAGATGGCGTCAATTAGGTACCGGCTTATATCATTTTAGTTTTGAAATGGGTATGCATTTTTGCAGCTCACAGTACATTACTGCTGTTGTTATGTTTATTTCTAAAGGCGGGTACTCACTAGCGAGCTGTAACTATAACCGTTGCACGTTACAGTTACCAAATATCACATTTAAATTTAAATTTTGATTGTCAAACACGCTTTGAAAAATTTAAAGATAGCAAAATATTGTTAGCATATGCTAAAAGCACACAAAAATACGTTTTTAAAGAAATGAAAACTTAAAATTTAAAAAATACTTTTTTTTCTTCCAAATACTTTTTTTTTCCTATTCAAACCATTTTATACGGTTTTTTTTGCAAAAAAAGTTGGCAACCCTAGCTATGCACGAGATTAGGCTTACTTAGTTAAAAGTAAATGGAAAAGAAGATCTAAAAGCGAACATTTCTATATGAAATGGATTACGGTCTAGTTAAGTCCACTGGGCGACCACCAGCATATTATAGGTATGTATAGGTAAACTAAGTAATAGTCAGTTGGTAGTGAGTGTATCTCCATAGGTTAAAAGCTAGATAGGAGACCAAATGGTAGGGATTTGTTTTCCCATATCTAGCATTTGATATGTTTTACCGATTACAAAATATTTTAATTAATAGCTTTTTAGCAAAAAAAAAAACATTAACCGACTTCAAAGCGATTTAATTTCACTGAAAAGCAAGAAATAATTTTTCGATTCAATTTTGATTTGAAATTGAATCGATTATGTGGCATACAGACAGCGCACCAAGCTAATTAAATTAAAGAAATAAGAACATCAAAACAGCAACATTTGCAGCAGCAATAACTTTGTTTAGCACGGAGTCAGTGCTGCCTTTGAGAATCGGGGATAACACGCCTGCGTATATAAATGATAAATCACTATTTCAATGAAAAAATATAACTTTATAAACTAGACATTATCCTATGACATGATTAATAATAATTCATTATTTAATTCTTATTTTATGATTAACCATTACATAAATAGCTACAAATACAGCTACAAAAATAATATTGTTTGTTGTTACCAATGGTGCCAATTCTGTTGTCACAAAATTCTCTAAACCTAACTAAAAATCACTAAAATTTAGTTAAGTCTTGTCAAACGAAATTTCGTATTCTGAAATCGTTAAAAGTGACAGCACTAAACTAAATTTTAGTTAAGTTTAGAGAATTTTGTGACAACAGAATTGGCAACAATTTAGTAGATAAGATATTGTTAGGAAGCGGATGTGAAACAGCTTAAAAAATAACAGACGCAGCTTAACCTTTAAATAATCATTGGCTTATTCAACAAATGCATTAACAAATAAAGTAAGAAATAATTGATATCACCCAACAGCGATCACACAACACGTCCATTCCGTCCGCCGCTCGATGTCAAAGTGAGTCATTCATTGCGCGCCGAGCGCGCTTTTAGGCTGGCCGTATACATACGTTTTCCGTATTCGATTTCCGAATTTGTTTTCCATATTCGGAGCTCCGAATGCATGGAATCAATATAAAATACACTAACTGCCGCACACGTCCACTTTTTTCCGAACGGAAAAAATTGCATATGTACGTTTCGAATGCAAACCCGTGCGTTCGGAGAAACCATTCGGCAAAAACCTAATGACGTCATTCGGAATGCAGCTCTTGCATACATTTTGTTTGTGTCGGCGCACACGTTCGGAAATTCTCATTCGGAACCACGCCCGCGCCGCGCGCATTGTACGCACATGAGTAGATAAACGGAACAGAGACTAAGCTTCTTAAGAACGTGCATAATTGTTACCTATTTTGGTAGGGTTGTCACAATAGATGAAGACAAATTAAACAAAACATTTGTTAAATAGTTTTATTAACTTCTGACTCCTCTTCGAAGAGGTTACTGAAAACACTTTTTGGGTCTGTGTGTCTGTCTGTTAGTGACAGGTATAGCTCCGGAACCACTGGACCCATTGACTTGTAACTTGGTGTGCAGACACCTTGGGGTCATCCCTCGGTCGAGTTTGAATATGGGCCCTGTGGGCCCCCGAAAAGACCCCCGAGATATAGGGGTCACAAGGTCACATGTATTTTAAATGGCAAAATGGCTTCATTTATATGCAGAGTGGTGGTGTGCTGATTCGAGTTGGTTGCTGCTGATTGCTGTCGAGTTTTGTCTTGTGTTGCGTTTTGCAACACAACATGCCCAACAATGGACATGATACCCAACAATGGACATGATACCCAACAATGGTCATGATGCCCAACAGTGGACATGATGCCCAACAGTGGACATGATGCCCTACAGTGGACATGATGCCCAACAGTGGACATGATGCCCAACAGTGGACATGATGCCCAACAGTGGGCATAATGCCTAACAGTGGGTATGACGCCTAACAGTGGGCAAGATGCCCAAAAGTGGACATGAGGCCAAACTGTGGCCATCATGCCCAGCAGTAGGTACAATTAACTTGGTGTGCAGACACCTTGGGGTCATACCTCGGTCGAGTTTGAATATGGGCCCTGTGGGCCAAAAGACCCCTGAGATATAGGGGTCACAAAATCACATGAAGACGAAGAAGTTGAATCCTGGGTTTTTACACCCATCTCGTTATTCAATATGATAGAATACTTTACAAATTACTTACTTTAATAATTTTCTTTTCATAATTTTTGTTTTTAATAATTTATTGTTTCTTTTAATGGTGTGGTAAATTCTGAATCTAACAAAGTTTTTCAAGAGTTTTTTACGAGTGACATAAAGAGACAATGCTGGCTGCAGCAGCAGTTCATGATAAAAATCGTGTTAAACTATCAAAATTAAACTAACATACAACATTTCGTGACCGTGCTACTACTACTAGCCGTTGAAGAGTTCCCTAGTGAGGAGATAATCCTGGCTGCAGTATCAGGTTATATCTATCATAATTATTGCATTGTCACTGAAGTTACGGTACACAAAATTTCAGCTCAATCAGACATCGGGAAGTGGTTCAAATTTTACTTGCAATATTTGAATTTAACACACATATCTAATACATATACCAACCCACCCACATACCTACAAATGTTTAGTAAAAGCTTGTAATAACAATAAAACTGTAAAAAGACACCGTGTAGTACCCTCTTCTTATTAAAAAAAGGATCATACAATAAAATAAAGGTACTTACTTGAAAAAGTAATAATCCAATATTTAGTTATCTATTGTACTCCTTGGGATAGTTAAAGTATGGTATATTTTATTTTTTCTAGTATAATTCATACACACAGTACAATAAACAACCATTATTAATAATAAAATACCACTTTTTAAATTAATTAAATTAAAATATTCAAACTTGCAACTAACAGAACAAACAACGTGCGTCGCACTGACCCTTTGATTGTCCACTGTCTGTGCCAGCGTAAACCGGTTTTTCCCAGTCTCGCCGCGTACGCGACAAGCGGCCAGTGGTCACGCACACATGCCCCGCGTGCTTGTAGTAGTGCAACCGATTCGCGAGGTTGTATGAAGCTTATACTCTGTACCGTTTATCTACTCATGTGTCGTACGTACGTAAACGATAGTTATAATGTGTGAGGTAGAAACATTAATAATATTGTCTATTGAAAAATACCCTTGCTTGTGGGATATACATGACAAGGACTACCACAACAGAGATATAAAAAACTAGATGTTCCCGCGGTTTCAGCCGCGTTTATCGTTACTGCGCCGCCCCCTTGGGTCGTAGCGTGATGTTATATAGCCTATAGCCTTTCTCAATAAATAGGCTATCCAACACAAAAATAATTTTTCAAATCGAACCAGTAGTTCCTGAGATTAGCGCGTTCAAATAAACAAACAAACTCTTCAGCTTTATTATATTAGTATAGATTTGGAATGGGAGCAGGTATTTAAAGAGGTCATACTAGTCACATAATTTCGTTTAAATATGTTTGTTTTATTTAATGTTGTGTTATTATTGTTGATAACTGTTAAATATAATAATAAAGTACGCGTGAATGCGAAATTTCATGATTATTGATCGAGTAGTTAAGGCGTGAAAGGGTATCAAGCAAACAATATTAGCATTTATAATATTACTAGCTTTTGCCCGCGGCTTCGCTCGCGTTAATTTAGAATTTAACAATCAATTCGGGTTGTATTCTGTTTGTAATAATATAATTCAATCATGATTCGAAAGACACGTGGCGCCATCTAATATCATAAGAACGTTATTATTGTTTTCCTCGGGAACAGTAATTTTTTCGGGATGAAAGGTAGCCTATGTCCGTTTCTGTACACCTGTCAACGAATATGCAAAATTTCAGGATGATCGGTTCAGTGGTTTAGGCGTGAAAAGGTAACAAACAAACAAACTCATTTTCGCTTTTATAATATTAGTTAGGAAGTTAGGATTAGGATTACGTGTCTATCCAGAGATTCTTTACGAAGTGAGAGATGCAAAATCAGCTTGTTTATGAACTACTCGCCTGCTGGGCACGGAGCTACACGGAATGATAGATTAGGCCATAGTCCACCACACCTACACTTTGGCCATCACACTGACCTAATGAGGGTTAACACAGCTTTACACGTATTTGAATGTATAGAGAAGTACGCATGCATGTTTCGAGTAAAGCTGTCGTGGTATTGAACCGGTGACTTTGCGTGGCAGTGAATCTATCTCCCACGAGACTGTCGACGCTATTCTTATTAGGTATATATATATAATATAATATATATAATAATAATATACCGGTATCGCCATCACTAGAGTCATCCATATTTGCAATTCAAGGTCAAGCACCAAACAACACGAAAGGGATATTTTAAAACGAGCAGTAGATGGCAAGTGTCGACTATGCCTGGTAAAAGACGAGACCACGCAACATATTGTATCCGAATGTGAAAAGCTGGCCGGGCGGCACTTACTACACCAAAACACACAACAATATAGTGAAATACATCTTCTGGATCCTAGCTAAAAAGTACAAGTTCCCGGTCGCTGACCTATGGTGGCTAGAACACCTGACGCAACCGCAGGTCAAATAGAATGAGAGTGCAAAAATAATGTGGGAGATACCGATACAAACAGACATTACCATAGTACACAATAGAGCAGACATAATATACATTTATAAAATAGAAAATAGAACATACCTGATCTAGACACGCGGCAGCGTGTCAAGCCAAGTTCAAGCAAAGGAACTGGCTAGCCAGCGCCGAGTGTAATATTACACGAACCACTTGGTGCCACTCTATAACTCAAAACCTCTTAAACGTAAACATATAAAACTACGTGTGTTTAATTATATCCATAAGGACATCTAGAAGCCCAAATTTCATGAAGCTAGCTCAAACAGTTATAGAGATATGAAGGTCAAAAAGTCGTAAATTTTAGCACTGACTGACTGACTGACATATAGTACCTAAATCTAACCTACTTCCAGATGACCTAGAAGGATGAAATTCGGAATCCAGCTCGGTAATTATGTGTAAGCGTAAAATATCTAAAAATTACAAAAATTAAAAATACTGGCGGTCCCCATACAAAAAAAAACATTTTAATTGTAGCGTTGGAACCGTTACAATCAGATATTTGAAACTATCCTAATATATGTATTATTATATTTGCTATATAACAGAAATATAAAAATAAAGTTAAGTCAAAAAATAAGTGGTGTCCCCATACAAAAAACTTGTAATACGCGCTAAACAACCGGCCAACGGTGTGTCGTCGGCGGCGCGCGGCACCACATAATTGTACACAGAACAGAAGTAAATCTACATAAAAGCGCTCCCGAGGAACACATAAACATAGGCACCGCTTACGTATACCGATTTAGTTATTTATTGTTTTATTACATTTATGTTCATCTTGCTTCTTTCTCAACGATGAATTAAATGATACATAAAAAAGAAAACCATGCAGCTTAAACGCAAGAAAAACATTAAATCTCAATACCTGCCTAGTTTTCTTTACAAAAAGTAATGATATCCCACCAAAAACATAAATGTAAAAAAGGAGGGCCAAGTTCAATACAAAAATGGGATAGACATTACAGTACCATCTGACTAATTACAACATAGGAGCAAAGGAAAAAGGAAAGCTTAGTAAATACCATGCACTTAAGAAAGAAATAACTAGCCTATGGAAAACACCCACAGAAATAATACCCATAGTAGTAGGAGCCACCGGAGTAATAGCCAAAAACCTAAATAGATATTGTAGCAAATTAGATTCCAACATAAACATTGCAATAATTCAAAAACAGCCAGCAATACACACATCAACAATATTCAGCAAGGTTTTAGGAGGTACAGTTTTTGTTAGCGGGGGCACTGAGCCACCTTTTCCCTGAGGGTCTCAGGGCGGGTACTCAGTATACCGAAACAAAGCTCGAGAAGAGAAAACACTCTAAACAAATATATATAATATAATATTCTATTACATACATACAACATCATCTAGCCCAAACTAAGCTGAGCTTGTACGATGGCATGGGTACTAGACAAGGGATAAACATACATATATACTTTTTTTGTAAATACATACAATTATACATAGAAACACCCAGACCAAGACAAACATCCACGTCTATGCACACAAATGTTTGACTTGAGCGGGAATCGAACCCGCGACCTCAGGCGTGGCAGTCGGTTACACTAACCACTACGCCATCGAGGCCGCCATATCTTTATTGCTTATTTTATGCTAGCTCTTATCTATAGCTTTTTATCTTAGTTCTAAAGATCTATCCTGCAAGCACGCCACATTTTGCTGGAGAATGTTTAAGTCAATGTTTCCCACTGGCCCACAAAGTATAAGTATGTAAAAGTGACCAAAGTAGATATACTTACAACAAAACAACAGGTAACAAGAAAAGGTCACATTATATTTTTTATTTGGTTTTAATTAAGGGTCATTCAAACGAAAATAAACTACGTACCTATGTAAATAATATGATCAGTCTTTCAATACGATATAGTAATAAGATTGTTTGCAAAGACTTAATAAAATTATTGGACCTAAGTATATCAATCCTCATAGACCTACGAAGTGTGTGTGTTCAATCGTTGTCGTTTTAGCAAAGTGGGAAAAGCATAGTAGGTTTAGACCCACTTTATGCCTTAACTTTAAGCTAAACAAAAGATTAGAGGCGTTCATAGCATTTAATTTAAAGGCAGGTCGCCTCGCCGGGGCCGCGGCCTCAAAGTGTTTGGAAATTCTATTTATTTTAATGGGCAGAGGTTGACCGCGCGCATTCCGTCCATACGGCGACGCCGCAGAGTCGCGTCGCACACCGTACCCACACGGAGGCTCCAGCCTACAGCCGTACAGCGGGCCTCGGCCTGTACCCGCGCGCCACTATCTTGCCGCATTCCACCGAGCCGAAGTCGCGGCGCGCCCCGCGCGTGCCTTCGCCGCCGCGCGCCGACCCACGCGCCCGCTTCGCTTCACTCAGTCGTACTAGCGCGCCCATGGACTTTGTGCGCCTCGACGTCAGCCGTCGCGCCATTCAACTCTTGACATCGCGCGACATATTATAGTGAAGTGAAGTGCCAATGGATGCGGTTTACCAAGGAATATAGTGTCTTTACGTGCTGCTGCATTGGATTTGTCTATTCATGGTGAGTGAGCTGGAGCTAGACGGCGCCACGGACACAGCCGCAGTGGATGCGCGCGCTTTCACGATGCGGCCACTTTCATTTCATACGCATAGCTCGAATTCCGCGCGCCCGCGCCGACCGCGCCGCGGCCGCTGACCCTGCGCTCGTGCGCCCTTCCTCGACACCACCACCGCAGCAATACCAACCATGCTCAATGTGCCAAGTCGTTACCGTAGCCCAATTACATTCCTAATGTAGCATTAACACGGCTCACGCTAAAACACAGGAGTTATGTACTGTGACAGGAGGCTGCGTCAATATTACATAGAAAACTCCAACCAAGTAGTCTGTAAAGCTAATTTATGCGTTGTGTTAATACAATATTTTGTTGTACCTATGCATAAAGCTTGGATTAAATAGGCAATCTAACAACGTTAAGTCTGATCAACAACATTATTGCATAATAATGCCTAGTTTAATAACATGCATGTAGTACCTATTCAGCGACGGATTTTGATGTACAGATTTAAAATGTAATGTTTTGACGATTGTTTAGCCTTAACGCGAAATAAACACTGCGTCTAACCATAGTACACGAATAAATACATGGCGCTAATTACCATATTTTAATAGGAAGATATAGTTTCTTTCGCAGATATAGTTGGTTTAGTATCTATTAAATCTATACTAATATTATAAAGCTGAAGAGTTTGTTTGTTTGTTTGCTTGAACGCGCTAATCTCAGGAACTACTGGTTCGATTTGAAAAATTATTTTAGTGTTGGATAGCCTATTTATCGAGGAAGGCTATACTATAGGCTATATAACATCACGCTATGTCCCACGGGGGCGGCGCAGTAACGATAAACGCGGGTGAAACCGCGGGAACATCTATAGTTCAGTGTCATAGTTACGACTTACGCCACACATATAGGTAGGTACTAATGTAACATAATATAATTGCTAAGTAATAATAATAATAGCCTTTTATTCAGATATGAGTGCATTGTAGCTTAACAGAGTATTATGTTTTATACTAATTATTTGTCACTATTATTACTATTACCTATACAATTGCTAAGTAGGTACGATTCATTAATTCAAGTTTAATACAAATCCAAGCAGAATAATTGCTTTTAATAGGTATAAAGCCTTATACCATAACCAAAAGAACAAGCATTTTTAATAGACCATTTATAATCGCTACTTGAACTTGAGCAACATTATAATAGGTGCTAGTAAGCAGATACAACTGAATCTAATAACAGTTTCAGATGGCTATCACACGTAGATATACATAACTGTGGGCCTAATATTAATTCGATAACATTTAGATATTTGAATCATAAAATTAATCAGTTGTATTGCGGTAAGATATTCACGTTTTGGCATACCTACCAAACATACGCACATCAATAGTGAATAGCAATTTGTCAGTTTGATAGTAGTGTTTACTGTAATAGTAGTTACGCTCAGAGTGACGTGCTTACACTTAGTTGACAGTTTGGTGCCTAATTTGCACTTATTTATTATCCTACTGCTGGCAATACCTTCTCACAGAACAGCAGGTAGGCTAGATATACGATCTTAGACCAGAACATTACTAGACTACGGAGAGGCTGGGAGCGGGCATCTATGACCGACATTTTAAGGGAATTCAACAATAGTATTTTCAATGTTAACATTGGGTGCGGCAAGCAAAGTCTAGGATAGTACACCGCCTAGAGCAAACCGCTAGTAACCACAGCGAAATAAGAACCTATTGCCTATATCCGCTTACCAAAAACATCTCTAAAGACATTAAAACTGTCCCACAAACAATTCTGAACTTAGTTACTTTCATATGCTGTCAAATGTTCATATATATTCTACTAAAAGCAGATAACAAGTATCTAAGTACCTATTCAAATGGTTATTCCGCATTCCTCACTCAACATATCGACGTAACGAAAGGGCGTAAATACAAATAAACATTGTTCCTCTTCTATTGTATCACCAATGTTACAATATTACTACATGGGTCATTGGCCAAAGCTTTCAATTACATAATGAATAGACCTTCTATTTTATAGACATTTGGAAAATATCGTAGGTACTTAGTCAGTGGCGCGACTTTAATGAACCCAAAAGCCTGGTTTAGTGAAATGCACTAGCCGGAATATACCTAAGTACAATAGTTTATTTGATTAAAGCTAGCACTAACAGTGTGCTTTGTTGAATTCATTCACAACATACAAAGGAAGTAAAGGAACCTTTATGAAAGACTTGATGTTCCCGCGGTTTTACCCGCGTTTATCGTTACTGCGCCGTCCCCGTGGGTCGTAGCGTGATGTTAATATAGCCTGTAGCCTTCCTCGATAAATAGGCTATCCAACACTAAAATAATTTTTCAAATCGAACTAATAGTTCCTGAGATTAGCGCGTTCAAACAAACAAACAAACTCTTCAGCTTTATAATATTAGTATAGATAATGGATAAGTATCGGTTTCTTTGCGGCTAAAATATTTATTGGGCTTGTTTCAATGAAAGACCTTGGTTCTAAAACACTATACCGAGTTATAATAGCATTTTTACAACAGTATTACTTAGTGGTCTAATTCATCACTCCATCACGGTGTTTGATAAAGTTGATGATTCATTAGCGCGTAATAAACGACTAACATCGCGACCGCATTCCTTTGATAGCAGAACGAGTAGGTAAATAAAAGTAAATTTAACCAATGACAAAGCGTGAGTACTTAAAATTTTATGGCATGTTTAGTTGGCTGTACAGCATTGTGTACTACGTGGTTAAATGATTTTTGTTTTTTTCTTGGCATGAAGAGATTTAAATAAGTAATTACCTAAGTACCTATATTATTAGAAGATAAATACGTATTATTTATACTTGCAAAAGGATGTTTATACAAGTAGTTAATATTGTTCTATAGCAAATAAACATAACATTGCATTACGTATTATATGTCCGAAGTTATGTAGAGACACTTCACCCACATTTTCGTTTCATTCAAAAGTGGGTGCATATTATCTACCTGTGCTTTAGTCTCGTGTAATACGGTTCGATCCTATAGTTACTCACCGGTAACATTGTTTTCGCAATCCATACTTATGTTGTAAACTGCGAAACTAGCTCTGTATGATTGTTACGTTTACACAGCTAAATTGCTGAAACGTTTTGGGTGAAATTAAATATATATAGAGATAGATTGAAATAGGAATGGCTTGCGCCACTTTTTAAAGAACTTGGAACTTAGTCGCAAGTCATCAAAATATTACGATGATATTCCTGTAGCACGACATTCTAAAATGACTATAACTGTATAGGTATGTCCAATACCTAAATATGCCGTCGCCCGAAAGTAGTATACTTGCATCGAACACGAATTGCTGATCTAGCAACCTAATACGGCCACGCCGAGTGCGCAGCGCCATCACTGGCCATCAATGCGAAATCGGGCAGCAAACCGGGTGCGTTTCATTATTAGCAATTCCCTATCATTCATTATCATTTAGCATAGCATAGATTAGGTACTCTTTGAGCGGAATAAAACTTAGTGTTTTCCAATCAGTGTTTAATTTAACATCTCTTTAAGCATAGCTCTAGCGGTTAGGTAACGTACCGCACATACCTATTTCTATAAAGATATATCTACCTATTAGGTAGTTTTTATTTAGCCAAATAACACCCAGCTATGTAAATATTGATACCTATTAATAGTACAGATATAACCTAGAGTGGTTACAATATACGATGTAACATTATTCACATACTCTGTTGATTAGTCTGAAACGATTTACCAACAGTCGATTGATCCATGAACTGTTGGTCAACATTATCTTTAAACTATTAACTTTTCATCCAAAGGACTTTTCTACCACGAACGTTTCGCCAACATGACTTTACGTCAGTAAATGCTTAATCAACAGAATGTTTTGAACAATAACTTTTAATTTAAAGAACATTTGGCCCATAGACTGTTACCCAACAGAACGGTACGTCAGTGAGTGTTTAACCAACAGAATCTCTCTCTTCCGCCATGAACTTGTTACAAAAGTTATATTTTAACCACGAAATTTTACAAAAGCATTTCTTCCCAAATATAATATCCACTGGTTAGTTAAATAATGCTACTTAGTTTATATTTCATTGTATTATTGTTGTTGTTACTTAATAATAATCAATAAGTACCCAATTATCAGTTTAATACTAGGCTGTATGAGATGTATTTATGAACAAAATAATATACTTAGTTAAACACCAACAAAACAGCTTGATCAAAGTGTTGTCAATTCTACATTTTGCTGAGTTCGAAAATGTATTGGCAATGTACTTAAAAAGATTTGGAACATTTTATATACCTACCTACTAAAGATATTGTAAGACCTGTTATATTTGAAGTCTCGGTAATGTCACCAAGGAAAGAACGCCACTAAGCTTGTGAATGGAGATCGTAATTTTGGATATTCAAGGCGCCATCGCCAGTGCATTGCAAAACAACCATAATATTTTAGACTAGATGTTCCCGGCCGCGGTTTCACCCGCGTTTATCGTTACTGCGCCGCCCCCGTGGGTCGCAGCGTGATGTTGTAGCCTATAGCCTTCCTTGATAAATAGGCTTTCCAACACTAAAATAATTTTTCAAATCGAACCAGTAGTTCCTGAGATTAGCGCGTTCAAACAAACAAACAAACTCTTCAGCTTTATAATATTAGTATAGATACGTTGATGAGATGTCAAAAATTAAAACCACAATTTATAAAGAAATTAGTATGCATTTTACAAAAGAAAATAATATTGAAACAAAAAACATTAATGTAATCATAACTTTTTAGTAGGTATTAAACTACTACTAGTATTAAATTGAAATTTGGGTACTTATTGATTATTAAGTAATAACAACAATAATACAATGAAACATAAACTAAGTAGCATTACCTACTTAACAAACCAGTGGATTCGGTAAGGAATGCATTTGTAAAATTTCGTGGTTCAAATATAACTTTTGTAACAAGTTCATGGGAGAAATAGAGTTTCTGTTGGTTAAACACTCACTGACGTATCGTTCTGTTGAGGAACAGTCTATGAGCCAAATGTTCTTTGGGTGAAAAGTTATTGGTCAAAACATTCTGTTGGTTAAGCATTCACTGACGTAGTCATGTTGGCGAAACGTTCGTGGGTGAAAAGTCCTTTGGATGAAAGTTAATGGTTTAATGATAATGTTGACCAACAGTTCATGGACAAATTGACGCGACTGTTGGTAAATCGATTCAGACTCTATGTTGATGCTATCTTCATCTACTAAATATAAGTAAATACTAATATATTCGACATCATTCCAAGTCACATGAACATTCTTTTCATAATAGAGATAAACATTAATCCTTTCTTTTAATCTGCTGATAGCGTTATTATAAACCAGCAGTATCTAATGCATTCCTGCATAACTCAAGCCGCTATATATAGTCACATATTTTAAAACACGTAGCCTATTGTGTCCATTTGTTTGACAATACATGCATAATGTTTAGGTACACTAACATTATTACGCATTCAGGCTCCATGGAAGCAGATGTAGTGATAGTAAGTTCTTAAATTGTTAGTGACTGCAATATGAGATGTAACGTATATCACGTTACATAGTCTGTCACCATTTTATTAAACCATTAGTTAATAGTGGACTAGGTATAATAATTTGTTTCTATTAAGTATATAAATTAGAAGTACCCTAGCAGAGAGAAAGAAAGCACATTAACAGCGTTGATCAATGAAATAGTGTTGCTACCTACCGAATTATGTAAAGGTTTTTGTTTCCTTTCCTCCGTGTACAATGCAAAGCTTTAAAATGAACGGTAACAATGTCTTTGTTGAAAAAACATCGGAGTATCGATACCTACGCTACTAAATTCCTACACGCTGCCTTAGCTTCCTTTTGTTTTATTGTTCTTTTCATACTCATACCCAATTAAGGATAATTCCGGTTTCTGTTCTGAATGACTACTATCAATTATGCAGCCTACCGCATGAATACGATTAACTTATATGCAAAATGATAGTAAACTACATCCTTATATGCTGTGTGTTTATTACGTAACATAAATTTTTAAAACTCTTCCTAAATTTTAATATTTTTGACGCTGAAGAAACCTGATCAAAATGCTAGACACTTGTTTACGGTGAACAGCGTAAAATACACACATTATTAATTCATTACAGCAAACTCGTAAACAAAAACTAGTTTTTAAATTACAATATATTTTTAAGAAACCGTATTTCATTTCATTGATTAGAATTTCCAATTTATTTGCATTTTTCAACGGCCAGTATGTCAATGTCCCAAATCAAACGGTAGGTGGGCTATACTAATTAATTCCATTGTTTCCTTCATAACGGAATCTTTTCAGTCAATATTGCCGACGTCTACGAAATTTTATTTTAAATTATATTTATATTTATATTTAACCCAGACGTTCATCCTGCCTTTAGATTAGATTGATGGATTCTGCAGGACAATAGCTATAGTAATATTTACACATTAAATTAGAGACATTCGTATGAATCTTCATTCTTTCTTTCTATGAAATTACTAAAACATGAATTACAATACAAATTTGCTGTCAATGTTTTATACTGGACTTGCTGTCCCAATTCTCAAATTAACTTTTTAGTTACCTACTATTACATAAAGTTGGTAAACTACACTTCTTTATTTTCCAACTTTAAGCTAGTGAAGCGCTCGTAGCTGAATTCCACATGATTAGATCAATCGCTATCTATACTAATATGATAAAGCTGAAGAGTTTGTGTGATTGGTTGAACGCCCTAATCTCAGGAACTACTGGTTCGAATTGAAAATTCTTTTAGTGTTGGATAGCCTATTTATCGAGGAAGGTTATAGGCTATATAACATCACGCTACGACCCACGGGGGCGGCGCAGTAACTATAAACGCGAGTGAAACCGGGAGCGCATCTAAAATATTTAAAGTATACTTAGGTTCTTATCAAGACACAGCCCACAAAGTCGAGTAATATCTATTTCAAGTAATCTCTATGTTAAAAGTTAACCTTAGACATTCGCTGATGACTTTTCTATAGATTGTCTTATTTTGCACACAATTCATGTCTACTCATATTATTATAATTTTTACATAGGTAACTTATGCAAGTCGTCCTTGAATCTTTGTGTCGGTCGCACGTATTTTCTAAGTATTTTAAGACAAATATAGTAAACAGATAATGTGCACCAAAGTTCGATGAATGTAATTATCACTTTGTTAGACCCTGAACTTGAAAACGAAAGTAGGTACCGTCTTTAGAGCTCGTAGGTATGGCTCTATGCCAACTTTTGCCAAGCAATGTTAACAAACATACATAGGTATATCACTAGGCTTTAGAAATTGCCAACGACATTTGAACTTAGCCTCTAACCCAGTATCAGCTACAAATGTGTGAGGTTTATCATTATAGAATAGCCAATAATGGCCAACATCATGTTGTATTTTGAACGATTTAAAAAGCACCTACATAAAGATATTAATAAAACGGGTACTTTGCTGACGGGACAAATTGGTAAAGCAATTAAAATTACGTCAGCAAAAAGTTCGAGCTGAAACAACAAATAATAATAATATAATATAATAATATAATATTCTACCACATACACACAACACCATCTAGCCCAAACTAAGCAGAGCTTGTACTATGGATACTAGACAATGGATAATTATACATATATACTTTTTTTTTTTTTTTTTTGTAAATACATACATATTATACATAGAAACACCCAGACCAAGACAAACATTCATGTTCATGCACACAAATGTTTGACTTGTGCGGGAATCGAACCCGCGACCTCAGGCGTGGCAGTCGGTTACACTAACCACTACGCCATAGATACTTACTAAGTTCCATTACTTACTTAATTTTTTGTTGGCTGCTTCATTAATACAAACAAATCTACTGAATTGATTATTTTCAAGGTAAGTAAATATAATATATTATAATGAAATAACATAAATTAAATTTAAAAAATACACGAAGTTATTTTAAATACCTACTTTAGCTTTTGTCCGCGATCGGAACTATTACTGATGATAGATGACCCTGTTTAAAATTCCGTCCATTATCGTCCTTACAAATTTGAAAGTGTCAAAATTGGTGGCGAGATGTCGAAAAGTGGAGGCAACGACGGCCTTAGGTATGCGAGGACGCAAGATGCGGCTGGCGTAGGGGGAGGGGCGCTCGGCATCTGAAGGTCGTCCGCATTCCTCGCGTCGCCGTCCACTGCTACCGCGCTTACGTAGCGCCCCCCCTCCCCTCTGTGCCCGCGCCCCATCCGCCGCCCGCAGTCGCCTGCGTCGACCGGTCTGCCCCCGCCCCGCTGCGCCTGACCGCCATCACAAACTATCGCGCATTTACTAAAACAAAAAACATGTTCATAAGGCTATCAAGAGCTGAAGAGCCGCAGAGGTACCGGATGGGATGAAATTTATTCGCGTCTAGTTTTTTAACGTGATCTTGTAGTTCTACATTCCAATAAGCGTTTTATAATACGTACCTATCATAGTGAACATATCGCGTGGGTTTGTTTCGTTCATAGTTTGGCGAGCCTAGCTAGGGTTTACTTATCTATAAATGTTACGAGGTTTTCAACTTATTCATGAAAGTTGTACGAACGATGAATTGGAATAATTGAATATTATTGCTCGATTTGTGCGGGCGCACAACAACATTGTTCTGTAACATCCTTTGGGGCAGCGCATTTAGCTTTACAGTAGGTAATGTCTAATACTTACATGTATTTGCTATTTACCCATACGTAGTTTGTAATACGAGTTACCAATATAACGATGCATCCTTTAGGTATGTATTGATGACTAAAACCGTTGTACTTCTTTAGAATCAGTCCAGAAGCACCTAATATAAGTATTTTAATTATATTTTTAAGTTACCTTTGTGGAAGAGAAAATAAATCATTATTATTATTATTTACCTATGCTTTATCTAGCAACTACAAAATTGTGTCATTTAACCAAGCACAGACAAGGGCATAAGTATTCTATTAATTTACTCATATTAGTAGGTATTTAAAATTAAAGACAAATTGTTAATAGCAATTAAACTTAAATGGATACCCGATCCACTTAGGTTGGAGTAAATACAATTATTATCTGTATCTACTACTAGGTACTTACTTATGTAAATTTAGCTAACCATGATTCTTTCTAACGGAAATATACCAAGCTTATTAATTAGACATTCTAATTATGACTAATTAAATACACATTGACTTGGATGTGCTTAGTTAAAGTAATGCATAAATAAACACGTGCTCGTACATCAAAAATTTTTCACAAAATATAATTCACAAGTAAACGCAACAATGTGCGATGTGCGCCACAAAAACAGCAGGTAGCAAAAAGGAGATCGTGTACGAAAAAAAAGTAATGGAATGCACAGATGGCGCAGATCCGACATTCCACCGGCCAGCCTCTATCTGGTGAATAGGAAATATTATTGTTGATATGTATCTTAATATGTGCACGATATATAATAATACGTTTTATTTTAAATACAGGCTGCAATCATTATATTAATAAACCTATAAAATGTAGGTACTATCCAAAGCTTTAAGTAAATTATTCCATACATTGTTGTAACTTACGAATTCAGAAGATGTATTTATACCTCTTAATTCGTCATCACAATATTATATGTACCTGTTACCTGCGTCACATGTTTCTTATTTTTGATCAATGACAGAATTTAAAGCAACTGTGACGCACCTACATTTATTCGTTTAAGTGATCGCATTAGAAATACCGCAAGAAGACATTAATGTCAGTTATTTAAAGAGTCTGAACATAACATTCAAATACATCTAGATTCTTCTCTGAATTTGGCGTTTCAGCATTGTTATTAAATATTATATATCAAACTGAATCTTGATAAACACTTCGCGAGCAATTAAGCTACTCACTTAAGTCTTAGTAATTAAACGAGATGGGTGTAAAAACCCAGGATTCAACCTCTTCGTCTAAAATGTAAAAGTAATGAAAAGAAATGACCCCTATATGTCGGGGTCTTTTCACCTACAGGGCCCATATTCAAACTCGACTGAGGGATCACCCCAAGGTGTCTGCACACCAAGTTACAAGTCAATCGTACCTACTGCTGGGTATGACCACAGTTGGGCCTCAGGTCCACTTTTGGGCATCTTGCTCACTGTTAGGCGTCATACCAACTGTTAGGCATTATGCCCACTGTTGGGCATCATGACTATTGTTAGGTATCATATCCATTATTGGGCATCATGCCCACTGTTAGACATATTGTGTTGCAAAACGCAGCACAAGACAAAACTCGACAGCAAACAGCAGCAACCAACTCGAATCAGCACACCACCACTCTGCATATAAATAAAGCCATTTTGCTATTTAAAATACATGTGACCTTGTGACCCCTATATCTCGGGGGCCCACAGGGCCCATATTCAAACTCGACCGAGGGATGACCCCAAGGTGTCTGCAAACCAAGTTACAAGTCAATCGGTGCAGTGGTTCCGGAGCTATGCCTGTCACTAACAGACAGACACACAGACCCACAAAGTGTATTCATTAACCTCTTCGAAGAAGACTCTGAGGTTAATAACAATTAAGTAATTATATAACCTAGATGTTTGGTGTGCCTCAAGGCTCTATTCTGGGTCCCGAATCTGTGGAAGTTAAAATACGATTTCGCCACGATTAAATATCAACCTAGGGTACAGTGGCTGCTTTAACATTAAACTGACTTGACTAAGTATATCTTAGCTGATATTTTCAATTCAGAGTCTATCAAATAATAATTTACTTACCTAGAACCTAAGTAAAACTAAGAAAGATTTCTTGCATTACTAGTGTAATAAATGTTTGAGTTTATATATACGCAATATATATTTTCTTGTCCTATTCACGTTTTTAAACTGTGAATCACAGTCGGTACACTCATTTTTAACATTTACATATTATGTAGAGATATTTAACCATGTAGGTACCTGCCTAATGAAGTTTCTGAAGTACCTAAGTAGTATGTGTGTGTTGTTTAAAGCAACATTGTGTTGTTCCAGTGCGAGTAACAGTGGTCTCGAGATGCGACATGCGTGCTCTGTGTTCGGTTCGCGGGCCGTTGGGCGGCGACACGCGCGCGCTCGGCGCGGGCGCGCGGTTCCTGTCCCTGCGCATGCCCGGACAGCCCCAACCCCTCCACTTCGTCGTCGAAGCCAAAGCGAGGGTCAAAGAATTGAAGTCTTTAGCCAATGCTCACGCACAACTACAAGGCATGACCGACACCGATCTCTTCGGATTAGCAGTCTTGCAAAGTGAGTATATTCACCATAACTTTGAATAATTAAATTCCGTACCTGCCTTAATTTCTAACCGTTCGCGAAGTGATTTCACAAAACAAATGATTATGTATTCATGGCGTCACGCATTCCACTTCGTAAGCATTCAGTCTAAACTATGCAAACAAACGTTGTTGGGTAATTAATGTTCTATATTTGTACAGGCATCACAATGTCACATTATAAAGGCAACACTGCCTATACGTACCTACTATTAATGTAGGTATTGACTATGTACTTACTTCAACGCTTAGTACAATGGTAAATATCTACTTTGAATTGATACCTACAGTACGGACGTGTCTACATAATTATGATGTTGATTATTTTGTTTCTTACGACACACTAGTAATATTCAACCAAACGTCATAGTCAATTGATTTTGTTTACATAATTTTCTTTTGAGATACTCTGAAATCAAGGAAACATTAATATCAACATTATTGTTAGACTTGCAATAAATAGTTTTTGAATAATATTAGTAAATCGTATTTAAATGTCTTTCCAGATGGAGAATACTTGTTCGTTGACTTAGAAAGCAAACTATCAAAATATGCGCCAAAGAGTTGGAGATCATCACACACCCATGTGAGTCATAAAACCTAACTAAATTATGTTTATAGCCAATGAAGAGAAATCACATGGGCGACGAAAATGTCCAGCCAAGTGTCAATATGTTCGACGTGAAATTTACCTTAGGCTTTACTGACTAAAAATATATACAAATAAAATAATTTCATGATTTTAGTTGAACGCCTATTTTAACAAAGTATGTAGGTACCTACAACATTATCATAAAGTATAGAAAACCGATTTCTATAGATCATAAATTTACTTATACTGAGCGTATACTCCAACGCCGCACGTTTAAAATTCCTTACTGCTATTTGTTAGTTAATTATTGTGCGGCAAAGGAATTACGTGGTTTTTAGCGCGATAGGTATACATATATGTACTTACAATGAGTGTGTTTCATTTATTCTTGCTACTTGTAATTGGTACATGTATTAATGTTGAAAAATTGGTACATGTAATTTGTAAGATAGTTATCTTTTTGAATTTTCGTCCGCTACAATAAACTACAAGCTACATACAAACTTATAGGTACAATAAGGATTGTCTGTACCTACCGCATAAATTTACCAATTAAATTAACCATATATTTTCTTTTTGCAGGGTTTGGACGCGAATGGCAAACCGCTCCTAGAATTGCACTTGGTCGTGCAGTTCCACGTGGAGAGTCCACTCCTACTGCACGATGAAGTCGGCCGCCATCTTTACTTCCTGCAGCTGCGCCAAAACATGCGCGCAAGAGACGCGCTGCCTGCTGAAGTACTCCTACTTTTAACAGGGTTGGCATTACAAGCAGAATATGGTGATTCAGATACTTATGAAGATAGAGACTACTTTAAAGTGGAGGACTATGCGCCTTCATCTCTTACTGGCGACTGGGTATCGGCAGCAATGCGTGCTTGCCATCGAGAACACAAAGGCCTTACTAAAAATGACGCTGAAATCAGATTCATTCGGGAAGTCTGCCTTCTACCTGATACTATAAATTCACACAGATACCGCCTAAAACAATCAAAATCTGAGCCTGAACCAGGCACAGTGTGGCTTCTCGTCACAGCAAAAGGAATTAAAATTTTACCCGATAATGGACCACTTTCCAATTTCATTTGGAGCGCGATCGGTAAATTGAGTTTTGATAGAAAGAAATTTGAGATAAGGACAGAGGAAGGCAAAATTATCTTATATTCGTCAAGTGAAGAAAAATGTAAATATCTTTTTGCTCTTTGTAAGGAAACACATCAATTTTCAATGAAAATTGCGCCAAAATTTAACGAGGTACTAAGAAAAGAGGAAGAAGAACGTAAGATATGCTTCGGATATTCAAAGTCGTTAAATTTTCAATATAATCAAAATAAGAGTGAACAAAGGATATCAGTGATATCTTCTACGAGTTCAAATACAACATCGGGCATCGTTAGTGATCGAGTTCAATCTGAAGATGAATTAGAAATTATGATAGACTCTCCACCAGCACCATCTACAGAAAGTTTAGCATTTGCTCATTTGCTTGATAGCTCTAACTCGTATTGTATTCGGCACATACCTCAAGACAACCAACCTCTAAGTAAAACTTCATCGTTAAAACTACAAAAATCTAAAGTTCGTGTAAAAAAGAGTAAAGAAGATGGGGAATGTAGTAGGACTGAAGTACCATTGCCAGAACATTCCATAAATCAATTAGAAGAAACGACCTCTTTACCTGATCAGAGTATTACAGAAACTTTGACAGATAGCCCTAGATCCAATAAATTAAAATGTACTGGATCACAGTGTTCCTCTTCATGTAGCACAGTCATAATGGCAAGGGCTGGTTTGAGTACATTAAGCAGAACATCCAACGCAAGTAGTTTAGAACTAGGATATAGCCATACAGCTCAAAATTCTATGATTAGTGACAATAGCACAGTAGGAATAGATGTAGAATATTCCCAAGATACGGCATCAGCTTTATACGATGGATTAGGTCAGCCCGTTACCGTAGCTGCTTCAAGTGAAACGAGCGGTGTTTATACCATGAGCAGTTCTGAACTTACTGCCCGATCTAAAATGGACACCTTATCTGAAGACAGTAGAACAGATTATTGCAGCTCTCATTACGACAGCTACAAACCCTCTAAGGAAAACGATCTTGCTGACTTCGATAGTGTCTCATCAATTCTGAAAAATAAATCTGAGAGAACTAGTCATTCAACCGGTACATTAAGATTACAGGCGTCTCAATCTAGTTCGGATTGTGTCGATGGCGCAGCACAATTTACAAACCAAGAACAACATAATAAGGAAAATATGTTCAGAGAAAGAACAAATTCAAATGTTAGTACAATCTCATTTCATGGCGATGGAAGCGATCCAACGGATAACAAACATAACTTGCTTACTGCGAGTGAACTAAGCGACCTAATTGTAGGAAGAGGCGTTTATCCAAAAAGTCAATCAGTAAGCGATACTTTAGATTCTGTGTCGGACTACGTTAGATTGCCACTGCCTTTCTCGGGTGACAGTTACCTTCAAGGACATGAAGATACTGCTCCTTCAGATGATCACTATTTAAATAATTCATTTTTTGACCGACCACCCACTCCGCCTACTAGAATTGACAGTCGCAAATTACTTAATTTATCACTACCAAATATATTTGATATAAATGCTGACACGCCTGTAAGGCCCACCTTACCTGACAAGCCACCACCTCCGTATGAATATAATCATAAAACTGTTCCGTCGTGTGTTCCACCTCCGTTGAAAGCGCCACCAGCTTATCCTGGCACAGCATCTTCAACGATGTCTTTGAAACAGTTACACGACAACGAAGAAGTGGCAGCCAGAGTAGTTACGTCTAAACCGATGATAACAATTCTAAAAGCAGAAGCTGGTGAAGTTAATGCGTCTAGTGAAAGAACATTTGCCAGCCCTATGGTAATGGAACATAAATTTCAAAAATTCAAACGTCATCAGGCTTCCAGTCGGAGAGCAGAAAGATCAAAGTTAGCTCAAGGAATTAGTAATAATCTTTCACCGTCAAGAGAGATGCCACCTCATGGAGTAGATTCAAACGTACTTGTAGCCATGATGAAGCTACCGCCTCCCCCGCCGCCACCGCGACGTGCACGCCTGCCTCCGCCTCCGCCCGTAGCTCGACTACCGCCCCCGCCACCGCCCCACAACATATTCCATCAACAACTATACAGTGATGTCGATTACGTTTATTATCCCATGCAAGATCCAGCTGTATCACAACAAAATTACCTTGATCACAAACTAACCGAGGCGCGTGTATCGAACATGCACAAAAATGGACTGCAATACAGAAGCACGCCTTATCTGTCGACATCCATGTCTGCGTCGTCCATTTATGGCTCGATACAAAATCTTTCAGATTCTTATGTCCAGTTACCTGGGACACGGACGAGTTGGTACTCATTAACTAGCAGAACATCGTTGAGTAACCATTCCATAAATCTTGAACGGCCACAAATATCTGCACGAGTACCAGACGTTTCGCATTTCTTGCGGGCAAAATCAGATGAAAATGTGTTAAATGCAAAAGATCCGCCTCCAGTTAAAATGAGACGGATGCCTCCGCCTCCGCCGCCGCCTTATGAGTATAAGAAAAAGCTTTTGGCTTATTCAAGAGACGTAAAAGCACCGCCGAGCAACGCAACAGAGAACAGTGACGTGAGTGTGAACAAAGTGAAAGACTCAAATTGTGATTTAGACATAAAAACTCTTAGAGAGAAAAGTAAAAACCTTGATTTACCACTTATAGCGGCACTGTGCAACGACCGTTCGTTATTGAAACAAACTAAAGCTTTTGGTGCTCCAAAGTTGACTAAACAAACAGGTAGTGACTGTGAAAGTGAACGGAAGTGTGTAAAGTCTGTTCCAAACACCACCGATAACATAGATGTTAAGAATAAACAAGAATATAATGCTAAGAGGGTAACTACAGGGTCTCAGAAAAAAATATTAATACGAAATCCTACAGATAAACTTCCAGCATTACCGGTTACTGAAACTCATACGCCGAGAGCCATGTCTAACACATATGTCATGCACCCGACTGTAGCTAAAATTAAAAAGCCTCAACCGAGCTCATGACATTATGATAATATCTTACCTACTACTTGTGAATCCTTCCAGTGCTATGATCTTTCATCCACCGACACAAAGACTGAGCTTAATGCCACCAGAACTTAGAAAGGAACTACATTTGTATATTTTACTGTTTCTGACACAAAGTAAGAGTAAAATAATTGATACTTATACATCACTAAAAATGGGAAAAGATACAAATGTAATTCCGATATTAGATTATTTAATACAAGTGTACAACATGTAACAGAAAAGTGGTCATATTTTAATTGTATACATATAGAAACTCCTAAAATACTTAACGATTGAGACGAATTAAATCAGATTCAGGATCTCATAAAGCGCTGTTATTGGATTCGCGAGAACAAGACTAAGTTATGCACTCTGTCATGCTCTATCTCACTCACACGCATGCAGTGACAATGCTTTAAGATCGGTCTTTGATCCTGTCTCTTACTCTTAAATAATATCCTTATTAATATTCTTCCTCGCTATCAAGGACTGTGCCAGACCTAACACGTAAAATAAAACAATTATCATAGTAGGTTAACAAAAATAGTAGATATATTATCAAACATTAATTTTAGATATCTTTATAATATCGACTTAAAAGCGATTGTATTTGACACTCATAAAATTGTGTGCGTTACCGCAGCAAAATGTAGTGCTTTAGATAGTTGACAGTATAACAAATAATTAGTTCATCGTGAAGAGTAATTTGTTCACTAATAGCAAAATTTGTTCAAGTTGTAGGTGTAAAGTTATTCGAGAAAAACAGATTTTGCTCTGCAGTAATGTTTGAAATATTACCCTGGCAAAATCTGTTTTCCTTGAATAACTTTACAACTACAACTTGAACAAATTTTGCTATTAGTGAACAAATTAGTCTTCACGATGAACTAATTATTTGTTATACTATCAACTCTCTAAAGCACAACATTTTGCTGCGGTAAAGCACACCATAAAAACTCTATATTTACGAAAAGTAAGACACAACCTCAGTAAATTGATGATATAAATCAATATTATGTCTAAAATACGGCCAATTCTGTTACATATTGTATATGAATATTTATAGCTGCCTACTTCCAAAAGAATGCAACTCTATCACATTTTATGTATTTAATTGAAGATAATAATTATGCTGTTATTTTTATATACTAGTCAAAACAAAATAAGGGCCACCCTATGTTTTTAACATTTTGTCTAAATTAAAGGTTTTTGGGGTTGGCGCAGAGTTACAATAGCTAAAACTATATGTTTTTAATTAAATAGCATTACTTTTTGATTTCCACATTTAAAAATAAACAAATAAGTATTTATTATTTTAAAGAAAATAAGATTTTGACAAAAATACACTTAAGCATAAAAGAGTAAAAAAAACTACTAAACCAATCGTAAGTGCCTTCATAGAGTTTTCGCAATACCGGTTATGTCTTCTCCTTTTTTGCACACATTCTTGAAGACTAGAGGGCATGCTTTCAATAAAGTGGCGAACAGTTTCTTGCTGTATTAGTTCCCAGCTCGCTTTCAGCACGTTTAGGAGCTGTCTTTTCTTGTGGATGGGTTGGTTTGTATCTCTTGTGTCAGGTTCGGACTGTTCGCAGGCCACGGCAGAACTTCTATACGGGCTTCCTCCAGAGCCTCTCTGGTGGCTCTAGCAGTGTTTGCACGAGCATTGTCGTGCATTAACTTGAATCCTGTACCCATTCGCTGTGCAAATGGCGCCATATGGGGTCTAATGACTTCTCCGATATATCGTTGAGCTGTTATTGTGACTTTATTTAGGATTGCTAGCTCGGTTCTACCCGTTAGACTTATAACCCATTACCATAAAATTGGGCCCCCCAAATCGGCCTCTTCCGTGAATGCATGCTTCAAAAAATTGCTCACCTTCTCTTCTCCTTCCTTTGATGCGACGATCATCACTCAAAAACTTAACTTCACACTAATCTGTAAACAGTAACAAACTCCAATCATTCATGTCGCAATCCAAATGTTGCCTTGCAAATGTTTACCGGTTTGCGCGATGAGCACTTGTTAATGGAATCCGCACTGTTCGTGTTCTGGAGAACTGCTGGTCTTCATGCAATCGGTTTCTGATAGTTTGGTCACTGACGCGTGTCCTTGTTGTCTGGCGCAGCCGGGTTTGTAACGTGCGGGCAGCGATAGTACGCTCTCTACGTGCACTCAAGCATATGTATCGGTCTTCCGGTGCTGAAGTTCTTCAAACCCTGCCTGATCCCTGTATTCTAGTACTTCTCCCAGTGCCCTGGAACCGATTTTAAGCATTCGCGATGGCTCTTCGCGAATAACACAGCTGCAAAGCAACTGAACGCTGTGAATGGCTTTCTTGAATTAATGTTATAGCCCTAGTCGTAGTAACCACATCCATATGTCGTCGAACATTCGTCATTAGTTTTAGAAATGCTAATGCACACTGTAATTATCAAAAATAAACTGTTCGCTGCGGAACGCAAATGTTCAATGAGTTTAAAGTTCACGTTAAAATAAACTCAAATGGTTACAAAAAAAAGGAATAACTACCCACATCCCACTAATACAGGCAAATATGAAAAATAAAATGTTCACAACCCCTTGAACTAACTAGCACTACAGATTTCACCACTTGCGTAAAGTAAATTATAAATGAATTAGTCCTGATTTAAAAATATGCAAGTGGCCCTTATTTTCTTTTGACTAGTATACTTATGACTATTGACTATGCAAGACTAGTAGGTACCTATCTATTCTGTAGTATCAAAACATAATACGGCTGTTTTATACAATTATGTAAACCAGCTATATATACATTTTAATTGCTCAATAATGTAATGGAAACTAATTTAATATGTAGAAGTATCCATACCAAAGCAATTTGGCAGATTAAATTATAATGAAAGCAACAAGCGAACATTGTTAAGTACCCGCTTAGCTGGTATCACTTATATAACTTTCAAAGCTGTTAAATAATTTCCAGTATAATACATTCCAGTATCTAATAATGTGTATGTTGGAAGTCTGGGCATCATGATATAATGCCTAACAAATATGTGATACGAAATGTGCCTTTCCAATTAAACTATATTCAAATTAATATAAGAATTCCACAATAAGACATACTTATGCATACACATTCAATTTTTGTATACCTTACTATTTATCTAAATAATCCCAATTTCACAATTTCAATTCACTATAAAATAGTGGATTAATATTAAACATTATTTTTGTAATGAAATACTCGCTGTTTGAAATATTACCTATTATAATTATGTATCAAAAATAAGTAGGTACTTGTAATCATAGTAAATGAAAGTGTAATAATTTCAACAACTATTTATTTACTTTAAAAACATAATGTGTACATAATAATGAATATACTAAGTACATGATATTTGTTTCGAATATGTACAAATGTATATTAAACTTTTTGTAACTGTGATTGATTATTCTTTTATATTTATAAATACAACCCCTTAGATATCGCATGTTGAGCGCGAAAGTGAGACCGGCATTTTCACATAACAAGTTACATACACAAAATAACTTTGAAAAGGATGTTTTACTAAGCGAAATTTGATTATCGATTATAAATTACAATATTATTCGAATGCATCAATCGTATAATAATCTATCATGTAATAGGAAAATTCCTTTACAACTAACTCATCTAAAAAGGTAATGCGTTCTTAACAATGTGTTATTAGAACATGATTCGAATCATTCATAATCAATGTTGACTACATTGATTATAATCAATGCAGTCAATTGCGAGAATAAGCACCAAAAAGGTAAATTTATTCGAATCGCACAATGCCAGCTATAATGCAAAAAAGAATAACTATGAGATTGAATTCCTAATACTTTTTTACTGCAGAAGTAAAACATATATTTCAATATATTTTACATATATTTCAATATATTTCAATGTATAAGCCATTATATCCGATCCACATGTGATATCTATATACATTAATACATTATCACCAGTTGTTCATACACGTCTTTGGTACTTAAGGAACTAAAGTAATTTGGAGACTCATGGTATATTACTGTTTCTTTGCTTACGATACATAGATAGGTAACTTAATAACAAAGAATTGGAAACAACAATAAAACGAAGCATTAACTCTTATCTAACTAATCATCTAAGGGCACAGATTATTAAAATTATTTTCGTGCATAATAGACATGTAATTTACCTTTTTTTAATTAACTTTGTTGACAAGGACAAAACTAAATACATGCATTGGGATAATCGAAATTGTCTAGTTTTTGAACGTTAGTAAAGTTATGATACTAATACTTTAAAGAATCTAATAAACATATTTAACTCTTGTTGTTTCCTGACTTAGTTCGTTCCCGCTCTGTTCGTCAAGGCTGATGCCTTACTTAGATTGATCGCAAATTAATATATACAGGGTCACTGGCATTTAAACTTGAAACAGAACAAACCTTTACAAACGCTGATAAAAAGTAAACAATTTAAATATTGGTTCTACCCATGTTTGATTTGTATGATTAGTCGTTTTATATTAATGTAGCGATCACTGTTATACTAAAGTCATTCCGAGTTGCTAAGTTTGCGATGATCTTATAATAACTACCAATTAATAATTCACATTGATATTATTTTATTACATCAATAATTATTAATTATACAATGTATACATAAACAAAATATAGATATTAATACTCATTCGGATAATTTCAATATAAAATTTTATAAAACGACATTAGTAATACCTAGCACTAGGGCGTAATAAAACAATAAGTGTGGCAAAGGCCATTGTGACCAAAGTTTCCAACTTTTACAACAAATTACGATGGCTTTTACGACTTTATTAGGAACACAAACTGTTCACTTATAAATAAATATTAAAGGAATTAATACTGAACTTATAAATTAAGGTAAAACAAAAATCAGATCATTTTGGAAGCTCAAGATTATTTTATCGTAATATACATATTTAATGTGATTGTATATTGAAATTCAAATTTTATTTATTTAGGTATATTAGCAAAATTCCCTCGATTTAATTAATTCATACATAATTCTTTTTTAAATATTTTATTCTTACTTTTATACTTTCATAATCAATTGCCGATACGTTGTTATTTAGGGAATACTGCAGCTTAGATTTGAATTACTAAACAATTTAATATTTACTTTTCTAGTTTCAATATGATGGCTGAATTTGGAGGAAATGTTACTTTATCAAAATATATAACTTGTCCAACTAGAGAAGCATTGGTGCCGCCTATGACCATACCGCCATAAAACATTGTGGATAAATCGGTTGTGATAGGTTTGCTACCTAAATTACCAACAAACACACAAGTGTTCCTACGAGGAAACCATCGCTCAATTACTATAAGGTCGCCGTCAGTACTGCGGACTGCCATATTCTTTTGTATATTACCTTCCTTAAAAATAGCTCGCAAGTATATTGTGGGCGTGTTCAATCTGACTTCAGTTAAATTTTTGATCACTTCAAGGTATTGATACTGTGGTTCCAAAGCAGATTTTGCATTCCACGGTAATATACCTCCTGGTTTTGAGTCATTGTCAGAAAACGACATCTGCACAATATTATGAACATCTTTATGCTCATGGAAATCTCCCTCAATGTCTTCAGTAGAGAGCCCTCCGAGCCCAATCTCATCACCATAGAAAATACTGACAGTTCCAGGCAAAACAAATTCAAGAACAGTCATCGCCAATGTATTATTAGCATGTTTTGTAGATATTCTCTCACTATGAATGCTACCAATATTCCAATGAACCCAAGGGAAATGAGGTTTGGCCCATAACACACCTCCAACAATTTTATCAATACGATTTTTTAAACCAGCAATACCTGCATTTAAATCCAGATGTACATCAATAAGATCAATTCTGGAGAGCAAGACATTTAGAGAATCACCTTTAGCTTTTTCTAAAGCATTTTCACTGGCTATAAATATTTTTTGTCCACCAATGATTTGCTTCCATAATTGGAGAGTTCTGCCAAAATTTACGTCATCGACAAAACGTTCTAAATCTTTTAAATAAAAACCATCAATGCCTTCTTTTTCCCAAAATATAAGGGCTGCAGAAGTGGGATCAATATAATTTGTTACAGTTTCATTTGAAATAAGCACAGCTTGAGTGAAATTTTCTGTTGAAGATATAGGTTTTGCTAAAGAAACAACTGGCAAGTCAAGAACTAGCGACATATTTCTGACATGCACTTCAGTAACCAAATCCCTAAAATCTTTTAGAACGCCTATACTTCGATCAATCTGTAGCAAGGAGGTAATATTGTAGTACTCTTCAGGATACTTATGAGCTTGATATATGTAATTCAATCTGATAGCAGATGCACCTAAATTTTGTATATAATCAAGTTTGTTTATAAGTCCTTTTAGATCCCCAGTACTGTCGTGATTAGAATCTTTAAAACTGGCTGGGAAAACTTCATAGAAGACTTTTCCTTGATGCCAGGGCAAGTCAGGATTACATTCCTTTGGTATGGTCACAACCAGTGCTACAATGGCGGCCAAGCAGGCAATGAGACAAGAGCAAACAATCCAAAGAAGTACTTTCCTTATGATGTTCCAATTCCAGTTGACAAAATTTGGTAATTTTCTATTGCTGACATTGTGATTGCCATTGAGTTTGCAGTCTTCAGTCTGAAAACATATATAGACAATATTATTATTTCCTTTTGGAAGATTTGTTACTCTGGAGTTATACGTGAAATACTATTATTGTATGTCTTCAAATTTATCATTAAAGCATTACATACAAAATATTAAAAGTTGTGTTGATGAAATTCGTTTATTTTCTTTGTTTTTAAAGGCAATTCTCGCACTAGATATTATTCCTGTATATTCCTGTATCGCAGGGGACTTTACAAACATTCAAACAACGGATCCAAAGAACATCCAGACTCGGTTCAACCATTTGGGGATCACACAAATGTTTGTTACAAATCACACAAATTTTTAGAGGATTCGAACCCACAACGCTCTATCACATTCCGCCGAGTGCGGGGCAGTGGCAGTGCCGAGGCGACCACTTAAACCACTATGCCATCTATGTAGTAATTTTCTAATTAACATTTGGTAGATATTTAAGTTAAATATCCCACATTGTTTTAGCTTTTAACAATTCTGTCAAATAAGTAAGACCTGACCTATATAACAATTTACATAAGTAGTAAGTATTTATTTCAATATTTTAAGTACAGTATAAACTCCATGTAACGTCACTCGATCATGAACTCAAACTCATTTATTGCGAAAATGGGTAATTCAGATAACATATATATAAATTGGTCTCTCCATAATCCGCCTGAAGGCATGCAATTTTACAGGTATTTGTCTTTACTGATTGTGCACTACTAATAATCATATAAAATTAATAAATTAATTACAATAACAACTCCATTAAAAATTAAAAATGTCATGTCAATAAATGAATTAATAGGTACCATAGGTTATTTCTCATTATTAGATTGCATGTCATTTATAAATTCGTTAACACTGTAATAGGCTTTTTCTACGAGTAATTGTTTAACTTTATGTTTAAATACATTGATGCTCATACAGTTTATAGGTAGGTGATTATAAACTCGTAGCGCCATGCAGAATACACTATTAGTCATCAATGCACTTTTGTGTTGAGGACAGTGAACTTTCAAATTGTGGCATTTGCTTTTATAATTTTCGTACATCGTTAAGTTAGATCTGACAAATAACACCAATTCATACATGTACAGACACGGTACTGTTAATATTTTTAGTTTTCTGAAGCACGGTCTACAGCTATCAATAGATAGACTCGATCAAACATGGTTGAGTTTGCATATTGCCCTTATGCATTTTTTTGTGCTATAAATATTTGCTCTTTTTCAGTAGGTACAGTTTCCCCAGAATATGATTCCGTATATTAACTTTAATAACAAACTCCCTAAAGCGTCGAAATCACTCGGCTTTGGTTGGTTTAGCTTGTCTCTCATACAATGATACACTCTATATAGCATTACACCCACTCTCAATAACGACAACAATTAACTAATAAAAAGTACTTTTTAAGTTGCCAAAATTAGTAAAAACTGCGCAGCTGTGTACGTTATTTTGTAGCTTTATTATCCTAGCCCGTAATAAACTCGGCTGTCGGCAATGTCGGCATCATACATAACGAACTTTCTAAGAAATCCATTCTTTTGTTTACAAATTTGGATTACTTGCACGTGTAGACTGTTGTTAGTAGGAGTCATGGATTGAAAAAAATACAACAAAATTACTGGTGCAGCTCAATAGCGTTCAAATAAGAATTGTTTTTTATGTAATTAGTAATTACTAACACTAGTTTCTTTTTCTAATACAGATTTTTCTTCTCTCCTTTTAAAGACAACTCAAAATATACACAGTCCCTTGAGTGTCGGTATATAGAGTTTACACTGTATTTTGTTTATTTATTTGAAAGTTAGCATTTAACAGTCTTTTAAATTGGCGTTATCTACCAGTCAACCTTTGGGCGAGGCAAGTGTCATCACACTTATAATATTTTATTTCACAATTACAATATAAAATCTTTATAATAGCCAAAAATAAGTTAGAGGAACTTCTAATGACTACATTTAAGTGATGCAATACTATGGAGATATTTCTGTCACTCATTTCTCTTAGAGCTTAAAACAATATTGGCAGTTATGTTTATATGACATTCTAGACTCAAATTTTCGCCTGGAGAAATAAAATAGATATCAAAGAATGGATTTTCCAAAGAATATAAATTTTATACATGATTGAAGGTTTGAAATATAACCCGAATTTGGGGCAAGATGAAAATCAACCAATATTGTAGAGCAGAACTACAAATACAGATTAAACATACCGAGAGGTCAAACCAAATTAAAATTCATTACAGTATGTGTTACTATTTGATTCACAAAGTGGACTCAATTGATTGGATTGCTCTACATAACTAGGTACTTCTGATTATGTGAATGAGAAGATGAATTTCTAATAATAGTACATTTATATAATTTCTAATAATATACAATTAAATAACAATCAAAATATTTAGTATATTTGATGTAAGCTATGGGTAGTGACCGGCCATTCTGATGGTCACAAAATATTGGTTATATTATTTTTTAGTTTATTATGAAGGTCTAGCATGGGATAGCTAATAGAATTATTTGGAAACCTTTTGCCTGGCAGTCGAACATACCAAATGGCTAACAATATACAATGTACAAATTAAATGTTTAAAATCTTTACTAACTATTCTGAACAGTGTGTCATGACAGAACACACAACAACAAAAACTAAAAAAAGGTATTCAGTATTTGAGTACTAAGTATAAACAATTACCGAGGCTAATAAGAATGTTATTCTTATTTGCAGTTAGGTGAAGACTTAGGCAAACATACTTAGACCAGATCCAATTGGCTAGATTTAAATGCCTAAAGCAACAAGAGTGCATGAAGACCCTTGCAAGAAAACATCCTAGTCTCTGCCTCCACCTCTGGGCACTAGTTGTAAGTATTTGTATGACATCATTACAGTATAAACACTTAGTAAGCATTTTATAACATCATTAGTACTAACCTGTCCCATAATAAGATCACCATTCTTACTGAGAGTCTGATAGTCCAACATACTGATGTTGTTGATCAGCTGAGCACTGACTGGATCTTGTACCACTGAGCTTGAGTCTCCTGATGAACTAGAGTCACCTGCTGAGGCATCTGCATCAGACAATCATTAATTAAACACATCATACATTCTTAAGTGGCATTATAGGCTTTATCAATTTATTACAAAGCAACCAAAGTACCTATATTATAAACATCATTTGATTAGTAAACATTCTTCATAAACATTTTACAGTATATTAAAAGATAATAGAATTAAATTAAACAATATATAAGTAACAGCATACTATGAAATAAATATATGCCAATTCAGCATTGCTATGGATAGTGTAATAGGCAGATTCCATTACAACATTCTTAGATTGACAAAGCTAGCTAAGTACTTTGAAATATTTACCACTTACCAGTCTGTATATTGACCATGTTAGGATCATCATTTAATGTTAAAAATGGACGGTCACTCATTTCTTCTGAAAGAGGATGCTTGAAATCGAGAGGTGTAGGGCTCGGTGTCGTCGGCAGTAATAAGCACGTTGACGACTTTACACCGCGTAAATAATCCAAGGTCTCTAAATCATTGGCGCCCGAGTTATTACTATTTTCCGACGACTCGTTCATGTTGCTGTACGTAATTTATCCAATTCAAATATGATTTATGCTACGTTTTACCGCTACACAAACTTACTAATATATAATTACGACCATATATTTTGTATTTAATATACAAATTGATAACGTGATACCATTTAATATTATTAAAATACTGAACACACTTAGCCGTCTACACTAGAGTCGCAAAATCTATTTTTAACCATTTTCATCTTTGAATTTTCGCTGTTTTCATAGATCTATAGATTAAGATATCTTTTGATTTTGACAGACAATGACAGAAGTGATAAGATTCAGCGTTTATTTTTGTTGTGGGTAGGTAAAGGTATTTTGTATTGTAGGGATAAGTATCTTGGTACTAAAAAAAAAATTAACACCTCTTTCTTCACTCTAGGTAACTTTGGCTAGAAAAATATTTAATTTTATTGTAAGCTCCATTAAGTTAACACCTTTTTTTTTTTTTTTTTTTTTTACGTGGGGAAATGCGCCTAATGCATACCCTCTCGCCACAAGGGGAGGTGAGAGGGCTATGTCCGGCTCTCCCGTATTTCGGGCCTACGGACTAAAACCCCACGGTGTGCACGCTCGCTGCCTTGTGTAGTGGATGGGCCGCTGGCAAAAGTTACTACCTCAGCGACCCACCCAGCAGTCTACAACTCCTCGGTGACGCCCCGGCACTACATAGGGCGTCAGACCGACTCAATGGCTGGCGGGCGGGAGATCCCCGTTCTCCCGCCCGCGACCTTCATTATGGCGGCATTAGGCGCGCAAAAGCGCGCCTGCGCCGCCCGGTTCGCCGGCGACGGCTCGGATCCGCAAGGATACTTTCTTCACGGATCCGCTCCGCCGCCTCCTTCTGCGAGATAACGTCCTCGCAGAAGGACGCAACCGCTGCCCACTTCCTCTCGCTGTCGACCATGGCTTTGATCACGGCCGGCAGCGAGAGATCTTCACCCACAACCTCAATGAGTTCACGGCGCTGCACCGCCCAAGCAGGACATTGCTCGAGCGTGTGCTGCGCCGTGTCCTCCTCACAGTCGCAGTGGTGGCAGACGGGACTCGGTTCCCTCCTAGCGACCGTGTGCAGGTATTTGCCAAAGCAACCGTGCCCTGACAACACCCGTACTAGCCGGAAGGAAAGGGTCCCATGCTGCCGCCCTGCCCACCGCTCCAATACCGGCTGGAGAGCCCCAACGGTTCTAAAACCAGCCACGGGCGCCTCCAGCCGCGCCTTCCACTTTAAAATCATGCCCTGATGGGCTCGATTGCGCGCGCATTCAATCTCTGTCAGGAGGGGACGACAACCCGTCTCCTCCCGAACCGCCTCACTCATTGTATATACTTCGGCGAACACCTCAGCCTCCAAATCCCACGGGGGTGTTCCGGCCAAAGAGCAAGCTGCGTCGGCCGACACCGTGCGGTATCCACGTATTACCCTGACCGCTATGACTCTCTGCGACCTCCGCAAGAGAGTCCTGCACTGAGCGGTCAGGGAGTCCGCCCATACCGGTGCGCCGTAAAGCGCCATCGACCGGACAACCCCCGTGTAAAGTCGCCGGCAACCAGCACTGGGCCCGCCCAAATTTGGCAATAGCCGCCCAAGGGCGGACGCAGTGCCGAGAAGCTTCGGGGCGAGCTGTCTGAAATGCTCGCCGAAGTGCCACCTTCCGTCCAGCACCAAGCCCAGATATCTCATGTGGGCCTGGACGGGAACGCGCGTCGAGCCCACCATTATCGAGGCGCCGCGGGGTGGACTGCGACGGGGCCCATGAAAGACCAGGGCCTCCGTCTTGTTAATAGCCACCCGTAAACCCAGCGCCTCGATACGCCCGACCACCTGGGAAACCCCTACGGTGGCCAAACGGGCCGCCTCCTCGAAGGTACCCCCACGGGCTGTGACGAGGGTGTCGTCAGCGTAACTGATGACGCTCAGCCCGAGGGGTAGGACAGCACGTAGGGCCCAGTCGTACCCCATGTCCCACAGGAGCGGACCAAGAACCGATCCCTGCGGGACACCGCACGACATGGGCCGCCGCCAAACCTCGCCTCTAACCTCGAGGAGGATACTCCTGCCTCTCAGATAGTCCGCCACCAGCCGCTCCAGGTAAAAAGGTACCTCGTGATATCGAAGCGCCCCCTGGACACAGCTGTATGGCAGACTGTTAAACGCGTTGGCGATGTCTAAAGACACCGCCAACAGAACACCGCCGCCGGCGACCGCCTCCTCGGCCGCGGCCTTCAGGCGCATAATGGCCCCGACCGTCGAACGTCCTTCCCGGAATCCGAACTGAGCATCCGACAGGTCGGGACCGACCGTGCTCAGGTGCCGGACGATGAGGGTGGCGAGAATTTTTTCAAACATCTTCCCCGCCTCGTCCAGCAGCACTATGGGCCTGTACGCCGCGGCCGACTCTGGAGGCCGTCCCGGCTTGGCCAGCAATACCAACCTCCCCTCCTTCCAGCACTCAGGGAATCGTCCCGACACCAGGCTCGCGTCGAAAAGTTCCCTGAGGCGGACATCCAAGTGATCGAGGGCCAGCGCGAGAGCTCGCGCCGGCACACCGTCAGGTCCAGGGGCGGTCGTCTTGGAGCGGATCCGCAAGACAGCCGCCCCCATCTCCGCATCTGTAACCGGGGGAGCACTGAGGTCCACCTCCCGATGTCGGCCTCCCGATGGGGCCATTGTCGGGGGCACGTGCTCTGCCCGGTCAGGAAATAACTCCTCGACCACCTCGGAGAGGAAGTTGGGCTGGAGGGTCTCCGTAAGGGGGAGGCCCCGCGCACGGAGCTTGTTCAGCGCCGCGCGATATGGGCGCCCCCAGGGGTCAAGGTCTAGACCCTCCAGCATTTCACTTTTCGCCCGTTCCTTGGCGTGGCATATGGCCGACTGCAGAGACGCCCTCGCTTCGCGATACGCGTCATACAGTCGGCTCTCCTCTTGCTCATCGCGGTGGCGCCGGCCTCGGCTGCGTGTGTACAACCTCCGGGCACGAATGCAGGCCGCACGGAGGTCCGCCAGCTCCTGGGACCACCAGTAGACCCCCTTTGGGGTCCAGTGTCGCACTCGTGGCATGGCCGCGTCGCAAACAGCTTGGATGCTGTCGCGGAAGCGGACAGCCCCGGCGTCTACCTCCCCAGACGGGGGTGCAGGAGACAGCCAAGCTTGAACTATAGCTGCCTCTTCCAGTAGGTCCCGGTTCAGCCTCTTCACAGCCCACCGCGGAAAGCGAGGAGCTCTGCCCGCCAACGGGCGATGACCCCTGATAGGGTCCCGGGGGAGGGAGACATCCAGACGGATATACAGATGGTCCGAAAGGGTCTCTACCTCCTCTAAGACACGCCATCTCCTTACGCGTGCGGCGAGGGCAGGGGTAGCAAACGAGAGGTCTACTATCGACCCTCCCTGCCATCGCACGCAGGTGTTGGCGGCGCCCCTGTTCAGCAAACAGAGGCCTGCCGCGTCTGCCCACTCTTCGACCGCCCTTCCTCGGACATCCGTGTGGGGGGACCCCCACGCAGTAGACTTTGCGTTAAACCATTAAGTTAACACCTGGGGTATATACAGGGTCGGGTCGTTAAAATACGTAACTAATTGAAATACAAATACATATTTGGTATTTGTAATTTAATTACTTCTTAAAATGTAATTTGTGGTTGATATTTCAAATATCTTACGCTGAGGTATTTTCTAGTTAGTATTGCAAATACTTATAAAATACATTTGAATATTAGTGACTAAATAAATTCCCAAGGGCCTGACTAACGAGTGACGTAGCTCTCGCACCTCTGAGAGCTACGTTGCGTTCTCGCAGTAAGTTAAACAGATATAAACTTTCTTTTGAGACATTTTGTAGTTAATTTTCGCTATCTATAACAATGGCATATCCTTATTATGGCAAACTACATGTCTAAGATTTCTCCATAATGTTCTCAGTGGTTCTCAAAGGTCTCAAGTGGGCAGATTTCATAAAAAAAAACATTATGATGCAGTTCATTCATCCTTTGACTCGCATTGGGTAAAATTCACAGACATAGATAGAATTGATTAGATATTATAAGCCAATGGATTTCTTGGGTACTGGGCAGGTAACTAGTATTTTGCCTATCTCCATGTCTCCCCTACTTTATTCTACCATCTGCTTTTATCTTGACTAGATTCTGACTTTTAGTCAAATAAGAGTCATTTCACTTTCTTCTGCGTCCCTAAAAATTAGGATCTACCGCTATTTATGATTATATCATATTGTTACTATCATAGATTTATAAATCTAATATCTATAATGTATAGGTATACCTTATGGGCCATTCTCACCCCCATTAAATCTGATATAACCCAACTTCCGATGCGCACTTCAAATGTTTAGTTCTATGAAATGCTAATATAATAGCTTTAAAGGAAACTCCGAATGCAATCTGTTATTTATTATAGAAAATGAAATATTTTTTTTATTATTTTATTATTATTATGGAATTCTACTTTTAGTTCTTAAAGTGACAACCACAGATTACAGAGTCTACGTGACAACTAAGCACCATTCCGATTTCCGAACGTTAGTGGACTTTGATATTACCTATACCTATTACCTATATAAAGTTCGATGACATTTGGAATTTCTATGAAAACTCGCAGGTGTTTTAGTGTTTATTTTTATTTTATGTTTTTATGAATAGCTGTATATGAAACAAAATTTGCAAATTTCTATTAAATTATTTATACATTATTCTTGCATTGGGGGTCATAAAAATGATTGGTGCTAGTAAAATAATTAGCAAAAATAATAACTTGAGCCAAAGGTTCCTACAGCTTAGAAACCTAACAAATAAAAATGTTAAAGATATTAACTACCAATATTTACAAAGAAGCAAAGTACCCACAATGCACTTTCAGAAATCGTTACCTCGATTGCCTATACCAGAATTATCGAAAACTGGAGAACGATATTTGAAAGCTATCAGACCTCTACTGAATAATGCTCAGTACGAAACCGCTGAACAGCGTACGACTAACTTTCTTACTAAAGAGGGTAAAGTATTGCAGGAGAAACTTATTACTAAGGATAAAAGCAATAAACACACAAGCTATATATCTGAGTACTGGTTTGATCTGTATTTGCGGGACAGAGCGCCACTTCCAATTAACTACAATCCATTGATAACATTTGTGAACGACGCCAGACCTGAATACAATGATCAGCTAATAAGATCTACAAATATGTTAATAAGTGCAGTTCGGTTTATGTTGTCCTTAAGAGATCAGATTTTAGAACCTGAAGTATACCATTTAAATCCCAAGAAAAGCGACACAGAATTATTTAGGACTGTTACAGGCATGTTACCTGAGGCATTGTCATGGTATGTATACATAAATCCCTTGTTAATGTTACTATATAGCTATTGATATAAATATATATTCTAACTAAACTTTAATGTGACTCAAAAGATAGTCCTAAATATGGTAATACAATTTTGACTTGCTGTTTTGATTAGCCTGTTAGTTAGTTTGTACTTATATAGAAGTTCTTTAAAGCTTACCCAATATATTATATCTGTTTTGTTTGTTGGCTTTCTATTCTATCTATATTCTATTTTATTTTAGTGGCAAATATTTACTTATCCATATCAGTTTTTGTATACCTACTAAATATGTCATGTGAGGGCCACAAAGTATATGCTGCAAGTGTATATGCTCAATGTCATTACATTACATTATTTGTATGTGACACTTACTCTGGCAATGCCAAGAGCATATTTTAGAGCATGTTTTGTCTCGCATAACATCTGTTTTAATGAAATGTTTATGTTGCATCTATCCAAACCTTGACTTTGTCACCTAACAGAAATATTGTCACTAATCTCTGAATTTCAGGTATGGTGCTTATTTGTTTAAAGCATTTCCTCTAGACATGAGTCAGTTTGTGGGATTGTTTGGCGCTACTCGTATTCCCCATCTTAATAAAGATGAAATATTTAGAGACTCAAAAAGCAAACATGTAGTTGTGCAAAAAAATGGAAACTTTTATATATTTGATGTATTGGATGCTAATGGTAAATGTTTTCATTTCCGTTTGTAGCTTGTGTATGCAATATTGCTTATTATAAAATAATGAATATTTGTTTAAAAGATATTTGTGTATATTATTTTTTTTATATATACTACTATTTGTATAGAAAGTTTATAAGGCTAGTGTGAATGGAACAGTCGCAAGACGAAAACCTAGGCGAACGTTTCACGATAGATCGGAGGCGTTCTGGACACAGGTTAAGAGCACCTTGAACCGACGGGCGTGTATGAGGAATGTGATGAAAGTGAATGAAGCCAGGATCGTAGCAAATGGAAATCGTAGTCTCTGCCTACCTCTCTGGGAAACAGGTGTTAATCTATGTATGTATGTATGTATGTATGTATATATACTACTTGAAGGCCCTAACTTAATTAGTCTTGCTTGTTAGGGCCATGGCATAAGGTTTTTTGAACTGGCAATAGATATAATTGCAACTTGAAATGGACAATATGTTATTGGGTTTATCTTTAGCAGAATTCTCAGTGGAAACCAGACCATTCTCTATTGGAAACAATTGGTATGAGCCTTTGGTATCTGGCAATGGTCTCAACAACTATTATGTGGGACTTCAAAAAATAGCTGGCAATTTACTTTTACCTACTCTGTCTAAGTTAATCCATGTATTTAAAACTATTAGTATTAATATATTAACCAAATTAACCCTAAAATATTATCTCCTTTCAGGTAACCTATTATCACCTTCAGAAATGCTTGGTAACATAAGTAAAATAATGAATGACAATACACCTAAAGCAGATCATCCATTAGGAATACTGACAACTCAAAATCGGGATCAATGGGCTAAACAACGAGAGCATTTAATTGCGACAGGGAACAGTGAAAGTCTGAGTAAAATAGATTCTGCTATATTTAATTTAATATTAGATGATGATGAAATACAAGATGACAAACATAAAATTCTCAAAAAGTATCTGCATGATGATGGTTTAAACAGGTAAATGTTTTTTATACCAGAAGCATATCGGCTGTAGCATATAGGTGTTGCTACACCAAGAGTATGAGTGTCATGTTATCAAACATATAATAACCTTCTTGAAAACCTTACATTTAATAATCGTAATGACATTCGAATTATTGATTTGAGTGTTCAAGTGATTGGAATGTATTCGAGTACTATAATTAACCGTTATTCGAATGCAATATTAGAATTAATTAGAAATACGTAAAATAGTGTAAGACGAATATTGATTTGCAACTTAAGAAAAGTATGTTAGTGTTACATTTCTCGCAAAACAAAATTATAGCTATTAAATATTTAAAAAAATGATAGAATTTCATTGTTATTCGATTAGTAATCGCTACCACCGAATAATTACATCAAAATTAAATTGTGGGATTGTAAAATTGTTCAACCATACGAAATTTTCATAAAATTAAGCAATATATATATATATATATATATATATATATATATATATATATATATATATATATATATATATATATATACTATAACTAATCAAAATATCTAAAACTGTTACAGATGGTTTGACAAATCCTTCAGTCTAATTGTAACAAGAGATGGTGTGGCAGGAGTCAACTTCGAACACTCTTGGGGTGATGGAGTTGCAGTCCTCAGATTTTTCCAAGACATCTATGCTGAAACTACGAAAAAACCTTTCATTCATCCAGACTCGAATCCTTCTGATAGTAATATAACTGTCCAAAAATTGGGTAATATAATTCATACTAATATCATCTATACATCTATACATACAAATAAATAAAATTGAAGTGTCTGTTTGTAATGTCAAAATAACAGCTTTTATCTAATACATATGAAAGTATATAAGGTACCTACAAGAAAACATCTATTTTTAAAATTTTTGTATGTCTGTCTGTTTGTTCGTTCCGGCTAATCTCCGAAACGGATGAACCGATTTTGACGGGACTTTCACTGGCAGATAGCTGATGTTATAAGGAGTAACATAGGCTACTTAGATTTTAGAAAAAAAATAGGGTTCGCAGAGACAAACACTTTTTAGTTTAAATCTACGCGGACGAAGTCGCAGGTAACAGCTAAATCTTATCTTACCTTATGTGGGGGCCAGTCAGTGCAGACCGGCGACACTTCGACCCAGTGGGATCTTTTGTGTCGACACTCTCCCAATAACGACTGCCATAGATGTTCATGGCAACCGGGACCGACGGCTTAACGTGCTCTCCGATGCACGGAGCAGGCGATAATTGTCAATCAATACGCACATAATTTCGAAAAGTCATATAACTTCCGAAAGTCAGAGGTGTGCGACGTGGGTTCGAACGCGAGACCCTCTGCATTACAGTCTGTTGCTCTCCACACTGAGCTATCGCTGCTCGTTAAACAACGTTAACAGCTAGTTACAAATATAATAGTAATGGCCAGTCCCACAACTAATAAGTAAAAGTTATCCGAAAGATAAATTGCAAGCTGTCTCACTCTTGTTAGGTTAAAGATGAGAGATGGTGAGACTTTTATCTTATAGATAAATGCTATTTAGAGCTGGTGGGACAAGCCCTAAACCTTCCTGTTTATTACTCTTCATAGCTAAACCACTGAAACTAATTCAATGTTTGGCATTGAGATAATAACTACCACGACGGACCGACGGACCACGGCAAATTATAAAGGATATTTTTTAATAAGCATGCACATACGAATGTGTGCTTTATAGCTAAAGTTAAGGACGAAAAATAGCTTGTCAACTTTTTTATTGTTTAACTGAGCTATGGTGAAGGACTGCAGTAACTACAGCGAAGCTATCAACGTTACTTGAAGATGCACACGAAGAGCCTAGCCTAGAGTATACTACTCTCTTATGTACACCATTTCTGCGAATCGCCTATTTTCTTGAATAACAATCGACCACCATTATTTTCTTTTGTAACGGTTGGCTCAGTAACATCATCATACATTTGAATAATGAAAAGCTTTTAAAAATATGTATCTCGTGAAAATTTTGCTTATGTTAAATACATTCCTAAATCATCTTTATAAAGATACTTTTCCATTGCTTTTTTGTTCTTGTTGTTGTAAATGTAGTAATAACAGATCCAATTTCAAATTATACATATGTATAGGGTTATATTATGTAGCAACTTAAGTTTTTGTTATGGTTGTATTCATAATTCAAATCATCTTTGTTTTTCCAGATTTCAAATTGGATGATAAATCGAAGCATTTTGTTAACAATGCCAAGAATGAATACAAAGCATGGTGTGACTCGCTCAGCATAGATTATATTTTGTATGAGGGTCTTAACAAAGGTGCTTGTAAGAAGCACAAAGTCAGCCCTGACTGTATTATGCAACTTGCATTTCAGGTAATTTGTGCAATATATCTTCTTCCTTTTCCTTCTTGTGGTTTGGGTAATGTGTAGCCGAAACAAGTGGACTGAGTAGCCTGGCAGGTATTTAGGGCGTAAGGTCTGACGCTACCAGACTAACTGTTGCTGCCAGATCGGTAATGGTAGAGAGCTAACTCTACCATTACCGATCTGGTAGCAACAGTTAATTTTGGCCACTCTCGGCATGTGACTGAAGGAAATCGTTCCGGATCCAAACTAGTAGATAGTTCGGGAGTTTATCTCGGCAACCGGCAAAAATCATGTCGTTTCCTCCTCTTGGAATGCACCCGGCGCTGGAGGCCAACTGTGATGAAGTGTGCTACAGTGCGAGCTCTTCACATACCTCATAGAGCAATCTCGCACTGAAACTCTAGTCGCTGATCTTACGTTGACATAATTGTCGTATTATTTTAATATAAAATATATGTTTTCAGGCAGCCTATCATCAACTGAGAGGATATTTTGTGGGAACATACGAGTCTTGCAGTACTTCCGCTTTCAAACATGGCAGAACAGAAACCATGCGACCCTGTACAGAGAAAACTAAGGTTTATAAATATTTTTATTTTTCTAACCGCAAAACTTACAGCATAAAGTTATCATAACTAGTGACTCCAAAAAGGTCTTAACTTTTCTCAACAGTGTTGCCAATTCTTGTAAAGTCAAGTCGCTAGATTCAATATCAAAAGTCGCCAGAAAGTCGCTAAAACTGATTCTGGCTTGGTTTTTCGACTGCCTCAGGTAGTGAATGACTAAAAAAAAAGGTCAGGCCGCCTACCTGTGGAGTCTCTACAGTAGGCGGGCTGACCTTTTTTTTTTAGTCGTTCTCTACCGAAAACCTGGAGATTTTGTATAATTCTGTATCGAATTAACAAAAAATGTATTTATTACATGCCCTAACATTGATTTCATTTGTACCCCAAAAGTCGCCAGATAATAAATTTTTAGCGACAAATTTAATTTTTTGTCGCTAAGACATACACGAAAGTCGACATTTCTAGCGACAAAGTCGCTAAATTGGCAACAGTGTTTCTCAAATGCATTATTGAAAGGGTTAGGCTTGAAAGAACAATGCCCACCTTTTATAATGCCACCGGTCTAGAGGTGGACAGTCAAAAATTGCACTAGTTGTTATTGCATTAGATAAATGAGTGCTTAACTAATAATCTGAGATTGATTAGAGGTCTGCCACGTTCATAATTTTATTGAAAAAAGTACTTTTATAACCTCATAAAAAACAATGTTACGTGGTTATGTACGGTCAAAAACAAGAGTCGAGTAGCATCGTAAGGTTCACATTCGCATATTGATCCGAGCGAATATCTTTGTGTGTGTGATGTTTTAACGCAAACAATGAAACAATATTCAATGTAGTGATAGTAGGTGGAGTTCGTCATGCGCATGTGTGCAAGGCTAGACAAAAACGAGTTCTTGTATATATAACTATAATTACTATCCCTTATGTTCAACAACAGTGTCTCTGTTAGTCCGCATTTACAATTAATGTTTAAATTTGCCTATTGTATCGCAGGTTGCGAATGTTGCGATAGTGGAGTCGGTTAACGAGTCTCCTCACATTATCATTAAAATATAATGACGGTGGTTCAAATCCTGGGGTCCTCTACTTCCACTTTTTGTTTTTTATTACTGACATTTTCAAATAATCAAGGTAAACGTTATTTTTGTCTAACTATTACGCTAGAGTGATAAAAGTACACAAAAAGAGTTTTTTTTAGGAATTAAACTGAAAATTAAATTATTTTATCATTATAATGATAATTATTTATCAGAATTAGTTTGATTACTAAAAAAATCACATATTGTTTTTATTTTTAATAAATAAATAAATACTTAAGGCAAATTATAATTAAGAAAAACAAAATTTTATTCAATTTATAATAATAATAATATTTCATTATAAAAAACAATGTCAAAATATGATTACCGAAAATTAACTTTTATTAAATTTTCCGTAAATGTTTCAATACTATACAGTGTGACTGGTTAAACATTGTACATACTTAAGAACATGATAATTTATGGTCAGACGTAACCTATAAAAAAGAAATAAAAATAAAATCAGTATAACCTGCAAAGAAAACTTTTATGAAAATTTGTATGAAATATCCATAAAATGTGGACACTGCACTGCGCACACAACTGTCGAAGCTTTGATAAGAAAAGGACGGACGGGCGGGGGTGCAAATTCGGGAGAGTGCGGGGTGCGGTAGCTGGGGGCGGGGGCGGAGGTTTTGTTCAGCTTTGGTACATGCGCAAGAGTGTCCGCACATTAAGTTTTTATTGGATAACTAGGTCAAATTTTTACGTACCAATTTTTTTTTAGATATTCGGATCCAGTCCAGAATCGAGTACTGAATATACTCCTTCAATATGTCCAGTCTTTTACCAATCAGCCTGTATAATAAAAAAAAACATCTTTAGTCTTTACTATTTAGATTAATTTTACTTACAAATAATATTTTACAATTATAATGACAATTGAGATTATAGCTTAATTATTCTTTTTCACAAGGAAAAGAGGATTGAATCTTAACCTCAATTCTAAAATCGTCAACCAGCACGTCCCCTATTTGAAACAACCTTGTTTAATATTTAGTGTAACTTCCATTGTTCTTAATACAGCTTAAGTGACGTTTATGCATGGAGGTCACAATTAGCACACATAGTTCGCAACGGTCTTGTCGGTATCAAAACTCAAATCAAATCAAAATCATTTATTTCGGGCTGCATAGGCCCATAGATAAATACCTTAACCTAAATTTACATAATTATAAAATTTTATACTACATACACACAACACCATCTAGCCCAAACTAAGCAGAGCTTGTACTATAGGTACTAGACAAATGATAAACATACATATATAATTTTTTTGTCGTAAATATATACATATTATACATAGAAACACCCAGACCAAGACAAACATCCATGTTTTCATGCACACAAATGTTTGACTTGTGCGGGAATCGAACAGGCGTGGCAGTCGGTTATACTAACCACTACGCCGTCGAGGCCGACAACAATATGGAATCCAAAGTATATATTATTATCCTAACTATAATATTATAAATGCGAAAATGAGTTTGTTTGATGTATAAGTGCAATAATACACAGCTTTTGGATGTCTTCTATATATTTATTATTAAAATTAAATTAGGTAAGTGTCCAAAAAGGGTTGTCATTTTGGGTATTTAAAAAGATATCGATTAATCGATACAGATTTTGAACGTAGGCTATCAATACATATTTTTGTTCAAAATCTAATTAATTTATAGTTGATTGCATAATATAATATAGTAATACACACATCAAAAGTGTCTAATGGCCAAGTAAGTTTTTGCTAGTTACTAATCAAATTATTATGAATAGGGAAAATATTAAATCGATTAACAATATATGATTATAATAAAACTACATAAATTGTTAATCGATTTATTATCATGTATTTTTTTACTGGCAACTTCTTATCTATTACACTTTGACTAGTTAGACGTTGAAACATCTTTTTAAATATAAATTATGAATAAGTTTCTTGGCACACCTTTAGTAATATCTATAAATGATGATTTCAATGAATTTGGATAGGAATCAAACCTCAGATGACCACCGCCATAACCTTTAGGTATAGTTGGTTAATTACGAGTAAAGTGGTCTTCGATAGGCGAAGTGACTACTGCAAGGAAAAAGATTCTCTCGCAATAAAAATTAAATAAGCAACCACGTACAAAGCATCATACTAAAAACAGATAGGTTCTATTGGCTTGAATAACCTATTCATTACTGGTCAGGTGTAAGCTTAGTCGAATTTTTTAAATACGGAGAGCTTACACCTATAATAATAATGTTTATTTCTCAAAAAATGCACATTATAAACAGAAATATGGCAGTGTTATTGATTTACTAGCTAAACCTATCAACGCGTCGCTATAGCTCGAATCTTTTATTTTTAATGACCCGTTCCCGTGTGCACTTCGGCAGTAAAACCATTCTTAGTTACCTATATAAAAATACAACATTTTGTAAAACAAAATATAATGATGAATCCATCGAGTACTTTACAAATTCAAACATGGCACCAACAAGCTGAATTTTTATATACAAAGACTAGCTTTTGTCCGCGGCTTTGCTCGCGTAAATGTAGGTTAGGTTGACATCCTAATCACCTAGCGGTATGAAATATACTTTATAGCCTATTCTCATACCTATCAAACATACATAAAAATCGGTTGAGCCGTTTCGGAGGAGTGCAACCACAAACACCGTGACACGAGATTTTTATATACATATATAGATTAAACGCGAAACAAAGTTTATTATCATTGTTTGTAATAGGTAACAAGGAAGTTATCAGTGTCAATGCACTCGTGATAAGAGAGATTAAATGGAGATATAAATACCTGTTAATGGCTGTATGCTACGTATCATTTTTTTATAAAAAATATGATAATGCTGTTGGTCTTCCATGAAAAACAAATAAATGTTGCTAATATAACATTATGCATGGCAAAAACAAAATATATAAAAATAACAAAGATAGAGACAAAGATAAAGCCAGCATGTTGTAATTTTCGATTAATTTGACATAGATGAATACAGTCATTTCGACCAATTCCATAAACATTAGGATTAAATTCAACCTTAGAATATTGTTATCCTCTTCGAATGTAAATGGCAGATGGCAGTTGCTCTGTAGAAAAACTGATATTTAGCCGAATCTAGTTAAACTACGAAGCCGGCCAAATATTTTTTTAAATAATAATGCTAGTATGATGAGGAATATAGAATACTGCTGTAATAATAAATGTTGGTCACGTGGCATTTTAACCTTATGTTCGTGAGCGATCGTCAAGCCTTAAATTCGATGTGTTATTTAGTTTTCCTATTAGGAAATACTTGATGGCAGCAGTAGTATCTGCCTACCCCTCTGGGAAACAGGCGTGAATCTATGTATGTATGTATGTATAATGGCAGCAGTGCCGCAATTCACCTGATACACGGCAATAAGCTCTTCTTGTACTCCGTGAGACCAAAAAGACAGCTTTCAGAATGTAGGGCAGATACACTTCTGCCTACTTATTCGACTATGTTAAGTAATATTCTTTAGCTATAGAGTCAAGACTTACAATATAAGTGAAAATTATTCTCCATTTACAGGCCTTCTGTGAAGCTCTCCACTCAAACAAAACTTCAATGGAAGAATTACGGAATATAATGCAAGAGTGTTCTTTATACCATTCAGACCTGATCAAACAAGCAGCTATGGGCCAAGGATTCGACCGTCATATGTTTGCCTTAATGAAAATGGCAGAAGAAAATAACATGTCCAGACCGGAGATATTCGATTCGTATGAGTACAAGTTTTTGAATAAGTCAATTCTGAGTACGAGTACGTTGTCGTCGCCTAGCGTAATGGCTGGTGGTTTTGGACCTGTTGTAAAAGAAGGATTTGGCATTGGGTATGTATAATTTATGTTATGGTTTGAACTTGCTCCTAGTAATATTCCTTTTCAATGAGCTTTCCAGTTCAAGAATTTTGGAGGATATGTAATGTAGATCCCATTAATATACAGCTATATTGCTTTTGGAAAAGCAGCGATTTCCTAGTTGGAGAATGTTGGTCTGCCACGCAGACGTCACTAATTCGATCCCAAGACTCTGACTTGTCTAAATTATGGGCGTATTAAATAGTTAGGTAATTATGGCTCACTTTAACGGTGAAGGAAAACTTCGTGAGGCAACCTGCATATCTGAGAGTTCTTCTATAATATTTTTAAAGATGTGTGAAGTCTGCTAACCTGCATTTAGCCAGCGTGGTAGACTATGGCATAGGTAACCTTTCTGTCAATGAGAAGAAGCACTTGCCTAGTAGGATAGTTTATGCACAGGGCTGATATTATAATATACTGGTTTTGCGTCTCGGCAAGATATATCTTGATTCTAAATGACGTCATCATTTTAAGGAATTGTAACTAGGTACCTACTTACGATAACGTGGATCTCAATAGATCCAGGGTGCCGTTATTAGAGATACTTACAGATTTATTTAAACGAGGGAGGGCTATCATGAAGCTCTATATAAGTTATCGAAATATAAACTTTTAACTACAGTTAAGTGTTAGTTAAATGTTATGCCTTTCATTACGATTTTATTAATTTTCATTTTCTGTATTGCATTTCCATATAACTTTAACTATGCTATATCTAACACAGACACACTTTTTCTCTTCGCCCACCTTCTTTGACCTAGCTACTCGGCGCATTTTATTTAATTTAAGCCGGCCAATACTTATAACATGTAAAAAATAATTCTTTAAAATATATCGTCGTATTTAACATTTCAGATATTCTGCTTTCCCGGACAAATTAGGAGCAGCTGTAACAAGTTACAGATCCCACAATGATAGTTCACAATTCATCGAGGCACTGCACAAATCATTTATAGATATAACTAAAATATTATCTGCATAATTGTATACAACTATATTTACACTATTGTTTGTTATTTTTTATAAATATTGGAGAACTGTTTTCATTATACATGAACTTATTTATTTTTTCAAGTATTTTTTTATGGTAGACGTAAAGCTAAACAGAACAAATTCTTAACTATTTACTGAAATAATAAAAACATGTATTTTTGAACATTGTTGCAACTGTTGCATTTCTATTTTGTAATGATTGCTTTTTTGGGTGTGCCTTAATTGTGGCCTCTATAGAGAATTCGTGGCTACTTAATCTAAGCTGATGCAATTTATTAGGTGCCTTCGTATATATTAAGAAAACTGTATTTTTATTCCAATTTAAACAATAAAAAAGTATTAAGTTCTAACATTTTGAAGTTTATTTTTTATATATTGTTCTTATTTTTACTTTCCGTGTTGGTCTTGTTTTTACATTATTTGTTTGTCTTTTCACTCTCATATCGGACTATCGCCATTTCAAATAAAAAACATATAATACTTTTTTTTTTCGGGGGTTTCTGGCATCACTATTCGTAAATCCGCTGTTTGGTCTTTAAAACCGTCTCTAGCTCTCATCTCACCGCGATGTTACCCTTCTGTCAACTAATTATCATTAATATGATGGCTCCCGATGTTGACACTTCAGTAAACCCTGCCTGTTAAAAATGTTAGCTAAAAGGAATTCTCGCTAAAAGGAAGCGGCCAGAACCTGGGGTTCCCCAGAAACCCCAGGTTCTGGCCGCTTCCGAGAATTCCTTCGATATAGTATCTATGGATAAGCCCCGAGCTTCCCCGGCAATCGGTTGTAAAGTTGTAATGGTCCGAGACCATATCAAAAGGAATTCGAGGAGCACCAGGAGAGCCACTAGGCAGGTTTATTAGGACAAACTACGGTGCGATTTCTCTTTGGATTTCATTTGTATCCTGTAGAGCGTGAGTTGATTTGAGTGAACAAAAATGTTACTTATGTCAATTTGCACTTCTAGGTGACGGGGTATCTCCTGAAAATTTCGTTGCCACGTTCAGTTTTCAACCAATCCAGTTCATTTAAGACAAGTATGGACCTTGACCGTTTTCTTACAGTATCATGAGTAACACGTGCCAGGGATACAAAGTTCCACCTTCCGACTTCTACTTTGCATCACAATCCCCAACTATACAGCTCCCTTCACAAGTAAGTAGGTATAGGTAGGTACTGGTCGTGTAGTAAATAGGTTTAGCGTAGTGTCAATAATTCATGCATTAACGGGCTTCATACAAGGATTTTGCTCGTGTATAAAGTTCAAACGATGTTACATAGAATATTATGTCTATGCCATGTTACGGCTTCAGATAATAATCTTATTACAACCGCCTTCGATCAACTATAGCAACTAGACAGCGGGTCACGTACAAAATCAAAGCTAAATGCTGTCCACGTATACAGCTACATTTGTTTACTAACAAACGGAGAGAAAAGTTTTAAAACAGTTTTAAGTTCAACCTAATTACAACCATGGCACCTAGTAATAAAGTCAAAAATCATCAAAATATTATCTAATACTTACGATCATTCGTCACATAAAACGAGCAAAGCAATAAATTACTCTTGTCACTTACAAATGAAAAGACATAAGATAAACAACATTTAGCGTGAAATCAACCTTAAGCGGCAATAAATAAAGTACATTATCCCGTTATTGTCTTGAGAGCTACATCGTTTTGTTTCGTTTATTTTTTTTATAAATGTTTGTGCGTGTGTTGGCGAGGCTTGGCCAAACATTTGTAGCGGTGGTTTAAAATCGATAATTTTGTTAAAAAATTGATATTATTTGTTAGTTTAAGGTTTAAACTATAACTTATTCTTCATGTAATTACCTAAAGTAAGATACTCCGGCCGTTAAATTGGTTTTTCGGGCATTATTTTTGCAACTCTTGAATACACACTGCGGCATTGTGAGACGTGTTTACATTGGTTGAGTTTCAAGCGAACTAATCAAAATAAGAGCTCACGTCTCAAGTGCGCTGTTATTTACCGAGACGTATTTTTTGCGCCGGCCCGATATCAAGTTGGTATTGTTGATCGAAGATAACCGCGCATACCGAGGTCTCTTAATATTATCGCACAATGGAGATAGGTATTTATTTCGCCTATTTAAATAAAATTTTTTGCGGTACTAGAGAAATATTATGTGTACGCATAAGAGAATGGAAGGTAGGAATATATGAGAAGAGTTGTTAGTACTCTATAATTATTAAAGAGAGCTGTATACACAAAATAGTGTTAATAACTCATAGAAATTTTACTACTTGCCCACTCTCTCATACCTACATGCAATACTTGTTTAATGTTATAGATCGTGTCGCAATTAAATAAAATTAATGGTCACACAAACTCCTCTCACCACATGCAATACCTACTTGTTAATGTTATATAGATCGTGTCGAAATTAAATAAACTTAATGGTCACACAAACTGCTCTCACCACATGCAATACTTGTTTAATGTTATAGATCGTGTAGCAATTAAATAAACTTAATGGTCACACAAACTCCTCTCACCGCATGCAATACCTACTTGTTAATGTTATATAGATCGTGTCGCAATTATATAAACTTAATGGTCACACAAACTCCTCTCACCACATGCGATACCTACTTGTTAATGTTATTTAAATCGTGTCGCAATTATATTAACTTAATGGTCACACAAACTCCTCTCACCATCTCCAAACATCTAAAATACTTATAATAGAAAAAGGTGGACAATACCCTACCTACTTGACGATCGTAGGCCTAGGGCCTAGGGCCTAGCCAGTAGTTTGAAATTATGATATTAATTAAATAGTGATTCTACTTAGATATGCTTATGGTAGGTACCTATATGTACTTAAACAGATGATAGGGTAGGTATCTTTCTCCGTTGTGTACACCAAAACGCGTGTTATAAATGCGTTTTAGTGCTTGGTCGTACAGAACAATATCCAGCCAAACAACAATGCTTCGTGTTTACACTACACTTGTATCTTAGGATTAACCTACGAAATTTTAAGACTAAGTTCTTATGGTCCTGTAAGGTAATTCTATATGACCATGTTATTGTATCGTACCTACTCGCAACACGCGTGTGGTTGTCAATTGCACTATACAGCAGGCATTGGTTTATAGAACTGTAGTTACGCCTCCACATTCCATGAATGAGGAACGCTACGCTACTTTGATAGATTAGTAACAAACATCAGACTGATTCGCTCTGGCCATTATATAGAAATGTGTGTAAAGCACACGTACCTAATTGTCATCTATAATACACAACAGCAGGATTTATTATGTGTTATGTGTTCAAGAAAGAAAAGTAGAAAATATTGTCAAGAATATAACTATCAATCAATCAGCTCACCGCAGTCCACTGTTGGATATAGGCCTCTCCCATTTTACGCCACAACATCCAGTCCTCCGCCTTCCGCATCCAGTCTGACCCAGCTACCTTTTTCAAGTTATCGGCCGGGGGGCGTCCTACTTTGCGTTTACCGCGACTTGGTCTCCACTCTAGGACTCGCCTGCTCCAAGAGCCATCGGTCCTTCTACAGACATGGCGAGCCCATTCCCACTTCAGCTTGCTTATTTTGCGAACTATGTCGGTAACCTTGGTTCTTCGACGAATAACCTCATTTCTAAGTTTATCCCTCAAAGAAACTTCAAGCGCAGCTCACTCCATAGCCATAGCCCGCTGGGTGACTTTACATTTTTGGACTAGCCCTACAGTGAGTGTCCACGTTTCGACACCGTAAGTCATAAAAGGTAGGACGCACTGGTCAAAGACTTTGGTCTTCATGCATTGCGGTAAAGGCGATGAGAAAACCTGATGAAGCTTACGAAACGCTGCCCACCCCAACTGGATTCTCCTGTCGATTTCTTCCTCGAAGTTGTTCCTACCAAGTTGAATCACTTGTCCGAGGTAGACATACCTATTTTTGAACAACTTCGAGCATCGACTCATCGACGTAATATGACTCATGATCGGCCTCGGCATAACGTGTCTATTAAACATGATCTTGGTTTTATCCAAGTTCATGCCGAGACCAACCAGTCGCGAGGCTCCATTTAGGCTGTGCAGCATCCCGCTAAGCTGTTCCTACGACTCTGCTATAATGACGATGACATCGGCGAACCGTAGGTGTGAGATGTACGTACCGTGTATGTACGTCATTTATAATTACCTATAGCTATACCTAGTACCCACTGCATTTCTAGAGACAGTTGAGCTGGTAACAATTAGTTTTAAAAAATCGCACAGTAGTAATTCGGTACGAAAGACTTACCTCAGGGCGAGGGCCACGTATGTTGGTGCGTATCTGAGGCTTGATGCTCATACTATTTAAACCTAAACCTATATTCCATGGCTATTGGTACGATTTTAGGTATATATAACATGTAACATAATAAACGCACATCTTGAAAGTAGTTTGTTCAAAATCGGCAACTGAATCAATTCCAGCGATTTTTAATATAGGTAATCTTTATCCCTAAAATAATTAAAACGAATTAAATTATAGTCACCCATTTATTAAACAGCTGAAATAAACGAAAATGTATCATAATTCAAGGCAATAAGGTTTTTGATGCAATAAAGACAATAATATTAGATTTATTGTAATATACCCATACTCAGCCGGCATGAGAGCTTTGCCATTCTGAGCGACTCTCGATCGGCCATGGAAACTGTCGTCAATCGTGATTCCCTCCATCCACTGGCTGTGAAAGCAAGAGCCAACATAAAGCAAGGCAGACTCCAGAGCAAGGAAATTTCCTTGTTCTGGATCAAAGCTCACGCAGGGTTGGAGGGGAACGAGCGCGCAGACCAACTGGCCAGGGAGGTAGCTCTGCACCTCAAGGTAAGACCGGCCTATGATCGGTGCCCTGTTTCATTCGTCAAACGAGAAATCCGTCAGGACTCGCTTGGCGAATGGAACCGGAGGTACCAAGACGGCCAGACGGCATCCGGCACTAAACTCTTTTTACCGGATGCCGTAGAGGCGTATAAAGTCGTCCGCGACATCAAGCCCTTTTCTCTTCTCGCCCAAATACTCACAGGACATGGTGGGTTCTCGGAATACTTGCACAGGTTCAAGTGTAAAGAGGACCCATCATGTCCTTGTGGGTTGGGAGAGGTCGAAACCGTCCCACACATCCTGGCTGAGTGTCCCCTGTACAGTAAGCCCAGGTACAACCTAGAAAATATTCTGGACTGCAACATCCACGTCAAAAACTTCTACAAAGTGCTAAGGGATAAATCGAAAAGAAAGCCTTTCATAGATTACTGCAAATTATTAGCAAGCAAAGTTAACGTCAGAAACAAAACACAACAAACACAAACTCACGGTACAAATACATAGCTTTAAATTAGAATAAGAAGTAAAATATATATATGTAAAATATGATAGAAATTAAATGTGATAAAATGTGTGTACGTAATGATTAAAAAATTTATTTAGTAATAAGAACAATAATTATAAGCTTGTTATAAACAATTACTTAAATAAGGTCCCTGATCCCCATGTCAGGGGAATAAGCACAACACCCTGTGATGGCGGGTGCCTTTAAAAAAAAAATATATATACCCATACTATCCCCGCACAATAAGGAGAACTAATTCGTTAAATTTAAATATTTAAGTACATAAAAGTAACATTTTAATGATTTTAATATTATTACGATTTAATAATCTAATTGGGGTGTTTGACGTTGTGCGTTATATCTGTGACATGTTGTATATAGGTACGATTTCAGTTATGCGAGATAAGATTCATTGACACCTCATAAGTTCATAACGTAGATGATAATTGATAACAATAGACTATAATTAAATTAGTAATTATTAACGTACGTCTTAAAGATTTTTAAAGCAACAACCAAGTAGGTAGATAGTTATACCTACGCATAATACCTATATATATGTGCACTTAAAATTCTGTAATAGGTGTGTCCCTCATTGTCATGATCTCGTTGCGTTGCGTTGGTACAGTATTTAACTAGGTACTATTGTGTAAAAGAGCATATTAAATTATATATATATAAAGGCAAAAATTATATAAAAGCAAAGGATATTAAATTATAGTGCGAATTAAGTAAGTTAATATGCATCTTTAAAGCGGCGCGGCGGCCCGCTTTAATTCTGTGACGACTGCTATCGATTTTCTCATGTCCATCTAGTAAAGAGGGCCGAATTCATAGTTCAGAGAGAAATCGTTAATAAAAATTTGATTCTCTTATGTACAAATTACAAAGTTTAATTTCTGTCAGCAGTATTTTATTTTATGTCTTTACACTGTGCACTGATGCATAGTATGTACATGCATACATATGCACAGGTATATTTTGAATTATTGTAATTATATGCTGGAGCAATAACAGCGCCAGATCATTTTTATTTTACCTTCATTTGTTACGTAAGACTATTTTTGCCACTTGCGCGATTGTCACGCTTTTTCAAAGCATAATCTTAGCATTGAGCATTTTTGTGATCTTACGTAAGAACTATCAAATCTCTCTCCCCCCCCCTTGTAAGATAAAATAAGACAGTCGACCCCCGTCCCCCTCTAAATCGTCTTAAGTAATAAATGAATGCCGCATTGGAACAAAAAATGTTGTAGCTCTTTTTAAATAAAATACTTACTTCAGAGGCTGTTATATTATTTTAAATTAAACTTATAGTCCTTTGGCCGCGACATTTAAGTTAGCTTGCCGACAAGCTAGAGCCACGCAATAAATTGCATTTATTTATGTCTATGCTATGAATACGACTGCATCGTACCTACGCAGAATCAACAGCGTTCCAATCTACGATCGCGCATATAGGTACACAAACTTCGCTCGTAGTATAATATACAAAGTATATTTATTTACTTTACTGGTAGAAGACTGGGCTCAATGTTACATTTTGTTTGTGATTTAATTTCGGGTAGGATGTGATAAACGCCCTTACATTTAAAGTGTATTAAACTATTGTGTTTGTATGTGGATAATGATTATCTTATTCCTCTTACTCGACTGCGATGATCGTGTGTTTTAAATGAAAAGGAATGGCAGTTAGGCCATATTGACATTACGGTCGCGAAAATGTCAAAGTTCATCCGTACACCCGTGCTTGGGATGTGAATTGTTGAAAAAAGGAATTATTGAATTAAAAATGCTGTGCACTGTGTAGTATTATGTGAGAGTTTTCTGTTTTCGACGTGTTAAGGTAATTATTTAATTTGTTAGCCTATTTTCAGGGTGTTGTGTAGACTTGATATTTATATTTACGTAAAAAAATTGGGATATGTTTTCGATCATAGCATTTCTTTTATAAATTAGGATAATGTTATTTGGTGTAAACCTAATGATTATAAAATAATTCAAACGGAATAAAACTTATTCCGTAGAAAGTAGGTAATTACCTACGCCTTTATCATGCAATATAAACCAGGCAGTGATTATTTTAGATTTATCTACATAATCTTTTTATTAGGGGAAGACATTTAATTATGGTATTTTTACAAAATCAATATCACGTGTCTGTATTTAGTGATTCGCTATTAATAATAATAGTAATCATGTAACATAAAATTATACTGAAATAAATGTTTTACTAGTACATTACTTATATAGGATTACAATAAATCATTTCAAAATAAAGCAATCAGTTACATATGACTTTGATAAAGAAATAAATAAAGATTTAGAAGTTAAACAACAAAGAAAGAATATATTTTAATGGTATCTCTTATGGCATTGTTCCAAACACTTTCATATTAAATAACAATATATTATATTACAATTTTGTTATTTCATTGTTTCAGAATATGTTTACTCACATTGCAAACACAAATTAAAATATCAACATGCTGATCAAGGAGTACAGAATACCTCTACCACTCACTGTAGAGGAGTACAGGATTGCACAACTCTATATGATAGCTAAGAAGAGCAGAGAAGAAAGTTCTGGTGAAGGCAGCGGAGTAGAGATTCTTGTTAATGAGCCTTATGAGGATGGCCCGGGGGGGCAAGGTCAGTACACTCAAAAAATTTATCATGTTGGTAGTCATTTACCTGGATGGTTTAAAAGCTTACTTCCAAAATCTGCCTTAACAGTGTCTGAAGAAGCTTGGAATGCTTATCCTTATACTAAAACAAGATACACATGTCCATTTGTTGAAAAATTTTCATTAGAAATAGAAACTTATTATTATGCCGACAATGGCCACCAAGAAAATGTCTTCAAGCTGACTGGAAGTGATCTAAAAAATAGAATAGTTGATGTTATTGATGTTTGCAAAGATCAGCTTTATGGTGCTGATTATGTTAAAGAAGAAGATCCTAAATTGTTTGTGTCACAAAAATGTAATAGGGGTCCCCTTACTGATAACTGGCTAGAAGAGTATTGGCAAGAAGTCCAAGGTAAAACACAACCGCTGCCCAATGGGAAATCTCTTATGTGTGCCTATAAACTCTGTAGAGTAGAATTCAGATATTGGGGTATGCAAACCAAACTAGAAAAATTCATCCATGATGTTGCTTTGAGAAAAACAATGCTAAGAGCTCACCGTCAAGCTTGGGCATGGCAGGATGAATGGCATGGCCTTACAATGGAAGATATTAGAGAAATTGAGAGGCAAACTCAGTTAGCCTTGCAGAAAAAGATGGCAGGTGATACAAGTGATGAACAAGACTTGTCAGAAGAGAATTCTAAATCGCTTGCAGCTACTATGAGTAGTTTAGAAAAGAATGAAGATGTACCAACACCTATAGCAACAAAGAAAAATACTACAGAAAAAAGATTACAGAAACATTTGTCTCCTGAGGGAACTCCACCCTCAGAGCACAAAGCATCATCTAAATCAAATCTCAGGTCTTCATCCTCTGGATCTATCAAAAGCTTACAGGCACAGGCAGCTAACTGGCGTATGGAAACCCTTGTTAGAGAGTCAGAGACAGAGACTGGTTCAGAAGATGAATTTTATGACTGTGAATCTTCATTTAACAAGTGGTCTTCAATGTGCTCACTTGATGAAGGTGATATTGACATTTCTCCTACTCAAGGAGATCAAAGTCAAGATGATAGCATCTTCAATCCAACTTTCTTAAAAAGAGTTACATCAGAGCGCGGATCTCGAAGAATTCCTAATTTACAAAGTCATCACAGCATTGACGGTTGTCCTGAAACGCCTGTTCATAGCTCTTGTCCAACTACTGTGTTGATATTAGTCTTTCACGCAGGAAGTGTTTTGGACGCAAATGTTGACATGACTGCAAAGAAATCTGACGTTACCACTTTCAAAGGTGCTTTTGAGTCTGTAATGCGTCAGCATTATCCGACACTTATAGGACATATAACAATAAAATTAGTTTCATGTCCATCTATTTGTACAGAAGCTCTTGGAGTGCTCTCAACCTTGAGCCCCTACAGCTTTGATTGTTCACCATCAACTATCGAAACGCCTTCTCTAACTAATGATCTGATACCTATTGGTGCTATACCTTTGATTGCTACGACATCGCCGGATTATTCAGATTCTGTAACAAAAACTATATACTCGGCAAACGCTGTTTATAACGAATTTATTAAATCAGATGATGGAAAAGGATTTAACGGCCAGGTCTGTATCGTAGGCGATAGCATGGGTTCGGTTTTGGCATATGATGCTCTTGTTCGAGCTTTACAATATCAATCGCGACATGACAGCGAAAATAGCATTTTGGATACTGAAATCACTATTCCAAATGATCCGATGGAACCTCATTACTTAAATAAGTCGCATTTACAAGCACCGACGCCAAGGCGACGTTCTTCCTCCACGAGTGAGAACCATGTTAAATTTGAATTCGAAGTGAGCGACTTTTTTACTTTTGGCAGTCCATTGTCACTTATATTAGCATCAAGAAAAATTTCGGACGACAAAATTCGTGACATTTCAAAACCACCCGTGCAACAAGTGTACAACCTGTTTCATCCTACAGACCCTGTCGGATCAAGACTTGAGCCATTGTTATCAGCTAGATTCACAAACTTACCGCCTATAAATGTTGCTAGATATACAAAATATCCTTTAGGTAATGGTCAACCTTATCATTTAATGGAATTGATACAAAGTCATCCGCAACTCTTCGGAGATCACTTGCAAATGCCGCCTACTCCGATATTGAGAAGACTTTCCGAAGCATCAGTACAAAGTACAGTTAGTGGTTTAGTGGATAACATTCCATTAATAACAATGAATGCTTTACAGCAAAAATGGTGGGGATCTAAAAGACTAGACTACGCTTTGTATTGTCCTGAAGGACTGACTAATTTTCCTACAAACGCTTTACCGCATTTATTCCATGCTAGCTATTGGGAAAGTTCTGATGTAATTGCCTTTATATTACGACAAATTGGACATTTTGACTTAGCATTATATGGACACTCAGAAGATAAAGAGTGTCCCTTGTTTAAACCTGGTCAAGAAAGGGAAAAGTGGATGAGAAAACGGACATCAGTCAAACTGAAGAACGTAGCTGCTAATCATAGAGCTAACGACGTTGTTGTCAAGGAAGGATGTCCACAAACATTCACTGCTCGGTTCATGTACGGACCATTAGACATGATTACATTGACGGGCGAAAAAGTCGATATTTATATGATGAAGGATCCTCCTGCAGGCGAATGGACAATATTGTCCACCGTAGTGACCGATAAAACTGGACGAATATCATACACACTACCAGAACGACAAAGCGTTGGATGTGGTGTTTACCCAGTACGAGTTGTTGTTCGAGGAGATCACACCAGTTGTAATTTTCATCTAGCTGTAGTGCCGCCTCAAACTGAGTGTATTGTTTTTAGTATTGATGGATCATTTACTGCAAGTGTCTCAGTTACTGGTAGAGACCCTAAAGTGAGAGCAGGAGCAGTTGACGTTGTGCGCTTTTGGCAAGATCTCGGGTTCCTTATTTTGTATATAACTGGTAGACCTGATATGCAGCAAAGGAAAGTTATATCCTGGTTAGCTGAACATAACTTTCCTCATGGTTTAGTATTCTTCTCTGACGGATTCTCAACAGATCCATTAGGACACAAGTCCGCACATTTAAACAGTCTTATAAATGAACACGGCATCATTTTACACTCAGCATATGGGTCAGGAAAGGACATAACAGTTTACCATAACTGTGGATTGGCTCCAAGGCAGATATATGCTATTGGGCGTATTAGTAAGAAGTACAGCAATATGGCAACCACCTTAAATGATGGATACGCTTCGCATTTAGCTGATTTAAAGCAGCCTGGGGCTTCAAGGCCTGCTAGAGGGAATGCTCGTCTGCTGGTTCCTCGGCGACTGCTGGGTCCTGTTAGTGGTCCATCAATTTCGCGCAATCGTCGTTAATGTAGACTATGTGCTCCAGTAGCAACTTTATTGGTATTCCTTAAAACGCTTAATCTTCCTCGGATTAGACGGTGTTCGTGATAGAATAGTGCTTAATGTACAATGGTCGTATTTAATATCATCTCGTTTTACACTATAACTATTTTAGCCCAAGTATATGCACATAGTTTTCCAATTCGATTTCTATTATTTATTCAGATTTGCGTATGGATCAGAACTGATAAAAAAGTAGTTTGAGAAATAATATTCGGAATGGGTTAAGGGAATGCTCACATGCTTTCATATACATACTTAAACTATAATAAAAATATATTGATGATTGTATCATTATTCCTCGAACTTATAATCTTTTTACTTGCTTGTATTGTAAATTACAATGAACCGAATCTGCAAAGGTATTTATGATTTTGAATAAAAACAATTATGATTATGTTGGAGGATCGAATCTCTGAAGGAATTTAATCAACTTCCTAATCTAGTTTATCTGTTGATGGTATGCTCCCTTTTTTATTTCATCAATAGTGTTGATGTATTATTAAGTGCTCGATTTATCGTGGTTCTAAAAACCGTTTACATGTTTTGTCTGATGATCTTAAAGCATCTATAAATACATTTGCAATCATAGCTAGATTGAAACGTTTATTTACTCTTACATTTAATATGTTTGGCTTCGCACTTAGTATGGATTCAATAATTTTGAACTTCGTCTGCCAACTAATTGCGTTACGTCTGCCAAATAAATATAATTGTTTGTTGTTTTTGCACATACCTTCATAACGATATTCTTTCAAATATAATTATGCAAAAAGATATATTATAAAAGATACACATTCTTCGTATGTAACAGGTCGAATTTTAACACAAGCATCTCTATTACGATTGCACGTAAGCACGGTCTATACAATCTAAATTTACAAGTTCTGAAGGCCATGTAATTATCTCTAGAGAAGTTCTCATACATTTAATACGCTTACGCGAAGTATTAATTGATGATAAATTGATAACATTGCATATTAAATGATGAAATTATCATATTTACAATGAATGCGTGTATTTTATTTCATGAGACAAGTTAAAAATATTGGGTATCGTTACGAAGATGTGTTACGAAGAATGACAGAAATATAAAGGCTCGATTTTTCCTTTGAAGACTGGACTATGTCTCTTCCGTTTGTATAGTTATCTTATCAACCACAAAATTATTATCGTATGCGATGGGTGGGTATCCACTTTTTTATTAGTCATTTCATTAGTCAGTTTTACTATTGGTTCTATATATGTATTATATTGTAAGTAACGGTACATTACATACCTAGTGTAATGACGCCGCAACAATATTGCCCTGCGTGATATTATCTTGTTATTTATTTGTATGTTATATAGATTTGAAATTAAAACCATGTTGTGACAACCCGACTACGGTGGCAAAGCTATTTAACTATTAACTAAGTACAATACAATGTATGTCGTATGTCGTGTGTAAAAGAATCTCTCGTGTTGTTTCCAAAACCATTACCGTAGTAGGGCTGTAACTTGTTTTAGAATTGATGTTTTAGCTAAAGCCTGAGGAATGGACATTGTAGAATTTAGAAAATATTATTATTATAGTGTGTACTTCTATTCTGTTCATTTCTGCATGTATTAAGCGAATATGTACGCTTACATCTTATTGTATTAAGATAAACATTTCAATTACATTTTTGTAATAAGTAAGAGAATTGTCTAGTATTTTGTATCTCTCCCAGGCCAAGCAAATGTGCCGGTAGTAAAGTAACTGAGCATTGTCATGAAAGTCTTTATTAAACTTAAGTGCATAAGTGTCACAAAAAGTTTTATAATAACTTGTTACAAATAAGTTAAAATTAAAAGGCAATATTGTCGTTCAATTTGATAATTGAAATTATATATTGTTGATATTAAAACCAGATAATAAAATTATTTTTCTAGTTCACCATTTGAGTTCTTGATGAACATAAATAAGTAAATTATATTAATTAAATTATTATCTATTATAAAGAAAATTGTATAATCTTTGTATGTACATTCCTGTTTCAGAGATATTTCTATTGTTATGAAAATTTTTGAAATTAATTACTAATATAATGTATTTGTAAAATATTTATAACATTATCTAAAGTTCTAATTATTTAGTTTAAGCTTTCAAATATATATTTAGGTTATTATTTATTTATGAACTTAATTGTATTACGTCTGCAATTTTATTATAACATACATTTAACGTATAGGTACGATCTAATTAAATGTGTTAATTTAAACAGTTTAGACAGTCTATTAATGGGAAAGTATAGATACATATTAACATGTGCAAGTGTAACAATTTCTACATTAATTCCGTATCGCATTGTATTCTCGGTTATCATAATAAGTATGATTAAACCTACTGTTTCCGTAGCCTTTGTGCACAGTTGCACACAATGGAACGCCGCGCCGCGCCGGTTAATTTGATGTATAGGTATACAATATCGTTTTCTAAACGTGTATATTTTTCTAATATAATCAATTCGTCTCACGTATTATTTACAATAAGCACCATAAACCAGTTCGTAGTGATACAATTAGTATCGAATAGGTACAATTGCATCCCGTAAGCATATTGTCTCTTGTACGGCTTCATGCGAGGTCGGCCATTCTTTAGCAATCTAAATTTAGCAGTTTCGTATAAACCTGAAACCCTGAGTGTCGATGTAAACAGGAGAATAATATGGTGTATTCGATGTTTATAATCTAAAAGCTATAAACGTTGTACATAAATAGACACTTAAGCAAACGCGCCGTCGCGTGTCGATACCATGTGCAGCCATTAACTATTAATCTTCACCTGCAGACGTGACGTTATAGAAGTTTACATTATCTTTACTGCTGCGCTATAATTAAAAAGTTTTAATATGCGTTGTCTTAACGTCTGTTTCAAATTAAATCTTTAAACGCTCATGATAATGGCACTATCTTGTGTTGATAGTGCCGCTTGAAATATTTGACGTTTTCCAGTCACAAATGTTAAACGATGTCGGTGATATAGGTCGTAAACGCCTCTAAAGTTGTGAAGTTTGAACTATAGGTATATTTCCAATAGCGTCGGCAGACCGCAATAAGAGTTATAACGATGTACCTATCTAGATTAAGCTCTGTTCTACTTTTTACGTTTCAGTGGTCAATCATTTCATCGGTATTGCACTTCCCACTAACGTCTATCGGCTGTTGTTTGTGTTAAAATAGACAACATAACTCACTCCTCTTTATTTAGCATTTATTATATGAAATATATGGTTAAATTTTACTAAATATGAGAATAGATACCTATTGTTACAATATATCTTATTCAGTATTCATGTAATATTTTAAAATTATGACAGTTATATCAAAGAAATAAACTTCATAAAGGGTGCTGGATCTCACAGACTCACAGTGATCTGTTTACATTTAAATAGGTACGTCACAGTGACATGGGTGCTGTGGGACCCTATTCTTTATGAAGCTACAATAAAGTGGATAGCTAACAACTTACCTTTCAATAGATAGGTACGGTTCTTTTTGAAAACGCGTTATTTCAGTAGTAAGTATTGCCAATTAATTAACGCATGAGGTTACAGAGCTTCTTACGACACACTAAAGGCAATATTGAGTTCTAGAGAAATGACTACTGAGTTTACTCAAGAAATGAAATTTATTTTTTCAGTCATAGAAGTACATTAGTTTATTATAGATTTAACATTCCGCGTGATAGTCAAAAGTAGATATATAGTCATGTTTTGTTCATAATTATAATTAGATCCTTATTTAGGGACTTAGCGGAAACGTTGCTTCTAGCATCGGCGGTTTTTGGACTGCGTCGCGTTTTAGTGATTACGATCAACTGCGATATCAATATCTTGTGATATAGCGATTTCAAAGATATATCATCGGGTAGGAGCCCTGATTTAGCTTACATAAGACGATATTTATGGATGACTTTTATGGTCTGTAACTGGTGTTCCAAATGTATTTGTGTAAAACAAACTTCGATACAGCTGCCAAACCTGTTTATCAAATGTGTGCAGAGATCAATCGTTTCATGGAACATTGGAAAATCGATTAAATCGCCGATGCTAAAAATATCGTCTGTGTTTAAGCTCTTACATATTTATTAAAACATATAATAACTACATCAGTATTTAAATCGTTTACTTTTTAAATTTATTCTTTCTTAAGTACTCGTGATAAGTATTACTATTTATGATGAATTATATAAAGTGTATGTACCTACTTGGTCTCTCTAAACTTAAGCAGTTAAGAATTACATTTCAATGTATTTATTTATACCTGTTATACATTTGTTTCTTCTTCCATTTTGCTAGCTTAAAATTCTTTTACGATGTATGTACCTAGTGTGTGGGAAAATAAATTATTGTTGTTGGCAAACTTTGTTTAATTTACCTACTATCGGCTTTATGAAGAATAAAGATAATACTTATCGGTCCATAAATTAATGTTCGTCGATTCAATCAGACACCCCGATGAATTGTTTGTGATAAGAACCAGCGGCAGATTATTTATTATTGGCTCCTCCGCCAGACGAGCTAGTTGGCTCTAGAATTTAGACGAAATAATATATAGGCTGGCACACTTGTAGTAAGTAATGTAATAATGCCGCTTATAGACACCGGCCGTGCACGCATACCATATATCGAAGCAGCTGTCTACCTAGATAAATATTGCTTTAAAACATAATTTTAAGAAAAATTACTTACAAGATATAAGTCAGCAAATATTTGTAGACGTAATCCTTATAATTAGTAAAAAATAACAAATATTACTAGTTACCATTTTATATGGAAAAGCACATGGTATAACATAGGTAGGTACCCTGTTACAATCGCCCCTTACATACTCATTATCAGTATTGTTCCTTAGGTTAGCTATACAGGTTGTGGCGTAAAAAATGGATAACCCTGAAACTGTCGACTGGCCAGATTATCATATATCATTTACCCCACTTATATCACCCATTGATGACCAAATTATTGATATTTTGAATAAAAATCGTACTTACTCATACAAAATCAGCTGCCATTTCTACAATTGGCGACAATTTCTCGTTCTGTTTATTTATTCCTGAATACTTGTATCATCAGACCAGTATCAAGTTTTTTTGTTACAATCTCAAACAACTTCGCAAAAAATACTTATTCTCAAATTTTAACATGTTTTTTAAGGAATTATGCATTTTTGGGACCCTGTATCGCAAAACAATTTACTACACTGCGATGTGATATAAGTGGGGTAAATGATAGATGATAGTCTGGCCAGTCTACAGTTACAGAGTTATCCATTATTTACGCCACACCTTGTATAACGGTAAGGTAGAGTCTTCTTAATTAGAAGACTTTCATTAACGATGAATCCTAAGTAACAAAGTAATTTGAATCTAATTAGACAAACGTGGCACAAAGCAAATATCGCCTGCTCCGCGTATACATTTGTCAGTACTTTCTATAAGCTTTCATGTTTTACCAGTTTTAGCGGCATCTGATAAAATTGAGAATCGACGTTAGTTTAGCAAAATGTATGTAATTATGGACGATAATGTAATTTATGTAGGGACTAAGCTAATGGGATCAATTCTTCCACGGGGTCAGTTTAAAACTATCATTTGACCTCGATACAATTAGCAAGCTTCCGCGTCTAGCAACACTTGCAGGAGTATGGCGGTTTATCGGTACGCAAGTTAGGAGTCGAGAAGACGGGAATTTGTGTGCAGGGGAGACATATACCGGACTAGCTCGGCAGTCAAAAATCAAAACCTAGCAAGTGCTTAGAAACAAATTTTACTGAAGAGCAAAAAAACGACCAGCCCACTTTGAGGACATGCCATTTCAAAACTATTTGTATAGCTCTTTGTGAGTGCCAACGAAATGTGGAGTATATGTTTGGCTTTCAAAGAAAGACCTGATCCGCCCAACTTCATCTGGGTAACATAAGAGAATTTTCCCCCGTTTCTGCGACATTTTTCATTGATGCTCCGCTCGTAGGTATTGGTCGTACCATGATATTATTTAACTTATAACCTTCCTCGATAAATGAGCTATCCAACACTAAAATCATTTTTCAATTCGAACCTGTAGCGCCTGAGATTAGCGCGTTAAAACAAACAAACTTCAGCTTTATAATATTAGTATAAATACTACTATTGTTTATACGGTATTATACTGCTAACTCCTGGATTGCGTTTTTAACACACCTATTAGCATTATAAGTTAGCGATATTGTGTGATTTAGTAGGTACGCAGGTCACGTGTACGTAGGTAGGTACCTATATTAATTATGTGACTGCCTTGATGGCGCAGGGGTAGTGTATGCGAAAGTTGTGCATGAAGCCTCGGGTTGTGTATGTAATCTCGACTTTTTTTGTAAAGGTAAGTCCCGCACTACATAAGTGTATTTCCTGTGTCGCGGGGGACTTTACAAAACACGGAAGAACGGAATTACAAGAACACCCAGACTCGGAACAACCATTTGTGGATCACACACAGTTCTGTCCCGTGTGGGATTCGAACTCGCAACACTCCGCGCAGTTGCGGTGGCGACGCGCCCACTTGAACCACTACGCCATCCGTGCAATCTTGAATTTGAAATAAAGACTACCTAACGTGTCAGACTAAATATCTCTCCGCTAGGCTATAGCTACTAAGCCATAGTTAACTTTAAAATATACGAGATTATTCAGTGATAATTACTAGAGATGAAACGGATATCCGGTATCCGGCATATCCGGCGGCCTAAATACAATCCGGCCGAATACCGGATAACTAGCGTCAATCCGGTCGAATACCGGATTAAAAAAAAATATAATTTAGGTACTACAACTTAGAAAATGAATTAGTATGTACTCATACTGCACTAAGGGCAAATTATGGAGAATGAATACTAATTTATCTGTATTAAGAGGTAGCAAGCGGTTCCGCTTGTCTTCTTAAATAAGGCCCAAAGCTTCAGAAAAAAGTCTTTCGCTGTACACACTGCTGCAAGGTGCTAAAAGATAGATTTTGGCAAACTTTGTTACATTTTTGTTGCTCGGGTAAATATTGCTCTTTTTGAATCGTCAGCAACTAGTTTTCTTTAGCTAAGCCTGAGTGATTGAAGTGCGCCACAAGTCGTCTTCCAGTAGCCATCATTGTTGTCACTTCAGCCTGGACTTTGAGTGACTGATTTATAGCTCTTTGAAGCGTATGTATGAAACATCTAGCAGAATCATACTCAGCCAAACGAACATCCTTCACCATGTTAGCGCCACTACATGAATGAGTGATGCACCAAACGACAACGTTCCGCCGGATATTCGGCGGCCGAATATCCGGCTACAAGGTTGGCCGAATATCCGGTGTCCGGCTAAACTGCTATCCATTTCATCTTTAATAATTACCTATATTGCTGTGAGAATATAATAATAATAGGAACGTATAAATAATAACGCGTAATATTTGCATAAAACTTGCAATAAGTAATCTACCTACGTACCTACTTGGTTTTATGTGATGTAAATCTTGGCATATAATTATATACCTACCTAATATATTATGTATATACATTTATAACAAAAATAATAGCTATTTTATTTTTATAAAGACGGCTCTCGCACTTGAGCTAGTTGCTGTGTCGTAGGGGACTTTACAAACATTCAAACAACGAACAAAACATCCAAATTCGGCACAACTATTTGTAAAAACACCATATCACTAGGCGTGGCGACATTGGCAAGCCGATCACTACGATATTACTGTTACAATGTATCATTGATATCACTGAAGTCATCCGTGCAGTAATTTTACTTTGCTGTCTTCAAGTTATGAGTGATACATGAGCTGAATCTGTCTCGCATTTTAATCAAATATCTACGTCGATGTAACTACACCAGTACACCATCGAACTTTTTTTTTTTACGACATTTTACGAACTCAGACTTAAAACAACTACTTAGTTATGGTAAGGTAAATATAATTATGTGGCATAATCCATATAGGTACCTATTTACTACCCGTTGCATAACTCGAACCTGCAACTTTCGGCGAATTAATACTAGCTATCCGACCTCTTAAACTACTGAACCATCTGTGGAATAATTAAATGTATTGTGCAGTTATATTTTACTAGATTTTGTCCGCGGTTTTGCTCGCGTTAATGTAGATTGCCAATATATTTCTATCCCTCGGGAACAGCACTTTCTGGATGAATGGTACCCTATGTATGTCCTTTTCCTTACCCGTGACATAGTGTATGCAAAATTTAATGATGATCGGTTGAGTAGTTCAGGCGTGAAAACGTAATAAACAAACTCATATTCGCATTTTACTAAACTAAATTTGCCCGCGGCTTTGCTCGCGTAAATTTACGTTAGGTAAGTAACAGTATTTATTCTGGATGGAAGGTACCCCATGTCCTTTTCTGGACTCCTGACATATGGGGGTCTTTCGTCGATTCACACCACGGGTTGTTCGCACCACGGTGTGAGTCGCAGAAGGACCCATTTTGAATTAGTCGTTTCGCACCATGGTGTGAAACAGTGAATGCTTTTTTTGCACTTCGTCGATTCGAACCAATGTTATTTTACTACTATTGAACAGTCTCGCATAAAAGTGTTAGTACACCAATTTATTTTTATTTATTAGGTTAGGATTACAGACAATTCATTTAAAGTAGGTACGGAGTCGAGTAGTAGATAAATAATCTATGCTTGAGTTGTCTCATTTGGTTGGAGATTGAAGTTTGAACAAACGCGTCATTGAACTCGCTTCGAACTATCTATATTGGCATTAATAATCGCTTACATACTTCAGTGCAAAGTGTCTACCCATTTGATTTTTGTTTACGTTGTTTTATTGCCATGATAGCAGTTTGTACATGGCACATAAAAGCCTATCTAATATTATAAATGCGAATGTGAGTTTGTTTGTATATCAGAGGTAAGAGACCTGGGCGTGCGCTTTGAGCGCGTGCTACAATTTCGGCAGCACATCACAGACGTATGCAAGAAAGCGTACCGAAATTTGGGGGTAGTTTTACGCCAGGGTAATAATTTTACTAACATTGGGGCCTTGAAAGCTCTGTACGAAGCACTCGTAAAGAGCCACTTGGAGTGCAATGTGGTCATTTGGTCTCCACACGAAGAAAAGTACAAATTAATGTTAGAACGCATACAAAACAAATTTCTTAGGTTTTTATATATGAAGCAGTATGGCGTGTTCCCAGGGTACCCACTGCTGTATCCTACTTTATTTGTTTTAGGAATGGTGGGATATTACAGACTCGAAGTAAGAAGGGAAGTAGCTCTTGCTACCTACGTGTTTAGTGTAATGCGCGGTAAGATCCACAATCCGGGTATCTTAGAGACGGTGCAGCTGTGCGTTCCGAACGAGTACCTCGGTCGTCGCCGGCGGCCGTCACTGCTAGCAGTGCCTCGTGCGCGCACCAACCTGTTGCAGCGCGCGCCGCTCGTGCGGGCGCTGCGTGTGCTCAACACACTGTCTGACCAGATAGATTTATTCACATGTCCACTGAACGTATTCACAAATGCTGCTTATTTCCACTGCAGTAACTAGCTTAATTTAAGCGTATAGTATACTGTATAGTAAGTGTATGTATACTATAGATATAAGATAGTCTAATTCAGCTACTCTATCGCATTAGGGTTGCCTGTAAAGATAGACGTAAGTTTTATGGTCAATAAATAAATAAATAAATAAATTACGCTTACGACTGTTCATCATGAAATTTCGCATGCACGTTGGCGGGGGAACAGAAAAGGACATGGACTAGTTACCTTTTATTCAGAAAAGAGTACTGTAGGTGGCTGTTTTCAGAAAAATCCTGTGACGAACAGGAAATATAATTTTCGCATTTCTTGAAATTGTTTTTTACTCTGGTATTAGGTATAGAATATATTATTTATTACCTAGCTAAATATGCTAATTAAATTAAAATTAAACCGTACATATAAAAAATATTATTCAAGTTTTTCTGTCAGCATATGATGCAAAGTATTCCTGTACGCCACAAAGTATAATTAATCAGAAATAAAACAACCAGGTACTGAAATAAAATCTACTTATATTAGCATAAAATCTTTCCAAAAATAACAAAAGGTTAGCATAATTCGATCACATTAATATATAATCAGCGAAATACAATTTAACAGACAGCGTACCGCGCTTGGACCAGGGCTCGCACTCTCCACGACCCTAACGTGGATCACCTGACGGCAGCGTTCAACCAAGCCACAAAGTTCTGCAAGAGGGCATACTTAAGAGCGGATGCCCAGCGCGTCGCACGGTTCGGCCAGGAACTCATGGCGCATCCTACGGGCAGTCGTAGCTATTGGCGCCTGGCCAAAGCCGTGCAGTCCAACTTCTGCCAGACCTTGCTGCCCCCTCTGAGGTATCCGAATGGATCACTGGCTCATCGGCCGCAGGAGAAAGCAGATCTGCTTGCAAATCTCTTTGCGGCCAACTCCCGAATCGATGACTGCGGTTCGCAGCCGCCTAACATTGCCAACTGCGGCTACACCATGCCTGATATATGTATCAGGGAACGAACCGTTCGTGCGATACTGCAGTCTCTCGATGTTCGGAAAGCCAGTGGACCTGACGGCATCCCAGCTGTGGTCCTTAAAAAATGTGCAACGGAGTTGTCTTCCACGCTTACGCGCCTATACCGGACGTCTTACGCCGCACAGGCATTGTGCCTGAGGCTTGGAAGGAGGCGAACGTTCAACCGATTCCCAAAAAGGGGGACCGTTCCGAGCCAAGCAACTATCGTCCCATAGCTATCACCTCGGTGCTCTCCAAGGTGTTCGAGCGGATTATAAACACCCAAATTGTCCGCTACCTGGAGGATCAATCGTTGATCAATGATCGCCAATACGGCTTTCGGGCTAAACGATCAACGGGTGATCTTCTAGCGTTCGTCACGCACCTCTGGGGTGAAGCTATGGACAAGCACGGCGAGTCTTTGGCTATCAGCCTTGACATAGCCAAAGCTTTCGACAGAGTCTGGCACCGGTCTCTTCTTTCCAAGCTTCCGGCCTATGGCTTGCCCCCTCAACTGTGCACCTGGATTGCAAGTTTCCTGCAGAAGCGTCGTATTCGGGTCCTTTGCGACGGTCGCGCTTCCAAATTTATGCAGGTCAATGCAGGAGTGCCTCAGGTTTCTGTCTTATCCCCTACGCTCTTTCTTCTGCATATCAATGATATGTTGAATCTCGGCAACATACATTGTTATGCGGACGACAGTACCGTGCATGGGCGATATCTCGGACATCCTGGGGCCAAACAGGCTGAGGTTGAGGGGAAAAGGCAGAATCTTGTCGTTGAACTTGACCAGACCTTGGACCGCATCTATGAATGGGGTGCCAAGAACTTGGTCGAGTTCAACGCCAAGAAGACCCAGGCATGCGCGTTCTCAACAAAAAAGTCTCCGTTCCTTCCCCTCCCTTCTCTGAAGAACATTCCACTGGTGATACGTGACAGTCTCTCCATCTTAGGTATGGATTTTTGCCGCTCCTTTAATCTCAAAACCTATATCGAGAGCGTCATTAAGCAAGCTCGGCGTTCTGAACAGGGTGAGGCGGTTCTTCACGCCTGGGCAACTGTGCCTATTGTATAAGGCACAAGTACGCCCTTGCGTGGAGTACAGTCCTCATCTTTGGGATGGCTCCGCGCAGTACTTGCTGGACGCTCTCGACCGGTTACAGCGGCGGGCTGTCCGTATCATCGGAGATCCAGAGGTCACGAGTTCACTGGAACCTCTGCAACTCCGTAGGGACATTGCCTCATTGGCATGTTTTTACAGAATATACCACGGGGAGTGCTCTGAAGAGTTATTCCACCTTATCCCGCCCTCCCCTTTCCTATCCAGAACAACGCGTGCTGGGCTCAGATGCCATCCTTACACGGTAGAGTCGATTAGAGCGCGTACCAAAAAGTTTGGGTCCTCATATCTCTGCCGAACGACCAAGGCATGGAATTCTCTGCCAAGGCACGTGTTTCCTTCTTCCTTCAATCCTGGGTTCTTTAAGCGGGGCGTGAAAAAGCATTTTCTCAGGCCGTCAAAGTAGAGACCTCAACATCGCCTCGGCTACTGTGGGGGCGATGTGGAGGCCACTGCTCTTAGACCACACGACTGCTTACCATCAGGTGGAGTGTGGTCATTTTGACGAACAAAATAAAAAAATAAAAAAAAATAATCACAAAGAATAAAGTGTTACCTTAATATTAATAATGAAACCTTTTAGATTATTTTAACCTTTTTTTACACATAAAAGTATTAGACGATATAAAATTATCAATTTGAGATCACATAGGTACCTACTTACCTATAACTTCGAATTTATCAGGAATTTTGATTTAATTTTTTGCGATATCTCTTCGCCCTTTCTGCTGCGGTAAGCTTCGTTCTGCTTTTCTTCGATTTTTTAATAAGGAAACTAACTATCCGCTTTTTATGGTACTTTTTAATTTAATTCGATTTTGAAACATTTATGTATCTAAATCACATAAAATTTCACTTCAACATAATGTGCCCTATAAAAAAATAAAAATGTTTGAAGTTGTGGGATAGTCCGATTTTGCTAGGGTCATGTTTTCTTAAAAACACCCAGGTTGAAATCTAACCTAATCTATATTTATGCAAACAAAGTCGCAGGCAAAATCTAGTTAAACATAAAACGTGAATCGCATTAATGTTATCTTTTTAGGCTTTGGAGTAGAATTAATGAATTTATCTCGGGTAGTATTTGATGTAATTATTTTTTCTAGATAGGTACCTACGTACAATCGTTTTAACACGTTATTGTTTTTATTAATTTATGATATGTGATCTCTGTTTCCATGTTTTTTTTTAAATATTACTCCCGCAATTGGATTAAATCCTAACAACGGATACAAAGAACACCCCGACTAGCAAAAACTATTTGTGGATTACATAATTTTTTGTCCCGTGTGGTGTTCGGACGCACAATACTTGACACAGTGGCCGTTATATTACCATCCTTATCTATCCCATTGATTATACACATTCTATTTTGTACTTCTGCCTGCGGACAGCATGTTCCGTTAAGAAGCCTAGAAATAACTGACCATAGGAACAAAACACGGTGTCGCTCGCTGTGACATTATGAGATGAAGGTAGTTCTCCAGTCAAGCTACTACAGTAATTTAGTGTTTGACTAAATCTCACATTTAAACGGAGACCACACTTAGCCTCTTCTCCAAATATTTTAATGATATCCTTACTAATATTATAAATTCGAAAGTAACTCTGTCTGTCTATGTATCTGTATGTCTGTTACCTTTTCACGGCTAAATCACTCAACCGATTTAGAAGAAATTTGGCACAGATATAGTTTAAAACCTGGGGAAGGACACAGGCTTCTTATCTTATCTTATCCTATGTGGGGGCCAGTCAGTGCAGACCGGCGACACTTTGACCCAGTGGGATCTTTTGTGTCGACACTCTTCCAATAACGACTGCCATAGATGTTCATGGCAACCGGGACCGACGGCTTAACGTGCTCTCCGAGGCACGGAGCAGGCGATAATTGTCAATCAATACGCACATAACTTCGAAAAGTCATATAACTTCTGAAAGTCAGAGGTGCGCGACGTGGGTTCGAACCCGATACCCTCTGCATTGCAGTCTGTTGGTCTCCCCACTGAGCTATCGCTGCTCAAGGACACAGGCTAATTTTTATTGATGTAGGTACCACGAGGGCCACGCCCCGCGCAAAAGCTAGTAAATAATAAAACATCTCATTATATGATAAGAAAATTTATTTACATTTAATTTACACCTACAGGCTTAGGAATAACTATATAACTACGTATAAAAGTGGATTTTACACAAAATATAAAATGTGTTAAGGTAAATAATAATATAAAACAATACTTTTAGGTAGACGCACATTTAAGCACATGCGTGATCAAAGGGTTTAAACATAAGATTATTATTACGAGCGAATTTGAATTCTTACAAGTAATAGAAGCAGTATTTCTGGTTTAAGTCCTTTTCCAATTATAATAAATGTTCTATATAAAAAAAATATATAATTTCAGTATGATTTTCCTGCAGTTTCAGTAAATAACATATCCGTTATCTATTATTTAAACAAAAGCTATAAACTAAAAATAACAGGATGAATAACAATAAAATATCTAAAATACACAGTAATATCATTTCAATTGTGATGATATTGGTACTAATTCAATTATTCATACTGTACTTTATAACTTATATCAACAGGCAAATATTCAAAATTACTGGCAAATACAAACTTAAACCATAAATATAGCTTTTAAAAATGTTGCCGCATGTTTTTAATGACACTATTTGTAACGAAATAGCAGTTTGATACTAGCTTAATATAAATCAAAGATATAACTTAATAAACATCACATTAAAATTCGATAAAAAAATAAGTTCGGTTTTTGCTCCGCATGGACACAACACAACAGTTCGAATAACGGCTTTTGACAACTATTTTCGATACCTAAACAAAGTATAATACAAACTATATAATATAAATTTCAAAGTCTCGACAAGATGATTGCAATTGTATGATCGCAATTAAAACGTCATCAACAGTCAAGCTAAAGCCGATTCATAGTCTGCTAACGATCGTACTAAATCAAATCATGCATATGCACATCATAGCTGCCTGCTAATACATGCATGCATATCTGTTAACATGTCAACGATTGTTGAAAGACAACGGTACGTACTGGTTGACTGCAATCGTTATCAAACTATATGAATAGTTACACTGTGCTATCCCTAACATACTTGGTCATTAACTTCTTGAACGTCTAGGGGAAATACGTAAAAGATAATTAAAAATTCATTGTGCAAACAATACACAAACGGACAAATGTATGTCCGCTCGACACTTGACTCATTAACGAGTCAAGTGTGCAGCGTAATTACGTTTGTCGTTCTTTTTTTTTTGATGGCTCATTTTTCGGACAGACTTATGTCCGCTCGACAGTTGACGGGTTAATGTTGGGTTGGTTTTTAATGATTTTTTGTTAGTTACAATATATACTTATTAAGTACATGCCCAAGCAAAAGTTTGAAAGAAATCACCGGTCTATTTATAGACGTGGTCAATAAGAAAAAAATAAGAAATAAGAACTCTTCTTTATGTATAAGCCCAAATAATATAGGAAAAGTGCCGTGGATACGAAAAGAAGTAGTTTATGTAGAGGCAGTAAATAATATTAACAATCAGTCGTAAAAGTATTGCTCTATCTGTATTTGTAATAATTTACAAACCTACTTGACAAATTATTATTCGTCTTAGGCAAACCTAAGACAACTTGTTTAGTGTTACGTGTGGACGTAAATTACATATTCGGGTCGGCATAATCGGTTCGTATATTTTTCTTAAATTAAAAATTCCCATGAATCGCTTACATAAATTCGGTTTGCATACATACCGATTGGCAAATCGGTTCGTTTTGAACGCTTAAAGCGCCTGTTTTTTCGGTGTTGATTAGCGAGGAGTGAGTTAAGTTAGAAACTAGGAACGAGTTGGCAAGCAGGTGGAAATGAGAGTGTTGTTTTCATAGTTTCATAGCTAGGCGATTAGCGAATGTGCGAGTGCTTTGTGCGATTACTCGCTTTCTCTGCCAACTGCCCCATTACTAATGCACTTCATACTAAGTGTCTGTGAGCGATAGTTGCTGAGCGGCTAATTATTAATGTGTGTATATCTTTTGCTCGAAATATTATGTCATTAGGTATGTTTCTTAAGAGACAAAACCGATCGGTAGTCCCGGCGTAACGTCTACAGCGTTTCGGTTCGTAGATTCGTTCGGCATTATTCGGCTGCGACTCGAATATGTGTTTTTGCGGGCATAGCATTTCTTCGATTGCAATATTGGAATTTATCGCCGTTATTCGAAAATATGTATAGCAGCAACTATTGTTTTGCTGTTTTTTTATTTACTGTTTATTTATCTATATAATTATGTCATGTTTATAAATCTCAAAACGAAAACGTAATGAGAAATGTTTTTGGTGATATTTACCATATTTGTCAAAGAACATTTGTCGAAGAACTCACTATTTTAGTAGATATTAAAAAGCTCAGGACCCAACATAAGTAATTTTAGAATCGTGCAATTGGTACACGTAGGAAACCAACCATTTATTGATTAAACCCATATTGTACTATAAAACATAACATACACAAAAATAATCACTTGATGTATAATAAAATATTTGAAAATAATTTATATATCTTACATTATGATAAATAAACATAATTATAAACATCACCACGGTAGACTAGCCTACGAGTAATTCAGCGTTGGACTATTTTTATTGATTCGATTTCTGATTAGATCAGATTCAACAAATAAACATTTATACGATCGGTACTGAACAATGTACTAGCTTGACTAATCTTACGCTATATTGACCCGACATAATATGTTTCAAATAATAACTTTCTATGCATATACTGTTCGCTTGTGTTAGCTTTTCAATAGCGTCTACTATGAGTTTTATAGCTCAATACGTACTTCGGCATGTTTGATCATCGTTATGTTTGTCTTGCCATATATTTTCTTATTGCCCGTCACGTAATGGGACCTTTATTATTCATTTATATATTTATTATTTTTACTATTATCTAATCAAATCAAACTGCATAGAGAAATATGAAAACTCATAGTAGACGATCGACTCATAGTATACTGATAATTATTTTTGATAATTATCAAGACAAATATAGATTTATAAAAAATAGAATACGTAATTTTACGTGTTTTTTTATTCGTATCTTACACGTCTCTCGATTAATTATATTTCATCCATTCATAACTTTATTTGTCCGATAATTATCGCGATAATCACTTATCATGAAGCATATTCAACCTAAGAAATAAAACATTTGCTTTTGAAAAATAACCTATTGTTAAAATTATATTTCATCTCAAAGATGATTCAGAGCAATCTCATCGTACTAGTCTTTTTGAGAACATGCAACTTCTTCAATAAATTTAGAATCTAAGAATTGCTAAAGTAATTACTTACATTTTTTGTCTACATTTCCAAAAGATGTGTTTCTTCCTAAAGATAATTTCTTTAATTTTGACTTTATGCAATTAAAACTAGTCATACACAATAACTAGACACAGTTAACACATTACGTTAAAAGCAAATAATTTTAGACATAGACAAAAAAATATTCACAGGGACTACCATACATTTTCATAGATTCACACCCGACCCGTTTCATAGTCGAGTTTTGTTTCTACACATTGATTTAGCACAAAGACGTCTCCATGCTTTAAAAAGTGTATGGAAAGATGTCGAAATGCATCGCGACATATTAAAACTTATGGTCTACCCTCCGGTGTCGGTATCAAAATGACTCGATAACATCAACTTGAGATCTAGTTGTACTTTAACATTTATAAAAGTGACTGTACACAAATCTATATTTTGTTACATTCAAAACTATTTGTATACAAAATGTATCAATATTTTCTTCATAAGACTTCAATGTTATAATAGCGAACGTTTTGCTTCGATCTAAATTATCTAGAGTGATCGCGTACTTGTAAACTAGAACTAAGACATGTCTTTGCATCTCTTCTCACGTGTACATTATCTCTTGTATGCTGAAGACTGCAAATGTAGACATATAGAGAATTGAAGGATTTGGCAATAGATCGAGAAAGATAGAAATTGCTACACCGACAAGTGCATGACACTTAAATTTTGGATGGATGAATGGATGCTGCAGACAATTCTTTTTCATTGTGTGTGCGCTGCTAGCTGACTAGATTTTAATGAATCCAGTGGCTATTACCACTAGTCTATTTATATGTGTAGATGAGAGATATCATGACAAAATTAGGATGAACTATTCAAAGTTTGAACAGAAAACAATTGTTTTTAGAGTAATCAATATGAAAATAACTCTGAACGAATACTGAGGTGATATGGTGGTATTAACAATTCCAATATAAGCCATATTTCAACCAATTCCGTTCAGTATAACTGGATATATAGTGCACATGAAGTCACATGCGGACGAAGTCGCAGACAAAATCTAGTTAATTTTAAATCTCGTTATGTTTAAGAAACAGTATTATCTCAGTTGTAAGTTTATACGGCAGAATCCATTTGGAATAAAGGTGGTGCAGATGGCACGACGTTGTCGTTTAAACAATTATACTTTAAAGTTCTTAGATGTTTCGAGCTTTAACGGCCCACTGGCGGCCAGGCACATTAGTCCTTTAATTTTTTATTTTTTTTATTGCCATTGGTGGCAGACGAGCAAGTGGCCCACCTGATGGAAAGTGGTAACCGCTGCTCATGGACTTCAGCAATGTCAGGACACAGCAAAGCCGCTGCCTACCGTGAAAGAAGAACTCGCATTAAACCTCGTTTAAAGAAGGACATATCATAGCGCTCGGGAAACACCGAAGCTGGCAGTTCATTCCAGAGCTTGCACGTACGTGGGAGAAATGATCGCTGAAAGCGTACCGTCTAAGAATTGAACGCTTCCAGGTGATATGGATGAACTCTGCTGTCTTTATGTCTGTTATTCTAGCAATTTACAGATCAAACTAGTATTTAGCCATGGGTCTTTTATAGCCGCAAAACAATACCAGTAGTTTTGCAAAACAACTTTATATAGAACTTGAGCAGTCTTAGTCTTAGCTTACATAGCACGCAACCTTGATTTAGGAATTACGACACTGACTGCAAAAAACTATTAAACGACAACAAACATTCCTTAAAATAAATCCAGGGTTTTTAAATAAATTGGATGTGTATGTTCTGATAACACAAGTAGAGCAACGTCTCAATAATAAGTAGGAATACAATCACAAATGCTTCCGGTATCTTGGCAAAACCTTCGGCGATCACAATTCAAATTAATCACATCGTTTGAATCCAAGCTATAAGACTTAGTACACGGCAATAAATAGCACATTTTAAAATGCATTTATTTGTTCTTTATGGTTTTTTCTATATTTTAGTATGAAACACACCGATATTGGTAGTCTATGGTGGCAGAAAGAATACGGCGGGCCTGATGATGGAGTATGGAGTAATACTGAAGTTATTTAGTTTTATAAAAACCATCCTATTTTCCTGTGGGGCTAGGCGTTCTATATTTTTTTATTTCGTTCAGAATTTGAAAGATATTAGTGCCAGCAACTGTACTTAATATCATTGAAATATATATGTAGGTATCTATTGGAATATTTTGCTAACTAAGTCATGTCAAATAATATACAATGTTTTGGCGCCAAAACTACATTGTGCCAAGTTACAATTTTTATGAGGTTTCAGGAGAGGTATATCAGGATTGTAGTAAGTGTAAAAAGATTCTGCTTTCTCCTCCAGGAACCAGACGTCAAAATATATCTTATAGGTCGACATAAAAGTGTAACGCAATCAATGAAATAGAGTTGACATTAGCGAAGAGCAGGAATTTTGAACTTCGAATGCACGCACCACCGATCTTAGACTAACTTCCATTTGGTTGCTGGTTAGTGATTCATACGTTGTTGCATAATCACGACAGGTTATTAAACAAGGCAACTATTTAAACCTATGCGAATTATTGCCGTTAAATCACCTAATTTTCTTAGACTTGATCTCATTGTAAATTAGAGTAAATAAACAATAATCATAAGTACCAATAACATAAACGGAACATAACACAAGATCTATGTATCAGAACAACACAACACAACATACGACTCCATACAACTTTAACAGCACTAATTTTTAACACCCATTCTCATAAATATATTTGGTAAATTCAGACATTTTTACAAAGACACTGATTACGAATACACTTATTATATAGTTATCTTCCCTTTTTAGTTAACGATGCGTTCACACCTAACAGTTTTACAAATCGTTTTGCTGATGACGCTTTATACACGAAAACTGAATGCATTTTTCTTTTAAAATTAATCTTACATACGGATATAATAGCGCTTTAGTGAAAAAGAAAACACTACTTTTAAACTATTTAAATTTACGTTTTCGCTGACATTTCGGTTGCTTTTCAGCAGCCTTGGTCACGATATGACTAAGACGGTCATTTCAATGTATCGAAGTGTAGGTATTCCGAAGTATGAGGCTTGGTATGTTTTGTTTCTTCGAGGGTTTGAGTAACTGAATTACTGGATTCCAGCCTGCACAATACGCTTTAATATCCGTATAAGCAATTTGTGTAACCGCGTAGGCGTGAACGAACCGTTAGGTATTAGAATTATTTCGTTCAATTGTTGGCACATATTACCTTTGATTCATCATTTTATTTGACTGTCGTGTCTTATCATGATAAAATAACATTACTTGTTTGTTAATTGACACTTAAATATGATCACTCCGGAACTGTATTTACACTCGCATAAAATCTTAATAAAATTCAATTAATTTTGTGCTGTCAACGATTATCATTAATCGAGGAATATATCCATGTCCACACAGTAGGACACATGAGTGAGTTAAAAATTTCGCATCGATTAAACACGTATCGATAAAATCTTAAATTCACTTTCACACAACGGGCATCTCTAGTGACCAACGTCTTGATCAAAAATCGTTCATCAAATCTCAGTTTAGCAATAAATATTATAAATAACAACATTTAAGTTGACACAATCGACTTTTGAGACTGATGTCCGTGCATCGATCGTGTTAAATTCATAATTTCTGTGTGGGGCAAAGGCCCCGAACATGTTTGAGAGAAGACTCACGTTGGCTGTTCGCATTGCTATGAGAACACTGTGCCGTTCTTGTGCGCGGCTCGTGTGAAGATGACTTCTTCTTCGTCGGCGTTGATGCTCTCAGCGGTGGTGAGGGCGACGGTGTCGCTGTGCACTACGTGTGGCGATTCGTTGAACTCGTCTAGCTCTTCTATGCCCGCTGTAAAGAAAATACAACAAAACATTTAACATCAACCGGTAGTGTTGGTACTGCTGTGCATGAGGTCTCGAGTTTGAATCCCGGGTCGGGCCAACAAAAAGTTATTGGTTTTTTCTGTTAAGAAATCTCAATAGCAGCCCGGACTTAGGAAGGTCGCGGTTGGCGGTGTTAGACAACCTGTGTCTCGGAAAGCACGTAAAGCGGTTGGTCTGATGATGATGCGCCTGATCTCTCTGGTGTTGGATTGCCGTCTCATCCGATCATGAGAGCTAGGGAACAGAGAGTGCATTTGTGTTTGCGCACACGCTTGTGCACTATAATATCTCCTGCGCAGATGGCCAGTCTCCCGCTGTGACCGAAATTCAGTCTGGAGGAAATTATTATAAGCGTAGAAGCCCGGCTTCTCTTACTAAAATTATCGAATGGGAATTTATAATAATTAATTACACTGGCAAGGTACGCTAGTGAGAGACTAGCATGCCTTCCATGCGCTTTGGTGAAATTATTCACAAAATGCAAGTAAAATTGTTAAGCAAAGGGAGGTCACAATTGCATTAGCAACTTTTACTGTAAAAATATTAAGTAATAATATATTCAGGCTTGCGTTATTCTGAATCACTAGGCACAGCACTGTCAACTGATAACGGCAAAGTGCTTTAAAATTTTTGTCATTTATATCATAATGCCGGTTATATATCATTGGATTATCATTTCTGTCTCAATGTCCATTAACTATAATCTGTACAGCTGTAACAAAATAACGAAGATACTATATTCGAATTGGTTCAGTCATTGTGGAGATGAGCGCGCGCAAACTTACAGACAAAAATCTATTTTATTTTATCAGTCTACTCTTGACGTGTGGTCGTAGATGAAGAAAGTAAAATATCATATCGTAGCCATATCGTACCTAATCAATTTGATTGCTCCTATATAAAGTTATAATCTGATAAAGAAATTGTTTTATATTCCGTTACCAAATTTGTTGGCGAGAATTTACAAATGTAGACTAGTAGGCAAAGTTAACAAATATTTGTTAGAGAGTAAAAGGAAAATATTTATCATCAATTAGTGTAAATTTATTGATTTGTTTAAATATATACTTTTTGGCTAGGTACATTTTAAAGAAATAATAGGTCGCACTCGCAGGGCATTTTTATTATACAAATACATTTATTTTTTAAACTTTCATTTACTACGTAATAAGGGACGAGTCTAGTCTATTGCCACTTCGGGCCACTTTGGCCGAGGCAGACCATTAGGCCGGATCACTACTAATATTATAAATCAGAAAGTGTATTAATTGGTTTAATTCGTCGGATAGCGACGGATCGACGTGATAATTTTTAGAGAGACAGTTTACAAGCTAGAAACGCCGCCATAGGCTTCTTATCCGTATGAAAATAATAGTTCTGTTGATAGGTGGTCTCTTAAGCCAGAGAGCTAAGCCACGAATAAAATTTTGTGTATAATAATTGTACAAGCTACGCTGTACATTGACTCTTATTTATGCGTCACTCTTTTACGTTTACGTTATGTCAGCAATGTATTTATAACACATCAATTATTAAATATCATATACATTTTAGTAGCAATAAAACCGTTGAATCAAGTACTTCTCTACTCATTTACCATACTTAGCAATTTAGCATTTATCGTTGGGATTCTGCCACAACAATAATCAAACCAGCGGTTACTTCTATAATATTGTAATGTAAAGTTGAGTGATACCTCTGATATGTGAAGTGCTTTGATAACAGCGTTACATGATAAAAGTAAAATTGTGATAAAATCTATGTTTACAATTTTGGATAATGTTACTATTGTGCGTGAAAGTATTATATTGTCTAGACTAACATCATATATTTATTGACATCAATTATTATCTTATTCGTTATAATTTAATTCACCGTGCACAGCTGAAAATAATTACCACAACTAATTCTACTACGCCATTTTTGGATGTTTATATATTACCAATAACATTTACCTAGATAGTAGTGACGCAAAAACTTACAACAACTACAACGTAGTGAGTGCGTAAAAGTCTTGCCAATAAAAAGCGAGCTGATATATATTATTCGGATAAGCTTAATTTTGTACACATAAAGTAACATATTCTCCTTATACAGACAACTAAATAAAAATAAACTTACCCGTATAATCAGAGGGCGCTAGTAGTAAATACTGTTCTGAGCGTGTGGGCCACAACAAGTGCGCCATCACGCAGAACGAGAGGCAGTCTGCTGAGTATGTGATACCTGTAAGTAATAAAATAAACAATATTAGACATTTCATTTAACTTCGTTTGATGGGTACAGCATAAGTAGGTGAGCAGTGAAAATATTTTATAAATTAATAATCTCAATTATTATTCTGTCTTTATGAACTATAATTCTGGCTTAGTGGTCACAATTTGTTCGGAACGGCACATTTTTAATAATATTTTTTTTATTGTCTATTTGCACGCATCGAAATAATTTGAGTACAAAACTAGTGCAGGCGGGGTGGGGTCGCTTCGCACTCAAATTATTTCGATGTGTGCTTGCGTGTTTCGTACAATTCGTGCGAAACGATCACTAAACCATCATTCTATCAACTACCTTTTAACTATTACTGCTATAAAATACTAACAGCCTGACTAATATTGTAAATAAGAATGTGAGTTTGTTTGTTTGTTACGCTTTCACGCCTGAACTACTCGACCGTTCATAATGAAATTTCGCATACACGTTGTCAGGGGTACAGAAAAGGGCATAGTGTACCCTTCATCTAGAAAACAGTAACAGTACAGCTGTTATTAACCTGACCTACATTTACGCAAACGAAGCTGAAGGCAAAATCTTGTTTGTTATAATTTTAAAAGATAGAGATCATAGAAATGTTGAATTGTGTATCGACTTAATGTTCCTGACTGTACAAACCCGGCATGAAGCAAACATAACTCAATAGAGCGTGACACGTGAAATAAAATAAATAAATTATACTGATGATATTTTATATAAGTATCTATTATTAATTGCCGACATAATTATTGTAATTAAACCAATTATCACTTAACATGAATAGTTATTTAGATAATTTGTTACACTAAACACATGTGATAATAACTTGTTATCCTAACTAATATTAGGTATAAATGCGAATGTAAGTTTATTTGTTTGTTATGCTTTGACGCCTAAACTACTTCACAAATCATCATGAGATTTCACATACATATGTTGTCAGGAGTACAGAAAAGGGTACCTTTTATCCAGAAAAAAGTACTGTTACTAACCTAACCTACATTTTCGCGAGCGAAGCCACGGGCAAAAACTAGTATATTATAATCAATGGGTATAACATCCGTTTTATCATCATCTATGCAAATAAATAAAATTGAAGTGTCTGTTTGTAATGTCAAAATAACAGCTTTTTATCTAATGCATATGACAGTATATAAGGTACCTATACGAAAACATCTATATTTAAAATTTTTGTCTGTCTGTCTGTTTGTTCCGGCTAATCTCCGAAACGGCTGAACCAATTTTGACGGGACTTTCACTGGCAGATAGCTGATGTTATAAGGAGTAACATAGGCTACCTTGATTTTAGAAAAAAAATAGGATTCCGCGGAGACAAACACTTTTTAGTTAAAATCTACGCGGACGAAGTCGCAGGTAACAGCTACATAGTAGCTTTATTTATTAATATTTATATACGCCTTTATTTATTACCTAGCAGATTACAATATGCATCTGTGTTGTTCCAGCTGTGTATATTTAACATGCTTGACTGGTAATAATTAATATGTTTATCATTGTTTCATCATCAGCAATTATAAAGAAGCACGACTTGCTCTTACGTGTCTTAATATTTACGAGAACTAGCTAATACCAATTATGTAAATGCTCGAGCAATTGGCGAACATTGTCGAGAACTGGCGCCATATCATTCACCTCAAAGTGATTGGGTCTAGTTCTATATCTATACTGATATTATAAAGCTGAAGAGTTTGTTTGTTTGTTTATTTGTTTGTTTGGTTGAACGCACTAATCTCAGGAACTATTGGTTCGAATTGAAAAATTATTTCAGTGTTGGATAGCTCATTTATCGAGGAAGGCTATATAACATCACGCTACGACCAATAGGAGCAAAGCATCAATAAAAAATGTTCCAAAAACGGGCAAATTAACTAGTGTGAAGTAGACGAAGTTGCGCGGGTCAGGTCTAGACACGCGGCAGCGTGTCAAGCCAAGTTCAAGCAAAGGAACTGGCTAGCCAGCGCCGAGTGTAATATTACACGAACCACTTGGAAATAGAGTTTAATACTTGTTCATAATGTTATTTTGTTCCTAGAAATACATATTTGGATTTTGCATAGAACTTGGCACTCATTTAGATCTCCATTCTTTTTGCGGCGAAGCCCACAGCCAAACATAATTTTTGTATTGAACTTGGCTCTCCTTTTTTACATTTATGTTTTTGGTGGGATAGTAATTTACATGGTCATTTTCCTTTTTTAGAAGTCGAATTCCGCACTAGGAACCATTCCTGTCCCGATACAAGCATTATCTATACTAATATTATAAAGCTGAAGAGTTTGTTTGTTTGTTTGTTTATTTGTTTGTTTGTTTGCTTGAACGCGCTAATCTCAGGAACTTCTGGTCCGATTTGAAAAATTCTTTCAGTGTTAGATAGCCCATTTATCGAGGAAGGCTATAGGCTATATATCATCACGCTAAGATCAATAGGAGCTGAGCACCAATGAAGAATGTTTCAAAATCGGAGGGTATTTTTTCCTTTTGAGAGCTTCCGCTGCATGCGCTGCGTAAACAGTTAAAGTTTCGCAAAAATCATGTATGACAGAATTGTTCCCCTTTAAAATTTCTAAAAAAAAGTCCGCGATAGCATATGTCTATCTTTTAAGGTTGGCTCACTATAACCATTTTTATGCTAACCAAATTTGTTCTAAAATAATGCATTATTTGCGAAGGTAATATTATAAACATGATATTAATCCTTATCCAAATAAATACGTTATTCATCACAAGTATTTAATTTAAAACAAAATTGCCTTTTACATCATTCGATTTCAATGAATATCTTACGAGATATCGCAGTTTTAAAATAACATTGCAGCAAAATAATTACCCATTACAGACATAGTACAAACGATGTTTCTCCTGGTTTATTCTGCGTGATTACTACTGGTTCGAATTGAAAAATTCTTTTAGTGTTGGATAGCCTATTTATCGAGGAAGGCTATAGGCTATATTACATCACGCTACGACCCACGGGGACGGCGCAGTAACGATAAACGCGGGTGAAACCGTGGGAACATCTAGTTCCTTTATAAACCTTTAAACAGTTGATACAAAGAACACCCAGACATCGAACAACAATTGTTGGCTCAAACAAATTTTGTTCTGTGTTAGATTTGTTTCTACAATACTTGTTGTATAGTGGCAGTAGCGAGATGACCACATAAACCACCACGCCTTTCGTGACTAGGTGGTACACGAGTATGTTAATCCAGTCTATTATTAAAAAGTTACTTAATCTGTCAAGTATTAGAATACCAGATATATAAAAATCTATTGTGTCTGGCCGCCGGTGTGCCGCTGCGACTCAATAGGTTAAATCAGGCAAATTGCAAAAATACTTTAATAATATTTCAAGTAAGCAATTGTATGGGATACAAGATTTTAGAAAAAGATAATGGCTCTTACTTTACAGAAATAGAATCCTACCTGTTATAGAAAAATGCATAAAAATAAATTAAACTATTTGGTAAATGGATATGTCAGTACCTGTATAATATTTTGTAATATAAGTAGGTACCTACTAGGTTATTCAATATGCACCTGTCACACACCAATTAACAATAAAGCTGACACTCACATAATTAGTTTAGAGATAAAAAAGGTTTTAGTAGGTAGTACATAGACGAAATAGGTATACAACACAGATGTACAATACACATGTAGAAACACGACAATAATAATTAATATACTAACTAATATTATAAATGCGAATGTGAGTTTGTTTGTTTAATTGTTACGCTTGCACGCCTTAACTAATCCACCGTTCATAATAAAATTTCGCATACACGTTGTCAGGGCTCAGTCGCAGAATGTCCCCTTTTCAAAATATCTACAGGTGTCCCTCCCTCGGAATGTCGCATTCGTAAAATGTCCCTTTCTCAGAATGTCTCTTTCGTAAAATGTGCCTTTCGCAGAACGTCCCTTTCCCAAAATGTACCTTTTGCAAAATATCCCTTGTTTCGAATTCAAAGGAATTCGAAACAAGGCAATTCATTTTGCAAAACGTACTTTACGCGAAAGGGACATTTTACGAAACAGACAATTTGAGAAATGTAGATTTTGCAACCTGTAGACATTTTCAGAAGTGGTTATTCTGCAACTGAGCAGTTGTCAGGGCAACCGAAAAGCACATAGCGTACCTTCCATCTAGAAAATGTACTGTTACTAACTTAACCTACATTTACGCGAGCAAAGCCGCGGGCAAAATCTATTACCTAATAAATACGTACGTGTATACATGTGTGAACATAGTTTAAACGTGAGCGTGACTAACGGGCGGAAACGAATGTTGTAGTAACTCCTAATAGCTGTGGTATTTCTTAAAGATATTGAAATCGAATATGTTTTACATATTACATAGCCTAATATTGTCTTCTGTTTACGCGAATGTTATTCATTGAAATTAAACTACTATATACGGATTTTATCGCGTTGTTTATTTGACACTTAATTACAAAATTTTGAAAAACTGTTACACTACTATTACTATTAAACTTTACTAATTTTTAAGCTATTTAAATTATTAAAACTATATACTATTACTATACTATTATACTATTTATATTTATGTTTACACTTTCCCCGAATAGTATAGTAATAGTATAAATAGTTTCAATAATTTAATTAGCTTAAAAATTAGTAAAGTTTAATAGTAATAGTAGTGTACAGACGCGGCGGGTGACTTTGTTTTTACCCGATTACGGCGAAGCCAAAAGGAAGGGTAATTATTTTGGCAGTCTAAGTATGTATGTTTGTATGTTCCACCGTAGCGCCTAAACTACTGATCCGATTTTAATAAATGAGGTATCAATAGATTCGTAATAATGGCCCGGGTGACATAGGCTATATAAATTTTAAATTCGATCTTTTGAGACCCCATTTTTTACGCAGTCGGGTTATAGCTGTTTTAAATATTATAGAATATTCTTTTTTATATAATATGTAGTGATAATTATAATTTACTGATCACAAAAAGGTTTATATAAAAATTATACATAATCTTGAATACTTGACATAGTTAAATATCTATTGTCTGGCCACCGGTGTGTCGCCGCGACCCTAGATAATTATTTAATGTGAGAGACTAGCTATCATTGCACATTTCCAAGATTGTTTATGTTTCCAAGACAAGCTATGCCTACATAGCTTGTTTTATAGGAAACCACTTCATAGGCATTACCATGGTCAACGCGCAAGTTACTGTGTAATATCTATTTATGGTCTAAAACTTGCATGCATGCGGCCTTACAATATCATTTGTTTATATGACAAGGTCCTTTTACAGGGTGAAAAATACTATCCAGCTCTTAAAGTATTTGTACCCACTGACTAATTACGTCATAAGCCAAATATTATGAATCTGCCCTACTATTAGTAATGGCCTGGTTAAAATACAACCTACTAACATTAAATTGAAATAAAACGCAGATTCTAACTTTCTCCGCCAGCAAAAAATCTCAGCCGCCCACATAGTTTGAAGTTAAAGCTCATACCTATGGTTTTCCTTCTGTTGCTAACTGTAATTGTTATAGCCTGGTTCGTGCTGATAGGATCAAATATTTAGGCATTATAATAGATATATATCTAACCTGGAAAATCCAAATCGACGAATTATTATCGCGCTCTAGGAAATTAATAAATGTATCTAAAAAGTTACGAAATGTTACAGACTTCCTCACTTTAAAAAGGCTTATGTTTAACTTATCACCAGATAATAATATAGTAAAATATAACAGTCAAAAATAGTAAATGATCACCAAATTGCACAGCAAAATATATTTAAAGAGATCAAAATAAGTCGACGTAGCCCCGCTTCGCGGAGCTTCTATTTTTTGGGTGGCTTTAAGAAGGAACCTAATGTAACCTAACCCTTTCGAGACGGAATGCAGTGATTTAAGGCTTATAGGTGCTCGTTATGATATATTTTAGTAAGCATATTTTGCTGCACAATTAGTATTTTTGGTGGTCATTATATTTAATCCCCTTTAAAAATGGTACCTATATTATGCAATTGTCAAGTCAATTCTGGGCTATCGTATTACTGCTTGGGGTGGTACATATAAAACCAGTATCCTACGAGATATACTACTTAAACCCAGAGAAGTGTCCTAAAAGTCATTACTTGTAAACCTATTAGATTCCCTACATCTGAACTCTACGAACTTTGTGAAGTTATGACAGTTCGACAGTTGTGCATCTACCAGGTATATACCGTAACTCCATACAATCCTATCTAGAGTACGACAGCATCTTAACGAAACCTATCCAGAGAGATGGATAGGACGTCTAGGGCCAATACTGTAGCCACCTCGCTCGCCAGATCTAAACCCATTGGACTTTTTTTACTGGGGCTGCTTAAAGGAAAAGGTATACAAAGAAGAAATCACTTCAGTTGAACAATTGCAACAACGCATATGTTCGGCTGCTGACGAAATATCTTCAGCAGGGTTTGCGCGCCGATTAAAACGGTCCTTCATAAGAAGGTGTAGAGCTTGCATAGTAGCTGAAGGAGCCCACTTCGAACATCTTGTATAATTTTTTCAATAAATTTTATTAATTACCAATGTGTTTTATTGTGTCAACAAACCCATAATGATCAAATTTTAAGGAAATTCTCATTGTCTTTGAATCTAAAATTAGTTGCAGCAGCTTTAAGTAATTTAAAAAAAATCAAATTTGTCTGAAAATTATCATTTAAGATTCGAACGGCAATAACTTTGTACTTTATCAAGATACTGGTTATTATTATATCATTTTAGAATCTACATTAAATGGATAATTTTTTTAAATAATGTGCCATCGCAGTGTAGTACATTTTGTTTTCGATACAGGGGCCCAAAAATGCATAATTCCTTGGAAAACATGTTAAAATTTAAGAAAAAGTATTTTTTGCGAAGTTGTCTCAGATTGTAACAAAAAAACTTGATACTGGTCTGATGATGCAAGTATTCAGGAGTGATATAAAAATAACACAATTGTAGAAATGGCAGCTGATTTTGTATGAGTAAGTTCGATTTTTATTTTAAATATCAATAAGTTGGTCATCCATGGGCATATGATGTTATAAGTGGGGTAAATGATAGATAATAATCTGGCCAGTCGACAGTGTCAGGGTTATCCATTATTTACGACACAACCTGTATATATCTTCAACCCACTCAAACATACATGCCTCTTTTACACACACATGATCACATACACATATACTGTATACACACACTAGCACATACATTCAACACCATAACATTGCATGACTTTTTTCTTTATTGTTATTTTTTTATTTTATTGTGTCCTGTAGCATTAATTTCATTTCTGTTATTTTTGTTACTTTCCTCCATGGGCCATGTTCTCGGATGTGAGCGCTAATGACTGCGTCACAGTTTAAGACTATTGCAGCCGTTAACGTACTTATATTTTTGTACCAATATATTGGAAAATAAGTTATAACACATTATTATTACCAAATATCCTGCAGCTGTGTATCACATCTGTCTGTAACATTATTTGCTTTTATTAAATGTTGATCGGTTTTAGCTGGCAATTATTATTATTATTATTATAAGCCTAATTGGCAATTAAGTAAACTAAATGTTTTTTACAGATTACTTTATGCCAGCATTTTTCAATATACACTGCTTCATTTTGAACACAAGCATTATACATTTATACCTTAGTTAGACCTATTGGGTCGCCGTGACGCACCGGCCGGTGGAACTATTGAGAGATTAAACTTAAAGGGGCATGCCAGTATTAGGCCCAGAACTGCACAAGAAATCGGCTACACTAAAATATATATTAATATTTATCTTAGTTTTTCCTTTTATTTATTATTCTGTACAAGTCGGTAATATTTTCTAAAAATATTAAACAAGAAAACGACTAAACCAAGACTAAACTACATAATAGAACTTCGAAGCGAGTACATTAACGTGAAAATGTTGCCTTTACACAAAATATGTTGACAGGTAATCAATCAAAGTAGTAATTTACCATTGCAATAATATTTAATTATTATTTTAATCGTTATTTCATTTTTTATACAAAAGTAATACAAAAACTAATAATCATTATTAGTTTTATCTTTGCAAAACTGCTTTGATTAACTTAAAGTACCTATGTCTATTATCGAGGTATCGAGGTTTTGTGTTTATTATGGCAACACCATCTTTAACTTGTATGATGCCGGAAAACGTAAATGTCAATAATTGCTTGTTTTGCAATGCAACTCCATTGTGAGTTGTAACGGTTAGTGTTTATTTAATGCGGTTAATATCGACGACTTTTACCTATAAGCTATAAAACTGCAACGTATTCTGGTTTATTTAATTCCTAATAGATTTTACTCATAAATAAATTAAAATGTGTAAAATGATATAGCACATTATTTAATATAAATTGTATTGATGAGATCTATGAAGATTTGATAACTTTAAATTGCCAAGTTTTTTATAAATAACTTCTTATGCTAATTAATTATTGGCATTGCTTACAATAGTAAGCAATGCCAATAATTTAGCCGTTATAGGTGTACACTGTGGGCCCGAATTACTACGGCGACTTGGTATGCCCCTTTTAAAAATACTTGTAATCACAGCATGACTATATTGTTTCAACAACCATCTTAGTCTCCCCGTGACCATGGCTGCTGAACGTCAGGGAACGTGTAAAATTAAATACAAATAGTTTTAATAATTTAATTAGCTTAAAAATTGGTAAGGTTTAATAATAGTAGTAGTAGTGTAATAGTTTCAAAATGATGTAATAAAGTGTTAAATGAACAACGCGAGAAAATCCGTATAAAATAGTTTAATTTCACTGAATATTTATTTAGGTTTTAAAATCTTTCTACTAATCTAAAAGGAAACTGTTTAACTTACCTATAATTGTGAAACAACGATAAGGGCAAATGATTGGCGCTAAGTAAATGAGACTTGCACTTAGACTCGTTTCTTTACGTAACCATAAACTAGATCAAATTTAAACAAGAAAATATAATAAGCGAACACAACTGGTAGAGATTTCTTAAAAAATAGTTACGTAATTTCGCTCGCGGGCGCTTGCATAAAGGCCTATTCAAACGTGAGTGGTATTCGCTGCCGTTGTGGGTAGAAGCATATACCGCGCGGGTTTTGCTCAGGTATTTAGTATCAAGTTCCGCGGCTAGAGTGACTTGAGCGGTATTCACTGCCGTTGCGGGTAGAAGTGCCTGCCGCGCGGGTTTCGCACAGGTATTTAGTATCAACTCTACCTACAAGGATAGCGAAATCCGCTTTGGTGTGACCAGTAATATTACCGCATACCCACTCGGTTTTCTCTACCGCAGACGGTAGCGAATACCGCTTAGGTTTGAACAGACCTTTATATTGTAAGACTTACCCAAGATAAACTTAAACCTCCACAGAGGGCTTATTTGCAGCGCAATGAGCGCTATGATCGGCAGATACACGAACCATACGAGGCTCGACGCACCGAAGTGAAGTAGGAAATTGAGCTTCGGCATATTGTGCTCATACATCATAGTATTGCGTAGTTCTAACACGAACCACGTCATTATAACTACTCGCAGCGCGAGAATCAACCAGCCCGGCCACGTCTGGTATTCGTCAATTTCTTCTATAATGTCCACCTCCGTCTAGGAAAAAAGAAATTTCTTGAATATAACCAAAGCGACTTCTTTAATGAAGGTTACTTCATGAGTGCGTACAGTGAAATCTCATTATCATAAGATCCATAAAAGTTAAAGACCTTGGAATTATAATATTTTCGAGGTACAAACAGCGACATAAGAAGCTGAAACGTATTTTATGAAAGAGGGCATACGTAATATCGTTCTACAGTAATTAATTACATACATACATACATACGTAGTCAGTCAACACAAGCTTTGCCAAACGCTTTAGCCCTTTTAAGGACGTATTTATTTACAATAAAACTGCTAACGCATGCGAGATAAAGCAGTGTTCAGTGAAAGAGATGCAGTTAAAAGTCACTAAATGGCTCACTTCTTTGACATATGACTCCACCGAAAATCTTATGGTATGCCTATCATAAACACATCATACACACATACACACAACCTCACACGCACTCACTCACGGACAACACACACACACACACACACACAACCATATTTTTTAGTCTTATATGACACGTCACCCGAGCTAAAATTGTTAAATGTGGAAGGAAATCGTACCTGGCACCCACAGGACAGGCTATGCCTAGTCTGGGGCCGCTGATAAATTCCTTATGTAATGATGAATGGCAATAAACTGTTTTTATTTTATTTATTATTATAGATTCACGCCTTTTTTCCAGAGAGGTAGGCAGAGACTACGGATTTCCATTTACTACGATCCTGACACACTTCTCTGGCTTAATTCACTTTCATCACATTCCTCATACACGCCCGTCGGTTCAAGGAGCTCTTAACCTGGCCTTTGTCTAGAACGCCTCTGATCTGATCGAGAAACGTGCGCCTAGGTTTTCCTCTTGGGACTGTTCCATTCACACTAGCCTTATAAACTTTCTTAGTAATGAATTGTGATTAAAATATAAATGCTTTAAATGTAACAACAGAAAATCTAGGAATTGCCATTATTATTTATTTAAAACTGTAAAAGGTCTAGAATTACTAGTATTGTGTAAGATACCGCACTTCAAAAACTTATATATATTTATCGAGTTATATCGCTGACTAAACCTACAGGGAAAACATTGGCACCTTCATATGTAGTACGTATAATTATTATATCTATTATAATAATAATTATGCTGAGTGATGAATAAGACGATTAGTAAATCTGTATATTTTATGGGTAGACAAAATAAAAGTGATATATTTTTAAGTGTCGTAACTCAATCTGCCCACTACAGGTCGCGAATATAACCTTTGATAGTCCTAGAGCTGGACTGTGTTACCATGTGTGCTGTGCATACAGTTATTACCTATTTTATAATTGTACATGATGTTTCATAATGGTTGAAATAAGACTACTTAATGCACGATTTTATGAGCCCGAGTCGCCAGTAGCATGCATTGAATGGTAAAAACCATGCTAATGAATTACAATTCAACTGTATATAAAAGAAATATGTACTGTGTTAATTCATCAACTCTGCTGATAGATATGTTTGTGTGACCAATGCTGTATTGTGATTCCTTTATTACTATTTGAACTGAATGTATCTCTGTTGCTATAATTTCTTGTATCTAATACTTACTGTATTCCACACATATAGCAATATGTGCACGATTCCATATGCAAGCCATACTCCAAATACTAGTGGTTTGTATGTGAGCTCCAATCTTGTTACTGCCCATCCTTTTGCTAACAAAAGCAAGAGTAGCATAAAGAGTGTCTGGAAGAACCATTGATAATATTAAACTTATTTTGTGCACAGATTCAAAGATTCTCTAAACTTAAGAAAGATCATCAGACTTAGGTATTTAAAGATATTGGATATAGAAAAATCTTCCTAGAACTAAGATATAATTCAGCAAGCACATTAAGACCTTAATGTGTATTATAATTAATGTGTATTATTATTTGTTTCTGTATTATAAGTTAATTAAATATTCTCTAATAAAACTGTTCTCTATTCTCATCCATTCTCAATTATGTCTTACTTTACTTATGCAAACTATTAAGTGATTATAATGATAATTAAGAGAAATTTTATTTACTTAATCTTTTATTTTAATTTTATTTGTTTAATTTATACTGTCTTTGTAAATACCACAGATGTCTATGATGCAATTTATTAAAATAGTGCACAACAATAAGGAAAAAATCTTTATAAACCTGTTTAAGACATTTCAACATACATAATGAAGTGTTCAGGTACTGTAATGTAGGTAATGTCAGTGATTTAATATTCATTATTTTAAAATACTAAATACATAGGTATTATATAAAAATTCGTTAAAATTTAATTTGGTGGAACCTTATCATCTTATTAAGCATATAACTTATACTCACTCTGCTCATAATATCTAACACATCTCCAGCTGCAGCCAGCCCAGCAAATCCTACTCCATCTGCTGCAAATTTGACTGTATGCAGTACATTAAAGCAGAGAGCAATAAACTCCAGGACCAAACTGAATGTGAAAAGCTTTGTCACTGGGTGCTTTTGTATTCTGTAAAGAGTTTAATTTACAAAATAAATATTGACTGCATTTATAAAAAATCTGGTATATAGAGTATTCTAAAACATATAATGAACATAGAATAGACTGTTTTAAATTCAAATATACTTATTTATTGTAATGGTATTCCAGTGTATTAACAATACTGTACATACAGTAGGTGGACTGTCCTTGAGGTCTACACCAAACAGATATTATTTCACAACAACATTAAAAATGTATGGTACAGTAAATAATGAAAGTAGTTATTCTTACCTGACTGCATATATTTGCACTGGCAGTAGGACAATATAGCACAACCAAAATACAAGATACAACTCAAGTGTATTCTGTCTGTCGAATGAAAACTGATACAGCAAAGTGTTGTAAAATGATAAATTTGGACTGCCATTTACCAGCCAAAAATCATACTGTATGGTCTGTGGTTTATTTGTTAAAGTTGTGTTACTACTCGAAGGAGCTCCTTTGTAGTGATGCCAAGTACATGTCACCTCATCTAAATAACAAGAGACCATAGACACATACCAAAACCTATGGACAAAATATTTATATATAAGTACATATACACTATATGAAAATAGGATCTTATAAATTAGTGTAATTGAATAATCAATCTGATGTGCTGACATTATTATCCAATCTTAAATAGTACACAAATATTAAAGACAGTCATCATTTTAACCCAATAGTTATCAAATTCCTTTAATTTACAACTCAAAGATCTACTTTCTATACTTTAGGTAGCTTGGCAAGTACCCTTAAAAGAAGCTAGAGAATTGAACTTAGAGACACAATAAGTAATTTGATTTTCTATTCCTTATAAATTTCTTAATTCTTTCTACTTTCTATAATACAAATACACACAATCGCAATGAATGTCAGTAGTATTATATTCTTTTAAAATCTTGAATGTATACTGTTTACATACTATTATTTTATACATGAGACATTGCCACAAGGAAGTAACTTTTATGATATAAAAAAAAGAAGCTGAGTTTACTTGAGTACTAAGGGAAGGATATAAGTTACATTTTAAATAAATGCATACATAAGTAGGTATATTGTATTATGTTTATACTGTATTTAAAAAATGGCCTTGATGCACAATTGTTTACAAGGAATTGAAATTGGTTGGTTCCACCTAATGGAAATTAAAATATACTTTATCCATAATAATTAATTAATAACACATTTACTGGCCTAATATAAAATTTGTATTATATCTTAAGGTCAGTAGTGTCTTATGTTGTACATGTTCAACTGAACAAGTACAACTTATGACACTACTGACCTTAACTACTATAAAGATAATTAAATTAATTTACCTTGGCTGTCCTGAATTTTGAATAACATAAGTAAATTGATTCTTCTTTATAACATTCCATGGTGTATCCTCATCAACACACAGCTCGCCTTTTGGACAAGGAATTCTTCTGAACAAGTCTTGTCCATAAGCATTACATTTTGGGTGATAAGCAGTCTCATTCAAATTTTGAAACATAACCTGACATGCTAGTTCCTTATTTCCAATATCACGACTTTTATAATAGTGTAAAAAGTGTCCTCTGTCTAGCACAGCGAATGTTATAGGATATTTGAAGTGCACATTCGATGTTATGTTGCCGAAAATATAGCCATATGTTTCCTTTTGATAATGAATATCAGTTTTTTGGAAACCAAATTTCACTAGAAATTTAAAAAAGTCATCTGTGGAGAATTCACCCTTTATATGTGTGGACGAGACAAATAAGAAGAAGGAACAAAATATTATTGTGCCCGTTTTATTACACATTTTGAGTATTGGAGAAGATAACAGAAAAATAACATTTCTTTATGACACAAACTATATCGATATCAACAAATTTATATTCACTGCATGTTTGTAAATCTCTTCAGGCCACTATATTGCACTGATTTATTCATTTTTGGTACACTCAACACAAAGAAAAACGAAAAATTATAAACATTTTTGTTTAAACTGACACAGACACATCACGCCCGCCACCCTGGTCCCTACCTACTAGAGGTGTACTGTAGGTCGTACAGTGTTGCCAATTCTTGTGAAGTCGAGTCGCTAGATTCAATATCAAAAATCACCAGAAAGTCGCTAAAACTGATTCTCGTCTGATTTTTCGACTTTCAGGTACTGAAATCCTAAAAAAAAAAGGTCAGCCTGCCTACCTGTGGAGCGTCCACAATAGGCGGACTGACTTTTTTTTTTTTAGTCGTTTTCTACTGAAAACCTGTAGATTTTATAATTTTCCATATATATATCTCTTCGCATTGTATAATTCTGTGTCGAATAAACAAAAAATATACTTATTACATGCCCTAAAATTGTTTTCATTTGTACTCCAAAAGTCGCCAGATAAGTAGCAAAAAAATTTTTTGCGACAAATTTTATTTTTTGTCGCTAAGACATACACGAAAGTTGTCATTTCTAGCGACAAAGTCACTAAATTGGCAACAGTGGGTGGTAGAGAAAGCGCGAGCGATACCCGATAGCTATAAGCAACGTATAAGTAAAATATGTAAAAGGGTTATTTACTTATTTATTTGTAAATATTTATAAACGCTCTTCCCTTTACAAAGTTAAAGCGTTTACAAAAATCCATATCATAAGCATATCTTGCTTGCTTAATAATGTAAAAAATCTATTTTAGTAAACTATAGAACAAATGCGAATATAAATTAATATAATAATATAAACGAAATTACATGTTAACGTTATTGAAGAAAAATTACAACTGCTCTTCATATTCACTGCTGTTAACATTAATAATAATTCTTTAATTTATCTAGTATAGTATTATGTTGTCTGAGTTATAACTTATAAAGTTATAATCATAACTTAACTTTATAATAATTAAGAACTTTAACAAAGCAGAATCAATTACTCAAAAGTCTGGCGAAATCGCACCATATTCCTGTGAGCTATTCTTACAAGTTAATAATTTACCAAGTTTGCTATAACGACTATATAAAATTGTAAAACCATGATACCCAATTTTAGATATTCTTAAATATTTCAATAATTAATATTTTATGTTCTTCTTATAAATATGTTGGCCAGCTGTGCCAAAAGGACTGAAGATGTTGTAGATATTGGCTACTTGCATTTGACCAGGGGGGAACACTGCCCAATATCTTTCCTATATCCAAAGATAGGACCGACATCTGTGTTTTTGGCCCCGTAGGCCCGTACTTGTGCTGTAAATCAATCGCAGAAGATGGCGCTTAAACTAATTTTAATTTATTATTTAGTGTCAGTTCTTACCTATCTATACTTTTATATTTTTAATTTATCTAAAATCATATTTTACTCTCATTTTAATTGTTTTATCATAAAAATGTCATAAAATACAAATTAGTAAATATGTCGGTTAAAGATTATGATTAAACATTGGATTTGTAAGACAGTCACAATCAAAGAGTAAAGTAATACATAGGGTCACAATATGGCGCCTGCATCTTGCCTGTGCGCACGTTTGTAGTTTTGCGTCCTATATTGTAATTTTTCGGCTGTGAAGGTCTTATGTAAGTGCGTTGATCGAGCTCTGTGTTTCTCCACCTTGTGTCAATTAATCTTCCCATCGAAAACTGTTGTTATCAGTGTGCGATAGTGACCAGGCCCAGTCAACTGTCATACAGGAAAGTTAAACGTACTGGAGGTACGAAAGAGCAAGCGACAGAGATAATAATGTTACCATTAAATACTGTTTTGTAATAAATGATTTTTCCTTCTGGTAGCATCTACATTTTAAAACCAACATGTTGTCAAATCTGACAACTACAAGAAATACTTTTGCCGCCATTATGTTTTGTCTTGTTTTCGAAGTTTATTTGTTACAAATAAAATAATATTAAATTTGCCTACACATTAGATACGTTAAGTAGAGTTTCCTGTTACTCCGTTTTAGTGTTAAGGTGTGATTAAGTGTTGCGTGTTTTATGAGATAGAGACTCGATTGTGAAGTTATAGTTACCATGAAAGAAAACGAAAGAAAGTGTAACAAGTGTGGATGCTCCTCTGCTACAGATCCGAAAATTATGTAATGTACCATTATAAGATCATTATTTGAAATAAAAGCTTTTTAGAAATCTGTTTTTTTTTTGTTCCCTAATACGAAGATGATATACCTACCTACAATTATATATAATTAATTATATAGAACACTGAATAATACTTGTAGCTATATCTACATACGTATAACGCTCAATAGTTTGAGTGGGTACGACATAGATGGCGTGTCTTGATTTTGTATCGTTTTTTTTGTATGAAGTTGTTATTCTTCCCGTTAGGGTATATGTGTTCTGTGTGATAGTGACGCTTTTAGTGTTTAGTATGGTGCGGTTTTTCCAACTACAAAAATGCCGAGACGCTGCGCATTTCACTGTGAACCTAGAGTCCGCTGCATAGTTATATTTTAATAAACATAAACATAGTAAAATGTTATTCGTTGTTGTTTTATTCTTATACTATATATGCACCTTATACTTATTTTATTTTAATTGTTTTGTTTGGATCTATTTTTGTAACTTTCTACTTGTTCTATTTGCAATTTTTATGTTACAAAAGCACGATTGATACAAAGCAATTTAAATACGAATTCTGGATTATAAAATATATAATATAAATAGCTATAGGCACAGAATACGGAATAGCTATAGCCATGTATAGAAGGATTAGTTCGGGGCCAAAAGTTCAGATGTCGCTGTTTCAAATAGGGTTGGCTGAAATTGGCCATAAGAGGGCTCTCTTTTCCCTATGTATTACTTTATGCTATTAACACACGCTCGAATTTGGTCCGGCGGACCAAATCCGCCTACTAAATCCGTTCTCGCTACAGATGACCGAATCGGACAGTTGGTTCACGTACGCCTTCAAGTGTACACGGTTGTCATCATGTCGTTGGACACGAAAATTATGGTGGTAGCGGCAACACTAGCAGCAACGTTACAGCCACCACGTAAAAAGCGGAAAAAGAGAAGAGAATGGGCGAAACAGTATTTAAAATTTCAAATTTTGAGTAACACTCTTTAAGTTTTGTAAATGCTTGCTTTCGAGCATCTCAGTTGCAATAAAGCTCATGAGATGTATCCCACAAACATGGAACATCTTTGAATAATTGAAGAACTTCAATTAATACATCGCGTTCGGTAACCATTTCGGGAGCGTTCCCACTATGTTGTGACGATAGATTATCGTGTCGTTTAAAGCGTCGTGACTTGTGTATTTAAATAGAGGTGTTCACATACAGGAGGACACGATTAACTATCGTCCACGACTTTTTTTCAGATTGTCAAGTCAATGGGAACTGCTAGTACGATAGTCGTAAAACGATAAAATAACGTTACGACTAATCCTGACGGCAAATCTTGTGTCATTGTTGCAACTATCCATCGTAGCCACGATAAAAATGTCGTCTCGTCGTTTATACGTTTGACGATAAAATATTGCGATGACACAGTGACGATAAACAGTCGATATAATGAGAACAGCTAGAGACGACAGTCGTCCAACGATAAATTAGTCGTCACGACATAGTGGGAACGCGCCCTTCCTCCATAATGTAAAATGAGCGCACGCACGGCCGTCCTTCTTGGCGTTCCGAACACGACTAGCACTTCCTCCTATATACAAATGTACTCTGTGACGACTAGTCGTAGTTTGTTCGGCCCAACCGTACACACGTCCGGATTCGGTACGGAGCAAACCATATCCGATGTGCAAACTAGCGGACCGAGGCGGACTCAATTAATAATAATTATGTTCGCAGGACTACTCTACAGACGGTCAGATTTGGTTCGGATGCGAACCAAATTCGTGGTCTGTTCGAACCAAATTCGAGCGTGTGTTACAGCTTTTACTCTTTGCATTTGACAAGCATAAAATCTATGAAATCTGTCTTTATAGACATAACATGCTCTATGGTAGATCTAAAGTAGTCTGTGGTATGAAGTAGATGCAGTAGATGGCGGACGGAGCTGGTGCTAGTGTTTTACTTCTGAAATAGGAAATGCAATAACTAATTTCACTGGATAAATTTAAATAATATGGAGAAGCTGTCTCTATAGCAGCGTTTAGTAATGATATCCATAAGAACAACGTAGCATTCAATGTCATTAGGAAGTATTTGTGCCATAGCAACTAACATCACACTCTTGCCCATTTCCTTTGTGATCTAAATACCTCTTTCTGAGGGTATTCTATAAATTTTGCCTTGTTTTGACTTATTGTGTACATATAAACCTATTAAATCAGTGCTACTTGCTGTTTAAAGTGTTTTTAAAGTGATTATCTTGGTTAGTTCTTTGGTAACTTCAAACACGGAAGTTTGATCTAGCCGCTCTGATAGTAGAGTATCGTCGGCAGATGTGTAGTGTATGTGCAGTTTGTTATAATTGAAGAACAAAGTGAAGAAACTCATTATGCATGAACTTTAAGTATCAATGATGAAATAATGGTTGAAATAGGCGCCCCCCAGCAATCTGCCGAAGAGAGTTTGGAGAATGCCGTATGGTATTGGGGTGATATCACTCGGTAAGTGCTTAATTTTAGCCGCATTAGCAGGTATGAACTTGATTCCTAATTTTAAACTAAAAGCTCAATCATATCTGAATTACATGATTACTATGTTATATACAAATTGCATAATTTAAAATTAAGTGACATTTTACTCATTATTGATTATTGAAATTAAAGGCTTCCTCACAATCATCATAAGCAACTTAAAATTATGATCAAATTCTTATTTATTTAAGGCAAATATTATATAAGGCATGTTTCATATTATATGTGATGATGCATTCAAATTGACATGTCTTGTATTTCAGGGATGAAGCCACGGAAAAACTATGTGATGCATGCGATGGCACCTTCTTGGTTCGTAATGCATCTAACAAAGATAGTGGGTATACCCTGACAGTAAGAAAAGGAGGTATGAATAAACTCATTAAAATTTATAATCATGATGGGCGCTATGGGTTCTGTGAACCTTATGAGTTCAAGTCTGTTGTGGAGCTTGTTAGGTTTTACAAGGAGTACTCCTTGGCCCACTGCAATAGCAGTCTTGATATCAAACTTACATACCCATTGTCAAGACTCCAAGAAAATGAAGGTGGTGAAAAAATGAGCGATGAGACCCTAGAAACTAAATTTAAAGAAATCCACAAAAAGTATGTATTGAAAACAAAAGATTTTGAAGCACGATCTTACAAATATACAAGGTTAAGGGAAGAAGTAAATATAAAAAAACAGGCACTGGATGCCTTTAAAGAAACTGTTAAAATTTGTGAAGACCATCTAAAATTACAAGAGAAAATGCAAAATGAAGCTCAGCCCCATGAAAAGAATCTTGTTATAGAGAATAATAGACAGTTAATACAAAAAGTTCAAAGTTTAAAACAAGCCAAATCAGAATTAAATGATATTTTAAGAAAGACAGTTGATGCTCAAATGCTTCTTGAAAGAGAAATAGCGAAACTGAAGTCGGATGTAATGGATCTGTATAAAATTAAAGATCGCTATAAAGTGTAAGTAGTCCACCTGTATCTTATATTATGAGTGATTAATATTTTGTTGACAGATTATATAATACTTGCTTGATGTATACTTACAATTGAAATTTCTACTATAGCAGAACAATATTAACCAATAAGTTAAACTCAATTGGTCAATTGATGAACCTTAGTAAGTGTAATGTTGTCTCGAGTGTTATTTTGAGACCTAAATTAATTAATACTTGATGGCATAGTCCTCAGATCTTACTGGGTTTCTCTGCAGGTAATCTTAGCGAACTTGCATATAATTTTGTCTTAAATAATTATTTTTATATTTTACCATGACTGTGATCTTGATCAACATATTGTATGAGGTGCATCTACACTTCAATTGCATTTGTAATTTTATAGATGAGGTAAATACAGAAGACATGTGTCATGCCATCTCATGTCATCCAGAAGGGTAAAAGGTGAACCTTTGTCCCTTCTAGATATTTTCATTTTATTTCATATCCCATATATTTACCATCTGTGATAAATATCCTATTTTCATTAAATAAATGTTTAATAGAAAAATGATAGATAAACATAATATAACTTTCTGTTGCTAAATAGGTTTCATTGTATACTTTGGACAGATATTAATATTATTTTGTAACAAGTAACTGCTATAAAATTCTAAAACATATATGTAAATGAAATAGATAGTTATTTTGTAGAGTTATAAAAATGACAGTGAACCCTGACTACAACAGAATCACAGCAGCTTAATTACTAGTCATAAATTACTAACAATACTTAGGTATGGGAATTTGAAAATCAATTTCTCTCTTTCTTTTCCTTTGCATTCACATTTCATAAAAGGAACCAACCACTTTTATATGTTTTTACATTCTACTACAAAATATTTTAATTTTAACTAAAGCATTCCAAACTTGGGTAAAGGTCTACTTCATATTCCTCTGGATATAATGTACGAGTCCTTTACAAAGGTTCCATATAACCTAACTCATCATCCTACATAATATAATGTGCATAAATAATAATAATAATTAATATAAGTTAAATTTAACACAATATTGAGGAAAAAGGAATGTATTAAAGTGTTAATACTTTGAGGTAAAAATGCTTGTTTGATGGCAAATAATCAAAAATTAAATATGCATGATAAAGTGTGTATTAAACACATAATTTATTGTGTACTTCTGAAATTCTATTGTCCTTAGACCATGTCTTGGTTCCCCACTTATTAAGTATTTCATGTAGGTTACATAAGATTTGATACACATATTAGGACATGCAATTCTACAAATATTGTGAAATCTTACGCAAATACCTTGCTCTCCTAAATGAGTCACATTATCCCACTTATGACTATTGTATTACAATATCTGTGGAATTACAACCTACAGGATTTATCTGTCACTTTTCAGAGCTATGTGTGTAATACCTATAATTCTAATCCTAAATGCCTAAATATCTAATGGTAGTTTATTATACATATAGTAATGGTAAATATTATTGTAATGTCCACCTGCATAAATGAAAGAATTTAAAGTTCTTATAGACCTGAGATCTAGAACTGCCCAGCTTGTTACATTTATTGATCAATCAGCCATGCAGTCTGATTTTGTAAACTACTGGACACACCCCTCTCTCAAACTGTGCCATAGTGGGGAAACTGATGGTTGTTTACTTCCCACATCCTATTTATCAGACAATTTTCAGATTCTGATCAACCTTGTGTTAAATTTTTATATAAGTATATATCAATTTATGTAGTTTTTAATGTAGCTTTACTGAATATTTCTGATATCCAATGTTACTTAACAATAAATTATTACATATTTTCATAATATGAGTAATGTATAGTAAAACCAAATGTCCAATGCTTTTTTCAGGTGGCTTTTGGGACGAGGGAAAACAGATGAATACCTGCGTTTACTAGAAGATGACAATTTACATAAACTGGAAGAATTATCCATACACAGAGATGCAATCAGTTGGAAAGTTAATTGTACTCGTGAAACAGCAGAAAGACTTCTAACAGGCAAACCGCAGGGCACCTTTTTAATTAGACCAAATTCTACTGGTCAGTTGGCCTTATCTATTTGCTGCAACAATATGGTCTATCACTGTATCATCTTCAAGAGTGAAAGAGGTTATGGATTTGCAGAACCCTATAATTATCATGAGTAAGTATTTTGAACTCTATCTAAACAAACTCTTCAACTTTATAATGTTAGTATAGAAGATACTAACATTATAAAGTTGAAGAGTTTGTTTGTTTGGTTGAATGCGCTAATCTCAAGAACTACTGGTTCGAATTGAAAAATTCTTTTAGTGTTGGATAGGCCATTTATCGAGAAAGGCTATATATTATCATCATGCTACAACCGATAGGAGTAGAGCATCAATGAAAAATGTTGCAAAAAAGGGAAAATTCTCTGATGTGGGCTAGTAGTTATATAAAAAAGCTGCATAAAAGATTGTTTGTTGGTATAATCACAACTATTTTGGCTGTCCCATCCTTATCAATGAGTACAAATGACTCATGTACTACCAATGAATATAAGTACAGTCAATACGGTTTGTATCACAACCATGTGGTTGTAATACAAAAACTGTAGAAAATCTACTATTTCATTGAAGCATAAAGACACTCGGGTCAAGGCACCAACATAATACCCAAATTGATAACATTATTTAAGAAGAAGCAAATGTTATTATTTTCATATTATTATATATTATTCCTTGTTCATTTGTGGCTTGTGCCCTTGCCAAATGCTCTATGAGTAGAGACTCATATTATGTCAATATTATGGCTCATACAGAGGTATGAGCCATACTATTGTTAGTTGACTAAGATTCCAGAGCCCAGGCCAATGTCATTTTCGCACAGCTAAGATTGCTATAGTAAAAGGGTAATATGTAGGTAAACACTAAACAGCATTTAAATTTGCTAATCAAACTAACATTCAATATTTACCTCTATATTTACTGGAGCCCTTTCCCAGGCAATGAGTATCCAACCATAAAAAAAAATTATACTTACCTATGCCATAGTAGCAAGTGAATCTTTATATATTATTCAGATGTATATTTAAGACAGTGCCCAGATCAATCCATAGGCAGCATACCGCCCATAGGCGGTAGCTTAAAATCATACCATTATGGCTAAAAGCTCGGCAGGATTCGGCAAGATACAATATTGATCAAGTTTAAATAAAATTTAAAAAATTAATAGATGAATACAAGACATTAAACACCTTAGATGAAACCTTCAGGGCAAGGTAGATGTTACATCATCAATATAATATCAATCTAATTATACTGCCTGAAAACATTAAAATAAGTACTAATAAAGGTACATTTCTTTACAGAACTTTAAACGAGCTAGTACTCCATTATGCTGTGAACTCATTAGAAGAACATAATGACCAATTAAGAACAGAACTGAAATATCCAGTGAATGCTCATCTTGTCAAGAAACCTGAATAGAAAGTATTGAAACAATATCAGGTAATATTGAATATTTTGACTGTCTTGTCGGTCTGTTTATAGAGAAGATATGGCAGAAAGATCAGCTTGCCTATAACGATTACATGACCAAAATTCAAATTTCAAATATAACATCTACTTGTGACAAGATCCCAAGATAACATGTAATAAGTTTGCGGTCAAGATGACTGATATTTAAATGATGATTTATTATTAAATCTTCCAAGGACAAGGCTATTTCTATCAAAGATAGTCCTTATTTTAATTGAGATGTTTCTATAATCGTACTTTGAGGGAACATAATAATATGACAAAAAAGTATTCATGTAGGTACAGGAAAGTAATGTAAGTGAATATTTCTGTGGTTGATAAGCTTTATAGTGTCGTTATGGTATGGTTTATTGTACAAATTAAATATGTCTGTACCTATTTCTGAGGTACCATATTATTTTGGAACTGCACATTTTAATTAATTTCACTATAACAACTTTTCGATCAAATTCGTTTTATTTATATTGTGATAATCTTGTGATAAAGCAAATGATCACTTATAATCGCAGTTTTGTTATTATTGTAAACATTAATAAGAATTATTGTCGGGAGCTTTTAATAAGGGTAGTATACCCTGTACACATATTTTTATATTTGTTGTATTTTACAATCATTGGAAAAGTGTTCTTCCTTAAAAAATAATTGGTGTTATGAAGATGACTGGGGCCTTTACGGATCGGCAATGGCAAAGATGAGATGTGAATAACAGCTGATTCGAAAATGGAGACTGTTGAGAACGACATTACTATAAAAAGTTCTTATTAGCTCTCGATTTAATATTGAGTCTGCATCCATATGATACTATCCTTACACAAACCAATACATAATATATGGTTTAACATTTATAAAATTAAGGAAAATTTTTGTTGTCATAGGTAATTTTAAATGGCCTAACTTAATGGCATGAAGTGTTTTCTTCCTTGATTATTGAAACATTGTAACAGTTAAAGATTAATGCTCTACTGTCTGTCTCATGTTTTAATGAATGCAGGCTTAATAAACGCAATGTTCTCATAGAGATATGTATATAATATTATGTATGTGATAGTAATGATTAGCGTTTGGGTCTTTATTTGTGTATATTTTGTGAATGATCTTTGATATAATGTTTTTGAATGTATTATTGCAAGGTATAGTTGAAAAATATCTTCCATTTATGTATATTTTATTTGGCTTATTATACTATAAAGCTACACTGAAAATCACCTGTATTGTGCAAAAAATTGTTTTAATTATTGTTTATCATTGCTTAAAATATTATTTGTGCTTCCTTCACTTATCTATGGTAGTGGAAGTTAGGTACGGCAGAAGAAATATGAAAGTGTGACCTTTAGGGAGGAGGCAATCCATCTAAGCGTCTACCAGGCACAATAATTCGCCGCGCTACTATTGAGAATTTCTTTGACAGAAAAACACAATAATACTTAACACTGCTTGATCCGTAAACCGAACCTGAGACCTCGTATGTATAGTTATTTAAGAATACAATAGTTTATTGTTTAAAAATTAGCCCACGACTTCGCACGCACCTTTTTAATACCCTATGTTCTTCTCCGTGCTATAAACAACTAAATTATTCCTTTCCAGTAATGTGTTGCATGTAACCCTTAATTTAAACCCCAGTAAATTGCTGTATAATGAATCAAGACAACCATACTTGCAATGATTTTATACTATTGTAAACGAAGCGACAGTAGCATGCAGATTTTTAGTCGACCACAAAATGTAAGGGTCGTCGTTAATAAGTATATGTAGATACTAACAGTCTCTAATTACCGGCGATCGTTCTAATGACGCAACAGTGAGGCCAGCCTGCCTGTTGTAAGCGACCTCGAACTTTGTGTTCGGGAACCAGTATCGCCAAAAATAATTTTCAAATAGCATAACCAATTTTTTACTTTTAATCTTTATCATAACACATTAAGAGCCCCGTAGTACACACGATAGAAACTATTATTCGCAGACACCTGGTGCCCGAGCTGGCTCTCAACGTTTTAATCTAAAAATAAATATGCTACTTTTTAATATCAGGCTATAATTCGGTCATATTACGAATAAGCAGACCGCCAAAATTACAGATATATATATGTCACTTCGTTACTTGTCGGAAGTCAGACGAATATTAGCGACGGGCCTTATTTATGTGGTTGGTCTATATCTAGCCTACTTTACTTTTGATACTATTAAACTATTAAACTGCCAATTAAATCACTTTATAAATTTACTATAAACGACCGATTTATATCTATATCTGAAACAGGATCTATGTTTAAGTAAAATCTAAGTACAATTTGTCAGTTTGTAAAACTGGTCCCTTGTTTAATTTTTAAATACCAACAAGAAATATCCAAAAGCTGAAGCTATATCTTAAATATATATAGGTATCATAAATGGTGGATATTTTTATATCTTTTCGTGAAATAATGAACAGCAGATGATAAGACTTCTTTTTAGCTTTTGTTTTAATATTGTACATAACTTAAGTTATTATTACTATGATGAGTGACAGCAACTTTTTATGTGAAATATTAGTTGTAAAATACAGAACAAATTAGATTTGGCCAATTTGCTAGAATTGTTTATTAATATTATTGTACAATATTAAAACAGGATACTTAAACAAACTTGGATTATGTTCATATTTGTTAGTCGCTTGAAGAACTTCTTTGTATTGAGTTGTATTTCTACTGATAATGAAACAGCAAAGCATTTAAACTGCCCTAGGATTGTCTGAATGATTTAGGCACCTTGAAGTACATAATACATATGCTTCAGTTGCAATCATTTTAATAGAAATATTACCAAAACTGTATTACCGCAAAGAAGATTTTATATGCTTTCAGTACGTTCAAGTACTGTTATTTTATGTGGAAGTGTGTTAATTTGTGTATATTGGTGTGCGAGTCTTGTCAATTAATGATCTGTCTGTTTATGTGCTATGTACCAATATGTGTAAGGAAAGATAATGATGTTAATATGTATTGCTAGTAGGTAGGCCGTAAGTAGGACTAACAAATTCAAAAGATAAAATGATTATGTCGTTTCAGCCTGGTATGTGTATGGATATGCCGGATTAAAGCAGGCTTTACCAATGTCTTAAGAAAATCCTTATTCTTAAATGAAAGAATGTGTAATATACTTGACATCTATATTTCCAAATCAAGAAGGTATTAATTTATTTATTGTATCAATGGTATGTATTAAAATTAAATGACAACATTTGCTAGCCACGGTTGTAAATTATAATGGGGTGGTATTTCTACACTTGTCCAGTGTCTATTTGAGTGGGATCTGTTATATATTTTGAAGAACATATTTAAACAGTGTTGTAACTACTACTAACCTTGTTCAATACTCGTACCCAGGGCCCAGACACAATCCTTTCTTTATTGTGTCTGGATTCCGGCTATTGAAACATGAATGTGTGGTAAAAAAAACGAAATGTCTTTCCAAAGCTAATAATTTAGTATCAATAGAATATTTATATTGATTAGGCAGTATAATATTAAATTTTATGTTTCACCCGCGCTGGTCGCGCTCTTTGTGTTATAAGAATGTTGAATCGTGGTAGGGGGGCCCTATTTTGTATATTGATGGTTGTAATAATACATATCCACAAAACGGTATGATTTCAGATTGCCAATAAGTGTTAAAATTTGTAATAGTACTGTTTTGAAGTTCTTTGCATAATAGCACATCTTGTACCTACTTTCCATGGTCAAGGACATAGCTTATAAGTTTTAGTTTTGTTTTGAATAGAGGCAACTGGACAAAGTGTAATACAACCCTTACGATTTTACCAATACTAGTTGAAACTTATGAAACTCTAAATTAAATAGTCATAATCGGAAAATTGTTAATCATTCGTTTATTAGCTATATTCGGTGATTCATGATGTCCACAATAAACGGTAAATTGTGTACCTATCGGAATAAACAGCTGTTTATTTCCTGTGGCAGTATACATAAATGTATAGCGATCGAGAAATATGTCACTTGAAAATATTATGAACTTGATGAAACACTTATTTGTAAAACAGCATTAATTTAATTGCTTAATAGTTTTGAAGCCGGAAAAAATAAATTATCGGGAGACATGTTTCATGTAATTCGGCCATTCATTTATTGAATAATTATTGACATGTTTGCTTTTAAGTATGGCTTTGGAATGTATGTATTTGAATGTTATTTATTCTCTTGAATGCACAAAACTTCGATGTGTGTTAATGCTTATTTTCAATAGACTTGATCGAAGTTAAAGATACCAATACATTCTGCTTATGCCACAATCGATGAGTATGAGCTTAATGACTTTTTACAAACGATTAAATAAAAAACGTGCTATTGTGTATTGAAAGATACCTATATGTATAATTAATATCAGTCGATAGTTCGTATTATGAGAGTTCTGTGTTAAATTTTTGTAAAAACTCATACGCGAATGAATGCTTAATGCTAAGAAAATTCGTACAAAGTACACGAGTCCCTAAAAGGATCATATAATTATCATGGAATATAAATTAAAAGCTGTCTGTTTTTAATATCCAATGAATTTATGGTTTGGTTACCAGGATATATCATATTTGCTAAAATTTAACAGGCTTTACTATATAAATAATATGTTGTGAACATACCCGTTCCCCTTAATTCCATAAAAAGGTTATTAAGCTTCTAGTTTTGTTTATCTTGTTTTATAATAACCACAGACATTGCTATAATTTCACATAAAAAAATAGATTTTTGTTAATCTCGATATAGATAAACTAAATTATTCATGACATTACGAAGACGATACTGCTATGTTACTTCTTTTGGAACTATGTAGGTATATTGAAACATTTTCAGACTTTCTACAAATGAATAATATAATTTAAACTAGATTATACATACATAATATATAACTATTTACTTATAAGTTTAAAGATAATATAAGTGAGATTATTGATCGAGTTATTTTTGTATTCAAGTCAATGATAACATTATTGTCATTTAATTATAATGTAAAATATTGTGTTGCAATTTTATGAACTAAATATCATTAAATGATCTCAAGAGTGAATTATAAACATAAGCTGATTCAAAGATTTGTTTGATAGTTTTTAGAGGCATCATAATTATTATTATACAAAAGTCAATAGCAGCCAAATTGGAATACATAAAATAGTGAATACACAATCGCCATTTTATAAGTGTAATAGTAGAACGTTTTAATAAGTGTTAATAAACAAACTATCAATGAAAGGCATTTTCTTTTATCCTCCTTATGTTCCCTTTATAGGTAGGTACTTACAAAGACTACTTTTTAATTAGTCTAGTTATAAATAGTTAGTCTATTATGCTTAATTTTACTGATAGTTAAACGATATGAATTATTAAAGGAGATTGTTCCTCGTCCATACATCGTTTGCCCCAGAACCAACTGCGAAGAAAATTACCTATTTACGTAGGTATATATAATACTCCAGTATGCTCACGAAAACAACATTTTATGACGGACACTTCGAAAAATAGATTTATTTAAAATTAAAACTAAGATTTTGAGGTTATTCCTTTTAAGCGGCGTGGCCATGTCGGCGCGCGGTGGACAAATTGCAGTATGCTTTATTATTGTTGCCTGACCAATTACTTAGAAGTACAAAATTTCAGTAAAGTTTTTTTGGTACTATATCAAAAGAACTACTGAAATTTTTCATCAAGTTTTGTATCGGTATTAAAAGAAAATTATATAAATACTTAAGAATTTATTGTGCCTAGGTGTCATTTTGATCACCTATGGCAGTGCATCACGCTTGATTATATTAAATATTGATATTTATAGAATTCGGTAAAAAAAATATGGTTATTTAAAAAATATTTAGTCTTTTTTTTCAAACTTATTTATATCAGGATATTACACTGCCATCTTATTGTTGTAAATATCTGTCAGTTTTCTTACATGGAAAGAGTTATTAATAATTTTAATACAACTAAATAAATATAAAATATGTGTCACAGTACTACAAATCGAGTCGATAAAAAATTAAGAATGGACATCCCTAACCAAAATGTAATCGGTGTCTAAATCCTCGAAGATGGCGGCATCCATGGTTTGGTAACTACGAACAAATGTCCGGGTACGTTTTTCGACACGAGCGCCTCTAGTAGCAGTATCAAAAATATTGTGTTTCATTGTGTTACTACTTACTATATAGTTTTCAATAGATGGCGATATTACAAAATTTTGCTGCGGTAGCGTCTACTTTAGTGTGGCAAAGTAAAAATTCAGTAAGATATTTTGTTTTAGTCTACAACAACTTAAATCAATGAAGACGATAATTTGTTTAAATAATATCTAAAATCTCAGCAATAATGCCATGTAAAAGTACAATAGAGCTAAACAGGTAATATCAATGCAGATTAAAATATTTAACTGAATAAGATATAGTAGAAATAGTGAGATCATCTAATGCGGGCCATTCACGATCAAGTTCACCGTCAAGTTTGCAGCGGACTTGAAGCCGCGTCCAGTTTGCAGTTCGTCTATATAGAATACACACGATCGAGTTTACCGGCAAGTTTACTTGATGGCTGCCAGTTGAAGCCATGGGGTCACCAGTGACGGACAACAACGGGTTTGACATCTTAGGCTTAGTACTCGCAATTAAGAAAACAGAAATAAAAGTGCAAAAACTGGTTACTCAAACGAAAATGTTTATCTCATGTAAATTTAGTAAAAGAATTGAGGATTTCTCCAAAAGATTATCAGAATTATGTACGGATGAATGAAGAAACTTATTTAAAACTCTTATCCTTCAGAAAGAAGACATGGAAGATACGTCATGCATACTTGAACGCTCACACACATCTTCAAGTTTACATGACGCTGCAAACTTGATTAAGTCGGCAGAACGAAATTCTATTTTCGCTTCAAGTAGACTTGTCATGCACACCCATAGCCATACACCGTCAAGTTTACTGGACGCCGAGTCAAGTCCGCTGCAAACTTGACGGTGAACTTGATCGTGAATGGCCCGCATAACAACACTCTGTGTATAATCTATGGATTTTATACAAAGAGTAAACTAATACATAGGATTTTATAACAAGAAAATTTTCGATTCATGCGTTTGCAAAAATTTTGTTAATTTCTTGTTTTGTGTTTTTGTTGTTTTTCAACAACCTAGTACCAGTGTACTAGGTTGTAGAAAAACCACAAAAACACATTTTCAACTCAATAGTTGAACTTAGTTCCTCCGGCCAGGCATCAAGAGTAAAAACGCTAAAGACTTCTATTTTGTGGTGAATTTGGTCAATTTTGTCATCATGACTCAAAGATCAGCTGTTGTGAACCAGGATGTTTGGTGAAGCTTGGAGACGGTAAGAGGGCATATTGAAAATAGTACAGTCATTTTAGCATAAATTTTAATGAATATACCAGCCATCAACCGCTTACGGTTATAGCACACAAACAGATAGGTACTTCAGCCAAATACAAATAATGTTTAACAACTAATGTGGGTATTCTGTACAATCCTGTGTATATTTCAAGATGTGTACCTATGTTAACTGAGCAATTAAGAGACATTTATCTGTTACTTAGTATATTACCAACACCTGGGCTAATTTATTTAAGATATGGTCAGTTCAATTATAAAAAAATATTTTCTGTGACTTTGATATCAGTATTACTGATATCAAAAAGATATTAAAACTATGCCTAAGCACAAATTAAAATAAGTTTTCTATACATTTCAGATGAGCAGAGATGTGGCCTCGAGCATCTTTACTAATCTTGAGACACAGACTGCTGAAGTACCTGTCGCTGAGTGTACTTCAACAAGTGCTGTACAAACTGGTGTAAAGACGTAAGCCAAGTACTCACTAGTGAGACCACTTTTCGGGACTGTGATGATGCTATTAAAGTCGCAGCGCATAATTATTGTTTAACAAATGAGAAAATAAAAAATATACACATTATTTTTGTTTATTTTTTTCACGTTCCTTATCCATATAATCCCATTTTGTAACTTGATTAATATGCTGCCTATATTTGTGTGCATACAAATAAAGGCAGCATTTAAATTACTATAAAAATTCTAAAGGAATAATGCAGATGTCTATATACGTATATACCCTTATGTATGTATAGATATAGGTTGCTTTGTTTGACGTCTTCAGTTTAGTTTATGATAGTTTATTTGGCGGCAGCACTTATGCAGACCTCGAGCGAGGCTAGAGTTACTCATCTATAACAGGTATACTACACTAATCTATGGCTTTTACGTAGCCTTTATAATTTGGTCAGCTTAAAGAAGCATTGCTGACACATTTTTTTGTTGATATAACTTTTATAATAGTCGTAATTTAAAGCTCAAATTATCTGGATTGTTTATTGATGGAACATTTTAATTTGTTCATAGTATTCCATGTTTCCTTGTTTTATGGGAACTGCGTATTCGATCATTTAAATCTGACCATATAAAATGCAATTAAATTTCTATTATATCGTACGTATCTTCATATTGCGTAGAGTTACGTAATCTAAATTTACTGTCGTTATAAAGGTGTATCAACGGTACATGATACAGCTTTTTATTTGATTGGAAGTGTTATGGTTTACTTGCAAATCCGTTTCTTTCTGAATTTCGGCACCATTTAATTACATTGGTGTTTATCAAACAAATCAAAAACTAATGTTTGAACAAGCCCTTCTAGCCAAACTTGACGCATATGGTATTCGTGGCAATGTTCTTAATCTAGTGGAAACGTATCTTAAAGGCCGTAGACAATGTACGGAGATATCAAGCCTGTGTTTAAAATCTAGAAAGGAACTGAAATCTTTATCGTCTCTTAAATAAATTAAATATGGTGTCCCACAGGGTAGTGTCCTCGGACCTTTACTATTTTTGTTATATATTAATGACCTGCCACGTTATTTTTAACCCTATGGTTTTATTTGCACTTCAATTGTTCCACGTATCAATAAAGACTCATATGTAGATGACATAAACAATTCAATCAGTAGTTTAATAAAGTGGCGTGACAATAATAACCTAGTTATCAATCTACAAAAAACAAAAACAATGCACTTTCACCAACGAATATCTATAGAAGATATGGATATTAACTACAATGGTTAAATTATAAAAAAAGTGAACAGTACTAAGTTTCTAGGAATTTTAATTGATAGCCCATTAACGTGGAAGCCGCAAGCAGAAGATATATGTAAACGTTTAAGTAAAGCCGCGTTTATGTTACATAATCTATCCAAAAAAGTAAATTTGCCAACAGTATTAGTGGCCTATCATGGTCTTGTAATCTCTATCTTGAGATTTGGTGTAATATTTTGGGGTTATTGTAGTGAACGTGAAAGCATTTTTAAGGCTCAGAAGCGTTGTTTGAGAGCTATATTTGGCCTCAAAATAACTGACAGTTGCGTACCTATATTTAAGTCTCAAAAACTATTAACTTTCCATTGCCTCTATATTTTTGAATTGACAATATTTGTAATAACAAACAGAAGTCTATTTGCAACAATATCAGAAACCAGAAAACGAAGTACAGCTTTAAGATCGCAATATCAGAACGTACTATGCACGGGCGTGTTTAAAACTAGCTTACTAAAAAGAAGTGTGATCAGTATGGCTACTGTTATCTTTATAAAATTCCTAAACAAATTAAAAATTTACCACTGTTTAAATTTAAAAAATGTTTTACAGAATTATTTGTAGATAAATGTTACTACTCTGTGCAAGATTTCCTAGATGATTTTATAACCCATTTGTCATCTTCATCTAGGTACTAACTTTGTATTATATTTGCATGCTAATAAGGCAGAATGTACATGGATCTGTTATATAATTTACTAACCTATTTTTATGTACTTACATTCTAAGCAAATAAAGACCTATTCTATTGACGCCTGAGGTCGCGGGTTCGATTCCCGCACAAGTCAAACATTTGTGTGCATGAACATGGATGTTTGTCTTGGTCTGGGTGTTTCTATGTATAATATGTATGTATTTACAAAAAAAAGTATATATGTATGTTTATCCCATTGTCTAGTACCCATAGTACAAGCTCTGCTTAGTTTGGGCTAGATGGTGTTGTGTGTATGTGGTAGAATATTATTATTATTATTATTCTATTCTAAATGAAGGTCAATTAATAGTAGTTTTTTCAAACTTCTATGTTGAGCTGTTTTTGAGATCTGGACAATCCCAAAATGTTACCGCAGCAAAATCTTAAATAACTTTTGAATCACAACACAACACACAAATTTTGCTGTCCACAAACATTTAATACGCAACAAAAGCTATCTATTCATGTAATTAATTCCGACTAAAACAATTTAAAAAAAAATTGCTAGGGTAACGTTTCAAACGTTACTGCAGCAAAATCTGTTTTCTTGAATAACTTTAAAACTACCACTTGAACAAATTTTGCTATTAGTGAACAAATTACTCTTCACGATGAATTACTAATTATTTGCTATACTCTCACCTCTAAAGCGCAACATTTTACTGTGGTAACGCACATACTTATTAACTTTCGAGTACTAAGATCACAAACATTGGCGTATTTTCCAAAGAGAGCACAGCCCCTAAACAGTTACGGTTTTATAAAAACAATGTCGGGGTAAGCAGCGTACACCTGTCTCTTATATTCGCCAATGGTCTCAATAATAGCTTGCTGAAGGCGTAGCATATCTTTTACTTCAGTCGCAACAAAAATAATTGTTTGCATACGAAACCTACGACAACGGGGCGGGTCGCTAAGTATTTTTATTATAATGGGGTAATGATATATCAAGTGAAGTTTCATCCACTTGATAGAGTAATCCCACTTCAAATGGCTGCCTACCCTTTAGCATAAAGTTGAACAAGTAATATATTTTAAAGTTTAATTACCTACCTACCTAAAGTACTGGATTAAGCAAACACGGGGCCAGTAGCAAATTCTTTCGGGTAAGAGTGCTTGCATACGTCAGACTTTTTGTAGAGCTGATTATTGGGCCGACTGAAATTCTACACATTTATAGGAGCGACTTTTTGTAGAACTTGTGCGTTTACCGTATGAAATTCGGTGTTTTATTTACGCCAAGGAAATAGTCGGTTACCAATTGTCTGACGTGGATTGTCTTAGTAGGAAAAGTTGTAACATTTCACGTTTTTGTGACATCAAGTAAATTCAATATACCACATCTTATCACACAAGTTTCACTCAAAAAATTACGCTCAGGCAGAGATGAGTGGGTTTAAATATGCGGGGCTCCCTTTCGCGCGGGGCTCGTAGCAATTGCTACTCTTGCTACGTGGTTAACCCGGCACTGCCTACATACTTGCTTCGAAAGTACTTGTGATAAACAGAGTACCCTATTATTCACCATACAATTTCTTTCGAAATATATTATGAAGACACAGGTCCAAATGTCCAAATATTGTAACATCATTTACATCACCAAAACTAGCTAGCATCTGCCATTAGTTGAGCTTCAGTCAGAATCTCCTTGGTCGTTATCTAGCCACAGTCAACTAGCTCCACTCCAAAAATATTTTTTCAGACTGAATGTTTTAAACATGGGAATATTGTATGAAAATAAAAGATGTTTTTCTCAATCGTCAATTTATTGATCTCAAAATCAATAATCTTTAAAACTTAGTCAATACAATACCCAGGAATGATAAATTCTTATAATTGACAAATCTGAGGAGCAGAGGATTGAATTTGTCAATCTGTTCAATTAATAATGACTGTTTATTACACAAAATAAAACTGATAAAATAGGCAAAACTAAAATAGTTATAATATATATACTTTGTTTAGTTAGATTTTTTTGAATCTTTGGATGGTGAACGTGATCTTGAGCGCGACATGGAACGTGCCTTGGAGCGCGAGCGAGAGCGGCTGCGGCTGCGGGAGCGAGAACCCGACCGTGGGGAGCGGGAACGCGTGCGACGACGGGACCTCGACCGGCTGGAAATGCACACAAGCGTGTATTAGAGCAAGTCAAAATATTTATTAATTATTATATTTAATCTAATTTGGTGATCCATTATTTCGCTTTATAATATTTAAGCATAAAATAGATATATGTTCGAAATAAATGCATTCAATACCAAATTAGGTCAAAAATATTTTTGTTCCCATGCTAATAAACAGAATAATGAAAATTTTATCAAAAGTCAATACTGTTTATTAGCCATATTGCTGCACTCACCAATTGGTAATTGTATAAAAAGTAATTATACTTTTATACAATTAAATCTAGTGTTGCTATTCAATATTCTGAATAATACAAATATTGAAAATTAAAATCCCAAGAGCTACTGAATATGCTAGTATCCAAAAATCTGATAATAAATATTGATATGCTCAAAATCAATAAATTATTCTCTAACATTAAAATTGGTCTAAGATATTGTTAAATATTAATTCTCAATATATGTACATATAGATAGGTATATATTAGAATTAATATTTAACAATATGTACATATTATGTATGTAAATATAACAAGCACAGCTTGGCCTGTTAAATTTAACAACCAAATTACTTGTTTATTGTATAAACAGCATACACCTACTTTTCCTCATCCCCATATAGTTTGAAACTCATATACAGTCTTTGTAAGAATGTATATGAGTATTTACTCAGCTGACATGGTTACCGATATGTCGTGCCGCAATTTGCGTACTGCACTCTGCGCTACTGAACTAAAAGCTTTCCTTCTCCTCATTTTTAATATTTTTGCTCCAATCATATCGAAAATCTTCACTTGTCATAGAGAATTTAGCCTACACCTGTGCATTGTTATACTTACCAGGCTTTTTAATTAGAATTTTATTAGAGCCATATTGGTAAACAAGCATATAACCTCCTATCAAGTGGTATCATATCATAACCTATGCACCTATGGAAACACTTGCAAGACCAAATGCAAAAATTTGCACATTACCGAACCTTCAAAAAGCAATTGCTGTGCCACTAGCACAAGAAACAAAGAACAACTTCTGACAGAACAGAAGTCCTACAACCCTAATATCGAAGGAACATAACACAAGATTGTTTGGCTGTCATCTTCTGCAGTGTGTACATGTTGCTCCAGGTGGGCAGCTCCCATTAGAGAAGAAATCCTATGTTTAAGAAAGGACAGCATTTTTTGGTACCCATCATATTAAAATATTTAAGTTGCTTCACTTGGACATCTATTTTTCAGGATTTGTTAATTCAGAATCCAGAATAGTAACTATAAATCCATCACAAAAGAAAATAATATGAAACTTATTTCCTTATGCCATAGATTGTTTATCTTACTGGCAAATTGTGTAATTTTGAGTTAAATTATTGTGTTCCATTTTGTAAGATCGACGGCCGGCCATCAATCAAATAAATTCTATTCTAAATATAGTACCTTCCCAATATGAACTATTTTCATTGGCAAACAGCATGGGCCTTCTTTGAACACAAAAATGGGATAATAATGTGTAACTCACTGAGTGCGCGCAGTGATTACATTAGTCGTGCGTTGCGACGCGTAGAACGAACATTACTCTCAATGAAGTTCTCGACAAGTGAAGTGTGCACGTAGGCTGTAGCTACGTAGTTCGCAGAGCGAAGTTACCGAAGTGACCAACTCAATCGGAGTACACGCCGCGGAGTGAAAGCTACGTAGCGCAGACAATAAGAAGTGCAGACACTGAAGAGTTCGTTCTCGGCGCACAGGCCAATGATAACCTATAACATAGTTATCATTGGTATAAGTGAGTCCAATACAATGGGATGGAATCTTTTCATAATATCAAGCATCTGATGCTGATACTCTACTTACATAAAGTAGGTAACAAAGTTGAACAACTTTTATAACTTATATTTTATGTTACCTCAAAGATTCCATGCCAATGATAATTTCCGTTACTCTGACTAAATATTTTGAAATTGTCACCTGCGGCGGCGGCGGCGTGTACAATCACGGGCATAGTGTCCTCGGTCTCCACAATCATAGCAGCGGTCATCATAAGGGCGAGGCGGTAAACGGGAACGGGGCGGCGGCCCTCGACCGCCGTATCCTCGGCCTCCATTAGACATTTCTACACGAGCACGACGACCACATATAGTTCGTCCATCTAAACCGCGTATCTGCAAATACAGGAAGACGGATAATTACTTGTAATATTAAAAAATCATTACTGGAGCTACGCCCCAAGAAGATACAAAGCTAAAAAGAAAAATTACGTGGACGCAAATATAATAACGTTTATAAACAAGTAATCAAGCAAATCATGATTTAGTTTGAGACAATTTTAAGGTTATGATAGCCGATTAGTTTTATGATGCGCAAATCACATTAGCCAAAAAAATGAACCTTACAGCATCTTCAGCATCACGAGGATCTTCAAACTCAACAAAAGCGAAACCGGGCGGGTTTCTAGCGACCCACACATTTCTCAACGGTCCATAGTATGAAAATGCATCTTCGAGTTCAGGTTTACTAGCATTGTTACCCAAATCCCCCACGTACACTTTACAGTCACCATAGCGTGACATATTTACCTGAAAATAAAATAACTATGTAATTACATATATCCAGAATACTTGCTAAAAATGAAGTATCGGCTAAACTGCGTAGAAACCTGTCATTTTATTTGCCGCAAGTAAGTACAAATTAGGTATTTAAGTACAGTAATATGCGAATAAATTTCAAAATACCATGTAGTATCAACTTTACTTGAGATTAATATAAAAAAATATATATTTACCGCGAATAATCGACACTATTCTACAAAATTGTGAAAACAACACGCATTCAAGAACAAAATGGCGTTTCAAAGAGATAGAGTATAGACCGACGCAGCAGACGCTGCCGAACCGGACGGAACTGTTATTTTTTTTAATACATAGTGCTGTGCTGGCATAACCGCGTAAATTCAATGCCAAATAAAATGACGTACAGTGTTGCAATGCAAATATAAAGTATCGGTAGAAATATCTACGTCAGATTTCTAACATGAGACCAAACGTATACCAATTTGAATTAATTTAATTATTTTAAAAACATAATGAAATGCAATAGAGCATCTAGAGTCTAGAGAGACTAGTAAAATCGTTTACACAAATCAGTCAATGCTATACCTATATCCTTATCCTTACTATAATCCTAATCCTAACTAATATTATAAAAGCGAAAATGAGTTTGTTTGTTTGTTACCTATTCACGCCTAAACCACTGAACCGATCATCCTGAAATTTTGCATATACGTTGTCAGGTGTACAGAAACGGACAAAGGCTAACTTTCGTCCCGAAAAAAATTACTGTTCCCGAGGAAAACAACAATAACGTTTTTATGATAATAGATGGCGCCATGTGTCTTTCGAATCATGATTGAATTATATTATTACAAGCAGAGTACAACCCGAATTGATTGTCAAATTCTAAATTAACGCGAGTGAAGCCGCGAGCAAAAGTTAGTAATATTATAAATTCGAAAGTAACTCTGTCTGTCTGTCTGTTACCTTTTCACGGCTAAACCACTCAACCGATTTAGATGAAATTTGGTACAAATATAGTTTAAAACCTGGGGAAGGACATAAGCTACTATTTATTGATGTACGTACCAAGCGGGCGGCGCTGCACGCAAAAGATAGTATTTTATAGTTTAATTAAAAAGTAATATATGAATTATCTTATTTATCTACTAATCATTGCCTATTGATATTGTATTCTGAATTAAATACATACTAGGAATCAATAAAAATACCAAATTTTCATACGTTTTAATTACTCTACTGGGTACTGTCATCGGTGTGGTCCACCACACCGAAGACAGTACCACTGACCTCTCACTGCCACTTGCGTAAGCAGATCCACTCCAGCCCACCACATGGCGTCGAGTGTGGCACTATAAGTCAACAGACTGGAATGGGCTGCGAGAGTTCTATGCGTGTTTCATTTCAAGTTATCCCGAAACCTGCGCTAGCGCCGTTGCGGAAGCGATACTTGCGGGAATGGAATGCTACATCCCAAACCCGCGGCTCGACGCAGGAATTAAAAAACGACCGTGGTTCAATCAGTCCTTCAGAGCCTTAAAGCAAGCTGCCTATGAGGCTTGGAACACAGTCTGTACTAACAAGGAATCTAACATCCCTGAAGTGAAACGCAAACTAAATGCTGCCTCGAGGCTCAATAAGAGAGTAGTTGCCAGGGTTCAGTTTGATTTCGTCGGCAGAATTGGCGAGCGACTTGCTAGCTTCCCTTCCGGGAGTCGCGCTTTCTGGTCCCTCACCAAGGCTGCCGAACGTAGTTTTTGTCAGTTATCCTTGCCACCACTCCCAAAGCCCGATGGTAATCTGGCCCATAGTGCCAAAGAGAAGGCCGATTTGCTAGGTTCTATCTTTGCCTCAAACTTGACTATGAGCGATCGAGGTGCCGTACCACCCACCATCCCGTGGTGCGGTCATTCCATGCCGGAAATATCAATTTTACAACGTGAGGTCCGGCGGGAACTAATGTCTCTAGATGTTCATAAGTCGAGCAGGCCAGATGGCATACCGGCAGTGGTGCTAAAGCAGTGTGCTCCTGAGTTGCGTCCAGTATTGACGCGCCTCTTCTCGCTTTCCTATTCCACAAGACAAGTTCCGTCTTCATGGAAGACCTCATTCGTTCACACAGTGCCAAAAGAAGGTGACATATATCGCCATAACTTCCCTTCTCTCCAATGTGATGGAGCGGGTGATCAACTCTCGGCTCCTGAGGTACCTTGAGGATCACGATTTGTTGAGTGACCGACAATACGGCTTCCACCATCGTCACTCAAATAGCGACCTTCTCGTGTGTCTCACACACCGATGGGCACTAGCCATTGAGAGCCAAGGTGAGGCATTGGCTGTCAGCTTGGACATGGCGAAGGTCTTTGATCGGGTCTGGCACAAAGGTCTTTTATTGAAGTTACCATCTTACGGGCTGCCCAAGGGGTTATGCGAATGGGTTGCCAACTTTTTTTCCGGCAGTTGCATCCAAACTGTGGTTGACGGTGATTGCTCTAACCGCATGGACATAAATGCTGGCGTTCCGCAAGGCTCTATGTTGCACTAGCCATTGAGAGCCAAGGTGAGGCATTGGCTGTCAGCTTGGACATGGCGAAGGCCTTCGATCGGGTCTGGCACAAAGCTCTTCTATTGAAGTTACCATCTTACGGGCTGCCCAAGGGATTATGCGAATGGGTTGCCAGCTTTTTTGCCGGCATATGCATCCAAACTGTGGTTGACGGTGATTGCTCTAACCGCATGGACATAAATGCTGGCGTTCCGCAAGGCTCTATGTTGTCCCCAACACTGTTCCTGCTGCATGTCAATTATACGTTGTCAATTGATGGCATTCATTGCTATGCGGATGACAGTACTGGGGATACTTATTCCACGAGCCGTGGTAATATCCCTCGGTCCACAGTGGAGGAAAGCCGCGAACGGCTTGTGTCTGAAATTGGAAATACTCTGAATAGAATATCTGAATGGGGAAGACTAAATTTATTCCTGTTTAACCCAGCTAAGATACAAGCCTGTGCGTTCACAGCTAAGAAAACCCCATTTACTGTGTCTCCACAACTCCAGAACACGTCTCTCACCATCGCCAAGAGTATTGAAATCGTTGGTCTCGACATCTCAAGTGATGTACAGTTCCGCAGTCATTTAGAGAGCAAGGTCAAGCTGGCTTCCATAAAGCTTGGTGTGTTCAATAGAGCTAAGCGGTACTTCACAGCGGGGCAAAGACTGCTTCTATATAAGTCGCAAGTCTGCCCTCACATGGAGTACTGCAGTCATCTTTGGGCAGGAGCACCAAAATACCAGCTTGATCCTTTTGACGCGGTACAGAGACGAGTCTTGAGAATTGTCGATGAGCCCAAACTCACAGAAGGTATTGAGTCACTAAGTCTCAGACGGGACTTTGCCTCCCCTTGTGTGTTCTACGCATATATAATCGATTGTGTTCTGATGAGTTGTTTAAGATGATGCCCTCAGCTACTTTTTATCATCGTACCGCTCGCCATAGGCAGGAATTTCATTCTCACACCTTACAACCTAATTGGTGCCGCACCAAGCGGTTTCAAAGGAATTTTCTTCCGCGAACGCTCAGGTTGTGGAATGAACTCCTTGCCCAGATTTCCCACAAGACTACAGTATGGGGTTCTTCAAAAAGAGCGTTAAAAGGTTTTTACAAGGTCGGCAACGCGCGATGATGCCTCTGATGTTGCAGGCGTCCATAGGCTACGGTGACCACTTACCATCAGGTGGGCTGCATACAGGTTTGCTACTTTAGTAGTATAAAAAAAAACTAGAATTAATCACATCTCTAAATGGGGTGCCAAGAACTTGGTCCAGTTCAACGCCAAGAAGACCCAGGCATGCGCGTTCTCGACAAAAAAGTCTCCGTTCCTTCCCCTCCTTTCTCTGAAGAACACTCCACTGGTGATACGTGGCAACCCCTCCATCTTAGGTATGGATTTTTGCCGCTCCTTTAATCTCAAAACCTACATCGAGAGCGTCATTAAGCAAGCTTTACGAAAACTCGGAGTTCTGAACAAGGTGAGCCGGTTCTTCGGGCCTGGGCAGCTGTGCCTATTGTACAAGGCACAAGTGCGCCCTTACGTAGAGTACTGTTCTCATCTTTGGAATGGCTCCGCGTAGTACTTGCTGGACGCTCTCGACAGGTTACAGCGGCGGGCTGTCCGTATCATCGGAGATCCAGAGGTCATGAGTTCACTGGAACCTCTGCAACTCCGTAGGGACATTGCCTCATTGGCATGTTATGCTCATGTTTCTACAGAATATACCACGGGGAGTGCTTTGAAGAGTTATTCCACCTTATCCCGCCCTCCCCTTTCCTATCCAGAACAACGCGTGGTGGGCTCAGATGCCATCCTTATACGGTAGAGTCGACTAGAGCACGTACCAACAAGTTCGGGCGATCAAGGCATGGAATTCTCTGCCAAGGCACGTGTTTCCTACTTCCATCAATCCTGGGTCCTTTAAGCGTGGCGTGAAAAAGCACCTTCTCAGGCCGTCAAAGTAGAGACCTCAACATCGCCTCGGCTGCTATGAGGACGGTGTGGAGGCCACTGCTCTTAGACCACACGACTGCTTACCATCAGGCGGAGTGTGGTCATTTTGAAGAGCAAAAAAAAAATTTTACATTCGTAAATGCTAATTCATTCTAGGCCTGTAATATAAATACGCTGGACTCGAAAATTTTATATAAATAGTATGTAAATGTATATTGAAATATAAGGCTGGTTTCATAGTCGCGCCGTCGAACAGCGCGTTTCAACAGCACGCGCTTGACGCAAAGTGGACCTATGAGAAACGCGGCGCGCTTCAACAGCGTGGGTATAAAACGCTACTAGTCAATTTACAAGCGCGCGCGCCTGGACGGCGCCGCTCGACGGCGCGGCGTGGCGCGACTGTGAAACTAGCCTAAGTAAACTAAGACAACGCGTCGCATACAGCGTGCAGCGATTGTTCGCAGGCCGGCTTTTTAATGTTTACACCAAACAAAAGCTGTTACTGTCACAGAGTAAAATTCGCTTTCCTATCGTTTTTTTTATATCATTTTAAATTAATTAATAAATTGCGATTATTATTGTGATAGTTTAAAAGTATTAACGACAAGTAGACTTAATTATATTATATTATATTAGGTATTGTACATTGTATGTAAATCTGTAATTTGCAGTAAGTATAATTACAGTTTATGTTGCCATACTTCTGCTACTATTTCCCTAGCCCGATAACTTTCAATGCCAAATAGATTTTCAATTTTGTTAGAAGCGATCTTACGCAATAAGTATAAGAAATAACAATAACAATCGAGTGAGATAATTGAGACAGCATACTAATACAAAGTTTATATTCGTCTAAAATTGTGATAAGTGATAGGTACCCTTTCGGAATGACGCCTTAAAGCCTCCGAAAATGAAATAATATTCCTCCTCAATGTCCAAATAGCCATACCTAGAAGATACAATGAAAATAGTATTGTGTGTAAATCCTGAGTCCGAAAGTTATAAGTTCATAACATTAACTTTATCTAAAGATTAAAGGTTTTCAAGCAGATCTCTCAAAGCTCCGTGCTTTGTAGCTGTGATGGAATCAGCATTGTCAATAAATTAATCAGTGGTATAAAACCATAATATATAATAGTGGATTTCAACGTTTTATTTTAATTTTGGAGTTTTTTTAGACGTTCATAAGTGTTACTTTGTGACCTACATGATAATATCGCCCTGTCCTTAAACTGTCTCACTTTATTTAGGTACGTAACGGAACAATATAGTTACGAATACAAAGCTGCAAGTATAAAATTATGTGTATAAAATCAAACTGCCTCGGTGGCGCAATGGGACTGAATACAACTTTTGGGAATAAGGTTTCGGCTTCGATATACGGGTCGAGCAAAGTATAATTGCTCTGTTTGAAAAAAAAAATTAAGCTATCTTTTAAATCAAAATAATAAATCGGTTAACATCGATGATGTCCAATTCTACGATGCCTTAACCTTTATAACTGAAAATACAACGTTACGAATATAGTGGTTTGACAGATATTCTTTCGTAAGTATGAGTAACCGATCATGGTTTTGTCTCGAAAATATATTTAATACTTAATTAAAAATTGAATATAATTAATTACCCCGCAGATGAAAAACTGATATTCACCATCCCTACCTAACCACATCCATTTTGCTTCTGTTGTCTTTCATATTTGAGGGCCGTGAGATTATTTTACGGTTGCTCTATGACCCCAGCAAGCACCACGTTACAATTGGCAATGCAATTTTATTAAGTACCATTTTGGTCGATGAATAGATCTTTATAGTTTTTATCGATATGAAAAAAGTTAATTGGTGTTCATTGATGGAAGCAGAAAGGGGGGTAGGTGGCCAGTATTAAAGTTATACCTATCTTTGATTCGACCCACTTAAGCCATTGTTAACCAGTGAACGGAATTATGTAGATATATTATTAAAGAAAACGATACTAATATCGTAAATTCCTTAAATATTTAGTCAAATACTAAATCAATATTAATTCTTCACCTCATTATTTGGACTACGCATTTACATTACACATACTACATTATTAGAAAGCTGATAATATATGTAATGAACTAATGAAGTTACTACGTGAAAGTCCTACCATACAAATTCGCCAATGTACATGGCTCTCTACCGGGCTTTACTGTAATAGGTACTGCCAAATGATTTGTAATGGGGCTGCAAAACACACAATGTTACTAGAAAGGGTCAACGCGCAATTTTAAAAGTAATGTAATGTAGACTGTTATGCTAGCTTATAGGCAATCTACATATATGCAGATGCGACTCTCCCCAGGGCTCGCAAACTGTAGCATGCAAACTAGTCAAGACCTCTAGCACAATATATGTAAACAGAAACTTAGAATATCAATTAATATAATATCCGCACTATCTACCTTCCCACAATATCTTCCATTACTTTTATGCACCTACATCATAAGTAAGGTAACCTTATAAGTTATAACACTTATAACCAACCATCAAACATTTTTCAACCGCCCAATTAAGACAAAAACCAAATAACTGGCTTATGAAAAGATCGTGCAATGACATATATTTTTCTGAGCATAAATCATTAGTCACCCATATAAACAAATGAAATTAACACGTACATACAGATACGTTCTGCATTTACACGCAGAATTAGAAACAGGCACAAATACACATCATGATTGCACGGGTGGCGTAGTCATTTAAGTGGTCTACCATTGTACCGAGTGTTGTAGCTTGTGTGGGGAACACATGAATAAAAGTTTGTGGTCTACAAATAGTTGGTCCGCTGAGTCTTCGTGTCCGTTGTTTGAATGTTTGTAAAGTAGTTTGCGACACAGGAATTATGCTTAGTACGGATGTAGTCCTATAAAAACATAGAAGGCAGAATGAGACATTCACGTCATGACTTATAGAATTTTTATCGACTAATTTATATTAAAACAACAAATTATACTCTACTTAAAAAGAAAGGATTGTTAGAATCTAAAGAATTATCATTATAATCAAAAACAATTATTTAGGGTATCAAATCTCTCAGATACATGAAAGAAAGACATATTAGTACCTAGTTGATAACAATGATAATCATTGCAACTGGAGAGTCCACATAAAAATAGTAGATACTATAATTATGTAGTCGTATCAACAGATATGAAATATTACTCAAAAAAATTGCTATCGAGTAAAACATCCATAATAGTATTGTCATGGGTACCTATATACAAAATCAATATTGAGGTATGGACTCTTGCTATGGGTAACTCAATAGGTAGAAATATGCATATAAATTGATTGCACGGATTCTCTTTTCCAGTGGTTGTTGTGGGTTCGCTATCCACACGTAGCAAAAATTTGTGTTAAGTATCCAGAAATAGTTCTTCCGAGACTGGGCGTTCTCTGTGTCCATTGTTTGAATGTTTGTCAAGTCCCCGGCGAGACATCAGACAGGACTTATACCAAGTTGCACTTTTTAAAAACAAAAAGGATGGAAATATGCGTGTGAACATTATGTGGTGCCATCACATTTAAGTTTTGCAGGTATCTCTTTTTTTTTAAAGAGATGCCTAAATTATGTTAGTTTGAGTTGAGCTGTTGTAGGTATCTCTTTAAGAACTCATCCTAACATTATTTAGCCCATTCGTGGCCACTGTACCAAGATTGTAACACTTAATAAATGAGGGATTAAAGCATACCTACAACATGTTTTGGCTTTAGCCAAGATTTGGTTACATTCTGAACTAATCTTGTAGTAGAAATAATTTTATTAATAAAGTTGCGCAAGTTATTAGTGAACTGGTTGTGCTTCATGTTAGTGAACGATATGATAATAATCTTAATATCAACTTTAGTAGGCTTGTGTATTCTTTTAAGTTTAATTTTAACAGACATTAATTTCTACACATATTGCGGTTAAAAACAGAACAGTTGCACATCCACTTTTGATATAAGAAGCTCATGATCCACTATATCAATACGAATATTACATATTATAATATACTTATTCCAAAGGACAAGTCCATTTAGTTTTTGGCCGCACGCTTATATATTTTGTTTGTCCGTCCGTTAATCTATCTAAGTTTTGGTAAATCAGCCATGGCATGTATTTATTTTATTATTTTCACTCTTTACGGGTACTTCCGTTAGAGAGGATTCTTTTGGAGGCTTATACGGAGATATAGATCCTACGTCAGTTACCCAGCGACCGCCGCCGCGCCGTTCGGTTCACGCGTTTTATCGCATTCCGATAAATGCGCCGACTCGCCGCGAGTTATTTGTTAATGAAACATTATTTTAAGTGTTCATACGTACGGATTAATAATACTGGGTATAAGGGACGGCGGCGTACCGAAAACTTTAGCATTAGCAAGACGTCTTTCTATAGGTACTTATCTCGACGCATACTTCTATTAATTATGAAAACGGATGATTAATCCTTACTAATATTATAAATTCAAAAGTAACTCTGTCTGTCTATCTGTCTGTCTGTCTGTCTGTTACCTTTTCACGGCTAAACCACTCAACCGATTTAGATGAAATTTGGTACAGATATAGTTTAAAACCTGGGGAAGTACATAGGCTACATTTTATTGATGTATGTACCACGCGGGCGGAGCCGCGCGCAAAAGCTAGTATTTTATATTGATATTTTAGATTGCTACCAATACAATGCACCGCTCGCGCCGGCGGGAATGCATTTTGTTTGTGCATTAAAGAAGTTTAGAGTATTTTTGATAGTTAAGGAGTTTAAAATCATCTCTGATTGTAATGCCTTGCGGTCCTCATTCCAGAAACGAGACCTTATTCCTCGAATTGCCCGTTGGTGGCTCACACTCCAAGAATTTGACTGCACCATTGAGTATAGAGCAGGTACTAAGATGGCACATGTAGATGCATTGTCAAGTAATCCTGTCGCCAATCTAGAAGTGCAGGACACAGTTCAGTATCCTGCTGTTTCAGTCATTAGCAATGCCGACTGGCTTCTCACACTTCAATTAGGGGACATGGACCTAGGTAGAAAGGGAAAATTACCTTATTAGGGACAATAAACTCTATCGGTATTTAGAAGATAAAACGAATGTTAAATGGATAGTTCCTAAGGGTGCAAGCTGGTAGATATGTAAATTGAATCATGACGATATAGGACACGTAGGTTGTGAGAAAACGATGAATAGGATAAAAAATATCATTGGTTTGCTAAAATGTCGCGGTTTATAAAGAAGTACGTAAACGCTTGTATTAATTGTGCATTTTTTTTATTGCCATTGGTGGCAGACGAGCAAGTGGCCCACCTGACGAAAAGTGGTAACCGCTGCTCATGGACTTCAGCAATGTCAGGACACAGCAAAGCCGCTGCCTACCGTGAAAGAAGAACTCTTTTTAAACTTCGTTTGAAGAAGGACGTATCATAGCACTCGGGAAACACCGAAGCTGGCAGTTCATTCCAGAGCTTACACGTACGTGGGAGAAATGATCGCTCAAAGCGTAACGTCTTAGAATTGAACGCTTCCAGGTGATATGGATGAACTCTGCTTCGGTGTCGAGTGGTACGGTGATAGAAAGGGGCAGCTGGTACCAAATCAAACAGTTCTTCCGAGCACTCCCCGTGAAAGAGTCGGTAGAACACGCAGAGAGACCCAAAGTCCTGTACCGACTACATTATTACACGTATTCCGATAAAGCACATCTTAAGATAAGTTAAAAATGCACACGCATGCAAATGTATACACGTGCCACACTAGTTCGTTCGCCACACTTCGTTGCTCCAACGACTCCAATCTATCCGTGAGATTGGGATCATTGACGATTCGAACTGCCCGTCTTTGTAGGGAGTCAAGTGGGTCGAGCTGGTATTTGGGGGCCCCTGCCCAGAGATGTAAGCAGTACTCCACGTGCGGCCGGACCTGTGCTTTGTAAAGCACAAGACGTTGACCTGGTGTGAAGTACCGCCTTGATCTGTTCAGTACACCCACCTTTTTACTCGCTAATTTAGCTTTGTCCTCCAAGTGACTCCCAAACTGGACTTTATTTGAGATTTCCACGCCGAGGATCCCAATACTTTCGGAGAAACGGAGAGTAACTCCTTGGAACTGTGGCGCCATGATAAAAGGGTCCTTCTTGGCAGTAAACGCGCACACTTGTGTCTTCGAGAGGTTGAATCGAACTAAGTTCTGTTCACCCCATTCGGAGGCTCGCCCAAGAGAGTCCTCGACTTCAGATACAAGTTGTGTTCGTCTTTCCTGTATTATGCTCCGAGGGACATTCTGATAGCTGGTATAACGCGCATCACCCGTGCTGTCATCCGCATAGCAATGTATGTTCTCGATTGACAACAAGTCATTGATATGCAGGATGAACAGCGTTGGGGAGAGCACCGAGCCTTGAGGAACACCAGCGTTAATGGTTTTGGTTTCGGAGGTGCAACCATCAACGATGACTCTAATGCTGCGACCATAAAGAAAGCTGGCTATCCATTTGCAGAGTCCCTAGGGGATTCCATAAGATGGTAGCTTCGATAGAAGGGTCCTATGCCAGACCCTATCAAATGCCTTAGCGATATCGAGGCTAACGGCCAGAGCCTCTCCCCTTCCCTCCAAAGCCTCCGCCCAGCGGTGTGTGAGGTACACTAGAAGATCACCAGCCGAACGACCATGGCGAAAGCCATACTGGCGATCACTAATCAGCTGATGACCCTCAAGGTACCCCAGCAGAAGGCGGTTTATTAACCGCTCCATAACTTTGGAGAGCAAGGAAGTAATCGCTATCGGCCTATAGTTTGAAGGATCCGACCGGTCACCCCTTTTCGGGATCGGGTGAACATGAACAACCTTCCAGGAAGATGGAACCCTGTTGGAATTGTAGGAAAGACGGTAAAGGCGCGTTAAAACAGGGGTCAACTCAGGGGCGCACGTCTTAAGTACCACTGCAGGGATGCCGTCAGGCCCACTCGACTTATGGATGTCCAGGAGTTCGAGCTCACGCCTAACCGCACGCTGCTTAATGCGGATTTCAGGCAAAGAGCTCTCACACCTTGGGATGGTAGGTGGTATGACTCCCTCATCATCCAAAGTCGAGTTTGAGGCAAAGAGTTCTACCAAAAGATTGGCATTCTCTTTTGCACTATGGGCCAGACTGGCATCAGACTTACGCAGTGGTGGGAGACTGATCTGGCAAAAATTTCCTTGCGCAGCCTTGGCGAGCGCCCAAAAAGCACGACTCCCTGAAGGATGTCTTCCAAGGCGCTCGCCAATTCTAGCAACGTATTCCGCCTTAGCCTTGGCAATAGCCTTCTTGCTGGATCTAGAAGCGGCAATTCTCGTTTTCTCTCCTTCGCATCAGGATCCCGACACTTCCTAGCCCTATTCCAGGCTAAGTATGCCGACTGCTTCTGGTGTGCAGCATCCCTGCTAGCGTTATTAAACCAGGGGCGGCTGCGGCCGCCCACAGGTATTTTGGCAGAAGGCACGAATAACTCCATCCCTTGGTGGAGCACATCTGTGATGCAGTCAGCACAAGTGCTAGGATCCCCGGATGAGAAGCAAAGCCGCTTCCATGGGTAGGGTGCAAGAAATTCTCGAAGTCCATCCCAATCTGCTGACTTGTATCGCCAGACTCTACGGTAACCAGTCACTGAAGAGCGATCTGGTCGCGTAACAGGGGCTGCACTGCGGATAAGGCAGTGATCCGATGATCCCAGAGGAGCATCGACCTCCACCCTATATCCTAGTGGATGTGTAGTCAGCAGAAGATCCAGCAAAGAAGGTTCATGGCTCTCGTTGTCTGGGATACGGGTGGGATGTAACACCAGTTGTGAGAAGCCATAGGCCGAGGCCATATTGAAGAGAGCCCGACCCACGGAATCGGTAGTCCGGGATCCCAACCACTCTTTGTGGTGAGCGTTAAAATCGCCATGGACCACCAACTCTGCGGATGGGTACCCCTCCAATATTTGGTCAGTCCCCTCTTGAACGTTCTCAAGTAGCTGAGTTGACTCCGACTCACTGGCATGGGACCTGTAAAGGCATGCGTAAATTCGGGTAAGACCCCCATAGTCTACGCGTAGCCATAAAATTGACAGGTCCCGATGCTCGAGGCCCCGAAGGCGGCGGCAACAGATATCGCCCCTGACGAACACGCACACCCCGGCTTTACGACGGAAAGAATGCTCCAACTCGTAGCCCGGGTATTTTAAGTACGAAATGTCGTCCGGGGCGCATATCTGCGACTCCGTTAAAAAGAGCAGGGCAGGCCGCACCGTCTCGAGATGGTGGTGGCCGGCATCGAAGTTACTGTGTAGACCCCTGACATTGTAGGAATCCACTAGAAATGTGGAAGGGGTGTCCGCCGTAGAAAATTTGCTCTTTTTCTTACCTTTCATGGTTTATATAATTTATCAGAGAGGGGATATGGTTTGAGGTCGAGGTGGTGCCCAAAGAAAGAGCAAAGTCATAGTGCGAGGCAGGCCCACGAGTTATGCAAGAAGCCGATAGGAAGCACGGAAGGGCTCCCGGTGCCCCCTCGCACATAGCCGCCGGGTCCACTCCGGTCGGGAGACCGGAGTGGACGATTACGATTGGGAAATCGGGCACGACGACTACGAGACGGGATTTTCGCCGGTTGGCGGGACAGCCTCCCCAACAGCATGTACCCAGGTTCGGGTCCCCTACTAACCGGCAGGTGGCCGACGGAAACCATTCCCACCTCTCCCTGTACCCCGCACCGGCCCCCCACGCCCTTTGGACCTACCAGGCATCACACTTCACTAGCCTCAAGCCCCGCACCGACCCCGAACCACAAGAAGAGATAAAGGAAGTGGGAAGGGGGAAAGAGGGTGTTTGGGCCTCCGGCACTCTCACTCACCGAACGAAACACAACAGTAGGAATACTGCTATTTCACGTCAATATTCTGTGAGAGGGTAGTTCTTCCCCGGTCGAGCCGGCCCATTCATGCTGAAATCAACGAGGCTCTAACTACATGAAAATTGTATTTGCAAAGAGAGGTGCCAATACGCGTGAAGGTTTGTTATATCCTATTATAAAAGTAGAAATACCTTTTCATACGTTACATATCGATCACTTTGGGCCATTTGTAAAATCCAAGCGAGGATATACTCATATAATTGTGACCGTAGATTAATTTACCAAGTTTGTTTTCATTAAACTACAGCGGAATACGAAAAAAAATAAAAAATAAAAACGTAATTGTGGTGTTAGAAGATATTTTTGACATATGTAGAAACCCTGACAGATTAATTAGTGATCGTGGCAGCTGCTTCACGTCTCATGCTTTTAGAAAATTCTGTCTAGAAAGAGGAATTAGGCACGTATTGAACGCAGTAGCGAGTTCAAGATCTAATGGACAAGTAGAACGCTATAACCGGATTATCTTAGATTTATTGACTGCGCAGAATCTTAGGAACGATGAGAAGGCTTGGGATAGCAAATTGGGAAGGACACAATGGGGTCTAAATAATACCTTGCAAAAGACTATAGGCAGACCACCTGCTGAAGTCTTGTTTGGTACTATAATGAATAATCAAAGTAACCCAACTTCGAATGAAAAAACAAATCGTGAATCCTGTGATCTGACATTAGTATTTTCATTTCATTTTCATTTATTCAATAACAATATACAATTGTGTTTGAATGTGACATAAAAGTAATATACAATTCATAAAATTAAAGAAGAATATACAAATTGGTCCATTAAAAATCACATTTAAAACAATAACATTTAAGTATTAATCTAAATAAAAATAACAAATTACACAAGTCATAATAATACAAAAATAAAATATTGCACTGATAAAAACGCATGTACGAAAGGAAGTTAAAGATAAAATCAATAAAGCGCAAGCGATCCAGAAGGAAAATTATGACAAGGGACGAAGGCCAGCTCGCATATATAGTACTGGGGACCTAGTACAAATAGTCAAGACTGCATTTCAAAATGATGGTAAGAGTACTAAACTTTTGCCATCGTATGAAGGCCCATTTAAAATAGTTAGGGTGCTAGGAAACGACCGATACAAAGTAGCCCCATACCCGGGTTGCAAGGAATGAAAAAGAAACGTAAAACTACGGTTGCGTCTGATAGAAGTAGCCCTGCATACATGTGGATTCATTAGAGTTGGACAGTGGTAACGCTGAGACTATGGATGAAAATCTTAATAGTAATGATGATTGTGATGATGACCTTTATGACGATAATGTTTAAGTTACAAATATATTAAAGTATACGTACCTATGTCCAGCCGAATAATTATTAATAACTGTTTGTAAAAGATGATGCTTTCAAAAAAGTTTCCTATTGTTCCAGGTCAGACGTGAGACTTCGTGAGCGAGCGAGTTCGCGACTTAGCCTGGAAGAACACAGCGGGGTGCGAATTGCGATATTCCGTGAGCGTGCGGATTCGTAACCTGTCTACGTTGGTATAGAGAAATGAACCGGCGAGAGGCGTGCGCGATATTCCGTAAGTGTGATAGAGTAGAAAACTGGTAATAGCGCAATATTCCGCGAGCGTGCGGTCGTAGGGACTAAATTAATCAGTTTTATGTATCGTTAATCATTATCATTATCGTACGTTTACAATGAAGTATATGGATATAATTATATTGTATATCACTTACCTGTTAATTCTGTAAATATTAGCATAAATATAAAAATAAATAATTTTTAATATAAAGTTTTAACTTTAAATTTAACAGGTATTAGGAATAGATATAAATTGCTTAGAAGGTTACAAGGATAGATATAAGTTGGTTACAAGGTTATAAGGATAGATATAAGTTGGTTACAAGGTTACAAGGATAGATATAAGTTGGTTACAAGGATAAATATAAATTGGTTACAAGGATAGATATAAGTTGGATACAAGGTTACAAGGATAGATCAAGGCTAGATATAAGTTCCTAGTATATAAGTTCAAGGCTAGATATAAGTTCCTTGTGACCACATGGTCACAAGGATATATTGAGACTAGTGATGTGCCGGATAATTAAAAATGTAGTTTCGCAGATACAGATACGGATCATTGGCGTCAAGATCCGCGGATACGGATACGGATCTTAACTTTCTTACTCAATCGGTGTCGGTGCGCGTGACCAGATTTAAGTATTGTTATAAAAGTGATCTTATAACTTTCTATAATAAATGTTTGGTGAAAATTGGTCGGGAGGTAGCTTAGAACCAGGAAACGGACATAGGATACTTTTATCCTGTTAAAAAATAAAAAATAAACTTTGTTAAAACATTCAAATATTGACGTGTTTCCATTTTATGCTTGCCTGGTACTTGAAGCAGCCAACTATGAATTGTAAGAAACCAGGCTGCAATCACACGTGTTAATGAAAGTCAAGAGCAACGCAACGAACGCCTCGAATGCATTGATACACAGACTGGCCCGTCAACGAGTCACCGACACATTCAGAACACGTGAACAACAGCGTTTGCAAGTGTATCGCGCATTGACACGTGCATCATTTTTTCGCCTTGCGTTTGAATATGAGTCGGACATCGACTATTCGTCACATTCACAAATTGTAATCGGTGCTATGAACAAACAATGCCAACACTGTCATGCACTCAAATACAAAGGTGAATCGGCCGGTTTCTGCTGCGCATCTGGAAAAGTTGTATTGCCACCATTGAATTCGCCGCCAGAACCATTGAAAGCACTATTGGCTGGAGCTACATCTCAATCCAAATTGTTTTTTCGTAAAATTCGCAAATTCAATTCGTGCTTTCAAATGAAGCAACAAAAATCGTTCAGAATGAGGATGATCGCAATTTTCAATCAACGTTTAAGATTCAGGGCCAAGTGTATCATCAAATTGGTTCTTTAATGCCGATGCCTGATAACGATCCAAAATTTCTGCAAATCTACTTCATGGGTGATGAGGAGCAGCAAATAAACGCACGCTGCCAGTACAACCATATCGAGCAGACGGAGGAGCGAGAAATTGTGGGTATTTTAGAACCGTTTTTACAGAATCACAACCAGTTGGTCCAGTTGTTCAATACCGTTTCAAACAGACTGCAGAACGACAACAATCAATATATACAATCGTCATCAAAGCAGACAAAGTACCATCTGGGCAGCACGCGGGCCGATATAATGCACCGACCATTAATGAAGTTGCAGTTGTTATGGTTGGCGACGCATTTGAACGTCGAGATATACGAATCCAACGCAGAGATAACACAGTGCATACGATTGAAGACAGTCATCGCTCTTACGACGCTTTGCAATATCCATTGATATTTTGGGAAGGAGAAGATGGATATCATTTAAATATCAAACAAAGAAATCCAGCAACAGGTACAATTTACACAAGTCATTACCTAATTTGATAATAATAGGCAATGTTCTTGAAGCTACAATTTTGAATGGCAAATTTGAAGGTGAAGTTGTTCTCCTGCCACGAATCCCAATGATCCCTTCAGACTCACCCATTCCATTCAGACGTCTACAATTTCCAATTCGCTTGGCATTTGCCATTACTATTAATAAGTCACAAGGTCAAACAATGTCGACTTGTGGGATAGATCTAGAAAATCAGGTCTTTTCACATGGCCAATTATATGTGGCGTGTTCTCGCGTTGGAAACCGTCAAGTTTATTCATTTATGGAGTATACGATCATTGAGATCAATTATTGATCTCATTATAAAGATATTTTACTTAATATTTTATAATAACTTCCTATACTATAGTAAGTGTTTAAACATTTATTAGATAGTTGATTGATTTCCTTAAGTTACGTGCAGTATTGTGTCGTATGTTAACTCACTAAGATAAATGTTGAAGCCAAATATTTTATTTTTAGAAATAAAAAATAGTTTGTTTGAAATGTAATAGTATTTTATTGCTACCTAAGTAATTACCTAGATATAGAATTGAATCTATGTATTAAAAATTAATAACGTAAAAGATCCGTCAAAAATGTAAAGGATCTTTCTTCTCCCGCGGATACGGATACGGATATCCGGAACATCACTCTTATCTTATGTGGCCCAGTCAGTGCAGACCGGTGGCACTTCGACCCAGTGGAATCTTTTGTGTCGACACTATCTCAATAACGACTGCCATAGATGTTCATGGCAGCCGGGACCAACTGCTTAACGTGCTCTCCGAGGCACGGAGCAGGCGATAATTAATAGTCAATCAATACGCACATAATTTCAAAAAATCATGTAACTTCCGAAAGTCAGAGATGCGCGACGTGGGTTCGAACCCAAGACCCTCTGCATTGCAGTCTGTTGGTCTCTCCACTGAGCTATCGCTGCTCTAATAATGATGTAAGTAACTTGTAGTTTCAAAATTATGTATAATTTTGTTACTTTTATTACTAAATTATTGTTAACAATTTTTATGTTATTGTTGATATATTGTATTGGAGTATTTATGAAAATACCTCGTTCTGCCAAGTGTAAGGTTTGCCTGGTTCCACCTGGTACATGTATGAGGACATACATGGTAAGGTTATAATTTATTTTCCCTCAATTTTTAATTTCAAATAGTAGAATAAAATTTAAAGCACTGGCAACACTATCGATACATAAAAACTTGTTAAAAACAACGAACCTGGGCATTTTGATGAATTCTTATTTTTGAGCTTGAGCTCAGGTCGATAACAACCTAGAGAACAGTGTTTTCATTAAGTGCGAAAAGTGTTATATTACAAGCAAACTGTAAGGTAGATTACTAAAGTTATGTATTTGTACAAATTGAAAGTGAAATAAAGATATTGTGAAAAAATATCCTGACGCAGTTTTACTATACCTGAAATGTTTTTACAGAAAATTAATTATTATTGTTTCAATATCTAGATACAAATGCAAAGAGCATTATTTCTAAGCCCCGGATCCGAACGCCAAAGCACCCGTTAACTACTTTATAATAATTAAGGTAAAAGGTCCAAACATTCTAAAATATGCACCGAAAACAAAATCAAATAATTATTTTTATGATAAGTATGGAATTAATAATTATGTAATCACTTAATCAGCGTAATAGGCACAGACACAGACAACATATAAAATCATAAAAACCGATTTTATGTTTTCTGTGTCTATAACTCGTTTTAATAAAAAAGTCTCAACCCTCTTGTAATATAATGCTCTAATACAGAAATTTAATTTGGATGCTTAGAATCGATAAAAATAAGTGTAATATATAACTGCAAATCAAAACTTCCTTTTGCATAAAAAAAAAAATCCGTATGCTAATCAAAAATACTGATTGCACTGCAAAATGGTTATGAGCATTACTATTTATTTAAAAGTGTAGCTTCAATTATTGTTGTAATGTCGGGGGAATATCAGGAGGAAGGATGAGATAATTTTCTTTGTTTGTTTGTGTAATTAAAATTGTTTCTAGCAGCGTTGTATGGCCTAGAGCGCACGGGCTACTTTGTCACCGCGACTGTTACGTCACTCTTATCAAGTCTGTGTATATGTATGGAGATGCGCGCATGTTACGACGTGCCAACTGAGTGACATTTTTGTACGCCGACCGGCGAACAAGCCCGTGACGAAACTGTCACCGCGCCGTTAAGTTTGCAGTGCGCGCAAAGGTGACAAAATTGTCACTCTCTGCGTCGTTCGTCCGCCATTTGCTTTACGACTATTGACTTTGGTGCACGCAAAATGGCATCATCATCTACGCGAGAAGATGATATTGATAATGATGTCCTCATAGAAGAAGTGGAAAAGAGACCATTACTTTATGACATCAAAATTCATCAAAACTTGTAACACATATTTGGAAATAGGTATTTAAAAAAAATTCTTGGATGTTCTTGAAGTTTATAAAACATAGTATAGAACTTTCCACTTAACAGCCTGTCACTCCAAAGGGGGTGTACCCAGTATTCTTTTCGTTTTCTTTTTCTCCTAAGACTGACGAGTTCACAGACAACGACCATCTCTTCGAAATCCATATCGGCAAATGACGCTAGATTTCAAAAAATGTTTTGTCACTGTCACCTTTCGTGAGCGCCCTCCACTTTGCAAACGTGACGTGACAATGACAAAAACTTTTATGTCACGGTGACAAGAGTCACCCGTGCGCTCTAGGCCTAACCTAACCCACTATTTTTTGGGTAGAATGTTGAGAAAATTTCAAAATGCTTATTGGGAAACATGTTGCAAGAAGAAGTTATATTGTTACGGGTGTGAGTATTAGGTATGTACGCCCGGGTTTTTGATGTGCAATCAGTATATTTTATATAATATGAGAATCATATTTTTGTACACTACACAACTTTTTTGTTGCTCATTTGAGAAAAAAATATAATATACTTTTGATGTATGTTTTCGAATTATTTCTAGTACTAGTTTTGTTAAGCAATTGGTTTATTTGCAATTAAATAATTTATTTGATGTAAAAATTGTTTAATTGATGAATATAGGTTGATGGATGATAATCGATAAGTTTCTTGATGTGCATTTAAAAATATCCCTGAAAATAATAGTGATGTACTGCAAGGCACCCTGATACTGATACTGAACATACAATCTCGTTTGTCATTGAATTTCTGTGGACGATGGAACTCAGTTGATAACTGCAAATCGCAAAGATACACTAAGCCCTGTTGGCCAGACAGAAAATTAAGAATATAGACTGGCGATATGTTCAGAGTACCGTAATATAAAAAAATCGGATAGGTGCACGTTGAGTCGCCGACTCACTAAAGTCATCTAGTCAGTCGGCGAACGCTGAATTGCCGCAATAGAGAGACAACATGTCTTATGTCATCGAGGCAATCCTTATTAGAGCACATAGGTGCTCACTCTTCTCATGTTGTCTAGTTGATTTCAAATAGGCGGAGAAACAGATTTAGCGAAGAAATACACTCTTCTATATGCTTCGATAACCAGTATCCAAATCACTCACCTTTAGTACTAATATGCTCGGCTGGCTACGCTTTCGAAATGCCAGTTTTGATTTTTGCCATTTTGATGCTGAGGGCGATGGTGGGTGTATTTCGAACTATGTTACTCATGAACAACAATTGACTTTTGATATACTTAATCGATAAAATTTATTTACCGTGTCTATCTAGTCTATTAAATTTTCCATCTAATTGACAGATTTTTTACCAACATTACGCGACGAACCATGTCTGTGATAATTGGTCCGAGCATCAAACCATCAAACATTCGTTATCTGCCATTTGCAATGCAACGTCCAAAATGTCAAAATAGTTTGTAATACAATGATAAGCTCAGTACCTCGGACCAATTATCACACAGTTAGTCCGAGCTCAGTACATAGCGGCGTTTCAATTGGAATAAAAATATAAATTTTATTTTGTACGGGCCATCAAGTCCAGGTTGTAGGTATAAATAATAGAGGTCAGTGGTTTAAACACAATGAAGAAATCATTGTGTCTAGACCTCACAGACATTTATTATAAGGAATGCATGGGATCAATATAAAATACACTAGCGGACGTGTGCGGCACACGTCCGCTTTCTCTCCGAACTGAAAAAATTCCGTATGTACGTTTCGAATGCAAACCCGTGCGTTCGGAGAAACCATTCGGAAAAAAACCTAATAACGTCATGCGGAATGCAGCCCTTGCATACATTTTGTTTGTGTCGGCGCACACGTTCAGAAATTGTCATTCGGAACCGCGCCCGCGCCGCGCGCATCGTACGTACGTAAACGATAGTTATAATGTGTGAGGTAGAAACATTAATATTGTCTATTGAAAAATACCCTTGCTTGTGGAATATACATGACAAGGACTACCACAACAGAGATATTAAAAGACTAGATGTTCCCGCGGTTTCAGCCGCGTTTATCGTTACTGCGCCGCCCCCTTGGGTTGTAGCGTAATGTTATATAGCCTATAGCCTTCCTCGATAAATAGGCTATCCAACACTAAAAGAATTTTTCAATTCGGACCAGTAGTTCCTGAGATTAGCGCGTTCAAACAAACAAACTCTTCAGCTTTTGTTATATTAGTATAGATTTGGCCTGAGAGCAGGTATTTAAAGAGATATAGTTCATACTATTCACATAATTTCGTTTAAATATGTTTGTTTTATTTAATGTTGTTTTATTATTGTTGATAACTGTTAAATATTGTTACAATTCTTTACTATTGAAATGCAATTCGCTGGCTCACTATTACAAGGTTCTATGTTATTTTTTTTAACTTTGGGGAAATGAGGTTTCTAATTTGCATATCAGTAAAAATGACTTAAAAAGTAACTTAGAACTATTTGCGATTTAATATTGTGAGGTGTTAAGTGCTTCCATCTATTACTATATTAGTCTAAACAAAAAGGAACGACATATGGAACCATGCAATATTCATAACCCATTTTTTTCAAAAATGTAACATAGAACCTTGTAATATTGGACCAGCAAATTGCTAATAAATCATCGTCCTCCATTGACGTGCGTTCACTACGCTATCACTATTCGTACTGACAGTATACATTCCGAATGAAAAAAAACTAACGTGTGCGCTAGTCTCACGGAATTCCGAATCGAGATTACGTGTTAGGAAATCGAATACGGAAAACGTATGTATGCGGCCAGCTTGAAGTAGTTTAGACCCACAGACATTATGAAAGTGTAAAAAGAAACGTAAAATATGTTAGGTCTGCTAATTTTATATGTCTGTGGTCTAGACTCCAGGAATCAAGCATTGGTCAAGAAATAAAACCATGATAATGAGCTTTAATAAAATAATTCTTTATTTGTATTAGTCATAATCACAAACTGATTTATTTATTTATTTTAAGGTACATCAACAATATACATATACAAAATCGGTTCACTTAAGAAGCTGAAAATAAAAACTTATATGTATATTTATTATAGATGTATACAACATTTTCTGTACAGAATTATAAAGAATAAAAATTAAACATAAATTAAGAACTTAATACAAATTTAACAAGACATAATTATTATTTACAAAATAGAAAGGTATAAAAAAACAAAAAACAACAACAGTCAACGAGATCTAGCACAGCATTTTCTGCACTATCTTTCGCTTAAACACTTTGAATGAATCATGAAAAATGTCAAGATTATCTGAGCGTCCACATAAAGAATTATATTCGAGACAAATACGCACTAGTGGCGAGTGTTTGCCAGCATTTGTTCTGCAGAATGGAATGTGAAAAGTTTTGGTAACGGGGTGTCGCGGAATTCTATTAGGTACCGTTAAGTTAATGTTGCTTAAAAGTTGGCTGCAGTCTACTCCACCGTTGAAGAGTTTATGAAGGAATAAGAGATCCTTGATGATTAAGGCTAGTCATTTTGAAGAATTTAAGTAGGGAGCTCTATGCGAGACACCAGATGATACTTATTAAGTATCTACTTAAATAATATTGTAAAAGTAAACGAAAGTTAGTTTAATTCATGGGTCGATAGACTTGCGACCGTACAATACTTAATTAGCGTATTGTGGTGTGTATTTGTCCTATCTAAATAAATATAATTTATAGATAATTATGATTATCTCTATTGTTTGTGAATTTAGATATAAATTCAATGTTAGGTATGGCAACATTGCAAAAAAGTAAAAAAGCAATGTAGCGGACGGACGTCGTTGCGACTTTTCTTTCCGTCATGCAATAATTTTTGTCATTCATGAATTCGTCGATAAAAAATATTTTAGGTGGTGTCACTTACATGAACAATAGCTGAAATATAGTTTTAATGATGTGTTAGTATTTTATTTTGCATAGTTCATCTTCGTAGTTCTATATGATCGGTGTGTGACAAGTAAAGTTCGGTAATGGTGGCCATGTCATGAAAATCCCCACAGCCATGGATGATAGCTCCGTATCTCATCACAACGGAGGGCAAGTGGGATCTCAAATCGGAGTCAGTGTAAATAACAAACAAAATGACGAACCTAGTCAAAGTGTCCAGTATTCAATACCGGGCATTTTGCATTTTATCCAACACGAATGGGCGAGATTTGAGCTGGAGCGCTCACAATGGGAGGTGGACAGAGCAGAGTTTAAGGTGATCTTTTTTTATTTTCTTCTTATTCATTGCGTGAAATCGAATGCTCAGTGAAGTATTATATCCCTGCGATTTAGAAATTAGAACTCTAATTCGCATGTCGTTAGTTCTACGTACTTTTGCATGTTAAATTTTCTAACATTCAATTGAATTCACCAAAAAAGTAATGAGATTTGTCACTTTTGTACTTATAATTTTAGTTAAGCTAATGAGGCTCTTGTACTGTGTAAATATAATTATATTTAGCATTTGATAATTCTGTAATTGATTAGTTGTTCTAAGCTATATAACCAGTGACTGACATGAAGTTACAATGTATTCTGTCAGGTGTAATCAGGCATAAATTAGTGGCTGTATATGATGAGCTATATTAATATTATTAGTCATTAAAATCAAAATAAAATGCTATTATGTTAAACATTGCATTCAATGTTTTCATTGTTTTTCAAATTTCTAACTATGAAGTATTGATACTCTAGATGTACTAGGTGTTGAGGCTTGCATGGAAAGACAATTTGTGTGATATAAGAACACTAGAATCTAATATTCTTCTAATATTATTAGTATTATAGTTTTAAGACTGGTTTTCTTTAGATACAAGCATGTTGTTATTTAAAAAGTATTAAGTAACTATCTTAATTTCCTAGGATCTTTAGGTATTTATAATAATTTTGTACATTCTCTTTAAATCAGTGTTTAGTAAATTATTTTACAAAAGTTGTGGTTATTTTGATTGCTTCAACAGCCAGTCATGTCATATCCATAATGTATCAGATTTAAAATCTGACTGAAGTGTCATCTATTACTTTAATGTCTAAATTAATATTGTCAACAGAAGAATATTGAGAATGTCAATTTTATATAGGTGGTAATCCGCTAAAACTAATAGTCCAATTCTAAAATTCCTTTACTAAAAGAAAGTTAAATTATCCCTCAATAACATAGTTTATGTTTTAAAGACAAACTGTATAAGTAAAGAAGCCAGCTAACTATAAGGCTGTATTTCATACAACATTGTAAGAGTACTTATTACTAATAAAATTGTGAATAGATCTGTCTTATTGGATTCTGTGTTGTTGTTATTAACTTCTTGTCAGTTACTGCTTAGTATTTATATTTACCAGCATAAATAATGTTTTCTAAAGAATGCTATTATTAACCAAATTAAAAAATGTTCTATAGATATTATCATATATCTGATCTAAGAGAAACGGCAAAAGAATGATTCATTATGAACTTTTCATCAAGTATCAAAATAATTAATATACATCAAAGATGTGTATCTTAATTGTGTTACTTAGTAAACTCACTAACCTATATACTTTGACGTTCATAAGTGTTACTTTGTAACCTAAATGAATAAATGATTTTTGACTTTGTTGTTTAATTTAAGGAGCATTTAGATACTGTTTTATTTAGGTGTGTTTGTCACAATTTATGCTGTATTGGAATATTGTTATAATAGTATATTTAATAGGTTTTATCAAACATCAATTTAAAGAGTTCACAAAGCTAAATGTACATAATTATATACAATGAGGTTATAGAAACTCTCATGTTGTCTTTGTGTTCAGTTAAAATATTGGTAAAAATCTGCTGGTGTTAAACAATTTTATTCAAGATTTTTATGATTAAATAAAATTATCTCTATGTCATGCAATATTTGTAAAAAGTTTCTTAGGATTGTTAATACTGAGCTTCTTATTTGTAGATATTGATACACAATTTTGTATTTACTAAACAGTTTATGCAATACTGCATATTTCAGTGGATATATACAACATCTGATGTACATTACCCTTATTGGTAATTTATGTTGAACATGTATATTCTACATTGAATCACTAAGTATAATATAGGCACATTTAATTGTTTTAATTATTTAATAAAATAAATTGGGATTTTATACTGACTTACCGATAATGGGCATGATATCAATAAATAAATGGCAAATAATTAAGGCTATGTGGTTTATCATTACTGAAAGTGTGTGTTATTATAATTTAAACATATAAAAATTCATGACATTCTGTTCAGCTTGTAAATATTTTGCTTATACTCATTATACTATAAAAATTTTCCATATGCTTGATTTGTATATTTTCCAATGCTCATTCAATACAATTTAAGTGGTATCAATTGTTTGTGTTGAAGCCACATTCTTTTATAATTTCCATAATGATACTCTGTGATCTTTTCTGTGTTACTACCAAGGTTTGTTCTATTTATCGTGTGCACTTATTTTTGAGCAATGTCAAAATACCATAATGAATATTCTCACTAAGTATTGGCATAAAGAACAAATACTATATTTTGAAAGGTTTCCTTGTATCTTTTGATTATAGTTCTATAATTAATATAAATGATAAAAGTATTTTGTTAGAATTGTAAAGTGGTATATTTGTTATTTTTTTTAATCTAAAGCTGTTTATTATGACGACAGGCACGGATCGCCTTCCTCGAAGGTGAGAGGAAGGGGCAAGAGAATCTGAAAAATGACCTTGTAAGGCGGATTAAGATGCTCGAATATGCACTTAAGCAAGAGAGGGCGAAGTTTCATAAGCTCAAATATGGCGTGGAGTTGCAGCAGGGCGATGTTCGCCCGCCGCAGGAGGAACCGCCAGCGGAGCCCGAGCCCGCCGAGCGCGCGCAATGGAAGCAGGGTCGTCAGCTTATTAAACAGTATCTGCAGGTACAACATTACACATATTTATTTTTACTTTATTTAGTGTATTTTTAACACCAAGATGGCTTGTTAATCGATCGATGGTAGGGAGGGTCGCCGATCGCAAAGTAAACCAACATCCTAGGGCTAGGATTTTTTATAGATACTATTAATTTTGTTCAGGGTTTATAGCTGCATGAGGCTGCCTATTCCTATTAAGTAATCCTATTATATTAGTGACATAAAGTACAACAATATTTTATAAGCTTGCAATGTAAATCACCACATTTTACAACAATAACTAGGTAAATAATTATTGGCATTATGCAGAATTTTTTCTTAAGACATTGTTACATTTGCATTTAAATATCAAAGAAATGCGAACTAAGTTGCGTGTATTAGCTAGTTGTTTTGAATGCTATCAAAGTATTTGTTGTCTTCAGCAGATTTTCATTCATCTCCACGTTTTTGAATTTGGCTAATACAACTAAATCTTAAGACATAATTTATCCCTACTCAACATTTATAAGTTTTATATAATGACAAACACACTTTATATCAAGTTCATATAATATAAACTACGTAGGCAGTTATTAGGTACTATAAATAAATATATAATTATATATAATCCAATAACGGGACGTATATAAAAATACGACTATGATTCACGTGGTTATATTATTATTAGTGCGTGAACGTGTTTGCGCAAGGACTAGTGAGAGTGTGACAATCTTAGTTTTACTAATGATATGTGTATGTATTATCTCCAATAGTCTGGTTTCCCTTACTAGGTTACTCGAAGCAGAAAATATACTAGTCTAACACTGGAATGCTTTTAAAGTAATCATATATCACTAAACGGTTCAGTCGGTTCAGTCAACGACTACTTAAATGACAAATACTCATGGAGCTAGTTGCTTGTTGCATACAGGATTCAAAGATCTGTATTACTTATAAGTCAATTTAAGCCTTTGCATAGTCACAAAGTGTAAGTGTATGCGCCATCATGCCATCCTACTGTCTATTTTAGATTTATATTATAATATATCTTAGCTCAAATTATTTCCTCTCTATAACATTATTAAGTTATTATTGTTATTATCTTTAGTTTTTATAGTCAGTAGTATATGGCATAATGGCTGTAACACCTTGTTAATCTGAGTTGTAAAATACTGAAATTATATTTAATTGGCGATTTAAAAGAGTGGCCGTGAGTTTCTTGCAGGTTTCTTCTCATAGGCTTAACCCTTTGCCTGAACCTAGCAACTAACCTAAATGTAGCTTCAGTAACTTAGTAAACTCACTAACCTATATACTTTGACGTTCATAAGTGTTACTTTGTGACCTAAATGAATAAATTATTTTTGACTTTTAACTTCTGACTAAAAGATTAATTAGAAAACTGACATATCCACATTTCGACAAGTCCCGTTTAAGTCCAGTTTAATAAAGTCGAGCAAATTGCCGTCTACCGGGCATGGAGTTCCACGAATTGTACTGTTACTGAAACGTTAATAAAATTTATTTTTCTTATTAGATTACTAGAAATTTGGATTACGAATTATAAGTATTCTTGTTTACCTCTCCACCTAAACTAATATGGTTATGTTAGGAAAGAGTTTACGTCGGTAGTGCATATACGATTCGAACTCACGACCTCGCGATCACAAGTCCGATGCCTTTTATTCGTTGACGTATCGCTGTTAAATTAAACTACCTCACAGAAAATGTATATTTTATAATTACGCCGACTGAGTTATCCAATACGAGACCTGATGATGTTTCTACACTTAAACTTACAAAACAGAACCAACGAAGCATTAAAACGAAATTATAGGTACACAATTAATTTCCTTTAAGGTTCATAATTCATAACACACTTTGTTGGTCAACAGGAAATAGGTTACACAGATACCATCCTTGATGTCCGCTCAAATAGAGTGCGAGCACTGCTCGGCTTGAATAATGAGGAAGTGGAGAACCCAAACTATAGAAACTACGACAAGCAACAACACGACAGATGTGATTACGCTATGAACCATATGGTCCGCAAATATGATTACGGTATGTATATACAATATATACATATATATACACAATGGATATTCTTTTAACCTGTGTCAATATTATGCAATTTTTGAGGTCAAATGCTAAATTAATGACTTTTGTATAATATATTTTTTACGTTATGCATAAAATTAAACTACTTTCACGGATTCGGTCGTTTATTTTGTTTACATTTTTTGTATACCACCATCCGTTATAATATTTAATTTGACGAACGATAGACACTTAATACCACTAGATTTTCTAATATTATGCGCGAATCTACTGAACAAAAACGTTTAATTATCAGTAAAGACGACAACTTGAAATGTAAATATTTTTCTTCAAGTTTAATTCAGAAAAACTACCAACACAGTTTTACTCATAATTCTTTAGACAATCGATATTATGATAAACAAATTAATCAAACAGTTTTGGATAAGTTTTGTCTGAAGACTTAAGCTGGTTAGCCTATCACTTACCAAGGCCTTAAAGGCTGAATAATATCCGACACATTGATACAAATCTATATAAAAAGTTCTTAACAAAATAAACCACGATAAAATAGATTTAAAGTAGTTTAATTAATACGTAACATATTTATATGAATTGCCGTTATTTAAATGAAATGTGGTTAGTTTTTTTACACTGTATGTTGCGTTAATATAGGTGGCAAAGAGCCGCGTAAAAGCGCGACGGGCGGCGGATACGAGGAGGGCCTCTCAGTTCAAGAGACGGCAGCGGTGTTCGCCAACTTTGAATTTCTCGGCTCAGCTCTCACAAACCAAGAGATAGATATGGAAGAAATAGATGACCTGGATGCTAAGCAATCGCACCACGCTTCTGGTAAACTAGGTAGATTTATTAGTACGCCCTCTTTCGTACATTATGACATATAAGAGGAACTAACCCATTTAGTTAGACTATAAAATTAACTTATACATATATAAAAATAGAATGTTTATTAAATGTAGGTAGGTACATATTTTACTTAATGTGTATACACTCGAGATAGATCTGCTATCCGCCAGTTACAATAAAATCAGGCTTGTAAGGGACGGGACAAACAGAAAAGACGTAGACGAGGACGCCTCGCAGACAGGGCACAGACGGGTCGCGGTTAAAGTATATAAAAGAGACAGGGCGCGGACGGGACGCGAAGACAAGTCAGAGAAATGACACTGCGTTTCTCCCATTTAGCTTTGCATTTAAGCGTCTACTTTTTAGACGACAACATGTCTTCTTCAGAAGACGAGGATGTTCCGGCGTTGGTTCAACTTGCTAACGGCTTTGACGGCTAGATGGCGTAGTGGTTAGTGTAACCGACTGCCACGCCTGAGGTCGCGGGTTCGATTCCCGCACAAGTCAAACATTTGTGTGCATGAACATGGATATTTGTCTTGGTCTGGGTGTTTCTATGTATAATATGTATGTATTTACGAAAAAAATGTATATTTGTATGTTTACCCATTGTCTAGTATCCATAGTACAAGCTCTGCTTAGTTTGGGCTAGATGATGTTGTGTGTATGTAATAGAATATGTAATAGAATATTATATTATTATTATTCAAAGGGTTAGACATTACTAGGTACTATCGGCTTGAGCGACGGATGACCATTTCAGAAAAAATTTCGCTTGCACATGTTGACCAGTTGAGTTTGTATCGCCTTGAGACTCCGTAAACAAATGTAAAGTGTAAAAAAACTCAAACAAAGAAAGGGGCGTGTCACGGGTACGGGTACCAAGTGTTGGCCTGCTATGCGATTTTAACCTTAGGAGTGGTCATCCGTCGCTGGAGTCGATAGTACATCCGGTATGGCATGGTAAAACCTCCGCGCACCCCTTTCTGCTGCGTCTTGTCTGCGCCTCGCCTCTATTGTATGTTTTCGAATAGGGCGCAGTCGTCGAAGCGTCGTGTCCGTGTCTCGTCCGAGCCTTGTCTTTTCTGTTTATTTTGTGTCTCGACGCTTCTATACATTTTGTATGAAAATTGATTGAAGGGGCGCCGGGTCTGCGACGCGTCCTCATCTTACGTCTTTTATGTTTGTCCCGCCCCTAACAGGTCTCTTTTCAGGGAGATAAGGGTTAGGCCATAATCCACCAGGCTGGCACAGTGTGGATTGGCAGACTCCACATATGCTCGAGAACATTATGGAGAACTTTCGGACATGAAGGTTTTCTCATGTTTTACTAAGCCGTCAAAACAAGTCATAATTCACTATTTATTACGCATATAACTTCGAAAAGTAAAAGGTTCGCTTTTTGGGATTGAACTCGAAGTCTCTGTGTGGCAGTCCAACGGTTGCTCGCAAGGCTATCGCTGTCTCCGCCAGTTGATATAATGATATATTTTATTTTACTGTATATCTTGGTTCTTCATGATCATTTTAATATCATTTATTGCTTAGCCTTGGTGAGCAAACCAAATATCATACTGAGTGAGTATGGCTTATTATTTGGTTGACCAACAAAATAAGTTTTATAGTATACATAATTTAATAGGTACGTATTTGTTTATTTCTTTCGAAATAAGGCGAGGAGGTTGACCATGAGGCTGAGGAAGTTCTGAACGAGCTAAACTTGCTCACTGAGAGAGAGGCCGACGGCGGCGGCCAAGGGGACGAGTATCCAGTCGGTGAGTTTTGTTCGTTACCTTTTATTCTTTAATTATTTTTGTACGTGGTGTAATGCTCTTGATGCATACCCCTTCGCCACGAGGGGATGCAAGAGGGTTATGTCGGCCTCTCCCGAGACTTCGGGCCTATCGACTAAAATCACCACGGGGCGCCAGCTCGCTGCTTTATATGGTGGGTGGGTCGCTGGAACTGAAACTACATCAGCGACTCACCCAGCAATACCCAATGCAGAGATGTAGTGACTCTCGGCAACGACTTTTGGACGACGCCCCGGCACAACAGTGGGCGTCGAACCGACTCAACAGTTCGTTTCCTATTTCTGTTAATTAAATGTGCGTGAATAACAAGTATTATAATCTGTCAAGTCAGAAAACCAGACATCAATAAAAACCTATTATGCCTGGCCACCGGTTCCGCTGCGACTCAATAGGTTAATGCCTACATGAACAATTATCGCATCATTATCACATTCTCCGTGTCAACTGAACAAATTTTTTATAGTTCAGGTCTGTTTATTTTATCGGTTTTAGTAGTCGGACATGATTATGTCCACTTGGCATTTTGCTTCTGTAATGGCAAAGCCTTTTGTCGCATCGCAAATCTGGTTAGTAATTGAAATAAACATTATGTTGGTATCTTTTGAAGGTCGGCCAATTAATGACCGAGTATTAATTGGGATTTCCTCTAAATGCCGACACTGGCAGAACTAAGGTTCTATAATGAAAGTTAAGTTCCATACCTTCATATTATAGTAAATTAAGAGTCTAATTCAGGTTACTAAATACAATTTTGTTCCCTTTTTATACCTTCACTTGTATATTCAATGAGCACACTAAAGCTCACTGCTATCCAAATAATCCAGTAGAAGCATGCCTAATGCTAGATGCCATATAATAAGACATTTGACTAGGCCTTATATGAAGGTATCGCCACTGATTGTGCCGACCATTTTACTGTAGTTAGTGATAGTAGATGGGGACATAGTGTGTAGTACGATGGCTCGAGAATCTTGGTAAAGAATCGGTATCATCTGTACAACTAGACAGGTTACAGTCGGGATAAGCTTCTGACTATTGTTGCTATTGTCATAGCGTGACGTTTCAGACGTGTTCTATGTTGGTGAAGCGTTTGGAATCATATTTCCTGTGTGGAAAACCTTAGAGGAGGCATATGTCCAGCAGTGGACGTCTTTCGGCTGCGATGATGGAATATCATTATTTGTTCCCACTATGTCGTGACGATAGATTATCGTGTCGTTTAAAGCGTCGTGGCTTGTGTATTTAAATAGAGGTGTTCATATATAGGACGACACGATTAACTATCGTCCACGACTTTTTTTCGCAGTGACGACAGATTGTCAAGTCAATAAGAACTGCTAGCACGATAGTCGTAAAACGATAAAATAACGTCACGACTAATCATGACGGCAAATCTTGTGTCATTGTTGCAACTATCCATCGTAGCCACGATAAAAATATCGTCTCGTCGTTTATACGTACGACGATCAAATATTGCGACAACACAGTGACGATAAACAGTCGATATGAGAACAGCTAGAGACGACAGTCGTCCAACGATATATTAATCGTCACGACATAGTGGGAACGCGCCATTAGGGAAATAACCGGCTCTTTGGGAGGTTACACGGGAACATGGGTCCAACATGCAGAAGCCCTTTGACAGATTTAGTTTAATTTGAGATGGGACACTTACCGAGACACTAGCCGTGGCAGGTGTAGGAGATTATGTTTCTCGTAGCCAAGTTATTTTCTAACATATATTAGGTAAATACCTGGCCCATTGGGAGGCTTACACGGAGGCGTGAAGTCCAACGTGAAGAGGCTCTTAGAGAGTTTTAATCTTGTAAGGTGGGATGGAACACCTATAGCGGCACTAGCCGCAGCAGGCGTTAGACTATTTCTACGTATGGATTGGCATGCTATATACTATATGGGCTATGGGGATGGGTATTTGATGGACCAGTATAATGGCAACTATGGATGACAAATGGAGATTATTATTATTATGACAATGATGTGTGGGCACTGTTTCGCAGGCGGCGGGTCGAGCGGCGGCGCGGCGGGCGCGGCGGCGGGCGCGGGCGCGGGCGAGGCGGACGAGGAGCCGCTGGCGCTGGGCGAGCTGGCGCAGCTCACCGTCAGCAACGAGCCTGAGGCCTACGACGTCGCCAGCGCCAACAAGGAGTCCTTCCGCAAGACTTGGAACGCCAAATATACGCTGCGCTCGCATTTCGATGGAGTCAGTATCAGTCAAATGTTTACTGTTTTATTTCGTTTTGGTAGTATTGATAATTTTGAGAATCTATTTCGTACTCTAGTAGTTAGTCCATTTAAGGTAACATTGATTTTATAAGTTTACTCAAACTTGGAGCCACAATTTTAGAGGGGACTTTAAAGCTATAACCAAGCTCAGTATATGTTTATAGCATAATTATATAATATTTTTGGTGTTTGGTGCGTCTTTAGATGATTTATTTCTATTCTATCTACTACGATGCAATAGTAATATTGTAGATACATAATCATAAATATATAGTGTGTATAATAAACCCTGTCCGATCCTTAAAGGTGTTATACAGTAGCTTATTATGAGTACGTAAGTGACATCCTTTTACAAAAATCGATCAAAAAAATTTCCCCACTAAATTTAATTTATTTAAAATATGTTAACAGATTACCCATGGCAACACCGACAACTTATTAATCATAATACCTAGGTATCACTAAAGTTCATAAAGGTTCACCGATGCCGCGCCGCGCTATGCCGCGCCTACTACACCTTAGAAAAATGCCGCCAAAAGTATGCCACGCTCCGCGTCCTTGTCAAGTTTAGTGTAGTGTTGTTAGACTGCAAAATTTCAGTAATTTAAGGGTGAAAATGCTGATCGATACTGTACTTAAAAATATTATATAGACGTTTTACGATGATATAGACTTTTTATTATTTTTCTTAGTATGTTTTTTAAGTGAGAAACAAGCCCTTTATGGATCGGACAGGGTTTATTATACACACTATATTAATTATTATGAAAAATCATAATTGACAAGAAAATGTCAACCGAGTCTGAAAAATGTTCGTTTCTGTGATTCCAGGTGCGAGCGCTAGCATTCCACCCCACCGAGGCGGCGCTGGTGACCGCCTCCGAGGACCACACGCTGAAGCTGTGGAACCTGCAGCGCACCGTGCCCGCCAAGAAATCGGCCGGGCTCGACGTGGAGCCGCTGTACACGTTCCGCGCGCACACCGCACCTGTGCTCTGCCTCGCCATGGGCGCGCCGCGCTCCGAGGAATGTTTCTCCGGCGGGCTCGACGGCACCATCCGCGTCTGGAACCTGCCGCCGCCCACCGCCGACCCGTACGACCCCTACGACCCTACCGTGCAGGTAACTACCGCGCCGCGTAGCGTTCAACTTTCAACGAAGTGTTTCAATGGCGCAACGTAAACGAGTCGTGGTTCCGCAGGGCGCCGTCCTACGGGAACACACGGATGCGGTGTGGTCGCTGTCGGCGGCGCACGGGCGTCTGCTGTCGGCGTCGGCCGACGGCACGGTGCGGCTGTGGGCGCCGCGCGCCGCGCGCCCGCTACTGGCTACGCTGCGCGCCGACGACCCGCCCGCGCCCGCCGCGCCCGCGCCAGCCGCCGCCGACTTCGCCGACGCGGCCGCGCGTGCCGCCGTCGTCTACCGCGACGGCACGCTGCTGCTCTACGACCTGGAGACCGGCCAGGTGAGAGTCTATAGGAGAGAGTCTGTGAGATTAGCTATGTGTACACGCGCTCACTGTATGCTTGTGTTGCAGCCGGTGCTGCGCGTGGGCTGCGAGTCGGGCGCGACGCGCGTGCGCTCGCACCCGACGCTGCCGCTGCTGGTGACAGCGCACGAGGACCGGCACATCCGCTTCTGGGACGCGGTGTCGGGGCGCTGCGCGCACGCTATGGTGGCGCACCTGGACGCCGTAACGGGGCTGGCGCTGGACCCCAACGGGCTGTTCCTGCTGTCGGGCTCGCACGACTGTTCCGTGCGCCTGTGGAACCTCGACACGAAGACCTGTGTGCAGGAGATCACGGCGCACCGCAAGAAGTTCGACGAGAGCATCCTGGACGTGGCGTTTCACCCGCTGCGGCCCTACATCGCGAGCGCGGGCGCCGATGGGCTCGCCAAGGTGTTCGTCTGAGCGCGAGCGCCCCTATATATATATAGTATATATATTACATGTAATTTTACTTTCGATACGAACTTTATGTAACGCAGTAGCGAGTCGCGTCATCGCTCGTAGACGAGCGACCGGTACTCTTGGATTATGTGTCTAGTCCCTTCGGTACGGTTACGAGTAGCGACGTATCTGCGATTCGACGACTGCCGTGTGTACGACGGCGCCGCCGGTTCGATTTATCGTATTTAAATATTGTAACGTAATGGACGCGCGCTCGACGCTCGTTATAAGCGCGTAGTGAACACTCATCTATGTATAGACATTTGAAATTTATTATAATATATTTTTAGACTTTCAGTATGTGAATTTTAGGTTTTTATCGCGACTTTTTCACCGATTTTACTATACGCAGTGAGAATATTGTTCGTTTCTATGCATCTGTAAGCGAGACCTTATAATAAATATCATATGGACACCGATGATGTTTCCTTGATATGTTCGTTATTTTTACGTGTCTGTACAGTTAGAATGTTACGCAGTATTTGCTAATATTTTGCAAAGAACGAATGGTGTTTCTTAGCTAGACTATTTTTTATTTAAATCGGTTGGATTTCTATAGATAATATTTTCATTTGTTTTGTGACATGTAGTACATTAACATGCTCTCATAATAATCTTATGCAAGTGGTGAGCACTCGAACAAAAATAATGATTGAGTAGAAAGTACTATATCGAAAATAACATAAGTAATGTTTGTTCGTAACGAGTACTGCGATGTAGAGTATATATTATGAAACATTACATATTCCTTTATTTTCCTTGAATTCATACTTGTACACATACATCCAAAATTGATAGTAAAAAGCAACATAACCGATTTGCATGTTGTTTTTTTAAATTTGTTGTTTTTTTCTTCCCTTCACCCCTATTTGAATAATGTAGTAAATAAGACTTTTATTGACTGAATAACATTACCTTACAACAAAAAGATAGATATGGGAGATGATCTTACTTATTTCATAAATACTCAAAACATGCTATATATAATCTCATTTGTTGCATTGTGTACATTATTCAATTTATAACAATTCATTAAAGTCGGTTCATTGGGTTGAGAGTTTTAATGATAAACACAACATATAGCGATACAGCTACAACGACATTAAATACACATTTCATTATTATTGCGGAAAACATTTTATTTTGTGTGCTAAATTTTAACTAAATTTTCATGTTTCACATAATTCTCCCAAAATATAGACTTATAGTCAATTCGTGTTAAGAAAATAGTGACTCATCAGTACAACTGCAAAGTAAAGGCGTATTCATACTGGGGTAAAAATTAAACCATTAATATTAAAGCAAACTTTTTATTACTTACACAGTATTTTCAGATATTAATATTAAGTAATTATTTTAAAATTTAATAAGAATCGTCATAATTTATATAATAAAAGAAAGAATTCTTTTATTATATAAATTATGACGATTCTTATTATCTTATTCTGTTCCGCGAGTTCCATAACATCGTCTAAGTCTCACCTGTTTTTTTCTTCACTGACTACGTGGTCACAGCATTTCTTCCATTTGTTTGAGTCTATTGTTGCTATTGCGTCATAAATCTGCTTTCTACATTTTATTTGGGCCCACACCAACTCAATTGGATTGAGTTTACAATGGTACGGCGGCAGGCGATGAATCTCAATGCCATTTGCTTTAGCCGTTTCATCGACTAAAGGACAATTAACAATTTGGCCTATGAATCAACACACGTTCCACCTAAACAATAATTTGTATTTTATTTTATGACTTAATAATCAATCATTGTTCATTACAATCTCACGGACACTTTCGAATCTTATTTTCGTGTTAAAAAGTAATTTCGCGATTTAAAATACATCGGTGTCCATTGTTTACATCTAAGACACGCAGTGTTGCCATGCCTATAGTTTTTACAATATGTGTACGGTTTTATCAGATAAATTATTTCCTATTTAGCTTGTCTGTAATTTTTCTTACGTAGTTAATACGAATGCTATTCTATAAATACCATTATTGAACTTCGTCATAGATATGACCAATTTCTTAAAAAGTCATAAGTTTTAATGTAAAAGACCAATACCACGTTCTCGGTATTATACTTTTTTTATAGTGCAAGCATGGCAATTTATTTTTTTACGTTGTGGTATGGATTGACGTTTACCCCGCATTCACCAACTTTCAACATAAGTTCCTTTTTTAAATAACTCTTAGCCATTGTCACGCCTTTACTTTGAAGCCAGTCTATATCTGCTACTTATTCCACTGAGATGTCGGTATCTTCTCGGATTTAACAGAGTGATAGGGAGCATTATCTATGACGACAACGCTTCCCAGTTTAAGTTTTGGTATTATATTTTTGAACCAGTTTAAAAATTTTTCGCTGTCCATTTCTTCGTGGTAATCATTTGTTGATTTAGATTCAAATAATAGCAATCCCCCTTCCACAAATCCTTTTTTACTTCCAATGTGCATGAAGATCAGCCTTTTACCTTTTCCCGTAGGAGCTCCCGGACCGTTAGATAAACCGGCTCGATAAGCATCCTTCTTATTCTTGATCGTCCAATCTACCCATGCCTTTGTTTTAATATGTCCAGCATTTACCCACGTTTCATCAAGAAAGTATATATTTTTATTAGGTACCCTGTGTTCTTTATTTTTTCTTAGATATTTTAAAGTACTTAAAACATTATAAATCACTCGTCTTTCTCCGCTATGAATTATTGATCCACGTTTATTTTTACGAATAGGTGAAGTATTCATTTTTAAAATTAACAAAAGACAGTCTGTATTGTCTGAAGGGCTTACTTCAACTGGTTAATGGGAATGAAAACAGCTTCTTAATTTACTAAGATCTGATTGGTCAAAGGGCGGGGCTAAGCTGAGTGACAACGACGAGTCACTATTTTCTTTACGCGAATACACTATAGAAATAAAATGCAGATATTAGTTTTACAATAAGGTGTTCTTTACGCCAATGGATTCACCAACGCCATAACCCCGTCGACATTATGACGTAGCTGGCTACCCTCCTTGTAATATTTCGGCTCGTCTTGTAGAATAGGTGGACTATACTTACAAGGAATCTTTGGGTAGCACTCGGTCGGAGCAAAACGCATGCAGAGAGTACAGCTCGCGCAATCTACGATGGCCGGACTGAACATAGCGTCTCCGAATTGTTGCGCATGTACAGTCGCTAAGACGCGTAACGCCCCCGCCCCCTTTCACCAAAGAGACCTAAAACTTGTAACTGCGACGTCACTCGCGCAATGTTCAGACCGGTCATCATACAGTCCGCGATCTGTATGCATAGGTATGTTTAAGGACATACATTCACAAACCCATATTTGTTATACATTTGGCATTGCAAGCTTTTCAATCTGAAGTAACTAAATAAGGATATATTTGCTCAAATCTTTGGTTTCGGAGCTACATTCAGTAGTGATGTAGCATGGTTGGCCAATTGTGATGATCACTCCAAGAATGAAAACTGTTAAACTTATCAGTACCTATGCAACTGCTATTACACGGAGTACTTATATTTTAATAAAGTAACAGGATATAAATATTAAGTGCTGGATCGAGGCAGGCTTTAGAATGAAGTGAGAATCAATTGTAGCGTTGCCCTTGTCTGCTGAAAAGTTTTTCCTTATCGCCAAGGCTCAAGACTGTCCCTAGGTCTTGGTGCTTGGAGCGGATGCTCTGTTAGCCCTATTGCCGGCTATTGCCGGCTTTACCATAGTAAAGCCGGCACTGTTACTTACCGTAGCCCTGAGATTACATTAGAATGTCTTCCAGACCGAATTTCGGTCACGGCGGCCGGTCTTAACGGAGACTGGCCATCTGCGCAAGAGATATTATAGTTCACAAGTGTGTGCGCAAACACAAGTGCACTCTCTTTTCCCTAAGGGACTACACGCACTTATTCAGCTCTGTTCAGCTTTTGTCCATAGAAAACTACGACGCAATCCGTTCAGCTTGCTGCGTCTATTCAGTTTTCGCGGCAAATAGGCATAAAATGAGGACAAATGTATTTTTGCAATGCTATAGATAGAATTCAGCGCTGTTCTGCCACGTTCAGCGCTGTTCCGCCGCGTTCAGCGCCGAACATGGCGGAACAGCGCTGTACGCGCATGGTTCTCGACGGCTTTTCTCATTCTTACGACGCTGTATGCGGCTGATAGAAGCAGAACTGCATAAGTGTGACCAAAATCGTTCAGCAAATGGAGCTGAATACATGTGTGTAGTCCCTAACTCATGATCCGATGGGACAGTTATCCGACACGACCGGAGAGCGATCAGGACCAACGGCTTTACGTGCTTTCCCAGGCACGGGGTGTCTAACACCGCCAACTTCTTAACTCCGGGCAGCTATTGAGCTTTCTTAACAGAAAAACCCAATAACTTTTTCTTGGCACGACCCGGGATTCGAACCCGAGACCTCATGGACAGCAGTCGCATTCACTACCGCTGTGCCACGGATACACTGGCTGTTGTTTTGGATTTGAGTTGGCAAACTTAAAATCACTGGAGATTTCTATAGAAGATGAATTGATATGCCGTGCAAGCCAAACCACCAAAGCCATTCTGGATGCTTCTTACGGAGTACCTACCGTAAAGCCAATGCCGCCCAGAGGCAAATTTTAGGATAGAGCAAGATCAGGCTAATGTATATAAGTATTAAAAGCAATTAATAAGGGCGCCACCCTTATTAATTGCTTTGCCTCGATGGCGTAGTGGTTAGTGTAACCGTTGCCACGCCTGAGGTCGCGGGTTCGATTCCCGCACTAGTCAAACATTTGTGTGCATGAACATGGATGTTTGTCTTGGTCTGGGTGTTTCTATGTATAATATGTATGTATTTACAAAAAGAAAGTATACCTACATGTATGTTAATCCATTATCTAATACTCATAGTACAAGTCTGCTTAGTTTGGACTAGATGGTCTTGTGTGTGGACGGCTGCTACGGTCCTGGTGAGCGACCCGCCTTGGGAATTGGAGGCAAAAGTTCTTGCAGAGGTCTACCGTCACCGCTTGGTGGCGTGGTCTCGGGGCGAGGAACCGGTCGTGGGAGAAATACGGGCTGAGGCTCAAAGTGCCCTCATCCGGCGGTGGAGGAGTGAACTGAGGGCCCCCACCGCCAGAACGGAAATAGTGGAGGCGATCCGGCCACAACTTGAAGAGTGGCTGAATCGCCGGCACGGTGTGCTGACGTACAGATTGACGCAGGTGCTTACCGGACATGGCTGCTTCGGTAAATACCTGCATCAGATCGCCAGGAGGGAGACCTCACCCTCCTGCAAGTCGTGCGGCGCGCCCGTTGATACGGCGCGCCATACAATTGAGAGTTGCGCTGCCTGGCAGACACAAAGGAGTGACCTGACCGCCGTCATTGACGGGGACCTGTCGCTGGGACGAACAATGAGTACCATGTTGGCCAGCGACAGGTGCTAGCAAGCTGTTGCCGAATTCAGTGAGGCAGTAATGCTCCTGAAGGAGGCTGCGGAGCGGGAACGGGAGGCCGACGCCAGTGCGGACCCGCTCCGCCGAGCAAGGCCGGGGAGGAGGCGACGCCGCTACGCTCACCTCCTCGCCCCGCCTTAGATGGTTATGTCTTAGGTCGTAGCCCTGTCAGACTAACGTCTGAGCGCCGGAGAGAGTTCGGAACGGAGATCCTCCGGCGCTCCATGATAGACGGGAAGAGCACAGCAGTTAGGTTTAGTCGGTATTCCGTGGAACACTATTGTAAGGTCCCCGGCGAGTCCGACACTACCCGCTGTTTCCGGCGCGGCTTTCCAACCGCATCGACAGGAGCGGGTGTGCGTAATAGCATTCCCCAGCGAAATCAAAAAAAATAATGGTCTTGTGTACCTATGTGATAGAATTTATTATTTTATTATTTGTACTTTCGTGCAAGCAGGGCGCCATCGCCTTTAGTGCTATTGGGACTGGGATGAAACTTGGCGCCTGAAGCAGCTGCTCAGTTCGCCCTGCGTAGCGCACATTTTGGAATTTAATGATAAAGACACGTTCGCACATTACTTCGGCTTGACTACTGGTTCCATAATTTAAAAATATGCTGGTGACGAAATAAATTAGAATTTATTATCATCGAAATACTTTTTATTGCGTCATCTATAGTAATAAACAAGTAATTATTATAGCAGGCTAATGCTGGCTGATAGATAAATGAAATAGCATAGACAATAACATATTCTTCAAGTTTAATTTTATTATCATAAAGTTTTCATTTTCTTTATGAAAGTTTACAGCACTCCATGAAAATACTTATATTTTATACACTATGGTAACTATACGTAATATCGAATTTATCCAGAAATTATTAATTACTTTCTGCCATATTTATCGTACACTTCGCTCCAAAACTTCATTCGATCTTCGTTTGGTAAAGAAGTCATCTTAATCTCTTCCCCTAGTTCAATGAAATTTAAATGCTCTCCGCTGGGCCGCCATATTATGTTGGAGTCAGAAGGTTCTCTAAAACAAATGTTATTTATTATCAATATTTTCGTTGGCGTAATGGTATCATGGGGTAGCCACATTAGGAACTTCCGATGTGTACCTAGTGTTGCGGATATTTTTCTGGTGATTTGGAGATTTCTTTTTATGTTTATGAAACTTGGCACATTATTACATAAGTAAATTAATATAATAGCTACGTTAAAGCTAATTATGACACATCACAAATCTCATCATCAGATAAAAACGACATTATAACTCTGTTTACTCTCCAAAGTTTTATCACGTAGCAGTTTGACGACAGCTATACTGCCGTCGGCGTCGTAAAGGGAAAAGACGTACCAATTTTTTTTCGAATTTGATATGTTATGTCACGTATTTGGAATCAGTAAAAACAGACGTATCTGCCAGTATTTTTACATTGAATAAAAAAATACTGGCAGTTACTTCTTTTTCCTTATCACGGCAGTACCTAGTGGCGGTGTGGTCTGGTGATCTAAGATCTGGGACTTCACGTTTAGATTTTGCATTACTGCTACGTTGATTTGACTACAGAAACGAGATTTTTCATTTATAACACATATAACATATTCTCAGAGCCAGTTGCAATCACTGATCGGTAAACGATTAGCGAGCAACGTTGGGAGCGGTCAGTATATTGATGGGTGACCGCTTAGTGGTATTTCATCTAAGCGTCTCCGTGCTTCGGAGGCCACGTAAAACGTCGGTTCCGGTTGTTGTCAAATTGACAGCAGTCGTTAAGCCATGTCAGAGGCCTAGGCGGCTTGACACAGGTTGGCCACTAACCACACGAAAAGAAAGAAAGAAGATTTATAAGACAGATCAAAATTATATAATAATAACTAGTTACCCAGTTTTCGCAAAACTCGTCCATAGCTTAACCATGTGTGATATCATGGCTCGATCTTTTGAAGAAGGACGCAAATTGAACAGAACTGGATCAAACAAGTAAAACAATTCATCAGCATGGTCTGCCCCTGGTACTGTTGCTAATCTAGTTATACGTTTATTAATATTTCTAATAGAATCATATGTAAAATAATAATTGTATATAGTTCTGTTTGGTTTTTTACCGAAATGCTCACTTACGGTCGTGAGTGGATATCTAATTACAGAATCAGTAAAATAGTCTATTAAGTTATCTCTTGCTGATCCATTCGAAAAATACATTGACATGATGTCATCAATAAACGAGGTTTTATTCTTCTTATTTTCAAATAACAAATTTTTAGGAATCATGTTGTCAAAGTATTCTTCTATTTTTTTAAATGTTATGGGTACGTATGATTTTGCCCATTCTATGCCCTCTTTATTATTAAAACCAATTATAACAGAAATGTTAAGACCGTCCTTTTTAAGCATATGTCTTGGATCTTCTGTAATTACGGGTCTTCTATTCGTAATTGCAGTTTCTACACACGGTCCGAAGATATAATTCACAAATGCGTTATTTGTCGTATCACTAGATGAAGCTTTAATAATATCATCAACTGAGGTATTTTTAAATATTTTTAACAGTTCATCAGGATTTGATGTATTATATCCTAAGCGTAGTGCTACCATACTTGCGCTTTCGATTGGAGTGTAACTAAAAGCTTGAGGTATCAACATTGTGCCACTTTCTATAATAGCTCTGTGAAATAAACCTTTAGCAGCATGTGAAAGAATAAGTAGATTTGTAGCTGATCCCCCAGTGCTTTGTCCAAATACTGTAACAGAGTTTGGATCTCCTCCAAAATAGGCAATATTATTTTGTATCCACTTCAAAGCGGCTATCTGATCTTCTAAACCAGCATTGCCCGGTGCTTCTTTAACTGGCAAACATAAGAAACCCAATGCGCCAACGCGAAAATTTATAGTTACAACTATAACCTGCTCATTTACTAAATACTTTGGATTATAAAGCCATTCTGTATTACTGCCCCAATAAAAGCCACCACCATGTATGAATACCATCACTGAAAAAGGTTCATTATTTTGATCAATTGGCGTGAAAATATTAAGTGCTAAACAGTCTTCTTGACCGATAACTGTTTTCCATTGTTCGTGGTATTGCTTGCATTTGATCGACCCGCGGTTTGCAATGAAAGTACCGTTCCATGATGGAGGTTTACCGGGTGCCTGTAAAAGAAAAATCCATGTTGTAATGTACGCAATATCTGTGTAAATGCAGTGTAACCTTAATATAACGAGCCTCAATATAACGGTTTCCCCGATTTAACAATTTTTTCGAAATCCCCTGGAACTGCCCGTAAGAGCTAATGCAAAATATACCTTTACATTACGAATACATTTATCCAAAAACCTCTTTATAACGAATTTCCAATCATTACAGCATATATATAGAAAGTATTATTTACCTCTATTTAACGAATTTTGTCATCCTATAATTTTTTTTTACATGGGGGAATGCATTGACGCATACCCCTCGGCGGGGGCGGGCGGAGGGGTTATGCCGGACTCGCCGGGGTACAGAAAGATGTTAAAACGATAAAATGGACCTCCCGGAATACCGACTAAACCTACCACGGTGTTCCTCGACAAACCACTATCGGCGGGGCCGCGCGAATCACTTACACATGCGGTCGCGACCCCGCCGAGATTTCGGCCCGCCGTATGAAACGGCAGGCCACTACACAATAGACCTACCCAATGGTCATCTCTACAAAAATCCCTACTGTCCCCCCCCTAGAGCGGAGACGGACACGACACATGGGCGCGCGTGGGAACTCGCACGCCGCCTCTCGGACCTGGTGCTGAACGGATGGCGGGCAGGCCCACAAAGCCCGCCACCCACAGGTCAAACCTCAGGGTGGCTGGAGGTCGTCTCGCACTCTCCGGCGCTCGGCTCGGCGGTTGGGGAGAGGGTTTAAACGCTCCCTCTCCCGCTCCACCGCCTCCTTGATGGAAATCACTTCCTCACAGAAGGAGGCGACGGCGTTCCACGACCTCTCACTCCGGACCATAGACTGAACTACGGCCGGGAGCGAGAGGGCAACCGATCCGACTGCCGCGATCAACTCAAGGCGCTGCGATGCCCAGGCGGGGCAAACCGCCAAAGTGTGCAGCGCCGTGTCCTCAACAACGCCGCGGCAGTCGCCGCAGTGGTGACAACCGGGCGTCTCTTGCCGGCCTATACGATACAGGAACCGGCCAAAGCAACCATAGCCGGTCATTACCTGTGTCAGCCGGAAGGTGAGGGCGCCATGCCGCCTCTCCAGCCACTCCTTGAACACGGGACTTACCGCCACGATCGTGGCGTGCCCGATCAACTTATAACCTTTACATAACGTATCATATCTCTCTCTCAATTCGATAATAATTCATATCTCGACAGGTTTAGACACAGTGTTTTCATTAAAATGTGTTTCCATTTACTAGCTTTTTTTTTATTTTAATTTTTTATTTCTATGTTTTTAAGGGACTTTTACACATTGTGCACATTAGTCCCATCATCGTACCCTAATTACATTTTTGCGTAAACATTTTACAAATATTTTTTATTTAAAATAACAAACAAACACATTTATTGTAGAGTGATCAGCCTAAACAGATTCTTTGCTGCTTCGGAATTAGGTTGAGTTAAGATGCTGTTAAAGCTACCAACATCGAATCTAGTTAAGCTAAAATCCTTCATCTGTATTCTTATAGACTCATACCGAACACACTCCATCAACAAATGATGAATATCCTCATATACACCACAATCCTCACAGTTAGGTAGGTGAAACGGCCTTTCCCATCAAGAAATAAAATTTCTTGCATGGAATGTGTCCTGATCTAAGTTTATGAGCTGTAGTAACTAATCTCCTGTTTAAATCAGTATGTATACGCACACCAAGGCACTCGATGAGGCTGAGACTGTATGGTTTTATACCATTTACCTTTTTCCAAAGATCGCTGATTAAAATACTCCTTCCAGTTATTATAACAAATTTGTTTATATTTGGGTAAAAACTCTGAATAGTCCGGTGTAATATTAATATTTCTCCCGTTTGCAATTGCATATTTTGCCAATTTATCTGCCTCTTCATTACCCCGTAACCCTACATGGATCGGAAGCCATTGTAATTGCAGCTGTACTCCATTTTGACTAAGTTGATCTATCTTAGATAGAATAACATAAGCTAGCGATGCACCTCTGCAACCAGAGGCGCATCGAGCTATACCTATGTTGTTAACAACTTGTGCTATCCGTCAAAACAACCACTTTCTTATGTTATTTATAACGTATGATATTGCGTCTGAAATACCAATGAGTTCTAACATCATAATATATATACTTCTTCTCTAATTTTGATACAATTAGCCTGATTTGATAATTATGTTTTTGAAATGTAAAACGCAGCTCCCTGACTATTTCTACTTTTTGAAGTTTTTGAACCATCAGAAAAATACAAAAATAGTCTTTATACTTACCTACTATACAAATCTTGAATTATTGAATTATGTAATAAATTTATGTCATAAGATTTTTTTGCCGTTTTTATACTATCTAGGTCCAAAATAATAAACTCATTAGCATTAAAATTAGTTACCCACGTTCCTAAAGTAAACATCTGTAATGGATTACTTGATACAACCTGTTCTTGTTTAACTTCATTATAAGATGATACAATTAAAGGAATTGTTTTACTTTTCCAATAATGACTAGTACGTAAGATGTAAAGGTCACATAGATTATGTATACCATTGTTTTCTATAGATTTAGCTTTAAGACAATATTTCTATGTTAAGTACTTTCTTCGTAATTGCAGTGGAGGCACACAGAGCTCACTCTCCATGACATGGATAGGAATGGATTTGATTTATCAAATCCACTCCTTTTATTTCGCTTTAACAGGGTAAGCAGATGAGTATCTACGTAATGTTGGGTTAATAAACAAGTTTTCTTACCTTGTTAAAACGAATCGTAGTCTAACCTAACCTCTATATAACAAACCTCATTGTATCGAATTACTTGGTATAACGAATATTTTCTAATTCCCTTCAGTTTCGTAATATCGAGGTTACACTGTATTACGCATTAACTATACGGGTTTATGCATATCAAGAAGCATCTGTAATTATGTTTGTTTATCGTTTAACATAAATTTGCCCTACCGCTGTATACATATATAGGTACAGATATTGATGAAGGTAAATGTGTCATATTTTTTAGATATTATCTACGTTCTCAATTTATCGTCGTATAGTTCTCATGAAAAATATTAGGTACTAGATTTTACCCGCGGCTTCGCTCGCGTAAATGTAGGTTAGGTTAGTAACAGTACTTTTTCCTGGATAAAGATACCCTATGTCCTTTTCTGATCCCCTGAGAACATGTATGCAAAATATCATGATGATCTCTCATGTAGTTAAGGCGTGAAAGCGTAACAAACAAACTCACTTTCGCATTAGCTAGGATTAGGATTGGGATGAGAATATGCTAACCAATTATTTATAAGATTAACCACTTACCTGGTATCGATCGCTAACAGAAGCGTACGGTATGCCTAAAAACTTAATTTGGCTCTTATGGTAATCGTAGGACCCCTTTATGTTTCCTTGTGGAAGACTGATTGTTAAAGGGTTATTGACAGATTTAGCCGCCTTTGCTTCCTCAAAAATACATTTTATTAAAATGGTTAATAATAGTACAACTTTTGTTCGAGTCATTATTAACTTATTTAAACTATAATAGTTACCGTAATGACAGGCTATGTAGAGCCTACTGCGCTTCAGTTTAGTATTATTAACATTTAATGGCATCTTTATCAGGAGTTGTTAACTCGTTTAGGTTTTATAATTGTTAATTGAGTTATTTATAATAGTATTACCGTGATCGCGGTGTGTTTGTAAGATATCGTGTGGAATCCGCCGCGGCGCGCGGGTGAAGCGCCGTGTTACTTCAATGTTCGTAGCATGGTTATGGAACGTACAATTTAATCTATTCCCTAGTAACTATTGTATGACGTAACTCGCTACACGATAAAATAAGGAGCAGGTGAAATTCGTCAATTAACCAGTATTGTATTTCGGTACAGAAAGTGTTTATGTATACGTTTTAAATGATAGTGGTAATTGGCACGCCATAGTTTGTAGAACAAACGACTGTTGTGTTTTTGACGTGGAGCTCAATGAAACGAGTAGCAATGTCCATATAGAATAATATCTTCTTTTCATATTACTTGGGTGGCAAACAATCATGCGGCCCGCCTGATAGTAAGCGGTGTCGTTTACAAACCAAGTGACCTACTACTTCTGCGTGAACAACTTGTGTTTTTGAGAAGAAATTATCTTCTACGGAGTGTCACAGGTGGCATTTAGGGAAATTATCTTTTATGACGATTAAAAATTAGTTAATTAAAAAAACAACCTACAAAGTAGAGATTTTAGTTCTATAGACAAAGCATAGCACTGAACCACATCAGCGGCGAGGCGACTGCTTGTATGCATGTTGCATTCGTAGTTTGGCTGCTATTCTGTAGGTATTATTATTTCTACAATTCCAAACTGTGTAGGCTTACGATCAAGTGTGTAAATGAGCCTTAGCTCCTTTATGGTAAGATTGGTCGGCGCAAGCTATCACTTACTTAAAGGCAGAAATATACGGGAAATACGACTACTGTAACTAAATACAAAAAGTTTGTTAAAATTCAAGCAGAACAGATATCAGTACTTAGCACATTTGTAGCTAGAATTCTGACGAATAAGTTACCACCTTCTATGGCTATAAATGTGATTGATGACCAGTTTAGGCGAGTAACATTTTATATATTATAATATATTTGCTTACCTTCAGAGGTCTTATTGAGTGTTTCGGAGTCGAGAAAATTCTCTATAGCATTGCCTTGACAAAGGTTACGATATCGAAGTTCTTCTTTTAACATTTTATTAAACTGTGCAATTAATACATGATTTTGTAAAGAATTTTCAATTCAAATAAATTTGATATTGATTTTCGTCTAGCAATAGTAGCCTGGCGACTTCGTTTATGACTGGGATAATTACTACTTGACTCATACAGTTTTTACTTAATTTATTACATCGCTTCGGTATGCGTGCTATGTCCATGAGATCACATACAATGCTTACTTATTTCCTACGTGTTAAGGTCTGTAAGCCACTTGATGTAGATCTATAGCGCGCTACTTTTCTATTATCTTGGCTAAGTAGCCACGATAAAAGTAAGGTAGGTCAATTTAAACGTGACTTTATGTGAATTTGTGTAAATAGGGTAAACCGGGGGCAAAAGTAACAATTTTTACTTTATGGCCGATTGTGCTAAAACTATTTTTACTTTCCAAGAAAGTTAGTTTAATGGTCTACGAATATATGTAGCCAAAGATCTCGTACTAATCGTAGTTATGTTGCAATCACAGTTTTAAAAGGAAATGTCGCATGTTACAAATGACCCATAGTCGGGTCCCATTTGTAACATGGTTTTGATGGACAATAAAATGACAATCACAATAGCCACATTTTAATAATAAATGTAATCACAGTCTTAAATATTATAATCAGTCTTATAATTGGTTACTTAATTAAATGGTATCGCTTCTTCAAGCCACTTCGTAACAAAAAAATAAATATTTCCTTTTAAAAGTTTTTAGACTATTGCGATTTGTACACATACTTAATATAATGCTAGACAACGGGATTTACTCGTGATAAAGTATTTAAAAGGTAATAAGTACCTATTGATTGCCCGACGTTTCGACCGACTTGCATCGATCGTGATCACGGGAATCGTGGTCACCTTTTAAATACTTTATCGCGAGTAAGACCCGTTGTCTAGTATTATATTAAGTACCTATATTTCGTTTTGTAAGGGATCAAAAGCTAACATATTACTTTCTAAAATCACAATATTAGACAAGTTATAAGTATTACAATATGAAGTAAGTTAGAAATCGTACACTTTGATATGTTTAACAATAATCATCAACAACAATTTATATGAAAAACGAGTGTGTTATTACCTGACAACCCCCTGTTACATTTAACCACTGTCATATTTTTGCGAACAAAAAGATTAGAAATCTCAAGTAGATAACATTTGGTAAAATTTGATACATTTAGTATTGAAATTGTGACAGTTAATATTTTAATACGAAGTCAAATAAGCAGAGTTTTTATAAGCAATTTAGACAATAAGATTTAGGAAAGAAATAAGTACCTAAGTAGAGACATACGGCCTTCGAATTTCGATTTGAATCTTAATTTAACACAAAAGAACAAAAAAATAGGCGTTAAAAATAATAACATATTGTAACTTTGAGGCAACATAAACGGCCAGAATGACCACGAATGTACCCGTAGCATCAGCATATCCAAGCACCAGGTTCAATCGGAATCAGAATTGTGGCACACGTAGCTATGAGGGTCCTGTGGTGTGCACAATTCATGGGCCCATAGATGCCATCTTGCTTACCGGACTTTACTGAGGCAAGCTATAGAAGCCAACAGGAAAACACAGCTAAATAACTTTGTGTAGTTTACCTGAGATGAGTAGGATTCCCAGTGCTAGATGCGAGAGATCATAAAGGACCACCCTTGATATAGCAGACGCAAAGTATAAACGTGATGGCCAAGTTAATCAGCGAACTGCTGCGGTGCTGACACACGATTGTGAGAGTATATTGGCGAGATCTCTGCTTCACTTGATATAGCAGACGCAAAGTATTAACGTGATGGCCAAGTTAAACAGCGAACTGCTGCGGTGCTGACACACGATTGTGAGAATATATTGGCGAGATCTCTGCTTCCCTTGATATAGCAGACGCAAAGTATTAACGTGATGGCCCAGTTAAACAGCGAACTGCTGCGGTGCTGACACACGATTGTGAGAGTATATTGGCGAGATCTCTGCTTCACTTGATATAGCAGACGCAAAGTATTAACGTGATGGCCCAGTTAAACAGCGAACTGCTGCGGTGCTGACACACGATTGTGAGAGTATATTGGCGAGATCTCTGCTTCACTTGATATAGCAGACGCAAAGTATTAACGTGATGGCCCAGTTAAACAGCGAACTGCTGCGGTGCTGACACACGATTGTGAGAGTATATTGGCGAGATCTCTGCTTCACTTGATATAGCAGACGCAAAGTATTAACGTGATGGCCAAGTTAAACAGCGAACTGCTGCGGTGCTGACACACGATTGTGAGAATATATTGGCGAGATCTCTGCTTCCCTTGATATAGCAGACGCAAAGTATTAACGTGATGGCCCAGTTAAACAGCGAACTGCTGCGGTGCTGACACACGACTGTGAGAGTATATTGGCGAGATCTCTGCTTCCCTTGGTATAGCAGACGCAAAGTATTAACGTGATGGCCCAGTTAAACAGCGAACTGCTGCGGTGCTGACACACGACTGTGAGAGTATATTGGCGAGATCTCTGCTTCCCTTGTTATAGCAGACGCAAAGTATTAACGTGATGGCCAAGTTAAACAGCGAACTGCTGCGGTGCTGACACACGATTGTGAGAATATATTGGCGAGATCTCTGCTTCCCTTGATATAGCAGACGCAAAGTATTAACGTGATGGCCCAGTTAAACAGCGAACTGCTGCGGTGCTGACACACGACTGTGAGAGTATATTGGCGAGATCTCTGCTTCCCTTGTTATAGCAGACGCAAAGTATTAACGTGATGACCAAGTTAAACAGCAAACTACTGCGGTGCTGACAAACGATTGTGGGAGTATATTGGCGAGATCTCTGCTTCCCTTGATATAGCAGACGCAAAGTATTAACGTGATGGCCAAGTTAAACAGCGAACTGCTGCGGTGCTGACACATGATTGTGAGAGTATATTGGCAAGATCTCTGCTTCCCTTGATATAGCAGACGCCAAGTATGAACGTGATGGCCAAGGTAAACATCGAACTGCTGCGGTGCTGACACACGATTGTGAGAGTATATTGGCGAGATCTCTGCTTCTCATAATTTCTTTAGAACATAATTATAGCTTACACCTTACATAAGTTATATCCACCAAGATTATATTATAGTTTAGCTTACGATGACTATAGTTTAAGCTTTATCACCACGTAATATTGTCCTATTGTTAATATTGGTATGTTATATGAACTGGGCAAGCTATTTAAGCTTAGATTAAGACAGTATCGTAATTTTAATACGTGTATCTCCGTGCGACTGCCTAACTCAATAATGCCACTCGGCATGTAAGTTTATTTTTCTCAAATAGTTTAACTGTTTTTGGAATGTGACAGACGTGGTGAGAATTGTTAAAATTATAGAAGTAGGTATTGACAGTTGCTTATTATTTTGGCTTTAGATCAAAAAATTCAAATTGGTTTTAAAATTTGAGAGAGAGTGGGAAGACCGCTGTTTATTTATTTGTGTTGAAAAATGCTCGTGGCCCTCAATTACACGTTAAACAAAAGCATCATGAGCAAACCTGCATTACTGAGTGGTTTTTACCATGTGCATATAGCTGTGTGAAATACATAGGTACCTATTTTAATCCATAATTAGTCAGTGTGAGGATTATGATGTATGAATGAATGATTTGAATGATTTATTTATTTGCAGAACTTGTATATATTATGTTCTTAGATTAAATATTTTCCTTGCCACATTTAGTAAATATCGGCATGCAAATATTATTTTACTACAGGTACAATCTTTCAATTACAGCGCGTTTTACAAAGACTTTATAAATGGGGCTGGTTTTATTATCAGTAAACAGAGACGTTATGGTTTAGTTTTTGCTTTTTGCTTTGTAGTTTACGGTAAGCGACACGGAAATTTAAATGAGACTAGAACGTTAGGCCGACGCGACTTCGCGTCGGCGTCGGTTTGAAAATGGTGACACGAGAAAGTGAATAATACGAGTGGTTCCACAAGGCAGTGAATTGAAATATTTAACGATATCAATACTTGCAGGGGAACGTTCGTGGGGATCGGCGTTTTCTGCTTGGTGTGGCTGCATAGGAAGCTGAATGAATGGCCGTCACCGCCTACGGAGGGATCTGTTTTAACTATAACTACAGAATTTGATCGCCATAGGTTTGTTAATATCCCGCTACAAGGATAATTTTCATTATTCTACACAAGGATTATCTTAATTTTAAATATGATACAGTTTTAACGATAATATATTAACTTCAGTTTTAATGGATATTTTATTAAATTAGTTTTAAGTTACAGCAATGACTTTCGCTTAAAGCAATGGATTCTTTGATGTCTTCGATGTCTTTGAATTTATTCATGAAGCACTCCCGATAGCATGTTTGTAGGTATGTTGAGATTACAAGTAGGCAAAGATATATTGAGATTATTGGACCCATATTTCACATTTTTGAGTCACACAAGTCACGGGGCTCAACCACGTAAGCAGGATTTGTCCTTTAAATGAAAATAGAAGTATACGTAGGGCAAAAGACGCTTAAAATTAAAAGATATATGTATATGTAGCACTCTTCTTTACTAGTCGTATAAAAACTATAGGTCGCCTATCTCCTTGCAGAGATATAATAGATACTAGCAACACAACACCTGTTTTTTCATATCACTTGTTATAATTTATTTTTATCCAGTTCAGTTTACTAGATTTTGCCGGCGGCTTTGCTCGCGTAAATGTAGGTTATGTAAATTTTCTATTCCTCGGGCATTCAATGGATGAAGGGTACTGTATGTCCTTTTTTGTACTCCTAAAAACATGTACGCGAAATTTATAACGATTGGTGGAGTGGTTAAGGGATGAAAGCGTAATAAACAAACAATTAAACACACATTCGCATCTATACTAATATTATAAAGCTGAAAGTTTGTTTGTTTGGTTGAACGCGCTAATCTCAGGAACGACTGGTTCGAATTGAAAAATTATTTTAGTGTTGGATAGCCCATTTATCGAGGAAGGCTATAGGATATATAACATCACGCTTCGACCAATAGGAGCGGAGCATCAATGAAAAATGTTGTAAAACCGACGAAAATTCTCTTATATGAAGCAGACGGAGTTGGGCGGGTCAGCTAGCTTATAATATAGCTTATATAGCTTATATATGTGCTTATATAATAGTTAGGAGTTACATAATGTGTTGTTTTGATTTTATATTTTGTCTTGTGTAAGTGTTGTCAGGTTTACTTACCACGAGTAAACTTGTTTGTATCTGCCCCGCAATGCTGCTCTGTTAATGTTTTCCATCTATACTTCCACATGCCTACATTAATTAATAGACAGGGTATCTATTGATGAATGTACTTTGCTTATACTCCGCCGGAAAAAAGTCAGAGTCTAGAATAGCGATACGAATAACAGCATTAAAATTTTGTGATTTGTGTGATATTGTAATATTGTTTAAATTAACAACACTAGTGTTAGCACCAACAGCGGCTAGTAGAGCGGCTCTATAACAATAAGGCAGCCTGTTCAAGCTGCTGATATTATGGTTAAGCTAATAAAAACATCTTGATAACATTGCACCAAAATTCCGGATTTCATAAAAGAATTGTGTTTATTATTCTATTCATTCCTATTACGTATTTACGTATATCAGGGTTATTTATAAAATACCGTCAAGGAGCTACACTTGCATTAATGGATAAGCTAGTTCTGTATTGATGATTTTTCGAATTCAACAGCTGTTGCATATTACGTTGATGTGATAACCATTTAAATTGTTGTTACTGTATTCACGAATCATTTTGGGATATGTAATCGTCAATCAGTATGTCAATAACATGTGGTGTTTTTATATAGGTAAACCCAAAAGCTTGTTTTGTCTTACTGAAAAGTTCGATCCAGATTTTATATTAATATTATAACCTAGTGGGAGACCATTGGACTGCTAAGCAAATGTCTCGAGTTCGGTCCCGAGACGCGCAACTTCGAACTTTCGAAACTGGTTCAGCGCGGTGGGTTACGGCTTAACCTAACACTAAAATAAGGCATCACAAGGAAAGTTTGTGTACAGGGTAGATATTATAGTAGGTATTATTTATTGTATGCCATCTTGCACTGGCAGCTCATACATAACATGCTACCATATTAAAATTAAATAATAAAGAGGAGACAACGTGAATCGTATCATTTAATTTAGTTTAAAACACATATCAGCTTGCTTAATCTGCCCTAACCCTAGACACGGCACTGCGTACTGTGTCCATAGATCAGCTCTATATGAGCGATCTATGTATATCTTGTGTTTTTATTTATTGTATTGTAATGATAAAATATGATATGCAAATGCCTACGTGATATAGCCACATACACTCAATTAAAAACGAAGCGTCACTAGAACTTAGGTATATGCTATTGCTTGTTTAATAGCACAAAGAGACAGACTTACTGTTTCTTTAAACCGGAGCATATGTTTTTTACTGCGATTATGTGCAACTACACTGTTGCTAACATAATCTTCATGCAATGTATTGATTACACTGAACATAAGCATAAGTATGTGCACTGCATCCTTGTCATGCGCAAGTAGTTATCGCGTTATGCACGACTGTATTTTAATATCATTCGAACACGAACTCGTCTGTATTCAAATATCACTCGAATTACAAATCGACTTTATTCGAATATCAATCAAATAAAATTACGTGTATCATCTAAAGGTGTGGTTATTTGCGATTCTTAAGTCGTAGAACAATTTAAATTGCTACAGCAATATTACCTTATCCATTTTTGATACTTCCTTACACGGAAGATTATATTATATCGTCGCAAACCTTTTTCTACATCTCATTTAGTTAAGCAGTGATCGAGAAAGGAGTATCTGAACATGATAACGTGAGTTGATATTTGGTTTTATATTTGGTAGACCTTATATTCGAGAATGGTCCTGTCGACGACCACAACGTTCAATATAATATCTACAAAAATAAATGTATGGGTGCCATTATAACGAAACAAAAATACTTGGTTCGAATTTATATAAGTGTTCTTTGTATCAATGTTTGAACATACCTTAATTAACTTCATACTTACCAGCATATCTTTAAAAATTGTTATTGCTTTCGCGAGAGAAAACGGTAGCTTACAAAGGAGACAGCTCTGTATTATTCTTACGCGAATGTTTTAAGATGTGGTATGACTGAAGTTTTAGAAATAGTCTAGTTTCTGAATCATCGCTACTATTCAGGATTGTGAAGATCCCTTAAATTAATTGAAATTTCTTTGCAGTAAAATTATTTAAAAGGACCTATTTCAAGAAAATTATATACTAATGATTATTGGATTCACACAGCTTCTTTTAAATGTTATCTATTTTTCCATAACGTTGAGAAAATTTACAAACATTGAAACAGCAGCAGCCTAATGGACAAGTCATTGGATTTGCGATTGAAAGGAAGTGGCTGCGATTCCCAACATTACCTCTGTTAACTTATAGCACAAGAATTTAATTTAGCAGGAGGGATAAGAATACTATAAATGTGCGACCCATATAAATCTAAAAAAAATATAGAAATACCTTAGAATATTCAGAAAAATAGTGCGTCCGATGAGCACACACTATTTTTGTACAAATGATGTTGCGGACTATTGCACCGAGCGTAACCATATTTTGCCACTTTGAACGAAAAAAAAGTTTAATTTCCGGTTTATTTTGCTCTTATATACTAATCATATATTCCGCAGATTGATTGTGGTCCTATAATAGATATATAAATCCAATAATAATAATACATATATTAAAGATTTCCAATGTTGATACAGCTACGCCTTAGTGTGAGAAGGCTGGCTCAGTGCGAATTGGCAACCTTCGCACATCTTTGAGAACATTTTGGCAAACTCTTAGACACGCAGGTTTCACACTCCTCACATGGTTTGCCTTTATCGTCAAAGCGAGCAATTATTAACTATATAACAAGCGCATAACTTGGATAAGTCAGGGGTGCGTGCCGCCGCGCTAAGCTGCTGACGGTTCATACCTGAATTGGCACGCTCAATAATTCACTTATACATACATACGGCAAAACTTTTCATAGATAATGTAGATAAGTACGATAGCAAATAACTTATTTTTTTAGGTTTTTCGCATCAACGTTGGGGGCAGCGTCTGTGCTATTCACGATTGCCTGGTTGTCGAAGCAGTTGATGGTTATGGTACCGCCTCGGCTGGTGAGTCCTACCGTTCTCGTGCCTTACCTAGGACAGTGGACGATAACACCTTATGTAAACACGCCTCCATTACGGGGCTAGTACAAAGCCTTTTTATGTTTGCTTATTCTAGTCAGTAATGTATGAATAAATAAATTAAAAGTAAAACGTTTTAGTTTTATTCTATAGACAAGTTGCCTCATATAACTTCTTCGGCTTTTGTGTTTGTGTTCAATGTTTTGTGTATTGCCAATTGCAAGACTGATACTGCATTGGTGGTTCAACTTATAGAGCAATTAGAAGTAGAAATAAACGTAATGTATGTGGCAAGCTGTCTCCAATTATAAGTTTTTTTACTGTACGAAAATGTCACTAAGAATTCATCAAATAATTTTTCTTTAATTGGCTAATGTTGACGTCGCGTGGAAAAACTAGATTTAAATAATAGTCCAATTATTTAGACTGACTGCCGCTAATAACTGCACTAGCGGGGAACAAAACAAAAAATATGGATCCAAGAAACAATGAATAATTATTATTTACTTAACAAATTACATTATTTATAACGTAACAAGTTGTGTCAACCTCCATACTACGGCACTTCATCCTTGCATCGGCAGTGTCGGCATTCCGCCGACTTTGTGTCGGTCGAATTCCGTCGTCGTTCTAGGTATCATCGATTCGTCGATAGGTGGCGCTGGTAAATCATTTAACTTCTTCGTCAGCCAGATCATGACATAAAGAAACAGGCCCAAGCCTGAGAACCTGAAACATGCGTACAAATGATATGACTGGTATAAGTGGTCGCCTCGTCACTGCCACAACGTCGAATGTTGGGGGTTCGACACAAAACAGAAAATTGTGTGATCTACAAAGAGTTGTTCCAAATCTAGATTTTTGTTGTTGTTATTTTTATTAAGTAATTAACGGTGATGCTGCACTAGATTGTGTTGCTTTATTAAGTAATGAATGGTGATGCTGCACTAGATTGTGTTTCTTTATTAAGTTATTAATGGTGATGCTGTACTAGATTGTGTTTCTTTATTAAGTTATTAATGGTGATGCTGCACTAGATTGTGTTTCTTTATTAAGTTATTAATGGTGATGCTGTACTAGATTGTGTTTCTTTATTAAGTTATTAATGGTGATGCTGCACTAGATTGTGTTTCTTTATTAAGTTATTAATGGTGATGCTGTACTAGATTGTGTTTCTTTATTATGTAATTAATGGTGATGCTGCACTAGATTGTGTTTCTTTATTATGTAATTAATGGTGATACTGCACTAGATTGTGTTTCTTTATTAAGTTATTAATGGTGATGCTGCACTAGATTGTGTTTCTTTATTAAGTAATTAATGGTGATGCTGCACTTGATTGTGTTTCTTTATTATGTAATTAATGGCGATACTGCACTAGATTGTGTTTCTTTATTAAGTTATTAATGGTGATGCTGCACTAGATTGTGTTTCTTTATTAAATAATTAATGGTGATGCTGCACTAGATTGTGTTTCGTTATTAAGTAATTAACGGTGATGCTGCATTAGATTGTTTCTTTATTAAGTAATTAACGGTGATGCTGCACTAGATTGTGTTTCTTGCATCAATCGATAACCTAGCGCTGGGTGGTTATCTAGAGTGTTACTACATTCTAGATAACGTATCCAGCGATAGGTTACAGGCCGTTACATTATACTTAGTGTCATCGGTATATCTAGAGTGACTGGCAGAATCCCGACTCCTAAACGGTAATGGCCTACATACCGCTCTACAATTTTTGTTGCATTTGTTTCTCCCTAATATGGAGGCCAGATAATTCTCCAAATACGTCAACGGTTATGGTTGTTATGTGCGTCCACCTATCCAAGGTAGCAAGCTTTAAATATTTATACATGAGCTACCTTAACCAAACTTTAGATCATGATCCGGTCTAAAGTTAGGTTAGGGATTTAAAGGTCATACGAGCCTTAAAAACGTTTACGGTTAAGACATTACGTGGACGTGAAATTATTGTAAGCACTAATCACGATAATATTATAAACAAATATCAAAATATTAGGCACAGTACTTACACGTTTATCATAATCGGTGTATTATCACTTGTACAGAACGATCCGAACAAACAATTCGAAACTCACAAATGTTGTCTATTGTAACCTATTCTAAGAATGCAACATCATTACGTAATAATAAAGCTTCAATCGCACTCAATTGCTATACTACTTTTAATATTATTACGTCATTTCTGATAATGCCCTCTTTCAGTGGCGGCTTACACTTTATTTGGAAGGAAATTACTATGACTTAAAGATATTTTAAGTTGCAACGTTTTAACGCTGAAGTAGTAAGTAGTAGGTCAATTAGTAAGTAACTTTTTAACGATCAAGGAGGCGACGGCTTGGCGGTGTATATTCCTGCCGAAGTCCATGTGCGGTTAACACTTACCACCAGGTGTGCCACATGTGTGTAATTTTTAAGATTTAGTATCCAAATATATTTAAGAAAGCAAATGTGCCTAATAATTGGTTCTAGTAAACATTCTTTTAAAAGATGCTTAGATGATTAATTGTAGACAATAGTGGGTTACGGTAGGGCATATCGAAGTGCCGGGAGTCGCAAGCGGCGACCAGGCGGACCGCCTGGCGGCAAGCCTCCGTGAGGTTTTAGAGGCAGAAGAGGTCCGCGTCTCCAGACCCCAAAAGTGCGTTGATTTACGCATCACGGGCCTGGATGACTCTGTATCGAAAGAAGAGGTCGTCGCTGCCGTCGCCAACACCGGAGGGTGCCCTGCGGAACAAATAAAGTGCGGAGAAATTAAGTAGGGCCGCTCCGGAATGGGGACGGCTATTATTAGCTGTCTCGTCGCCGCCGCCAAGAAACTGGCCGATGGCCGACGTCTTTTGGTGGGGTGGGTTTCGGCGCAAATTAAAGCGCTGGAGCCCAGGCTCGCCCGATGCTACCGTTGCTTATCCAGCGGCCACGTGGGTGTCATGTGTCCCTCATGGGTTGACTGCACCGGCCGCTGTTTTCGTTGCGGTCAGCCCGGTCACGTGGCCGCAACGTGTGAGGCCACGCCGCGTTGTGTTTTGTGTGCGGTGGTGGGCAAACCAGCGAAGCACCGGGCGGGTGGCAAGGGGTGCGCCGCCATCAATAAAAAATTGCCGCCAAGGTCGCCTGCCTCGACGTCGGCAATAGCCAGGGCCGCCGCTCCCGCGGTCGGAGGGGCGGAGGTTAGTATGGAGGCGTAATGTCTCCACACCTCCGTCTCCTCCAAGGAAATTTAAACCACTGCGCAGGAGCTCAGGACCTTCTCCTCCAGAGCATGGCGCAGTGGTCAATTCATGTCGCCGTCATAGCCGAGCCCTATTTTGTCCCTCCCAGGGCTGACTGGGTAGGGGACCTCGATGGCTCGGTGGCGTTAATTTCGCCGGCCGCCGCCGGCACCTCGTCCTTCGAGAACATCGTCCGAGGATGGGGCTGTGTCGCAGCACTCGTAGGAGAAGCGGCTGTGGTGGGCGGCTACTTTTCACCCAACCGACCTCTCGCCGACTTCGAGGAGTATCTCCTCGAACTGAACGTCGTCGTCGCTCGAAGCCACCCTCGGCCCGTGCTCTTCGTCGGGGACCTCAATGCCAAATCTTCGGCTTGGGGTTCCGCGACCACGGACGCGAGGGGTGAATTGCTCGAGGAGAGGGCCGTAGAAAACGGCCTGCTAGTCCTCAATCGTGGGTCAGTGCACACGTGCGTGCGTCAGCGGGGTGGCTCTGTCATCGATGTTTCTTTTGCTAGCCCCGCACTAGCACGCCGTGTCCGAGGCTGGCGCGTCGTCGAGGGGGTGGAGACGTTGTCGGACCATCGTTACATACGGATCGACATCTCCGCCCAGACCTCCGATCCCCCAGCCCCAAGAGTCCCGATTGGGGGCGGTCCGCGTTGGGCTTTAAGGAAGCTAAATCGGGAGGTCCTCCTGGAAGCCTCCATCGTTCAGGCCTGGGTGCCAGCACCGGCCAGGCCTGACAACATCGACACGGAGGCTGAGTGGTTCCGGGAGGCCTTAACGCAAGTTTGCGATGCGGCGATGCCTAGAGTGCCTTTAAATGTTGCAGCTAGGCGTCGGGTGTACTGGTGGTCTGACCACATCGGCCAACTACGCCATTCTTGCGTGGTGGCCCGACGCCAGTACATCCGGCTTCGTAGGCGGCGTCGCCGCCCTCCCGATTTTGACGCCAGGGAGGCGGAACTGTACGAGTGGCCAAGAAGGATCTGAAAATCTCCATCAAGCGGGCCAAAAATCAGGCCCGCCAAGAGCTGCTGGGGAGACTCTGGACCGTAATCCCTGGGGGCGTCCATATCTTATGGTCAGGGTCAATTTTCGCCCCTGGGCGCCCCCCTTGTCCCAGAGTCTCCGGCCACAGTTGGTGGAGGTGGTGGCCGCTCTGCTCCCCTCACGGGCGGAGCACACTCCTCCGTCGATGGTTCCGCCTTCCATGGCGTCCAGCGCGGACTTTGACGACGACGTGGTTCCCGAAGTGACCCAAGTAGAGTTGCGAGCGGCGATGTCGAGACTTCACTCGAAAAACACCGCCCTAGGGCCCGACGGCATTCCAGGTCTTGCATTGGCCCTGGTCCTGGAGGAGCTCGCGCCCCGACTCAGGGGGCTCCTCAGTGAGTGTCTTCAGCAGGGCCAGTTTCCGCGGCAGTGGAAGGTGGGGAAACTGGTCCTAATCAGGAAGGAGGGGCGCCCGGCGGACTCTCCGTCCGCCTACCGGCCCATTGTGTTGCTGGACGAGGTGGCTAAACTTTTTGAGTTTATTATTGCGGAGCGCCTCGTCCAGCGTCTGTCTTCAGTGGGTCCGGATCTGGCGGAGAACCAATATGGTTTCCGCCGCGAGCGCTCCACTATTGACGCTGTCCAGCGTGTGAGGAGCCTGGCGGAGGATGCAGTGTCCCGGGGCGAGGTCGTCTTCGCGGTGTCTGTAGACATCACGAATGCCTTCAACACCTTGCGCTGGAGTTGTATCAGGGAGGCACTCGTTTTCCATCGAGTGCCGACCTACCTCCGCCGCATAGTCGGGGCATACCTATCGGAGAGGGTAGTAGTCTACCCGGGTCACGACGGTTGGAGTCGGCGAGAGATGTCGTGCGGTGTTACACAGGGATCGGTTCTGGGTCCGCTCCTGTGGAACATCGGATACGACTGGGTGCTGCGAGGTGCGCTCCTCCGTGGCGTCGGCGTAATTTGTTACGCCGACGATACGCTTGTCACGGCGAGGGGTAAGTCGCACCGGGCGGCGGCCATACTGGCGACCGCTGGGGTCGCACAAGTCGTCAATCGTATCCGGCGGTTGGGCCTCGAGGTGGCCTTGTCCAAGTCCGAGGCCGTTTGTTTTTACGGCCCTCGGAACCGGCCACCTCCAGGGGCCCATATCATGGTAGGAGGGGTCCGCATCGGCGTCGAGTCAACCCTGAAGTATTTGGGTCTCTTGCTCGACAGCCGATGGGACTTGACAGCCCATTTTCGTCGTTTGGCCCCCATTCTTCGGGGCGCTGCAGGCGCGCTTGCGCGCCTGCTGCCCAACATTGGGGGGCCAAACACCTCCTGCCGGAGGCTCTACGACGGGGTCGTGCGGTCCATGGCCCTATATAGGGCCCTAGTTTGGGCGGACAACCTGACGGCCCGTAACATTTCGGCGCTTCGTGCGCCACAGCGCGCCATGGCCGTCAGGTTGATAAGAGGATATCGCACGATCTCGTTCGAGGCTGCGAGCCTCCTCGCCGGATCGATGCCATGGGACCTGGAAGCGGCGCTCCTGGCGTATCTATATCGTTGGCGCCAGGAGGCGCAAGCTCGGGGCGAAGGACCGGGCCTTCCCGCTGTCGTGGCGGCGAGGTCCGAGCTCCGCCAGGTCCTAGTGGCCATTTGGAAGGAGCGACTTGTGCACCCCAGTGCCGGGCACGCCACGATCGTGGCGGTAAGTCCCGTGTTCAAGGAGTGGCTGGAGAGGCGGCATGGCGCCCTCACCTTCCGGCTGACACAGGTAATGACCGGCCATGGTTGTTTTGGCTGGTTCCTGTGTCGTATAGGCCGGCAAGAGACGCCCGGTTGTCACCACTGCGGCGACTGCCGCGACGTTGTTGAGGACACGGCGCTGCACACTTTGGCGGTTTGCCCCGCCTGGGCATCGCAGCGCCGTGAGTTGATCGCGGCAGTCGGATCGGTTGCCCTCTCGCTCCCGGCCGTAGTTCTGTCTATGGTCCGGAGTGAGAGGTCGTGGAACGCCGTCGCCTCCTTCTGTGAGGAAGTTATTACCATCAAGGAGGCGGCGGAGCGAGAGAGGGAGCATTTAAACCCTCGCCCCAACCGCAGAGGCGGGCGCCGGAGGGCGCGAGACGACCTCCAGCCACCCTGAGGATTGACCTGGGGGTGGCGGGCTCTGTGGGCCTGCCCGCCATCCGTTCAGCACCAGGTCCGAGAGGCGGCGTGCGTGTTCCCACGCGCGCCTCTGTGTCGTGTCCGTCTCCTCTTTAGGGGGGACAGTAGGGAATATTTAGAGGTGATCAGTGGGTAGGTCTTTTCGAGTAGTGGCCTGCCGTTTCATACGGCGGATCGTAACCTCGGCGGGGTCGCGACTGCATGTGAAAGTGATTCGCGCGGCCCCGCCGATAGTGGTTTGTCGAGGAACACCGTGGTAGGTTTAGTCGGTATTCCGGGAGGTACTTTATTCCCATTCCATCTTTCTTTTACCCCGGCGAGTCCGACATAACCCCTCCGCCCGGCCCCGCGGAGGGGTATGCGTCAATGCATTCCCCCACGTAAAAAAATAAAATTAAAAAAGGCATATTTGAGCGACGGCTCTAGACCTGTAAGACCTAAGGAGGGGCCCTATGTTAAAGTATAGTAAAGGACTATATTTTTTATGAATTCCTCATATTATTACGTAAACTCTCGTCTCAGAATTATTGCTACACAACCACAAATTCTCGCTGGCAGTTCCTATAAAAGTATCAAAACTTCGTCATAGGGATGTCTAAGCCACTCATTATTTCAACATTCATGACTGCAAAATGATAAGAAACAGCGTTCGTTTGACAAGTTTCAAAAATCTTGTTTGTTTGCGTAAGTTTAAATATAGCTATAGCGTATCGTGCTATGTGGATAATAATCCTATTTCAAACAAAACCAAAGTTGTTTATTTTCAAACGCGTATTTGCGTTTGAAAATAAACAACTTTGGTTTTTGATGATCATTGTCATCATAATCATTGATGTCTTTTGATCAAAGAGTGTACTCTGCGATTATATAATTTGGACAGGCATTCAGATGTCTTTTTTGCCGGCCTGGATCTACTAGCTAGCTAGCCTAGCTTTGAAATCATAAATATTACTTTATTTAAATCACAATTAATGATAGAATTTAGCATAGGCCAGTTATATTTGCATTCGTAGTAACAAGGCGTCTTTTAAGCGATATAAATATAGAATGACCATTTTTGCGTTGCAGCTTGAATATAAAATTGATTCTCCATTGGTTTTTCCCCTAACATAATGCCTCTTTAAGACCCGGCCCTTTGTAAGACATGTACTGATACTTGGATCCAGCATGCAGAAACCTTAAGTTTTAATTAATCCAAACGTGATATACATACGTGAACAGTCAACAAGGTGCCTTCGCCGCCGTACAACAAGAAGTACAGTCAGTCATGTCACAGTAGATTTTACATCCATTGGAACCAAATAAACCTGGGTAGATGGGTATTTGAGAAACCAGTAACTTAGAACAAAAATATGAAAGATTTTGACACTAAACTTTGTGGTAGGAATCGAAGTATAATTGCAATAATGGTATACAGTTGTTGATAAATCAATAAAATAAATATGACATAACATATTAATTGGCAAATTTTTTATGAGTATCTTAATATTAAGTCAACTCGTAATTGACCGGCGCGGCGCAGCGTGGATTGTGGTCTCCATCCAAAGCCAACAGAAAGCTAGTCTTTAGTTCTGTGATAAAAGGTAATATTTAAGGAAAAGTAATATATAATTTATAGTTAAGGAGGTTTACCTACCCTATAAGAAGGTTAGATATGCTTTAAAGTACTTCATAAATCTAAGAATTCAATAGAACGGAATGACTATTGTACAAGTATGTTCTTTGGGTCCGTTGTTTGAATGTTTGTCGCAGTACCCGCGATTCAGGAATTATTCCTAGTGCGGGAGTTGTCTTTTAAAAACAAATGCTACTACAAAGGGTACTTTCACGTAACATCATTTAAAGTTAATCTATTCTGATACTTTAAAATCAGTTCAGTTATTTACATCCGGTTTCTAAATGGCAGAACAAAGCCATTTGCTAAGAGACGATTAAACTCATGTCAACTGCTGTAATTGGCTTACTGAATTAACAACCAACCAAATCACTTGGAATGGTTTTGATTTCGTCACGTCATTGATTATTATCATTTCAGAGCCTAGGCATTCCTAGAGTCATTACTCATTTGAATAAAAAGTACTTACTTTTTTTGTACAGTATTGTTGAAGTGAAACTTCTTTATCGACGTATGGGAGAAATTTTGTAGCAGTGTAAAAAAAAATCGTCACGTTTTTCGGTTACGCGCCATGTTGCTTTTTTATCAAAGTTTAGTATAGTGACGTAAAGAATATAATGTAATATATTTATAATAATAACAACAATATATTAGTTTTGAAGTTTGGTTTGAAATAAGAATAACAATATATTAATTTGAAAGTGATAAAATAAAAAGACTTATTCAAATTTAAGTGAATTTACAAGAAAAGTGAGAGTGATTATATATAATCACTCTCACTTTTCTTGTAAATTCACTTAACACGAAATATATTTCGTTTTATAAATTCAACACGTATGAGCATGATTTTAATATTTATTTGAGGTTAACCTCACTTTTTGATTGTAAGTATCAGTGAATGTATATAAATCTGTTAAAATTAGTTAAAGTTGATATGTCGTAAAGAAGTTTCACTTCTTACCTGTGTACTCTGGTACACACACACATTTTTTTTATATTATAATATTCTATCACACACAGAACACCATTTAGCCCAAACTAAGCAGAACTGGTACTATGGGTACTAGACAATTGATAAACATACATATGCTTATGAATTGTCTAGTACCCATAGATATGTTTATCAATTGTCTAGTACCCATAGTACCAGTTCTGCTTAGTTTGGGCTAGATGGTGTTCTATGTGTGATAGAATATTATTATTATTTAAGCGCAACATGCAGAATAAGCAAACAGAGGCATCTTTAGACTGATAATAATAGCATATGGAAAAATTATATAGATAATAGGTTATCTTATTTGTAGGCTAAAAGAGTAATCCACAAATATCCCTCTTATAATAAGAATTCATACCGTAGTAGGGTTAAAAATTCTAAATATAACATTGTTATTTTTTTGTAAGACAACTTTTCCTTTAGGGTTTACACGGAATCACAATGCTTTGCAAAAACATTGAATGTATGAACGCAGATAACATTTTAATATTATACATATTTATGTTATGAATGAGGTTGTCTTTGCTTAATAATTTTGCGACAGTTTGAATTACTCAACTCACCCGGGAAAGTAAACCACAAACTTATAGAAAAACATCGTAAGAGTATTATCGCCGTAACAGCAATACGTCCGGTAAGTAGGTACTTACATTTTATTTCGCGCACGATCTCCGACGCAAACCTGCGATCTTAAGAAAGGTCATCTTCGTAATTTTGCCATAATTTAATTGTACCTATTGTAATATTATAATCATGCTTTTCTATTATACTGTATAAATAAGACCAATACTATACTATATATGACAATAATGATATTAATATATACTTATAATCGTAGTCGTTCGCACAGAGGACACCGGCACGCGGTGATTGCAATGCCGAGGTGGTAACACGAGGATTGTTGCGATTGGGTGTCATACTCCAGACAAGCCTGGTTTATGTTGCAACCGCACTGCAATGATTAAGAACGTCATTCTATAAATAAGATTTCCTTTTTCTTTCTTTTACTCTTTAAACAAGATACTTAATATCCCAAAAATCCTTTTCTGCAAGGTTGGCAACGCCCTACTGACACTGCTGTTTGGCGTGTGCCAACGGTCAGAGCCGCCAATCTTAACGAAGACTAATTTTTGCGCAGATTGTATAGTGCACAAACGTGTGCGCAAATACAAGTACAAGTCTATCGGGACAGCATGCCGACACGAGCTTGCCGAGGTACGGCGGTGTATAACACCGCCATGTTTCTAACTCCGGGCTGCCATTTAGGATTTCTTGAGAGCAAAATTCAATTTTGCTCGATCCGAAATTGAATCCGAGAATAGCCCACCAAGAGAGTGAAATAAGATTCAGGACTCTGCTACGCTTCCTCAATAGATATATTGATTACATTATTAATAGTAGGTAAATGGTATTTCTTTTGGCGAATGCTATGTCAAAAATACTAACTATGGATGCCATTTTGAGGCAATGGTATCTTCTCGCGCTCGGCTTCACAAGTTTCGCGAGTAGTGCCCAAGCTTTAGTCGCGCATCGGTCCCACTTCAGTGCCTCTACTGCGCACGCGGCTGCACACCGCTTGGCTGCCCTGTGTTCTTCTGCTACGCGAGCATCATATTTCCCTTTTTCAGTCTCCGTTTTCTGAGAGAAGTAAAAATTATGGTATTGACGTTATGTGTTGGTTAGTCATCTCAACTGCTGCATATATAGTGGCAAAATTTGATATTAATAGATCAACGACAATATGAGTTGGTGGCGACTCCGCACCGACGAAGAAGTTCAGCCTACATTTAACAGATGGCAATACAATCGCACTTCACATGACGTTATACTAGTCTGCATCGCACAAGTGGAGTTTACACGGCGACACATTACATATATACAAGCTCCCGACATCAACCGACGGGCCGCCGTCCGCCAGGCACGATCAACCAGCCTGGTCGGAGGATCCGCCCTTTGTGTTGAAGGGACATCACACCCTGTTCCTCCACAAGTTTGTTTGTGACGCTTTCATACTTTAACTACTCGAGCGGAGTTAAGTTACGGCGAACGAGATAATTATTAAAAAAAGATTTATTTAATTAAAACAATGTTTATTGATTAGAATATTCTACAAGACTGAATTACAATTATAATATTTAATTTAACTAAACTATTACTAAATCTGCAATTGTGCAGTTTACGCAATGTCGCACGGCGCATCCGCTGCATAGTCAGCAATGACGTACATTAGGCGATTGGCTAACTCCTCCCTCCTTAAGATGGAAGCGCGTCCCGCAGCTTCCCGCAGCGTCCTCGGTGCGAGATTCATTTGTGCAAGATTTCCTTGGAGTTGATCGTCTCTGTCTCCACTGCCACAGCTTCCATATGATTATTGCTATCAGGATGAGGTAGAGTCCTAATGTTGACCAACTCGGAGTAGCCATCATAGTTTGCCAGTCTATTGTAGTATCTTCCAAGCTTTCAGCACGGTCCATCAATTCATGGATGCTGTCCAGTGAAATATCTTCCAATTGTAGGTTGTAATGGACGTTGCCGTTCTGGATAGTGATTTTACTGGGAAGTGGTATGACTTCATCTGTTTCAACAGTTTTGATGTTTGTCTTTAGTGTTCGGTTCAGTATTTCAAACTGGCAATCGCTTGTAATACTGGCAATGTGTATTCCTGCTATCCTTTTGTACTCAGATTTGCTGCCACAACGGTTTCGTAGGATTTGTTCGTCTTTCAGGATGATAAGCCACTTGTTTTCCTGTAGTTTCTGAATCTTCCCTTGTTTGAGGTCCATCCGGGCTCGTGTGCAGTTTGTAGTTTGGTGTTTGATGAGGGAAATGATGCAATCTTCTGATTTCTCTATAGGCTGGGTGTTCAACGACGTACATAGTTGAGTGTCTTGGGTAATCTTCTTGCAGTCTCCTTCCAGGTATGAGTACTCATTGAATCCCAGAGCTAGGTATTTGGATTTAGGAATGATAGTGAGGTTATGTTTGTCAGGTATGGAGTATAGATGGATAAGGTCATAAAGGTTTATATCCGTGGAGGGAATATCTAGTATAAATGTTAGCGTGTAGTCTGTACTATAAGCTTTTACACTAATAGACTTTTCTATGCTATGAATGTTATTAATGCTAATGGTATCAATAGGTCTGAGTTCATTTGATTTTTGCATAGCTAACATTTCATTGATAAGACTATGTGGGGATATTATACTCGGATGCATTACTTCTAACTGTGCAAAAGTCATCGCGTCTTCTAGGATTACTAATTTATCTAACAGTAACTGCAAACTAAAATCTATTTGAATATATAAATCTAGAAAGTGCAATCTATTTACTACGAAGTTATTATTAAGAGTGGCATTCTTTAACATCTGGCTTAATTTTTTCTGATTATCATCTAGAAGTTTAATCTGTTTAGTGAATTCTTCAACTGCATGCTTTGCTATAAATAATGATTGCTTTTGAGATATACTAAATCTATTGACTGAATTACGTAAATTTGATATTTCATTTTCAAATTTGATTGCATCTTCGTAATCTAAGTTTCCAGTAATTGTCTTCACTATGGATCCTAGTCCGTTAATAAGTCTACGTCTAAATCTATGGTGCGGTGCAATAAACACTATTTTCTTACCTATTAAATTTAAACTATTCTCTATTTGGTCTTTATACGTCTTATGTAGATCTTCATTATTTTCAGCAGCTTTAGTATTAGCATATAAGGACATAAGTTTTAAGGATGTTTCATATAAATACGATACATTATAGACACAAGCCAAACTGAAAGTATCTACCTGTTTTAAAATCCGACCTTGTTTTATTAACAGAATACCGTTAGAATTATCTACGGGATTAAGGGTCAAGTTGGCGGCTGCGTGGAGCACGAAGGCTCCTGTGACGAGGGTCCTGGAACAAGATGTTGCCTTCGTAAAAGCTTGAAATGAACTCGAATGGATTTGGAATTGGGATGACTTCCTATGATTTCAGCAACGTTATTAGGGTGGAGGTGAATGATTTTATACGGACCTTTGAACACTGGCTTTGTCTTATCACTTCTTGTAGTTTTAGCAACCTGTTTGTAGACTGTTTCAACCTGTTTGTAGACCTTAAACATTATCGCCTCAGCTGCCTGGTTACGTTTTTCAATTACCTGTTCTTTATTCTTTGATACATGGGCTGCTATGCATTCCTGTACTGCTTCTGCATTTCTACGGTGATTAAGGACATAATCTTGGTAAAATTCTTTAGGATAATATAATTCTAATGGATTTCTGGATGCCGTATGACCAAACAAAAGCTCACGAGGTGTATAGCCTGTAGTAGAGTGAATAGCATTATTATAGGCGATAATGGCATATTTGATTACTAACTGTATAGGGTCATCCTTGTTTGTCATTATTTGGATTCTAATTATTTCAGCAATAGTTGAATGGAAACGTTCTACGGGTGAATTAGAGTTTGGATTATAAGGAGTAGTGAAATGGATATTAATGTCGTGTAAAGCACATATCTCTTTTATAACGTCATTGTCAAATTTTGTATCTGAGTACGTGGTTATTTTAAGAGGTAGTCCTAATATAGAAAATACTTGTAATAAAGCTTCTGCGATATGTACACTACTAGAAGCATTTAATGGTATAGCCTGAGCAAATTTAGAAAAATTATCTATGATTGTTAAGAATGTGGCACCTTCAGTGGAGTACAGATCCATAAACAAATGTTCTAACGGTTTTGTAGGTGTTTCTGTTAAGGCTAATGGTGGTTTCAAAGGGTTTCTTTCGTATTTAGCCCTCAAACACAAATCACATTGGTTAATGAATCTCTGAATTGTCAATAGCATATTAGGCCAATGGTAATTTCTATGTAATTGCTTATACGTCTCTTGGATGCCTCTATGAGATGATTTACCTTCGTGATATCGCTTAATAAGTTCTTGTTGTTCTGTTTTATTTTCAACAAGTGTAACACGTGTTGTACATCTTATCAATTTAGGTCCTCTATCGTTAAAAATTGTTGTATAAACCCTTGAAAATGCTAAATATAAACTTTCATCATAGAAATAACAATGAAAAACATGATCCGCGATTGTGTGTTCTTTTAAAAATGTAACTATTTCGGACTCAGTGTTGTTTATGAGAATAAAAACGTCTTTAATTACAGTTCTAGAATTAGTAGACCTATTTTCTACTCTATATGTAGAACCTGGGGTAGAACGAATATAAAACTGTTTCAATTGTCTGTCAATTGCGTCAGATAAAATCGGGATACCATTATTTTCATTATCAGGTTGGGTATGGTTGGTAGAAACTAATTGGTCGGGGTCAACTGTCACAATACTCATTGAGTCCGTCTTGTCAGTTTGAGAAGGATTGACACTTGCTAATTCTGCGTCTGTGTTATTATCGTTAGGTGTGTTGGTATTGTCATTACGTCTATCATTATTGTCATGAGGGTTGTTAGTCCTTTCTGCTTCTCTACGGGCATTATCAAATATTCTGTTTATAATATTATCATCATCGTTATCGTCTAAATTGACAGCTAAAGAATCTATGCTTTTGTGAAAAATGTTGACTCTGGATAGTGCGTCAGCGTTAGTGTTTTGCTTACCCTTTTTATAAACAACTCTATAATCATATTCTGCTAGTTTTAATTTCCAACGGGTTAATTTTGAATTAGGGTCTTTTAAAGACATTAGCCATGTTAAGGGTCTATGGTCTGTGTAAATTGTAAATTTGCGACCATACAGATAAGGTCTGAAATATTTGATAGCCCAAACTATGCCTAATAACTCCTTTTCGATAGTCGAATAACGGGTCTCGGTTTCTGGCAACGTTCTTGAGGCAAAGGCAACTGGTTTATCTGAACCAACATTTCCTTGCGATAAGACTGCACCTAACGCAAAATCGGATGCATCTGTCGTCAAAATGAATGGTTGGTCAAAGTCTGGGTGTTGGAGGATTGGTGCATTTGTCAGTATTTGTTTACATTTGTTAACTGCATCTAAAAATTCATCTGTATGCACAACTTTTGCATTCTTTTTAAGGCAAGACGTTAAAGGTTTTGTCAGTTTTGCAAAGTCTTTGATGAACTTTCGATAATAACCTACCAGTCCTAGAAATGACTTTATGTCTTTTTGCGTTTGGGGAATAGGGAAATTTAAAACTGCTTTGATCTTGTCTTTGTTGGGTTGTAGTCCTTGGTCAGTTAATTCATGTCCTAAAAAGTTAACTTGTTTCTGTAGGAATTCTGACTTATCTAACTGAATTTTCAGGTTATGCAATTTGAAGCGCTGAAGTACTAGTTTTAGTTTCTCGTTATGGCTTTGCAATGAAGTTGCTGCAATAATAACGTCGTCTAAATATGTAAAAACGTTATCTATCCCTCTGAGTATATGGTCCATGAGACGTTGAAAAGTACTCGGAGCGTTCTTTAGTCTGAAGGGCATTCTCAAGAACTCATAATGACCTCTATCAGTGGTGAATGTGGTCTTTTCTACGTCATTAGGGTGCATTTCTAATTGATGGTACCCACTGGCTAAATCTAGGGTTGTGAAATATTGCGCGCGCCCTAACCGGTCAAGAATGTCGTTAATATTAGGTAAAGGGTACTTGTCTTCAATAATTCTGTCATTAAGTCGTCTGTAGTCTATAACAAGTCTCCATTTAACCTTTCCCGAAGCATCTGGCTTTTTTGGAACAATGTGTACAGGGCATGACCAGGGTGAAATACTCTCTCTAATAATACCTTGTTTTAGCAAGTTATCTACTTGTTTTTGTATCTCTATACGTTGCTGAGGGGCTTGTCTATAGCTTCTAACGAATATCGGAGTATCATCAGTTAATCTTAGTTCGTGCTTGACAGTGTGAGTAAAAGATAAAGGAATTTTCTCAGAATAAAATATATCACGATATTGGTAACAAATTTTGGTAATTTCGCGTTTTTCCTCTTCATTCATGTGACTGGTTCGTATTTTCTTTAAATTTTCACATAGTTCTTTGTCTATGTCAGTCTTAGTTACAAGATTGTTTATTTTATAAGTTTCATTACTTTTAATTAACTGTGACGGTAACGGCTCAAGGGGTAAAGGATAGTTGTTACTAACTATTTGTTCTTTATCGGTGTAATTTATTATAGAAGTCCTAAAAGTCCCGTTTTTTACTGTTACTAATGCGGCAGGTGACTTAAGTCCTTTAGACCAATTGAAGTCATCGCAAATATAGTTACCGTTCATATAATTTGTTTTTACAGTAATAAATTTCTCACAATTTGGTTCAATTTTAACCTTTTTAATGAGGTAATCAAAATAAGTTGGTATTTCGGTATTGTAAGTACGCAATACCTTATTTTTAAAATCTATACTACAGCCTAATTCTTTCAACAAGTCCATACCGATAAGGCCCTTATACTTAGTGTCAAAATCGAATATTAAAAATTTATGATATATATCTGTGTTAAACTGAGGTGGTAAAGGTAAAACTGCTATATATTCATGGCGAGTTATGGCGTGTGCGGTTTTAACCTGAAATGGTTCACGCTCTACGTAATTTTCAAAGCTAGTACCGGTTATAACATTAGGTGAAATCATACAGCGAGAGGCTCCTGTATCTATTAGGAACTTACCTTGAAATTCTGGCAGTTCTATGTAAGGAAGATGATCTTTACCGTGATGGTTGAGATCAACAATATTAATCAGCCGAGATTTGACTGCTCCTCGTCCTGGGGAAAATCCTGATGGCTTGGTCCCTCTCCTGACATATCCGGTGTAAAGTCGCAATCTGGATCGTATTGTAAATTGCTACTATAATACTCACCATTATAATAAGGGTCGTTACTTTCGGGGTAGTATTGCTCTTGACTATGCTGTGTATAAAACATTTCTTCAGCGGCAAAAAGTGGCTTTTCAGGCTTGCTTACTGACCTCATAGTGACGTCAGACACTTTTTGTGGTGGGTTGACTTGTTGGCGGGGTACGTTTGGTTGCGATCTAAAATTACCTGAGTTCCTGAAGGTTCCTGAACCACTAGGTCTTACATTACCTGAAGCCTGTTTCCACGGGGGCATGCCTTGACCCCTCTGTTGTCTTTGATCAGGGTGCCAGCTATTGCGTGGGGGAAAATTACTAACTTGGGGTATCGTGGGTGAAGTTTGATTAGGCTTAGGTATTTCTTTCGGTTTGGTTTGTAAAGAAAGTGAACTAAAACTATTATTGAATCTATTAAATGATAATCGCGCCTCTTCTTGTCTAGCCGTTACTATAGCTGCTTCAAGAGTTGAAGGCTTTGCAATGCGTACACCAATGGATACTTGGAAGTCTAAATGGTTTACGTATTGGTCTATGACCATATTTTCATAATACGACTTATCACTATGCCTACCTATTACGTTCAAAGTGTCTAGTACATCTCTTAATCGCTTACCGAACGATTCAGCGTCTTCGTTTTTATTACGACGCAAACGTGTTAACTCCTGCATCAACTGGATTTCGTTACGCGGTTCGCCTAGTCTACGCGTCAACGCGGTTTTGATTGCTTGCCAGCTATCTACTGTTTCTGAAGCTATTGCGCTAATAGCGGTTCCACTTAGTTTGCTTTTAATTAAACTAATAAGAGCAGGATTCGCCCTAACTGGTGGGTCCAGTAGAAGCATAACATTTTCTACTTCTCTAATAAAGTAATTTAATGTTTTAGTATTACCATCATACTTAGGCAACAGTTCTGATATGAATTTAAAAGTTGCTAACTCAATGCTTGCCATAGCCATTGTGAATTAATATAAAACGTACTAAAGAAATTTACTAAAACTTCACAAAAATATACAAATATTATATTACGTTAGTTGAGTACTGCTTACCTACTGTCAAAGAACTTAGCTTGAAGTTTTAATACGAGTGTTATATTAAACGCGATTGTAGCGAATAAATACACACTTATAATTTTATATGATTATCTGCTGTGTAATGCGAATCGTTTACTGCAATATTAGCACATATACGAATACGCACCTATAATAAAATATATCTATTTCTAAGGTAATTTGTCTATGCGATTTTAGCCTATAAACAAACACACATAAAATATTTAAAAAGATAACGACAGGAAATATAGCATAGGAATCTGGGAATACAACAAGCACTCACCCCAATATCCTCTGCATCTCCAGCCGGGCCTTGTAGAATGCAGGTCTTCCAATTCTCCGGAGTTCCCGCGTGTTGCTCGCCGTCGTAGATTCGTATACGCGAACGCGAAGATAACGATAGATACCGTTCACTCTTAGCCGAAGAGTTCTATTCGTAGTAGAGTGTCGCGATCCTACCGACTGCGCCAGTTAAGTTACGGCGAACGAGATAATTATTAAAAAAATATTTATTTAATTAAAACAATGTTTATTGATTAGAATATTCTACAAGACTGAATTACAATTATAATATTTAATTTAACTAAACTTATTACTAAATCTGCAATTGTGCAGTTTACGCAATGTCGCACGGCGCATCCGCTGCATAGTCAGCAATGACGTACATTAGGCGATTGGCTAACTCCGGTCATCATTAAATTTTGCATACAGGTTGTTCAGAAAAGGACATAGTCTACCTTTCACCTAGAAAAAAGTACTGTTCCTCTGAGGAATAGTTTTAAATATTTTTGAAATTAGTAATAAATAGCAGTAGTTGTGTTACACCTTTCTAAACTCGGTCTGGAAATTAGAGTAGAGAAAGAAAATGAGTTATTTAATGGGAATATAAATAACAGGCTTTATATCACTTTAGTATCTACATCGATTTTAGACATTATAATGAATTCTAAATTACTTAATATAAATATTTAAATTGATGATTATAGTAATATCAAGTCGTATCTTTAATATACCGGCATCCAGTTGTCAGCAAGCGCCAACCAGGCATAGGCGCTGGGCTGTCGACGCACCAAGTCCACCAGAATTGCTCGGATGCGCTTCGGCTCCATATCATTCCGTAACGACATCAGTATACTATAATAAATAATTTTATTATGTATTACTTTGAAGTAGTTTGTACAATGTAAACAGTTTCAGGTCAGTGTCTGGCTTAGGCATACGTGCTCCACTGATATTTATAATGTCTTGCTTGATATAAATATATAGGCAACTTGGACGCAGATTTAACAGAATGGTACAATCTATTATTCACGGAATAGTGAACATGAGGCAAACGGCATAGAATATAATTTTGAGTTGTGGAAATACGGCAATCGGACATTGTCGTATTTCCACAACTCAAAATGGTATAACCGTTTTGGAACGAGATCGTCCATGGCACACGCCGCAGCACTTTTACGTCGCCTCATATAAATTGTGTAAATCAACACCAGTGTGCGATTATAGTTTATTATCAGCGGTACTCATTTGTAGTAATTATCGTAGCATATAATTTATCATAAGTTACGTGGTAGTTAAGTGACTTATAAATCGCATCTCATTTTAACTATCAGTGATCTTTCATGTCAAACAACAAAGTTGTGTGCGATCTATTCAGCAGCGCCTACAGATAGTATTTTTGGATCGACTTGTGCAAATAACGTCCATAAAATAGTAAAGTCAGCGTATATAACAATATATACCCATGATACTGTTACAGCCAGTGCCATCTATGGGTACTTGGCAGTGGGGAAGACTTGGCAGTTCCTTCTAATAATTTATTACAGCGCCATCTATTGACGTCTTACGGAACTACGTAGTTTGTCGATATGCGAAGAGTAGAGAGAACGCTGGCACATTCTCAAATCTTCGTACTGTTTACATACCGAGTATGGCGTTTCTTTAGATTTCTAAATCTCCAGAAGCGCTTTAACCGCGTATAAAAGGGCAAGGCCAGCGCTCGCCGAGTCAGTTTACAATCGTAAGCGGTCAAGTATTTATCAAAGCGAACGGAAGCGTAAATACCACAGAGTTTGAAGCAGTTACAGTGGAAAAGTACGTACGCTGCCTCGAAGAACAGCTGCAACGCGATAAGGAAGAGGGCATATGCCGCCAGGAGGAGCAGGCACGCCGCTAGGAGGAGCAGGTACGCCGCCGGGAGGAGCACGCATGTCGCCTCAAGAAACAGCTGCAACGCGATAAGGAAGAGGGTATCCACCGCCAGGAGGAGCAGCTAATAATGTTAAAAGACCTCAGCGCAACGGTTGGCAAGGAGATGAAGGAGGTGAAAGAGCAAGTCCAACGCCACGAAAGTCGCATCGCCGAGATGGAAAAAACGATACGTGGGCTTAAGGCTGGAGATGGGATCGTGACATCTGCGGTTGTGGCGCCCTCACCACGAGGCTTTAAAGTCCCATCATTCGACGGCTCATCGTCATGGTCACCTTATAAGATCTAGTTCGAGGCCGTCATTAAATCGAACGGGTGAACGCAAGAACAGGCTCTGACTGCTCTCACCTTGGGGCTTCGCGACCAGACCTAGACAGTGTAAGAGGCGCTTGGTCAAGACGTCACATAAAGAAGCTGTTAGAGGCACTGGAAGCGAGTTATGGCGACACACACCTGGAACACGTGTTTCGCACCCGAAAGACCGCCGCTGAAAGACCGATCGCAACGTGTTGGTGAAAACTTACAGCAGTGGGCCCTGGAGGTGGAGAAACTGTTTCGAAAGGCATACGAGTCCTCACCTGCGCTCATCGACGTGAACCTCGTTCAAGCACTCACCGACGGGATCTGAGACCTGGAGATAGGAGCCGCAGTGAGACTCGGACATTTCAAAAACCTGAAGGATGCCGTAGCCCACGCTCTGGAGGTGGAAGCAGTGTGACGGGACGATCGAGCTCACCATATCAGGGAAGTGTTGACTTCACCCCGGTGCTATAGCTGCAGTGAGAGAGGCGAACGAAGGAGGAGAACGAAAACGAAGGAGTCCACGCTGCAGAATCTAGTCGCCGATAGGCACATTAACAGAACGACGTGCAAGTTGACATTGGACACTGGAGCTTCTCGGACAGTCGTCAGTTTTCGACTAGCAAGACGGTTTCTTGGTAACTACTACGGGAACTATGAATGTGTACACCTTAGAACAGCTACCGGTCAGCACATAACCGTCCGAAGTGAGGAGGAGGTTGGACATGAAACTAGGTAATAAAATTTACCATAGAATAAAACGTGTTTTAGTCGATAATATTGTTTACATTCTTATCCCTCGAACCCAGCACGACAACAATACGTAAGTATTATAAGGCCTTATAACCTTCAATAAATACTTATATTATGTTCAAAGGTTAGATAGGCAGAATGCTATGTTACTTTATAAATAATAACAACATCAGCCCTATATATAAACCGTCAACATCATGGAGAACTTTCAGATATGTAGGTTTACTCCCGACCTTTTCCTTTATCGTAAGAGCAAGCGGTAATTAATTATTCTATTCGCACATCACTTTTCAATTTAGAGATGTGAGGCCTTAAGATTGAGCTTGAGACTCGTTGAAAGTCGCTTGAGGCGTTAGGCTTTTAAGTATAATTAATTAATAATAATAATAATGTTTATTTTTCTCTTCACAATATTTACAATGTTGACAAAAGATACAAATTGCATAATATTAATAGAAAGGAACATTGTGGGAGACTGGAGCCTAAGCTAGGCCGAGACACAAAGTCTAGGTTTTGTACATAGGTATATTACAAATGAATGGTATAAGTACTTGTAGGAGGTTCCAGGCTGGCCTGCTTCTTCATAACAATTCATGGAAGCCGGAATTTCGTTCAGCTTATGGAGACATTCTGCCTCTAAACTTTTCAGGTAGCTAACCTAGTAGATTAAACATTAACTTTTATTAAAATGTATTCAGATTGAGACCTTTTAAACTTTCTTGTTTCATTATTTATACAATTCGTAACAGGAATTTTATTCTGATTATAAGTAACTAGTATAAGATTTGAATAAAGTCGATACTTAGATATTAGTTAAATTATTACCCGACCATACTTTTCTTCAGCAACACGAAGGTGACACAAGGCATCGTTATAGTCTCCTCGTAAGCGACAACACAGCGCAACCAGATGCTGATACGTTGCCGACTCCCCCGAGAGTATCAACATGCGCGCTACGCATATATCTGCCAACTGAGATAAAACAGAATTACTAATTAGAGATATTAAATAGAAAAAATATTTATACATTTTTTTAAATCCAAATATTTTAATTTCTATTCGTATTCATTTACCGTGTTATGGTAAATGAATACGAACAGAAATTGAAATTTTGGTAATTTAATTTTCTTTTATGTTATCACTGTTCGAGTTTGTGGATTATACCGTATTGCTAGTCCTATGGCGTAAGTCTGAACGTAATTATGTTTTGAATAATTGTGAAATTTTCAGTAGGTTGCTACTAGCTAGTCGCTACTAGTACAAATGTGCCCAGTGGACCGTAATGCAGGTAGACGATGACAAGCTAGGCCCTATTACGAGGTACCAAAAACATAGCTGGAAGAATGTGAATGTAATACATCTCTGCTTATTTCTTCAGGTATATGCAAGCATTAGTTAAAAAAACGAATTTGATAATGCTAACTATCATACACCGTCAAAAGATTCGTTCAGGTCCTAAATGCTTATATATTATAAATAATATCAGCCCTGCCCTGCCCAGCCCCAACTTCACATATTTTCGAGATCATTATGGAGAAATCACAGACATGCAGATTTCCTCATGTTGTTTTCCTTCACCGTCAAAGCGAACGAAGGTTAACTATTTAATAAGATACGACACTTAAATATTAATAATAATGTAGTTAAGATAATAAAGACCAGCGCCTGAGCCATATTTCTGAATTCAATACCTAATTGGGTGTGTGATTGACCAAACAGTGCGTAAAAATAGGGTGTCACAGGTCATGGCGCAATTATAAATGCTCCATTGGACCTTACCGTAAACACCCGCTATATAAATAAATTATACCGATATCTGAAACGATATTAGTTAAAAATATTGTCATCTAATATAGTTCCTTTTACCATCTTTGATTGGATTATGTTCATTTGATGTACTTATAAGTATAAAAAGTTTAGTCTTCTACAAGACTAACTAACGATGCTAGGTATATCTCAAATTCTTGTCACAATATGATTTGATTGGCTGTTACTATTCAGTGCGTCAACCTCAGCAGTGGACAATCGTTTGTTGATTATTTTTTGCATTGAAACACAGTCTAATATTCTAAATGTGAACGTTTGTGAAAATGTTTGGAAGTTTGTTAGACAATTCCGCGTCAACGGCTGATCAAATTGGGTAAAACATGGCACATAGATATATTATATCTTGGGTTAACACAAAAGATACATTTTTATTAAGGAAATGCGTTTCAATGGGAATCACGCGGTAGAATCTGAGGGTTGACACTAGTGTCTAGATATACCAATACCTATGATATAAAATAAAGACATATGACACTGTAAAGACTATATCTCTTATATCGTTCGGTTTATCTGTGTGTGTAGTTACTATGTACAAGATAGCAGATCTTGACGTGAGAAGTTTTGCTAACTTATGGCACAAACCTTAAAACACCCAGTGTTACGGCGATGTTTGTATAAGTATAACATTACAATGAGGATGTACCTAAATGATTGTAATAGTTACTTACAACGATACATCTTAGTCTGAGCAATAAATCAGCGGCGTCACAAAAACAGTTTGTGCCTGGTAGAATCGGTGTGGAATCCCACCAATCACCCAGCTCGCGTTCCCACGAACGGGCGTAGCCTAACTCCTCCGCAATGCCAGCTAGCCGACTCCTTATGAAGAACAAAGTCAATAGATAAATATATACATAGACAAAGATAGAACAGTCTGATACCACATTCTCCTATATTTGTCAATCGACTTTCTTTATGTTTTTTGTTTAGAAGCAATCGGTACGCTTTAGTGTGACCAATAAAAAAAAGAAACAGTTTCTATATAAACAGGTAATTTATGTTTGCTTGAATTTCGATCACTGTGCGTATTATTATATTATGGATTAGGGAATCTTCAATCATCTCGCGGCGTACGACGAGGTGTTGCATAGTTACATTCGAAGGCAGAACATTTATAGTTCGTACATCGTTAAAATTTTGGAATGATCTCGATTTAGTTCAACTAAGCATAGGACTACTAACACGTCATCTCTCTTCGGTGCGTGTTTTATAAATTATCTTGTCTTATTTCACACTTACTTTTTAACCAGTGATATGATTTCATCGGCCAAGAGGTATTGTCCCCGATAGAAGTAATAAGCGCTAGCGATGATCCACGCTGTTGTCCAAAACGGGTAAAACGCCAAAACAGCGTCAAAGAATATTTCCGCAGCCCGAGGATCCTCCTCGCATACCATACCGCCTTTAGATATAAGTCTGATGAAATTAAAAATAGCATAAGAAACTCTCGACACGTTCAAGCTCGCATGTTTTTCATACATTTTATGTATTCCATAGACGATGCCGCTAAAAAGCCTTTTGAAATGTATAACTTTTAGACGTGTAAAGTGTACCGATTATCATAAAAAGGCAAACGAATTAATAAAAGGGAACTCCCGCGCTTGGATTAGTTCCTGTATCACGGGGAGCTTTACAAAAATTCAAACAACAAGAATACGTGAATCTATGTATAGTAATTAAGTTCGTAGGTAAAAGTTTGTTTGTATAGAAATAAAATACGGTTAAAAAATAATTAAAAAATAAAATGAAATTAATACTTACACCTTAGTTATTCAGAAAGACTACGTAGAAAATGTACACTAACATACATGCAATTATTGTGGAGCTCCTAATGGGGGAGTCCCATCTTCGTTAAAATGAAGACGAATAGAGTGTGTCAAAAAGCATAGTGCGATTTGCGTACATAATGCATGCTTACGTAAGTGGATGTCGTGGATTCAGCACTACAGCTTTATTGAGGCAGACATTAGCCCACTCCCTGTCGATATCTTTTAGACAGGTAGAAAGTTCTCGCCAACAGCTGCCATCGTTTGGTCGTTTTATTGCCACCTTTTAATGAAAATATCACATTTTGTAAGTATGCAATGTCCTTATCTATACTAATATTATAAAGAGGAAAGATTAGGTTTTGTATTTGTTTGTTTGTAAGGATTTTACACAAAAACTAGTCAGCTGATTTTAAAAATTCTTTTCACCATTAGAAAGCTATATTATCAATTTATCATCGAGTAACATAGGCTACATTTTATTACAAAAAAGTGCTGTTACTAACATAACCTAACCTACACGCGGGCAAAAGCTCGTACGTTACTATATTAAAATACAAAATCTACTTAGATTTAAAGTTAAACTTCACAATATAAAACTGACTAACTATAAAAAGCTGTCAGCAGTTTTACGACATGTTTCATTTAATAAATAAGCAACTAGCTAGTCCGAATGTTAAATGGCCGTTTTACTATCCCACTACAGATACCTGTAAATATAGTTCCGTGGCGTGGTAAGTATCCTGCATCTGCCGCGCTTGCCTGGCAGCCTTAAGTACTGGATCAGATTCTTTGTACCGACTTTCTCCTAAAAGAGATTCGGCTGCGATTCTCACCAGACAAGCGTGAACCATCATCAGCATTTCCTAAGGAAACTTCTAAATAAAGTATGTGTTTCACTTCACGTTTTAGCAACAACCTATTTTATGTTAAAATATTAGAAGCTAAAGAAGAGAAACATTTCACTTTTGTTTTTTTAGATACTAAGCAGAATTTTAAATATTTCTATATTATCAAAGTGAAAAATAAGCAATTAGCCATTTGATCAGTGAGTGGCAGTTTAACCTGGTGTGTGGAATGGGTGTCTATAACTTATAATTACCGGACACAATGCAGTAACTGTGTTGCAATAGCCTTGCCAGTTTTCTGTACGCTGTAAGACGCTGGTACTTTCCTGGGCATGCCATTTCTTTCGAAGCGTGGCTTTTATTCTCTACAATACAATAATACATACGTCATCGATGAAACAATTACCTCGTATAACTCCTTTCCGTCATCAGGACGTAAATACTGTTGTATGACGAAGTTATTGTTCACGTAGACAGCAGCTTCTTGCCAGCACGACGTTATAAGTTCCACTCGAGTTCTGGTTTCACTTAGCTGACGGTTGAATGCACATATTTCAGTTACCCCTGTGTGATGGTGTTATTTCAATATTATACATTTTGGCCAATATTATTAAACCACTATCCGATTTATAAGCCAAGAATTATGACGAACCGCTGCCATATTGCTGCGTGAAGGCAGAACAAAACAACAAACCAAAAAACGAGGTGCAAATCAGATTTGCACACGAACGGTTCCGTACCATCGTACAAGATATAACACTATTTAGTTTTAAAATACATTTTTTACTTGCATGGCGGTCAATTTGTATTTCGTCATTTTGTTTTTTTATTGTTTGTTGTTATAGGGTTCCGCTGGCACCCTTCGGGTACAGACCGAAAAACGCACGTTTGCCATATATGATATAAGTAGGGATAAGGATAAGAGTTAGTAAGGATAATGATAAAGATTACCATAATAAGGCACTCTTCGCAGGGCAGCGGCAGAAACTTGGAGAGTGTCTTGCCAGTCCCCGATGAGTTGACCACGCCCCGTACAGCTTCGTTTATCGACTCCTACCTTTTCCATTTCTTTTAACATATCATCTATATTTTTTTCTCTGTAATAATAAATCGATAGAGAGATTTGAAAGTCCAAAGGAGAGGCTTTTGCCTAGCAGTAGGATATATGCTAATGAAAAAAAAACTTAATTTTATAAAAAGAAAATTTCGGTGCTATATTTAGTTCTTGTCGTGGGTGACAAATATTAAAAAAATAAACACAAAATAACCCCTCTGCAACAGAAGGACAGATAAGCAAAATCCCGGAATAGCAAAATCCCAGATTATCAGGAGGACAGATTTGCATGAAGGCAGAAGTACAGACACATACTCTTCTCCCTAGCCTTTATTATTCCCAAGTCACTTATGATCGGCTTTCTATTCTAACCGGATTTGACTGGATATCAGTTTCTGCACGGAGCGGCTGCCACTTGACCTCCGCAACCCGAAGGCTAACGATATCCTAAGGCTGACCAGTGTCAGGATATTAGAGGGCACTGACTTCCCAATAACGACTTCCATAGATGTTCATGGCAACCGGGACCGACGGCTTAACGTGCTCTCCGAGGCACGGAGCAGGCGATAATTGTCAATCAATACATACATACAGAAAATAAAAATTATAGATACAATCGCTCTTTCATTAATTTTATTTAAAAGTATTATTTCGTTTTTGTAACTTTGGCCAAACGTATCAAACATTCTATTGCAGAATATTTGTCATTGAATAAACTCGTAATAACTTGATCATTTTTTTATCCTTATGTGTTGTAAAATAAGAACTTTTTTGTGGTTTGTTATTGCCGGTTATCTTGATATCATGAAATTAGGCTTCTTTTTTAACAGCTGAATAAACAGGGAGAGTGATGGTTTCGCAGGTATTTTAGTATTAATTCTCCAGTGCCATCCCTTCACCCTAATCGTTGTTCGAAATTTTTTCTTAAAACAGATAAGAATGTCATTTGTATTTTTGAGGATCCACTGGTTATTAATAAGCTATTCAAATTCGTTAAATTCAGGTTTTTCGGGGCACATGTCACATATAGCGAGATAGGCTTCCGGAATCAGAACTGGTCGCAATAGAGGTAACTGTGTGCACAAGTTTATTATGTTGTTTATTATTTTTTATCTTTGGCTTGAGTAAATACAATTTTTTTACTTATCTGCCAGACATTCTTAACAAAGTGATAATAACAACCCCCGATTGTGGCGTGTAGATAAACATTTTTGACAGCATTTGTGTCAATTCGAAATCACATTTGTAGACTGTACTATTCATTTTAAATTGGTCTCTAAGTATTAAAAAAGTCTCCTATATATGTAGTTTCTGATTTGTTTGGAAACAGAATGTAAAGAAGGGATACAAAATTGACAGTGCTTTTGTCATTATTTTTTAAGTCTACGTGCAAGAAATAAAGCTGATAAAAAGCAAAATGAAGCAAAGAGGTTACAAATTGATATTAGGGTTAATAGAGTTTGTATCTTCTTTGACAACGCCAGTACAATATCTGCCTTTCTGCAAATCTGCCCTTCTGCTAATCTGGGAATTTGCTATTCTTTAGGATTTTGCTTATCTGTCCTTGTGCTGCAAAAGGGAAAATAATTTAAACTAAATTACTTAAACTCAAAACTCTATTTGTGGACCACACAATTTTTGACTCGTTTGGCATTAGGCGCACTTTCATATGCGAAGAAGCCATTTAACCAACCGCTCCATCCGCAGTTAAAGAATATATATTGTTAAAGTACGAATACCTAAATTTTAAAGTAAATGAGAATACAAGAAATCTTATTTATTTATTCATTTTCTATATATTAATAATTAGAAAGAGTTAAACAATTACGAACGTTATTATTTGCGGCGGTATAACTCTTTTTTTTAATGGTCTCTTAAACTTTACTTCGACTATGGCAAAGGCGTTATTCTCATCAGCACCGGTATTAGGCGGTGGCCAAATAGTGTCTGTGCTCATTCTCGGACTTCTCATCTCTGGTAGCAACCTGAAAGTTACACTTTATTTATAAATATATTCCCCATAGCATCTTTGTCGGCCTCGATGCCGTAGTGGTTAGTGTAACCGACTGCCACGCCTGAGGTCGCGAGTTCGATTTCCACACAAGTCAAACATTTGACTGCATGAACATGGATGTTTGTCTTGGTCTGGGTGTTTCCATGTAAAATAAGTAAGTAGGTATTTAAAAAAAATATGTATGTATGTTTATTCATTGTCTAATACCCATAGTACAAGCTCTGCTTAGTTTGGGCTAGATAGTGTTGTGTATATGTGACAGAACATTATTATTATAGCATCATCCTTGAATATCTTTGACGGTTATGGCCGCAATAGGCCATTATCATAATTTTTAAAAATTGGGGTGCTGTGGAAACCTTTTTAATAGTTTTAAGCACTGATCAGACAGACAAACTAGAGGTAAAAGATCAGTTTGAAATAAGGTCATAACTCATAACTTCGTTCGCATTAATTTTATTTATCCCAAGGAATATTTTTTTTAATGACAGCGCCCGCTCTTTTAATTATTCCTGTATCGCGCGGGACTTTACAAACATTCAAACAACGGACAAGAAGAACATCCAGACTCGGAACAACCATTTGTGGATCACACAAAGTTATGTCCCGTGTGGGACTTGAACTCACAACACTCGGCGCAGTGGTAGTGGCGAGGCGACCTCGTAAGCTAATACGCCATACGTGCAGTATATACTATACTAATTATTCTTTAGTAAAGTGTCGATTATCTATTTTGGGCTTATTTAACTTAACTAGCTGCTAACCAAAATCTAGTTTTATGCATTGATTAACATTCTTTCTTAGAGTTCAAGCCACCTACAATCTTATATAAAAGTATAGGTAGTAGATTGACTAACCACCTTGTATTCTCGTGACGTATTTCTCCACGTAAAAAAAGGTAAAGCTTTACTTGCCACAACTATTTGGCAGACAACTAAAACACTACATTATAGAGTTTGTCACCTGCTAGGTCTCTGTATGTTCCCGAAAGAAGACAATGACTTTTCATTGGACATGAGCAACACATGGCAGTTGCACGCTTCCATCATGCTCGCTGCGTTTACCCACTGTAGAGGCACAGCGAGACGTACAGTGTCCTCTAAAGCAAATATATTATTGAGTAGAAAATTATTAAACAAATGTATAGGGGTACCTATATGAAGATCCTGAAGATCGTACGTGTATCTTCAGTGACAATAAACAGCAATACACGTATTATTTTACGCGCTTAGTTTCCACCTTATATTTTATCAATAAGGAAGCGTTACGACTATAGAAAAATCTTTAGTAATTAAAGCAACAATATTACCTCCTGGGTACAGTAATGGGAACAAATTCATAAACGCCATGAAACTATAACCATCATTTTCACCATATATATGAACCTCTAGCGGCCATTTGAATTGACTAATGTGTTTCGATAGCCACTGCTCTGAGTTTTTTAGTATTAAACTCCGGTGGAAGGAGCCCCATAACACGGTGTCTGGAATACAAATAAACAATAATTAATTATTAATGGAAGTTAGGGATCCTGTTACCCTTTAGTTTCTTCAGAGGCTTAGTTGTGATTCCTTAGCCCTAATCAAAAAATCTTGTAGTCGAGTTCTTGCGGTGAGTAGGCTATTTGAGGAAACATCAAGGCAGAATAGCAACGCCTTCTCTTTCGAACAATTAGTACCGCTCAAGTGCTACTTCTATTCCTCTTACGCAGCAAAGGTCCACAGAGCCCAAAAGCCTATTACCATCTATGAGCCATATGCAGGTACTATGCTAGTTTAAAATATAGAATAATTAGAAAGCTTACTAAGTGGTTTTTGGGTAATATAATAATCAATGTCAATATAATCATCATTTCTGATGTCTTCTAATCTGCATGAGAATTTTTCATCTCCTTTAGTAAACATGTCATCTCCAACTCTTAAAGTCTCCCATTTTGGGTAAAAACTAGTGTGGTTAAATCTTCTTGGTTCTTTGTAGCCTTGGTTGAACGTTGCGAGTGTTGTATTCTAAAAGATGTTGTAATATTATAGAACATGTTGAAATACTGCCATCTATTAATGCATGAAAGAAAAAATGCTAATGAAATTGCTTGTTTGTCACATATACTAAAGCAAATTTTGATTTATTTAAAGACAAATCCCGCACTCGTTATCCTTGTACCGGGCAATTTACAAATATTGAGTCATAAGGCGAAATGAAAGTCCAGATTATTGTTGTCATCGCCAGTGATTTTCTTGACCTTCTATTAATTAGGATTTATCTAGTAATGGTCCAGAGTTATTTATAACCACCACTCTATATATTTTAGTTGCTAAGTAGATTTGCGTTCTCGCTAAAGGACTGAAACGCCGTTCTTGAACCTTTGTATTAGGCGTCGGCAAGATTGTGTTGTTTCCACAATGGTAAGAGCACACAGTCCAGGTGCCGCCCTTACCGTTTACTATCAGGTAGACCGCTTGTACGTCTGATGTCTCCAACAAAAGAAAAACTTATAGGTAATAATCTTACGTATTCATGGTTGAGTTGAGTTTTCGATGCCGCTGTATATATGTATTCATTGTCGAACGGAATTAACATATTGTACGAGCCTACGAGGGTCAACTTCATCCAGTTCGCGTCTTTCAAAACTTTATAGTGTGGAGTATTATCTTCTTTGTGACTGGCCGACACCTCCATGGTCAGTAGTGGTAAGCAATTCCAGCTTTTGCGTTGCAGGGCTGAAGGTGTGATCAAAGGCTCCATACGTTTTTTTATGCATATTTTTGGGTTCTCTGAAATCCTCAATATTTTTATATCAAATAGCAATTTTACCTCTACTGTCTCACTTCTGCTTCATTGGTTTCGTGGCATATGTTTAAGCTTACTCTTATCTACGATCTTACGGCCAATCAGGGTGGTGGTAAGTGTTATTTGGAGTTAGCGGTGAGTTAGAGTTTAGACTTTTTCTGGTAGTATGGATTTTAGAAATACGCTGGGGAGGCGGTAATGGTTCCTGGCATGGGATCTGAGAGCAAAGTTGTTAAAATCTGGGTATTATAGTCCTTATGTTTATTCCTTCGGGGATATACAGGTGTATATATGCATTACCTTATAATTAAAGCGAGCACCAAAAATTTCTCATTTCGTTTGGAAAATTTATTTTATCTCTTCACAGTTGTTAATACAAAGTAACATAAATTAGAATAGGATTGTTATAGCCTCTCTCTCTCTCTCTTAAAAAAGACAACGCCCATACTAGAAATAATTTCTGTATCGCGGAGGAGTTTACACACATGCAAACAGCGGACACAAAGAACACGCAGACTTGGGACAACCATTTACGGATCACAGAAATTTTTGTCCTGTATGGGAATCGAATTCATGACACTCGGCGCGGCGGCAGTGGCGAGGCGGCCACTTAAATCACTACGCCATCCGTGCAGTCAATAGTCCTAAGTTCCTATTTTATTAATGATAAATATACATACATAAAGATAAAAATAATATTAAACTATACCTTCATTGGTAAGGAAAATGGACAAAATATCAACATTACAACAGGATATGTCCACAGCGCTCTTCGTGAAATAAGTTGATCCAGTGGAAATAGAAGAGTTGTCGCTCGTTGAGTGGATAGCTTGGATAGATTGGATAGCTATGCTTTTTAATGGTTGAATGTGAACTGTAATAATAGCGGTTGTAAGAGAATTTAGATTTTATTGCACAATGTCATTGATATATATAAAAACCCTATAGGTTTTTTATACATCAATGCACAATGTTTATAAAATAAATCTATATTAATATTATAAAGCTGAAGAGATTGTTAATTTATTTGAATGCGCTCGCCTCTGATGCAGTCAGATTTGAAAATATTTTTGCTTTTATAGCTTATTTATTGAGAAAAGATATAATGCTGCCATATGTATGTACGGCTCTTAGGGACGTAGCGTATTAAATCGCGTGGCCAGCTAGTCTAATTATATTTAACGTTATCGATATAAATGGTCAAACTAACTGAACAAGTAATATAGGTAAAACACATCACATCTTACCTACTAGAGGACAATCCGCAAACATACTCATTTTCTCGTAATCCGACGGGTCGTAATCCATCGTCCCTTTAGCCAATGTGTTAGTTGGCTCAGTGTCTTTACAACCGATGGAGTTGATTACGCTGCTCAATATCAGCTGATCAAAGAAAGTCACTTTAATTGCAAAGTGTATCGGATCGTCGTGTAGCCGTAAACTCAATATTTCCACGGTCAATGTGTCAGCTGACTCAAAGCTCTCTGGAGAGTCGGGCCTGAACAAGGCAGGGTTAATAATTTCGGATTGACGCTAAAACAAACATTTATTTGTAAATCTTATGTTGTCATATAATTACGCGTCGCTTATGCTACTTACATTTTTCTTCAACATTTTGGTATCGTTTCAATAATATATTGAAATTAAATAATTTTGTTCGTTTTAAATAAAATAATATTGTGCTATTATCTTTGTTATCTTATGTTTTGACAGCTATATTTGAAAAACAAATTAAGTCAGTGAGAAGGTTTAATGCAACAAGGTATTTATGTTGTGTAATCTACATCTACATCTATATATTAATACGTGAAACAAAAACTTTGTACCCCTTTTTACGAAAATTGCGCGGACGGAGGAGTATGAAATTTGGCACAGTTAAAGTTTATACGAAGAATTTTGCACGGTAATACCATATATTATATAATATATTTTTTTATAAATGGTGACTGCTATTCTGCTAAAACTCATCTCGAACTCGATTGACGCCTCAGTACAGTAACCATAGCAATCAACTGTTTGCCATAGTTATTAAAAAATAAACTCAAATTATAACAATCGGCTCGGATGTGAGTTTGTAGGGACATTTACCAGAATTGCATAGCATATTGCTATCGCATAGCTATGAAGGGGTGTGCTTGTAAACACTAGAACTGACAGTTACAACACCCAGTGTGTTTACATCTATCAGTACATAAATAAAGCGCTAATATGTATTATCCGTAGTAGATCTAATTTAGTCCATTCCAGTTTATCACGTGTCACTGAATATCGTCCTCGTTGACCGTAATTTTAGGTAAATTAGCTACTGGGTGGTGGTAATGTTTGAATTCTACGGAAGTTGGAGCCAATTAAATATTCATCAGTCTAAACGTATTTAGCAGAGTTTGTTATTCGACTTGTTTTTTATATATTTGTCGCACATTTTTAGTAGAAACATGTATTTATCCTTTTTCTTTCTAATACTGTTCGTACCACATGTGTATTTGCAATCACTTGTGCCAAAAGCTGGCGTTAATTATGTGAGTATGTATTTGTACTCATTTTTTATGTCTCTAGCGATTCTATACACGTCTAAGATTACTGCTTCGCTCCCTTGGCTCATAGCGTGATGTTATATGGTCTATGGTACTTCTAGATAAAATAGCTTTCTAATGGTGAAATATTTTTTTAGTCCAGTAGTTTCTGAGTTTATACATTACAAAAAAAATACAATCATACAAATATTTGCTCTTTCAGGAAATACACTCGTGATTTATCAAACCTAGGGCAAAGGAATTACATATGTGAGGAATGGTAAGGTATGGGTGAGAGACGTAACTCGGTCTCGGTCTCGGAGAACCCTGAGCTCTGATTTATCAGGCAACCAGCAATAACAGTGTTAGTACTCTCGCGCCAGTTTCCTGTATGAGGGTGGTTTTTTCCCCGGGCGACCCGACTTGTTCGAACCACCTTCCAAATGATGGTCAACGGCGCCGGCGGCGTGAAGAAAGCTTGGCAATAAGCCTTAAATATTATCATCTCATTTATCAACGTATATTTGTTAAATATTGTTAAGAATGCTCTTCCTATTACACTATAATGGCACATATCGCCTGTGATACAGGTATGACCTAGTTCAGGCGTCCAAAGTATTGTATCCTACTTTTAAGTATTTTAAGACCTATTGTTATTCATAGTTGTAGCAACTTAAACTGAATAAACTATTATTATTATTGTTATATCGAACGTTCTTTGTATGCTTTACAAGCCTCTGAGCTAGCATGTTGCTCATTATTAATGTTGTACTCTCTAGATATCAAAAATATTCTCGGTGGCCCAATTACCCGAGTGTTTAAATTTTGTGACTCTTTAATAATTCAGGGTTCTCGAAGTTTCTGCGATAGAATTGTTTTCAGTATAGTCGACCATATATTTGCTTTACCACTTTTAACCAAAATTTCCATCAAAATTAAAATTCAATAAGACTCATTATTAATGTTCATAATTATGTGATATTGACGTGATTGGTTGACCGTAATCCAATCAATACAGATATTTGTGAGCGACTTGTGGGATCAATGAGAAGCCGATTGTTGGCAGAAAGACAAGTTACTAATTGACGTATTATTAAACGTGATAACTTTATTATTTATCATATTTTATGTTGGCTACCAGGATTTTTAAATTTATTTATTTTAATTTCATAAATATAGTTTGTTAATACCTACATTTTTATAAATTTTTTATTCATCATCCTTTTTTTGCACACCACCTATTCATAACTAGCTGTCCCTACTCCCATGGATTATAGCGTGGTGTTATATATCCTCGATAAATGGACAATCCAAAGAAGGTAGTAGAGTATTAGGTATGAAGCTCTTAGGCAGCTTGACTATTTCCGAAATTTGCACCAATTATTTCCAAATTTTAATCGGGAATAATTGTGTTTATTGGTGAAAATCGCATTAAAATCAATTCGTAGTTCGTGAAAAAAGCCAGACAAACAGACGTATTCAATCAAGTAGACTACTCATTTTTGGATTACAGTACATAAGGTCTTGTGTCTCAGCGTACCTCTTGCGTATTCCTTGTGATTTATTAAGAGCACTAATCGATCACCTCAGCAAAATTATAGTAACAGCTTAACTAATTTAATAAAACTTTTGCTTGATTTTTGTGGAAGTTTGTGGAAACAGGAAAAAGGAAAGTATAGGAATTTTTTTTTACTAAAATAAACAGCAACAAATATTATGACCACCCTATTATTTACAAAGAGAGAAACATCATATTATTATGCGATTTCTGCTTTTGTTAGTCAATCAAATAAAAATAAATTGATTGGCTTTTTATTGAATTTTGTACTTTTTTTGACGGTTGTTTACTAATCTAATTTATGTAGGCGACGGTATCCTAATGGATTGGATTAGAGATCTAGGAGTCGTGTATTAGATCTCCACCCATTGCACTACCGAGGTAAATCCACTCGTAACGCAGTAACACAAGGATTTCACTAAGCTAGAGAGGCTTACAAGAATACAAGTAATGTGCGAGTCTAACAAAATAAAAATATTATCTTTCCATTTCCGACATACATAGTAATTTAAATGCGTCCAAAATAAATATGTCTTTCTTTTGTAGACCTTGAAAAACAAATATACTACTCATAAATAAATTTATTTTCTTTTGTTTTATAGGGTCCCTACGACATAGAGGTGTCGTATTACGGTTCGTGCCGTAACACCGGAAAGCAAAATAATATTACGCAAGTGGTTGCAGACTTCCATAGAACTTTAAAGCTTTCATATGTGGCAAAAACAAATGTAACGCTCTTTACTAGTGTACAATTTGATGCGGTGAGTATGATATATGGGAGTAATAAGTACTATATACGTAAGTACTTATTAATTCTTATGAAGCCTTAGCCTACTTAGAGAAGTATGAGAATGTACTTGATTGAAAGCAGATTTCATTTAGGTTAGAAAATAACACTTGTAATCGCCAAAGTGCCCTGAAATTTCATTTCACAATCTCTGATCTAATACTTCTATCACCATACAAAATCCAGACAAATATTCTTATTGCTCATAAAAGGACAGAGAATTAAAAAATATCTCTGGCTTGCCTTGATCGGCAGGCCAGAGAGGGACCGCCAGAGCTATATGCTGCTATGGTTGGATGTGTAATTTTCAAGGACATAACCACGGGGAAACCCGCTCCAGGTCTCCGTTTTCACGAAACCCGTGGTGGTTAAACCGTCGCCGCACCGCTCGACCTAGATGCTCATACCGGTGTTGGTCTCCGCTGCCTTTAAGGTGTGTATGCCGATGGCGGCCTATTCAGGGTGCCCATCTATTGAGGCGGAGAGTCACAGTCTGCCATTCCGACTTTGCACTGAGACACTATATCTGACAGGAGCCATTTCTTATACATATATCATCATCATCATCATCATCAGGCTATAATAGTCCACTGCTGGACATAGCCCTCCCCCAAAGAGCGCCATAGCGCCCTGTCTTCAGCTTGCCGCATCCAGCATCTGCCTGCAGTCTTTCGCAGATCGTCATCCCACCTGGTCGGAGGGCGTCCTACACTACGTTTATATATATTTACATATATTATAGACTGGTATAATTAAAACTGTCCTATATGCCAGATTTATAAGGTTCCATATATAGTAATAGTCTCTTATATTTAGCGATTAGAGTCTCGGTAGGTGCCTATCCCACTCTAGATAGAAACTTTCGAAGAGCCTCTGTACGTTAGACCCATGCCCCCGTGTAAGCCCAAAACAACACGCAAGAAATCGAAACCTTACAAATAATATTAAACGATGTAAAAAAGAATATTATATCTAAATTATCATTTAAATAAACATAACAAGAAACAGAATAAAAATAAATACGAAAACTATACTAGAGTTCTAAAACAATGCATTAATAAAGCTCAACAAATTAATAGCCTAAATTATATAAAAAATTCAAAAAATGCCAGTAGAGCTGCATGGAACATCATAAAAGAAAATAACAATAAATTTGAAAATAGAATTGATATTGACAAAATAGAATTTGATCAAAAGTCTTATGACAACCCAAAACAAATTTGCGAACTATTTAACAATTTTTATACATCCTTATGTAAAACAACAAAATATAAAAATACAACTAGTCAGCATTTGTCAAAAAATACGATACCCTTTAACCCGAACACAATTTTTTTAACACCAATAGATGAAGTTGAAACTCTTAAGATAATTCTTTCCTTAAAAAACACGCACTCTACTGGCTACGATGAAATAAATACAAAGGTTTTAAAAGTATGCGCGCAAGGTATTATAAGGCCACTTACATATATATTAAACTTGTCCCTTACAGAAGGAAAATTTCCCACCCGACTTAAAATATCCATCGCAAAACCTCCGTTCAAAAAAGGTCTTAAAACAGATATGAACAACTATCGACCCATAACACTTATACCCATATTGACAAAAGTTTTTGAAAAAATTATGTATAATAAATTGGAAAACTTTCTCACAACTCATAATATTCTGAAAAACGAACAATTTGGGTTTAGAAAAAACAGGTCAACAACCTTAGCCTGTTTTACTTTAATGAAACATATAACGGAATCTCTTAATAACAAGTTAAAGATAGCATGTCTATTCCTAGATATGACAAAAGCTTTTGACTTTGTATGCCACAAATGTCTATTCCTAGATATGAAAAAAGCTTTTGACTTTGTATGCCACAAAACGCTACTGTCAAAAATGTGCAACTATGGAATACGCGGTAATGCTTATGAGTGGATCAAAAGTTACCTAGAAAACCGACTACAATGTGTACCTCGTAACTAAAACTTATAAAACTATACAAAATAACTACAGATCCTCATTGAAACATAATAAATATGGTACTCCACAAGGGGGCAAATTATCTCCACTTTTATTTTTATTATACATAAATGACCTTCCAGATGCTATTTACCATGACTCTATCCTATTCGCAGATGACACTACACTAATAATAAAAAATAATAACAATATTCAATTACAAGCAAACATCAATCTAGCTCTTGATAATGCTATCAACTGGCTAAACCTAAATAACTTAAAAATAAACATATTAAAAACGAACGTAATACAGTTTCAGACATACAAAGCAAGTATTGATCCTCTTAATGTACAGCAAAATGGAATACAATTGAATACTGTAAACGATTGTGTATTCTTAGGTATCACTCTAGACAAATATTGCAGTTGAAAACCATATATTGAAAAACTAACCTGTAAGATAGATCGTTTTAAATACGTGTTAAAAAAATTAGGCAAACAGTAAATATATATACTGCGTTAATTACCTACATGCATATGTCTCGTCTATAATTAGGTATGGTATAATTGTGTGGGGAAATTCAGTAGACGTACACAGAGTTTTCGTAGCACAGAAGAAGTGCATTAGAGCAATATGTGGGGCCAGCTTCCTGGACAGTTGTTGGCCACTATTTATTAAACATAAAGTACTTCCCTTGCCCTGTTTATACATACACGAAATTTGTACATTTGTAAAAAAGTATCCACAATTTTTTGAAAGTTTTAATAACATGTCTAGGCACCAAAATAAATTAAAATTACCCCAAATACGTTTAGAAATATTTAAGAGAAATGCGTATTGTATGGCTATTAGGATATTTAATAAGGTTCCCCAAACCATTAAACAGTTGCCATTACATCAATTTAAAAATAAATTGTTTAACTTACTTTTAGAAAAATGTTACTATAGTACAAAAGAATACCTAGAAGATAAGTGAAAGCTACATAAGTATACTTAAGTAAAAATAATGTATATTAATCACAACATTTTAATGTATTTATATTTGCACGCTCTAAGGAGCAGAACATGTGATCCTTTTTATAATGTATAACAACTATGTATAATGTACCATGTTTCGAGCAAATATGAATTGAATTGAAAGGGCTGGCTATTTTCCTTACATACTAGGTTAATATCTGTTAAGAAACATAATTAATAATAATGACTACTTTCTGTTGCGTTTCTTTTGGTTTCTTTTTAGATAACATTACTAGCATTTTTGATTTCAAATTACTAGTATTCTTGTTATCTCTTATTTCAGGTGAATTTAGCGGTGTACAGAGAAGATGATGATCTAAATGCTTTATGGAGATACAAAGTGAAAAACCCGTGCCAGCATCCAATTCTTAGGCCTCTTATTATACTGTACTATAACGCTGACAAGCGATGTAATGTGCAAAAGGTTTGTTATTAAAATCTAATTATATTATGGCCCATTGAGCTTCGTATAGTTACAGCTCTTAGCTATAAACGCTTTGAAACGGCGAAACTTAATATAATGTTAGACTTTTCTCTACATCTAGGACTCCAGTCATCAGCACATGTAAACGTCGCGGCAGTGCCTTAGTTCGTCAGTGTAGTTAGTGTTGTGTGTCGATGTACCGACGGTGCAAACATGAATGAAAATTACCAAGTGTAGGTAGTTGCTTAAGCCAGTACTTTACGAAAGTGTGTGATCTCATACCAGTCAATCCGTAGGGAAATTAATAGGTATTTCGTAACTTGAAGCTATAAAACAAGTATTTAGTAGCGCTTAGTATTTTGTTCTGGAATATAGAATTACTTTCCTTTTCAGGGTAATTATTTTTCTCAAGTCCTTATAGGTGAGCAAGCGAAGGCATTTTTGGGAGATCAGTTTTTTTATGGTGCGTTCACATTCAAGATGACTGTGTTTAATAAGAAATTTATATTATTATGTCTACTTGCAAAATGTAAGTTTATTAAAAAGACATAATTAGGGGCAGATTATATTATTTCGTGTTCTGTGATAACTTGGTATGATGGATTATTTTAACATAATAAATACGGAGTTGGATGAGCAGAGTGTTTAATTAAACGTCCAGCTTGATAAAAAGATATTGCTTATTAGTAATAATAAAATTTAGTCTTATTAACTTTTTCAACTAGGAAATTAATTCTACCCAACAGACAATCGCAGCTAAATCACCTTGTGTTTTTCCCTATGCTGAGAGGCGAGAGACTGTGCTGAAAGAACTGCTGTGAGCGCGGTGATGAGTGATCATTATTCTTGCACTGACAGCGATGCTACATTTTTGTCTTATGGAGTTGGCAACGCGTGTCTTTTCTCTAGGTGATGCAAGGTTTATAGGCAATTGTAATCTACAATTAGACTGCAATATAGCTATTTTCTTGCAAATAACTTATGCTTGCGGCTCTGCATTGTACGGGGTAAAGTCCCTACGTGCTATTTAAAACCCTATGTAACAAGTGTTCAAAATTTATTAATTTATCAAACAATTCAATTATATTAAAAAAAATCTTGCCTTCTTAAGTTTGAAGTTATTGGCCTAGAGTTTGATCAGTGCGTCGATACATAAATCAGTTAGTTTCTACACGTAGTATCAAAGTATTAATGTGTAGTCTGTGTGAGTACAGATACAATAATCTAATTAATCTGTTTTGCCACGAGAGGCGCCACCATCTACGCCGCAAATATTTTCATATTTAGAATGTCGCAATATCCCGCTTTATATAAACATGTCAAATGTTTACTCATCTCCGAGGAAGTGCAATATAATTAATGTGTAAAAATAGTCTTCTGATTTCAGTTAAATGATAATGAAAATAGTACAAAATGAAAATGTTAATAAATAAGCGTCATGCAATTTATGAATTATAATCATATCGATGTGAAGCTATAAATATCTTCTAGCGTAGAGTACAATTAAAAATAGAATGTGTGACGTGACACATGATCTAAATGACGCTAAAAGAAGATTTTTAGTAGGGATTAAATATAATGACCACCAAAAATAGTAATTGCACATCAAAATATGCTTACTTAAATATATCATAACGAGCACCTACACGCCTCAAATCACTGCATTCCGTCTCGGAAGGGTTAGGTTATGTTAGGATCCTTTTTAAACCCACCCAAAAATAGGAGCCCCGCGGACCATAGCTCCGTCGACTTATTTTGATCTCTTTGTTGTGCGATTAATATTTTTAAGTGTAAACATAAATATAAATAGTATAATAGTATAGTAATAGTATAAATAGTTTTAATAGTTTCAATAATTTAATTAGCTTAAAAATTAGTAAAGTTTAATAGTAATAGTAGTGTAACAGTTTTCAAAATTTTGTAATAAAGTGTCAAATAAACAACGCGATAAAATCCGTATATAGTACCTAGTTTAATTTCAATTAAAAAAAAACAGTAGATTTTAGTTTATATAGTCTTGGTGTATATTAATTACATCTTTGATGAAAAGAGATAGTATAAAGCCAGTAGGGCTTAATTAAAAGAACTAGTGTTGACAAATCTGTATATTAAGGTATTGGAATCAATCATATTATATGTTACATACATATATCACTTTTATAGTAATGGACGTTGAAATCTGATCTATACACATTTGTTTTTAATAAACAAAAGTGTAGGTATAGATCTTGAAATTCTACACAACTACTTGTGTACTGTGTGTGTAGACTGTACTTGTGTAGAAAATTTCATAAATAAGTAGTGCAATAGATCACAAATGAGCTAATGTAAAAAAAATAGCTATCATTCAAATAATTTGCGTCCGTTGTTTGTATGTTGTGAAGCCTGCCGCGACGTAGGAATTATCCTACTGACTTAGTTGTCTTTTTAAAGGGAAAAATGTGGTTTGACTGTTTTGCAATGGATGAGCTGATTTTGTTTTAAGAGCAACGTAAAACGATCCAATTGGGTAGATTCTGAGCCTTCACTTTTCGGTCGCTAGTAACGTATCTGCTTCTTTTCTGTATATGTATATATATTTATGTTGGACATCTATTAATTAATTATGGTATAATTGTATTCATTTCAACGAGGTTTAAAGAGAGGAGTATAAAGATCGCAGACGCTGCTTAGTATCGTGGTAGCAGCGGCTGATATGTCTAAAGTCCATGAGCTAATCTAACATCAGTTGGGCCGTCAGCTAATGTGCCAACGAAGGCAACAACAAAATATATTATCAAATACACAAAGATAATACTAGTAACATTTGTTCATAGACCGATTAACCTATGTATTTTATTAGGATTCCGTACCTCAAAAGGAAAAAAACGGAACCCTTATAGGATCACTATGTTGTCCGTCTGTCTGTCTGTCAAGACCATTTCTCAGGAACACTGGAGGTATAAGCTGAAATTCATATCAAATACTTAGGTCTGTCTCTTAGAGCTGTGAAAAAATCAAACGTAACTACGCAATCAAAAGATACAGCCATTCATGCTGCAAATTTTCGACACTCACAAGGGAATCAAAACGTACAGGGTACTTCCCGTGAACTCAGAATCTTGGGATTTGGTAGGAAGCAACGTCTTATAGCACAGATAAAGGAAAAATTGCGAAAAGCATAAATTTTTAGTTACATTATATAATAAAAATATTTTTAATAATTTTAAACTTACTACCCCTTTCCTCATGAACGCGTAAAGGTATTAAATTGAAATTCATATCAAATACTTAAGTCTATAATACCTTTAAGTTGTAACAAAATCAAACTTCTATGTCAACACAATCAAAAGAAATAGCAATTTAAGCCGCATATTTTGAAACTCGCAACTACTCGCAAAGGAATTAAAACCTAAAGGATACTTCCAGTTGACTTAGAATCTTGAAATTTAGCATGAAGCAACCTTTTATAGCAAACATAGAAGAAAAATTTCGAAAACCTAAAATTTTTAGTTACTTCACATAAAAAATTTTTTTTTGATAATCGTACGGAACCCTTCGTGCGCGAGTCCGACTCGTAGTTGGCCGGTTATTGTACACTGTCGCACTGAGTGCCCCTGATTTCATAAGTGGAGACGTTTGTCATCTACATATTCCTGTTTTTATTTGCCAACCGATTTGAAACATGAGCTTAATATTTATCCATGGTTATCTCAGTACAAAAACAAAAGAGATAATTAGGAAAATTATGTGAGAGGCCTTATAAAAACTATAGAAGCCGAAACGATATTTTTCGAATTTTTGCCTGCCTGTTTGTACGCTTGTTAAGCAAAAACTACTGCCCGAAATTGAATACAGCATGCAAAGTTGTATTGCTGGAGCTCTAATAAAAAACATCCAAATTAGGTGCCTGTTTCAGCATGTTACGCCGCTAGACGGCAGATTAGGTTCTTCTTACATGCAAACAAAGAAAAATATTGATAGGAAGTAGGTATAACAAATTTCATGCTTACGAAGTGTTTTTATTTAATTAATTCTTTGAATGTTTTTTTAAATATTTAGGCAATAAGTTTTTGACAAATGACTTACCAGTTCAATATTAATAATTAACTTTAATTGTATATTCGATATAAATGACCATTGTATCATTGAATTTGATGCGTAATGAATCAGAAAGTTACAAAGAGCCGTTATAATCGAAAGTAATTGAATTCGGTTAACTAAACAGGTGCTTCTTATCTGCATGAGTTTTTAAGGTGTGTTGCCTTATTTTTAGCCAGAGGTCCTGCATAACCTTCCACAGGTGATTATTGACCGCTATGATCAGAAACGTCTTAACCTGTCTTTGATAAAGGTTTTAAAAACTTCATGTCAAATATTATATTCCACAAAATCACGTTTGTAGTTTTACACAGCCTGTGATTTTGCTCGGTAACTACTATTATACTAGTCTAAAGACTCCGTCGTTCTGCTAAAAAACTCATCTCGAACTCGATTGTCGTATCGCCAGTAACCAAGACCCAACTATTATTTTCATAGTTATTGTTGAAAACTCAAATTATAACATAAACAATCGACTCGGATGTGAGTTTGTAGTGAGATTTAGCAGAATTATATAGCATATTGCTATCTCAATGAAATTGCACAGCTATGAAGCGGTGTGTTTGTAAACACTAGAACTGATAGTTACAACACCCAGAGTGTTTATGTCTGTCAGTACATAAGTCAAGCGCTAATGTATATTATCCGTAGTAGATCTAACCTAGTCCAGTCAAATTTGTCACGTGTCACTGAATATCGTCATCGTTGACGGTAATTTTAGATAAATTAGTTACTGGGTGGTGGTAATGTCTGAATTCTACGGAAGTTGGAGCCAATTAAATACACATCAGCCTAAATGTATTTAGCAGAGTTTGTTATTAGACTTGTTTTTTATATATTTGTCGCTCATTTTTAGTAGAAACATGTATTTATCCTTTTTCTTACTAATACTGTTCGAAACACATGTGTATTTACAATCACTTGTGCCAAAAGCTGGCGTTAATTATGTGAGTATGTATTTGAAGTCTATCTCATTTTTTATGTCTCTCGCGATTCCATACACGTCTAAGATTACTGCTCCGCTCCCTTGGCTCATAGCGTGATGTTATATGGTCTATGATACTTCTAGATAAAATAGCTTTCTAATGGTGAAATAATTTTTTAGTCCAGTAGTTTCTAAGTTTTCATTACAAAAAAAAAAATACAATCATACAAATATTTGCTCTTTCAGGAAATACACTCGTGATTTATCAAACCTAGGGCAAAGGAATTAAATATGTGAGGAATGGTAAGGATAGGGTGAAATACATAACTCGCTCTCTTCTTCCTGAGCTCTGACTTACCAGGCAACCAGCAATAACAGTGTTAGTACTCTTACGCCAGTTTCCTGTAAGAGGGTGGTTGTTTCCCCGGGCGAGTCGACTTGTTCGAACCACCTTCCAAATGATGGTCAACGGCGCCGGCGGCGTGAAGAAAGCTTGGCAATAAGCCTTAAATATTATCATCTCATTTATCAACGTATGTTTGTTAAATAGTGTTAAGAATGCTCTTCCTATTACACTATAATAGCACATATCGCCTGTGATACAGGTATGACCTAGTTCAGGCGTCCAAAGTATTTTATCCTACTTTTAAGTATTTTAAGACCTATTGTTATTCATATTTGTAGCAACTTAATCTGAATAAACTATTATTATTATTATTATATCGAACGTTCTTTGTATGCTTTACAAACCTCTGAGCTAGCATGTTGCTCATTACTAATGTTGTACTCTCCCTTTCTTTATCTAGATATTAAAAATATTCTCGGTAACCCAAAAGCAAAAAAACCCGAGTGTTTAAATTTTGTGACTATTTAATTCAGGATTCTCGAAGTTTCTGCGATAGAATTGTTTTCAGTATATACAATCAAATTAAACCTCTTGCGTATTCTTTGTGATTTATTAAGAGCACTAATCGAAGAGCACAGCAAAATTATAGTGACGGCATAACTAATATAATAAAACTTTTGCTAGTTTTTGTAGAAGTTTGTGGGAACAGGAAAAAGGAAATTACAGGAAAATTATTTGACTTAAATAAACAGCAACAAATATTATGACCACCCTATTATTTACAAAGAGAGAAACATCATATTATTATGCGATTTCTGCTTTTGTTAGTCAATCAAATAAAAATAAATTGAATGACTTTTTATTGAATTTTATAATTTTTTTGACGGTTGTTTACTATTCTAATTTAATATAGGCGACGGTATCCTAATGGATTGGATTAGAGATCTAGGAGTCGTGTGTTAGATCCCCACCCATTGCACTACCGAGGTAAATCCACTCGTAACGCAGTAACACCAGGATTTCACTGAGCTAGAGAGGCTTACAAGAATAATATAATAATAATAATAATTTTATTTCATAGAAAGCAGAAGTACATGATTAAACAAGTTTTCATTTTCAATTTTATACATAATCTCAGATATCTTTATGGCATCTGTGTCTGAACTAGATAAATTACTGTATTTCAGACAACAGCGCTCTCCTTGGAAATGATGCATTTAAGACAAAATAGAATAATAATAACATGATTCAAAATACTAGTAATGTGCGAGCCTAACAAAATAAAAATATTATCTTTCCATTTCCAACATACATAGTAATTTAAATGCGTCCAAAATAAATATGTCTTCCTTCAAAAGACCTTGAAAATCAAATATACCTACTGCTCATAAATAAATATATTTTATTTTTACAGGGTCCCTACGACATAGAAGTGTCGTATTACGGTTCGTGCGATAACACCGGAAAGCAAAATAATATTACGCAAGTGGTTGTAGACTTCCATAGAACTTCAAAGCTCTCATATGTGGCAAAAACAAATGTAACGCTCTTTACTAGTGTACAATTTGATGCGGTGAGTATGAAATATGGGAGTAATAAGTACTATATACGTAAGTACTTATTAATTCTGTAGCATGAAGCCTTAGCCTACTTAGAGAAGTATGAGAATGTACTTGGTTGAAAGCAGATATCATTTAGGTTAGAAAATAACACTTGTAATCGACAAAGTGCACTGAAATTTAATTTCATAATCTCTGATCTAATACTTCTATCACCATACAAAATCCAGACAAATATTCTTATTGCTCATAAAAGGACAGAGAATTAAAAAATATCTCTGGCTTGCCTTGATCGGCAGGCCAGAGGAGGACCGCCGGAGCTATTTGCTGCTATGGTTGAATGTGTAATTTTCAAGGACATAACCACGGGGATACCCGCTCCAGGTCCCCGTTTTCACGAAACCCGTGGTAGTGAAACCGGCGCCGCACCGCTCGACCTAGCTGCTCATACCGGTGTTGGTCTCCGCTGCCTTTAAGGTGTGTATGCCGATGGCGGCCTATTTAGGGTGCCCATCTATTGAGTCGGCGAGTCACAGTCTGCCATTACGACTTTGCACTGAGACACTATATCTGACAGAAGCCATTTTTTATACATATATTATAGGCTGGTATAATTAAAACTGTCCTATATGCCAGATTTATAAGGTTCCATATGTAGTAATAGTCTCTTATATTTAGCGATTAGAGTCTCGGTAGGTGCCCATCCCACTCTAGATATAAACTTTCGAAGAGCTTCTGCACGTTGGACCCATGCCCCCGTGTAAGCCCAACGGGCTGGCTTTTTTCCTAACATACTAGGTAAATATCTGTTAAGAAACATAATTAATAATAATGACTACTTTCTGTTGCGTTTCTTTTGTTTTTGTTTTAGATAACATTACTAGCATTTTTGATTTCAAATTACTAGTATTCTTGTTATCTCCTATTTTAGGTGAATTTAGCGGTGTACAGAGAAGATGATGATCTAAATGCTTTATGGAGATACAAAGTGAAAAACCCGTGCCAGCATCCAATTCTTAGGCCTCTTATTATACTGTACTATAAAGCTGACAAGCGATGTAATGTCCAAAAGGTTTGTTATTAAAATCTAATTATATTATGGCCCATTGAGCTTCGTATAGTTACAGCTCTTAGCTATAAACGCTTTGAAACGGCGAAACTTAATATAATGTTAGACTTTTCTCTACATCTAGGACTCCAGTCATCAGCACATGTGAACGTCGCGGCAGTGACTTAGTTCGTCAGTGTAGTTAGTGTTGTGTGTCGATGTACCGACGGTGCAAACATGAATGAAAATTACCAAGTGTAGGTAGTTGCCTAAACCAGTACTTTACGAAAGTGTGTGATCTTATACCAATCAATCCGTAGGGAAATTAATAGGTATTTCGTAACTTGAAGCTATAAAACAAGCATTTAGTAGCGCTTAGTATTTTGTTCTGTAATATAGAATTACTTTCCTTTTCAGGGTAATTATTTTCCTCAACTCCTTATAGGTGAGCAAGCGAAGGCATTTTTGGGAGATCAGTTTTTTTATGGTGCGTTCACATTCAAGATGACTGTGTTTAATAAGAAATTTATATTATTATGTCTACTTGCAAAATGTAAGTTTATTAAAAAGACATAATTAGGGGCAGATTATATTATTTCGTGTTCTGTGATAACTTGGTATGATGGATTATATTAAAGTAATAAATACGGAGTTGGATGAGTAGAGTGTTTAATTAAACGGCTAGCTTGATAAAAAGATATTGCTTATTAGTAATAATAAAATTTAGTCTTATTACCTTTTTCAACTAGGAAATTAACTCTGCCCAACAGACAATTGCAGCTAAATCACCTCGTGTTTTTCCCTATGCTGAAAGGCGAGAGACTGTGCTGAAAGAACTGCTGAGAGCGCGGTGATGAGTGATCATTGTTCTTGCACTGGCAGCGATGGTACAATTTTTTCTTATGGAGTTGGCAACGTGTGTCTTTTCTCTAGGTGATGCAAGGTTTATAGGCAGTTGTAATCTACAATTAGACCTCAATATAGCTATTTACTTGCAAATAACTTACGCTTGCGGCTCTGCATTGTACGGGGTCACTACGTGATATTTAAAACCCTATGTAACATCTGTTTAAGATTTATTCATGTAACGAACAATTCAATTGTATTAAAAAAATCTTATCTTCTTAAGTTTGAATTATTCGCCTAGAGTTTGATCAGTGCGTCGATACATAAATCAGTTAGTTTCTACACGTAGTATCAAAGTCGTAGACGGAGAAAACTATAGACGAATAGGGCGCGTGGCCACATGAGATAGAACGATTCATAAAGAAGTGTTGCCACCCATGTACGTTACTCCCTACTTAATTTACAATGTTAGTTTGTAGGATTACGGTCAATAAGTAATACACAAACTATGTAATAACTTTGTTTATTATTATTTTAAAACATTTAAACATTTTATTTTTAAATATTAAAACTTTGTCATAATATGGAAAACTGCAAAGTAATAGATATTTTAGTTTAATTAATCGCTTTGTGTAATTATAATTAATTCATAACATTATCTAAATGTGATTTTAAATTGATGGCCCACGCAATACTAGACATCATAATCAAATATAACTCCCACAACAATTGTGGGAGAATAAACAACTAGCATGCGCCAACACTGAAATTTGAGGTTATGAATGATTTGATTTCATATTTTGGCTACTAAATCGATTATTTTGTACTTGACGTGAATCTATGTGTGTAAGACACAATCAATTAAAACATTAATAAGCTAAAATTGGCATAAACTTGTTATACTTACGAGTGGCAGGACAATTTTGGTGTTTTCGTTTCACTATCACTTTTACATCCTAATACACTACAACAAACCATATTGTCTTTAATATATATGAATAACCAGTTCACTGAGTGTTTCCTTATGTAATTTTCACAATAATTGTGCACTTTTATTGAAATTAAACAAAAATTATAGTTAAAACGTAAGCAAGGGACTCTCAACTGTCAAATTTGTTTAGCACAGTACTGTGCTGACCTTGAAAAAACCGGCACGCAACGCAAGACAGAAAATATTTTCATGCTGTCTCGTTTCTATACACGTCAAATTCACTCCTTCTTACTCTTGTGTGAATGAAACAGATGCTATCAATTTGTCTATAGTTTTCTCCGTCTACGATCAAAGTATTAATGTGTAGTCTGTGTTAGTACAGATACAATAATCTAATTAATCTGTTTTGCCACGAGAGGCGCCGCCATCTACGCCGCAAATATTTTCATATTTATAATGTCGCAATATCCCGCTTTATATAAACATGTCAAATGTTTACTCATCTCAGAGGAAGTGCAATGTTAATTAATGTGTAAAAATAGTCTTCTGATTTCAGTTAAATGATAATGAAAATAGTACAAAATAAAAATGTAAAAAAATAAGTGTCGTGCAATTTATGAATTATAATCATATCGATGTGAAGCTATAAATATGTTCTAGCATAGAGTACAATTAAAAATAGAATGTGAACGTTACACGTGATCTAAATGACGCTAAAAGAAGAATTTATGTAGGGATTAAATATAATGACCACCAAAATTAGTAATTGCACACGAAAATATGCTTACTAAAATATATCATAACGAGCACCTATACATCTCAAATCACTGCATTCCGTCTCGGAAGGGTTAGGTTATGTTAGGTTCCTTCTTAAACCCACCCAAAAATAGGAGCCCCGCCAAGCGGGGCTCCCTCGACTTATTTTGATCTCTTTGTTGTGCAATTAATATTTTTGGTATTCAAATGCGGTTTTAATTTTGGTGATCATTTACTATTTTGACTGTTATATTTTACTATATCTAGTGATAAGTTAAACATAAGCCATTTTAGTACTTCGTCCATGTAAGGTAATTTATATGATTTTTCGTATCAATAGTAGATTTTATTTTATATAGTCTTGGTGTATATTACATCTTTGATGAAAAGAGATAGACTTAAAGTCAGTAGGGCTTAACTAAAAGAACTAGTGTTGACAAATCTGTGTATTAAGGTATTGGACATCAATCATATTATATATTAGGTACATAATATATATCACTTTTATAGTAATGGACGTTGAAAATCTGATCTATACACATTTGTTTTTAATAAACAAAAGTGTAGGTATATATCTTGAAATTCTACCCAAGTAGAAAGACTGTACTTGTGTAGAAAATTTCATAAATAAGTAGCGCAATAGATCACAAATGAGCTAATGTAAAAGAAATAGCTATCATTCAAATAATTTTCGTCCGTTGTTTGTATGTTGTGAAACCTGCCGCGACGTAGGAATTATCCTACTGACTTTGTTGTCTTTTTAAATGGAAAAATGTGGTTTGACTGTTTTGCAATGGATGAACTGATTTTATTTTAAGAGCAATGTAAAACGATCCAATTGGGTAGATTCTGAGTCTTCACTTTTTAGTCGCTAGTAACATATCTGCTTCTTTTCTGCATATGTATATTTATGTTGGACATCTATTAATTAATTATGGGATAATTGTATTCCTTCCAACGAGGTTTAAGATACATTTTACGTTTTCGCGCGAATATCTAAGATTTCAGTCGCCTAATTTACCATATTAGGTGAAACTCCGACATTTTTAAATACATGTTAAAAATAGGCCAATCTTTCGTATGGCCAATTCATGAAACACATTTACAAAAAAATATTTGTTTACTTTGTGGTGATTAATCTCCCACAACAAGTTTACTGAAAAAACAAAGCAGAGTTAATTTCATGCTCTCTTATCTATCACTAATATTTATAAATTTGACTGGAAAAAATACGTATCGTATCAGAAATATAATTTTGTTGCCATATATATATAACTAGAATATTGATTATTATTAACATTATTTTGTAAAAAAATTAAAACTGAGGCCATTTTTTACGTTTTATATCCCTATTTTATTGCGATTTTTTGGTTTAAATAAAGTGTAATTACATTTATAAAACCATGTCAAAATAAACTATGTTCTTCAAGTAATCTAATTTCAAAATTTGATGAAAATCCCTTCATGCAATTTATCATAAAATGTATATGAATACAACTCTAATTTAGAATAAAATTATGATGCACAAGCATGCACCGATTAGTACGGCGCGAGCGCCCGTTGAGGAAGGACCTGTGCCATTTTGTCTCGCGTGCCGAACTTCGAGCGTCCGTATCGTTAACGCATTATTACACTACGACTACAACATTTTGATTCTTTGTTTTTTTTTCCTACAGTAATTGTATTACTGTTTTGTTTACTATCAAGTGTATTATTTAAGTAGTTTGTATAATGTAAAGTTTTTATTAGTAAGTAAGGGTTCTGTATTCCATTGTATCAAAAAAAGGAAAAACAAAAATTGTGCAGCCCTAAAGAAAGCAACGGAAGCGAGGTAGATATTTTTTATTTGCAGTTCATAATTATATACTGTTGTCGATCACATAAGTACCTACATATCAACATAAACTAACTAAGGATAGTAGGACTCAAGCACAATATGCATTTTATCGTTTGCAAGTAGAAGTTTAAGTTAGTTGTCTATTAATCTTTAATTAGTAAAGTCTAATGAGCCGTTATAATTTTCATTAAAATTCATTAGGTATATATGTCACTATTTAGCATAGTTTATACATACCTAAATACTGCAGTTTAGAAGATAGAGTGGGGGAGGGACACTTCAGGGTTTTCCCTTTTTATATTGAACTAGAGGATGCCCGCAGCTACGCCCGCACATGTTTTTTTATTTATCCATTTCTTTCCAATCCCGTGGGAATTTCGGGAAATCCCTTCTTAGTGCACCCCTACAGTACCCAAGGAACATACATGTCAAATTTCAGCTTCTTGCGCCCAATAGTTTTGGCTGTGCGTTGTCTGTCAGTCAGTCAGTAACGTAAGACTTGTATATACACCGATATTTCACAAACGGATCCCTAAATAAAAAAGCGGTTAAAATAAACCCCTAGTGTATTTAAAATACCTTGCTAGCGATAACCCATACAATGTTATAGAAAATTTAAAAAACCACTTTGCCATTTAGATGTGTTGGAGCTACCAGTTTATATCACTTTTTTTAAATTTTATTGTCCAGTTTTGTCCGCGTGGATACAATATATAACCATGTTTCAGCTCTCTAGTGCTTATAGTTTTTGCGTTAAGCCACGGACGGACATGGCGAAACTATAAGTGTTCCTTGTGGTTTATTACGAAACCCTAAAAACTTACGTTTTGTGGAAAGTTACGTAACGCGTGGTCACTCTAGCAATACAAAAGCAAGGGGTTGTTGCCCGGGTTTGCGGGCGCTTTGTTTTGGGCTAGTTATTTGAACTGTTTCTTGCGCGCGCTCAGTATTTATAAGGTATAAGTAACACAGACATATTATTTAAAAAAAATTAAGGCTTTATGTTTTTATTACTTTGTAACTATAATCTAACACGAAAATTCGTCCGATCACCAACAAAACACTCTGTATAAATGATACAACGTTATTTTTTCTTTAACTGTACCCATCATTATGGACTACTTTAGTCCTAAGTCTTTGCCGAAATCGCGTAATAAATACCTATCAGTTGTTTCATAAATTTTGTCGGTGTCATAGTTCAATTTTATATGGAACAGGTGATTATATTTTCGAGACTTTTCCAAAATCCCACAACAAAAGTTAACTCCTAAGAGCTTTGCACTAAAGATAAAATAACTTTGTATATTTCTTAGGCTGCATTGATTTTGCTGAAACTTTTTGTGTGGATTGTCAAGATACTTTTATTTTTAAATGGAGAAGTAAGATTACTCGCTCAAAGGCTGAAATAAAATCGGTAACAGAAAATGTGAGTTTATGTAAACGTAATAGTTTTATTGTACATCAGTCATAGTTCATTCAAATAATATAAAATTTATATAATTATTTGAATTAAATTCAAAGGAAAAGCGGCCACTTAAATTACACGCTGAGATAGTAAATTGTGACGAGTTTGTAAATTGTGTTGAGTACATCTAATAAGCAATCAGATTCGGCCACGTCTAGTTGTTTATAAAAATGAGTTCAATTACCCGCTAAGGAATTTGCACTAAACAGAAATAACGTTATAAACTTATATTTTCCTATACTATGTAAACTAAAAATTAAACAATCTAGACTTTTTATTTATATTGACTGCACGGCGTAGTGGTTTACGCGGCCGCCTCGTCGCTTGACACAGCGCCGAGTATTGTGGGTTCGATCCCCACACGAGACAACACTTTGTGTGATTCATAAATTGTTGTTTCGAGTCTGGGTGTTCATTGTGTCCGTTAGTTGTATGTTTGTAAACTCCCCCGCGACACAGGATTAAGTCCTAATGCGGGAGGGAGTTGTATTCTTAACAAAAAAAATATATATTTATCTATAATTAATACAAATATGTCATTTGTTTTGAAAAATTACATATTGCAAAAGTATGTTTAATACAATTCAAGCAATAGGTACCAAGAAAAGTATTAAAACGTAAGTGTAGACACGGTCGCACTATACCACGACGCTCCTAGACGCATCATACTGTCTCGATCGCTCGGCGAGTCGGAATTTATCTAAACTTCACTTGCGTAATTTTGTGAAATGGCTCTTAAAGAGAGTATAAAGATCCCAGACGCTGCTTAGTATCGTGGTAGCAGCGGCTGATATGGCTAACGTCCATGAGCTAACCTAACATCAGTTGGGCCGTCAGCTAATGTGCCAACGAAGGCAACAACAAAATATATTATCAAATACACAAAGATAATACTTGTAACATTTGTTCATAGACCGATTAACCGATTTTATTAGGGTTCCGTGCCCCAAAAGGAAAAACCAGAACCCTTATAGGGTCACTTAGTTGTCCGTCTGTCTGTCTGTCAAGACCCTTTTTCTCAGGAACGCGTGGTGGAAGTTCATATCAAATACTCAGGTCTACTGACCTTGGAGCTGTGAAAAATCAAACTTCTAAGCCAACGCAATCCAAAGATACAGCCGTTTATGCTGCAAATTTTCGACACTCGCAAGGGAATCAAAACCTACACGGTACGTCCCGTGAACTCAAAATCTTGAAATTTGGTACGAACCAACGTCTTATAGCACAGATAAATGAAACATTGCGAAAAGCATAAATTTTTAGTTACATCATATATTATAATAAAAATATTTTTAAACTTACTACCCCTTTCCTCATGAACGCGTAGAGTTATTAAATTGAAATTCATATCAAATACTTAAAGTCTATAATACCTTTAAGCTGTAACAAAATCAAACTACAACGTCAACGCAATGAAAAGAAATAGCAATTTAAGCCGCATATTTTGAAACTCGCAACTACTTGCAAGGGAATCAAACCTAAAGGATACTTCCAGTCGACTTAGAATCTTGAAATTTGGCATGAAGCAACGTTTTATAGCAAACATAGAGAAAAAATTTCGAAATCCTAAAATTTTTAGTTACATCACATAATATATTTTTTTTGATAATGGGACTCCCTTCGTGCGCGAGTCCGACTCGCTCTTGGCCGGTTTTTGTACACTGTCGCACTGACTGCCCCTGATTTCAGACGTTTATCATCTACGTATTCCTATGTTTTTATTTGCCAACCGATTTGAAACATGAGCTTAATATTTATCCATGGTTATCTCAGTACAAAAACAAAAGAGATAATTAGGAAAAATTATGTGAGGAGCCTTATAAAAACTACAGAAGCGAAAACGATATTTATCGAATTATTGCCTGCCTGTTTGTACGCTTGTTGCGCAAAAACTATTGCCCGAAATTGAATACCGCATACAAAGTTGTATTGCTGGAGCTCTAATAAAAAAACATCCAAATTAGGTGCCTGTTTCAGCATGTTACGCCGCTAGACGGCAGATTAGGTTCTTCTTTCATGCAAACAAAGAAAAATATTGATAGGAAGTAGTCTTACAAATTTCACGCTTACGAAGTCGCAAGCAGATGCTAGTATTTACTAGCTTCTGCTTGCGACTTCGTAAGCGTGAAATTTGTAAGACCTACTTCCTATCAATATTTTAAATACATAAGTAAGATCATTAATACGTTGGAGAAGTATAGTAAAAAAAGATGTGTAAATTATTATATAATTTTCGATATATATATATATATATATATAAATATTAATTCGATAAAGACTCTGTTTTTATTTAATGATTTATTTAAATGTTTTTTTAAATATCTAAGCAATAAGACAAAGAGCCGTTATAATCGAAAGTAATTGAATTCGGTTAACTAAACAAGTGCTTCTTATCTGCATGAGTTTTTAAGGTGTGTTGCCTTATTTTTAGCCAAAGGTCCTGCATAACCTTCCACAGGTGATTATTGACCGCTATGATCAGAAACGTCTAAACCTGTCTTTGATAACGGTTTTAAAAACTTCATGTCAAATATTATATTCCATAAAATCACGTTTGTAGTTTTTTTACACAGCCTGTGATTTTGCTCGGTAACTACTATTATACTACTGCATATACTGTAAAGACTCCCTCGCTATTCTGCTAAAAGACTCATCTCGAACTCGATTGTCGTATCGCCAGTAACCAATACCCAACTATGTATTATTTTCATAGTTATTGTTGAAAACTCAAATTATAACATAATAAACAATCGACTCGGATGTGAGTTTGTAGTGAGATTTGGCAGAATTACATAGCATATTGCTATCTCAATGGAATTCCACAGCTATGAAGCGGTGTGTTTGTAAACACTAGAACTGATAGTTACAACACCCAGAGTGTTTATGTCTGTCAGTACATAAGTCAAGCGCTAATGTATATTATCCGTAGTAGATCTAACCTAGTCCAGTCCAATTTGTCACGTGTCACTGAATATCGTCCTCGTTGACCGTAATTTTAGATAAATTAGTTACTGGGTGGTGGTAATGTCTGAATTCTACGGAAGTTGGAGCCAATTAAATACACATCAGCCTAAATGTATTTAGCAGAGTTTGTTATTAGACTTGTTTTTTATATACTTGTCGCTCATTTTTAGTAGAAACATGTATTTATCCTTTTTTTTTCTAATACTGTTCGTACCACATGTGTATTTACAATCACTTGTGCCAAAAGCTGGCGTTAATTATGTGAGTATGTATTTGAAGTCTATCTCATTTTTTATGTCTCTCGCGATTCCATACACGTCTAAGATTACTGCTCCGCTCCCGTGGCTCATAGCGTGATGTTATATGGTCTATGATACTTCTAGATAAAATAGCTTTCTAATGGTGAAATAATTTTTTAGTCCAGTAGTTTCTGAGTTTATACATTACAAAAAAAAAATACAATCATACAAATATTTGCTCTTTCAGGAAATACACTCGTGATTTATCAAACCTAGGGCAAAGGAATTAAATATGTGAGGAATGGTAAGGAATGGGTGAATTACATAACTCGCTCTCTTCTCCCTGAGCTCTGACTTACCAGGCAACCAGCAATAACAGTGTTAGTAACGCCAGTTTCCTGTAAAAGGGTGGTTGTTTCCTCGGGCGAGTCGACTTGTTCGAACCACCTTCCACATGATGGTCAACGGCGCCGGCGGCGTGAAGAAAGCTTGGCAATAAGCCTTAAATATTATCATCTCATTTATCAACGTATGTTTGTTAAATAGTGTTAAGAATGCTCTTCCTATTACACTATAATAATAGCACATATCGCCTGTGATACAGGTATGACCTAGTTCAGACGTCCAAAGTATTGTATCCTACTTTTAAGAATTTAAGACCTATTGTTATTCATATTTGTAGCAACTTAAACTGAATAAACTATTATTATTATTATTATATTGAACGTTCTTTGTATGCTTTACAAACCTCTGAGCTAGCATGTTGCTCATTACTAATGTTGTACTCTCCCTTTCTTTATCTAGATATCAAAAATATTCTCGGTAGCCCAAAAGCAAAAAAACCCGAGTGTTTAAATTTTGTGACTATTTAATTCAGGATTCTCGAAGTTTCTGCGATAGAATTGTTTTCAGTATATACAATCAAATTAAACCTCTTGCGTATTCTTTGTGATTTGTTAAGAGCACTAATCGATGAGCTCAACAAAATTATAGTAACAGCATAACTAATATAATAAAAGGTATGCTTGTTTTTGTAGAAGTATGTGGGAACAGGAAATTACAGGAAAATTATTTGACTTAAATAAACAGCAACAAATATTATGACCACCCTATTATTTACAAAGAGAGAAACGTCATATTATTATGCGATTTCTGCTTTTATTAGTCAATTAAATAAAAATAAATTGATTAGCTTTTTATTGAATTTTATAATTTTTTTGATGGTTGTTTACTAATCTAATTTATGTAGGCGACGGTATCCTAATGGATTGGATTAGAGATCTAGGAGTCGTGTGTTAGATCTTCACCCATCCACTCGTAACGCAGTAACACAAGGATTTCACTAAGCTAGAGAGGCTTACAAGAATACAAGTAATGTGCTAGTCTAACAAAATAAAAATATTATCTATCCATTTCCGACATACATAGTAATTTAAATGCGTCCAAAATAAATATGTCTTCCTTTTTTTCTTTTTTTATTTTTTTTTTTATTTTGCTCGTCAAAATGACCACTGACAATGGTAAGCAGTCGTGTGGTCTAAGAGCAGTGGTCTCCACATCGCCCCCACAGTAGCCGAGGCGATGTTGAGGTCTCTACTTTGACGGCCTGAGAAGATGCTTTTTCACGCCCCGCTTAAAGAACCCAGGATTGAAGGAAGAAGGAAACGAGTGCCTTGGCAGAGAATTCCTTGGTCGTTCGGCAGAGATATGAGGACCCAAACTTTTTGGTACGCGCTCTAATCGACTCTACCGTGTAAGGATGGCATCTGAGCCCAGCACGCGTTGTTCTGGATAGGAAAGGGGAGGGCGGGATAAGGTGGAATAACTCTTCAGAGCACTCCCCGTGGTATATTCTGTAGAAACATGCCAATGAGGCAATGTCTCTACGGAGTTGCAGAGGTTCCAGTGAACTCGTGACCTCTGGATCTCCGATGATACGGACAGCCCGCCGCTGTAACCGGTCGAGAGCGTCCAGCAAGTACTGCGCGGAGCCATCCCAGAGATGAGAACAGTACTCCACGCAAGGGCGCACTTGTGCCTTATACAATAGGCACAGTTGCCCAGGCGTGAAGAACCGCCTCACCCTGTTCAGAACTCCGAGTTTTCGCGAAGCTTGCTTAATGACGCTCTCGATATAGGTTTTCTGATTAAGGGAGCGGCAAAGATCCATACCTAAGATGGAGAGACTGTCACGTATCACCAGTGGAGTGTTCTTTAGAGAAGGGAGGGGAAGGAACGGAGACTTTTTTGTTGAGAACGCGCGTGCCTGGGTCTTCTTGGCGTTGAACTCGACCAAGTTCTTGGCACCCCATTCATAGATGCGGTCCAAGGTCCGGTCAAGTTCAACGACAAGATTCTGCCTTTTCCCCTCAACCTCAGCCTGTTTGGCCCCAGGATGTCCGAGATATCGCCCATGCACGGTACTGTCGTCCGCATAACAATGTATGTTGCCTAGATTCAACATATCATTGATATGCAGAAGAAAGAGCGTAGGGGATAAGACAGAACCCTGAGGCACTCCTGCATTGACCTGCATAAATTTGGAAGCGCGACCGTCGCAAAGGACCCGAATACGACGCTTCTGCAGGAAACTTGCAATCCAGGTGCACAGTTGAGGGGGCAAGCCATAGGCCGGAAGCTTGGAAAGAAGAGACCGGTGCCAGACTCTGTCGAAAGCTTTGGCTATGTCAAGGCTGATAGCCAAAGACTCGCCGTGCTTGTCCATAGCCTCACCCCAGAGGTGCGTGACGAACGCTAGAAGATCACCCGTTGATCGTTTAGACCGAAAGCCGTATTGGCGATCATTGATCAACGATTGATCCTCCAGGTAGCGGACAATTTGGGTGTTTATAATCCGTTCGAACACCTTGGAAAGCACCGAGGTGATAGCTATGGGTCGATAGTTGCTTGGCTCGGAACGGTCCCCCTTTTTGGGAATCGGTTGAACGTTCGCTTCCTTCCAAGCCTCAGGCACAATGCCTGCGACGTAAGACGTCCGGTATAGGCGCGTAAGTGTGGGAGACAACTCCGCTGCACATTTTTTAAGAACCACAGCTGGGATGCCGTCAGGTCCACTGGCTTTCCGACATCGAGAGACTGCAGTATCGCACGAACGGTTCGTTGCCTGATACATATGTACACCATGCCTGCGGCTACACCATGCCTGATATATATCAGGCATGGTGTAGCCGCAGTTGGCAATGTTAGGCGGCTGCGAACCGCAGTCATCGATTCGGGAGTTGGCCGCAAAGAGATTTGCAAGCAGATCTGCTTTCTCCTGCAGCCGATGAGCCAGTGATCCATTCGGATACATCAGAGGGGGCAGCATGGTCTGGCAGAAGTTGGACTGCACGGCTTTGGCCAGGCGCCAATAGCTACGACTGCCCGTAGGATGCGCCATTAGCTCCTGGCCGAACCGTGCGACGCGCTGGGCATCCGCTCTTAAGTATGCCCTCTTGCAGACCTTTGTGGCTTGGTTGAACGCTGCCTTCAGGTGATCCACGTTAGGGTCGTGGAGAGTGCGAGCCCTGGTCCAAGCGCGATACGCTGTCTGTTTGCGTTCAACAGCATCGGCGCATTCACGCCCGAACCAGGGCCTTTTCCTGCCGGCGTTCGTGACATCACTGTATGGAATATAATATTCCATACCCAGGATGATTTCACCAGCGACAGCAGTAGCGCTCTCTGATGGATCCCTGTTCTCAAAGCAGCGTTGAGCCCAAGGGATGGATGCGAAGTATTCCCGCATTCCATCCAAGTCTGCTGACGAGTAGTGCCACAGTCGTCGTCTTGCCTCCTCGGGTCGTGGGGGCGTAACAACAACAGCTGTGGCACAAACCAGACAGTGGTCTGAGGTGCCCAAAGGAGCACGAATCGACACACTGTACCGGTTCGGGTTACTCGTCAGCAGCAGATCGAGCAGAGAGGGCGCCTGACCTGCAATATCTGGTATCCGGGTGGGCTGGAGTACCAGTTGAGACAGGTCATGCGTGAGAGCGAACGCATGGGCAATTCGTCCCGCGTGGTCTGTTTTAGGAGAACCCAACCAGGTCTCATGGTGGGCATTGAAATCTCCCAAGAACACCAACTCAGCGTTCGGAAACCGCTCCTGCGCGTCGTCTGCCGCCTGACTCAGGTAATTGAAGAGTCGAGTTGTCTCAGCGTCTCCTGAATGGGATCGGTAGAGGCACATGTAGATTTGGCTGAAAGAGCCATGATCTACGTGTACCCAAAGGACAGAGAAGGAAGGGTCCTCTAGGCATTGTAGACGGCGACAGCAAATATCCGCCCTAACAAACAAGCATACCCCGGCTTTCGCGAGGAAACACTCCTCTAGCACGTAGCCGGGATATTGCAGGTAGTTCGTGTCTGCAGGACGGCGTATTTGTGTCTCCGTTAGAAAAAGCATTGCCGGCCGACCCGTCTCCAGGTAGTGATGAACGGCATTAAGGTTAGCGTGGAGTCCTCTGATGTTAATAAACTCCACGACACAGGAAGCAGCAGTGGGGTTACGGCGATTGGCTGCTGTTGAACGACAATGCTTTGTTCGTACTGCCATAGAGTGAAAGGAAGGGGAAGCGTGAAAAAAAAAGAGGCGGCTATTCTCGCAGAAAAGTGGGGCAAGGCGCAGAGCAAGTTTTGTCATATAACTGTATGGTATGGCGATAGCCGATCCGACGGACGGAAGGACCCCCGTACACTCCCGAAAGTGGTCGCCGGGACCCACCCTCCGGTCACCATCCGGCACGACGAGCCACCTCGAGATTATGCGCGGCATGATAAGGCAGCCAACCTAGTTGGTTAGACTCGGTTGGGCCTCTGGACTATACCGCGGGCGGCCAGCAGAGCACCGTTTCTACGGCTCTCCCTGGCCGCCGGGTCGACTCGCGCCACCCACACAATGACTCTACGGATACTCTGCAGGTCCCTCATAAGCTGCGAGAATCGTCACCTCATGCTTAGGCCTCCGGCGCTCTCATTCACCGAACGAAACACAGCAGTGAAACACTGTTGTTTCACGTCGATTTTCTGTGAGAGGGTAGTACTTCCCCGGTCGAGCCGGCCCATTCCTGCTGTAACCAGCTTGGCTCTACTACCTGATGTACCTGATTTCTTTTGTAGACCTAGAAAAACAAATATACTACTCATAAATAAATTTATTTTATGTTATTTTACAGGGTCCCTACGACATAGAGGTGTCGTATTACGGTTCGTGCGGTAACACCGGAAAGCAAAATAATATTTCGCAAGTGGTTGTAGACTTCCATAGAACTTCAAAGCTCTCATATGTGGCAAAAACAAATGTAACGCTCTTTACTAGTGTACAATTTGATGCGGTGAGTATGAAATATGGGAGTAATAAGTACTATATACGTAAGTACTTATTAATTCTTATGAAGCCTTAGCCTACTTAGAGAAGTATGAGAATGTACTTGGTTGAAAGCAGATATCATTTAGGTTAGAAAATAACACTTGTAATCGACAAAGTGCACTGAAATTTCATTTCATAATCTCTGATCTAATACTTCTATCACTATACAAAATCCAGACAAATATTCTTATAGCTCATAAAAGGACAGAGACAACTAAATGAAATTTCAATTTATTTATAGGCTTGTCAAGCTAGCTAAAAATTATCTTTGGCTTGCCTTGATCGGCAGGCCAGAGGAGGACCGCCGGAGCTATATGCTGATATGGGTGGAAGTGTAATTTTTAAGGACATAACTACGGGGAAACCCGCTCTAGGTCTCCGTTTTTATGAAACCCGTGGTGGTGAAAACGGCGCCGCATATCGACCTAGCTGCTCATACTGGTGTTGGCCTCCGCTGCCTTTAAGGTGTGTATGCCGATGGCGGCCTATTCAGGGTGCCCACCTATTGAATCGGCGAGTCACCTGCCATTCCGATTTTGTATTGAGACACTATATCTGACAGAAGCCGTTTCTGATATATACTATAGGCTGGTATAATTAAAACTGTCCTATAGGCCAGATTTATAAGGTTCCATATGTAGTAATAGTCTCTTATACCTACCACGATTAGTGTGTCGGTATCAATCTAGATACAAACTTTCGAAGAGCCTCTGCACGTTGGACCTATGCCCCCGTGTAAGCCCAAAGGCCTGGCTATTCTCCTAACATACTAGGTAAATATCCGTTAAAGAGAAAAATATAATAATAACTACTTTATGTTGCGCTACTTTCTTTTTAGAGAACATTACTAGCAATTTTGATTTCAAATAACTAGTATTCTTGTTTTTATTATTATAACTAGTATTTTTGTCTTTTAGGTGAATTTAGCGGTGTACAGAGAAGATGATGATCTAAATGATTTATGGAGATACAAAGTGAAAAACCCGTGCCAGCATCCAATTCTTAGGCCTCTTACTATTCTGTACTATAACGCTGACAAGCGATGTAATGTGCAAAAGGTTTGTTGTTAAAATCTAATTATATTATGGCCCACTGAGCTTCGTATAGTTACTGCTCTTAGCTGTAAACGCTTTCAGACTATGGCGATACATAATGTTATATTAGACAACGTTTCTTTACATCTTGGAATCCAGTCATCAGCAAATGTAAACGTCACCGCAGTGACTCGGTTCTTTAGTGTGTAGATATCGTTAGTGTTGTGTCGTGGTGCCGACGGTGCTAATACAAATAATAATGATCAAGTGAAGGTAGTCGCCGAAACCCGCACATCACGAAAGCGTCGCTGATCACTCACCAGTCAACCCGAGATCTCTATCGATACAACGATGCATAAGGAAATAAATATTTATTAACTTGAAGCTATAAGACGCATTTAGTAAGTGTTTTAATACTTTGTTATGTATTATAGAAGTATTTTCCTTTTCAGGGTAATTATTATCCCCAATTTCTTATAGGTGAGCAAGCAAAGGCATTTTTGGGAGATAAGTTTTTTTATGGTGCGTTCACATTCAAGTTGACTGTGCTTAATAAGAAATTTATATTATTTTGTCTAATTGCAAAATGTAAGTTTGTAAAAAAGACATAATTTTGGGCAGATTATATTCCTTTGTGTTCTGTGATAACTTGATATGATGGATTATTTTAAAGTAATAAATACGGAGTTGGATGGGTAGCGTGTTTAATTAAACGGCTAGCTTGATAAAAATATATTGCTTATTGGTAATAATAAAATGTGGTCTTATTAATTTTTCAACTAGGAAATTAACTTTCCCAACAGACAATCGCAGCTAAATCACCTTGTGTTTTTCCCTGTGCTGAGAGGCGAGAGACTGTGCTGAGAGAGCTGCTGTGAGCGTGGTGATGAGTGATCTTTGTTCTTGCACAGGCAGCAATGCTACATTTTTTCTTTTGGTGTTGGCAACGCGTGTCTTTTCTCTAGGTGATGCAAAGTTTATAGGCAATTGTAATCTACAATTAGACCGCAATACAGCTATTTACTTGCAAATAACTTACGCTTGCGGCTCTGCATTGTACGGGGTCACCACGTGCTATTTAAAACCCTATGTAACATCTGTTTAAGATTTATTCATGTAACGAACAATTCAATTGTATTAAAAAATCTTATCTTCTTAAGTTTGAAGTTATTGACCTAGAGTTTGATCAGTGCGTCAATACACAAATCAGTAATTTTCTACACATAGTAACAACGTATTAATGTGTAGTCTGTGTTAGTACAGATTAAATAATCTAATTAATCTGTTTGGCCACGAGAGGCGCCACCATCTACGCCGCAAATATTTTCATATATTTTAGAATGTCGCAAAATCACTATATACACTCCATGTTAGAAAAAAAATGTAGCACACTACCCTTGGCAAGTTATTTCAAAAGATGGCCCATTTAGTCTAGATTTGAAAATTGTACAACACTTGCCACTTTTCTTGCCAATGAAAGTGCTACTTCGTATTTTTTGCGAAGGCATCCCTCATTTACAAAAAATTACCTGATATCTGATTACCTGATATTGAAAATGTGAAATTTAATATGTTTGTATAAATGATAGAACTATAATATATTACATTTGCATGCCATTTGAAATGGCTAAATGGGCTTGTACTCTTGTAAATAATCTATAACATCAATTAATGTACCCTGTTTATAGCAAATAAAATAAAAATAAAATAAAATAATAATAATAAAATAAAATAATAATAAATAATAATAATAATAAAATAAATAAAATAAAATTATATTAAAATTATTTAAACTTACACAACTTACATGGTTGGCACATAGAAAACCCGCATTTGATGCGTGAGGACCAATCCCAGTACCAATTTAAAGTCAACAAGTGGACAGGAATTTTAAATGGTCAAATAATTGGACCATTTGAGCTGACTGAAAATTTAAATGGCGCCACCTACTTGCATTTTCTCCAAAATGATTTGCCGATATTGTTAGAAGATGTACCCCTCAACATCTACAGAGAAATGTGGTATCAACAAGATGGTTGCCAAGCTCATTATGCCCGGCCTGTACGAGAATATTTAAATGAAGAATATCCCGACAGATGGATCGGACGCCGTGGATCAATTTTATGGCCCCCTCGTTCCCCAGACCTGAATCCAGTAGATTTTTTTAACTGGGGATGCATAAAAGAAAAAGTCTACTCAAAACCAATACAAAATCTATTAGAATTGCGCCAAAAAATTGATGCAGCATCAGAAGAAATAAATGCGAGTAGATGTGCACGACTGGTGAAGAGGTCATTTCTGAGGCGATGCAGAGCTTGTATTCGTGCCGGAGGGAAACAATTTGAGCATCTAATTTAGTTTTAGGAGGATATTAAAGTGTTACGATAATTGATTGTTTTATTTTGATTAAGTTTTCCATGAGGTCCCTTTGCAAAAAATACGAAGTATCACTTTTATTGGCAAGAAAAGTGGCAAGTGTTGTACCATTTTGAAATTTAGACTAAATGGGCCATCTTTTGAAATAACTTGCCAAGGGTAGTGTGCTACATTTTTTTTCTAACATGGAGTGTCAAAGTTAACTGACAATAATTTTGTAAGCCATTACTCGTCAAAACTTAATTTATTTTACTTAGTTAATAAGGTTTATTACTTTTATTTGTGATTGCGATTAATAGCACTATTATTTGAGATTACATTATTAAAAAAATCACTGTAAAATTGTGAAAATTGTGATCACAGTACTTAAAAATGCGACCACGGGTGACAAATTTTCAACTTTTTGAAAAATGTCTATTATCGCTTGACTAAGTGACATGGATTTTTTTCTTATTTTTTTCATAACTGGTATACCTTGGCCTCTCGCCCGGTACCAGGTTATCGTTGAGTTTCGGGACACCGTGTATAAACATGTCAAATGTTTACTTATCTCCGAGGAAGTGAAATGTTAATTAATGTGTAAAAATAGTCTTCTAATTTCAGTTAAATGATAATGAAAATAGTACAAAATGAAAATGTAAATAAATAAGCGTCATGCAATTTATGAACTATAATCATATCGATGTGAAGCTATAAATATCTTCTAGCATAGAGTAAAATTAAAAATAGAATGTGTGACGTGACACGTGATCTTCGTTCATGTAAGGTAATTTATATGATGTTTCGTATCAATAGTAGATTTTAGTTTATATAGTCTTGGTGTATATTACATCTTTGATGAAAAGAGATAGACTTAATTTCAGTAGGGCTTAATTAAAAGAACTAGTGTTGACAAATCTGTATATTAAGGTATTGGACATCAATCATATTATATATTAGGTACATAATATATATCACTTTTATAGTAATGGACGTTGAAAATCTGATCTATACACATTTGTTTTTAATAAACAAAAGTGTAGGTATAGATCTTGAAATTCTACCTAAGTAGAAAGACTGTACTTGTGTAGAAAATTTCATAAATAAGTAGCGCAATAGATCTCAAATGAGCTAATGTAAAAGAAATAGCTATCATTCAAATAATTTGTGTCCGTTGTTTGTATGTTGTGAAGCCTGCCGCGACGTAGGAATTATCCTACTGACTTTGTTGTCTTTTTAAAGGGAAAAATGTGGTTTGACTGTTTTAAGAACAATGTAAAGCGGATCAATTGGGTATATTCTGAGTCTTCACTTTTCGTTCGCTAGTAACATATCTGCTTCTTTTCTGTATGTACATTTATGTTGGACATCTATTAATTAATTATGGGATAATTGTATTCTTCCAACGAGGCTTAAAGAGAGTATAAACATCGCAAACGCTGTTTGGTATCGTGGTACCAGCGGCTAGGGAATGTACATTCCGGACTTTGTTAAAGACCATGAGCGGCTGCCAACCCTCTTTTTTAAATTTCGTGAGCGATTACTCGGTAATACTGACTAAACCTACCACGGTGATCCTAGACATAACCGCACCGGCGGCGCGGTGGGCCCGCGCGAATCACTTTCACATACAATCGCGTCCCCGCCGAGGGTGCTATCCCTTACCTAACCTAACCTAACATCAGTTAGGCCATCAGCTCATGTATTACATGTGCAACAACAAAATATATTATTAAATACACAGCGATATTACTTGTAACATTTGTTTACAGACAGACCGATTACCCTATTTTATTGTGCACTATCGCACTGGGTGCCCGTGATTTCATACGTTTGACAGATTTCATACGTGTGCAGACATTTGACATCTAAGTATAGCTAAATGTTAATCCATGGTTATCTCAGTACATCACTGAAAATTCAAATTCGTTAAGCATTTTTAAGATGCAAACACATAAACATATGGAAAAAGTCTGTTTACGATTTTATTATACATATTGTATGTCAAGACTGCCTCGGTGTCGCCAGTAGTAAATGCCACTGCTGTGCGTGAGGTTTTGAGGGAAGGAACCCCGTGATGGACAAAATGTTACTTTGTCACAAAATTCTCAGTAGCGTAGTATGGAGTGGAGACTTATGTCCAGAACACGGCTATACTTCAAACTATTAAATGGGAATCAAAAGTAACGGCAAATAAACATCATTAGGGGCGTGCAACCATGTACCTATGTACAATCATTATATAGATGATTACTGATTACAAAGGCATTAGTGAGGTTATCCGTTGACTGCATTTAGATTATGTAAAGAAATTATGACTAAGTTTAGTTTATTATAACCAAAACAAGTTATGGCGCCCTAATCTATTCTAAAAAACACGGTATAACACAATATAGTATTTTTGTTCAATGCAACGGATTAGATAGAGGCGTGTCGTAACTACGTTTTGCTCTACTATGTTAGGGTTTCACTTATCGAGTATGTTTATATCACAACGACAGTAGTTAGACCAGGGCGGAAAATCTTAAGAGAAGCTGGCCATCTGCGCAGGAGATATTATAGTATATAAGTGTGTGCGCAACCACAGGTGCACTCTCTATTCCCTCATCTTCATAATCTGTTGCGACGGCAATCTGGCGCTACTGGAGAGGAATAACGCACAGAGCCAACGCCTTTTCGTGTTTTCAGAGGCACAGGATCGAGTAACACACCGAAGTTCCTGAATCCGAACTGTCATTGAGAATTCCTTGATAGAAAAATCCAACAAGTTTTTTGAGGGATCCCAGATTCGAACCTAAGACCTTATGCGCAGGAGACGCCTCTTCTATCGCTTCCAAGACAGAATAATTAGGAATGAAACTTGTTACGTAGGATTCTTAGTAAAATGGTAATCAGAAAAATACCTTTAATTAATCCTGAGTCCCATATAAGTAACGTAAATGGAACATTCTTTTAGAATTTTGTTTCATTACTTGTTGGCAGAACTAATAGTTTATGTACAGCAGAACGAATATTTTATTAAAATCTTGATTAGTCTTCTGTAAATCTATTTGCTCTCAGCAAACAATGAGTAGGATACAATTTAAAAACTATACTGGATAGTTTTGTTCCCTAGGAATGGGATTTTATGTCTTTACTAGTTTTTTGCCAGCGGCTTCGCTCCAGATAGTTTTTTTCTGTATTTATTAGTATTTCTCTTCTGTACCGCTGACATGTATCCGAAATTACATGATGATCGGTTGAGTAGTTAAGGCGTAAAAGCGCAAAAAACAAACCCTCTCATAGCCCTCAGATATATAGTAAAATGTTTGGATCAGTAATCTCCATCACAGTAAAACCGTATAACGTCACAGCTATACATGTTCCATCCAGCTAAACATGTTCAGCAATATTGCAAAATATGGCTAGCTGGATGGAAATATTAGTAGGATATCGATGATATACTTTAGTAAAGAAAAACTACAAACATATTCAATATTATTCTTGGCTACAAAATTTATAGCCATACGGCTATAAATTTTAGCTTTAATTTATTTCCATTTGTACTTAATTCTATAAGTTGTACGAAAATGTAAGAAGCCATATTAACTACAAACACAGATAAGATAAACATTTACCCTCACTTCACATTAGTTACACTAATAAATAAAAACTAAAAGAAAAAGTTGCTCCGATTCACCGACTCCCGAACACGATATGATAAAAAAATAAAAATAATGAAAGTATTTATAAGTAAATATCATTAAGCTTAATATAAATAAGGAAACACTTATGAACACTGTTTTAAGATACATGGATTTAGATGATATATTTTTGTTTGTATAGAAATAACTTCATTCTACACACAATACAATAATTTAAGGGTAATAATAATACTTACTACTATATAATTAAAGTATAAAATATGTAGTTATTATTAGTAATAATTAAACAGAACAAATATAAAAATGCGAGAAGTATCAATTCAAAACTGTCACTTACTCCATGTACCTAAGTTCCTATAAAGAAAGAATAAAATAATCATTTTTAAAATACGTAAACTCAATCTACTAAGGTAAGTTTTGTTGCAGTTACATTTGTTTCATTTTCGCTAATTGTAACGATCTATTTTGTTTTCTGATTAATTTACACCCGGTTTCTTAAAGGCTAAAGTAATTTGATTGGATGTTACGAATACAGTAAACCAATCAAATCAGTTGATATGCGTGTAACTGTCAAAGAATTAGAAACTAGGAATTAGTGGCCTGACACACTTATGGATCTATATCGTAAATAATAAGGATCTAAAAATGTTGTATTTATTAATGTTTATTTATAGCTTTTAACCTCTAACATCATTAAAATAAATTATTGTAAACATAAAACGATTATATCTAAAATCAACCAATGCAACACAAATGTGTCATTCATTACAAAATGTCATCTGTGTGTGTTATACATGCACTAAAATTCATTTTATTGCATAAGTTAAAGTGTAATAAATATTCCATTATAAGTATGTCTACATTTTTTCACTCTAACTCAGTAAAGAGATCATAAGTTTTAATAGTTGCACAGATTTGCATCAAATACAGCTAAGAACTGTACCAGCTACACCAGCATTGGATAAAAAAATAGAAATGCATAGAAATCGGTCCATGCATTTCGAGATGTAACACTCAACAACTCTCTTTTTTCGACGTTAGGGATTTAAATGAAGTGCTGTATATCGATTAGATAATTTGATCGAATATGAATTTTCTTGGGTAGAACGTTTGAACCACGTGTTCCTTATTTGTAGCTGGTATTTGTTTTAGCCAGATACTGTAAAGCTAAATGAATGGAGTACGGACAAAACATCGCATCACCATACTTTTACGATATTCATGACAACTTTTATTGTCTACTTACATATAAAACAAGTTCGATCAAAAAGATCATCAGAAATTCTAACTTTATTTAGTCGATGGTTTACGGCCATAAACTATAAGTAGGTTATAATTAAACTTAACATCCTTTGGAGAATCGTTGTTATTAACTTTATCTATAAGTCTGATATCTTTCAACACATCCACGTAATCCTCTATGAAGTCGTCGTACATATCTTTTGGAATGTTGAACGGGTTGATTGCTAATACTGCTTCTGAAAAACCAAATTTTCGTTCATGTTAAAAAGAAGGAAGTTTTGTATGTATCTCTTTCATTTCTAAGGTAACTTATAACGTTATAACCTGAGAATGTCTGTTATATCACAGGTAAAAATGTGCTCAAAGTGATCGAGGTGAAAGAAATGTAGCGGCATCATAACATTCATAAACAATGCAAAGCCGTAGTTTCAGGCTACACGTCCAAAAAAGACGTGTTTCTGTATATTGTGTGTGCATATAATGATTATACTCTTGTTCCTGTACATATCTATGGGGACGAGAATTAAGTACGCGGTTTTAGAGCATTGGTAAAAGCTGACGAACATCGAAAAAACAATCTTCATATTTGAATTTTCATAACATGTTATTAGCATAGTGCAATGTACTTCCTCTTACTTAAATGAAAATATAAATTAGAGGTGCAATTACTTATATAAATGTATTATTGAACTTTTAAAAAGTAAGATATATCTATGTATTAAAGAACCAATACTGGCATATAAGTTAGAGCTCGATTTTATTTCTACTGTTATAAGGTAGTATAGTACAATGATGTTTTGTTATGACATATTATGTAATACTTACGTCTCATGGCGTGCATATCGTCGTACATAAAAGCCATTTCTTTACACTCAACGTCGATATTAGTGAAACCAATATTTGCCATCATTTTTTTAATTTCTTTGTCTGGTTCCTGTAAACAAATATGGCTATTGGTTAAAAATTGTGTCATGTTTACGCATATTATTTACCATTTTGAAACAAAATAAATATAGTATTATTAATAAAAAATTGTTGTATTTTATCTTTATCTGATGCGTGGGGAAATATAGTTGCCAAAATATGGTGTGTTGCACATATAACGGCGTTAGACTATGTTATGTTATTCAAGTGTTTCGAGTTCTTATAAATATTCATGGATGCGGAAAATCTGAAGATAACAAGTCCCAATTTATGTTTGCAATACCTGTAAGTCGTGATATGGTGAAATGAATCTTTCGACATTTTGTAGTAAAGTGCTCCATTTGTTATTCTGTGACAGTTTTCTATAAACATCGTAAATTGGATTGCAAGCCAGGAATATCATGAAACACTCGCCATCTTGGTCCAGCAGGTTGTATATATTTTTGAAAACACGTCTGGAATGTATAAAAGTACATAATATTAGTTTTTAAGTAGTGACATCTGTATCTTTGTCGATGTGTATTAAGTTCAATTTATGTAATGTTCAATTTTAAACTTGAATTAAACATTCCTTTATAATCATCTGCTAACAATTCCGATCCAATCAGCGAGACTGGTATCATTTTTATGACTTTGCCTTCTCTGAATAAATACATCGTTTGATAAATATCTGAAGTTGATTGTTGGAACGCCTCGATGCGAAACTAAAGGGTGTCGAAGCGTAAACAAAATTAAGAATGATGTTGTTTAACATTTGTTAAGCACTCAATCAGTACGAATCAGTCTTTTTATTTATAGGTTTATTGTTGTTACTAGATGCTATATATTTATTCACAAAATATGGTAATTTCTTTCATAAGTACTAAAAAAATGAATAGTTGCTATTGACCCTTCATGCGTCAACATTAGACAGCGTGCGTACCGTGTAAAGAATTGCAGAAATCCAAAATCTGCCTAATAACAGCTGAAAGATAAAGTAGAACTAAAATAGGTACTGGGAACATGTAAAAATGATAAAGTACTAATTCCTGCCCGCGGCCTCGCAGGCGTAAATCCTACAAATGCAAAAATAAAATAATGCTAACTGAAATAACTCGTTCAAAGTTTTCACTTGATTAAGTAACAAACCTTCCAACATCTTCAGAAACTTTCACATTTATTATATTAGTAGGACTAGATACATTCTGTACGAATTAACAGGTCAGCTTTACACTGTGTTCGTGGCATAGAATCTGTTCACTGTAATTCGTGCAGCTGTACTTTCGAATTAATTTTTATTACTATTGAATTGCTTTTCATATAAAAAATATGCATTGCTAAATTTAGACTACAACACGATACAATTAAAGCTCTAAATGTCATAAAACGGTTGTGTTACAGTGACTGGATCGAGTAAGCTGTGAATGGTAATGGACCTGTACCATAATAAAAATACTCACTCTTGGTCTACGATCCAGTGTAGAGTGTAGAAGGAGAACACATTGTCGAAGTTGCCCTTCAATCCGTCCGGCAGGTTGCCCCCGATGTCCAGCACGGTGAAAGATGTTTGCTCGTTGCAATGATGGTTGTTTGCGTAGTTTATCATGCTCTCGCTGACGTCACAACCAAGTAATTTGAAATCAGATGGGAGATATTTCTTCAACATATTTGTCACACTCCCATCCCCGCATCCTATATCTATAATCCTATTATTGCCTTCTTTCCATTTAATTTTCGTCGCGTATTTTTCTAAACACGCGAGCGCATCCCTTTTCTGCACACTGTTGCTTTGTTGGTACAGGTCGGCGTTGTGCATGGTGCGTGACGTTCGACACTCGAACTTTGCCGAGTATATGTTGAATTTTCTTATCCGTAATTTTCGGGTGCGCGTGCGCCTGGTCGGCGTAGTGAGTGCGGTTTCGGCGGACAGCCGCGATGGGAGCGGGATTTATACGTGCGACGAACGCGTCTCCGGAGTTGTGACGCATTTTGATACGCTATATGTAAGTAAATGTACGGCGTAGCTATGAATTTGCGTACATCCAAGTCGTATAAGTGCGCAGGTCAGTATTAACATTTATGATTGATAGCTTCATTTAAGGTTCATATATTATTTTTTATTAGAAGTATTGAAACTAATTGAGTTTATTAGCTATTTGCGGCAGAAAATTAGACATACGAAATCTTATCATTTGTTTACTAATTTACTTAGCAAAGAATACGTATGTGAGAACGTTTATGGCTAACCAGAACATTAAAATAAATTATGCTATATTGATTGCATAAATTATAATTATTGTTAAGTGAATTACTGTTAAGTAATACAAAGTTTATTACTTCACAGATAAGCGGAGACGAGTAGTTATTGAATGAACCATTACAAGGCTATGATTAATAATCACATAAATCAATTTACGTTATATTAAATTAGTAGTAAAGTAAATTTGTTAATTTTATTATTAATAATAACAATACTAAATATGACTTACCTGAATATTCTTTATACATCGTGTAACATAAATGAGTGGACATAATTTATTTCATAATTTTTTTCATCTACCTTTAGCTTTTTAATTTGTGTTTTTGTAAAGTTACTTGCAAGTTTGGTTACCAATTAATAAATAAAAATATTCTATCTTGTTAACCCCTCCAGCTAAGCTAGTGTTAGTGTTAGGAGTAGATTCACGTCGGTATTGCAATGTCGTAACCTCTCGATCGCGTCCAATGCTTTATCTATTGGGCTACCGCCGCGATGCTTTTGCGTTTACGATAGTTTATTGCTATGCTAGAATTCTGGTGTAACATTGAGAAAATGGATAATCAGCAGCCATACCCTAGTGGAGACAGTTGGACTGCCACGCAGGGGTCTGCAGTTCAATACGCGTCACGCACCTCTGACATTAAATAAACAAACGCTTTAAAGAAAACGTTATGAGGATCCTACATGTCTGAAAATTCTACCTAATGTTCTCAAACATAGACTATTGCCTAACCCTTCTTGTAGTGAGAATAGGTCTGTGCTGAGTAGTGGTACGGTAAATAAACAGGACTGATTTTATTATAATTAAATAACCAATACGTTTAAAACTTGCAACCGAAGTCGCGAGTTACAGCTAACGTGGTAATGAATAATAACGTTATAAAATATTGCCAGTCTGTTGTCGCCGTAAACATCTCAATGGTGATGAGCATTAAAACATGAATATTAGATAATTATCTTAGGGAAACCTATTTGGGATAGTAAAGAAATTTGATTTTCAGTCTTCCCTTTGATTATGATCCCACTTTAAGATTCTAGGTATATATTACTAGATTTTGCCCGCGGTTTTACTTGCGTTAATGCAAATTAGTTTTTTCCAAGATATATTCAAATTTTTTCTACTAATTGTACCTTCGTAATTTTATTTTTTATGTCTATGTGAAAGAAAATAAATACTTTTTTATTATTTATTTATAAACTGCAGACACGGCCTTGGCATATCTTTGTTATAGTATATTGATACGTAGATAAATATGTTCCGACATACTGATGCCTTATCACCTAGTCAGGTATAAAGAAAGAAATATAAAAATAGGTCGACTCCTGTTATAAATAGGGCATTATTAGATATCGATGTGTATTAGTTTAGCATGAGAATCGTGGAATTGATCATTTGGTAGATAGTCTCGTAGAAATTTTATTGCGTTGTAGCAGTCGACTTAACGGTCTACCTGATGGTAAATACCGCTTTTGGACTTAGGACACAAGTCCTAGGGACTTTTGCCTTTGGATTAGAGACCAAATCCAAAGTAAAGGGATTCAAAGTTTCCCTGTTGCTCCAACATTTCAAAGTCGTCCGTAACTTAACGATCATCGATGCTTCGAACAGCGAACAGGCACGCAATTGATTTTAATGTGGTTTTTTACTAGCAAGCTAGTTTAAGTACTTAGTTCCTTGCTATGTCTGATGTAAATCTCTTCATCCTGTTTCCAAGTCATCAACTCTTTTTACTGTAATTTATGATATGGATTTAGAAATTCACAGACGGTGGTAATCTTGTGACAGTGCATATTAACCATCACCTGGATACATACTGCTACGTCAACTGTTTAATGTTCTTTAAACCGAATTTTGGATATTTACGCAGAAAATACGAAAGTGCAATCTTTTCCCTCACTTTTATAGTGCGATATGAAAAGGAGCGAGAGCCTATTGGAAGACTATTAGAGGACTTGAGACTTCGTTACCAAGGCGCGCATCTCTAAGTTTTTCCTGTTATGTAGGTATATGGTTAATTATCGTTTGCTTTACTAGTGAAGGAAAACATCGTGAGGAAATCCGCATGTCTGAGAGTTCTCCATAAAGTTCTCGAAGATATGTAAAGTCTACCAACCCGCACCGGGCCAGCGTGGTGGACTTTGGCCTAACCTTTCTCACTCTGAGAAGAGACCCGTGTCCAGCAGTTCGACAGGTTAATATAGGCTGATATTATATATAGTGCGATGGGACACGACTGAAGAAACATTAAGGCGTAGGCTTCACGTAATTTTGAAGATACAGGAATGAAACACTGCAAAGTTCTTAACTCCAGGTTGTTGTTAAGAATTTTCTGGTGGAAAATCCCAATAACTTTTTGTTGATCGCATCAGATTTCGATACCAGGCCTTATGATCCGCAGCCACACCAGACATATTTTTGCGACACCAGGCATATGTACTAGCTACACCAGGCATTTAAAAATTCTTTCTTTTATCTGCGGCATCTTTCTGTTCGTTCTTCTATTTATCTGTGAGATAGTACCTTAATGTCAATCTCATAGGCCTACATTATTATTACCCTACATTATATTATTATGCCATGGGAATAACGAGAAAGTCACCATATTGCCATATTTATTGTGAGTAATTTATTTCGCTCTACATAGACGCATACATGAGTATCTTACAGACTATTATGCATACAATTCGTTTTAGTTCTTATGACTTAAAAACTATATATTAATAGTGTTTCCAATTCACTGAGGGTGAAAACGGATTAGTGGATCCTGAGGCACTTTTCCACCGAAGCCACTGAAAACACACCATCTTTGGCTTTTACTGGATGGACGAAATATAGAAATGCGTTATAATTTTTATCTACTTTGTATTATTTTTAAAGGAAACTACTTAAACGTTTAAACGATTTAGATCAGCAATGTCAAACATACACTGCCATGTAATACGTAATGCGTGTTACGGGCGGTGCCATTATTTCATTAACTAATTTGTAGGACACGATAGCGGGATACTTTCCTTGACGCACTACTTTGTCTGACTGTAGGTGTGTATTGATATCAAAATATTGTCCCTCCGACTTGATACTGTTAAAGTATTTAGGAAAGAGGCCGTTATTTATCAATAGATAACATTATACGGTTATATCGGACATTACTGTCTGCATTGGGCCTCAATGTGTGTTCCATCTCACTTTTGATTTAATTCCATAAGAACATTGGATCCATGTCCTAGAGGAATTTCGAAGTATTAGCACGAAGTGGAATTTGGAAGTGTTTTCGATAGACAGCCATCTAGGATCTTAAACCATAGCTGGTGAAATGTGTGTGTGTGTGTGTAATCTTTGCGTACCTCTTCTGAAATCTGGGCGTGGTCTAGATATGAATGTGTAGACAAAAAGGCCACCACCACTTTTCATTTGTATATTCTACAGCCTGATTACAACCATGGCTGGATACCCGTGAAAGGTGAACGAAAAAATTAATATCATAATGGGTTCGAGCCTCAACTTATTGTGAAAGGAGTGAAGCCATGATCGACTTCGCTACCCTGTGACTGTTGGCAGACTTCAATCACAGACCCGTAGGCTTCCTCACGATGTTTTCTATTACCTTATACCGTTACCGAATTAATGACTAACAACGTTGTTTACAAAAACAGACTACCAGTAGTACATCTTCAATCAAATTATCTATTATAAGCAAATTTTCACCAAAATAACCGCAATCTTTTACGGGCCTTGATAGTTTATGTTTGTGTTATTGTTGTTAACTTAAGTAACACAAGAGCTGAGGTATTTGACTGGATCATTCTATAGAAGTTAAATATTATATGATAAAATCCCCGAGAACCCCTGTAGTCAGATCCTGACGATCTGACTACAGAGGTTCTCGGGGATTTCATTGTTCAAGACGTCCAGACTATTGAAATCATCGTTGATAGCTCCTGCTCCAAAATCAAAGCCATTAATGCCGGCGTTCTATAAGGCTCGGTGGTCTACCCACTGTTTCGTCTGCTGCCAATTATTTGATGTCAATAGATAATTAATCGGTACACATTGCTATACAGATAACAGCATGAATAACGCGCGATTTCCCGGCAACTGGAACGTTAGTCTAGGCAGTCTGCAGAATAGATCGTCAAATTTGTCTGAAGTCAAGGACTCTCCAGGGCGAGCTACCAAATAGCACGATAAGAATTTAGGTTATTATAACCCAATTAAGGCACAAGGATTCTGAGTGAAACACATTTACCATAGCGCCACCGAGTGTATTAAGATTCCACGCATCGAAATTTCTAGCAAGGTACATTTAGGTGATCATTCTAGAGCTACTTCACACCACTTCAATCACTAGTGCTATGTAAAGCACAGGGTCAGTTATACGTGAAGTACGGTCCAATATTCTGAGCAGTGGACCCCCACATTTCAGTTTGAAACACACGTGCTCTCATGGACAGTTTGGACTCTTTGAAGTGGAAGAAGAAGCTTCGTGTTCCTTAATGTGATCTTACGCCTCTTTTACGGGAATTGTTTATCAGAGTTGTGAGTTTTGGTATTATTGTCACCATTTTACTATCACTGAGTATAGCGAGTGGTCTCTACACGTCAGCAATGATTACCTGTTCCGCTTGGAAACGTTCTCGTCTAGGACGGGTAATTTGTTTTACATATGCGTGCAATGAGCTTTCTAACACGGCATTTTTTTATGCTTATTACTACAGTCGTAAGCAATTTGGCAGTAAATAACACACTTATTATTCGCTTAACCATAGAAATACGGACAAATAACACTGTTTATTAATGGTGGAAATCTCTAGTTCATTACATTCGTCAACTAAACGACAAACTTGATATGCTTATACATAATTATCTTATTACGTCATTATTTATAAAAATATTCATAGGGTCTGCTGTGTGTCAATACAATGTATTTACTTAAAACCAAGAATAAGCAAAATACATTACTAGATTATACCAGCATCCAAATAATTTACGAGTACTTTAAAATAATGTTACTCTCTTAGATTGCGATGAAGGCCGCTTTTATCCACCAAGCTGATGAAAAACAGCCTTAACGTTTGTAAAAGTGTAAACATAAATTCTATAATATTGAAGTTGTAACTGTGACAAAATTCGTTTAAAATAGTTTAATTATCACTAACTAGTCTTATGTAAGTGCAAATCCAGAAAAAGGTTTATGAATATTTGCCTATCAAATTGAGGCCCAGCTGCCTGAGAAGTCGGGTGAAAGGTGGTACCGAACCATTTAGTATAAATTGTGATTATTAGAAAGAAAGTGGAAATAATTAGAAGAGCTCTTAGCAATACACACCTTGTCAACTATCAAACAGCCAACGAGGCAATGCTCCTGATTAACTTTAAAGACTACTAGGTCTTAAGAAAGCAATATTCGTTGAGGACGTAGATAATATTCCACGCTAGAGTGAACCAGAGTCTTATGTATAACAGACGCAGTTGCTCAGGACAGAAAAAAATGTTCAGATGTTCAAATTATCGAGATGCCAATGCTGATGACGTATCAAAATTAAACTCATGTCAAGTGATTTGATTGGCTGTTGCTAATTCAATCAGCCAATCGTAGCCATCGTCCAAATATCAGAATCTGGGTGTTAGGTTTTCAATGCCAATTTCGTAAATATATTTATAGGGTTAGGGGCTTTGTAGGTATATAAGACTGTAATAATGTGATTATACCCATCACTATCATTTGTAATATTATTTTCTTGCGGACAAATTCGGATATAGTATTAGTTCCCAGGAGCACTGATTATTATGAATAAAAACTGACTGGTAATGATTCCAGGGCATTATTACCTACAGATAATTTAAATTAGTTCACCATCTATCTTCGTTATGAAAATTTTCTATATAGGGTTGTCTTACTTTTCTTTACTTAGGTATTTAAAATTGTGACATTCCATAAAATTATTAAAGTTCTACTTTAGTTAAAGGATCCACTATACGATTTTTAAATACATAATAATATATAATATACAATACTGTTGTACGTTGTATATTTATTATGAAAATCTGTCCAGCATATATTGCGTTATAGCTTGACTTCTATTAAGTAAGAGGTTCCATACAAAGCGACATTTTTCATTACTAGTTGTATTCACATTTCATTAAAGAAAGTTGGTTTTCTGTAACCTGGAAAGATTTCTTAATGATATAGGACTTGATTTTCGAAGCACCGAGGCTTCGCCTGCGTTAAAGTAGATTTAGTCAATAAATTTATATTTCTCGCGAAAAATACTTTTTTCTGGATGAAAGGTATGTCCTTTTCAGCCGTATAACGTGTATGCGAAATTTCATGCCGATTGGTCGAGTAGATAAGGTGTGAAAGCATAATTAACAAACACTCATTCGCATTTATAATATTAGATAGGTAGCTATCTTATACGTGAGGTGAAGTCTTTTTTACTGAGGCACGTATAGCAAGAAAATCTATCATCTAATACTACAAAATCGGTGGAACTTAAGGCAAAGATTGAGTTAGTCATTTATAGAAGAAGCTTGTGAATATATCCAGCATGGAATATAATTTTACTAACCGACAAAAGGAAATGAATTGCACATAACTAATGCATCGTCTTTCTTTTTCTAAATATTGCTATTCGTTTTTTCTGCCTCAAAGACAAGTGAAGCTACTGAAGAAGCCTGAAATAACAAACTGGCATATCAAAATAACTTAATGTTGATAACACAAAAAAAATTACGCTTTAACTTAGAGCAAGTCATGCAAACCAAGACAGATGCAAGTGGGCCCTACTAAAAAACATCTAAGATGCTCATTGACGTTTGGGTTGGGACGAAAAGGAACAATGAAAAGGATGGTTAGTAAAATATGTTTATTAAATAGGTAATCTAATAATATATTTTTGCCAAAAAATGTTTACAATGATTTGATTATACTTACGCAAAACATCAAGATTTGGAATTGTTATAGTATTCTAACATCAGCTCGATCATACAACAAATAAGTATAACATTAGTAAACAAGATTTTACCGAATTAATAAATAGAAATAAAGTTTCGTCGCCCACCCGAAATTATTCATCCTATTAAATATAATGGTTGCAAATCATTTGCTTGCATAAACTACTATGAGAGCATACTCGTACGTGACACTCGTTGGTTGACCATTGTCATTATTATGGATCTTTAATGAACCAATTTCTTGTCCCACTTTAATGTAGTCTTTAATAAATTCGTCAAAAACTTCTTGTGGCATGTTAAATGGCTCCACTGATTGCACCATACCTGTAAATATATTGTTTTTTTGAGTCAATTGTATTTACATATATACAATTTAACGCATTCGGCTTCCACCGCGTGTTTCCTACGACAGAACGTTAGCGGGATAAAAATGTATCCTATGTATTAATTATATAGATATATTATTATTATTATTATCGTCGGCTTCGATGGCGTAGTGGTTAGTGTAACCGACTGCCTCGCATGAGGTCGCGGGTTCGATTCCCGCACAAGTCAAACATTTGTGTGCATGAACATGTTTGTCTTGGTCTGGGTGTTTCTATGTATAATATGTATGTATTTACAAAAAAAAGTATATATGTATGTTTATCCATTGTCTAGTACTCACAGTACAAGCTCTGCTTAGTTTGGGCTAGATGGTGTTGTGTGTATGTGGTAGATTATTATTATTATTATATAGGAAATGTTATATATGTGTGCCAAGTTTCGTTCAATAAGTATAACGGTTTACATGTGATAAGTAAAAAACATCTTCACGTCATTTATAATATAAGGAAGAGTACAAATACGAAATTCTGTATAATTATGTAAATAAACAAAAACGAATGGGTCGTTTGTAATAATTTAGTACTTATAAGATAATTTGCAGTTAGTAGGTACTCACTTTTTAGCGCGTTTGCATCATCTAATTTATACGTCATTGGTTTGTGTTTTACATCAATATTTTTAAAATTACATTTCTCTAGAATTTCTGCAACTCTTCTATCTGGATTCTGTAAATTTTAAATATTCGTTAGTAACCGTAAAATTTGGCATGTGACCAAATTATAAAATTTCATTAGGTACCTTCATCGCATGGTATGGTGAAACGAAAACGTCGATTTCCTTTAACCAGGTCTTCCATTTAGGATGGTCTGCCAAAGCCAAGTACACGTCGTATATAGCAGTACTTGCAATTAATGTCAGGAAACAATTACCATCGTCTGTTAGCAGATTATAGATATTCCTAAAAGCTTTCCTGTAATAAATTGGTAATTTGGAGAAATAAATATTAGCCACACATTGATAAATAACTCTAGTATGTGTATGCGTGTATTCAGGACTTCTTTTTAGTTCGAAGATATAGAAATTGAAAGTTTATAAATGAAGATCGTAAAGACTCATATTATGGTTTTGATATTTATTTATTACGATACAGAATTCAGTTAGATCAGATTAAGGCATTCTTCTGACGCTTTAATGAGTCTTACTTATTTGAGAATGAGTAATTTAGTTAAGTTTTTATTAAACAATATAATTTCGTTACAGCTTAAGATGCTGGTACCCTTGTAAATATAAACTAGTCCAAGGCCAGTATTTCGGAAATTTCTTATATTTTATTTTATATTGAGTATTTCTTTTTATTAAATAATGCAGCACGGAAGCTGGATTATTTTGGATTTTTTTTACAAAGATGACATTCCAGGTCGAGTTTTAAGTAAATATTACTATTTCGTTTTGAGTGTTAAAAACCTTAATTAGAAATGAGACATTACTTAAATGAAAGGAATAGCTTACTCTTGGTTTTTGACCCAGTGCAGAGCGTAGAAAGAAAACACGTGATTGAATGATTTTATTAGGTCTTCTGGAAGGTCTCCTTCTATATCCAATACTCTAAACGATATATCTTCTTCTGCGTACTGTTTACTTGCAAATTTGATCATATTTTCGTTTATGTCACTTGCAACGTATTTCTTATATTTGTAAGGTGCAAAGTTCTTGGCCATAACAGTAACGCTACCGTCGCCGCAACCCACATCGATGGCTGTGTCTCCTGTTTTGTTCCATTTGATTTTATCTGCGTATTCCGTTAGACATTGTAAAGTAGTATTTCTTTGGATTTCATTTGTTGCATTGTATAACTCAGGGTTGTTCATAGCAATTCTAAAACAGTAACAGTTTAAGTAAATATATAAACATGAAAATGAACATTAAGGTAAATATAAAAAAAAATGTCTCACGGTTTGAGGCATATTGTAACTAAACTAGTGATTTTTTATACCTATATGTTCTCACGCCTGTAACAGGTATACAGATAGGAGGTGTAAGGGATATGCGGGAGTGTATCATCACATCAATATTTTATTAGCGATATTTTAGTCCTACATAAAAGTGGCCGAGGCTATTACCGTCTAATTGGTACATTTTAAGACACTGTGCAGCTTCTGAGAAATTTCTAGCAGATTGGGACTATCTGCTAGAAATAGTACATTTCTAGATTAAAGAATCGAATCCAGAATCGAAAATCGCCACACATAAGTATGTGTAAACTTATGCCATAGAATCAACAATGTATGTCTAATGAAGAGGACAAATATAGAAAATGTTTTCATTATTGACTGGACTTGATTCTTCTGGCTTCGTTAACTAAGAAACACTAAAATACCCATGATAAAATGAAGAAAACATTATTATAAAATTATTATAGGTACCTATCCTTTATAAAAATATATTTTAAAATCACCCATGCAGTAAGAGTCTATAATTAATTTGTTATACTGGTAACTACTGCTTTTAAAATTCATTTTTACTTCGGCTGCTAAGTGGTTACAATATGAAGTTTGAATCTACATATTCTCGCTCTCAGTAGCAAAATCATTTTCCTCACACGTATGCAGATCTTTCGTTAGAAGTACTTTGTAACCACAATGTAACAAGGCGATTTCATACTAAGCTACCGAAAATAGATCGACATTATCAGCTTGGAATCAACGACGTCTGCCTTTTTGTCAATAGTCTTTTGTGATAACAACTATTTTTTAAATCATTGGCCTTCATCTGTACTGTATTTATAAAACGTTGTTCTAGCTCTGAGAAGCAGGAAAGTCCGTTGCGCAAATGCTAAACGTTTCATGTTTTATTCTATTTCTATGTTGCATATAATTATTTATTTGTAAGACATCACAGATCACAGAAAGGTTACATCGTAAAAGCTGCTATATAACATAGGCAAATGTTTCGCGATATATACCAAGGATGATGCAATCAATAGCAAAGTGTAAAAAAACTATATAATAAACCGAGATACAGCCCGTATAGATTGTTTCATTTCGAGTAGTATTTGGATCATTGATATAGGGTTTTTATACATCAATGATTTGGATCTTAAAAATAACCAACAAATAGCCACACAATCCTTGTGAAACACTCACAAGGATTGTGTGGCTATACTTAATTTATATATAGTATGTAGTTATTTATATAAAGATATATCGCATTTTATGATCTGGCCTTTATAAAGATCAAATAACAGGTATAAATAACGTTAGTCTTGACGTTATTTGTACTTTGGTTAGGAGTTTTAACCAGGTTTCGTAACGGTTTTTATGTTATTCGGGTATCAAAACCCTATGACTACGAGTCATAGGGTTTTGATATACTAGTAAGGCCAAACTGACTATTTCGCGCTGCTTGGAGCAATGATTCAAATACCTAGTAGCTGTTAATGAAAGTATTATATGACTAAATAATTGTACAGATGATATTTAAAGGTTTTAATTCAAAGGTTTTAGTGGTTGCTTCGTCACTGACACTGATTTGAGTGTTTTCAATTCGAATACGGAACAAAAATGTGTCATCCTCATTACCGGATATAATTGTTTTTCTTTTTCTCGCGACAGGGGGCTTGTCTTCAGTGCGGGAGTTGTTTCTTTATAAGGTTCATATTTTTAATAAACATGCCTTTTCATACTTATTTATGATGTAACTATCGAGAGTGCCAGTATTGACGATGTCCAACATTATTATTATGTACTATGCACCTTAAATAAATATGTCTACAATACAATAATTTTACTTTATTGTCGCCGTGTAACGGTACTTACTTCATTTTGGTGTGGTGTAGAAGCTTCTTTTATGATTTGAAATAAGTGGTGTCTATATGGAGATTTTGGGAGACGCCTGTATAAACAAAGAAAAAATAACATTAACTTTTATGTACATCTCGTATTGTGAAATGATTGGGTAGAGGTGGCATGTGTCTTATGATATAGCATAGCGCAATCTTTCTGGCAGCATGCTTAAGGAAATACCTTCGCTCTGCGTTGAATAGGGTTCTAGGCTTCTTCGGGAGATGGTTTATGCTTTGCGCCTTGGAAGGATATCGACTCCTTTTGTAAGTGTTGGCAATGCGTAAGAGCACTAGTATGCTACAGTAATAGTAAAAGTAAATAGAAATCCGGTATACGAATCGAGAGTTTACAATTATATGGGATGTGTCACTGAATTGAATAAACTGAAATTAAGGATATGAAACAGAATCAACCAGATAGTATACCATTAGGATTACTTGATGTTATTCTATCAGGCGTAATAATTATATTACGCTATTGTTTACCAATTATTGAGATTCTAATTTATCGTGATCATAAATGTAAGATAAAGTGTATTTAGATTATAATAGTTTACAAGGTAGTTTTATATTTCTATTTATGGCCACTCTTTTTTTCCATAACTGTTTATGATGCGTCCTATATTTACTAACCTTACTATACAAGAGACCAGTACTGTAAGACTGTACCAGTTCAGGGACTAGTTATAGTCAGGGACTTGTGCCCAGTTACACTTCTTAATATCCTGATAGATACTAGCAAAATAAAGCCACTCTCCTCTCGGAACTCTGAGAGTTGTTACTGAGCTTCTCTACTACTGCTACTAGTCACTGAGGTTGATGGACAAGCCGCCTCTCATATCACCGGTAAAGTAACGCAGCTGTAAAGCGCGGTCACATCCCGACGTACCTTCGTACGTCTACCTAAAATGCTGTAAGCCATGGCTGACTCAAGTCCCTTTAGGTACGACTTTACTTCACACCGTGATAGGTTTAGTAGGTACGAAGCGAGACTATCCATCTTTTCCCGGTTGAGCCCGACATCAGTTACAGTTATTAATGTGTGTCAGTTAGTTAATATAGGTACAAGGCTTAGTTTTCGTCGTGGGATGGCGAGGAGAATTGACATTCGGCTCACAAGTGCAGCGGTTGGGTCGCTACGCGCGTCTCGTCCGTCCACCAAAAAGTGCATTGCCCTGCGTCAGCGCAATACTTTTTGTATTTTTTACTAAAGTTTTTGCATCTGCGCGCAGTATCTACTCAGTTGGGTTAGGTTACCTGACCTGCCATAATGTGATTTATATTGGCGACGCAACGAATACATTAGATGACGTGTTAACCGTTATTACTTTTACGTAACAGTTCAGTATTTATGTTTACAGCTTGTTTTATATATATAATATAATGATCAATGTTAAGTTTCATTACACGTGGCCTACATTACATGCATGCAGTGTAAAATGGGGCTTCGAATACACAACTAATCCTTACGATTGGTACATACATATATCTACTTAAAGTCAGTATTCAGGCGAGCTTAAATACCAATTATCTTTAAAGTCTGCAAAAACAATTCTGTAATACATATTAAAACTGAAAAATAAAACACTGAATTGAAATGATAACCCAAAGTTACATAAAATCCCTGGTATTATTTCCATTAAAACAGGTTACCCAAATTCTCATTTACATACGTGCAAGTACGAATAATGTAAGTATGCATTAAACCAAAAAAATATGCGCGTCGTAATCTAAACTCGTATTTCAAGGACAAGGTTAAGACTGCCGAAAAAATTGAACTCGGTGCATCCATACGACATGATGCAAGTGCACCGAGCATTCAACGAGAGCGAGTGTAATGTCTTGATCTTTTATTTTTCTTTATATTTATTTCGTTATATAGTTTTTTATAAAGTAGGAGGGAAATTGGCAGCTGCATGGTAAAATAATTGATATTCAATATTATTTGGGTGGTCTTAAAGAGGCACTACGCTATAATTGAAAATTATAAGACAAGAATAGCAAGTATCTGATATCATGGCAGTTCATAGTAAAGACTATCTAACACGTAATTAAGATTACTTAGGTAATTAAGCTGGTAATGTAAACGTCTGCGCATCTTCAGGTGTCGAGTTCGCATCATAGATAAAAGTTATTAGGGATTTCTGTCAATAAATTTTGGAATTTGATTCATCCTCATTACTTGGAAGTTAAAGTAGTAGAACTACGCATGCACTGCGATTGACCTGTCTTTTGTCGTGTCTAGTTGCAGTCCCATCAGACTATAAGAGTAAGGGAATTTGTACATTTCTACTCACTTGTGCACATAAATATGGAATCGCCTGCATAATAGCTAATATTTGCTAAGAATTGCTGCGACCGAAAATGCCGCCTGACGTCATCAATAAGGCTATTGATGACGTCAGGCGGCATTTTCGGTCGCAGCAGATAGGCATCTGTATTTGAAAGAGTCTAACAATCTAAAAATGACATGCACAATGTACCTAGAACAGGAACGTGCCAAGCCTTGCTACATATTGTTATCATCATTATATAATTATGACTTCTACGTTCCCGACCTTGATACAGTGGCGTGAGCCTACGAGCACTTGTCTCTAGTTTGATCAAATAAAATATAATAATATCCCGTATGTCTGTATCTTTTTTGGAACATTGTGCAAAACTCATGAAAGGATAGTGATGCGGTTTCACACTTTGGTAGTCTAGCGTTTAACTTATTATCTAAGTTTAGATTAATCTAATTCCTTTCAGTAGAGTCGGAGCTACCTTGTGTAATGTGATCCGCGTCAATTATGTGTCGCTCAAACTACTCCAAACGAACGAAGTCACAGGCGTAAGCTCGTTATAAAAAAAAGTAATTAAATAATTGTAATTTGTAGACCGTGGAGAAAAATGCTGAAGGTTTTCTTTCAGTTTTGAACTAGTAGTATAATTACCTAGATTTATATACTGTTTGAGAAGTTATTTCAAGTATACCAAAGTCATCTCTTTGCTAGATATAATTAACCAGCTAAGAAATATCTTCAACACAATCAGACATACACGTGCTGCGATTCTATGTTACTCGTGTACTGTCTGCCCTTCAGGAGTTCCAAGGATTATAATCAGCGTACATGCTTAAATCATAGTAAATTATACAGGATTAACTTGAGAGTCTAAGTCTTCAATTAAACATCTGCAAGGTCAGTTTACCAACATCGAAGGAGTTTCGTAACATGCGAGAGACAGTATCATTTAATAATATCATGTGTAGGTAATTTGCTTATTCCATAGTAGACCTATTGAAAAAGATTGTTTGTTAAAGCGGCCTACTGATATAAATTTTAAATTATCCGCACTTAAATATTCCAAATATAATTATGTATATCAATTGAAAAGGCTTGAGAGAAAGAGTGCTCTGTCTTTTTACCCAAGCAATAATTCATGTACCAAAACAAGCTTTACTTACATTATGTACGCGAATGTTTAGACCCAAATCGACTATCTATTGTTAGGAATCTATGGATTCAGGCAGACATATGACCCGTGTTTAAAAAAAAACCAAGTGTTATGCCAGGTTATGCACTACTAAGTTTTAAATACCAAAATATAAAAGGTTTTTAAATATATAAGCATTTTATAATCCATTTACATATATTTGTAATTATTAGAGCATTTATAAATAAGCACATACGTATAATATGTACATATGTATTTGTTTTGTTTTAAGTTCTGTTCTATCATAATGTATATTATTTAACGGAGACGGAAGTGACTTATATATTACTGATATTGTAAACAATACATATCGTAAATTATAATGAAGTGATTTGTAATCGGGATTTGCGTTCATTTGAGTAGTAGCTAGTAGGTGCAATCAGCGACAAAAGTCGATACGTAAAATTATTTTATAATTAAGAGTTTTGCCTAAATTCTAAATCCCGAAACCTTAGACACAATGTTTTTTTGTGCCTAGATATTTAGATGTTATTATGCATTCAACTGATTGTCTACTGCTTGACATTTCTATTCAAATAAGATTGACTCATTATATCTTTACTTTTAAAATACTCATATTATTTCTACAAATAATATTTTATTTTAAAACTGGCACTATTGAAATAAATATCAATTATGTTCAAAGCACGTATAATATTTGGCTAAACGAATTATAAAATGATTTCATTCAAATCCGTACTCCTTACTATATTATTATTATTATTATAAATTCGAAAGTAACTCTGTCTGTCTTTCTGTCTGTTACCTTTTCATGGCTAAACCACTCAACCGATTTAGATGGTATTTGGTACAGATATATAGTTCAAAACCAGGGGAAGGACATAGGCTACTATTTATTGATGTATGTAAGTATCACGCGTGCGGAGCCGTGCGCAAAAATATTAAATAAAATACATTTACACTTGGAGTTAAAAAGCAACAAGTAGTAACTAAAACTAGTTAACTTGTCGGCAATAGTATACATAACAATTAAATATATCTATATATGTGACTTTTAAATATGAACTCTGTTTTGAATAGAGTAGTTCAGGGAAGCAACTGGATCACTGTCATATGGGTATATGATCTCAGTTATACGAAACATTTTTTAATTCGTCGTTATATTTAGAATATTTTTGTTGTCGTAAGCTGTCTGCGCCTACGACATTACTTTATAAAATGCTGCTATCATATTAATAATATCGTAAATATTATTATTAAGTAAAATGCCTGAATTATTTTATAATATTTCATATTTTACAATATCGCTGCGACAAATACGTTGCCTCAGTCATATTTCAGACGGAGTTAGAGTCTTAGCAAATAATTTAAATTCTAATCCAGCCAGTGCCACAAGGTAGATTTTAAATAAAATGGTGCAAGTATCAAGACTGTATGGAGAATGAAATGGTGGTAGCCACCAGCAATGTCACCCCGAGTGGGTTCAACCGCCGAACGTGCGAGAGCAGGAAAAAGGGCTCATATTTAGGGAACTTTATTGTACCAACTACCCACTTAACTTACTCCATATAACGTGTAATCATTTCAAACAATTTATGCATTGACTGAGTGACTTGTAAAGTGCAGCACTCAATTACTAACGTCGTTAAAGATCTCAGGTATAATTATTATAAACAGTATCAACTTTAGTCGATAAGGAGAATGTTTTCTTTCTTATTTCAGGCTCTTTCTAAGGCCAGATGGATTTTTCGAATAGATTATGCTCACAGAAGAAGGGAGTACAGAAATATGTGAAAATTAAAATGACTGTATATAGACAGTTTAAAATCAAGAGATATATACAATTATAGCTTATAAGCTATAATTTATATATAATTACGTGAAGAGAATACTTATTAGCCACTTTTAATGTATTGCGCGCGCGAAGGAGTGTTATTTTAGCATAGTTAAGATTAATAATGATGAGGAAAGCAGAATACAAAAAAATATAAATAAATATAAAGATTTGAATTAATGAATAACCGGCGAATTTAGACCACTATTTTATATTATGGGACTAAGAGAAATGAGTTATAGAACGGAAGTATTGCGCTGACCTGAAATGACGGAATATTGACAGTGGATTGTTAGTATTAACAACTTAATATAATAAAAATATTCAACGCATGCACACGATATTGACTGCTGTGAAAATTACTAAGAAAGAATGCTCAACTGTGAACGTCGTCCACGAAAACGAAAATATGCTCCACGACAGAATATAATTACTACTTAATATGTAGTATCAGCTATTATATCTTGCTCTCTCATAAATATTTGGTTCACAATTTAATCGTGAATCATGTTTTTTGATCCCGTTTAACGTAATAAAACCATCTTAAAATACGGCGAATATTGCTATTAATATATTATTTGATAATATTGGCTTTGTCCTCATAAGTATACAGGTAGGCAAGTTTACAAGTTTCTGCGTCTAACTTTATCACAATAATATTAGGTTAAAGTTTAGTTATCCATGGATGCTGTTAGTGTTATAGATTACTAATTTAAATATTTTTTGGCAGTTTAATATAAAGCAGTGGTAGTAAATGTTACTGCTGTGCACGAGGTCTCAGGTTTGATATCTGGACCGGGTGTATTATTGGGTTTTTATTAAGAAGTTTTCAGTAGCAGCACGGAGTCTGGGAATGTATCCGGTAAGGACATCAAGCTCGCTCTATAACCTACAAACGTAGTCGGTGAAATGCGGGTGAAATATATCTCTGTGACTCCCTTTGGGTATATAGGCTAGAGACTCTGTCTGTTCCAGTTTTAGTTACGTGAATATTTTGCATCAAAGAGCTATTAAAATATATTTTCAAAGTTTGATGACATTGGTGGATTTAAATAGCACAGTATACAATATTGTAAATTTGAAACCGAGTAGCCATATTCATCTATTAATGGCGTAGCTGAGGAAGTTTCGATCAGAGTAATAGGTATCTAATATTGTTACAGGTAAAAGATAGTACAGACATCAAGTATAAATCTTATTAATATTAGAGAGATATGCGAAGTCAAGAAGTCAGAACCATAACGAATGCGAAGCAAATACGTAAATTTAACTATTTTACAATTAATAGGTTTGTTAGTTTTTTATAATGACAATAGCGACGCCCCGATTTCGCACGGGTAGTACAAAATTTTAAGAAATTATACACTTAAACCTTCTTTATGGATCACTCTGTCAGTAGAAAATCTGTTCAGTAGTTTTTGAGTTTATCGCGAACAGACAGAAAGACAGACGCGACGGGGAACTTTATTTTATAATATTTAGTGATGATGTCGTATAATTCTACAAGAAATCCAACAAGATGTATGAAGGGTCAGGCATGGCTTTTGTGCTTATGTAAAGTTCATGGTTATCATAAATACAAACTAATTCGATGAATGTATACAATAATGCGTATACTCTCTGATTATATCGGTCTCTGTAGTATTGTAGTATTGTAATTATAATCTAAAATAGCCAAGAACTTTGTCACGTTTGTTATTTGTTATCATAGTATAGTCAGAGATACTATGATAAGGAATAACAAACGTGACAAAGTTCTTGGCTATTTTAGACTATTAATTACTATACTACTTTGATAAAATCAATGCGCCTTTTAATAAACTCTCTCCACAGTCATCTAACAAAGTAATTAAATTTATGCGAATGAAATATTTCCTTATTATTTGCAAACGTGACTTATTTAATTAACATATGTGTACGTTTCTTGTAATTGAATGTATTTACGCATTTATTAATTAAAGACTGTGTCTGTGGCGCAGTGGAAGTGACCGCTACAACTATCGTTTTGCATGATCGGGTTTGATTCTAAAGTCCACCGACTCCTACCAAGGATAATCCACGACGCTATGGAAATAAAAAAAAACATCCCAATTGTTAAAGAGAAGTTAATCATTAATTTATTTAAACTTAAAAATAAGCAAAGCACTGCAAGACTTCATGATCATTTGAGTTCATTCTGCATAAATAGAAACACCAAAAACTAAAATGTGCAAAAATTGAAATAACTATACTTCAAGATAAGACGGCTACCTTCTTAGTTTTCGCGTGACCGTTACTGCTGGAAAGCAAGTGAAACGTCGGGAAAGTGTAAATGTAAATTATGTTCAAATAGTTCATAGTAATGTGTTAAATAATAGTAATAATATTCTATCACATACACTCAACACCATCTAGCCCAAACTAAGCAGAGCTTGTACTATGGGTACTAGACAATGGATAAACATACATATATACAATTGTTTTTGTAAATGCATACATATTAGGTATATATAGAAACACCCAGACCAAGTCAAACATCCATATTCATACACACAAATGTTTGACTTGTGCGGGAATCGAACCCGCGACCTCAGGCATGACAGTCGGTTACACTAACCACTACGCCATCGAGGCCGACAAAAAATTCGTATATAGTAGTTCAATTTCAATATGTTATTCATAATTTAATTCATGTTGCATAGATTTAACTAAAATATTAGCAGTGTCTTGAAAGTGTAATCTCACCATCGGGACTGTACGAAATAACTAAAATGAAGATAATATTTAGTAAAATTTAGAAATAATGTTTGTAGGACAACACGAAGTAAACCTGTTTTACGTTTTATTGTTTTCCAATAACTTGACGAAATCACTTTCTTTCGTACGACAACTAAACTAATATTGTTCTAACTAGTTCAATAATTTAGGATGCTTCGCAGGCGTCATAGTTTTAGGGTTCTTTATAGATAGCCAGGTAAATTAATATTTTTTACTGTAACAATAATTTAATAATAATTTATTTCTTAATTTACAAGACACAAGACATTAGATAATGAACAATAGCTGTAGTAAGTGTAACAATGCATAGTAAGCCGCTGTCACCCAAACTAGGTAGAACCTAAATCTCAGGAAGAAATGTAAAATATGGATTGTATTATTGCGTTTATTTCGATATAGTATATACCTAGGTCGAAGTTTACTACATTATTTAATCAAAAATCGAAAATAATAGTTAAGTGGTGAAAATAATTTTATTTTTGTTACTATTTCACACTGAACTGCAGGAGCAATATTAATAAAATCTAGCATTTGTTTGTAGCTTACGCTAATTTAATAACAAACTATTTTGGTATTTATATTTAGCAGAATAAGGCTCAGGTTAAAATATATTGAATGCGGAACCATTCATGTTAATTATTATCGTAGGCAAGATAAAATTTATTGACTTCTCAGATATGCAGATCAACGACCCTAACCCATCTGGTTTGGTCCCCGTGACGCAATAGCGCAGTGAAAGTTAGAAAAAATGTCACTTACCCGTGGAGGACCTTCGGTAAATGGATTACTATCATTTTAGGAGAAAGTTGACCTTACCCAACATATTTTGACTGCTGATGGGTACTTTATATCAACCTGACAACAGTGCCCCGTGTTGATGAATCGTTAGACTTAGACAAACGTTTATTTATGTTAGAAAGTAAAGACGATTGGTACAAGCTTGGACTATCAGGTATATGAAAAAGGCCACAGCTTTTAAAGTACTAGATATATTTCACAGATAATTCATGAGTGATGTATTGTTGTTATCAAAGAATTGAGAAAAGCATTTGTAAGTTTTGTTCTATGTTCAAATTATCTTCAGATGTGACAGCTGAATTGTGGTTGTTTGTTGGTTGTAGAAATATTACTACAGATAGGTATGCATGAATAATATTTTTTATATATTACTAGCAATTTAGGTTATAACATAAATAATAAAAATAAATTAAAGTATTTTTGTCAATTTCTTCCGCGAAAGAGTCTTTTAAACGGGCCATATTATTACTGCTTTGTGTGTCTTGTTTACTGTTTGTTTGTTGTATCCTAGCCAGCTTAGAAACATTTGAATATCCATATCACAATATATACTATAATAAGAGAGTGGGTGGCTACTCCCATATTATAGAATACTAGTTTTCACCCGCGGCTTCGCTCGAGAAAATCTATGTTAGGTTAGGTTAGGTTTGCAACAGTAATTTTTCTGGATGAAAGGTACCCTATGTCCTATTCTGTACCTCTGACAACGTGTATGCAAAATTTCATGGTGATCAGTTGAGTAGTTAAGGCGTGAAAGCGTAACAAACAAACAAATAAGCGAACAAACTCATTTTCGCATTTATATTATTATTATTATAGAATTATAGAATATACGGGCATTATATTTACTACAATGTGTGGACATTGCAGATATATTTGTTATAGGAGTGTGTTCACGTTGGTAGTGTATTGAGTGAAGATCGACCTCTTAATCACTAGTCCGATATCATAATTATGCTATAATACTCTTAAATCTAATGTATATTAGTATTTGTAAAGATTGTTATTCCTTATAAATAAATAAGATATTACACCGTGCAAAGTTTCATCCTTTTATGACACATGCATTCTTGGCGAACACTTTAAACGCATCGCAATGCATGCCTGCACAATCTTTCTCTTTAAATTATTGAAAAAAATTCGTACTTTCGTCCTCTCACAACCAGTCAGTGAGTGCAATGCCCCACGAATTTACTGCCCAAATTTTAAATTATTTCTTGTCTCTTTTGCATATGTATTTTACTGTAAGCGTGAAAGAGAGAGTAGTAGGTCGTTTAGTCATCGCGACGGTTAAATTCGTCTGTTATTGACGTCCCAATGTTTCGGGCCTTAAGGCAGGTTATGAATAAGGTCATAAAAGGAGAAGTTGTCGTAGGCTTAGAAATTGCGCTGGTCATTATTGTTCTGTTTGGTATATGCTTGGCTTGCCTCGGTGGCGCAGCGATCGTCATAAGGTCTTAGGTTCGAACTCGGGTACGGCAGAGTTATTGGGATTTTTTGTCAAAAGCAGCACGAAATCTGGAACTGTGACGGGCAGACGGTAAAAGGCTAGCTCTCTATGAACTGGGATCTAAAAACCATATCTAGTAAAAAGAGTGTGTAGTAAGCCTCTGCCTACCTTTTCGGTTATATAGGCTTGAGACTTTGTATATGTGTGGGTAATTATCATACATAAATATAATCTGCTTTATGAAAAGTACAATCGCAAAATTTCAGTCAGTCTTTCATGCCTAATAGAAACAACATAGAATGCTTCTTCGATATGAAATGCCTATTTCGTTTATATAGATCATTAGATAAACGTGATACTATCAATAAGAGTTCGTAGAGACGTGCTATTTTATTACAATTGGCATTTTATAATGGTTTATATTCGGCCTGATTTTTAACTTATAATATACAACAACGATATTATATCAATTTACTATTACGGTAAAGAGAGAGATCCGGAATCTCTTTTTTTAAATTTCACTTTAGATGTACGCATATACACGCTTTATACGTATCATACGTACCGCGAAAACCTCAGTGCAGCGAGCCATTAATTATTTTTACCGAAAATTGCGATAATATTACAAATTGTATTCCCAACAGATATTTAATGAATACTGTTTTCTTTGAAATATAGAATAAGGAATAGTGTGATTAGAGAGAGATGCGGCATGAAAGTGGATATAGTGACAAGAATAGAAAAGGGTATGTTAAGCTGGTTTGGACATGTAGAAAGAATGGACGAGGAAAGACTGACTAAGAAAGTTTATAAGGCTAGTGTGAATGAAACAGTCGCAAGAGGAAAACCTAGGCAAACGTTTCTCGATCAGATCGGAGGCGTTCTGGACAAAGGCCAGGTTAAGAGCTCCTTGAACCGACGGTCGTGTATGAGGAATGTGATGAAAGTGAATGATGTGTCAGGATCGTAGCAAATGGAAATCCGTAGTCCCTGCCTACCGCTCTGGGAAACAGGCGTGAATCTATGTATATCTGTATATGTGTGGCTGCATTGTATAAACTTTAAGTAAGTATGCCAAATCTTACACATTTTCGTGCATGCAATATTTAAGAAGTGATACACAGTTTTCTATTCACACATTGATATGTAGACGTAGCAATGCAAAGTATGTATGTTTTCTTTTTACATTTTTAAATTTTTGTTTTCTTTTTAAACAATCTGTGCAATGTATGAGTTTATTCAAAACACTAGGAACCAAATAGTTTTATCTCCGTAAAAGTCATTTGTTTTTTTAGTTGACACCATATTCGGAAGTATTGAGAAAATAAGAGATTGATTTCTCATTTGTATATAAATTTTATTTCGTTAATGATCTTAAAGTGGTTTATTAGGTAAGGGTTATAATCGGGTATGCCACAATCGTGGCGGTAAGACCCGTTTTTGAGGAGTGGCTGGAGAGGCGGCATGGCGCCCTCACCTTCCGTCTGATACAGGTAATGACTGGCCACGGTTGCTTTGGCCAGTTCCTGTGTCGCATAAGCCGGCAAGAAACGCCCGGTTGTCACCACTGTGGCGACTGTCGCGACGTTGTTGAGGACACGGCGCTGCACACTTTAGCGGATTGCCCCGCCTGGGCATCGCAGCGCCGTGAGTTGATCGCGGCAGTCGGTATGGTTGACCTCTCGCTCCCGGCCGTGGTTCAATCTATGGTCCGGAGCGAGAGGTCGTGGAACGCCGTCGCCTACTCTGTGAGGAAGTCATGTCCATCAAGGAGGCGGCGGAGCGGGAGAGGGAGTGCTTAAACCCTCTCCCCAACTGCAGAACTGGGCGCCGGAGGGCGCGAGATGACCTCCAGCCACCCTGAGGTTTGACCTGTGGGTGGTGGGCTTCGTGGGCCTGCCCGCCACCCAACCAGCACTAAGTCCGAGAGGCGGTGTGCGTGTTTCCACGCGCGACTTTGTGTCTTGTGTCCCCCCTCCCCACGAGGGGGGTCAGTAGGGCTTGAATCTAGTGGTGACTAAAGGCTAGGCTTGTTGTGTAGTGGTCTGCCGTTTCACACGGCGGGCCGATACCTCGGCGAGGTCGCAACGGCATGTGAAAGTGATTCGCGCGGCCCCGCCGATTGCGGTTTTGTCGATGAACACCGTGGTAGGTTTAGTCGGTATTCCGGAAGGTCCATTATTATCTTCATTACTATCTTTCTCTTTTACCCCGGTGAGTCCGACATAACCCCTCCGCCCGCCCCCGCGGAGGGGTATGCATCAATGCATACCCACACGTAAAAAAAAAGGTAAGTGTTATAATAATGTGAATGATTTTGGAATGATCGTTAAGTTTTGGCAACGACTGGAAAACTTGAAGTTAACAAGAAACAAGAATTTTATTTTTAATAAAAAATTCATAACAATGCAAAACAATTACAACTTAATTATGGCGACACAATAATTATCCTCAAATTATTTTGTATCATACATAATATTTACATTACAATATCAATTATTCCTAAAACTAAAAAGCAGGCAAGGCAAAATAAATTTATTTTAATACGAGTAATTCATTCATATTTTATTATAATATTTAAATACACTGACATCATTTTAATGTCAGTGTATTTAAATTACGATGATAAAATGATGAAATTATGACGCATATTAAAGTTATTCAGAAAATATTACACCACAAAGGCTTCCTATGATGATTGAGATTCGTAACTATTATACCCACAGTACCCAAAGTGAATATGTAGGAAGCTTGATCATTTAAACATCATGTAAGATTTTCTCTACCTTTATATTTCGGAATAAGAATTAATAAGCACATATTTTATTTAATTTTCCATATAAATAATCAATCAATACAAGTTGAACGCTTTGAGTTTTTCAAGAACAAAAAGGAATAAAGCTCCAATAAAAATAGGCGCAAGCCTTCATGAAGGTACAACTAAATTTTAAATCATAAATTATGATTATATTTCGAGGTTTCCTGAAAATATTGCGTCAATAGTTGCCTTGAAGTTAAACTTACATAATATATTGAAAATAATAAAATATATACATATCTCCGGTACAATTAACTACAGATCAAAATAATACCTACTGTCACTGAATTTATAACGTGTCAATTGTTGTATTAGCGTTTGTAACTGATTCGGAGTAATCACTGAACATTTGTATGTTATGTAGATAGGACTGCTATGTCAGGCCTTCTTTACAATTTTGGTTGCGTATAGTGGTGAGGCCCGGGTTCGATTTTTGTGTCGCACAAAGTGCTAGTTTGTGGAGTTTGGCAGTATTTACGTTCCGTATTTCGTGGGACTTAAAATTTGCTGCCAAAATGTGGGTGTAATACATCCGTGGCTGTCTGTTCGGTTAAATAGAGGCGTGAAAATCTTACTAATGTAACTAAATACAGCTATCATTAATCATTTAATCAATCATAATATTTTTTTTTATTTCGCTAACACACGCACCATAAGTTACACATGAAATGTTACAGTTTTCTATAAGTACACTAATTATTTGAACGCTGGTACCCATGCTAAGATTTAACTTGTGTTATGGGTACCAGAGCTTTCTCTTTCACAAAATAAACATTATCAAAACAATAGTGAAGACTTTTGTTGACTTTGACAATGGGCACAGGTATTATTTATTTAAAAAAAAATATACTAATCAATGTGTATAAGTTCAGTATTAAAAGCTGAACTATTTTAGATGTAATTTGGCACACAGTAAGATCACATCCTAATTGTGGTAATTTTAGTTAATCTGGTTATAAGTACGTGCTTATAACCAGATTAACTAGACATTAATCATAAAACATTACAAGAACAACTTGTTTAGTTGATTGGTTGACTGATTGCAGTTGTAGGTCTTAAGGCATCTCCCTACCTAGCCCATAATGGCCCATATTATATCCTTATTTCAAATCCGACCCGCATTGCCAAACACATTAATCAAATAAAATAATTACCTCAGAAACGGTACATAAGTATTTCAGTTAGTATGCAATATTCAGAAGTGTCCGTGACTTATGTTCACTTTCAATTGAATGTGGTCATTCTTAACCAAATATTTAAATTTTTTTTGTGTCTGTTGATTCTTTGGCTTATAATGTATAGCAGCTGAACAATTTCCTTTTGACACTTGTGGTTAAACTTCTCCTTGTTATGGATTTAACTTTTGAAATATTATTTAATTTAATCTTTATTTATTTTAACGTCATCTGTACATTTTATTTAGAATTAACGTAGACTCAACACGACGTGTTACGAGCTATGTACAGTTCAAAAGGTTTCTGTAAATTTACAAAGATGGCGTTGTACTCATTGCTGTTGGTTGTACTTATTTTGTTGTAGAAACATAATGCGACATCAGTCATTTAAGCATCACAATTGATACTAAATAAAGTGTTGATTCGTTGCTGTTTCGCAAATAAGGAGCAACACAATATGACCACGTCCTGGATGTCCTTCAATACAATATATCTTAGGGAAGCTACTGAAAATGCAATACTCGTAACTGAGCTTTTGTCTGACACATTTTAGATTGCCATCGATATGGTTAAGAAAAAGAGCTTTTCGTTTAAAGTTGTTTAGTTAAAACTGCCTGCTTAAGCAAATGCTTTTCTTTACTTTAGTCGTTAATGTAATGATAGTTTTATTAATGTTTGTAAAGTTATTTAACCATGAACTAAAAGAACTCGTAAAGGAAATGTACCTAACATTTTACGAATACCAACAACTCATTTTTTGTAATTAATGGTAAATAACGACAACTTGTTTTTTTATTTGTTTTAATTGCGACATAACTTTTTCTGATAAGTGATGTTTTTTGTTATAGACTTTATCGCCTGAATAGTATTCATTTTTTTCTGGTCCATGTTAATTATTATTAATTTATATGCCTCAGATATCTTCTATAACAAGTAGAGTTGTCTTCATTACATGATCATCAAGGTAATTAAAAATACCTATAAGCAGTTTACGTACTGCTTAATCTTTTTGTAAGAAATTATCATTTCATAAAAGATTTATATATATCAATATCTATATTCTATACTATACTAGGAATGTATGTTACGGTTTTTGAAAATGTGATAATTAACAGAAACATAATGACTAAAATATAATTATTACTAGCTTTTGCCCACGGCCTTGTTCGTTCGGGAGTAATTCTATTTTACGAGATGAAAGGTATCTTTTAATGTACGGTGTACCTACCCCTGACAACGCGTATACAAAAGTTCATGATGGTTGGTCGAGTAGTTAAGGAGTGAAAGCCTAAAAACAAACATACTCGTATTCGCATTTATAATATTAGCAAGAAAGTTAGGATTGTATTTTTTATAGGTATAGTGCAGGCCAATAGACTTTCTAGTTTACTTTCAATATTTCCTATCTATTACGTGACAATGCTAACAATTTTGAATCGACTTAATCTTTTTCGCAATCTCCTTTTGGGTCCTAGAATATATTATGTAAAATATGTATAGATATGTTCATTGATTAAATAAAATTGGGATTTTGAAGAAATTGTTAACTGGCAATCAAATAAATGCCAATTGTTGTAATTGAGTGACGTAATTAGCGCCACTCAATGAAATCATTTGACATGTCGTTGACTAACCTTTCAGAAACTTGGAGTCGGTAAGCCACAATTATAAAACTTGTTTACTACAAACATTTAACACAAGATAATGACTTCACAAAGCCGATTAACGGTTTTCTATGGATTTATTGTTTCATCGGGTTGAAATTCACTTAAGCATACACACATTATAAAAATCATGTCATCTAAAAATAATAGTTTCATAATATTTATAAACATGTAATTTTTGGCGAATATTCACTTGTCAGCTTTGCCAAATGGATTGGGCTTAAAGTGACATCAACAGGTTGGGACGTTGGCAGACCGATAACTATACAAATAGTATTCATAGGTACCTATAGTTAAAAATTTATTGGTCCAGAGCCTTTGGTTGAATCTTACGTATCGTGCATATTACCCAAAATACTAGAAAATTTATTGTCTTATCAATAACACAATAAATTTTCTAGTATTTTTGGGTAATATGCTATATATATGGGTAAAAGTCTATTCAAATAGACTTTACTTATTGCCAGTATCTAATATTGGTCTTATAAATTATATATATACATATATATGTATATACTTTGAAAAGCTTCTAATGATCAAATTATAAACAAAATGTACCTAAGTGACATTTCTAGAAACCTACATATAATTATGATAATTGCCAATCATAGAATTTTGGCAACGGCTTAATAAAGCCTTAAAATCATTTCCCATTAGAAATACTGTCGTATAATTGCTCGTATAGTTGCTAAAAAAGTACTCAAATAATTAGTAAAAGAACGCACATACTACTTACCAACAACCCATATTCAAGATAAACAGGAAGTGCATAATGGACGCAAGAAAATAATCAAGCTATTCGTAATACATAAAGATTATATCTGCACTCGACATCATTTCTCGACACACAGCGAGCGGACATTCGTACATACAGTTATTTACTGACTCACACAGAGATGTATCTACCTATCAACCTAAAGAATACCTAAAAAATACACAAAAAGCTTTTTTCCTAAGAATAAGCGGGACGGAGTACGGATCTTATTTTTCTCGCGGACGTTTCAGTCGCTCTCGGGTGGAGAGTGGAGTCACCGAGCCAGGAGTGTGGGTCCCCCACCGCCCCCTGCAATAATACTGCGTCACTATTTTGCGCCATTACCTACACTCGCTTCCTATTCTATAAGTAGCGAGGCCTCTAGAACGTAACGTTGGAACTGCCAACTTACTCGGTAGGTGGACGACCACTTAAGTTGTAATCAAAATCGATTGTTGAAGTTCGGTATCGATTTGCGAGTTGGGAAGTCCTTGACCTCATTTCATTAACAATCTATTTGGAGCCGATATGGTATCGATATCAAGATTCGTTGCCTATTTAAGTAGAGCTTCTGTAAATAACTTGTTTGCTCTTTAAACAAACCTGTGTAGACATTTTGTTCTATTTGGTTTGTAGATTTAAGTTGATTAATCTTCAGGTTCAATTTCTTGTTATGATTAATGACGCAATATGTGACTTGTCCTTTGTGCATGTGGCATTTGAAGCTGTTATATTTCACACAAGCCAGTCGCCAAATTGTGTTTGAATAGGATCTGAGCAATTAGCTTTCGGCAATCAGTGTCAAATATACGGAAGGATGTTGTTGTCTTTGCGTATATTTATACTAAAATGTATTTCAAATTTGTCAGGAATATATTTTTTGAACTATATGACAAACGACAACGTATTTCTTTAACAGTAATAAATTAATATAAGCTTTATATTGTCTATTGTTACCTAGTCTATAGGTCAGCCCGGCTATCAACTAAGAACGACTTCGCACCTTTGTCAACCGAATCAAAAAATAGTACCTACTTATTATAAATGCTATTAAAATTCTGTGTTAGTTACATTTTCTAATTATTATGTAATTTGGAACATCGAATATTTGAAAACTGGGAATAAGTCACGCCGAATTGTATAGAAACCGAATTGCAGTCGCGGGTACCAGCCAGCATACCATATTTTGTTATTATTATCGTGCATAGAGATAACAATCCAAGTAAGATGACACCATATATATTGCTATTGTTGTTGATCCTCCATTAAAATAAAAAGCTAAAAAATAGCTTAAACGATCGTTGTTGTTTTAATATTGACACTTATTAAGATTTCGCCCAGGTTCGATCATGTGAAATAATTATAATTTAACTTTGATAAAAATAGCATGATGATGGCAGAGTTACGTGCTAAATCTGTTGGATTTCGAGTGGTAGCTCCGTGGAGCCCGGCTGTTTTATATGTGTTGTACTGTTCCGACGCGTACAACTCGCACGTCGTTGTACTGGTTTAATACGAACCTCTTCAGTTGCTTCACTTACACGATTAATATTACATGTTTTATTTGCTTTTATTTACTTCTTATTGCTTATTTGAGCTCTACTACTGTGCCATTTAAATTCTGGTGGTGACATGCGGATATGATAGACTTTACTCCCTACGCTTGGGATATTTTCAGCTTAAGCTTACATCATAATATCAGAATTGTAAGGATATCGGATAAATAAATTTGACAGATGGAAATTGAATAGGTGACCTGAAAGTCGTTAGAGTACTTGTAGAGGCATCCTACACAAATTAAGTGAATCGTGTAGGCTACTGACACAATTTACTTGCGCGGGCTACATGCACGAGTTTATCATGCGGGTTACTTGTACCTGTAATTTGCATCGGTCGTTTTCAACTTGCGAATGTCACAAGTGTTGTGTGCAAAAGTTATTAGGATTTCTCTCTCAGTCAAGCAAAGCGGGCAGTCAATCAGCTTTTATATATTTGCAGGCAAATATTTTTATTGCTGTAATAGTATACTTTGTTGATTTTAATTAATTTAGCTCATATTCAAATAAGTCAAATACTCGTAACTTATTTCTACGAAAATATATAAGTATTTTTGGAATTACATTATTTTTGTTATTCTTAGTATAGAGGTATCCTCTGTCCTAAGAGGATTTTTCTTTCTCAATAGAAGTTAGTCTATAAAACTTAAGGCGATTTACATTGTCTGAAAGTTAATTCATTTAGTAAAACTACATACTACATTCAGGTTCTACCAAAAATAATCTGGTCAGTTTTAGGTGTGAAGAATCAATTGGGTATTCTGCACAAGCAATAATTTTAGCAAAACAATGAGCTAAGTCCGAGTACCGGAGCCAATACAGCGCATACAAATTATTGACAATCGATATTAAAGTAGGTACTACACGCACCGATGCACGTTTAATTCGATAATGTTCCTTTATTGATGGTGGTTTAAATCGATACTTACTTTCATAGTAATATTGCTCGGTATTAAAACATGAATTTTATTGATCTTTTGTGACGTTCTACGGTATGTACCATGTTGCCACGACACGCTGCTAAAATATTGCCACTTATTAAATTTTACTATTCATGCATTTAATTTTGTTTATTAAGTTATTATACGAGTAATATTTACGGTCATTACTTGAATGATTCATTTTGTAGTCAATGTAGGCAATTAGTTTTTCATCTATCAACAAATTGCAGTCGCTATAATAAAGAAGATAATGCATTTATAATCAAAAAGGATATTTAGTTCCATCGCTATGCAGGTGTTCCTCAATAACAAGTAGCAACTATGTTTGCTTTAATAAAACTCCAGAAATAGTTATGTATAGCAGACTGGAAATGCAACTATCTGCTCGGGGGACATCTAAACATACCTTCGCAGATATAGGCTTGGAGACAAAGTATGTACTACGCTGCAAGTTTTCAACAAATTCTATCATGATAATATATCCATTGCTACTTGGTCGCAAATAATTAAAACTCTAGTTCTATAAAAGAGGCAATGTATACGGTTCACAGCGATAGCATCGTGGAATGCGATGTCGTACGTTTGTTTTCGGTGCAGGGGTGGGTGTGAGGCGACGGTCCTTTGATTCTGGCGAGATTAAACGTGCGGCAGACGGTGGCGCCTCTATCGATTGTTGTTGTAATTACAGCGCTATCCTCGCCCAGTCGCAAATGAAATTGTTCCGGACAGAGCTAGCTGCGGATGCCAACGTGGTGTACACTTGTCCCACGATCATGCTGCCACATTCTGAACTGTAAAACCTAGTACTAAGGTTTGACACTAGGTTTTTAGAAGTCCCTCTACAACGGGTAGCTTGCGGGCGCATTATTGCATACGATGCTGTGTCGTATGTTTTGATGGAATTCTAACGAAATGCTTTGGTTGCTTCACTTCGTTTTTGTAACTTTGTTTAACGTGTCATATAAATGAAGTGAATATTGTGTAACATTATCGAACCGATATAAAAGCAGATTTATTGCGTTGCGTAGATGACTTACATAATGTCAAAAATCTTTAACAAGGACTGTTGTGATTACTTAACTACTTGCTCGTGTGGTTAATATGTAGGTTTATTTAATTTATTTAATGATAAAATTTAAGTAAATAACATGCATGGATGGCGCAACGACTAAACGGTCGTCATGCTGCTGTCTCTGCGCTGAGTGTAGCGGGTTCGAAACCCACAGAGGACGATTATTTGTATAATTATTGTTCAGTGTTCGTAATCAGGGTGTATTTCAAGTTAGTTAAGTGTATGTTTGTGAAGTCTGCCGCACCCAGGGCTGGGTCACTAATACGAGACTTATCTTTGTTTAAAATTATATATACAATCCAATTTATCTCCTTTATTGTAGTAGAAAAATATTGACTAATTATTTAACTTTTATGTTGGTGGTTTTATAATCTTCATGACACTCTACAATTAGAAAGAACATCAAACCAAACAAACGTCTTATAAAAATCTTATCTACCCAAAAAAATATATAAGTATAGTGTCTATGGAAGGCTGTGCGGCTCTTACGTCTGCGCACTAAACGCAATACGAGAACAAATCCAGATCTGAATCCGAAATGCGAATGGGAACAGAGAGTGAAATCCAATAAAACATTCGTAGTCCTCGAAGCGTATCTACGTGTACGTGACGTAGACGCCTCCTCGCAACGCATGCGCAGCACACTTGTACAGAACAAACGGACAATTCCAATTTCAATTGTAGAAAAAAAATAACCAATTCGAAATGGAGAAGGCTTCGCGGCGACCAATAGGAGCGCTCACAGTCGTAATGCCAACTGTGTGGGCGGGGCGAGTGATATCTAGCATTGGAATGTTCGTTGTATTTGTTTTGCCGGATCAGAAGGCTTTATTGCATGGTATTTGAGCCTCTTTCCCCTTGAGGGTGGCAGCGGCGGAAAGCTCGGTATGGTTTTGGGATGAGGCACTTCACATTATGTACGAAGTCGATTGCAGCCTACGGCTCGGTGACCTACATATACGATTGTCTTTGTCTTATTGTTGTTGTGTAAATAAAAGCTTCCCGAAGTTATGTACAACACAATTGAGTATCTCTACATAATCGTAATAATGAAGCAAACAAATAATATGTTAAAAACGTAAACAAAATATGGCGCAAAAGAGCTTAAAAATAAGTAGCGACAGAATTAACCTGTAATGAAATCAAGGAGTGTCTCTGACTTTATGAAACTGTGAGTATTGATTTTTCGATAGGGAAAAAACGAAGGCAACGATCTATGCAGATCTGGAGTGCTCTCGGCACATCAGATGGCACCGGCGGGCAGCCTCCGCAGACAATCGAACGGTGGGGGAGCCCCCCACTGGAGGTCGGGGAACCGCCACAGAGTACACGCGCGAGCACGGTGTCTGGAGACATACACCTAGGTTAAAACGTTAGCGGGACGAAGTAGGTTTTATACTACTGAGAAATGTTGTAATGCAGGTAAAATAAAAGTGAGTATACTTAAAAGTAGGTAAAGGCCAGGGTATTAACGTTAGCAGATAAAAGAAACAAAATAATGACTTAATAAAAATAGCTTTAAAGTGTTTTAGCTAAGTTAGTACTTAGGCAATAAATCTAAAACATTTTTTGACAAGAAAATGTTACTTAAATCTCTGCCTTGGTATTTGAAATATTTTGTGTAGTAAATACTTAAGGTCAAGTTAAATTAATCTTGAAAATCCAATTTCGTATCTGTTTCAATATCTGAATGATTATTAGTTATAAACAATAAGTAAAGTTGTAGAGTCAGTACAGTGCTGAGTACTGCTGAGCAATATTGTCATTAAGAAAAACCAAGGGAATCTGTTTTTTAATTTAACAAAACTAAAACTTGAGCCGCTTCTACGAATAATGTAGTATATTAACTTCAACACTATTTATATCACAAATGTATTAGCACAAATCAAAATCGCATCTAAACGGAGAATTATCTATGGCGATATCGACCCGTCGGCGGCGACTTCCCATTCTCGAAGTAAAACACGGCGGGAAGGAAACCGCGGGATAAACCTACCCCACCACCGCCCCCCCACCCGATCTTTACGTTTCAGGAATAAATATTTCAGAGCGTGTGCTTCGGAAGTTAAAGTTATGTATCGCCCACGCCAACGGTAACAATCTGAGAATGAGAAAAGCTCGCTTTACTTTTATGAAAGTTCGCTTTTATGTGCGATTTTTGTAATGTATTATTATATGTAGCGCGCGCCGCCCGCGTTCTGTCTTTGTTGTGATCTTGTTTATACTCCACTTGCTCTATGTGTGATTACATTTTGAAATGATACTTAATATTTTTTATAATAAAATATAGTATCTTTTTTGTCTTTTGTTTATTAGAATTGTAGTTTTGAGTTAATTGAAGTACTTTCATTATTATATGAATACAACTTTTCAATATGTTGTTGAGCCACAATTATAATCATATAACAAAATAAAGATAAGCATTACGCCTTTCTATTAAAGAAAATGTTAAAAACTACCTTATACCCGCGTCTATTTTCTGAGGTTGGGTTAAAAGATTCCACAGGAGCCGTGCAATTTTTTGGATTAAATATAGCCTACTTATGTTATAGGCAATAAAATACTTCCATACTAAGAATCATATCGATGCAATGTTGCGTAAAAGGAGTACAATCCAAACAAACATATTCTTACATTTATAATATTAGATCGATCAAAACTAAAAGAAAGAAAGAAAGAATAATGATAAAAACTATGAGTATATCACCATTATTTCGCGTATTATAACTGGTAGATTATCTGCAAATATACCTATATATGATTCGTTCTGGCAAAGATTGTATCTCGAATTCCTTCAAAATTTTAGAACTCAACCTAATTATTTAAAATGAAGAATACTTTTATATCAGACGATGAATAAGTTTTTTCAAACACTTGTACAATTTCTCAACACAAAGTATGAGCACTTTTACGAATTGTCTGTCCTTTAAGTATTTGTATTATCTATAGTAGGTACCTATATTAATCCTGTTCTATCTACAATACTTCTCGGGCCAAGTAAGCGTTGGAGCATGCGCAAATATAGATCCTGGGGACCTGGGTTCTATTCTAGTTTTGGGTTACCTGTTAACGTGTGTTATTTGATATTAGGTACTTCAATATTATAACAGCTTGTTTTCGATATTAGCTCTTGCATTGTTTAAGATTGTCAGTTGTTAAAATAGTAGTCGAATAAATATTAATGGGTTATTTTAGATCGTGCAAGATAACATTTTGCAATTGGTGTACGTTAGTTAGCTTCATTAGATGAGATCTAGAAAAACATACTTGTGAATACATACATATTATACATAGAAATACCCAGACCAAGACAAACATACATGTTCATACACACAAATGTTTGACTTGTGCGGGAATAGAACCCGTGACCTCAGGCGTGACAGTCGGTTACACTAACTACTACGCTATCGAGGCCGGCACTAACACTAGTAGTAAGTACTAAGTATAAATCCTAATGGTAGAAACTTTGGTCATAATGGGGATATTCTCATAGACAAGGAACTAACTATACTCTAAGCACGCTGCACTCTGTACTCTGTACCTACCTAAAGCCAAACTTATTTTTGCATCTTTATTGTTAGTGTGAAGTATAAACATTATAACGATCGAAAAGCTCGATTAGGAGTAAAGTATCGCCTTGTCGCTTGTCGACCGGAGAGATGATTCCTTTGAGATCTAGAACTCATGTCAATATGTATGGGCAGTAAGTACAAAGACATGTTAGGCACTCCGTTTGTCCGATTGTCGTCACTTACAAGTAAAACGTTAAGGCAAAATGATATATTACGTAAGGATCTATAATTATGTTTGATATCCTATTTCGTTTGGGAGAACGGCAGTAGATACGCCAAACCATGCTCAAACGGTAACTTTTGTAGTAGGTAATCTTACTTGACTCTACTACTTCACCTTGAATATAAAATTTTTATTAATATGCATAATAATATATCACAGCATGAGTTACAGGTCTATTTTTATCTAGAAGGACTATATTTGCAACTAGGTATATATTCTGTATCGCGGGGGACTTAGCACACATTAAAACAATAGACAGAAAAAACACCCGGACTCGGTACAGTTATTTCTGGATCACACAATTTTTTGTCCCGTGTCGGGTACGAACCTAGGACGTTCAGCACAGTAACAATGGCAAAGCGACCACTTCAACCACTACGCCATCCGTGCAGTCAAATTTTATTACCCATTCTGCTAAGTATGTTTTACGTCTACCGATCAGTTTAGCTCACAGTCCTGTTACTGTGAACCGACTGAAACTGAACGTACTTTAACTAACCCAAAAATTGTAGCTGAGACCTCGTGCACAGCAGGCGCATGCAAAAATAAGAAGGTAACATAACATAATATAGTAGCCGATACAAATACGGCGACGACCTGGGACGGTGGCAATGCTCAGATGTATAACTATTAGCTACCAAAGCCAATAAAAGTATTATTGAGTGACTATCCCCCGAAATTACTCGATACTTTTTTTCATGATGATCGGTCGAGTAGTCGAAAACGTAACAAACACAAAAATAAACTCATATTCGCATTTATAATATTAGTTATAATTGGGATGTCAACTGTTAGCTTGTCTTGGCGTGTACGCTACCGTGTTCCCAAAATAAAAATAAAAGGGAAATAAAAATAACCTGATGAATAAACGTTTGTAATTTGTACACTTTACATCTATAATATGTATATTAATACATGAAGCATAAACTTTGTACCCCTTTTTACGAAAATTGCGCGGATGGAGGAGTACGAGATTTGGCACAGTTAAAGTTTATATGGAGAAGGAGTGGCGAATCCTAATATTTATATAAAATATGCATTAGAAATACATTAAATTAATAAAAAGATTACATGCACACAACCATGCATTTGACACACGCAGTCGAATCGCGTTAGTAGTAGGTATTTCGGCATTGTTCGGCTGATGTAATACTATTCTTCGTAACAATGCTTACATATATCAGCAATATCTTATAGGCAATTTTGTGTGGATTGGAATAATATATACTATTTATATTATAATATATTTACGTATTTATATGTAATAATGAAAAAACCAAGTAGCAAGCTTAGGAATATTATGGTCAATAAGTATAATCAAGCGTCAATCAGAGTATAATCATTTGTTTGTAAAAGATAATCAAGCGTCAATCAGAGTATAATCATTTGTTTGTAAAAGATAAGTAAATTAACCTGTATAGTTTTGACGAAATCTAAATGAAATGTGATTATAAGGGTATAGTTATAGACAATTAAAACCTTAATTACTATCAAACTTAAAATTTAAATCACTTATGGTCGAATTGTGACCACTTGGCGACCGCTAGTATTAATTAGTCATTGAGTACTATTAGTTTTAAAAATATGCGACTGATGGCCTCTTCTATTATAATATGTAGATTTGGAATTAAATTTTGCTAATGTTATATACCTACATATATACATAGGTACATATAAAGGTTTATGTGTATAACTATGTATTAACATTTTTTTAGTTATCAACAACGTCCGCTCTAGGAATAAGTCCTGTGTCGCGAGGAACTTTACAAACACTAACAAAACAACGGACACAGTGAACATCTAGACTCGGAGCAACTATTTGTGGCTCACACGATTTTTTGGCCTGTGTGAAGATCGAACTCACAACTCTCGGCGTGATGGCAGTGGCGAGGCATCCACTTATCCACTACTACGCCATCCGTCCATAGACAAACCATAATAGATACTGACATAATAGATACTGACATATATATAAAGGAGGTGGTACTCAATTCAACTGTTTTTTTTTATGCCCGCGCCGCGTGCTGGTTCTATGTGTGTAATTGTGCATGCCAAAACTCCATTAATAACAATAATTTAATTATTCATAAGAATATGCAATTATTTATTAACTTTTTAGTGCATTTTAAGTTTTAAAATATTCTATTTTGAAGTCGGTTTTCTTTTTTGTTAAAATTTTGTTTATTATCATTTTGTGCTCCTGTTTGCATTATTTAAGTCATGATAAAGTGATAAGAAAATTTTGTACTTATGAGTGAATTGCCGATAACATCAAAATGCGTTTTTATTTGTCCTTTAAATAAGACATATACCGTACCAGGAAAATAGTTATAGTATAGTTATATTATACAGATCGCACAGAATACTATGTGCGTTTCACACAGTTTTTGTGTGAATCGGACCACAACAGTTTGTGCGGCTTGACCAGGTGCCCTTGACCATTATGCCATCCCAACTAAAAACTCATTGAAAATGCAGTCATCAAACAGTTTTAGTTAAGTTAGTTATATATCTTTATCAAAAATCTAAAAAAAGCAGAGATAGCCTAGTGGGAAAACGCTAGACTGCCACGCAGAGGTCGATCCCAAGGCGTGCATCTCTGACTTTTCGAAGTTATGTGCGTATTTAAATAGTTAATTATCGCTTGGTTTAACGGTGAAAGAAAACATCGTGAGGAAACCTGTATGTCTGAGAGTTCTCCATAATGTTCTGGAAGATATGTGAAGCCTGCCAATGCGCACTAGGCCAGCGTGGTGAACTATGGCTTAACCCTTCTCACACAGAGAAGAGGCTTGTTCCCAGCAATGGGACAGTTTAAACAAGTAAAACTTAGAAAAATTTATTACTTAAATTTATGTATTATACTAACTATCCTATTATTATTATAAATGCAAATGTGTATTTGTTCGTTTGTTATGCTTTCATGTCCTAATACAGGGCTGATATTTATTATTACTTATAGACGTACATCTTACAAAAAAAAATTATGAAATACCACCATACTTATAGGGTTATATATCGTAGTATTTAATCATATTTAGACTTGTTGATTGTTGTTTCGTTTGTATATGTAACTGGCTTATACCAGCATCTTCTCTCCGTAGGTTCTTGTGATTTGTTTCACATAAAGTTTCACGTGCAGTAGGTACCTCCATTTTTATAATACTAGATATTGCCTGCGGATGTGCTTGCGTTAATATACATAGATGTTGTCAATAAATTTCTATTCCCCGGGAACAGTCCTTTTTTTTTAAATGAAAGATACCGTATGTCCTTTTCTGTACCCCTGACAATGTGTATGCAAAATTTCATGATGATTGATCAAATAGTTAAGTCGTGCAAGCGTAACAAACAAACTCACATTTGCATTTATAATATTAGTTAGGTATATGCATAAACTAATAAATATGATACATTTTCATATTAAACAAAGATATCTTGATTCTAATTCACAGGATTTTCGTTATTGTTTATTCTTATTGCAATCATGACGTTGGTATCAATTGCCATTAACATTTTACTTTAATATATCGTCACATGCGTCATATTTCCACATATTAATTATTTTTTGGTATTATGTAAACAACTTTATTACTACAGCGTTGCCGATCTTGTAAAATTAACCTTTTAAAGCCCTTTTTGAAGAATATCATACTGTAGTCTTGTAGTATTTTCCCTACCATAGTGCAGTTCTGAAGCTATGACACCGATGATACGTATTGTCACACGAATACAATTCAAGGTTATTGGCTAAAACCTATTCCTTCAGTTCATAAACAAAGCTTTTATTTTCTTTATAAAGTACTTGCCATTTGTTCATTGTTCACAGATGTTTAAACACTTCAATGATTAAATTTATACATAGCACCGTACGTTGAAACTACCATTAACTTTAGCCAAGGCCACGGCGACACACCAATCGATTTTACGGTTCGGCCACAAACGCAATAAATACGTTCGTACTCGTACTATAAACAGGTACATTTTACACGTGGTGACTTGTTGTACATTCAGAAGGCCGATAACAATATTCCCACAAGCCGGCAAATTAAACTGAATGGCATACTTATATTTTATAGTATGTTTGAAGTTAGATTGGTTCTCAAGGCAACTGTCAGACTGGTGTTTGTATATGACGCAAATAGTTGACGTTGCGTAGGTACACGCGCAAGCTTCTTGCGTGTTCTCAAAGTTAGATTTTTGGGGTTTTCAAGTTATCTGTAACACTTATGGTGTTTGTTTACGATGCAAGTAGTATGTGGGCTATATGCGCAAGCTTCATGCGTGTGATTGAAGCTAGATTTTAGAGATTTTCAAGTTACCCTTAAGATTCATGGTGATTTTTTACAACGCAAGTAACTGACGCAGGCTACATGCGCAAACTTCTTGCGTGGGTTACGCATGCGTGCTACCTACATGGACTTCATGCGCGAGTTAATTGTACGAGCTAGTTAGATTAAGTTCTATGTATCAATTTGCGGCTCTTTTCGTCGTGACATAGGGCTAGTAGCTACAGTCTGAAGGTAACCAATATCAATGTCATATGTATAGTATTCTAGCATATTGGGGTTTCTGGCTTTAAGTGTTCCCCTCGGAAGACACTTGATCTGCCTGGAACATTCTGGAACACTTAAAACCAGGGTGTTAGAACTACTTTCAATGTGCGTATTGTTACTGTAAGTTTCTTTTTATTAAAAACTAAACTACACATTGCTGATATCAAATAATACTCTGAATCGGCTGTTGCAGAAGCGATCAGATGTATGCCCTGGTGTCAAACAGCCAGTCAAGTATTTACAATAGGTGGAATATAATAATACTATTAAATATTGGTTGTGTTTTTTTTTATGTTACTAAGGTGGCAAACAATCATACGGCCCACCTGATGGTAAGTGGTCACCGTAGCCTATGGACGCTTGCAATGCCAGAGGCATTACTTGCGCGTTGCCGACCTTTTTGGGAAAGGAAGTGGGAAGGAGAAGGAGCGGGAAGGGGGAAAGAGGGTGATTGGGCCTTCGGCACTCTCACTTACCGAACGAAACACAACAGTAGGAATACTGCTATTTCACGTCGATATTCTATGAGAGGGTAGTCCTTCCCCAGTCGAGCCGGGCCCATTCATGCTGAAATCAGCGAGGCTCTACTACTCTAATTAAGTTCTCAATGGTTTAGTGAAGATACTTTATCTACTTGACGTATCAAATTCTTTTCAACTTTTGTGAAGAAAGTTCATTCAACCCGGACTAAGTAGGCAAAAGTAATTTCACTTATAAAAAACATGGATTAGAATACTTGCATACTGCTACATATTAATTACTAGCTTTGATGCGTGACTTTGTTCGTTCAGGAACAGATATTTTTTCTAGATGAAAGGTACCCTATTCTCTTGAGAGCGTGTATGCGACATTTCATGATGATCGGTCAAATAGTTAGGACATGAAAGCATAACAAACGAACAAATAAACATTTGCATTTATAATAATAATAGGATAGTTAGTATAATACATCAATTTAATTAACTACAGTTTTCTAAGTTTTACTAGTTTAATGTTGAAAACATGGATATAATTATGTAGGTATAGACAAATTGATATGGCCTCGCTATCGAGGCAATAACTCAATAGTATCGAACTAGAAATAAGTTATGTAGGTCAACACAAGAGAATTGCGCTTATGGGGGCATTTGCATCTCTCTCTCACCTATCTACATCTATACTACTCGTAATATTATAAGAGGAAAGATTAGTTTTTTTTGTTTGTTTGTTTGTATAATAATAATAAATAATTCATTTATTTCTCTCAAAAGGTGCACACATAGTTTTAAACACAAAAGGAGTATAGTAACAGTTACAAAATCAACCTTTTTGAGAGCTGGAGTCTGTAATAGGTTCGAAACCTGTGTGACAAATCTCCAGGCTCTCTCTATATCGAGATCACATATATGGTAAAATTATAAGTATGTACGGTAAAGTCTAGAAATGAACCTAAATTAAATAATGAACAAATTAAGCATACAACATACAACTAAAGTAAATATAAAATATAATAACAAGACATAAATATAACATGTGTGTGTGCGTCTGTGTGTGTGCGTCTGTGTGTGTGCGTCCTCAAAAACAACTAAACCGATTTTAAAATTCTTTCACTTTCTATTAGTAAGCCATATTATCAGTGAGTATAATAGGCAATATTTCATTTTTTTTACATAGAACTGTTACTAACATAACCTAAACTAATTTTACGCGAGCGAAGCCGCGGGCAAAAGCTAGTCTATGATATTTTTGTAATGAAAAACTACATTTTGAAATATTGTTTTCTTCTAGGGTACAGAACCTATAATGGTAATGATACAGCGTGAGATATAAAGGTGAGGTTATGTTGTAGAGTCGTAAAGTACTTTGAAAGTAAACTGCTTTATACGTATTTAATTGCGGTTTATTTTAATTTATATGTATACTTTAACGTCGTTTCGGTTGCTTTTTAGCAGCTACATATGTTTACCAGAAGACTTTCCTGACTGACCATAGCTGATCTATCTGAGTGATAGCAATGGCCTTATTACTAATAATATACCTACATTACAAAAAATATGTATTTGACATAATGCAAAGACTAATTACAATTAGTGTAAACCGCCCACATTTAAGTGCACGATTTCGGAGAGTATCGTATTCTCAACCCTGCGCTATTGGGGCAGTCACATCTACATATAAACGACCCAGAAAAGTATAAAAACCTGCTCGCGGTAGTTTTGGAGATATAAAAGCAAGTTGTACGTTATTTAAGGCGAATTTCAAAAGCTGACCACGATACGGCATCATCGTGATTCTTTTCATGAATACGCTTTACAAGTGAAGTTTGTTCAGAAAAGTACGTTTAATTTTACTTTTTTGCGGTATTGCCTACCAAAATGACTACATTTTGCATGATGGTAAAAAGTAGTTTATTTATTTATTGGTTTACCAGCAGTTATTACACTAAAACATTAATTACATACAGAACATAGTATTATGCTTAATCTAAGTGCACAACTTATGTAGGTAAACACCACATGCATAATTATAATTTAGAAAATAACTATTGACAAAAGTTATCCAAATATCGGGGAAACAAAACTTACATTACAAAACTTATGTATATACAGGGTGTGTCGTAAATAGTGGTCCAGAGTAAAGGAGTCGATACACTGTATTCTAATGTATCACATACCGAAATTTTAAGCATTTTCAGTTAAGGGTCTCCTAACAAAAAATAAAAGTTCTTTTTTAAAATTTCTGCACCTTGCTTCACGAATTTGGCTGTCATTTCAACAAATATCAATATTTTTTAATTCTGTTTTTTTATTATTACTCTTGAATATGTGTACTATCATATCCAAATCCTTTTTTATGTTTTATACTTAAAGAAATTAATCTGTTTCCAATTTCAATACTCATCTTCAGCAAATCATATGACTTTAGAGGCATAAAAAAAATGGTTAAAATTTCGGTATGTGATACATAAGAATACAGTGTATCGACTCCTTTACTCTGGACCACTATTTACGACACACCCTGTATAGTACATAATTATCTCTGAATAGGACAGTAATTAGTGGATGGTTAATCGACAGCAAGATTATGGACTAGGTTCCTAAATCTTTGAAATATTGAGCCGAATATATCTATCTGTTTACTGTAGTGATTACATATCTTACTTAGCCGTGAAACAGGCGAGTTGGAGCCTAAAACAGATTTACGAAAAGGAGGATGTAGGAGCATAAATGGTTTTCTAGGATATCTGAGAGGGATATTGAATTTAAATTTAGATAGCAGTTCTGGGCAATCAATATTGTTGTTTAAAAGCTTAAATAAAAATAATAATTCAGATGAGCTCCTGCTTTTTCTGAAATATTTGAGGCGTTTCAAATAGCTTGGTTGTTTTTTTGGGATACCCGTAGAGTAGGCTAGATGATTTAAGAAACGCTTTTGGAGTCGCTCAATTCTGAGGGTATGTGTAGCATAGTGAGGACGCCAAACTACGACGCAATACTCAAGTATGCTCCTTACGAGGCTATTATACAGTACAATTTTAATTTTTGGAGACCGGAATGATTTGATATTTCTAATGAGAAAACCCAGCATTTTTGACGCGTTTTTTTACAACAATGTCTATGTGAGGCACAAAAGTTAGTTTGGAGTCAAGCGTTACACCTAAATCTCTGATAGTGTCTACGTGACCAAGTGGTACGACGTTTATATTATAACTATAGAGTATCTTACTCAGTTTCCGGGTAAAAGTTATTTGAGAACATTTTTTCACATTTAGTTGCATGTTGTTATAACTACACCATTCTAAAAGTCTATCAATATCGCTTTGAAGTAACAATGCATCAGTATTAGATTCTATTACACGAGCTATTTTTAAGTCGTCCGCGAATAAATACGGAGTAGAATAGAGGAAGCAATTCGGTCATTAATAAATATATTAAACAGGATTGGTCCCAAATGCGATCCCTGCGGAACACCTGAAGTTTCAGGCCCTCCACACCTCTTCCTCACATAAAATAGTGCTGAGGTTTCTACTCTGACCGCTTAAGTAGGTGCTTTTGACAACCCGCTTGAAGTAACCAGGATCGAAGGGAAAAACACGTGTCTCCAAGGAGAATGCCAAGCTTTCAAAGTTAGGCAAAGATAAGAGGAACCAGGCTTCTTGGTACGCATTCTAATCGGCTCTAGTGTGTAAGGGCGACATCTAAGCCCAACACGTATTGTTCTGGATAGGATTTTTTATTCTGTATAAATGAGTTCTAATGTTGACAAAAAACACTTTCGCGAAAATGTCACGTACACGGAAGAATGTTTAACTAAGGGCCACAGAGATAAAGGGCTATAAAGATAAGAAAGATAAGGGCGATAAAGATATAACTTTTTATCCCTATGAATGTCATGGTATTCAAATATGGCGACACGTCTTCAAATGTTTTTCGATTTATATCTTGCGACGTAATATCATGGTGTGTACATAAAGCTGACGATAATTAGCATCATCAGCTATTATGTACACACCATCATAGCCACCATAATTGTACAGTTGTACATGATCTACTTTAATTAGTATTTGCCCACTAGATAAATTTCGGCCATCAGTCATTATTAAAATTTGAGGAACACATAGATGAATTTACATTTTACAACATTTTTTTCAACTCTTCTACATTTGTTCGTCAATATCCACAAAATCAAGAGAGGCAGTGGAAAAAAGGGTACTGTACTGTTTTGTTTTTGCCTATAAAGAGAGTAAAAACATAATTCCATACATTACGCTTGCATTTTTCGCAAAAAGTATGGGACAAGAAAAAAAGTCTCAGATATAATAGGCGTATAAATTACCAAAAGGATTATTGTAAAGAGAATAAAGCTGTCATTATTATAATTTATATTCAAAATGTTCTATATAGGCAAGTAACATTATCATGAACAGGGTGATTAACACCAACATGAAAACACTGATTTTAACGTCCTGAGTTGTAGCGGCCCGCAGGCGCCCAGACGTTATGTTTTTTCAATTACGTATAGCACTCCAGCATTCGAGAAATTGAAGAGTAAAATTGATATGAGTAGCAGATTTAATTCATGTAACCTTAAATTAATACAATTAAGGTTCGCACGAAGACCGCTCAATATGCTCCTACGGCCTAGGCACTAAATATGTTCAACGCTCTAATTGCTCAGAAACCAGACATCGATGTATGTACCATAAAACACAATGATTTTCTGGCATTATGTGTAAGTCTTCTTACATAAGTTAAGTTCAATAATCATTGAGTACCTATTGTATTTTTTACAGTTAAACATAATATGTAGTTTATATGTATAAATGCTTGCTGCATGCGTTGGTTAACACTGTAAGTGCAGTAAGCAGTTGATTAGTAATAAATAAATGAGCAGCGGTAAGCCAATGGCTAAAGCATTGGACTTGCGTGCGAGATCGTGGTTTCGAATTCAACTCATTGCACTACCAATGTCCACACACGCCTAACACACAAGTAATTTGTAAACGATATTACCAGAACGCGCTCCCCGTAAAAAATATTGGCTTATATTTAACTTATCACCAGATATAGTAAAATATAACAGTCAAAAATAGTAAATGATCACAAAATTGCACAGCAAAATATATTTAAAGAGATCAAAATAAGTCGACGGAGCCCCGCTTCGCGGGGCTTCTACTTTTGGGTGGGTTTAAGAAGGAACCTAACATAACCTAACTCTTCCGAGACGGAAAGCAGTGATTTGAGGCGTTATGATATATTTTAATAAGCATATTTTAATGTGCAATTACTATTTTTGGTGGTCATTATATTTAATTCCAAAAATATTTTAACAGCCATTTTACGAAAATTAGCCTTCGAGACGTAGTGTTACACAAGACTTCAAGCATATTTATAAGTAGTTTATTGGTATGTACTTATGTAGTTTCTATTTGATAAATACTACATTTGTATTAAATGCAAACGCCACTTGAAGTGACGTTACAATTTAAAATGATTATTTTACTGGTATTTTAGTTATTTGTTCTAAGATAATAAATTTATTTTATAGCATATGGCTATAAAATAAATTTAAATAAATTTAATGTATAAAAGTCACAAGCACAGTAAAACAAATAAGTAAGTACACAGGATATTTTCAATCAAAAATCCGAACAGGTAATTAAAAACAAATGATACAAACTGTTATAAGTCCTATAATCGTAAACATTATTCATTATTCCTTGCCTGTTATTCAGAAATAAATCTGTTTTGTAAATAAGAAATTTGTATGTAACATTAGCCTTGTCCTTTAAAAATTATTAATGATTATATTAATATTAAATACTATCACTCATTTTAATCATTAACGTTAACATAAACATATTAATATCATATACGAATTTCGAATAATACGTAACTATTTAACTGCACAAATATTATCTTAATATAACTTCTAAAAGTCATTCAAAAAGAAAAATCTGTACTTACGGTTTTAATCCTTGAGTAGGGAAGTGAAGAATTTCAGGTGCACTGGTATCGTAGATGTAAACTTGTTTGATAGAGCGCACAGGTTATATACGTATTTATACGCGCACACTAAACGAATGAAAGGCGATAAAACACAGTCATTTCATACGCGGCAAGAACGATACACTTCAAACAATTCAGTCACAACTTCACAACTCACTAGTAGTCTTCCGGACGGGAAGCTAGATGGTGAAAAGTTAATTGATATACTGGCTAAACGTTCATAATGTGCTTTATGACTATAATATCTAAATTAATGGTTCTTAATATACAATAGTTCTTTATTGATAATATAAAATTTTGTAAGTAACTGTATTAAAGCATACCTGACATCAATCAAACATAAATGATAAAACATTGAGAATATTGTGACGTTGTTTATGTTGATTGAGAAATTAAGACATCGTTTTAAGATTTACGTATCTCTTCAGAAGTTGTTTACATACAATGAAATATTAAATTATGCTTTATGTAATAACATTTTATCATAACTAGCGGTCGCCTAGTGCTCGAAATTTGACCAAAGTTTGCCTGTAAGATATTGCTGATATATGTCATTATATATTGATATATGTAACCATAGTTACGCGCTTCCACTGCGTGTGTCAAATGCATGGTTGTGTGCGTGTAGTGTTTTTTCATTAATTTAATGTATTTCTAATGCATATTTTATATAAATATTAGGATTCGTCACTCCTTCTCCATGTACACTTTAACTGTGCCAAATTTCATACTACTTCGTTCGCGCAATTTTCATAAAAAGGGGTACAAAGTTTTTGCTTCACGTATTATTATATAGATTATGTACATTATCCGTGAACGTTTGATCGATGATAAAGTTTATATGATTTACGCAAACAAAAAAATACGATAATGCTACTTACAAATCCAACTATCCCTTTCTACCACACTTTGAATAATAACCCGAGTTCGTTAATAATATGTATAGTCTAATCCAATCCATTCTGATGAAAATTTTAAACAAACCAAGTAGATTTTAAATTTGTTAAATTTATCACATAACTACTTACTAAATTGAATAAGTAACACATTCATCTATATTTTCAACGTTTTCACATGATATCTTAGTGTATTTTAAAGCAATTGGCGTTTGATTAATAAATAATTATTTGATTTGAAAAATCTTAGACGAAAAGTGAGGTTATTTGTCAGATGAAAAAATATCTATAATTTATGATTGCATAAGGCTGTACGACAAAAAAAATGGGATTAAATATAATAACCGCCAAAAATAGTAATTGCGCAGCAAAATATGCTTATTAAAATATATCATAACGAGCACCTATACGCCTCAAATCACTGCATTCCGTCTCGGAAGGGTTAGGTTATATTAGGTTCCTTCTTAAGCCCACCCAAAAATAGGACGTCGACTTATTTTGATCTCTTTAAATATATTTTGTTGTGCAATTTGGTGATCATTTACTATTTTTGACTGTTATATTTTACTATATCTGGTGATAAGTTAAACATAAGCCAAAAAAAATCGTTTATGTTGTAAAATTTTTAGTAATTGATTAGTTAATCGAAATTTGTTCAACAAAAAGAAAGTTAAAATTAATTTGCAATAAAATACACGGTATTTCGTGGGATTTCAAATTTAAATGTCCCACAGGAGCGGACCAAGAACCGATCCCTGTGGGACACCGCACGACATGGGCCGCCGCCAATTACCTTGTAGACCTTGGGGCCAACTTGTAAGCCTTGACCAACTTGTAGGCCTTGACCAACTCGTAGGCCTATTTTTTTACGTGGGGAGAATGCGCCTGATGATGATCCTCGCCACAAGGGGAGGCTAGAGGGTTATGTCTATGTATGTATACGACAAGGAAGGTAGGTCGAAACTTTACCAATTCGACGTGCGGCTCTGTATAAAATATCATAGGCGTCAAAATGTCGTTCTTCGAGCACGCATAGTGCAGACGACATTCCTTATGTTAACTTGCGGATGAAACTATTTACTAGCACGGGCTTAAAGCTAATGACATACTAATAAACTTTTTGGTTATATATAGATATCAGAAAATCATTGAAAAGATTGGAACCATGTCAAATTAGTTGAAATAACTCTGCATTAATCAATAAGCCTGTTGCAGACTACTCCAGCTGACCACTGCAACAGGCTGACTGATTTCCACATAGGACTCACCCTATATGCGTCGATATATCCGACTTTCCGCCCTTCGCATTCGGTCTAATCATTTTATTCAGGTCACGGGATAAAATAAAAAAAGGAATAAATATTTTGCATTGAAAATACCTGTTCGAGGAGCAGAGCTCTCATAAAATGGAGCAGGTAAGAAACTTATGGCCAGTCCTTTAATCTCCAAATGTTGACAATAAGTTTCTTAATAATACAAAATTATTTTAATTATTAATATACAAATGATATGAGTACATTTTATCAGTGTGTTTTTGATTCTATTTTTTAGTTTTATTTTCATATAACTTCTTTCTATAGCTCTCTGAAATGTTTTTATTTTGTGTATATGTGACTTTTAAGCGACCAGGTTTGGCATGCGTATATTAGGCACGGCGCAAGACAAATATTCATTGCTTTTGTTTTTAATTTAATTGGTAAGTCTCCTTTAAAAACTTCCTTCATAGCCCAGTACTTGTTCCATGTGTTCTTTATCCTTCGGTCTATTTCCCTGTCTGTGCAGCACTTGAATACTATGAGGTGACCTAGATACACATATTCATCTACATAGTTTATGGGCATTGATTTTATTGATATTTGTGTTTTGTTTTTGTTTGTCATAATCTTTGTTTTGTCCTTGTTTACCAATAGACCGACCATTTTACTGTAGTAACTGAGAGACTCAAGCATGAGCTCTAGTTGTGCTGGGTTTTCAAACAGTAAGACTATATCGTCTGCAAACCTAAGGTGAGACAGATATGTACCATTTATATTGATGCCCATATCCTTCCAATTTAGATTTCCAAAAATAGATTCTAACACAGCTATAAATAGTTTTGGTGATAATGGGTCTCCCTGTTTTACTCCTCGCTCTACTTGAAATGTTGGTCCTTTTGCGTAAACATGTCATACTTTTAGAGTATATTATGTTTTTAATGAGGTCTATGTAATCGTGTTCAATTCCTTGTTCATTTAAGGCATTCCATAAAGAGTTATGCGATATAGAGAAAAAACAAAAGCAAAAGAAGTAATTAAACACATTATGATGCTAAAATGGAAATGGGCCGGTCATGTTCAAAGAGTAACAGACAGCATATGGTCGCAAAGGATAACCAACTGGTACCCACTTTATAAGAAAAGGAGACGAGGCAGGCCGTCAAAAAGATAGAGCGACGACATTGCTGAAGTAGCGGGAACTCTGTGGCCAAGCTTGGTGCAAGACAGAATCTGCTGGAGTGTTATGGAGGAGACTTTTACCTCAAAAGGAGGCCCTTACACCTAACACAATACTAATATACCTACTAAGACACACTAACATTACTAACAAATAAAAATAAGCAGAATACTTTATAAATAGGATTAATTTAAATGTCTGCAAGGGATAAATAAAGCTAAATAATACAATAATAATGAGTACATTTAGTACTAGATGACATCAAGGCACAATACGGTTAAAGTGGCGTCAAAATACTCTATTTTCGAAAAGTTTCGGTGGAAAGGCATGGCTTCAAACATTTATAATAACGTTCTAAATTAGTACTTTTTAGTTTCCGAAACACACTTCGTATATTCTCACTTAGAAAAGCATACGGTTTCATTAAACAGTTTTTGAAGATTAGATTATAGCTCAGACTGAAAAAAGAAATTAACCTAATATGTAGATACCTATAAATTTACATTCTAATTTGCCAAACAAGAGGTTATATTTCAATATTATCTGTTATCTGTACCTTTTATTATCACATACTTATAAAATGTATGTATCCATTCTAATTTGTATTTAAACGGCAAAACATAATGATAACTAGCGATATTTTATAACAATTAAATTTATTTCTATGCGTTACTAATAAATCAATAGGTATTTGAATTACAATTTTGGGAAAATCTTTGTACCTACCTATCATTGTGTTTTGTCATACGAAATCGTTTCATATATTTTGTACTTTTCGCACAGAATGTAAATTAAATCAATGAAAATGGAATACAAAGGTATGAAAACATAATTAAGTAGAATTTTATAAGAATTAACATCTGCCCTTGACAGCGTGAAATCGTGACTTCAACATAAATAAACATAATATGATAAGTGTTAGCAAATAAAGTATATCAAATTGTGATTTATATGTCTTTTAGCTTATGTTATATTTTACTCGAAACTGGAACATCATTCACCAATAACGTATTTTCATCCAGTTGTAATCAGCAAAGTTATTGTTTAAGATCCCGTTGATATAAATTTAACTAAAAACATTTTAATTATAATCAAGTAAATAATTATTAAAATTATTGTTTTGTTGTTTAAGCAGGCAAAATTTATTCTATTTGCCCGCAGAATATTTTAAAGTAGATTTATTAATTGATTAATTAATTATAAATTTTAGAACTGCTAAACATAATTACTAAACTACTTACTTTAACATTTTAAAAAACGTCATTTTGTTTCGGCTCTGCCGATTGGTAAATCACCAGAAGATTGGCAGAATTGCCAATAGTAATGCTGGTGTTTTGCACCAAAAATATCAGACTGTTGGTTATGTGAGGTATAGAAGGTCGATGAGGTGTATGTATAGTATTACCTATAGATCCCAAAAGAGCGAGTGGCTGAGATATTCTTGGCTGTAGTTTTGAGATTGATAATTTAATCTGATTAATCAATCAATCAATTCATTCAATCTGTATCAGTATCAGGAGGGTCAGGGTTAATAAGCATTTCAAAACTTAAGGAAGTCATATGAGAATATAAAATTAATGATTAAAATTGATTACAATGTCATTAAGTGTCATTAACATGAAATAAAGTATTATCAATTCAATTAGATTACATTTATTATTTAAAATAGATATATATTATTTATCGACAATTTAATTAATATAACAAGTGAACAATGTCTTAAATTATAATGACTATGAAAATTAAGAATCCGTCAGGTGCGTAGAAGTATTTTTCAATTAGCCTTTGTTTTAATGGGGCTTTGAATTGCAGGTTGCAGGAAGTTGTCTGAATACACGTGGAATGTGATTATGCACGTCATTAGAGGTTATTTTTTATGAAAAGAACTTCTACATATTGCAATCTTTAACTTGGTATCCTTCCGTTTTTTTGCAGTTCTCACTTAAAAGAAAGAAAAAGAAAAGATTTATTTAGCACATAAAAGGGCACATTCAGATCATGACCTATACACCTAAACCTTCCTCGTAAATTACTCTGTCTATTGGTGAAATCCCCATGAAAATCCGTTCAGTAGTTTTTGAGTTTATCGCGAACAGACAGACAGACAGACGCGGCGGGGGACTTTGTTTTATAATATGTAATAATGTATGTTCTCGAACATAGGCTCGAGAATATATATAAGTAAATTAACAACATTTTTGCCGATGTCATATACTTTATAACGTAGGTCTATTTATCAATTGTAATTACTTTTAATTATGAACCGAATAAATTAAAATATTTTGGACTATGTTAATTATTATTATTATAGTCACAAGTGGAAAACAAAGAGAATTCATGAGATTTACTTTGTTATAGTCTGAGTAATAAGGTTAGGTAAAAAATTAGGTATGAGCTATAAAACACTGAATACTCGACGAGTATGTATTTAGTACCTACCTTTAAATAGAGAACAATAGAAGAGGAATCGTTCATCTGTACTGACGCTTTAGCCATTACTAATATTATAAACTCGGCGTACATTTTGTCTATTTGTTACGTAATCATACGAAAATCACTGATGAAATTTACCCGTCTGAAAAAGCTCGCTGTTTACAATTATTGGTGTTGAACCGGTTCGACGAAGGTACCTGTTCACCCTCTTACTAAAAACCGAGGCAGCAAAGTAAGCAAATACAATATAGACTACTGAAGAGATAAGTCTGACTGACTGATGGAGTTCGAGAATACCGAAATAAACTATATCTGTAGGCCCGCAATGTTATTGTTTTATGCCTATGTTAAGAAACGAGCCTTAACATTTGGAATTCTTGGTGTGTGAGTCCGATTCGAACTTATCGATTGTTTTAAGTAACGTTATAGCATGTTAGCGAATATATACGTTAAGGGCAAATAGTTTTATTATAAGCCTTTTCTCCTTAGTATCAATTAGGGTTTAATTTTGATATGACTACTTGGTATATACATTTTATCGACATTAGCGTCCGTGTCTTGATATGTCAAGACACGGACGCTAATATCAATAAAATCGTAATATTTAGTGCTATTTTCATCAGGTGTCACTACTTAGTGTCACTGACCTACAATGTAGATACGATGATATACGGTGCAATTAAGCAATTCTGCCACTATCATGAGTTGAATATATTAACTCTGTACAATCAGGAACATAAGTTGCAAATTTTGCCTTTCTACAAATCAGACGGTCCACAGGTCGGGTCGGCAAAATCTTTGACCGAAATTGAAGACAACTTGCATAGGTATTTTACACCGACGCGATGGCACACTACTGAACACCTCCCTTGTGTGCAGACAATAAGATTACTTTATAAGATATACTTAATTAATGTTAAATAAATCAGTCATTTTGTTGTGTCCAACTTTGACTCAATACCTTACCAACCTTTCACTGTGGCCAAGACACCTTTAGCCATCTCTGATCAGTCCTGTGAGTCTGCTCGATTGGCAGCGAGTTATATATCCTTAACCTGGACATCCCGTCTACTCTCCGCCTGTTAGCTTAGGACGCATGCGCCCTATATGCCTGCACTATGGTGTAGGCATCCCGAATTTATCTATATCTATTTATTCATCACATAATATATCGGTAGGTTAAGGCCTTAGGGTATTAGGGCTGATAGGACTCTAGGTACTTTAGGGTTCCGTAGGTAATATAATTGTAGTGCATTAATCCTAAGGTGAAGAATGTAGGTACAAACCTGTGGTATAAATGTTGCAGGTTAGAAGTATAATTGAGAATATGTGTGGCGTAATGATTTGTTTATCTAAATTATGTGCTTTTAATAGTATGTATAAATATATTTTGAATATATATCATGCTAAGCTAGAAAGTAAATGATTAATGAGGGAAAAGTTGTTTCACGGATTTGGACACCCACCATTGTTTTCTCGTCAAGCTATTCATGGTTCTATGTTACAAGTGGAAACAACATAAACTTCTTAGGCGGTGCTAACCGCCAGTGTGTGTTGTCTTTTCGTTCATCTATAGTATCACATTATTTGTTTTCGTCTATAATTACTATACTTTGAAAATCTATTACACTATGGTTAATGCAAAATACCCATAGTTGTCTATGGGTAAGTACTGAAATACGATTACTAACTTAATCTCAGTTCGACGAATTTATTTATTTTAGAGAACTGTAAAAATATGAAAAATGGTGAAATGAAATTACCTCCTTAATACTTAATAATATTTTTTTAACCCAGGCACTAGAGAAGAGAGTGATGCAAGTTATTAAAGTAAAAATTTGATCTGAATTGTAAGAAGTAAACCGGACTGTAAGAAAAGTAGAATTTGTATTTACTCTGACTACCGAGCCAGGAATTACGTGAATTCTGGTTTCATACATACATAGCCTCATTTTATGTAGAATGTACCACAAGTCTCTACCAGTTATATATTGTAGCCATACTAACTATATTGGGAATAAGTGGAAAATTTACTGGGAGGAGAGCTGGTAGGGACTAAAGCAAACTCATTATATATCTATGATACCAGCCTTTGCCTTTCTTTTGTTAAAATATAAATGGAGCTCCTTATAAAAAAAAATACTAATCGAGCTATCCTTAATAGTTTCTGACTGTCAAAAACTACTACTGTAGTTTTAGTGTATTGAACTAGTGACATTTTATTGCTATTTCCACTTCATTAAGTGGAACTAGTAAGAGCTAAGTCTAGTTCGCTTCTAGTAGTTTCTATCGTAACATGCTCAGTTATCGACGTTTTATAACTACACACATCAAGTTAGTAAAACTTACGCAATACTTGGCTAGGTCATGATTTATCATGCTCATATTATGTACGAGAAAAATAAAGTAAGTATTGTATTTAATGGTTTATTTTTCATCGACTTGTGAACAATGGTTAAATAAAGCATTATAATTAATCGAGCAGTTGATTAGCAACTGTTCGATTAATTATAATTTTTATTTATAACATAACTAGATCTTGCCCGCGGTTTCGCTCACGTAAATATAGGTTAGGTTAGAATAGTAACCGGGCACGCCACGATCGTAGCGGTAAGTCCCGTTTTTGAGCAGTGGCTGGAGAGGCGGCATGGCGCCCTCACCTTCCGGCTGACACAGATAATGACTGGCCACGGTTGCTTTGGCCAGTTCCTGTGTCGCATAGGCCGGCAAGAGACGCCCGGTTGTCACCACTGCGGTGACTAACGCGACGTTGTTGAGGACACGGCGATACACACTTTCGCGGATTGCCCCGCCTAAGCATCACAGCGCCGTGAGCTGATCGCAGCAGTCGGTATGGTTGACCTCTCGCTCCCGGCTGTGGTTCAATCTATGGTCCGAAGCGAGAGGTCATGGAACGCTGTCGCCTCCTTCCGTGAGGAAGTCATGTCCATCAAGGAGGCGGCGGAGCGGGAGCGAGTTCACTTAAACCGTCTCCCCAACCGCAGAACCGGGTGCCGGAGGGTGCGAGGTGACCTCCAGCCACCCTGAGGGAAGACTGGGGTGGTAGGCGTCGTGGGCCTGCCCGCCACCCGATCAGTACCAGGTCCGAGAGGTGGCGTGCGTGTTCCCACGCGTGCCTCTGTGTCGTGTCCGTCTCCCCTCTAGTCGGAGGGGGACAGTAGGGATATTAAAAGTTAGTGAATGCTTAAAGGGTAAGTCTTGTTGTGTAGTGGCCTGCCGTTTCATACGGCGCGACGGGCCGAAACCTCGGCGGGGTCGCGACCGCATGTGAAAGTGATTCGCGCGGCCCCGCGCTGATAGCGGTTTTGTCGAGGAACACCGTGGTAGGTTTAGTCGATATTCCGGGAGGTCCATTATCATAATTTTAACATCTCTCTCGTTTACCCTGGTGAGTCAGACATAACCCCTCTGCCCACCGAGAGGTATGCGTCAATGCATTCATTCAAGTAAAAAAAAAATGTATCAGGCTGGTACTGAATTGGTTAAAATTATAGTCGCATTAAAGGCAATTAGCATTAGCATTATTTGTTACACAATTCTAATCGCCGTTTATTATGATTGATGTCAACAAAAGTCAATATAGTTTAAAAATTTTAATACTCCGAAAATTCATTGTATCACCAAATTTCAAGTCTACATTCTCATTAATGTTTAAATATAGATACTCAAATAGAGTCTAAACCGAGCGAATGCTACCTCCGATGTTGTATCCACACGCTACGATGACCATTTACCGTCAGCTGTCAAGCTTGTTTGCCTTGAGGTGGTAATTACCATGATTGTTGATTTTATTTTTCTGACGCAGTGAAGGAAAATATACCAAGCATCATGGTAGCAGAAATTTCGCATTAAATGTTATCGACCCGTGCTCTGTTATCAATCACAATACGCTTACTGTTGAATATTATGAAATGCTGTTTCTCGAACGGTTGCTATGGAGGTAGCCATTACTGTTACCTGTAGTTGTGGATATTACCTCCAACTGTTTACAAAACAGTTCAATAAACATAACACAAGGCGCTCATAGCCAGTTGCACTCACTGATCGGTAAACGATTAGCGAGGTTAAGCAACGTTGGGTGCGGACAGTCTATATATGGGTGACCGCTTAGTGGTATTACATCTGAGCGTCTCTGTGCTTCGGAAAGCACGTAAAAAGTCGATTCCCGGTTGTTTCCAAATTGACAGCAGTCGTTAAGCCATGTCAGAGGCCTACGGGCGGCTTGAACAACTCTTGACAACAGGTTGCCCACTAACCACACGAAAAGAAGAAGAACATAACACAATCTAGTTTGCAGGAGATTATCAGGTGATATCCCTTAAGCTAGCCTCTTAGTTAGTGCGTAGATAGTTATTGCAAGGAAACGGCTGAGTTGAGATACTGCTCTTTATTGCGTCAATCTCCTTGATGACTTTCATAAGTATCTTTTTTTACCTGGTGGAATGCATTGACGCATACCTCTCCGCGGGGCGACGGAGAGGTTATCTCGGACTCACCGGGAAAAAGATATCCCGGTAATACCGACTAAATCTACCACTGTGTTCCTTGACATAACCACAGTTGGCGGGGCCGTGCGAATCACTCTTACATGCAATCGCGACCTCACCGAGGTTTCCGCCTACCGTATGAAACGGTAATCTAATATACTATAAAAAGAGTCCTTCTACTGTCCCCTTGTGGGGGGATGAATACAAAACGACACAGAGGCGCGTTTGGGAGCACGCGCGCCACCTGTCGGACCTGGTGCTGATCGGGTGGCGGGCAGGCCCACGAAGCCCACTACCCGCAGGTAAACTTCTTAAGGTCGACTTAGGGTAAGTACTCTTAACCTGGTATTTCTTTAGAATGTATACGATCTGGTCAGAGAACATTGGCTGTAACATAATTACAGGATGGCAATTTTAAGTAGTTATTGCACTTGTACATAATTATATTATCGCAATAAAATCGATAATACACCAATAACGTAATAAGTACCGTAAAGTGGGGGCATTTGAAATCCGTGGGGCTAAATAAAACTAAGAAAATAAAAGATTTGGTAGCTTATAATACATTTTCTACTGGCAATATTATATTTTTTAATCGTCTAGTACGGGACAAAATGTGGAGTTTAGGAACACGTTGGGTGTGTCGCAAAACGATTTTTAGAAAAACAAATGAAATAATTGTGCTTATTTATGTGGTCTACTTTTGCTTGGTTACGCGAAGACTTTGGAGGTAAGTTGAATTGAAGATTTGTCATGTATCATACGTTTTCTTGTGATTTCAATGGTTCCTGCCAGCTTTTTTAACTAGGTTAGATCGCCATATTTGTGTTGTTTCTTCGAATGGGGCTTTTTGAAACCGTTTTGAGGCTATTTGGAACAGAATTCCAAATAGCCCCTTCAATGCTTGGTAATTTTTGCTAAGGTTAATAAGTGATGTGTCAAATATTCCCAAATGTAACATTCGACTGTTTGAGGGTAAGCTCTACTGTTTTGTTTCAGTCGTATAACCACGGTGCATACATATACTAGAAAGTATACAAATACAAGAAATGGACAGTCATATTTGCCATATCAACATTATCACTTAGAACAGTTACAAGAAGCAATCAACGATGTAAAAGAAGGAAGAATGAGTCTAACCGATGCAGCGAATACATAATATGGTATACCAAACAGTACCCTGAGTAGAAAGACTAGATATATCAACTGCACGCAAGAGAAGGCTGGTCATCCGTCATTATTTTCACCTGAAGAAGAGAGAATATTCCTTAAATTTATTTTATTGTTAGGAACATGGGGATTTCGTTTCGATTCTGCTGATCTTAGTGTTTTTGCCCAGAAATACCTCAACAAAATGGGTAAACAAGTATATGAGCTTAAAGATAATTGCCTGGGGTTGACTGAGCCCGAAACTTTCTTATAAGACATACACTGCTTTCAAACCGCAAATCTGCGAACATTACCAGTGACCGGGCCAGATTTACGACGAGAATATTGATGGTTTTTTTTGAAAATTAAAATGATTGAAGGGGTTGCTGCAGAGTGCATCATAAATTATGATGAGACCTAATAATACGCCCTCTTGAAAAATTCTAGGTATAGGTATTGTAGTTAGAATACAAAACTTTTAAGAATTTAAATACAAAAAGTATTCACTGTTTTTGTCTTTGTTAACAATAATATATATGTATATCTAAATATACAACTTCTGTTAATTAGGGTTAAATTAGTACCTGCTAAATTATGTACAGGTATTTTTTAAATTTGAAACATTTACCTTTGTTATTTTTTGATTTTCGGTAAATAACTTACATTTAGTTTGATTAAAACTTTACCTAAGTAAATAAATATATTAAAAATTAATAAATCCTATTGTTTTTCCGACGATCGATGCAGTCGGGAAAACAATAGGTATTTATTACCTTTTAAATACTTTATCGCGAGTAAGACCCGTTATCAGAGCAGCGATAGTTCAGTGGAGAGACCAACAGACTGCAATGCAGAGAGTCTCGGGTTCGAACCCACTTCGCGTTAAGTTATATGACTTTTCGAAATTATGTGCGTATTGATTGACAATTATCGCTTGCTCCGTGCCTCGGAAAGCACTTTAAGCCGTTGGTCCCGGCTGCCATGAGCATCTATGGCAGTCGTTATTGGGGGAGTGTCGACACAAAAGATCCCACTGGGTCGAAGTGTCGCCGGTCTGCACTGACTGGCCCCCACATAAGATAAGATAAGACCCGTTATCTAGTTATCATTATATTAAGTGTGTGTACAAATCGCGATAGTCTAAACACTTTTACTACCAGTTATTCTATAAAATCTTGCGACAAATGACAAAATATACTGATCTCGTTATTAAGTGTTGAAGGAACTAATTAATTGGAAATCTTTGGAATAACAAGTACCTAAAGGAATGGTATCGTAAAGGTATGTCATTAATATATATATAAAATATCATCACGTTCACCTTCTGCCGAGGTAAGTAGGAATCATTAGTCTGTCAAGTGTCTTAGAATACCAGACATAATTTAAAGTCTATTGTGTCTACCCACCGGAGTGCCGCTGCGACTTAGTAGGTTAAATCAAATTGTCTAATATTGTCTTACGTTTACGCTAATGTTATACATTGAAATTAAACAACTTTATACGGATTTTATCGCGGTGTTCATTTTATATTGCCATAAATAAAGCATGCGAAATTGTATGTAATGAAAATAAGCTAACATTTTTAATTAATTTAAATTACAATACATCGGAAATAATAAATACTGAACGGTCAATGCATTTATAAATTAAAGTGAAAGTGATGTACTGGGTAGTCTTATGATCTGTGGTCTGAAAATAATTATTATATTATGATATTATTATTGTTACTTATGTTATGTTATATATTCCGCAAATATTAGGCAAACGTGCATTACGGACACATTTCTCCCTGCGATGTTGAGATCTTACCATACGTGTTAAAAGGCAAGGGTATTGCCATCTACTAAGTATACTTCCTGCATTCATATTGTTGTTGAGAATTGAATTGGAAAAACAAATACTACTATGGCCCTTTTGAAAATTGATCGCACTGAATAATTACGCCCGCAGCGTTTACACGTGTGCGCCGCTGAATCAACGAAGCGATCATGGGGTTAGTTTTATTTGCCTAATGGTCGCGTTCATTTCATGGGGCTTGAAATGTGGTAGCAATGTCCACAATTGCAACCGAACTATATTCGAATGTATTGATAACATTAATAAGTACTCGCGTTGCGTGCTTGGTCACGTAAGGCATTGCGTTGCGGTATTGTGGTGCGCACAAATATACGAATGATACAAAAATAAATAAATGAGAAAATAATCTGAATAATAAATAAAATTAACTTTTTTAGTCTTAATAACTAGACTCTTAAGTCATTAATTTTGAATCGGTTCGGCTTAAAATTATTATCAATGTTTGTTGCCAACGATTGTTAGATTATTATAAGAGATTACATATTTAAAAAATAATAATTTAAACTTTCAGCATCCAGTCCGAATACACTGAAAAGGAGAACCGCTTTCTTTTTCGTCGGTTAAAATATAGAAGCAGAATCTTTGATTTTATATTAGTGTGCCAACAAAATGACACATTTCTCGACAAGTACGATAAACTAGTCAGTTCTTTTTTAATTTTTTTAAAATTTCTTGTGATGGTAATCTATTGCGGAAATTACCTCCCTTACCATCAGACGAGCAGTATGCATTTATGGCATCTTGGTAGTACAAAATATATTCAAAATTAAAATAATAATAAACCGTTCAACGAAACACGAGTATCACAAGCGTTGGTTTTAAGTGTAGAGTACCTGGACACGAAATCCGTATTTTCTTCAGGAAAGTTTCCACTTCATTTCTTTGTCTCAGAACGTACGTAGACATAAATGGTGTTTTAGGAAAAAACCCGAAGCGTCGTGTTGTTCGAGCACCGCACGGTGAGTATCAAGAACCACATTGGACATAGATAGACGAAACGTAAAGAATGATCGCGTCATGAGACAGCACATGGAAGAAAAATAACGCTCATACCTCGCCCACACCGCTACAGAATAACTTTAGCAATTTAGGGTTGAATTGCTTACCAACCCACAATCTAAAACCGTGTGCGTTTCTGCTATAAGTTTTCATTTTGTTTTATCGTTCTGTCTTAGGTTTTGCACCAGTAAAATGAATGTATGTTGAATAATACTGTACAGAAATTGTTAAGAAAAATAGTAAGTATTTACATTTGCAGGTCTTTAAGTGTAGATGTAAACCTTTATTTATGTAAAATAATTTTGTGTAACATTGAAACTAACGTTATGCTACTTTCAATGTTGTTGAAATGTGTTATAGAGCATGGAATACAGTTTTAGCCGCTTTATTATATGTAATAGTGATATATAATAATAATATATAATTTATTTTTCTCACCACAATATTACAGGAATTACAATGAATAACAACAATATACTAATGGAATTTGTACTGTGGGAGACTGGTGCCTAAGCTAGGCTTTTGGCCTGTATTTATATATATGTTGTAGTTTTACTTCGGTAACCTGAAAGATTACAGTATATATTATATTTATTATATTAATTTCTATCACATTATATAATTATTGTGTCCACACAATTGTATGGTGTCCTAAAAACTACTATCCATATTATTACCTCATAATATTGATAGTAGTTTTTAGGACACCACACAATTGTATGGACACAATTATATACCTAATATGATAGAACTATTCCAAGGTAGTCGGGCAGGAATCAAATTCACATTACTGCATTTTATTTTACTATTTGGTACAGAATTTTGGACTATGTTCACATTTTATAATTATAATCTTGTGTTACGTGGAGCTCATGACATGGATGACACAAAAGATCCCACTGGGTCGAAGTGTCGCCGGTCTGCACTGACTGGCCCCCACACATAAGATACTTGGAGCTCAATAAACACAATATCAATGTGGAAAGACAACATCCGGACATCAAATGAATGACAATTATTTATGTATCCATTCAAATTGCAGTCCTATATATTAGTATATTTAAGTGTGGTATACAATAATACTATTCTAACTAAAACAACTGTGTATAAAGCTCGATAGGTATATGACACTGACGTCATAGGGCCGGGAGAGAACGAGAAAAATCAGTGGCGATGACTAGACGATTCCACGTTACGTTCCTAATCCCGAACCCTTCCTCGCAATATGATTTGCGTCAGTGGAGATGCGTTCCGAACAGATCACCGGTCGGTAACCGAGTGGAAAAAGCGCTTCTCATCGGAACCGTTACTGGAGATCGTAAGAATTCGAGTGGCGTCGCGAACCAAGAGCTCTGACGAACGAATAGCTGCGGATAGTGTAGCCACATATTGATACTTACTTTTAATACATTTTAATAAAACATAAGACTAAGCTATTGAGTCGCAGTGGCACACCAGCGACCAGATAGGTACAATAGGTTTTTAATTATGTCTGGTTTATCTAGACTTGACAGGTTAACACATTAACATGGTTTTCAAATAGTACTAATTACTTTTATAAAAGTTGCGAATGCCGTGTAATGCAAGTGGAAATTAATCGATTACTATCTAGAGGATTTGTAGACTCGTATGGTGTAGAATAAAAACCGCATTTGTATATTTAAAAAATGCTAGTGATAATTTCGGTTGTGAGCTATGCAAGTAGATAATTCGGTTCAGGAAGCTTAAAAGCAATTAAATGTATATGGCTATCGATTTTTGGATACGTTTTTTATTTTTATGTGGATGTTGTCAATCAAATGCAAATGTAGCGATTTTGCTATTGGATGCTGGATGTAAATCCATAATTAAATGCTTGCACGTCGTTTTTTGGTTTATAGTAGGTATGTATAATTTCGGGACGTACCTTTGTTTATGTCTTTATTAATTCCAAAGGCGTCCGACCACGAGGTGGGTAATGTTATCATTCCATTAATTACAACAACCACCCCCTGCTTTTTAAAAGTAAATTAATCCGATTAAGGGGGGAATCGAAGAACCCGCTCCGTCCGAGTTTATTCAGGCAACTTTCTTTAGAATAATTATTTTTTGTAATTAAATCCATCAACACGATTTTTTCCTAATGATTCTCCCGCGGGAGTCCGGTGGGTGGCGAACGGGAACCGGGGTGCTTTATATTTTCTTTAATTTCAGTACCTATTTCTGTGCAGGCTCGTTGAGACGACATGGATTACTTTAATTTTGTATTGAGTACCTACACCCAAATGCAATGCAAAATATATATCTACTAATACAAATTATATGCGCATGTAGAATCAATTTATGTTTTAGTGGTAAAAGCATAAAATGGTGAACTTGACTTCTGTTTATATATTTACCTTTAATTTATATTACGCACTGTGACTACGATAAAATAGTGTGACAAATGTTGTTAAGTGCGTATATAAATGTTTAAACTGATTTTATAACAATACTATGAATAAATAGAGTTCCATATTTTATTGCGACAACGTTTGATTTTTATGACGTAGATATAATTCGGTGCGGCGCGCGGTATATTCAGTGCGGGGCGGTCGAGTCTCCTACGCCCACCCTCCTCCGTGTTAATGATATCTCGCTTTTAAAGGGCACATCATTTACTTACTTTTAGGAAAATTAATTGAAATGAGTTTTGACGATGAAAAGATGGCTATACAAAAGAGAATGGTGGCCGCTAGGTGTCGCTCCGAGATAACTTGTTCATCTTTAATTAATTATTTTGTGGTAAAGAATTTATTTTCTTTGATATTCTAGGCTCCATTCATTGACTTTCACAATTATGATTTCGATTAAGAGACGGTATAAATACATTATTAAATTAATTTATCAAACGCTTAAAGCATTGAAAGGATTTTTGAGAAATTTGATTTAAAAGAAATAAGCATTTGTTTTATTTACTATAATCTACTCTAGAATACATGGATTTACTTGGCATATAATAATAGCGGCAAATATTTTTTATTCATTTGACTGTATGTATTGTTTTTATTTTATCCATCTTACTTGGTTATAGTAAGTACCTAATTAACATTTCGTTATGCAATTTAAAGTCAGTGTTTTAAGCAGATTTTTCTTATATCAATCATTTTCTGCTATTGCCCCATAAAAATTTGCATTAAACTTAAAACTCTGTTGCTCATGTTCTAAAGAAAATGTATTACCAGATTTCTCATTGGCACGTCGCGCTTGTTTTAAAATGTGTACCTGAGTGCAGTGCAATCATTTATATAGAACATAGCCCTTCCAAATAACAAAGCAGGCAATATAATAAGTAAAAATAGTAATAAACAAGATAATAAAATAAAGACAAACTTCATTAGTTGTATAACTAGTATGCCACGTAATTTCCACAAAGCTTTTAGGTCACATCTGCGTATGAAACCGGACCGGTATGTAGGCCACTTGTAATATATCGACATGAGGAGGATCGCAGATTGATGAGCCGTCCCCCTCCTCCTGTCCCCCGCACGTCCGGCGTGCCCCCACTGTCCGTCCCGCGGGGCGCCGCTCTATTGCAATAGATTGAGCCTGTTTTGTTTCCTTCTGGGCACTGTGACGCACATGAGGATAGGGTCCTAAGATATGTGGGTAATGCATATTTTATTACGGCTACAAATATCATCCATTCAGCCGTCGTCGCCGCGTTGTATCCCGTGGGTGTCGTAACGTAATGTGTCTGAAGGCATTGTGAAAGGTAGATGAGCCAGAGCGTCTAACCTAACTAGCGGGAAGCGAATACATAATAACATTTTATGTATGACATTTAATGGCACCAGTTATTTAAGTATGCGTTACATTAAAATTGATTTAGATTATTCACTAAAATAAATAATTATAAATGTTGATACATTTATTTTGATGATAGGTATATCTTCAGATATGTTTTGTTATAGTAAGATCATGTGTACTAAACACCATGTAAGTGTACAATCCATATGCATTGTCGAGGGATCTATTTATTTTCTTCACGATAAATGTTTCAGTCCCTCGATACAGTCAATAATTTTAGTGAGAATTAGATTTCTTATTTATCTATGCTTGCGTATTGATACGCATATATGGTTTCAGATATTTATTTCTCAAAAAGAATACAATATTCATTTATCTGAGAAACACAAGTTAAATATAAGTTATAATAAGAAATACAAGTGCCAGAGCGGCTAATCAGTACAGTGGAAAAAGAAAGAATATAATATGTATATATTAATACTTAATACACTATGTTTTGTAACTCAAATCATATTCTAATGACTAAATAATCATTAATGAGGGTAGCAACCACAAAACAAAAGCCAGTCGGAACCGCGCGTTCTGAGAATCACACTGTTATGTCGTAAATAACTATTTTCACATTACGTGTTTGAAAGCAATTGCTATCCTATTTCTATCTATAATCTAATAGATGGTAAGGTGTGTTTTTTATTTAATTTTGTTTGTTATTTTATGCATGCTACAAGTTATTTATAAGTTACTTTAATTTAATGTTTACGCGTATATTAATATTGTTACTTAATGCCATGAAAACTTATTGTACACATTAAGTATGAAGCATGCGACTATTGATTGCGAGGCTCGTTGTCCGGATCGGGCTGTGTAATATAGTCAAATGTCAATACCAGCTTGGTGTCAACTCTGCCCGGTCAATAACGATAGGTTTGCGCTTTACTCAGTGGATTTATTTTCAATGGCTATTGTAGGTTATTATTATTAGATAGTTTTATAACATACCGTTTAAGCGCTAATATCTGCAAGGAATAACCCAGGGGTGCATCGCGCAATAATTTCGCTAGCTAGTTTTGGTCCAACGTAACAGGGGTTGAATTTATCGCTTTCATTCGGGCACATTTCCAGACTCGTTGCTCCTATATAGCATTTCCTTAAAAAAGGCCAAAGACACTTTAATGTCAAGTAAAACTAAAATGCTTTTTGAATTGGCTGTAGATTGCAGAAGATAGGCGTTGGTTGAAGTTTGCTGTAGTGGTTTTGTACATAATTAGATTTGCTTCTTTAACTCCTACAGAAGGAAAGTTGTGGCCTCGCGGTAAGCTGTTACCGTAGCCTATGATCACTTATTACATTCAAGGTATTACACGCACGTTCTTGATCTTGTGAACATCTTTCTTAAACAATTCTAGACGTACAATGATGAGGATATAATTCTAAATAAAATATTTGCTACCAAATAAATAATAAATTCAAGTGATCTGGCGCCCAAGTGTGCTATTTTTATAAATTCATCATTCCGACACGACGTAACTGCAATTCCATTGTCATTTTGCTAAAAGTTCGTAATCTCCTAAATTCATAATGGTCGATCATTGGTCGGTCAATGGTCTCGTAATAGGATTGTGGTAGAAAAACATTTTGTTTTACCATTGTTATTAAACCCGTTAGTAGAATTGATTTTTTAAAAACTACTACTTTATTTGAACATTTATTCATGCCAGATTTCGTTTATATTATATTTTTACATATTATTTATTAGTGTTAAAAGCAATTTGATCAAAGGAACTGTCAAAATAGCAGATTACCGCATACGTCAGTCATTGATTTGTCATTATGTACCAGATTACCATTCTATGCAATTTTCAATGGAGGGTCAGTGGTTGACCATAGGAAAGTCATAATGTCGTCATTATATTAGTAGATTACCAAACATGTCAAAACCAACAATTATGAAATCAATGACAGACCATTCTGGCACTATTGTAATAGCAGACTTGGGCCCCAGGTTATAGTCTGTATCCCGAGAAATGCGTTCCCTACGATTTTAGCCTCATTCTTATATTTAGTCATAATCTAAAACAATTTGAGATATAATATTAAAAAGAGTTTGATACTGATTACGTACTTTAAAATATGTAAACAGAAGAGGTTCCCAATAAACCAAGAATCAAACGGGACGGTAACAAATCACGACGGTATTATCTTTCCAAATAAAAGCTAGTATTTATAAAAGAATAGGAGGATTATGGCAGATATGGGATCATTGAGAAAGCGGCGAGCGGTCGGGGGTCACTGCGGACCCGATACATTTCTTCGCCTTCCCTACGGCTATGAGGCTGTGATACAGTGCATTGCACGCTCTACCATACACAAATAATGCCTTTTTATAAATGTTACCGTCATACATTACTCCTCTGTTACGCTTTTGTTTTAAGAAAAGGTTGTATATGTTGAAATTGTTTCTTCAAAAATATTAATGTATTTTTAAAGTAACTATTTATTTTGTGGTAGATGAATGGCGTATTAAGCTGATAGTCGATTTTTAATTAGGACCTGCAGAACTCCTGCTGCACTTGGTTTTATAAACTTTGGAATTAGACTTTGAACAAATACTAGATTTTTAATGACGGAAATAAAGTTAGACAAAAAACACTTACGTTTGACGTAGGTACAATAGCACCTAGGTCAAATTAGAAATAGTTAAATATAGTTTGAATATACACAATAGTTTATATTCAGACTCTTTCTCCCACGCTGTGTCACGTTTTATAGTTGTAGAAATAAAAGGATTACAAACAGAGTTCAAGTAACTTATAATAATTAAAAGATCATTACAAAAAACTAAGAAGAGGGTAACGAGCAAGGCCGGTTAAAAGTCGGACCCCGTAGTGGGCTGATTAATACCGCACTCCCCTTTTTGGTGCCTTTCGATGATGGTTGTTGTCCCTCGCTGCGGCGGAGCTATGAGCGGTGACAGGGATGAGCCGGCTAGTCGTCTTCAGCCGCATAGAATTTCTCAGTACGGAAACAAACAAGGCACTTAGTTGTAAAAACACAGAATTTAAATCTAATTACGTACTTATAGAAAATAATTATTATAACAAATACGAGGATGCGGTACGGTGCGCTAAGCTGCGAGTACGTGTCATGCCTCGATCACGATTTAAGAGCGACTCTGACTGCCTAGCGAAAAATGAATGATGCGCCTGCGGTCGACATACAAATGGAAGGAACTGCTGATATTATAATTATATATAAAACGGCGCGTCGAAGGAAGTTTGCGTGTCTGTCTGTTTATTATTATTATTTTTATTGTTTGTTACAAATTGATTTGTAGTTATTAAAATTATATTATAGTTTAGTAAATATATTGTAAGTTTATGGCATAAGTATTAGAATATAAGAGAATTACGTATATCGCAATATACACGCTTAAGTAAATCGTGACAGCTGGAATTGAACAATTAATATTCAGCGCATCGATAGTGACGAGGTGTCTACTGCGTCATCCGTTTGTCAAATACACCGTCTATGAATAGTACAAGTTTACGTTTCGTAGGGTTCAAACTTGTAAGACGTCCGCTAGTAATATTCCAAGCAACCACTTTTCCATGGAAACCAACTGTGTAGACTAGTTCGCCCGCGTTGAATAGAAACTTCGTACAATGAAAGGATGAGGGTGTTTTACAATGAAGGCTCTATATCGTCAACATGTCTGACAATTTAAACTATTATTATTATTATTAAAAGGGAACCAATATAGTAACAAATTCTTACTCTTACTTCTTCGTTAATACTATTTTATTAGCAAAATAGGATTGCAATAGAGAAAAAGAAGAAAGTAGTTAATCATCTTGTAATTTCTCTCTTCATGCCTTCTTGATGTCAGTTTTTAATCGGGCGCTGTGTATTCACTAGCGGAGCAAATGGATTCTATTCTTTGAGTTAGCTATTCAGTGATTTTCTTGCAAAGTTGGCACCGCGTTAAAAATATACATGATATGGCTAATGTCTATCGGCCAACGTAAACGTTTACAATATTTGAACTCTTTCTCGAACAGATTATTACGAATTAGTTTATGAAAATAAAACATATCAGTACAGTTCTAAATACAACCTTTTAAATCCCGAACTAGAAATAATTTCAGTGTCGCAGGAGACTTTGCAAATATTAAAACAATGGATACAAAGAACACTCACACTCGGCAAAAATATTTGGGTATAAATGTCACTGGTATCACAGTTATGCTATATTTATTTGGTACAAATTATTGAAAACAATATATTGTATCATTATTTGTTTACCTCAATAAATAAAAAAAATAACACTCAAATTATCGAATCAAAATATCGGAATCGAATTCATGATATTCGGTGCAGTGGCAGTGATGAAGTGAACCGTAAACCATCGTGCAGACAACTTAAAAGAAAATACTACAAATGATTATAACATGGATTACGTATAAGTCGGCGTCAACGAAACGTAACGTCTAATACAATTATTTGACCGAATAAGACATTAGTTATGAAAAAATACAATCCAAACATTTTTCTGGAGCTAACAACAATATTTAATAAATGAAGGTTTACAAAACGAGTAACGAGTTTATGATGAGGGTATAAAAGGTAATAGGCAGTAAGATTCACGCGTTCACGTAAGATGTCTAAGCTGTTCTCATGACGGCTAATTCTTGTATCAGCAGATAAGCTTACTCGACGCATTTCATAAGCTAGCCCCAGTGTAGAACAGCGGAGGGATATTTGGATTTAGGATTTGTGTGACTGTATATTACGTAAGCCTAAATTGACGTATCAATATTCAGAATTTGAGAAGTTTTTATTTTGTGTATCGTTTTTAAGTTTAATTGGATCTTTGGGATTAGAGTGGAGCCGAAATAAAGCTATGCATGAAATCTGTTTAAAAATAACTTTAAAATCCATCAATATAGATAGTACGAGTTGCAATAGTTACTTGAATCACCTTCGTCACCTTTTTATAGACTCGTTGGTTTAGACTAATTAAAAAATTTTAGGAAGCTCTAGCCATTTCAAATCTCTGATTTAGTTAGATTGATAATTTACCAAGGTCATCCACTACGAACTATCAATCTGTTTTTATTTTACACCATGCGATACTATATATGCTTAATACTGAGTAGATAGGCGATAAATGACACCGAATATTTATAGATAACTCGTTTAAACAACACTGTTTATCTTTCTCTTATAAAGTAATAGCAAAGAAAAATAAAGTCAAGCTTTTTCTTGGTTACATTGATAAAAATAGAATAAGATATTGACCTACTTTATAGTTGAAAAGAATACATGTTGGCATGAAACATACTGTTCGATCTCGAAGCGGAGTATTACAACCGAGAAAAATTAACGATAGAAGTCTCCTACACCATTCCTTCGTTTCAAGCCATATTTAATTCCTTTTGCCAGGGTCTATATCGTGCGAGTGATATGGTATTGACATCTTAGGCCACAGTAATCGCTGACTGTCTGGAAATTCGTAGGTATGTTTCTTTGCCACTTTTGTTTGTCAAAACAAAATAAAGGCCACCCTATGTTTTTAATATTTTGTTTAAATTAAAGGGTTGTAGGTTGTAGGGTTGGCGTAGAGTTACAATAGTTAGAACGACATGTTTTTAATTAAATACCATTACTTTTGAATGTCCACATTTAAAAACAAACAAATTGTCATTATTTTAAATATTAATAAAATTTTGACAAAATTACACTTAAGAATAAAAGAGTTAAAAATACTACTAAAATAGATGTAAGTATCTTTATAGAGCTTTCTTAATACCTGGTATGTCTTATTCTTTGTTGCACACATTCTTGAAGACTTAAGGTCATGCTTTCAATCAAGTGGCGAACAGTTTCTTGCGGTATTTGTGCCCAGCTCGCTTTCAGCACGTTTATGAGCTTTGTTTCCTTGTAGATGGGCTGGTTTTTGTCTCGGACACTTTTTTCAATAGCTCCCACATGTGTTCAATACGGTTCAGATCCGGACTGTTCGTAGGCCACGGCAGAACTGCTATACGGGTTTCCTCCAGAGTATCTCTGGTGGCTCTAGCGGTATTTATACGAGCATTGTTGTGCATTGACTTAAATCCTGTACCCATTCGCTGTGCAAATGGTACCATATGACTAATGACTTCCCCGATGTATCGTTGAGTTGTTATTTTGCCTGCATTTAGGAGTACTAGCTCGGTTCTACCCATTAGACTTATGCCACCACATACCATAACACTGGGCCCCCAAATCGGTCTCATCCGTGAATTAATGCTTCGGAAAATCGCTCACCTTCTCTTGTCCACACTTTGATGCGACGATCATGACTAACAAACTTTACTTTTCGCTCATCTGTAAACAGTTACAAACTCCAATCATTCATGTCCCAATCCAAATGTTACCTTGCAAATGTTAACCGGTTTGCGCGATGAGCACTTGTTAATGGAATCCGCAATATTCGTTTTCTGGAGAACTACTGGTCTTCAAGCCATCGGTTTCTGATAGTTTGGTCACTGTTGCGAGGCCTTGTTGTCTGGCGCAAGTGGGTTTGCAAAGTGCGGGCTGTGAGAGTACGCCCTCTACGTGCATTCAAGCATATGTGTGGGTCTTCCGATGCTGTAGTTCCTTGAACCCTGCCTGATCCCTGTCTTCCAGTAGTTCTACCAGTGTCTTGAAAGCGATTCCAAACACTCTGGATGGCTCTTCGCGAAAAACCCAGCTGCAAAGCAACTGAACGCTGGGAATGGCCTTCCTGAATTAATGTTATGTCCCTAGTCGTAGTAACCAAATCCATATGTCATCTAACTCTCGTCATTGTTATTCTAGAAATGCTAATGCACACTGCAATTACCAAAAATAAACTATTCGCTGCAGAACGCAAATGTTAAATGAGTTTAAAGTGCACGTTAAAATAGAGTTGAATCGAGTGGTTACAAAAACAAGGCAATATCTACTCAATCACCCGCTACAGCTGGCAAGTATGAAAAATAATTGTTTACAAACCCTTGAACTAACATAGCATCACAGATTTTACCACTTGCGTAATGTAAATTATCAATAAATTAGTTCTGATTTAAAAATATACAAGAGATCCTTATTTTCTTTTGACTAGTATATAAATAATATTCTTTGCAATCGCAGAAGGAATACAATCAGATAAAGATAGAATGGTGGGTTCCGTTCTTGGTGATAAAATGTCTTTCGAATATGCTTAGGTTGTTTCGTTTTTATAACTCTCTACTCTACTGAAGCCTGTTAGTAATGTAAAAAATCTGCCTGGCTTGGTTGCAACGTCACATATCCACTTAGGCATTCCGATTTCGGCAACATAGATGGTATGGGGACTACGGGAGGCCATGTTTTTGTAAGTATGTCCTAAACTAACGTCCATGAGTACTAGATTTACAAATATTCCTGTACCTTCTGAGTGCGAGGTAGTTTTTCCGTCTCGGTTTTTTAGATCGCCGTCGAGTAATTGCTCTGCATCAGTCAATGTAATTATAGCTGCAATGGAATCTAGAGTAACGTAATTACAAATACAGTTTTATCTATCTCGGTCAGGACCAGACTTCCAAATACAGAATAAAGATATTAATTAAAAGTTAGACACAAGGAGAGACGGAGTTCCAAAGAAAACTAGTTATTATGTGTAGTTTTCCATATAACAGTGCATTTATAAATTGCTATACCTAGTCTAATTAGTTATAATTTATTAGTATACTTCATACATTATGTAAAGTACTATAGTATCTTAATTGTCTTTAGTAGACCGGTTTTATATCAGGGCTGAAAGCGTAGGTAGCTGTGGCAGAGATAGTAAATGCGAGTGTATGAGGTTGATTCCACGATCAGGCAAAGCAGTATAGGCTTTTTTGTCAAGAACATCTCAGTAGCAGCACTGCGTCTGGAAAATATGTATGTGTACGGTAGACGACATATTACGTGGGATTTATAATTATAGTTGTTGAAATATCGGTATAATACGAGGTGTATTACACCGATATTTCGCCAACTATGACTATGTCTACCCCTTCGAGGATTAAAGAGTAAGACCATGCTATGTATAAGACATTGGTCTTATATATAGCATGGTTTTACTCTTTTACATATATCTAATACATTGGCAATTGAGAGAATATAAAAATTAAATCACACTTTAAAAAAATATATCACTCAATAACAATTATAAAATAACTAACAGTGAAAATCTTCTTTAGTATTTAATATTTATGTATCTCATTATTACATATTTTACTGGAAAAACGGTCTCATTGAGTGAGTTTAAAGCTTTAGGTTAATGAACATGTTATCTCGTATTTAGCAAGATGCGACACGCAAATGAGCACGTGATGTATCTATATTCTTGTTCTACTAAGTATGTTTGTAATGAAGTTTCTTACGTATATAGATAGACTGACGCCTGTACACCCCAAAGGGGTTAGCAGAGTTTTGATCCACATTTTGCCTACTATGTTTTAAGGTTGGGATCTTAAATCAAAGTACATTACGTGTGCGTGATAGAACGCGACTCTATTGCTGTATAAAGGACAAATTTCGTGACCCTGTGCTGGTTCGGAAAATTTCCTAATACAAAAACAATGCTACTTAATCCGATTACCAAGTTTGTGTCCTCACGACGTGCGGAACCATATGCTTCTTTGTTACCGAGCTAGTTTTAATGAACGACTGAGCAATTACTGCATGGATGTGCAGAGCGGGTAAGCGGTCGTCTTGTTGAATCACACCCAATTACCTGTCTCAACTACAAATTATAGTTCTGAGTCTGGGTACAATTTCTGTCCGTTAATCTTGTATTTGTTAAGTTTACCCTGACACAGCGCTTAATTTCTAGTGCGTGAGTTGTCTTCTTAAGAACTTAATTAATTATGAAAGAGTATTATTTTATACTCTTGCATTGGCTTCTGGTTCTAACTTTAGTCGTATTAGTAATATTTTCTTACGTTTACGCAAATGTTATAGATTGAAATGAAACTAATTCATACGGATTTGATTGCGGGTTATTTGAAAATACTTACTACTTTAAGATAATTTTAAAACTATTAAACTATTTTATTTACACGTTTCAGTTTTATTTCATCGGTCACGGGGAGACTATGATGGTGGTCGTCTTATGTTTGGAAGTGAAGTTGTACCAATAATTTAAATTATTCGTGTTCCTATTTACGATGAACTTTTATTGTTGAATTATATATTATACTCTATTCGTATGTTTTTTTATTTTGTATAAATATTATAAGGTTGGTATATAATAATAGAAACAACTCGTTATCTTAATAATTCCACTCAATACTCAATTATTATATATTGAATAAATATTTTGCATTGTACGTAAATAAATAAATCCATTAAATAACTCATTATAATCTTATCTGCGTTTGTCTGATTATTTTTAGCGAAACTATTAAATCACCTGTGGCAGCAATTATAAATTAAATCTATTACGTTTTCTTTTATTTTTTCTATAGTTCTATAGTTCTAGTTTGATAAAAATAGACTTTATCTTACTTATGTATTTGTTTCACTAAATAAAATAAAAGATTTTAAAAGTGCTTATAATAAATATATCAGTTATTTTGCTCTCCTCTAGAGCTCTCCGAGAGGAGATCCTCTAAGCATATTTTTCTTACCTACGTCTTTATTGCACTGGGCGTGCGATATAATCACAGAGTACACACATGTATGCCTGAAGGCATAGGTAGAGATGTAGTACAACCTCATTTTACCAGCTGTATTTATACCAATGTAATTGGGGTTATGATAGAAACTAGTTTCGTAGAAGTAGGAAAGTCTCTATCGAAAGTGATTACACAACTTCAGTTTTGCCGCCGGCCGAAGGGTTGCCGTCAAGCGGCAACAGTTCTGGACTACTTGCAGCTACTGAGAATAGATTGATAAAAATGCCTAATAACACTTGACCTCAGCCCGTGTCTCGTAGTCGTGACCTCAGAGGTATATCCGACTGCTAAAGTCGGATATACCTACTAGCGCTGCGCACCCGAAGCTAAATTCATCAGTTTGCTATATAGTTTATTGATTTGTTATATAGTTTATTGAGCCTTTCGTAATAGTATGACTTTGACAAAGTAAAGTTGTGTTAAAATTTAAACTGAAGGACTTGCTCCTTAGTGATATACAAACAATGTCTGCTTGTCATTGAGAAATAAGTGCTCAGCAATACCTTTTTCTCTCCTTTTTATATCAACAGTAATATGTATTTTATAATATCTAAACAATTAAATAGTATGTATCTATGACAGTGTAAGGTTTAAGAAAAATGAGCGTTTCTCGCCCTTAAACGTAAATGATTGGCGAAATTATTTAATGGAGTACATAATCTAAGATTGTAAAGGAATTAAATAAACCTGGACCTGTATTTCTTTTCAATAGTGTGCGACAATACGTTTTGATATTAGACACCGCACTAAGAATAGATCCTGTGTGACTTGGGACTTAACATATATCCAAACAACGGATATAAAGAAGACCCATACTCAGAACAACTATTTGTACGGTGTATTTCCTGCACTCCTTCTCCATACAAACTTTAACTATCCCGAATGTAACACCTCCTTGCATGGAATATGTTTAAAAAGGGGTATAAGTTTTCTCTTCACCTATAAATGGAAACAAAATCTTCAAATTGTCTGTAAATTTATATAAGTTTTATAGTCTAAGAGCTGTGGAACATCGACCTTCACCGATCTGATAACCCGATGAGACATATTTTTATCAAATATAATTTATATACCAATATGCCTATAATAACTTGCCTATCGAAAAGTGTCCATAGCTATTTTTTAATTTAATTAATTTTAATCACTTTTCTTTCATCACCTTTTTGGTAGATTGGTGATGAAAGAAAATTGATTAAAATTAATTAAATTAAAAATAGCTATGAACACTTTTCGATAGGCAAGTTATTATAGGCATATTGGTTTATAGATTATATTTGATAAAAAATATGTCTCATCGGGTTATCAGATCGGTGAAGGTCGATCTTCCACGTCTCCTCTACTATTAGATGTAGGTTAGGCTAGATTGGTATCAGTGTTTTTTTATGAAAGGTTTCCTATGTCCTGGCATCGTGTATGCGAAATTTCATAATGATCAGTTGAATAGTTAAGGCGTGAAAGAGTAACAAAGAACCAAACTCACACTCGCATTTATAATATTAGTTAGTATTAGGACTAGACAGGATTAGGATTGGATTAGGATATAGACAATTTGAATATGTTTGGTTTTAGTAAAACCTATCTGCACTGACCGGGCGATTAGCAGACATAACGGTATTTATGATTTTGTTGTTGTGTTAGGACTACTTACTCCAGCTGGGCTGTTTCAAATCTATTACATCAAATTATCTTAACTTCGGAAACATTGCGTAACATAATACATAATAAAATGTCTTGGTATAAAAAGTTGTTAATTGTAGGAAAATATACACAAGTCTATTTTACACAAAATAACTTAGTTTATAGAAACTGTACTCAGCGGTGTACTACGCACAGATTTCGCCAGCCATGTTTTAAGTACCACTTTGTAGAGGTCGAACTTAATTCCGTCTATCAGGGACATTTTCAGACGCCTTAGATACTGCTACTGAAAAATGTCTACCAGAAAATCCCAACAAGTAAGTCAAAAATATTTTTTTATAAAAGTCATCTCCCGCTCTGGGAATAATTCCTGTTTCGCGGGGTCTTTACAAACATTCAAACAACAGACACAAAGAACATCTACACTCGGAATAACCATTTGTGGATGACATAAAGTTTTGTCCCGTGTGGGATTCGAACCCACAACACTCGGCGCAGTGGCAATGGTGAGGCCACTACGCCATCCAATTTAATTAATTTAATGCAGTCAATTCATTTAGGTCTTAAGGCAACTCTTTACCCGATCTGTAAATCCAAACTAGACCAATGATCGGACGCAAACTTATGTTACAAGACTAAGCAATCCAGAATTTACATGAATTCAAAATGAGCCTATAGATTTATTTTATACTAATTTCATCCGTAATTATATTGACATGCGATCTAGGGAGGGCTTCAACAAAGTTTCCCTTGAATGCAATTATTATGCAAAACCATTAACATCTTAACAAGTGGAAGTGTTCGAACCGACACTTCGCGAGGTCGATACAGAATAACGCCTGTAACATGACTCGCAGATATACTTGACACGTTTACAAATGACGTTTTTTAATTGAGCCTTCTTTCTAACATTAATTAAGAGAGGGAGGTGAAAAGCTTTTAAATAACCTTCGGTAAGTAATGCTTCGGTATAAGTGTCTCCCAAAGGAAGATGTGACGTAATTGATTATAATGTGTTGCCTTCCAGTGACGTGATCGCAGTTAGAAAAAGAATATAATATACTAGCTATCGTCCGCGGTTTTGCTAGTAAACGGAATTTTATGATGATCGGTCAAGTAGTTAAAACGTCAAAGCAAAGCAAACAAACAAACTCATATTCACATATATATTATTAGTTAGGATGTAAAATAAAATAAAGATACTGAACACTATATTATAGTGTTCAGTATCTTTATTTTATTTTACATGTTATATCATTTGTTGTTCGTCTTTCTGTATGACTAGTATAATTTAAGTGAGACTTTTTTAGTTAGTAAATGTGTCATCTGACTATGTTATCGTGCATTTGGTTAGAAATCATGAAGTAATAAATCCATGTCTAAAAATTGTGTTCTTGAATATGCTTTTATTTACTCATAGCACATTTCGTTTATCTCAGATTATGACGTTCACAACATAATAATAGAAATTACTAATATTTGTTTCTGCTCAACTGCTTATACGAAAAATTGAGGTTAAAATGATAAACGACTTACGTTTTTTTGGCTGCCTATGCCTCTACGCCGTAGCATTTGGAGTTCAAGAGCAAATGCAGCTAGAAATAAAAGATCCTGCATAAAGTATATAAGTACAATACTCGCGATAAATATAACATAAAAAATCCTTAAAAAATAAACCGGTAAGTCCTTGTCCAGGTCATTCAGGTTATTTTAATTCAGCGTACCTGTAAGCAAATTTTATAGGGTACTTCTGCTTTTTATGGAATAAATTAATTATTTTTATATAGTAATGGATTTGTCGTAGGTACATTAGCAATTTTGAGCACTATAGGTATCACCACCACTATTTACCATTATGTATTTGGTAAACAAGTTTAAATGGTCGCCTTTCCAATACCACTTACATCGAGTTTTGTGGGTTCTACAAGTACCTAGTTGCAATTTTATTGTTGTTCGTTGTGTCTGTTGTTTAAATGTTAGTAAAGTGTCCCGCGATATTCCTAATGTGGGAGTTGTCTTTTTAACAAAATATAAAACTATTGCAACTTTCTGCCTTCCTTTCAGACGACATTCGTTTTCTAATAAATACCTAGAGATGACAAAAAAGGAAAGACACGACATTGATATGGGTTTCTGTGTTCTGTCTTTAGCTATCGCTAATCTAACCTAAACCATACTTGTTAAGTAAAAAAAAATTATTACAGACGTGTATATATCCGCCAGCCTTGACGATATAAGCCTAAGAATGTATGGACTAATATCATATGTAGATACTTTTATTTGTTATACATCTACATCTGCATGTGCCGTTACGGACATCAGCAGAAGTTAGTAAAATCCACATTAACAACATTCCTTTCGCATACATTTTGTTGTCATAGAATATCCCGAAGATAACACAAAGTTTATACATAACACAATATCAATTACATAAGGAGCATCGACTGATAGGCGTTTCATCATTGTGTGCATGTGTGCGTACAAAGGTCAGTAAGTGTTGTCCATGTGTGTGTACGCTCGTTAATCATAATTTCGCATGTTTGTTCGTGTGTATGTTGGTTCATATTATTATGTTTTGGGGATAAGAAATTAGTTAGTGGACATTAAACTTGAGTATAGTTGGATGGGATGATTTTGATGCTTGAAGTTTTACGCCCACGTCCGCCTTCTGAAATTTATTAGTTTATAAAAGACAATGTAAACAAAATAATTTAAATAATTTAATTAAGTAGTAATATCAATACAAACAAATGTTGACTATTTTTTACTGTGTATTGTTATTTTGCTATGGCAGCTGTAGCGCAGCAGAACTAAACAAGACTGATAGACATGAATCGAAGTCAGGAAAGTAAGATTGCGGTTTTCTCTCAAGAAACTTTTAGTAACAGCACAGTCTAAAAGTGTGTCCGATAAATGGCGTTAGGCCCCCTTTACGTTAGATTAAAAATATACTTGGCAAGATGTTGTTGTAATACACTTTTGCCAAATTCGATATATAGGCGTGACAATATGTATGCATATTAATAAATTATGTAAGTACACTACCGTATATTATGCAATTAACGCAAATCATTCCTACCATAAACAGGTTCTATTTCAGTAGCGTGGACCAACTGAATAATTGAAAACAATTATTTTTGTATCAGGCTACCGGCGCCGGCGGGTTGGCGCAGCTCAAGAGTTGACAGATGTACTTACTGTAATAATAGTATAAATGTTCAAATATATGTAGGTAATATTAACAGAAATGCCTTAAAAAAAAGGAAATAATGCATTCAGATCATAATGAAACCTATTTTGAAAGTTGAATCTTCAAATTTATTTCAAAAACGAGCTCATAAGTGTCTTTCAAATTACTTGTAGGGAAGCAAAACATTCTAAAGTTTAAGTAAACATGAACTATTTTAAGGCAAAGCAGTTTCCTATATTGGTACATACAAAAAGCATCTAAGACCACGACCTATTACGATCACGTTATAGCTGTATAGGTCGTGTCATGTGACTTATGCATAATACAGTATTAATCTCGACAGGCTGCAATAATTATCATTCTAATTAATATTGCTACTAATACTTAAATTAACGCCATTAGACCAACAAGGCAAAAATATAAGTTCGTACATTCATACATTGAGTCACCACTCAACTCTGTTTTCCCTGAAGAAGTAGACACAGGTATAATAAACGCACATTTCGCCAGCTATGTATTATGCCTCACGTTATAAAAGGTATGCCCATAGCCGTTTACCAGGCTCATTTCCAAGCTATGTGCTGCTACCAAGAATTTCCTAACAAAATCTCTAAAACAAAGCTCGACCTGACGACGCAACTGAACCGAATATAAGTGCAGACTCATGTCGTGATTGTCGTGAAACCATCGAAGCAGATTCATTTAATATTAATGTAGGAATTGCAGGAAGAATGGAAACGGATTGTGCATTCTTTGTGGCTTGGACGCGACTGCATGTGGCGTGACAAGGATTATGTACTTTAATTTAAATAAAATAGCTCTAGACAGAGTTAAGTTGTTTAGTTTGAGTTTTTTAGTTCTTAAATAATTTATTTCAGATCCAAAAATACAGTCCATATAGACATATGGACTGTATTTAAGTATCAAGCTGCGGCGCTCGTAGTATACAAAACTTGGCAAGAAACATTAAGGGCTCGCACATCGTAGGGACTGACCCGTCATGAAATTTAAATCTAGATCAATAACCGCGCTTATATCATTGTCTTCATTAGAGATAATTGGGTTCGCTCCCCATCGGCCGCAACTTTGTTTGTTCGTCGATAACTTGAGACGAATTTCTTGAACATTAACCTACCTACGTCATAAGCAGTCGTTAACCAAAATGGCCGTTGTTCTATTTATAATCGCGATTAGAGGCAGCATAGTACCTTGATTCGTGGAACAAGGTGTTGCATATACCTTGAATATTTATTTAATTAGCTTACCTATTATTATATTTATTGATATTTTTTTAGTTGTGATGTAGCTTTAGATTAAAGCAATATGTCATAGTATCAATAGAGATGATTACCTAAATCATCTCTAGTGATACTATAACATATTGCGGCTTGTGTAAGTTTGAATTGTGCACAAAGTATTCAGTAGCGAAAATAATGAGCAGAATATTTTTGTTCATGTATTTTAATTTTTTTTTATCCCTTGTAAAGATAAATAAACATTGAATCAAAGAACATAGAGATTGTCTAGACTATCCGCTAATTAGTAAAACTATAGGGCTATAATGAGCTTAATGATTATAACTTTATATACTGCAATAAACAGTTCGAGTCTAGACTCCGAATTGCCTATCTTTATATATATAATTCTACTGTACGTGTGTATGTCACTGAACTCCTCCTAAACGGCTGGACCGATTTTGATGAAACTTTTTGTGTGTGTTCAAGTGGATTCGAGAATGGTTTAGATATGTTTTTTTTTCTCTTGTGTACAGGACAACGTCTGTCGGGACAGCTAGTACAATTATAAAACTGTATATAAACTGCACATTAAAGACGATCTTAGGTCAACTAATTAATATGTCTGAGTCGGAAACTACTTATCTTTTCTTTTAAACATGTTTGTTCTATTGAGTTTCACGCGAAAAATACTGGACATATTTGATGCGGCTTTCATAACTTGGTAATATGGAGTTCAATTTAAATACGAAATCTCGGTTTATCTAATTCCATTTAGTAGAATCACAGCTATCGTGCATAGCTTGATCCGCGCAAATGAAATTGTAGAAGATCTGTAGGTAGTCTATGCGACTGAAGTTGCGGGCACACTCTTGTTTTTTAATTAATCTTATTTACCTATACATCATACGAACCACATCACTTTTTTATTTCGTGTGACGATCAAACCTGCTTCACCCAGCGAATTAATAGCGATGACCACTTAAATCGTTATGGAACCGATTTATTTGTAGCTACTGACTAGTACATAGAACATCTAGTACTACTAAGTTCGGGTCGGCAGACAACAAACACTTCAATGTATAAAGAAGAATATATTCGAGTGTATTACCATAAAGCTCAGTAATTGTATTTTGTCTAAGTTGGTCGGAGTGTGTGGGTAACGCCGTCATTTACACCGGCATATATGTTTGCACACGGCGCGCAAACACGATTACCTGAAATTAGGTTAGTACGTTTTATGTTATTTACACTATCACCGCGCGTCCTTAGCTTTTCGCTCATTTTAAATAATTATTACTGCTCTTCATATTTTTGTTTGTTTAAACTGATTGACTTGACACTCGATTACCGAAAATGCTCTTGCCTTTCTTTTTTTTAAGCAGGCCATTTCTATCTATTTTGGGGATGAGGCATTCTCTTCACTAGACTACTTTTCTTGATTCTTCAGTCTATCTTAAATATCCTCTGTTTTGGGATTACTTAATCAATACTTTAATTAATTTTTCATCTTCTAGCTTCGCTAAATATTCTGCCAATTTCTAATTTAGATTCTATCCTATCTACACCTTTAGTGTGACGACGTATACCGACGTTAAGATATTTACCTTTTTTCACACGGCCAACAAGATGAATGCCGCCTTTGTCAAATGTATCCACGAATCTATACATCTATACAAATAAATACAATTGAAGTGTCTGTTTGTAATGTCAAAATAACAGCTTTTTATCTAATGCATATGAAAGTATATAAGGTACATATACGAAAACATCTATTTTTAAAATTTTTGTCTGTCTGTCTGTCTGTTTGTTCCGGCTAATCTCCGAAACGTCTGAACCGATTTTGACGGAACTTTCACTGACAGATAGCTGATGTTATAAGGAGTAATATAAGCTACTTTGATTTTAGAAAAAAATATAGGGTTCCGCGGGGGGACAAACACTTTTTAGTTAAAATCTACGCGGACGAAGTCGCAGGTAACAGCAGTCATAAATATATTTTGAATACTGACTACAAGTAACCAAGTTTATAATACAAGTAACTGTAATGTAGAGGCAGGTGTATCATCAAAGATATATAAAAAATGTGATTCTGTTCCATTACCTCTTGTTTTTTTAAACAACCGAGCAGCCCTTAAGGTACACATCGAGCAGTCAATGTTTGAACACTCTCGCATCGATTTCGACTCGATCGCTTTCTAATCCCCATTTTCTCGATGCCATTACGATTTTTCGAGCGCTCACCTCACTCCATATTTCCGTGCATATCTCGACGATTCGCAGATCCATTATTTTTTATGGCTGGAATACACGATGCTTAGTACAAGTATCGCGCCCCTGCCTACTGAGTGTTAACGTCTCGGTACACTTCAGTTGGGGCCGTTGGGGGTGACAATCAACTTTTACACACACTTTTTTTTGTTTACAAATCACGTAGAGCGAAATAAAAACTATGGCGAGTGGTAATCAGATCCGAAATCATTTTTTAATTTCGGTCACAAAGACTATAGAATATTAAAGTTTAATAACTAGCGAGTGTAAGCTCACTTAATTACAAAATAGTACAAGATTCAGAAAAGATATTCAGTCTAAGAGAGAGAGAGAGACCGTAAGGTATTATTATTTTAAATTATATTTAAATGCAACATTTAGTATTGTCAAGCTTGAAATGTAACGCAAAGCGCAACCGTGAAATAAAAACTTTGGACTAAGTGTATAGTTTTAAGCTAAATAATCTTAAATAAATAGCTTAATAAACTACGCATATTTGTTAGTCTGTAGCAAAAGAAAAGAAAACCTAAACAAAAATGTATTAAAGATATGAACTACTTCAGAGTTGTCGACACCATATTAAAAATATGACACTTTTACACCACACTAAAATATTTATCAACACTCTCAACTTTGGATTAAGGCTTACTTAAACTACCTTTAACTTAGGAGCCACCCTTATAAATGTTCCACATACTTTAGTTTTATCTACAGCTCAGTAGTAGCGCCAATAATGGTTTATAAATATACATTAACAGATATAATATCGATAAGATTAGTATGGCTATGATGTACTTAAAAATCGTTCCCCATCGAAGCAGATTGATCATAAAACCGCGTAATCAGTTTCTTTTCTGAGTTCTTAGTCACCCCAAGCAGCACCAGTAACTGCGACTCAGCCATTCCACTCAATACATTTTATCGACAGACGTCAGTGACGCTGCGTGACACTTATGTAAATATTTAAATACGATCCAGTACAAGCTATGAATATTTTAAACTCTAAGTAAACCACTCGGCTTTGTACTTCCACAAAGATATCTACACGCCAATGAAAGAAAATATAATACTATTCTGTATGCAATAAGGTTCATAATGATGCATGACATCAGCAAATTACAGTTTGTTTTTATTTTATATCTATGCATAAAGCGATTTGATAAGTGCTCGCAAATTGGGGATCGATATTAAAGTGACGAGTTATGCTGATTGGATTTTTTCAAGTGGTTCTGAGGGGCCGGTGAATAATTGAGTGCGATTTAGTTTTGTGAACAAAAAATTATCTTACAATTTAATTTTATGGCAATAATTATAATGAGTTTTCTTTTATTATTAGTTTTAGACGTAAAATATGTATATCTACTATCCATAAAAAACGTCTAAGTATGCGTTCCTTCAATTGAACTTATGTTTAATTCTTATCTGTAGGATTGCTATAAGAAATCGGTTAGGCGTTAGGTTACTGTTTTTGTAAAACAATTACGTTCATTATCTACATAGGTACAATTGACCAATTTTGTTTCCTTACGTTTCTAGTCGTAATATTATATTAATGAGTTTGATTACAGTTTATTTGAATTACAATTGTTATTTATATTTATTCCGATGGTTAGGTAGCAATTTTAAGATGTTCATCGCGTCGGTTTCTACGTGACCACGAAGGGTTAGCTTTTAAACAAAATGTTAACCATATTTTTTTTTAAACCAATAAAAAGTATTTTTCATTGAGCAGTAAAATTAAAATCCAAGAGTATTCGTAACAAGCAATATCAGCAAGGAGCGAGCCGTGCTTGTATCAATTGATCACGCAGATTGTGCCCTCGATAGGCTGCCACACTCGATACCATTCAGAGCAATCTCCGAGGGTATCACTTCGAGGACCACTCACCTAGCTTTCCGGTTCTCATTCTTTTGTTGGGCCCACTCGTCGGGTGTCGCCACTTGATATCTGAGGATGGCTTTGTTATAATGTCGCTTTGATAAGTAAGATGGGGCGAAATTAGTTGTGATCTTTCTGGCAAAATTTGATGTGTATTAGCGATTGAGATGAATATTCTATATCGCTACTACACATTATCATTACAATATGTTTCAAATGAAAACCAAGTTTGTTAGTTATTCAAAACAGTACCTAGTTATACAAAATTGTTATATAGCTAAATATATTTCAATATACACATGTGCTATAATACTTGGAACAATATGCATTTGCATCCCTTTGCAATCTTTCTGCACGCTTCACGATCTAGAAAGACAAACTTACGCCAGAAATGTTTTACAAATATGTTTATTTATATAAACTCAGTATTGAAAAGCTTTTTTAAGATGTTTCTAAGACAACTCTAATGCCGTGATTATGAACACAGTAGCTCGTAATGCCATAGGTAAGTACCATGAAGTGGTAGGTATTACTTTTAAGAGATTACTTTAAAATATTACGTAAAACTGCAATAACGATTCTAAGCTTTTTTTAATGACTTTTCACGATAAAAAATAACACTTATAATTCCGTAAGGCAATGCCGTATTAATATCAAAAGTACTTTGATTTTAACTGGTTTTTGTACATTATATCCAACCACATAAGTTATAATTTATATATTTACACAGTTAGAATATTTATATAAATAAATTAATAAAATGCTCAAACTTTGAAGATAGAAAAAATATAACTAGCTTACTGTTGATATGGCCTACACAAAAAATACATAAATGCATAGATTGCATTAAAATATTTGACTAGAACATAAAAAGCTATCAAAGATATTTCTTAAATTTCTCTCGAATTACCTTAATTTAGTTCTTATAATATAATGCACGAAAAACGTATAAGTACAAAGATTAGACTTCTTTGTAACAATATTCGTTTGAAGTGAAATGTTAAAGATTTTTTTAAAAGCCACTACCCCCAGGTGGCGACTAGGAGAATACAAAGTATGCAAGGCGGGCGATCCTTCACCCCTGTTACATGTCGATATGTCAATGGCGTATTTGGGTCAACCCCTTTGGATCAAATATTATAATACCATATTGTTTGTATTCGTTTGATACAACTCTATTCATTATTAGCTGAGTTGCTTTACCCAGTTTATTCTCAAAATTATAACTATTATTCTATTATTTTTAATCAGTTTAAACACCAGTAAGTTGTTTGTTAGATTATGACATACTTATTTATAAGTCTGTTTATCATTGAGTTACGTAGATGTCACACCAATATTGAGCCAATTATGGTTAGAATTTAGTCTTTTTATACGGCGAGGCTATGATAATCATCTATATGACTCAATTGTAGCGTATAGTAGTACAAGTTATATGATAGTAAAAAAACAGTCATACCTTGCTAACGATGGGTAAATTCTCACTTGACTTTGCTACTGGATCAACAAAACAATATAATAATTAAAATAACTAGATGAAAATAGACATAATAAAGTAAACTCTGATTTCGATTCGAAGTGGTAAAAAAGCTGCCAGAAGCAATACCTAAAAGCATTTTCTATTCCTGAATGTAACAGACGTAAACCGTTTGCTATGAAGACATGGAATGGGGAAGTTTGGGCGGGCGAATGGCATTGATCATAATATCGACGGAGGCTTACGAGAGTGATAAATGGACGACCGCAGCGTCAGTGGCGGGATGACGCCCGCCGCCATATTTAAATCGCTTCTGTCACATCCGCAAATCGCATACCAGCTAATATTTAACGAGTAATATAATATATTGATTTTTCAATACATAGACATGCCTTTGTTTACTTATCTTCAATGTAACTATATTTATAATTATACCATAGCTTAATTGTGTTTATAATAAGTACATAATATTTTAGGGATAATAACAATGAGTTCTCTATTCCGAGAACTATAAACAAAACTAACACTTGCATGAAAATTAAATTTAAATGTTTCAAAACTACAGTACCTCATATGAGCTATATTGATTAATGGTCCTTAAGACCAGATTTGTCTTGGGTTATAATTATCTAGAAAACAGATGAAAAATAAAAGCTATAAAAATTACATTTATAATAATAGGTAGGTATATAACTAAGCAAATGTGTTTACGCATGCCAAACATCATAACTTTAATTAAATTTAAAGTCAAAACCTGCCATCGACGAATGTATCCACAACGCACAATCAACGAACCAAATAGGAAATTAAAATCATCAATCAAACTAAAAAATACAAAAGCCCCGTTTCCCATTGTCGCCGATATGTTTGCGCAAAAACGACTTTGTCGCATCACAGTCAAAGTAATAAAAAATCTATACACCACCATAGAACTTACTAGATATGACACGCACGAACCATTTTGTGATATGATCTTTTATGCATTGATTTATACATCACTTTGTGTTCGTGAGGTCTTGGATTCTGGTAAAGCGATATAAGGTTTCTATATTAGGCAAATTTCAGTAGCAGAACGGAGGCTGGTACTGGTCACTATTATCCGGAACCTAGAAACATAGCAGGTGAAATATGGTGTGATACATCCTCGCCTACCCTCTCGGCAATATACATGCATATCTCTATGTAACATTAGTACCTATGTTTATATTCCGGATACATTTAAGTACTTATACACTGATCGTGTGGAGCCTGAGGTTTATCAACTCTTTCACTAGAATGTAACTTAATTAAGTAAAATGTATTATTTATTTTTTATTATTATATGTATATGGATGGATTATCACATAGTTAATTGATTAACATAGTCTAAATTTCAAAGGGTGTGAGTTTTCTTTAAAGATATGTTTAAGGCAAGGTTAACTACCACCCTGTCGTAAAAGAACATTTCATTGATAAAAATTTCATTCAACCGTTAAAATATTTGTACAGTCATTCAGTTCAAAATATAAATTACGGTCCAAATCAGTGTTCAACCATAAAAGATGCTTTTCATTGAAAATCAGTTCATTTATTTAGTTTCGTCACGGTTAAGATAAAGGTGCCGATTTATCGATTTCGTGCATCGTAATCATGGAATGTTTTCATTTGTTTTAGGCGTTGAAAATTTCGAAGTATTGCATTATTTAGTTAAAAACGTTATCGAGCATGGAAGTTCAATGATTGGTGAAATTTAGTCTTGATTGTGCTTTCTGCTGGCAAAGCGTAAACAATTGACGCGACTTAGAGAAATTATAATAATAATAATAATAATTGATATACTGATATTGTGGTAAAAGATCGACCAGAGCGCCGTGCAATGTCGATATTAGCATCCCTCATGATGGCAACCTCGTGAAAGCTGAGAAAGAAAAACAGTTAAAATATCTGGACTTAGCACACGAGGTTCTCGATGTGTGGGATGTGGTCTCGGCAATCGTTGTATTACGATAGTCGTTACAGTGAACGGTCTAATAGCCAAGAGCCTCGACCAACATCTTAAGAAGCTCGCGTTAGGTGCTTGGATCAAGGGTCAGATGCAGAAGGCAGTCCTCCTCGATGCGGCACGCATTGTGAGGAGGTTCCTCTCGCTGGAGCCCTAACCACCAGTAGCTTGGACCCAGTTCCCGATGCCGGTGGGTCTTCATAGTTTTTATATCTTTAAATGTGTTTTTTTTATATATTTAAAAATGTAATAATTATTGAAAATGTATAAATAAAGAGAATAATAACAAACCCCTCTGGGGCAGTCGTTATCTCATCATGAGACTAACGTGATCTCGGAGGGCATAGTACTTTAGCTTTTAAAATATCACCTTCACCTTGAAAAATACCTTATTACCTTATAAACAAAAATGTATCACCAGGTTAACATTAACTTAAAGCGTACAAACTGCAGGGCAGTTTGTGGCGAGCTGAATGTGAGTGGCGACACTGCGGTCCTGAATGCCTCAGATAGTCGGTCAGGGCCTCGTCCCCGGCTTGCCTTCACTGGTTGGCTGGGGTGGAACTTCCAGAGCGCCCGTAGGACTCTCAAGTCTGGCTTGCCTTGGTCGGCCGGTCAGAGAGGGGCCGATAGAACTATATGCTTGGGGGTGGAAGTGTCATTTTCAAGGGCATAACTACGGGGAAACCCGCTCCGGGTCTCCGTTTTCACGAGACCCGAGATGGTGAAACTGGCGGCGTCGCATCGCTCGACACCCCTAGCCGCTCACACCGGTGTAGTGTTGTCCCCTGCTGCTTTTAAGGCCTGTATGTCTACGGTGGCTATTAAGGGGGCCCATCTAGTGAGTCGGCGAGTCACCGTCTGCCATTCCGACTTTGTACTGAGGCAGACGCCGTTTTTTTAACTATAGTTTGCATTTTACCAAATCATTAAACACCCATCCCAATTGACCAGAATAATTAGATTCCATATGTAGCAATAGCCTCCTACACCTGCCGCGGCTAGTGACTCGGTAAGTGTCCCATCTCACTTTAAACTAAAACTCTCGAAGGGCCTCTGCGTGGTGGACCCGTGTCTCCGTGTAAGCCTCCCGTCGGGTATTTTCCTAACGTATTAGGGAAATATCCGTGAAAGTGAAACAAATAATAATAACAATTGTTCATTTTATTTTAAGTTGGCACAAATATTAATAACAATAGTTCTTAAAAATACTTAAAATAGGATATATTACTTTGGGGTGTGTGGCCAGAGAACCTCCTAGTGTGCCTGACGGTTGCTGGTCCTTTCTACACTTCTCGTGGATGGGAACAGCAGACGTTGGGCCGGTACACCCCGGGCAACTCGGGTAATAATGTCCTTTCGGGGGCATTATTACTCGTGGCTAATACTCTGGCACGCGTAGGGAACCCGAGGCAGTTTGTCTCGGGGTTATCAGCCCGCGAGGGCCGCGTATGGGGGTCTCTCCACGTGATCCTCTGATTAGCAGAGGACACGTGGATCAGAGACGGGGTGGGTCCGAGGAAGAAAACCTCGTTAAAAAATTACCAGTGGGGGCCGTTAGGCCAGGGTGGGGAGCGTAGGCGTCCTGCCCAGTCAGGCGGTCTTGGGGCGGGTGGATCGGTCCAGCATGGACCCCCATTCGGCCCAAAACGGGGGGATAGAGGAAGACAACCTCTCTAAAAAATCACTAGTGGGGGCCGTTAGGCCGGGGCGGGAAGCATAGGTTTCGGGCGGTCTTGGGGCGGGTGGATCGGTCCAGCATGGACCCCCATCCGGCCCAACCCGTAATCCTGAACTGACAGGACCGGGGGCCTTCGGGCTGCGAGGAAGAAAACCTCTATAAAAATTACCCAAAGCCCAAATTTTTGGTGGCCCGGCGAGGGGCTGTATGGCTGGGGGGAACCCAGTCATTAGGGCCACAACAAAAACTACCAATGATGTCGGCCAAAGGTAATAACCTACCCCAGGAGGGTACCAGGCGCCCCGCGCCTGGAGAATCCCTCACGGAGCCTTCTGGCTCCGTCTGCCCCTCGTATTCTGGGGGGGCAACCTACATCACAGCGCCGTGCCGCGCGAAACTACCGGCACCGAAACAGCCGCGGAGTCGGACACCGATTCCGCGATGAGTGTCGCCTTGGGGTCAGTCCCGGACAAGGCGACTCTAGCGCGAAAGCGCAAGCACCGCACCCGTCGGACCCGCTCAGGTTCCGACGGAGAGTCGAGCACAGCGCCGATCCCAAAGATTGGGACAGCCCGAAGGGGCAGGGACCGACCTGGAACACCGGGGCCTTTCGGTCATGCGAAGGCGGCGGAGGCGGCCGCTGCAAAGCGTGCAGTTGCTGAGCTGTGCGCAGAGGAGGAGGTGGCGCTGCTCGCGCGGAAAATACGTCCGCAGGGGAGCAGCCCCACCCCGAATTCGGTGGCAGAGGCGGTTCAGAGGGTCCTTGACGGTTCCGAGATTGTGACGAAGGTGGCGTCCAAGTCTCGGAACCTCAAAGGGACCTTCCAGAAGCACCTCAAGGAGGCGGCGGCCACGACGAAGGCGTCGGTCGATTATCTGGCCGACAAATTCGCGCGGCTGGAGGCGGAAGTGGCGGAGCTGCGCGCGCCGGGAGATGGTGCGGCTCAGGGCCGAGACCCGAGGGCGAGCTCCTAAGGAGGCGCCTCAACCGTCCGGTAAAGAGCTGGACATGCAGGCGTGCTTCTTTAAATATGTGGACGCCCGCATAGAGGGTCTCGGCGACCGGCTGCTGCCGTCGCCAAGCTATCGGTCGCGGCTGCAAGCCGCACCCCCTGCGGCTACTGCTGCGGCCTCCAAAAGGTCGCCACCGGCGCCGGCGGCGCTGCCATTAGGGTCTGGTCCCACACCCGCAGTAGGCAGTAGGAAATCTGGCGGGAGGAAGTCTGCCAACGACTTCCCGCCCCTGCCAGCACCCAGGGCTCCTGCGCCCCAGAGTTTGCAGCGAGGCGCCGCTAGGCCCGTGCCCCGTACGCCGTTAACCCCTGCGCCTTCCACCCCTCAGGATGAGGGTTGGCAGACGGTGGGGAATATGGGTAAGGCTCGCCGCAAAAAGGCCAAAAAGGCCGCTGCGGCTGCTGCTGCGACGACCGCAGCCGCAGTAAGACCTGGCCCCGTGAACCAAGGTGGGGCCAAGAAAAAGAGGCGGAGGAGAAACAGACTCCGAGCGCCAAAGTCAGCTGCCGTGGTTATCACGGTGCTGCCGGAGGCGGCTGAGCGCGGCCTGACGTATCAGGCTGTGCTCTCCACGGCGAGGTGGAACACCGGGGACATTACGCACCTCGGAGCCAGGGTCCGCCAAGCTCATACAGGAGGCCGCATCCTGGAGTTCCCCGGTGCTGACGGAGGCGAAGCGGCAGATAACATTGCCGCTAAGCTCAGGAGTCTGTTTCCTGAGACGGATGGCGTAAAGATTGCGAGGCCGGTAAAGTGTGCAGAGATGCGCATTACCGGCCTCGATGATTCGGTGTCCGCAGAGGACGTCTCTGGCGCCATTAGCGCCAGAACTGGTTGTGCTGCGGACGCCATACGGATTGGCACCATCCGTCCCGGCCCTGGAGGGGTCGGTGCCGTGTGGGCGCAATGCCCTGTCGCCGCGGCCAAGCTGCTGGCTGACACCGGGCGTCTGCACGTGGGCTGGAGTTCGGCCAGGGTCCACATCCTGGCCTCTCGGCCCATGAGATGTTTTAGGTGTGGGGGAGCTGGGCACGCTCGTATTAAGTGCCCCAGCCCCGAGGACCGCAGCGACGCCTGTTATCGCTGCGGCCAGCCTGGGCACGTCGCTGGAGCGTGCAAGACGACCCCGCACTGCCCGGCGTGCGCGGCGGCTGGTCGAGCAGCTGCCCACTTCCATGGTGACAAAGGATGCAAATCCCCACCCAAGAAACGTGTAGAGGGGGGCAGCCCATCGACCCCGGCTGCCGCCCTATCTCTTGAGGTAAGACCGCCCTCAGCGGTGGAGGAGGAGATGTCGACCTAGTCATGGACCAGGACCGTGACTATCTTCTCCTCCAGGCGAATCTCAACCACTCCGCCCGAGCGCAGGACTTTTTCCTGCAGTCTATGGCGGAGTGGTCGATCGGTGTAGCCGTAGCCGCGGAGCCATATTACGTTCCTCCCTGCCCCAATTGGGCAGGTGACCGGGACAGCTCCGTGGCAGTCGTCAGCTCCACGGCGCCTCGTTCACCCTCCCTCTCAGTCAAGGAGAGGGGACCGGGATACGTGGCGGTCGCGTGGGGAGAGGTGACAGTCGTTGGTGTATACTTCTCCCCTAACAGGAGCCTGGCAGATTTCGAGGCCTTTCTCAACAACTTGGAGGCCTCGATACGGCGGATATCATCTAGCCGTGTCCTTGTGATGGGGGACTTTAACGCAAAGTCTACTGCGTGGGGGTCCCCCCACACGGATGTCCGAGGAAGGGCGGTCGAAGAGTGGGCAGACGCGGCGGGCCTCTGTTTGCTGAACAGGGGCGCCGCCAACACCTGCGTGCGATAGCAGGGAGGGTCGATAGTAGACCTCTCGTTTGCTACCCCTGCCCTCGCCGCACGCGTAAGGAGATGGCGTGTCTTAGAGGAGGTAGAGACCCTTTCGGACCATCTGTATATCCGTCTGGATGTCTCCCTCCTCCGGGACCCTATCAGGGGTCATCGCCCGTTGGCGGGCAGAGCTCCTCGCTTTCCGCGGTGGGCTGTGAAGAGGCTGAACCGGGACCTACTGGAAGAGGCAGCCATAGTTCAAGCTTGGCTGTCTCCTGCACCCCCGTCTGGGGAGGTAGACGCCGGGGCTGTCCGCTTCCGCGACAGCATCCAAGCTGTTTGCGACGCGGCCATGCCCCGAGTGCGACACTGGACCCCAAAAGGGGTCTACTGGTGGTTCCAGGAGCTGGCGGACCTCCGTGCGGCCTGCATTCGTGCCCGGAGGTTGTACACACGCAGCCGAGGCCGTCGCCACCGCGATGAGCAAGAGGAGGGCCGACTGTATGACGCGTATCGCGAAGCGAGGGCGTCTCTGCAGTCGGCCATATGCCGCGCCAAGGAACGGGCGAAAAGTGAAATGTTGGAGGGTCTAGACCTTGACCCCTGGGGGCGCCCATATCGCGCGGCGCTGAACAAGCTCCGTGCGGCCCCCCCCCCCCTTACGGAGACTCTCCAGCCCAACTTCCTCTCCGAGGTGGTCGAGGAGTTATTTCCTGACCGGGCAGAGCACGTGCCCCCGATAATGGCCCCATCGGGAGGCCGACATCGGGAGGCGGACCTCAGTGCTCCCCCGGTTACAGATGCGGAGATGGGTGCGGCTGTCTTGCGGATCCGCTCCAAGACGACCGCCCCTTGACCTGACGGTGTGCCGGCGCGAGCTCTCGCGCTGGCCCTCGATCACCTGGATGTCCGCCTCAGGGAACTTTTCGACGCGAGCCTGGTGTCGGGACGATTCCCTGAGTGCTGGAAGGAGGGGAAGTTGGTATTGCTGGCCAAGTCGGGACGGCATCCAGAGTCGGCCGCGGCGTACAGGCCCATAGTGCTGCTGGACGAGGCGGGGAAGATGTTTGAAAAAATTCTCGCCACCCGCATCGTCCGGCACCTGAGCACGGTCGGTCCCGACCTGTCGGATGCTCAGTTCGGATTCCGGGAAGGACGTTCGACGGTCGGGGCCATTATGCGCCTGAAGGCCGCGGCCGAGGAGGCGGTCGCCGGCGGCGGTGTTCTGTTGGCGGTGTCTTTAGACATCGCCAACGCGTTAACAGTCTGCCACACAGCTGTATCCAGGGGGCGCTTCGATATCACGAGGTACCTTTTTACCTGGAGCGGCTGGTGGCGGACTATCTGAGAGGCAGGAGTGTCCTCCTCGAGGTTAGAGGCGAGGTTTGGCGGCGGCCTATGTCGTGCAGTGTCCCGCAGGGATCGGTTCTTGGTCCGCTCCTGTGGGACATGGGGTACGATTGGGCCCTACGTGCTGTCCTACCCCTCGGGCTGAGCATCATCAGTTACGCTGACGACACCCTTGTCACAGCCCGTGGGGGTACCTTCGAGGAGGCGGCTCGTTTGGCCACCGTAGGGGTTTCCCAGGTGGTCGGGCGTATCGAGGCGCTGGGTTTACGGGTGGCTATTAACAAGACGGAGGCCCTGGTCTTTCATGGGCCCCGTCGCAGTCCACCCCGCGGCGCCTCGATAATGGTGGGCTCGACGCGCGTTCCCGTCCAGGCCCACATGAGATATCTGGGCTTGGTGCTGGACGGAAGGTGGCACTTCGACGAGCATTTCAGACAGCTCGCCCCGAAGCTTCTCGGCACTGCGTCCGCCCTTGGGCGGCTATTGCCAAATTTGGGCGGGCCCAGTGCTGGTTGCCGGCGACTTTACACGGGGGTTGTCCGGTCGATGGCGCTTTACGGCGCACCGGTGTGGGCGGACTCCCTGACCGCTCAGTGCAGGACTCTCTTGCGGAGGCCGCAGAGAGTCATAGCGGTCAGGGTAATACGTGGATACCGCACGGTGTCGGCCGACGCAGCTTGCTCTTTGGCCGGAACACCCCCGTGGGATTTGGAGGCTGAGGTGCTCGCCGAAGTATATACAATGAGTGAGGCGGTTCGGGAGGAGACGGGTTGTCGTCCCCTCCTGACAGAGATTGAATGCGCGCGCAATCGAGCCCATCAGGGCATGATTTTAAAGTGGAAGGCGCGGCTGGAGGCGCCCGTGGCTGGTTTTAGAACCGTTGGGGCTCTCCAGCCGGTATTGGAGCGGTGGGCAGGGCGGCAGCATGGGACCCTTTCCTTCCGGCTAGTGCAGGTGTTGTCAGGGCACGGTTGCTTTGGCAAATACCTGCACACGGTCGCTAGGAGGGAACCGAGTCCCGTCTGCCACCACTGCGACTGTGAGGAGGACACGGCGCAGCACACGCTCGAGCAATGTCCTGCTTGGGCGGTGCAGCGCCGTGAACTCATTGAGGTTGTGGGTGAAGATCTCTCGCTGCCGGCCGTGATCAAAGCCATGGTCGACAGCGAGAGGAAGTGGGCAGCGGTTGCGTCCTTCTGCGAGGACGTTATCTCGCAGAAGGAGGCGGCGGAGCGGATCCGTGAAGAAAGTATCCTTGCGGATCCGAGCCGTCGCCGGCGAACCGGGCGGCGCAGGCGCGCTTTCGCGCGTCTAATGCCGCCATAATAAAGGCCGCGGGCGGGAGAACGGGGATCTCCCGCCCGCAAGCCATTGAGTCGGTCCGACGCCCTATGTAGTGCCGGGGCGTCACCGAGGAGTTGTAAACTGCTGGGTGGGTCGCTGAGGTAGTAACTTTTGCCAGCGGCCCATCCACTACACAAGGCAGCGAGCGTGCACACCGTGGGGTTTTGGTCCGTAGGCCCGAAATACGGGAGAGCCGGACATAACCCTCTCACCTCCCCTTGTGGCGAGAGGGTATGCATTAGGCGCATTTCCCCACGTAAAAAAAAAAAAAAAAAAAAAAGATATATTACTTTGGACGCCTGTACTAGGTTATATTATGTTCTTAACAATATTTAACAAACATAGATTGTTCTATAATAAGTTACTATTACAATGAAAATAATATTACCTATTTATATAATTTTGTATTTAAATATTAGTTGACATATGTAATGTTTATGAAATAAATATAGGATATGTCTAATAATGGCAATCTAAGCTAACTAGTGTAAGTTATGAAAATATAAATAAATGGTGCTCTAGGCACCTTCATAATCTACCGAGTTTATGTACCTATATTCAGCTTGTTTTCTGGCTAGACAATCAGTTTCACCCGTCTCGTGGTTGCTAGGCTTCTTAAAACGAGGGCATGAAGCACATTTAGGGGCATCTTCCTTCTTCGTACATTTGGCCATCGAATGTCCAGCTTCGGCACAATGTCCACACGTAGAGGTAACCTCTCTGCAAGATTTTGCTGCGTGACCATACTGATGGCATTTGTAACATCTTGTAACTAGTGTAACTAACTCTCACAGGGCAGGACGTCCAATGTATAAAAAGTCTAGCCTGTGTGACTAAGGCTTTTCTTATGTTAGCCGGAACCTCAATGATGTAGTTGCAGGTTGGAGCAACTTTCTTGCCCGATTTGTGGCTTAATTTCATTGAAGACAAAAATAATTTCAGATTATTCGTTTTCGGACAGAGTTGTGGGTACACCAACTACCACAATCCATGGTTTACGTTTGGTGGGTTCGTCAACTGTAAGATCGGACAATGAGAGATAGAAATAGGTGAGCCTAATAGATTTCAGTGAAATGCTAACTTTTCTTGCACATCCAAGTAGCAGAAATAATCGGATTAAATCGAAATAATAACTGCGTGCGATCGGAAGTCTGGTCTTTATAAAATGAATCCATTTGTCTCGGGGACAGTTTGATAAAATCTGATAGTTATTTTAAGCAGCCCTTTCCAGCATTTGTAGAGGCTTGTAAAAAGAGCTCGAGGCTTTGTGATAGGACACGTAATACGCTCACAATTGGTTATTGCGATGCAATGACTATGCGGTTTGCGCAGCACTGATGTCAGATCCTAAGGAAAATGGCAAAGGTTCGCTATTTTTTGTGTGGATTTTTTGGTGGCACGCGACACCTTATAGACGTTTTAACGGCGCGCGATACTCCGGTCAATAGTGTTTAGTAAGTAATAGTAGTGTAAAATGTTTGTATTCATCACGAAAAAGTCCTCGTTTACGTTGATGTCAAACTGAGGAAAATATTTATATATTTATTAAAACTTTATTGCCAAATGAAACTTAATAATTTGACAATTTAATGTACTTATCTTATTTCAAATTATATGTTATTTATTTTCTGAATTTGACATTTTATGAAGTGAAAATGATTATTTACAGTTTCGGTAGGATTAATATATTATTATAATAAAGGAGAATTTGTTCATTCATTCAGGTTAAAATATAACTTTGTCAACAGCTACTGTAATATGACCTCTGCGATGCAAACTATTTGGATTGCGGTGGATTATAAAAATAGAGCAAAATTTAAAAAAAAATGCGATAATTACTTAAATTATTTTATTTTAACCGAATGAAATGTAGGTGTGATAAACTAAGCCTTCAGATACATAAAAGTGGGATGTCAATTACTACATTAAACCTTAAGGTGGTAATGTAAATATGATAATCAAGTTGCTAATAAGTTAAAAGCGAGTTTTAAAGTATGACTTAGATAAGTGGTTTAGTTTTGATTTAGAGTGAAAGCTTGAAATTTGATTAATAGTAAACACAAACGCGAGATTTCAGTCGCGATGTCGAGTCATGGCCCAACAGAATTCTTGAAGACATTAAAACGTTTGCGAACGCTACAGTAACACTGCGGGCTTCCACGTAGATACAGTTTTACAACAAATATTTAGATAAGAAAGATTTACATAGATAATTTTATAAAAATAATTTATGACATCAGTATTTTTTATTTATTTCCATATAACGAAATTATATATAGGTACCTAATCTATCTCCCCAAACCATTTTCATATTAACGCTTTGCATGATATTGGAATATAATATATGAAGTATACTCTATATTTCAGACTTAGGTCATACTACATAATAATATTAGGGTTGTATAATATATAGTGTATATCTCTTAAATGCACACTGCTTGCTAGTAATGTAATAAGTATGAGCTTAAATAAGATATTAAAGAAGACTATATTTATGCAAAATCGGGTGCTGATAAAGCCCAATACATTGCAAGTACGTGTACATGGCATTATAATGATATTATTAACGGAATTATAAACTTTGGCGGTTTGCGAATTCGTGTAAGTATAGTCTAAATGCAAACCGCGGCGCAGTATAGCGGCATCGTGTGGCGCCGCAAACCGAGTTCTTTCAGCGAGCAAGGGTTCGCAATCCTCAATGATTCAACACTTTCCATTGAAAACTTTATTCGAAGATTACTCCGTTGTATAAATGTAATAAGCTTTGCAGTGACGAGATTAGACCCCGAATTTCACTCAGACATTAATGACATTTTCAGTAGGAACGCGGGGGCTCCGTTGTTTATGTTGAGACAATCGTTTTGAAAGTCATTTTGTTGAGGAAAAATACGCGCCTAACTTGTACGTATACTTTCTCTGTGGGTTTTGAACGTTCATTTATATTGCTTGTGCAGTAAATATGTTAAAGTAGGTATATATTTACTTCTTTGGACTTAAGAATAAAGAAATTGTTTTGCGACTGATACATTTCAGCGACTTGTTTAGGTAGACATAGGACTTATGGTATCTTTTAAAGTTTTGACTGATCAGAACAGTACTTAGAAACTCAATTTTATTTGGACATTTGCAGATAAATATTTTAGACGTGCAATCAGCATCCTTATGAGTTATCTGTATCTGATTAAGAATTCGTTATATCAGCACTTCTTCAAATCCTTACAATATATATATAATAATATCAGCCCTGTATTAAACTGTCCCACTGCAGGGCACGGGCCTCTTCTCAGTGTGAGAAGGGTTAGGCCATAGTCCACCACGCTGGCCTAGTGCGGGTTGACAGACTTCACATATTTTCGAGAACATTATGTACAACTCTCAGACATGCAGGTTTCCTCATGATGTTTTCCTTCACCGTTAAAGCAAGCGATAATTAACTATTTAATATGCATATAACTTTGAAAAGTCAGAGATGCGCGCCTTTGGTTCGAGACCTCTGCGTAGCAGTCCATCGGTTTCTCACAAGGCTATCGCTTCCTTAGTCCTTCAAAATAAATCTTGTAGTAATAAAAACTATGAAATTCAATAAAATATTAAGAGTTTTCTCAAGGTTTCTCATAACATTCACGTTATGGCTTTAAAATATGAATACACCCTTCTGTTACACGTTTCATAGTAATAGTACCTCGGCACAATTTTCTGTCTGTCTTTCAGCTTAAAACTACGAGGCGAAGATTAAAATATATGAATACATACAGAACTAAGAACATCATCCTGATAGGCGTATAAATAAAGTTCATACGTGGATAGTTATCTTCATGATTGGTCAAAGCTATAGATTATCACATGCGTCATTGTTTTAGGTATTAATTTGTAGATATAAGATTACTTGCATCATGTTTCTTCTAGCCAATATAATTAACACTCTTAACTAAAGTGCTATATACATGCACGGACTAGAAATATTGCAATGACTGGTTCTTTACACATAACCCTTCATTCCTAGCTCCAGTATGCAAACCAGCAAATGTTTGATCATATCTGCAATATCTTAAGCATCTTACCCAATCTGGCTATTACCACATTTGGCGTCTTTTACTGAAAAAGGTAAGTCCATTTAAGATAATCGTTCAAACGATTTTGTTATTACTAAGTGCAAAATTCAATGTCATTAAAATGCCTGTTACAGTGCAATAAAAACACAAAAAATGGAGATTTCTGCGATATATCGAAACTCATTCGCTGGGTATATCGGGCGTGCATGAAATTTACATGGAATTTTGTGCTTGTAATAAAGAATGATGAATTGGATCCGCATTGGTAATTATGGCCAACGGTGAGCGAGCGAGCCAATATTAAATTGCGAAATTCAATAATTTTATTATATTACTGTAGTTTTTGATAACTACTATAAAACGTACTAAAGCTTTCGCTTATAATGCTTATACGTAAGCTGCGTGGGTACTGTTACTTTTACGTAGTATTTACTAAGTCTAAATTATACTAAGAAAATGTAATAAATGAAAAGATGTCTATTAAAATACTTTGGTGGGATTCATTATTCTAAATTATTTGCTAGCACTTTTTGTCTTTTTAATTTAAGTTTAAGAAATTTAAAGAAATTCTGGAAATGCTAAAAAAGGATGTGGTAATTTTCCACCAAACAGGAAATTTAATATCCTGGGAGAATTTGGTCCTTTTATGACTGAAATCTATGTGACTTATTGCTTATCTAGTATGGGCCTATCCTTTGTGGTCCTAAATTAGATTAGATTTAGTAGCAACAACAACTGTTGTTTGAAATGCGTTTTACATAAAACTAGGTGCACAAAAGAAAAGAACATAATTACATTTAATCACTATAATTCATAAGACGCAAAAAATTTGAAAAGCTTGCCAGAATACAAGAAAAGTAAAATATTATTATATATCGTAAATCAAAAACCAGATCTATTTTATATACCTAGGCATATATATGTATGTATAAATTCAAATTTTAAAATGATTTTTCTCAAAAGAATAGTTTATTACAAATGGATTTGGCGTTGGTCCAAAAATTAGTCTTGGTTTCCGTTTATTTACAATTACGATCCATTTTTTCATTCGTCATTTTCAACTATAATTACTATAGTAAAAGAAATGAAAACAGTGTTCGAGAAAATAAACATTTAAATGAATTAATCTATTAATGTAAAATTTTGATGTGAAAGTTCCACCGCTAGTTTATTATAATAATAATAATAATAAATTTGTGTATACAGTAGACAAAAACCGTCCACACTAGGCTAGGCCTGTCTCGTGGAAGGTTTTATTGTGGACATATATGTACATATTAAGGCAATTTTAATCCATACATTAAGTATTGTTATTTAGTAAGTAATATTGAACGCATACGAAAATTTCTATAAAAAGAAACATCATACAAGTCTGTGATTTATAGTAACACATTACATACATGAGTATGTTGCAGGAAACTAATAGTTTTTTGTGTTAGTAATTGGATTTCATTGGCCGTTGATTTACTGTAGGCGTTTGAGGCATGGATGTTTGTCACGATACCATTTCGCCGCGGCGATTATTTGCCTTAGAAGAATTTTTTTGCTCCCTCTTTTTTCTTGTGTGCCTGAGTTTTATAAAGGCATTCAGATTTTATATACAAACCAAAATGCGGTCAGTATTATTTATTTTAGTGAAGGTTATAATAACGTATTCATTTAGAGTTATTTTAAGTCACGGTAAAATGCAATTCAAACTTCGTATATCTATGAGTTTTAATTGTTATAATGGCCATACCATTATTTTCAATATTAAATGTAAGTGTGAGATTCTGATTCATTGGCACTGATTGTCTTTTGTTTGTTGTTGTCTTGTTGTCTTTTGTACGGAAATTCACGTATTTTATGTTTTCACTAGGTGAACGTAACAAAAGCCGTGAAACAATAAATTGCCTTTTCCAGATGTGAGAATTTTTAAATCGTATATACAATGCAATTGAAATTAATGTGGCTTTTTATCGAGACTTATCCTTCTTATTCGCTGTCGTCTGTTTGATATCAAAATCTAGTTAGCTTTTATATACCTTTCTAGCTTTTGCCCATGGCTTCGTTCGCTTAAGATCAGTTTCATCCAAAAAAAGGTCTGGATGAAAGGTAGCCTAAGTCTTCTTCTGCACCCCTGAGAACGTGTATACGAAATGTTATGATGATCGATCGAGTAGTTAAGGGATGACAGCGTAACAAACAAACAAACTCACATTCGCATTTATAATATTAGTTAGGATAAAAAACCGTTTTATCATCTTTATTTGAGTTATGCGCGCATATGCATTTGTTCTAACTGATACGCATTTGGGGAATATATTGCTTACATTATTATGTATATACTCCAGAAGTAATAGATAGTAATAGATAGTAAACACACCAAATTACAATTATTATGACGGAGCGTTTCCTAAACCATACGTTAAAGATATAAGACGCACTCGTTTACACGGTACCCTGTCTCCTACCACCTACAAAATCTACGGCAGCTTTGGTGTCCAGCCTGTTTTTTATTATTATAAATATCAATGGGCATCTGCAACACTGCAATAATAGTCTATCGTGATAAGTTGGCGCGGTAAAATATCTAAATCGTTTTACTCATCTGGTTGAATATTATTTCGATTAGAACTCAAATATTTGATAGTGTCATCCCCATATCAACAAACGTTGACGTCACAAGGGACCTAATTGCCTTACTTTGTAACGCTCATGAACTATGATATTTACTAGTAGCTAGTTACCGTTCTTCTCAGAAGTAGAGTATTCTTATGCGCTGTTATTATAATGACATTGGAATATTTAAGGTTTTCTAGTTCGTTCAAAGAGCAACAGCGATCCACAGTATCTATCCACAAGCAGGTAATCAATAGAAGTCTGTTATAATAAAACTTTTTGTATAGCTTCCTCTTTACCTTCATATTTAAAATGTTTATATGAACGTGGTTTGCTTAAGGTACCAGAAATAATATAATATGGAGGCATGCTACAGGCCAATGATCATCATTAAAAGTGTATTATGATCATTACGTGTAAATAATACACCGCCAGAGATTCAGACCATTTAATTTGGCGCCTAGTTTAATGGCATTTTCACAGCAGCACTGGATAATTTAAGAAGTAATTATAATTATATAGTAATTCCTTATTTAATGACTTGTACACAAAAGGACTGCTTCGCAAATTAATTGCTTAGTTGTTGATTTATATGAAAGTACTGATGGTGCACTGGTGTCAGTAATTTTCTCACTATCACCGCTCTTTGGAGAAAAAGTTCTTGGTATACATATTTATTTGCCAAGGGTTTACAGTTCGATCACCGTAAATCTTTAAATTAGTGATATTCTGATTAACATGTGCAGTAAAGATTACTGAAAATCACAAGAGAAAGGCAACTAAATACATGAAATGTTTTTGAGGCAAATCATTTTAAACCTAAGGTCAAGCACCTATATAAATTATGGAATATGTCATTGAATTGAGATTTGCCATTAAAAAATATTGATTAAGAAATTAAAACCAAAATTAATCTTTAAAATTATCTGTATTTAATGTAGAAAAAGTCCAATACACACGATAACATATATTATACCTAATATTATATTCATAATAAGAATTCGCATCAGTATTTAACGGCAAACCAAGAGCATCAAATCCCAAATATGCACGACTAGCATGAGATCCATTTATTACATCAGGAGAATCCATAGCAACAACCAATTCGCCAATACGTGACTTAGAATTTAACACTTCAGTTTCAATTCGTTTCTTACATCTAGGATAATAAGTCCACCTAATAGTGGCACTATTCCGCAAGCGAGTACGTTTCATATTCTCATAAGAGCCAGTCAATGTAGGAGTACCAAAAGAAGCATGATTATTCACAAAATTAGTACATAATTCAAAGGTATCCTGCGAAAAAAAAGGAAAGAATTAACGTTGGCGATTTTCTTTATAGTAAAGGACAATTTTATAGGTAAAGACCTAATATATATACGATAGCGAATATGGATAGCCAATTTCCTTAAATATTCTGATACCTGCTCTAAGCATGGGTAAAAAGAAAGAGAAATGTTTTCTATTTCTATCTCTCCACAAAATACATTTGTCACCTTGGGTCTGTTTTTGCAATGCTTTTAAAATGTGGATCATCCCTAATGTGATAGATGAATAACTATATCAAATAACACATAATTGAGGTTTGCTGAGCATCCAGATCATGAGGCATTTTCGATAATACCAAGTTTGCTCATGTTTAATAAATGTTATGTTCAATAATAGAGTAAAAGTAGTGTGCGCATGCTGGAAAATTCTCAGAAGTACCATTGTGATATTATTAATGATTATAATGATATAAATTCTCGTCATATCTCTATATTAATCCGTGAAGCAAAAACTTTGTACCCCTTTTTACGAAAATTGCGCGGACGGAGGAGTATGAAATTTGGCATAATTAAAGTTTATATGGAGAAGGAGAGGCGAATTCTAATATTTATATAAAATATGCATTAGAAATACATTAAATTAATGATAAAACACTACACGCACACAACCATGCATTTGACACACGCAGTCGAATCGCGTTCGTAGTATTTCGGCATTGTTCGGCTGATGTAGTGCTATTCATCGTAACTATGGTTACATACCTATATCAATATATAATGACATATATCAGCAATACCTTACAGGCAAACTTTGGGTGGATTGGAATGATATATACTATTTATATTATAATATATTTACGTATTTATATGTAATAAAGAAAAAAGAAAACAAAGTAGCAAGTTTAGGATATCGTCAATTAAAGAGTATAGTTGAGTAAATAATAATTTGTTTGAAAATATAGGTAAATTAACCTGTATAGATCCAAATCTAAATTAAATGTGATTATAAGGGTATAGTTCTAGATAATAAAACCTTAATAACTATCAAACTTAAAATTTAAATCATTTATGGTCGAATTTCGACCACTAGGCGACAGCTAGTATATTTTAATACCTGTATATAATCTAGTAAGTAGGTATTAGGTTAGTATCTAGTACCTACCTACTAGATATATAAGTAGGTAAGTATTATATATCTATTTTAGCGACAAGAACTGCTTATTTGGGATAATACTAGCATGATACGCCAGAGTCGCAATTTCAAGTTCCGCTTTTATTTATTTGAGTACAATGGAGCTTAAAATCATCTGATACAATAATCATATAAACCAATATCTCCACTATTAAACTCACAATCAATCTAAGCAATAATATCTTTTTTTGTGATATCTTCTTGTATTATAGTATTTCTATGGTTAATTAAAACTTAAGCTTTTTAAAACTTTCATACTTCTTTCATTTGTACGAGAATAGAAGCATTGATAACAATGATATTTAAAGCCAACTGACACTACGCTTATGCTGTTTATTACAGTGAACTAACTTTCATCGCAATCGTAATTAATGTATAGTAACGAAAAGACACACAGACTTTTTTGCATATGCCGCCGTTGGCGGTTATAAATTGCCAAACATAACCCACCAGGCTCAAAATAATATTTTAATTGACTATTTAGAAGTCAATATAGTTAGTCGTAATAGATCACGGACGAACGACCGACGACGGGTAGAAACTTCATTAGAAAGGGTATCCCGATGCATGTTTTAAAATAATCAGCTTCCGTGTTAATTCTTAATTTATTGCTTGGATGGTGGCAGCATGATAATTCGATTGAACGCCGATGTCAGGCCTGCGGCAAAAAGTTGCCGGACGATATACATACTCACACTTGGCAGCATTAGCCGACCTACTATGGCTTATACCATTTAATTTTATGTGAAATGAATTTACATGTACAGCAGTCATGCAAAATTGGGGTGGATGGAGTTTCTTGCGTCGTATACGTTGAGTACCTTGAATATACGTTAGCTTTTTGTTGTACACGTTCATTACTTTGTGTATACATTAGCTTTTAGTTGTATGTGGTGAGTCGGTACTTCAAGAACCTGTAATAAGTTAATGGTGTGGGTAATTGTGTTATTTAATTGAAAACATTTTGATCTTATTCCGGGAATTTACTTGCTACGTTTTTAAGCATAACTACTTGTAGAGTAATTAGTTTATACTTTTTCTGTTTGAATACGACAATTTGGGAGTAGATATTTAGATTAATTTAGCGATTTCCCTTTTTTTAGCCAGCTGCATTGTGACTTTCTACTATTTTGGGTCTAATGTGTAGATTTTTAAGTGTCTTTCAGTAAAACATGTTTTATTTAGCAACATTATTGAATATCGCTCCTATTTGTGTTTTACAGTTATCTACTCTTTTTATATTTTATTTATCTTCACATAGATATGCTGATAAATTGATTGACGTGCTTTAAGAATGGTAACATTCTTAAGTAAAGTACATCTACTTATAAGTTTAAATCTAAGAAGGCGGTTATTAGTAATGCATTTACAGCACCTACAAAGTTAAAACGAGCTGTGCTATAAAAACCCCATGCATAAATAAATGTTTTAAGCTTTTGTGTGAATAAGGAGCAATGTTAGGTCGCAATTAGGAACAAGTGACCGTATCTAATCTAATAATTTGCTTAGACACGGTATAATTGTGTGAATACATAATCTTGATTATCTGCTGTCGTGAACATTAATATCCATGCATTCATAATTTATCAATTAATATTAATTATAGAAAAAATATAGATAAGGGATACCTGTATTGGTTCTAGAGTGGAAGCGCGGTTCAAGGGACCTTGTGTACAGACGTTCATTAGTGCAGATTTCTGCCTTCTATTTTCCGTCTAGCTTCGTATCGGGATTTAACAAAGCATGGCATCAGTAGTATTCTCGGGGCACCTCTAAATTGCGAATTGTTAACGAACCGAATCAATATAGACACCGATTGATAAAATAATACGTAACAAAATAAATGAAAAGCTTTCTTTAGTTTCATTTATATAACGGTGCAAGTTTTAACAGCGATAGCTCAGTAGGGAGATCAACAGACTGCAACGCAGAGGGTCTCGGGTTCGAACCAACGTCACGCACCTCTGACTTTCGGAAGTTATATGACTTTTCGAAATTATGTGCGTATTGATTGACAATTATCGCCTGCTCCGTGCCTCGGAGAGCACGTTAAGCCGTCGGTCTCGGCTGCCATGAACATCTATGGCAGTCGTTATTGGGAAGTCAGTGCCCTCTAATATCCTGACACTGGTCTAGCCTTAGGGTATCGTTAGCCTTCGGGTTGCGCAGGTCAGATGGCAGTCGCTCTGTGTAAAAACTGATATCCAGTCAAATCCAGTTAGACTAGAAAGCCGACCCCAAGTGACTTGGGAATAATAAAGGCTAGGGAGAAGAAGAAGTTTTTTTTATACAACTAAGGTAGCAAACAAGCATACGGCCCACCTGATGGTAAGCGGTCACCATAGCCTATGGACACCTGCAATACCAGAGGCATCACTTGCGCGTTGCCAACCCTTTAGGAAAGGAAGTGGGATGGAGAAGGAGCGGGAAGGGGAAAACAGGGTGATTGAGCCTCCGGCACTCTCACTCACCGAACGAAACACAACAGTAGGAATATTGCTATTGCACGTCGATATTCTGTGAGAGGGTAGTTCTTCCCCGGTGGAGCCGGTCCATTCATGCTGAAATCAGCGAGGCTCTACTACTCAAGTACTAAGTACGTTTAGGATGATGAGTGTGATGTCCACTCATAAGCATAAATAACGTTTTCCATCAGATTTGGAGGCCAACGTCAGGCTGGATTTATAAAAATATAATTTTACGCATTTGTTCCTGAATAGATAGGGAGAGCTGTATTATACCTACCCAAATTTCGCCGTATTTGTCGGATTTTTCATTTTGATTTTTTTGCTATCGATTGCGATATCTAAATCTAACATTTTGGCGACTGCACCAATGCTGAAATCGTGTATTGGTAACTATCGACTTGATTGTACAGCTTCGATCGTTAGTATAATCTCCTGAAAAGCGATCAATGGCCTTTATTGACTATAAATAAGGTAGATAGATAGCGATGCACGCTATGAAAGTTTTATCTCTGAATCTAGTTTCTAAATCACTGATAGATTTTACAGAAAAATACATAACTAGTCTATTACATCTTCAATACATAGATTTACGACTTTATGTCCTTGAATTTATTTCGCTAAGTTATTAACTCCCACGGCAATAGGCTTACCCTCCATTCCAAATAGTAGAGCATATAGATGTCTACCAGGCACTAAACCAGGCTTAGTGATGCTGTCCTGATATTTTCGATTCACTTGATCTCACTTTGCCCAACTCGAGAATCGAAACCTGATCTGACAATGAGATGAGTATGAGTTTGTCAGATCTTAGTTTCGATTGTCACTCTAGTCCTGACTAGCGAGATAAGTATCAATTAAACTCAATATCACATTTGCAGACACCCTACGTTGTTATATTAGAAAATTTTAATTAGAAGTGACTTAGATAGAATAAAACTATTACACATTCCACTTAACTGGATACACCTACAAAAGCAAATGAATATAAACGATCACAGCAAATACAAAATGAAATTGATAAACAAAACTTACATGATAGTACGATATCCAAAAGGGTTTAATGAGAAGCAAGCGAAACTAATAGTTCACCTTCCTGCGATACTGATCTTTAATATAGTATGAGTGGGTGAAATGTTCGAACGAGACGCGCACGGAAGCCGAGCCCGAAAGGGTGAAGACTAAAATCAATTTCTATTTTTATTTATTAATACTGTGTTTGCTGAGGCACAATATGGAGCAGATTAAAATGCAGCCAATCTTTTGATAGTAGACTTGATAGCTGAATCATATCATCTACATACATAAAATAAATCCACATTCACTACCGTTGCGTCAACTACACTATTTTCATATTGATCTGAGTACTTAGTTCTGATATTGTACTAAGTACTAACTCTAAATTCGAAGGACTTGTTTTAATAGCAGCAATATACATTAAAGACGAGGAACTGTTGTAATGCTTACCTTATAATGAAATGCGTTAGTTTAGACTTTACGGTTGTAACCAAACTAATAAGAATTTACATTGCCGATTTTTGCAAAGATACTTTTGAGAGCAAAAGGTTAATATTTGAAACGAGCATGTTTTCAATATTAACTTTTTGACTGATCATGTGTAATTACGCCACTGCTTCATACTAAGTGAGTTAGAGACCAAGCTTTCTAACTCGTGTAACCAAGAATTTAGTTGATATGTCTCCTCTAGTACAAATAAAATATATTTATCTTTATATATATAATTCTTCTGTACGTGTGTTGACAGAGAAATCCTCCTAAACGGCTGGACCGATTTGAATGAAACTTTTTGTGTGTGTTCAATTGGATTCGAGGATGGTTTAGATATGCTTCTTTTTTTTTCTCTTTTGTACAGGACGACGTCTGTCGGGACAGCTAGTATATACATATAATTCTACTGTACGTGTGTATGTCTCTGAACTCCTCCTAAACGGCTGGACCGATTTTGATGAAACTTTTTGTGTATGTTCAAGTGGATTCGAGAATGGTTTAGATATCTATTTTTTTTAAATAAATATATTATAAAATAAGTTATTCATAAACCAACCAGCTAAAATCCATACAACACATCCACATATAAACATCATTATTATCAACAAGCATCATTCGATCTCAAAGATAGCACGATTCCATTTTGCGATACAACTTTAATCTACATCTAAACTCCCTCTTAGTTAAAATTTGCAAAGCCACGCAGCAAAACAATAACACATCCCAGGGGCTTCGGACCGGAACACGTTACCCTAATCCCTTATAAGTGAAACTTGGTATTTGTTACGTCAAATCTTAGTTAATAATTCTAGAAACATCTTTAAACAGGATGTGGTCCGGAGATGTATCCGAAAGGTTTGCTTACTACAAGGAGTGCCCTTTAATATTCTGTATAAATTTTCATTGCTACTTATGTAATGAAGAACTACCTATACTGATGTTAGAGGAATACAGTTTGTGGTTCATAAGTTATATTTATCATACATGGATCTGTTTGTGCCTATCATTAATTACCTACAAAGGATTATTGGCTGCAAGCGACAAAGGAATAACAAAAATAATAACGCCGTACATAGTACATTATAATGTACATATGTACGGCGTGGGTCTAGTATACTAGACCTAATCTATACTAATATTATAAAGCTGAAGAGTTTGTTTGTTTGTTTGAACGCGCTAATCTCAGGAACTACAGATTCGATTTGAAAAATTATTTTAGTGTTGGGTAGCCTATTTATCGAGGAAGGCTATATAACACCACGATACGACCCACTGACGAAAAACGCGGGTGAAACCGCGGGCACATCTAGTGATATTATATACAGAAAAGAAGTAGAAATGTTATTAGCGCATGAAAAGTGAAGACTCAGGAACGAGATTGTCTTTTTTGTATTATTCTCAAAACAAAGTCGTTTCAACAATATCCCTTGCAAAATAGTCAAAACACAATTCGAATGAAGTTCCCTTTTTCTTGCGCTACTTTTGTATCAAAATTTTTAACACAAGTACAGTTATTATTCTGTCATGTCTTAGAATACCAGACAAAATTAAAATCCATTGTGTCTGGCCACCGGTATGCCGCTGCGACTCAATAGGTTAATAACAAAATTATATAGATCAAATTTTAACGTCCATTACTATGAAAGTGATATATCTAGTATACCATTGATCTCTATTATCTATATGTACCTTTAATTAATGCCAATCTCATATTTTTTACTATATTATTGGTAGACTACATTGGATTAAATGCTTTGGTCATGTACAGCGGGATTATTGGAAGCAGTACATAGTTTTAGTTCGTGAGTTAAATTGGAAACGGCCAGAAATGTACTACTGGTTCTGTTACTACAAAAATCGCAATTTAAAGTTGGCGAATAGCTTCATCATATTCTGGCTTGTGAATCGCCGTAGTTTCATGTGGTGATAGTTAGATATGGCAGAATAGTGAGAGTTTACTGATTTAATAATTTTAACCACTACTGTTTTAGTAAATGATTAATAAAACGATAACGTTTTGGAGTATGTATCATAGTTAGATAGACGTCATGTTTATATTGACACGTTTTAGGAAAAAGAATTACCTATGATTTTTTATTGATTAAATATATTTTTATTTAATTGTCTTACGTATCAATGCATTAAAATCTACTCGTAATTGGCTTCAGACAGCAGCGCCCAGATTGAATTATGGTTCGATAACTTTATTCGTCGTTGTGTAAGTTATACAACCAAAACTTCTACGACATTGATTTATTTTCTGTATCATTGGAATACTTATGTGAAACTCTAATTCACATTTAATTCCTTCATTCTCTTACATATATAAATAAATCTAATTCTAACAAACTATTCTCTATGTTGTGTGAAGTTCGAATTGATATAGTATACATGTCAAGTAAAATTAGATAAATTCGCCTAGCGTAAAAGTGAATGAAGTATCCAAGAACGTATGTACATTCATTAAGAAAGTTTACCTATCAACTAAACATGTTATGGTAAACAGAAAAGATCATTGAAATAGACAACAGTTTTCCCATATACTTCGCTGCATTTCTCTGTTAGAAGTACACAACAAATATATCAGAAGTTGTCAGTAAAGACCAACGCAGTACAAATACGAAACTGCGCTGGTAACACACGGAGCATGTATCGAGTAAATGGCAGTAGTGCTACTAGATCACAGTAGATCGCAAGTAGTGCCAAGTTGGTGTTCCGCTGTATACGGCCCTCGCCCTTACCCTGCGTTGACATGACGAAAACATTTTGCAGAGACCACAGTGCTATTAAACCTGTCGAACGATTTTACAACAATAGACTATTCAGACTGTTTCATCGCATCAAGTTTATAACTGTTTCTGTAAAAAAAGCACACGTGACTAATTGAAAACTACTTTATACTTTTCTCTCGTTAATTTAAAGTATTACATTTGCGTAAACGTAAGACAATATTGCACATGACTTTAAGAAAAATACTGGATGCTAAGATCAGAGAAACAACTTTTCCTCGGTATAAAAGTCTGCTTAATTCAATCCTATAACTTGACAATAAATGTATTCCCGAGACAGTACTTAATGTATAACTGTTTATTGGAAACGTTGCAATGATATTTGCATATAGAGTAAGTACTGACTATATCATGATTTTAATTCATCTATCTACATACATGTTATACATAAGAGATTACTGGTTAAAGTTTCTACTTACAACCTGTCTTAGAGCATCAATCACTTGATTGGTGTACTAGCTCCATGCTCCTGTCTGATACGAGTATATCTATGAGTATATCAAAGAAAATATTAAATAAACTTACTTAATTGGAATTTCTTTATACTACGTGTTAAAGAAATAAATTATCCTTTATATATCTCTGGCCATTTAAGACCTTTAATATCTACCATGTGAGGTATTTATTTGTATAAAGTAAAATATTAAACGTTTTATAAGTCGACAGTTATTTATTTATTGTATTTGGGACAACAAACAACAGTGTATTATACATTACAACTATTTTAGGTGTAAAATTATAGAATTAACAAACACACTGCTCACGACGTTATCCACAGATTACAATGTTATATAGTATAATTGACAGTTAAGACAAACCAAGTGCTATAAATAATTTATATAATATTACTAGCTGTTACCTGCGACTTCGTCCGCGCAGATTTTAACTAAAAAGTGTTTGTCTCCGAGAAAACATTTTTTTTTTCTAAAATCAAAGTAGCCTATATTACTCCTTATAACATCAGCTATCTGCCAGTGAATGTCCCGTCAAAATCAGTTCAGCCGTTTCGGAGATTACCCGGAATAAACAGACAGGCAGACAAAAATTTTAAAAATATATGTTTTCGTATAGGTACCTTTTATACTTTCATATGCATTAGATAAAAAGCTGTTATTTTGACATTACAAACAGACACTTCAATTTTATTTATTTGTATAGATGTGACCGTTTAGACTGTATGGTATTTAATTTTATACGTTTTTCTTTAGACAATACATATTGACGTAAGTATTTAAGTTACATGTAATGATTCATAGTATTTGTTTCATAATTATAATACAAATAGTCGCTTTGTCAGAACGCAACAAATAGGATCCTTCTATTGCGTTAGGTTTTTTGTTTTCACTAGTGTGTTATTTTATAACACGGAATATTTATAATAATGTCATCATCACTTCGTTCTTCTTCGTTAGTGCGTGAATTTATTATACGTTAGTGTGCCACATATACCGCCACCCGAATTGGTAGAAAGTTTTGTTCGTACTCTCCTCGACATAGTCTTGCGAAGACACCGTCATGCCTCAACACACCTATATCAATGAACAGCTAACTATCTTCAGTGATATCAAAGTTGTGCATGTAGAGAATTTTAAGGCGATTACACATTAAGTTGGCTAGGTATTGCGGCGCAAGTTGTGATTGCGTCCTCGATAAGTTTTAAGCAGCGTTCACCGGATACGTTTTGTTTGAAGTGCGGTGCAGCGGTGTGACGCCTTTGTGGGCTGTCTGTGACGCGTTCGTTTGCGATACACTCGCCCGCCGGTGTACTCGCATCCTACACCAATGTTTGATGACGGTTCCTTGTTGAATTTTACTCTGCATAGAGCTAAATTATACTGAATATTTTGAAGGAAAATTTTGTTTATATTCTTAGTATGAAAATCCGTTAATTTTGTGTGCGCTTTAAGTGGCATACATGAATGTAACTTTTTTATGTAGAGAAGCGGCTATATTATTTGCCTTTCCTAATTACTATAATAAGCATTAAGCGTCTTTAATGACTATCTGCAAACAGGTTAACATAATTTATTAATACAAAACCTTTTTTACTTAGATCGAAATATTAATTGAAAATCGAAATATTAAGTTAATTTTTAGTTCTTATTATATAAGATTTTTGTTATTAAATTATGCACATAGAAGTTAACCTCTATGTCTCACGTGATCGTAAGGATGTTTATGAATAAAATAGTTTGGAAATATTAACGTTAGGTAATATTCAATATACGTAAAAACATATTTAAACGAAAATCAGAAACTTGTTATAATAAACATTTAATCATGTAACTGCTAGAAGTGTAGTAAATTTAAAAAATAATAAATACATGAATATACAAATATTTTATTTCTAGCTAGTAGCTAGTTTGCTGAGGTAAACCAGCCAGTTTGCTTGAGGAAAACTCATAGATAGATTAGCTGTTGATATACGTAGTCTACTCTAGCAGTACAGTATGCTCCATCGATTAAAAAATAATCTTGTTAAACATTTCTTGTCAGACAAATGTGAACATCCCCGTCGCGTGTAACGTATATCTTATCACATCAAATATTCTAAACTGACGACAAAATGCGCCGCTAAAGGCAAAAGCGATAATCTCACCCGTCTCAGAGCTGAGTTAGACACCTTCGTGAGACTAACGAAGTTCTTATAATCCTCCCCCGACTTGTCACACCCCCGCAACCCTCTGTAATCGAGTTATTGCCTTGCATCTCATGTCTTACGACTCCCCTGTTTTAATGACGTCTTACGTTTTTGGAGACATTCATTACACAAGAAATGTTATTATGTAAATTATTGTTTTATTATCATTCAGGTGTCAATAAACGTTTCACATACAACTAATTATAAAATCTTTCAAACGATAGCTTCATAGAAATCGTCGCTTAAATTTAAATTGCTTATAATTTTATAGGCTGCATAAAAACTTACCTATGCCAGCAAAAATGAACAATTTGCTGCAATTTTCCAGTACCTTGGTGGAGTTAATTAATTATATCAGATACTGTTGCTTTAATTCGATTCAGTAAGTAATTGAATTCTCTCGACGCAAACTTTTATGAAATTAAATGAAAAAAGGCTTTGAGATCGGTTATTTGTGTATTATTTATGCGACTTTACCGGGAACTCTTCGGTGGCGACCGAAACGTAATCGCTGAGAAATTGCGTCAATCACTCGATGCGACTCGGCCATCCATATTAAATTATTGACAGTTAAACGAAACAACTATAAAATATAATAGGCTTTTATAATTTGAATTGATATAACTTTTGTCAAAATTGATATAGCTCAGAGTACAAATAAATTGGAAATATGATTATATAATTAAGTAGTATTATCAATACTAAAAAGAGTTACGTTGCGTATTCAACTCTAGGAGTCGTAGATTTTGATAAATATTCTTCGTACCTAATACATAGATTATGACAGAGTCCACAAGCGGTCAAAAATAAAGAAATAGTAATGAGTTTAAGTTTTGCATCAAATCCTAATTTACAAATTGCGCTAGAAATAAAAGAGAGGTATATTTAGGAACGAGCTGCCACTAACACAGCGTAACTAATTTTTCATTTGGCGATGTCGTGACCGAGAATCACTGTTAAAATCAACTACGATGCAATTTCTTTGTTTAATAACAATCAACTGTTTGAGGAATGTGTTTTGCTAGTACTAATGAAAACCAAATTTATTTACACGGTGCAGTCAGTTAGGGTTGTTGCACTTATTGGTTATATGATTCCGTAGCATGTTTAGCGTGCATCAAACAGTTGACAGCTATTACAATCAGTGTCCGTGATTTTGAAATTATAGTATAGGTATAGAATAAATGATTTCAATGTAATGAAAATGCAAAGTACACATTTTAAGTATGATATATATCGGTCATTTGTTATGAGAGATTATAGGTTACATGTAGTTTTAACAATTGTCATGTAGTCTAGTAGGTTGGTACAAATCAACAAAAATACTGTATCGAAGAACACTCTGAACGTTATGTGCTTCTGTAAATATCGGTAGCTCAATGCTAGGTATGTCTTTATATTTTACTAGATATGGCCCGCAGCTTCGCTCGCGTTAATGTTATGTTTAGATAGATTTTTTAGTAGCTTATATGTTATTCTGATATATAAAAAATAATACTGTAAAGTTTGATCAAAATCCGCACAGACGTTTTTGCGTGAAGGAGTAACAAACATTCATCCATCCTCACATACTTTTACATTTATAATATTAGTAGGAAGTAGGACATTTTCAATTAACTAGTTTAAAATTTGAGGAAATAAGCCAATTTGAAATTATTGACATATTTACCTCTGCCTAATTCTATAGAGAACACATAACCAATATATTATGTAATCTTATTTAACTCGTAGTTTAAAATAAGACGAGAATCACCACTGCTCCATTAACGGTCAATAATATCAATTAAATTGTTCGGCTAATAGGTCGTAGCAAATGCTTCAGCGTAACTTTAATTACATAAGCATATGATTATTTATATAATCTTAAAAGAGGATTCCCTAAAATAATAGAGCAAATGCAGTCACGTTCTAAGCATTACAAAATAATATTCTGGAAATTTATGGTGAAGCTCATTAACCTGCACAACATTAACGTTGTGAAGCTATTATGGATACTCTTATTAGAGAGCTGAGAGGAGTTCAGTGGTCAGCAGTAGCTATAACAATAAGAAGTCCAGCGAACTACTAACTACTTTCAGTTGAAGAGCCTGATCTAGCCAACTATTTAGTGACTATAGGAATTAGCTGCCCGAGGCATTACTAGGCTATTACTTAATTGCATCCGGTGAATGAGAGTGCCGCAGGCTTGCCTAAAAACTGTATATAGCAATCCTCGTAATACAAGCAGTTATAGTCCAAAACAGCTTACCGTCAAGCAATTCGTACTTGTTTACGACTTTGCTAGAATATAAAAAACTATTATACAGCTCTTTAATTAACATCCGTGTGACTTTTTAGAGGCACTAATGTTCGGTCTCTATCATTTTGTCATCGCCACTTGTAGCTGCAATTTTTATAATGTAGTTTCAATTAATGTGGCATGAAGAAAAGAAATGCTGTTAAATTATTTTGTAGTAAATTACGGATCAATCAGCCCACCGCAGTCCACTGCTGGATATAGGCCTCTCCCATTTTACGCCACAACATCCGGTCTTCCGCCTTCCGCATCCAGTCTGACCCAGCTACCTTTTTCAGATCATCGGTCCACCTGGCCGGGGGGCGTCCTACCTTACGTTTACCAAGTCGCGGTCTACGGATATCGTCAATAATTTTAAGCAAGCAGGTTTTATTGTTTTGTTATGTGACCATAGGATTTTAGGTTTAGATAAGTCGAGAACAGATTTATTTTTATGCCACTCTATTACTACCATTCGTCCATGTCACTTTCGTAAATGTCAATTTACAAGTTCAACTAAAGAGAAAATAATATATGTTTGGTTTTGCTATTAAGCTTGCGTAACCCAAATAACAAAAATCATTAGACATAATAAATAGGTTTCTAGATAAGACGACGTGTCGCCACTCTGTGCTGACCATTGTTACTTATTATGTAACATAGAAATCGATTTCCATCGCTTTCAATAAATTAAAAATAATTACAGGTTACTTTGGAAATACAATTATCTGCTACTCGGGAGTATTATCCTTATGTGCGGTCTTTTCTGTATTACAAGTACAATATAATATAGGTACTTGTAATTTCAATTACAAGTACCTATATTTAAAAAGAACTGACGTTCATGCATTAATAGATATCATAATAGAAAAATAGATATTTATTACGTAACATACTGAACAAAGCATTTTCATAGGTCGCGTATTTTCTTCACGAGTATAATATTTTCCAGTCGGTGATAGCAATAGCAATTCCTGAGATATGTAATACGTCAGCTTTTCTGGCAAACAGCCCAGGAGGGCGGGCTAATGGCACGGAGCACGCGACTCGCACTCACTGCTACAATATGCAATTGGCCGTCGACTGCCCAACTTGTTTTTTTCGTCTTAAATGTTTTTTTTTATAAGCTATACTGATAAAGTCTTCCTTGTTGGTCCATCGACGTACACTAAGAAAGCTTGTTAACTTACCGGTTCTAGGTTTGAACTCTGGGATGTATAGTACAGGGTCACTAGGTTTTTTTCAGGAAATTACAGTAGCGTTTCGGAACTGATCTTTTGCGTGACTATTGCGAGAGACCTAAAAATATGACTAATAGAGTTAATAAAAACATAAGTATTTAGATATAAAAAAAAGCATTTTATGTTTATATTTCTCTCTTATTTAACGTCCATACACATTAGACAAGAGGGATGCAGAAAAGACGCATTACAAATACCATTTAAACATAGAACAAATCGATAGACTAATTGTACTATCCTTAAGAAGCCAGATACTGTGACAATGCCAATGCCGGAAATAAATTATTAACTCCTTAAGGACACGCTGTTGTCAGCAAATCAGTCAAATATCATTGTTGCCATATGCGCTGGTAACTTCATTGTAACAGGGCAAACGAAGTGCTAGTGTTGCAAGCCTTAATAGGCAGTAACTTATTAATATAAGATGGATTTAAGAGATGATGATTATATCTTATCTTATCTTATCTTATACTACTAGTTTCTACTACAGTATAGAAAACATAAAGACTACAAGTGGTAAAAATGACGCTTTGGGCAAATTTCACAATTTTGGTAATGTTAATTTTGGTAAGCCGTAATCACCTGCTGCACATGCTGCCACCTTGGTTATCGTGGAAGCCATTCATAACTGTCAGAAGTACAGCGAGGAAAAGTATTACGCTATTCTTTGTACATACATATTTTCATGCTTATATGATGGGGACTGCAGACGTATATAACACTAACGTTTCGCCAAATGTAAGGTCCTGAAAAGGGAAGCTACTGATATTACCTTAATAGAAAAAGCCAATAACACTTTGCTGGCTTTCTTACTCATTCTTAGCACTCGCATTTGCTACCGTTGCCTTGAGGTAGTCGTTCACTATTCCATGTTTATTCATAAATTAATGTATCTAATCTAAGATTAATAAACAAAGCAGTTAATACCTCCGATTCAATCTTCAAGGGTCTTTTGCTTGGCTGTATTTAATTGGTTAATAATTATAAAGCAAAATGAACGTCTCTATTTCTATATTTATCAATGCAATTGCGTTGGTAAGTAAGCAATTTTGTATTTTTTGCGCAAATATCAATCAGTACGGTAATAAATTCCAATATCTATTAAACAAAGTTTAATTGTAACCTTATAACCTGAATGGATATTATTTATATATATACTATACATAATTATCGATATACGTTGTGTAAAAAAGTTATCGTGTAAAGTGTTCTCTAAGGGGAATATAATAATTAATATTGCAGCTGTCTGTAAATATTCTTTAAGTGTTTTTTTATGTAATTAAAGTTGCCGCCGCTTTTTATGATTTACAATTATTGCCATTTTATATTGCAAAATCTGAACTTATTAGTACTTATTTAATACGGTAAACAGTTTATAATTGTGTTCTTTGGCGATTGATTGTAAATTGATGGTAAGATACGAGTATATAACGACTGAAAGGGAATATTTATCTTTAAAAAATAAATAAACATTTTTTCTCTCACATCGTAGTTTAAAAAATTATCTAATGATAAAAATCTATATATGTATGACATGTGAATGCCCGGTTGGTTCATAGTATTTATTTATTTACCATATAGAGTCACATAATGTACATAAGATTTAAAATAAAAGTAATCAAATAGCTAATGTACATATTTTATTGCCTAGTGCCGACACAAGGACGCCATAATGCGTAAATGGGTGTCACATTTAATAGATACTTATTATTAAACTTTATAGGTAATGAATACTGATTTACATAGTACAAAATAATGAATAAAACCTATTTATGGGGATACGTAACTTTGTAATATAGTACATTTTATTTATTGGCTCCACAAATGGCGCAGTGATTTAAGCAGTCGCATCGCTAATGCTTATGCGCCGATTATTAGTTTATCAAACAATTTGTGTCACATCAAAGAGGTTTGTCTGATTGTTTCAATATTTGAAGAGTCTTCCCTAAAACGAAGATCCCGTAAAAAGAAAACATATAATTATTTGCTATAATTTATCCTAATAATAAATAATGTAAAAGGTAATGGTTGTTTCGGAAAATAGTGATATATGAGATGCTGGTGTTGAAATTATAACAATCACTATATTCCGTACTATAAAGTAATCTTGTCTCTATCCTAGTAAACTGCTCAAGTAAATGTTTTATTAACGTATTCTATGAAAATAATTAATGTGTGTAAACCTATATTTTTATCTGTATATATAAAAAATTTACATTCATAATTTCATGCTTACCTATATCATAGAAGGATTTCACTGACATTCGGTGGCCAAGATGTGTTTTGTAGTATAGGACATACTACAAAACACAACTCGGCCGCCGAAGCGAGACAAAAATTAAATTCTGTCTCTAAGCAACTTATCAAAAGAAGAGGTATGAACTATATAAGCACATCTTCAGTTACTATTTCTTCAACTACCTACCTGCCTAAAAAACAAATCCTAAAATATTTAAGGCAATTGATGACAGCCAGACACTAATTGTCTTATTAAAATATTCAATACAGTAAATATTATATTTGCCTGTAGCAAGCGTACGACCAATTGATGAAAAATATATTAATTATTATTCATTTTAACAAATTAGCCACTTATACTTTCAAATTGATTCATAAATGCAAGAGCATCGAAATAATTTTTACGAATATGTACATATGTATGGGTTTTCATAACACACATGACGCAAATAATTGGCGCATATAATAGTCATTTATAAACGTGTAAGGATTAATTATCATATGTTATTAGAGGAGCAGGTGGGACTTCAGCTGAAAGAGCGACGGGCGCAAACGGGCGTCATAAGTTTGGACTTCGAGCTGACTGATGACATTGTAAGCTTTGCTTTGTTATCGCTGTTAGAGACACCACAGGATTAAAAAATCTGTTATTAAATTTGTTTTTGGAGATATGATATAATATATCAGTCATAGTCATGATTAAATGCATTTAAGAAGAGCATTATATATTTTCACGATAGATAGCGGATTAGCGGTGTACATTATTGACGTTGTTGAAGGTCAGTAGCGCCAGCTGGCTCGTCTGCGACAAGGAACAATAAAAAAATTGCTTTAAAGCGTTGTCATTATCAGCACCGCCCCCTGAAAGCAGTTGGCATAATGTTGTAAGATGAAGTACTGATAATAGTGATACAATGAATATGAACGGTTAGATCAAGATGACGTCTAGGTCGAGATAGCTTAAAGCTGATAATAGTTAGGGTCCTTTTTAAAATTTCGCTGTTAATTTCATTACGTAGAATGCTTGCAGGATTCGATCATTACAACAGTAAAAATGTACTATCCACAAATAGTTATTGCCAGTCTAGTTACTCCCGTGGTCAGGGATTGTCCCATGTGTACAGGTTGTCTATAAAAATAGAATAATGCTATACTCATTGTCTCAATGAGGCCACGTCCTAGAGGTTAATAAATAAACAATATTAAACATACTAGAATAATACACCTGAAAGTTCCAAATTAATTTTGTGTGGCCATTGTTAGGGTCAAAATTCTAAAATTAAATCAACATACTAGTTAGATGAATTTATGAACAGTGAACGTGCCTTTGAAATGGAGGTACAAAATTCAGTTATAATTTGTGTGTTTCGGCGCCATTGCTCGGCGCAAGTACTACAAACAGAAGGGACAAACAAACCAGGGCATTGTGTGCGCCGAAGAGTAGCAGTAAAGGCATTACTGCCATCATGCACTCGTGTGCTCACACTGCTTGATTCAAAATATACTTTACCCTCGTGATTTCTTTGAGCTGTTGCTCAAAGCAGCTCTATCATACGAAGATCAAATTATGTGTAGCGTTTATGATTTTGAATTACTCAACAATTGTGCTTTTCACGTGTAATGTAAATAGGTATAACTATCGTGAATACTTAAAAGTTATTTGCAACTTTACAAGTTTTAGTTCCAGTAGTATTTATAATTATAAGTTACACATGTTATTTTAAATATAAGTGTTACAATGTTAGGTTATTAAACTTGACATGGACTTGATTTTGATTTTCTGATCGTTAGATGTACGCTGCATGTAATAAAAAGAGGAAAGCAGAATTTGTAGTGTTAATGACGCAAGTCAAATTTTTTCAGAAGTGTTCATAATTTGAGAACTTATAAATTACGAATTAATGGCACATGCTCTTAAAATATCATGATATCTCATAATATATTTATTTATTTTAATTATGTTATAATAGCATTTAAAGTAGGCGTTAAAAATAATGATAAATATAAACAAAAACGACTAAGCCACGATTGTATTTAATGTAAATTATTCATCAAATTTTTTATACAACTTACAGTATTACAACAATATTAATTCGAGCTAGAAAATATAATTAAGTTTCTTGTTAGATATTGGAAGATTAACCACTTACAAGCAAATTAAAAACTAATTCAATCGTTTGGAGCCATCGAAATCAACGTATTATTATGTGTATTCGGAACTGATCCTGATATGGTGTTTTGATCACCGGCCGATCTTTTATTTTGGGTACCTACCAACCAAAATTTTGACGTTTACGACGGCTATCAATCATAAGTTGTGTGGCGCCGAATTATCGTTATAAAACCGCATAGGCGGTTAGGTTATTGACTTAAACATTGGCTTTTTGGCACCGCAATTTATTCTAGCTCTGTCCGCCAATTATCTGATAATCTAGTTATCACACGTCGTCAAACCGCTTTTTGTAATCTTATAATTTAATTAAACTAAATTTGTAAATTGTGTATATGTGTTTTAAAAAGCCACATGTATTATATAGGAATGCTTTTAAGAGAACATGTTAAATATAATTTAAAATAATATTTAAAGTACGATTCTAATGTAAGAAGTAGATATATCTTGTTTAAGTTAAAAATACTTACCTGAAACATATCAGTATCTACATATCTAAGAATAATTTGATTATTCTAATCTCATGTTCAATATCAATACGTCTATATAAGTTTAATATACAGATAGGTGAAAAGTGTTGGAATTAGTGATTAGATGTATCGAATGGTAGAGCGTTCACGGCAAAACCGTTTACGGGCATAATAATCATTAAAATGTATTTCCATTTTATTCGGGCCTGAACTCGAAGCTCGAGATTATGATCTCTATCCTTTTATTAGGGTACCGTAGCACGGCTTTCAAGCGAACAGTGTTAGAATACCACTATGTTTAGTTTGTAATCAAAGTCAAATTTGAATTATTATGTCTATGCATGATGTGACTCATTAAAATTATATCAATTAGTAAATTAAAGAAATACCTACATTTCGAAGCAGACAGAGATGTGAGAATATACCAAACTCTTTGAACTCTTGTTATCCAGTTTAACCAAGGACGGAATAGTGACATTATCTCTAGGAACAGGTAGACAGTTACATGGTTCTGATCCAATGACGACGAAACAGCACGAAACGTGACTTGTTTTCCATAGTGGTAGATAATTTAGACATTTCATTGGACCCATAGATACCTCGTAGCTGACGATAATAGCTTAAATTAGATTGATACAAAATCTTTAGTATCTGTAAGGGTTCAAGGTGCATGAATATCTGTTACCTTAGCTCGACGAAATGACGGTATGTATATCGAGAACAACTGGCAAAATTATTCCTTCTAATTGGTGTAAAGGTTGAACAGGACAGCCAGCCTAGCAAAATCCATATTGCTAACGTAAACCTGCGATTTCGCCCACATTCAGCCTTAAGTTGTTCTTAAAAAGTCGCTATCAATGTAGATAGTATAAAATTATGTATTATATACAATAGGAGTTCGGTGATTTTTGGTATCATAGTGACTTCTTATCTTATTTGAACAATCGGCAACGTCCGACTTCAAGCGTCGCGCGTCGGTACGTTTTGATAGCTGCCTAACATTAAACTGACCGTATGCTTGTTAGCCACCAATAGTACAAATTATATCAGCTGTTTCTAGGCCATTGAAATTCATTAAATAACTAACAAGTATTGATATACACACTATACACCAAACACCCAGCACCACTCATCCAAACATTATGCAAGAGTATATGTAAAACCTACGGAATCCGAAATAAACTTATGTGAACTTCACTTGGTCGTCTTTTTATAACAAAAATCATACTTGAATGCGAGGGAATGGAAAATAAACCAAGTAAATGTTTTTGTAACATGTAATTTTGGTAAATAGCTATTCGATACGTATCAAATCATTTTTGGGAACAAAACATGGTAATATGTTTGGAAATTATTATGTATTAAATATACACATGCTGATGTCTATTTTGTATTATTTAATTGTAGCATTTAACTAATACATACGAAGTAGGCGGATATCATTTCAACGTTATGTTATTATTTTGCTTAAGAATTAGCCGAAGGCTTTGGATACGGGTATTTTAACATGACTTTTGTGGATCTATCTCACGTAGATGAATGATAAACTAATTTCTTAATTGAGATATAATCTTAATGTCTGTCGTTTCATTATATTAAATTATTGTTTATGTAAATAGTTACAATAAAATTTGTAGTTATAACTATTAGATCGTTTTTGTCTAATGTCATGGCAAGTGAAGTGATTGCTTTGTACATCTAGCACTATGGAACGTTAATTATTTTCACAAATTGGTATTGATACTTGTAACTAAGATCAATATTATTATCGTTTTCTTTAAAATTGACTGCGACTTTTGTCGTTCGTTGGGCTAGATGGTGTTGTGTGTATGTGATATGTGATAGAATTGGACCGATATCTACTGATATCGGTCACAACACCATCTAGCCCAAACTAAGCAGAGCTTGTACTATGAGTACTAGACAATGAATGAATGAAACATAAATATATACTTCTTTTTTTTGTAAATACATACATATTATATATAGAAACACCCAGACCAAGACAAACATCCATGTTCATGCACACAAATGTTTAACTTGTTCGGGAATCGATCCCGCGACCTCATGCGTGGCAGTCGGTTACACTAACCACTACGCCATCGAGGTTCCATCGCCAAATTGGTTCCATGTTGGTTGTGTTAATGTATACGCTGCACTATTTCATACTAGTTCTAAAACTAGTATGAAATAGAGCAGCATAACTGGATAAAGTGCTACCAGAGTGTTCGTTGTACGTACGATCTTTATGTTTCCCTGAATCTTAGGTGTCTTGAAAATGTTTTTGAATGTATATTTAATACATCATGTAGTGTCTCGGTGGCTATAACTGTAGTGAATGCGAGTGCTGTGGATGAGGCTTCGAGTCAGGCTGGTGTAACTGGTTTTTTCAGTCAAGAAATTTTCAAATAACTGAGTCTGCGACTGTATCTAGTAGACGGCAATAGGCTCTTCTCATTATTAAGTGAGACTTAAAATCATAGCTGGCAAAGTTTGAAAGATAAGATAGCAAGTAAGGCGTGTGTAAAATACATTTCTGCCTAACGCTAAGATTAGCCACCAACGAAGAATCATATGTGGAAGGTTGAAATCACCAGAAATCCTGTCACGAGTAGCTGTTGACTGTGATTGCCTTTGTCGACCTGGAGTTACAATGTTTGATAACCTCATCTGCTGACAGCGGTCACACCAGTGCTGCCTGTTTGCCTGTATAACTTGTCTACTATGGTGCCTATTTAGGAGTCTACTGGTCAAAAGAAGAGTCAGATTTGTCAACAAGTGTTATAGGCAACCTATTTCTTGTCTTCTAGCCTATGTAATTCATTGAGATCCCAGTTAATAACCAGTAAATCCTGTTGAGAAGTTAACGCGATGGGCTTACCATAGCACATAGGTTAAAGGCTAAGGTTCTAAGATCGTTTTATGAAGAAGTGCCACCCTGTAAAAAATAATTAACGTAAAATAAATACCTGATAATTATAGCGTTTCATGTATCTCTTTTGATAACAATCCTAACTAATATTATAAATGCGAAAATGAGTTTGTTTGTTTGTTTGTTACGCTTTCACGCCTTAACTACTCAACCGATCAACATAAAATTTTGCATACACGTTGTCAGGGGTACAGAATAGGACATAGGGTACCTTTCTACAGGAAAAATAACTGTTGCAAACCTAACCTACATTTACGCGAGCGAAGCCGCGGGTGAAAACTAGTCTTGATATAATCTAGATATAATCTTAAACCATCCAAAGTGGAAGTTCATGCGCGACCTTTGAATTCGTGTTTGCATAGTTGACATCGATCACTATCTGCTGCAATGGTGATGATAATATCATGCAATCAACACGACTTAAAGTTCTTCATCAACACTTGAAACGATCAGCAGTAAGATGATTGCTAGATGACAGCTGATGTTGTTCTGGCATGTAGACTCATGCTTTACTTGTTTAACTCCAAAATCATACTTAATCCTTACGAAACTGGACTGTATCAAAGACTGACAGCCTTACTTATAAAAATATCGCTTACTAATTTAATACCTATGTATCCCTTCACTAGATAACTTGATCAATGGTAACTTTGATCAACGGCCCCGTGTAACTTTACCATTATTTAACTAACAAACAACGATGAGAGTTAGATTTTCTGACTAGCCACAAGTTTCTTTTATCTATCTCTTTAATATTTGATTGTTTTATAATAATTAAAGCTGTAAATGCTTAAAACAATAGTGCAGATAGTTTTAGGTAAAGTGGCAATGACTTTCCGATGCAAAAGGGATAGTAATTCTTATTCCCGTGCATCTGCGGAAAATATTTTAGTACAAAAACAGGAGTCTAATCTAGGACTACAAGATTGACAAACGAGTTTGTGTATCCATTTACACCGCTAGCTTACGTGATGTAAATATTATTTATAACATAACAATATTCGATCATATTTGCTAAAATAAACAAACTAAGAATACGTTATTAAATTATGAATGTTGCTCCTGATGTTTTGAATATATTGTTCTAGAAGAGATGTTTCTTTGCGTATTTTTATATCGTTTTCCAATGGGCAACATGATGTTTAGTTTACAAAGTTTACAAACACGCACACACAGCGCTAATTACTTGCAGTGGGAATGTAAAAAGTGCACACACGTGAAGGCTGAGGTGGCGTAGTGTGTGGGGGCAGGAGGCCACTCCCTCGGCACCGCCTGCTCATTTTAAATTGTAATTACAATTTATTATTGTCTCTGTGCCGCCTTCATCGCCCGACGCCATTTTATCGATTACTACACTTATATTTGAATGTTTCCGAACCGACTCGGGCTTGAGATTATATTTTCTTGTTAGATATCGATTTAGCGCTACGTGTGTGCCTATTGGCGGAATTACATCAGATTATCATAACATGTTTATTGTATGTTTATAATTATAGTTTTAAAAGATTTGTGGTTATTGAATGTAACGAACTTATAATTTATATAATCTTTTAATAAAAACTGATTATGATATACCTAAATATGTTTACTTTATCGTAATTTTATTATAAAGAAGTGAATTATCGTAATGAATTGTTTGAGTGTGATTTCTATTTAAGTATATTTCAGGCGATTACCTGGACACATTTTTGTACGACTGGCAGACCAAAGCTTCAGATAGGGATGTTGTAGATTTGTAGGGACCTTTGCCCAACTATGTGTGGGTTAAAAATATCATTTTCCATGCTAAGGTAGAATGTAAATTATAACAGAGGAAAACGACAATGCACGAAGCAGAACTTCAACCTGCGACTTTGATAAACCATGTCGTCGCTTTGCCAACTGAGCTAGTTATACTTCTAAGTTAGGACATGAAATTTGCTTCTATGTCTTTCACAAAAGCTTAATTTCTGTAGTGGGTTGAAATGTTTTAGCAAGTGTTAATCTTGTATTAAGTTTCGCCATAGAATATTAGTGAAGATGACATCTGACGACTGTGAGTTAAACGATCGGGCATCAAACAGCAATGGCCCCTCACTGGAGCTAATAGGACAAACTCCTTGTGCCAGACAATTATCCTACATTAAGGCTGAGATACACACAAGAACATTTAATTCATAACAAATAATAAATGTATAGCCACTGTCTTTTAAATATCTGGTATTGCAAATCGTTAGTAGATATTAGAGTTTAATAATTACTTACAAAAGCTGTACAGGAGTTATTAGATAAATATTTCTCATCATAATATAATATTGTCTTACGTTTACGTGAATGTTATACATTAAAAGGCCAGGTTAAGAGCACCTTAAACCGGCGAGCGTGTATAAGGAATGTGATGAAAGTGAATGAAGCTAGAGAAGTGTGTCAGGATCGCAGCAAATGGAAATTAGAATTTGCCTACCCCTCTGGGAAATAGGCGTGAATCTATTTATCTATGTATACATAAGACAATACTATGTTAAAAAGATGTTATCACTTGTCTGTTCTTGTTCAGTTTCCGGTATGGTTAGTTATTTATGTTTTTTCTTTTGATTATTCTTCTACCAATAGGGCATTTCATACACGCTAAAATCAGTTAGGCTTTTATGATAATACCTAAGACACATATTTAACAATATTTTCCTTTATATCCTTAATCTAATATTCTAATCTAAAGTTCTGACTATATTCTATTGTCCTATCAAATACTAATAACTTCTTCGGTTCCAATAAATACAATCTATTAATAGTCATAGCCTGCATATATTTTTTACAAGTATAATATTTTCACCTTGGGTTGATTAGTACTGTATTTTTTACATTATCAAGTGAAGTCTAGGATAATAATGGCAAGTCATGACTGATAGATTGTTGTTATGATTTTATATACAAACACATGTTTGTATAGTATCACGGATATATTCTTAAAAGGATATACAGAGGTGCATTATATACACATTTCGCCTACTATGAATTTAGGTAAGATCCAGTCTAAGCCGCTACAGGAAAATAATAACATGATCCGAATATTTTTCCGGCCATACTCAGCAGTCGTATTCATTACAGCTGCGTCATCTAGGCAGTCTCACATCTAAGATATTATTATATAATATTTAATTTTAAGGGCGTTTAAAGCTTACCAAAGGCTTACCACACATTTATAAGGATATGCAGATGCTTATAAAGATTTTGTACTTACATGTCTCTACTCAATATTCAGATTATAAACAGGATAAAAATAAACAATACAATCTTATCACAGTTTCCTGAAATCAAAATGTAATTACTGTTTTTCTATATTTTAAGTTGGAAAGAAAAATATAAGCGCCCTCGGTGTATCACAAAACTAAATCCAATTGGATTTATAAACGGCAAGAGGTCCGGCTTAAAAGCGAAGTAAGTTCGTCTAGGTGCCTTTCTTAATGCGAATTTGTGCGAGTTGAAGACACCATGGTCGAGCCTGTCCAATCTTGTTAATACTTTGTTCACGCTTAATTTCTTACTACGTCTTGTATTCTACTTCGGTTCTGGCAGATTGCTTTGTGATTTGTTTATTTTGATTTAGCAGGCTTTGGGTTTATTGTCTTAATATCTACATAATTAAGCTTTAATAAATTGATTTAAAAAGGAGATAGTCCTCGTCAGTTTGACTTTAAGATTTTTATATGGGCATTTTGCAATGAATCTGGAGTACTTTTATTTAACAGGCCATAGTAAAAGCACCTTCTCACACTGAGAAGAGCCTGTGCCCAGCAGTGGGCCAATTTAATACAGGGATGATATTATAGTTATAGTATCGTCCCATATTCATTTCACCGAGATCTGATGATGAATTTCGAAGAAAATGAATAAAATTACTAAATAGGTAAATCTTATATGAAAAGAAGATGAAAATATTTTGGGCTGCTGATTCATATGTGTAAATATAATATCAAGTGAACCTAAATTTGGAGAGATTGAATTTTGAGATTCTTTTTTCATTTTCTGGTATGCTATCTAATATAGGTACTAGACTTCTATTAAGATCTTGCAATAATGCTAGTGGAAAGCTAGACTAGTTTTAGAAGCAGAAAATAACAAGTAATCAATAATCTGTGTAATCTTTATTAAATTCTCAATTGATTCTCACCAAGTTGGAGTGTCACTCCGGAGTGTACACTTCCTGGCAGTTTTAGGTTTAAGTGTGGATTGCGAGCTATACCTTTCTTACATTTTAGCGAGATATTTAAAAAGTCGATCTCTACGTGACGTAGAAAATAAATCCTTTGTAATATGTATGCATACAATGTTTCGATCAATAAGCAGCGATAGCTTAGTGGGGAGACCAACAGACTGCTATATAGAGGGTCTCGGGTTCGAACCCACGTCGCACACCTCTGACTTTCGGAAGTTATATGACTTTTCGAAATTATGTGCGTATTGATTGACAATTATCGCTTGCTTTGTGCCTTGGAAAGCACGTTAAGCCGTGGGTCCCGGCTGCCATGTACATGGCAGTCGTTATTGGGAGAGTGTCGACACAAAAGATCCCATTGGGTCGAAGTGTCGCCGGTCTGCACTGACTGGCGCCCACATAAGATAAGATTCGATCAAAATAAACCGTCAAATTATTAAGTTCATACAACTCAGTGCATAGCTAAAAACAAGTCCAAAAATATATAGTCACATATTTAATCTTTATCTATCATTGTTGTAATTATTATGGAATTGCAGGTGACTTTACAGACAAGTCAATTACAGCTACATTGGGCTCTCTTATTTAATTTTATCATATATAATCTAATATATTATCGCAAGTTGTCAGGTGATAAGCAGCACATTGTCTTTTCTTCTTTGCTTTATTAAGAAATATCTTAAGACCTGACAATTTTTTTTAATATTCCATAAGATATAAGGAATAAGTTTACGTTTATGTTGCGTTAGATTTTCGGCACGAACTAAGTGTTAATGGGTTTTTCTGATAGTAAATTTTCAATAACCGCACAAAGTCAGACAATATACCACTGCTATATATTAACTTAAAAACAAAGCTGGCGAAATGTGGGTGTATCCTAACCTGTACCCCTTTTAGGTATTCGTATATCCGAAGGAGTTAAAAATACATAGATGCTAGTGCGAGAGACTATGTTTTTTTATTATTCATCTACGATTTTCTAAGAAATTACATTACGTATAGCAACACGAATTCTAGAACTTTCGTCAACAAGCGGCAATTCATTCTTGACCGCCACGGTGGACAGTCTCATAACCCCCTGGTTAAATCATAATCATAATGCCCTCATTATGATTATGATTTATATTCACAACTGTACACACGCGTAAAAATAAATTGTTTAATCGCAAGACAAATGTAAATAAAAAAGAAAATAATTGCGTCATAAACAGTCAATTGATAGTTAATTACAATCGTAATAGCAGGTATCGATTTCAATTTAATAAAATGTTTTAAATCGTTATACTTAACTTTGTTGCTCTAAGGACTAATTCTTGTAATAAAAAGTTTCGATCTAGGCTGATATACGTTAAATGTGAACTAAAATTCAATTTATATGCATATTTGACGTTTATTTTGATTAAAAGAATATTTGTGATATTTATGACATTGTGACTAGACTCGAATATTACTTTGAACAGTTTTTATTACAATAATTGGCTCTCTGATCATTGCTAAACTAAATTCAATTGATTATTTAAAATTCAGTACATGTTTAGTATGACGCAAAAATCAACAAAGTTTTGATTTTCGTTTTAACTATGCCATCTGAATCTTTCAAAGTGAAGTATTTCAAATTCAGATGTGATGCAAATTGGTACAACCACCCTCTGCTGAAAGGGTTAAGATGTTTTCATAACTGAGTGTCGCCCTACAATCGCCTTTCTGTTGCCATTTTAATTGAAATGAATAAAGATTACCAGTATTTTATCGCTGTGACATTTCGCAAATAATTTTCAAGTTATTTTTCAAGGAACTCCCCATAATGTAAAATGCTAATGAAAACCTTTGCATTCATTGTGGTATTTAGGCTTATAATTGTTACAATGGCATTATTATCATATCGTTGTAGACTATTCTTGTCTCTTCGATTTTAAGGACGGAGAAGTGTCCGTTGTGTATTGTTGTTAAATTCTGCTATTTTTCTAATTTGTGTATAATATTAACTTATTAAGTCGCAGCGGCACACCGGGGCCTAGACACAAAAGATTTTAGTATTCTAAGACTTGATTGATCAAATATTTCGGTGTATTTAATATATAATTTATTTGTTTCACTTTGTGTTGTGTTGACGGCCTCGATGGCGTAGTGGTTAGTGTAACCGACTGCCACGCCTAAGGTCGCGGGTTCGATTCCCACACAAGTCAAACATTTGTGTGCATGAACATGGATGTTTGTCTTGGTCTGGGTGTTTCTATGTATAATATGTATGTATTTACAAAAAAAAAGGTATATATGTATGTTTACCCATTGTCTAGTACCCATATTACAAGCTCTGCTTAGTTTGGGCTAGATGGTGTTGTGTGTATGTGGTAGAATATTATTATATTATTATATTATTATTATTTAAACATCTCAATTTCGAATCGCTCGGTAATCAGACGCGATTTCAAAAGTCTGTGTATCAATAAATTTTATACAATATTTATTTTATAATTTCATGTAAATTATAAAATAAATATTGTATAAAATTTATTGATACACAGACTTTCGAAATTTACATAAAATTATAAAATAAATATTGTATAAAATTTATTGATACACAGACTTTCGAAATCGCGTCTGATTACCGAGCGATTCGAAAAAACTGCATCGTAGGCAACATATATATATCGAAAACGAAGCTGATGTTCTATTCATACTAATATTATAAATTTGAAAGTGTCTGTTTGTTACCTCTTCACGGCTGAAGCCCTTAACTGATTTGGATGAAATTTGTTACAGAGATAGTTTAAAACCTGGGGAAGGACATATGCTACTTTTTATTGATTTGGATACCACGGTGTCTTAGCCAGACAGCCTTATACATAAAAAGGAAAGAGTTATAAAGATAATAATGTAGAAAATATGCAACACAAAATTTATATTATTGATATTTTATTACCTACTAGATGTTCCCGCGGTTTCACCCGCGTTTATCGTTACTGCGCCGCCCCCGTGGGTCGTAGCGTGATTTTATATAGCCTATAGCCTTCCTCGATAAATAGGCTATCCAACACTAACATAATTTTTCAAATCTAACCAGTAGTAATCACGCAGAATAAACCAGGAGAAACATCGTTTGTACTATGTCTGTAATGGGTAATTATTTTGCTGCAATGTTATTTTAAAACTGCGATATCTTCTAAGATATTCATTGAAATCGAATGATGGAAAGGGCAATTTTGTTTTAAATTAAATACTTGTGACGAATAACGTATTTATTTGGATAAGGATTAATATCATGTTTATAATAACACCTTCGCAAATAATGCATTATTTTAGAACAAATTTGGTTAGCATAAAAATGGTTATAGTGAGCCAATCTTAAAAGATAGACATATGCTGTCGCGGACTTTTTTTTAGAACTTTTAAAGGGGAACAATTCTGTCATACATGATTTTTGCGAAACTTTAACTGTTTACGCAGCGCACGCAGCGGAAGCTCTCAAAAGGAAAAATACCCTCCGATTTTGAAACATTCTTCATTGGTGCTCAGCTCCTATTGATCTTAGCGTGATGATAAATGGGCTATCTAACACTGAAAGAATTTTCAAATCGGACTAGTAGTTCCTGAGATTAGCGCGTTCAAGCAAACAAACAAACAAACTCTTCAGCTTTATAATATTAGTATAGATAGTTTCTGGGTGTCCACCCATGATAGTATTAGGGTTTTAGCAAACCCAAATTGCTATAATGACAATGATATAATACTTGTAACTATGAATTAAAACATGTTATTCTAAGTTGTTGTTTAACATATACAGTGATGCGGCGTAGGTACTTGTAGCGCAAATTGCTCCTAGCCATGAGACTAATGTATAGACGGCTAATTTAGCACAATCATACTTTTTATAAAACGGGATCTGAGCTAAAAACTAACCACCGTAACTAACCTGGACTTTGTTTTGTTCTAGTACAGCTGTACGGATAAGTGACCTTTGATGATATAAATATTTCATGGATAAGGTAAGTCTGACTTCATTACTGTACAACTTTTCATTGTGTAGTTTGAGGCTCGGTTACTGGATTGAGAGAAATGTTCGTTGCTATAATTCTAAAGCATCTATACTCCATTTGGTTAGGTACTTAACTAAAGGTTGCAAATGCATTTGCATTTGTCTAACCAGTGCAACATGGCTAATGAATTACCTTTCTACAGTACTCGGTTGAAACACTTCAAGCTCATGACCTTAGAGAATCGTCAACTGATTTTGGATCATCTTTTCTTATACAAAATTTATAATAGCCATATTGACTGCCCTCATTTACTTGGTCGAATAAATATTAATGTGCCATATAAACTCGCTCGGTCGTCTAGGTTCCAGCATTTCAACGCCAAAACCTCTAAAACAAATCTAAGGCATTTCTCAAACATTAGCAGACTACAAGTACAATATAGTCACCTGTCACGCTTACGTGATCACAATATCGACTTATCCTACTCCTTGCCCAAATTAAAATCATTATTAGCCAATAAATTCATGTAATTATTTCATTATTCGAATTAATTTGATTTAATTTAATTGTTTATCTAGTTTATTTTAATTATAATAATTATTGTTTTATCATTTTTTTTAATAATTTACTGTTTCGACATTTACAATTTAATAATAATTTATAATCTATATTTTTAAATTTAATTTCCTTTTTAATATTATTTATTTGTAAGCATAGTGCATCAGTTTATTTTAATTTGACATTCGTTTTGTTATTTTAATGCCATTATTTGTTTGCACGTTTATTGAATGTAATTAGTCATATCACTTTTTTATCATACATTTGTTTTTTCTACACACGAGCATAGATTATAAGTATTTTATTTTTTTGTTAATGCATGTCGTGGCAGCCTTTAATTGAGGCAGCACTATATAATGGATTTCTGTGTATGTATCATTACAATGTTTTAGTGTATGCTTTGTTGGTTGTCCTAAAATAAATAAATAAATAATAAAGGTAAACAATCTTGATGGGACTTTTTATACAAACACAGTGACATATTAAATAAATAAACTACTGCTTAAACTAACGGTTCAATTGATTAAGTTATCGTTTTTGTTGTATTTAGATTGATCTTTAGAAGCATTTTATTTATAAACTGAGTTTTCATATAAAAAGACACATCCAGATTGTTTACCTTTAGTTAAGTACCTAACCAACCAAATGGAGTATAGTACCGACGAGCAGAGTCATATACTTTTTAGAATAATTCTGAAGTGCCCTGAAAGCGACGAATGTATCTATCTGTTGTTTTTATTACAACCAAATAATTCTAACTAACTAAGTAACTTATTTTTGTGGGTGAGGAAATTCTAGCACTAAAGTCATCTATTATTTCTTTTAATAAAATGCATACAGAATAACAAATTAAAATACTACACACAGGTCGTCTCGTTATATAGCTAGCAGAACAACACCTTACAATTAATAATCGTTACATATTATTTCATATATAATTTTTTTTGTACTACACATATCTTTAATATTGGGATATTCTAGGATGAAAGTGTAAATGTAGTAGTAGGTAAGGAATTAGATTATATATAGTCCAATACTTACGAATACTCTATACTCCTCTGAATATACAGTACAGTAAAGGGCAAAATAGGCCACAACAATGACTAGCTATTAAGCCCAAGGTAGACGCGCCAAGAAGCAGCACTCATAACAAAAACATAACGCATCTACGAAACATTTTATCAAGTTTAAGTTCATACATTTTAATTAAAGGCACAGAGAACATGAGCAATAATATAAAGCCGGTAACACACGAGGGTGTGAGTTCGAACAAGACAATAAACAGGCCGTACATCACGCAGCAACATAGCTCAAAGTTATTTAATTATCGTAAGGAAAAACTAATCCGTGGCGCTTCAGAGAGCGAAAATTGCGCTTCGCCGTCCACGACGTCAGGTGCGTGTGTCGCTGCGTGTACCTCCACAGGATGCTTCGCTTTTGGAGCTCGCTTTTATTATTAAATAGCTGCTCGCTTTATTTCGTGCAAAAATATAATATATAACGCACTCTGCGATTATGTATTATTTTTATTTGTCAATTATTCGTTTATACGCTTAACATCAGGCGATAAGTCAGCTCGTTTGCCGCATAACACATAAAAAAACTACATAGGTACATTACTGAAAACTAAATTTGAATTGGTTTAATTTATTTTAGACATCGGCGTTAATGATTTTATTTTTAGATTATAGCGCTTTCTGCTTTGCGCGTTCGATGCACGTTTATACGTTACTCATAATATATCATTATTAATGTCATCGTTGTTGTCGAAAAGTGTTCTTGCACACACATACATATAGCAGTAAATAAGACAGCAGTAAAATCCAAATAAGAAGAATTCGACTATGTCACGATTATTTCATACTGTCTGTATTTTAAATAAAAACATAACCGTAACATTCTAAGCTTATTAGCGATAAATCCGCCTGTTGTACAATAATATTAAATTTATGTCCTTATTTATGTTTATAAATAGCAAAAATTTACTAAAATTTATTTAGTACCTAAATAGAAGCTTAAATTTGTTTATTTCTAATATAACAATAAAAAATATCCACGTAGACTTATCTATTACTCGGCTTATATTTTATTCTTCGATATAGGCTCTTATAACGTATGTATGTGTGTGCAAATTAGAAGTGTTTTTTGTATTATTAAATCAACCGGATGTTTTATAACTATACTTAAAAGGCGCTATACTCATCCAATCTGTATCCGACTATTATTTATTTTGTACATTTAATGATTATGACAATTGCAAAAAGCAAATATGAACAAATACTGGGTGTAAGGGACGGTGTACCGAGAACTGAAATAGTAGATTCAGACCATTATTCTGAGTTAAAAATTGTTGGAATTTTTTTCAACAATCACAATATAAGTCAAACGGTGGTCTAAAGAGTCACGGCCAAAAAACATTATTATAAATTTCACCTAGTTTTTATCAAACGAATAATTAGAAACAATTTAATTAATTTATTAGTAATATACCTTAATTTATTAATAAATATTCGGCATAATATTAAAACTATATGTTTAATATATATTTTGGCATCAACCTGTAGAGTAGCCCATACTTCAATAGAGACTACAAGCGGCGAGGAGCTGTCGTGTGCGACAATATTTATGCGCGTGATATTAACTGTGCTGTACCAGTATTAACTGGAAAACGTTTCTGAACTTACGGCGTATATTGTCAAATTATATTATTATCTATATGTGTACTGTGTTTACTCTGTTTTGTTTACAGCACGATTATATGTACGTTTATTTTAAGTTACTTTAACTGAAAATTGTAAAGAGGTGTGAAACAAAAGAAATCCGTTAGTGTCGTAGCAAGCAAAAATACGTAGCCTCTGTCTACCTTTTGTGTAAACTAGCATGAGTGTATACATGTATTTTTTATTTGCATCACCAGATTCTTCAAGATAGTAAACACAGACATGATTATTCTCCGAACCGGGTCACAATATGCAAGACAATACATAGCTAAGCATCGGCCTAAAGCAGAAGATCGTGTCGGTTTTCCAACGTCTGCTAGCAACAATAACATTTCAAAAATGTAAATCTACTAGTAATACATTATAATAATATAATAACTATACACTAACTATTTTATACAAAGTCTATAAAATAGTTAGTGTATATTTTTCTTAACATTATAAATATAAATATACATAATAACCAATTAATATTAATACAACATTGATTATTACAAAGCGTTCGTATTTGATTAGCATGCCAAACTGTATGCTCACTCATGCACGTTATACAATATGTAGGTACATATATAACAAAACTTATTAACATCGTTATAATTCAATAAATAAAATCTGTTATATAAAATAACCTATTTAATATTATTTATTAGGTACGCAGTTAAGTACCTATTAGCAATTATATATAAGTTTATGAACACTGCAAGAAACAACTTACGATACTTTTGATTATCTTTATATTTATAATTACGTACGTGTATGTCTCTGAATTCCTCAAAAACGGCTGAACCGATTATGATAAAATATGTTTATTTAAGTGAATCCCTCGACTAGGTTTATCTTCGCAGTTGACTCCAGTAGGTGGCGCTGCGATCGGATTAAAGCCAATGTCCAGGCAGGATCACGTCTGTCAGATCTACTAGTTTATTATACGTTTCTGTACCAGTGGCAGCCCGTGGTAGAAATTTTACCGAAATCTGACTATAATTTTTCTTCTTTATATATTATTGCTCTCAGCAATTCTTCTCCATATAAACATCGTTTATGACAAATCGTGCCAACAATGAAAAATATATTGTTTACTTTCAGATTAAAAAAATAAATTTATACAAATTAGGTAATTGAAGTCAAGCAAAATAATATGCTTGTGATAGGTGGCTCCGCTCCTTAGAACCGACGCGACGAGGGGTAGGTACTTATATAATGAACAAATTAGAGACTTTATCATTTATAAAAGAAAAGTAAATAAATAAGAAAGGTACAAAAATTTATCTTTAGGTATTAATTTGTAAATTCCTTTATTACCTAAAAATATGAAGTAATTTGTAGCTCAAGTTTGATCATACTTCTTTTTTTATTTATTTATTTGGAATAACAAACAGTTACACATTATGTCCTTATTTCTAATACATTTTAAATAAAGTTTGATTAAATGTGCAACCCACACCGTTATTCACAGCTTACATAATTATAAATATATGACAATTTTGCAAAAATCAAACAAATTATGAAGTAAAATTTTGAATTTTACACAATGTTTCTTACATTTTTAACTCAGTTTCTTCAATGGCTCTTTAATGTATTGCGAAATTTACTAGCAGGCCTACTAAATACATCCAGTTTAGTGAAAAGCTCATTGTATTTTCTACATATACGTCGAATAGGTGCGCGGAATCCAGCATTAGTTTTACACGATGATACAGCAAAAAAGGGTCGATATCGCACCTCTCGTGTAACAACAGTTCTTGGTACAAGATAACATATCTTGTTTATTAGGTCGCTACAGTCATATCTGTTACTGCATAAATCAAAAAGAAACATAGTTTTTAAAAACAGTCGTCTACACTTCAGGCTCATTATTTTAAATTTATTAAGTAAGTAGTCATATGAAGGGGAATTGTGGAAACACCTGTAATGCGTGGATTTGAGAAATTTGCGTTGAACCATCTCCAGACTCTCAACATATTTGTTGTAATAAGGGTTCCATATGACTACAGCATACTCCAGTTGTGATCTGACTAAAGTTTTGTACAAATAAATGTATGTACTTACATGCTTAAAGTCAATCGAAGATCGCATCACCAAGCCGTACATACTATATGCTTTTTTGGTTATAGCTTCAATATGTTGTTCTAGATGTAGTTTGCTATCCAGCAGTACCCCAAGGTCTCGGACAACTGACATTTTTGATAAAATAGATTTATTAATGTTGTAATTCTCAACAATCTTGTTTTTTGTAAACGATATAGCAAAGCACTTTGAAATATTTAATTGTAATTTATTATTAATACAATAATCAGAGAGGCGATCTAAATCTTCCTGTAATAAACTACAGACAGATAATTTTTTAATTGATTTATATATTTTTAAATCATTTGCATACAACAAAAACTTAGAGTGTCTGAAACACTCTCCTATGTCATTAATGAATAAGATAAATAAAAGTGGGCCTAAAATTGAACCTTGGGGCACGCCGGACGTAGCAGTTACAGTAACTGAGTGGAATCCCTTAATGACAACCTTTTGTGATCTATTTGAAACATAGGAAGTAAACCAACGAAGCAAATCCCCCCTTATTCCATTGTAGGCGATTTTCGATAACAGTAACTTATGGTCAACCTTGTCGAAGGCTTTTCGAAAGTCAGTATATATGGTGTCCACTTGCGTTTGCCGATCCATACTATTGAATAAATAATCTGTAAACACTAATAAATTTGTAGTCGTCGATTTTCTTTTTACGATGCCATGTTGTTGCTCTATGATGATATTATAAATACTTTTATGAATGGCATCATGGACAAGCCTTTCAAAAAGCTTCGACAAGGCTGACAAAATCGAGATGGGGCGATAATTCTCAACAGCCTTCCTAGAACCTGACTTATATATAGGAGTAATGTTGGCTCTTTTCCATATTTCAGGTAAAATGCCTTCAAACATACATTTATTATAAATAATATTTAATGCTACGTAAATGTTGATGTTGTTAGCAGTAATTTTAAGAAAATAAGGAGGTATGCAGTCTGGACCTGATCCCTTTGTGGTATCTAGAGATTTCAACGCTTTTAAGACTTGATCATCACTAAACGTAATTTTGGAGTACAGTTTTTGGCGATATCTTGGAGTGGCAAACAGTCAATATTATTAAAATTAGATTTTTCGTATACTGAGTGAAAATAGTTCATAAACATATTGCATATTTCATTAGGGTCGCTAGATACCATATTATTATAAGTTATGGTGGATGGTATGCCACTGTTAGTTTTACGTTTCTCGATATAGGTCCATAAATGTTTTACGTTTTTTCTGACATTGTCTTCGATAGATTTTATATACCGCGTGTAAGTAATCTTTAATTCATTACAAAACCTGCGCCGCAGAAAAGAAAACTGCTCATAGTCTGTAACGTTATTATAAACTCTCCATTTTACCCGAGCTTTATTCTTGGTTTTAAATATCCGAATAAGAGAATTTGAGAACCACACAGGAAATTTAGATGACCGTATTTTAGATATAGGTGCATAATTTTTTATGGCGCTAAATATAATATTATAAAAAGTGTTTAAACAATCTTCAACCGTCAATCCAGATAGTATTTCTGCCCATTCTATTTTAGCTAATTCTTCATTAATAAGTTCATAATTGGCTTTAAAATAATTATATTTGATAATTTTTGCTTGCATGATTGTTTGAAATTGGGATTTATACTTAATGATAGCACAAAAAGGTGGATGGTAATTATCGGGGGACAATAATGGGCATAAGGGTGTATAAACAGTACAATCACTATTACTAATAAATAAATCTAGAAGACGATTCTTCGAGTTGTATATATTATTATACTGCAATGTACCAAGCAAAGACATAACATTATCTAAATGCTTGCAGATTGATGATGAACACTGGCAAATTAAAGAAGTAGTGGGGTTATTTGCCATAGGAACCCAGTCAATATCAGGTAAATTATAGTCGCCAAGTAAATAAACATTGCTAAAATGAAATTTATCTATTACATACTGTACTGTTTCAAAGTACGAATTATACATATCCTCAGAAGACTTAGGCGGGATATAAACTGCAATGATTAAATATTTTTCACGGCTGGAAACTAATAATTGTATAAATATATTTTCTGTGTGTGCGTCACATAGAATATTTGTAACAACACTCTCTGACCGTAAGCTCTTTGATACCGCTATAAGCACACCACCTCCATCCTTTTTATTCGTAGCAGTGCGATCACGATCACATCGGTAAACCACATAACGTTCATCTATAAACTCACAATCCAATATTTGGGGGGTTAACCATGTTTCGGTAAGAACAATTACATCGTAACAGTTAGATAATATATCCATATATAATATATTTAACAGTTTTGATAGTATATTGTTATGTTATCTATGACTAATTAATCACTAACAAAACAATATCAAATAATAATAATGACTCATCAATGAACATTCCACCAGAGCCAGTCTGTAAGTAATATAATTTATATTTGATAATTACATAAAATACTTGAATAGTGTATTCATATTCATGTCGTTATGCCAGAAGTATGCGTATTTTTCAGTTTCTGATAAATTTAAACTCTTAAGAATTTAACCAAGAAGAAGAGCTCTTTGTCTTTGGTAAATTACGTTTACTGTTTCTTAATTATTGAGATAAGTATTGTTTGTGGTATAGGTGACAGTGTGTGTAGGGTCATTTAATCGGTTGCAGTATTATAACAGGTGAATCAGACCACGATCTACTGCCGTAATCAGCAAAGCAGTACCTTAATTCTTTATCAAAATATCCATGGATATTATAACACGACATCCTGTGTGTATGTAGAGTATAAAATATAATTTATGTTTATACGTTGCACTATTATAATTTTCTACATATTAATATGTAAAATTATTGTTTTAGTTAAGAATTATGCGAACCCTTAAGTGTTACTTTTGTGTAAATAAAGACTACTCTCCCACTAGGAATATTTCCTGTTTCTCGAAGAACTTTAAAAATACAGATATAAAGATAATTCAGTCGCGGTACAACTATATCTGTATTACACAATTTTTTGCCCCGTACGGAGATCGAAACCACAAGACAGAACAAACCGTAGAGACGTATTAAGTGTATGTGATTTAACCGAATAATTTAAAAATAAATTATAGAAAGCAAAATAATTAGCCTAAGAACAGGACTTCAACCTCCAACCCAGCGTACTATACCATTGCGCTACGAAGCAGACTAAGCTCTTCAAATTCTTACATTATTTTTATAACTAGCTCGAGGCGTCGCCGCGTCGGAAAAATAATTGTAAAAGTAATTATACTTTTTACGAAAAGGAAAACAATATTTATTAGTAAGGACATAAAACCGAAAAAATAAACTAACAAGTACACATTCTACACTTGTTGTAAAAAACGTTACAATTAAAGATTTTTTACAAATAGCTCATAGTCTGTTTGGCGCCGGGATGACTGTGCCCTCTATATAACCTTCCTATATATTGCAGCTACGTGCTGCAATATATAGGAAGGTTAAATATTGCAGCACGTACCTACACATACATATAATATGTATTAGCAACATTCAATAGTGTCAGTGTCATTCGTGTATTACTATTATAACGAAGATAATTTGCATAATAAATAACCTTTTGGTATACAATGTGGGACACATAAATAATTAGGTATATCACATAAACGCTTTTACCGTGCCACACTTTATTTACATCCAGATTATGAATTTGTACGTTGATTTTCATCGAATTATGAAAATTATTATACAGTTTATTGCACATCAAATAAACAAATAATTAACATAATAGGTATATACACAAATTATTTACAAGAAATATTAACTAAAATTATTATTGGATTATAAGTACTGTGTATTTGTTGTGATAATTCTTTGTTACCTATATTAAAACTTTGTAACTGCCTCCGTGGCGCAGCGGTAGTAAATGTGATTGCTGTGCCTCGGAAAGCACGTAAAGCCGTTGGGTCTACGCCTGATCTCTCTCCGGTCGTGTCGGATTACCATCCCATTAGATCATGAGGGTTAGGGAACAAAGAGTGCACTTGTGTTTGCGCACACACTTGTGCACTATAATATCTCCTGCGCAGATGGCCAGCCTCCGTTAAGACTGGCCGCCGTGACCGAGATTCGGTCTGGAGGACATTATTATTATATAAAATCTTTTATGGCCGCCACTTCGTCTGTTAGGAGTATAGTTCGCCCGTGTTTTATTTACGTAAATTACACTATGCATCATGTATTTGGTTCTACAATGAGACGTATCAAGTCCACATACAGACAAAACTCCTCAGACAACTGTTTTAGGTTTAAAGCCCTCTAAATAATAGTGATTTAAGAGGTCGCCTCGCCACTGCGCCGCGTGTTGTGTTCGAATATCCCACGCGGGACAAAAAATTGTGTGATCCACAAATAGTTGTTACGAGTCTGTTGCAGTTTTGTAAAATAAATATGATATAATGCTTATGTACTCATTATTTTATTGAATAGATATTAATATCAAACTGCATGTGCTAGTTAAATTATTTAACAAATAGAATCTTTCGAACACATGTTCGTTAAATATATAGTTTGATAATTAATCTACGGTTTATAAATAAAATGCAATTTATTAATTTATTCCATCTTTGTTTCGCATTCGAATTGTCAGTTCACGATCAGTCTTCTGTGCGTGTGCTCATAGCAATAAAATACCATAATCATTAGGTACCATATAATTCATTAAATTTAATTGTTATTATTTGTTATCATTGATAAAAAATATTATAATACTATACTTCGTATAAAATGGTATGATAAATGTATAAGCAATTAGTAGTAATTACTAGTTGTCCCATACAATTAAAAATATAATATATTTGCATGCAATTATATTTGTTCCACATGATATTGCTTCCAATTTATTAATACGCTTTATTAATAAGTTTTTGCAACTAGTAAATAACCGCCCATTAATTTAAATTACAATCGTATCTTATCATTTTATGTTTCAAATTCCTCATTTCGAGCGTCAGCCAAGCAGAGAAGTTGATTTGGAAAATATTTTCCCAAATACTCGAAGGGGTCGACGATTGCATGATGTCCGAAATCAGAAAGGGAGAGCAATGGTCCGCCGACACCCCGGGGCCAAATATAAAAATCATTCATATGGACAAAATAAAATTGCATCCCAAATAACCCGGTGTTCATCGGCCGAAAATCTATTAGCAATAAATATGAAGTTTTCCGATTTCACAGGATTTAAAATAGCGATGCGCCACTGAACTCTAATATAAATCGAGGAGTTCTTATGACTTTTTATGTTTATGGACGCCTACTTTTATAGGTTCCGATCTATTCCTTAATTATGTTCAATTTCGAATTGAGTTATGTAACTGAAGTTGCACGGGCTATTGACATCGCAATTATTAGTTTAAAATAATGTGTTAGCAATACCTATTACATACATACATATATTATAAACTAGATGTGCCCGCGGTTTTACTCGCATTTATGGTTACTGCGCGGCCCCCGTAAGTCGTAGCGTGACGTTATATAGCCTTCCTCGATAAATAGGCTATCCAATACTAAAAGAATTTTTCAATTCGGACCAGTAGTTCCTGAGATTAGCGCATTCAAACAAACAAACTCTGCAGCTTTATAATATTAGTATAGATAGAAAATAAAAATAAATAAATATGAAACATATCATGCGCTACTAACCAATAGGTAGGTAAGTGTGACACGTACAGAAGTTCTGTTATCATAAAATAGGTAAAAGGTAATTGAAATACATTTTATTCTAGTTCACTGCCATATTCGTTAACAATATAAATATATGCAGAGTGCCAGTATGGTGCTTACTACTGTCATGTACAAATTTTTCCAGTTTTACCTCTCATATAGAACCATATTTTTGTTTAATGTATAGTTAAATCTATTTCTTTACCAGTAGTATTTGTTAAAAGTTTCGAAATTCGGGTTGATTTTCGTTGTGTTTGTATAGGAGGTGTTCTTAGAACAGGCAATAATAATATAGAACTGGCTTCTAATTCTTGCATGAAATAAAACCTTGTAAAGCATTTATTAATATGATGATAATATATATGCTTTTTAGTTGTCTTAGTTTTGATAACAATACATTAAAAATTTGTATAAAATATATTTACTTCCATCACACGAATGAAAACAATCTGATTTAGTGTTTTATGAGTAGGTACTCAATAAGTACTTAAAGGAAAATTAAAACAAGAATAACTATTTTTTGTTTCGCGCAAAATATTGGTCGTGATAATTTTTGTTTTGCGGGTGGTACGTCAATCATGATAATAATATAAATTATGGCATTATTAACGTGCACTAGGGCAATATTTTACTTCAATCATAATGTAAAATTTAATTTTCTTTAGGTTTTCCAGCTAGTACTGTTTATAAAGAATATTTATCAAACGTCCTGTCAGTTATTTCTATTTTCGTATAACATACTATTTCTTCTGTCGTTCTTAAATGCATGGAATACTTACGTGATATTGTGTAATATATAAAATTATTATAATGTTATGCTTGATTGCGCATAATAATTATCCATTTAGAGTATTAGAATTTATACTAATGTAAATAATTTTGCTTTTAGAAACTACTTAATTTAATTGTTATATTTACTAACGTGAAGTATGAATTATCAATAGAGAGTCTTTTAATATTTTGGATGTTACGAGTATATTCAAATAAAGATACTACTCAATAGTTCAGTGAAGACCACAACAGATGTGCTACTGACAAATAAATGTCATTGATATGGCATGTAGAATAAGTAGCGTAATGTAGGTATATATCTGACGAACAACTGGAGGGCACGCCATATTATGTACGCATCTAGCGCCATAATGGAGCTAGATGCGACGAACTTTATGATTGCCAAAGACTCTAGTGTTACAGCCAGTTGAAGCGACGACTTAAAGGGGGTGGCCCGTGCTGAGGATAGACTGGATAGAGAAAGCAAATTTGGATCTGAGTCCAGCGATAAATTGCTATAGTCTGAAATTTTAGCTTTTTTTTAACAAGCTAAAACAAATTACTCTTAATCTTGTCCAAATTAGAAAACTCATATTAACTACCGTTCGTTTTATACATATAAGAAGTCTGTAATTATTATTTCATACAATACATCAATACTTATTTAAAAAGGCTTTTCGGGTACTAGATTTGCTTGGTTAATCAGGTCGTCTTTGTAGGAGATATAGTACACACGTATACAGAAGTCGCATACACTACTGGCGCGTCAGATAATATCCAGTAAAAAGTACATTTTTATATCCAGACTCCGAACAATTACTAATTATAATAAATAATATCAGCCCTGTATTAAACTGTCCCACTGCTGGGCACGGGCCTCTTCTCAGTGTGAGAAGGGTTAGGCCATAGTCCACCACGCTGGCCCAGTGCGGGTTGACAGACTGCACGTATCTTCGAGAACATTGTTGAGAACTCTAAGACATGCAGATTTTCTCACGATGTTTTCCTTCACCGTTAAAGCAAGCGATAATTAATTATTTAATACGTATATAACTTCGAAAAGTCAGAGATGCGTGCCTTGGGATCGAACTCGAGACCTCTGCGTGGCAGTCCAACAATTTCCCACTAGGCTATCGCTGCTTACAATTACTACCATTATATTTGTAAATTTTTTTTTGTCTTTTTGTCTGTCTTACTTCTTCAGTGGTATAAGAATGAATCATGTGACTGGTGTACTAGATTTTTATACAAATTACGAATGAACAATCACTGAAGTAATTTGGACTCAAAATTACGAATAGTGAGTCTCTTTCTTATGCATTGTCCAGGACCTGTTAGTCGTAGCTCCGACACTTGATCAGATACCTACCATACATATAACTGCCTCCGTGGCGCAGCGATAGTGTGCATGAGGTCTCGGGTTCAAATCCCGGGTCGGACCAACAAAAAGATATTGGATTTTTCTGTTTAGAAATCTCAATACGAGCCCGGAGTTAGGAAGCTGGCGGTGTTAGACACACCCGTGCCTCGGAAAGTACGTAAAGCCGTTGGTCCTGCGCCTGATCTCTCTCCGGTCGTGTCGGATTACCGTCCCATCGGATTATGAGGGTTGGGGAACAGAGAGTGACCGAAATTCGGTCTGGAGGACAAAAAAAGACCATACAAAAATACCAAGTAGTCTCTTTGTATTTCTGCTCTTAATACATTTCTTAGTTTGATCATGGTGCACCGAATACAGCACCTAGGTATTATGGTTTTGGCAACACTTTTCCACATATTATGTTCGATATACTTTTTTTTATAAATTGTATAGCAATTTGGGTTTCAAATTACTAGTATTGTTGTTAGCCCCTGCAGCTAAGCTAGAACGCTTTTATTAGTAGTGGGTCCACGTCAGTAGTGCAATAGGTAGGATTCGAACCCGTGACCTCTCGATCGCAAGTCCAATACCTTATCCATTGGGCTACCATCGCTTCAATCATTATGGCTTAAGATAATGAGTAAGTTTTCTGTAAATGTCCATAGGCTTTAAAGTGAAAGGTATAATGAGAGGATGATAAAACAAAACACAAACGGATAATTTTCCCTTTTAATCTTGATATTTTCATCTACGATACAAGGCACACACACAATTTTAAGTAAATTAATAATAATTATAATAGAAATAATAAATAGTTACACTTGCTTCCAGGATTGCATACTGTTACCGAAATACAATAGGTACATTGAGAAGCCTCAACATCTAATTGACAAAGAAACGAACTATTTCTAACAACAATACTGGGTTCGAGCTCGGGCCGGGCGCGTTCATAATATCTTCCACTTGAAATGAAAATAACTGATACAAAAGTACCTCATTCACGCTTTTTACACAGTCACACATGTTCAGCTAAACATTTATAGTAACCACTAAGTTTTATTCATTACGTCGCATTATCCGTTACAGATAATATGTATTTAATTGTATTAAGCGATCGTTCGCATCGGCGCTTGACTATTCACAAATCCCTCATTTCATGTTTCACAATTCCGAATGGCGAAAAGTCCATTCCAATAAGCAGAGTTTCTCGAAGTAACCTTTAGTGCCTCAACTATTGCTAGTTGCCCAATAGCCAAGCGCCAATTTGCCGCTTTTGATACAATTTCTAAAACTTATTTTAAGCTATTTAAGACATCCAAAGTCTCGTAAACTAAGCATCAATATAAATAACACTATCATTTTATATTTTATGTATAATGAACTACCAAACTTATTGTTAGGATAACTACCCATATACATCGACTCTGCGTAATGGATATGAGATACAGCGATTATAATTATTTATACATTGTCTAGTTTATGAAGTTTAAAGAAAACACTTAGGTTATATTGTACGCAAAAACTGTGTCTTGTTTTCAGTCAATAAATTTGAATTGTAAAAATGTATCCATTTAAAACCACTAACTTAATCGTACACTTTTATGATTTATGTAATACACTAGTATCAGTTAAATCTAATCATTGCACTAAAATTGAATAAATTACACGATAGTGAAGATCACAATTATTTGCTATTGAACCTGAAAGTAACGTGACGGGTGAAACAAACGCGTACCTACGCATTAGCAGTTTTACTGACGATGTCGTGACGGCGCTCTAACTTAAACATCTATCGCTTACACAATTTCTGAGACAAAGGAACAACAATTTTTAAAATAAAATCTCCAAAAGCAGTCTTAGATCAATTCCAACCATTGTCTCAATCGATCACTGAAAATCTACATATGAAGACAAAGACTATGATATGTATGTAGGTACAAATTATGTCGAAAATAAAACCAGATTCACAAAGACAAATAACGATGGATACTTAATATATAAATATGGCATTTAACGATAAGTTAAAGGTACTCTTCATAAAAGATTAAAATATTGACGAATAAATTACTCGGATCGTCGATAAAACCGTACTGACTTAACGCTAATAATAATTATAAGGGGATATTTACAAATTTTTCTATGGAAGAAGAGTTCATGAGACCTCGCCTTAACACCACGAAATCTACAATCTTACTTCGAATTCAATAACAATATTTACAGATTAATCCCAATAGCGCGAAGTACAACTTCATTGAGATCGCGTATGCCAAAAACTTCAGTTGAATAAACAATCAGATGAACAATTTAATGGTTCTAAGATATTTTTGGAAGTATTTTCTTGGAGTGCCTATTGAAAGTTCTGTTATCGACCGGAACTTCGACACCACTGATAAGTTCGTACACCAATCTCGAATCTTTGGATTTTATTTCTCCCTAAACTCGGGTTTGACGCTAATCATTGGTTTTCTCGATTCATCGATTTCTTTTTCGTACTCTTGATTGTCGGGGAAGTCGATGGCCCCGGTGTTTGTCAGCTAAGTGGCCGAACTGAATAGCACCGAGTTCTTATAGTAACCAGCGCGGTCTGACAGAGGGCTCTTCACGTCACGTTCCATGGCCTGCTGGCGGGATTTGCGCTCCATCTCCAATTCTTGCGCCAAGGATTCTGGTGGAAAAGAAAACCTTCATTGAATTAAATCTGATACAAAACCTTAAATAACGTTTCGTGAACTCTTTATTTTTGATTATAAATTCATTTTACAAAATAAGAAATGAATCGATTTTTAGTTAACAAAATTGCAAGCAGACATATTCATAGTTAGTCGTGTATCGCTCCGTAAAATGTCATTAGTGTTTCGGGGAACGCCGACTCACATCAAACGGACTTCACATCTGTATGGCACATTCTAATTTAATTTTCGATATTGCCTTTGTTAAAAACGTAGCACTCACGTTGAGCGAGTGTTATTAAATTGCTCGTACGAGGGTTATTCGTGCGACACAGTACCAATGGCGGTATTATTCGTAGCAAAAGTAACGGTGTTATTTAATGAATATTATATATAGACATTTTATTTTTATTACTAAGGGCTTTTTACTTCTTATATAATAGATGTTAAGTTAGTGCTAAGATGGGACAGTAGAGAGGTATAGAATATTTGTTAGAGCACACTTGACCTTTAGACGCGGGACCATTATAATGTAGATATCTTACGCATACAAAATAAATAACGCCTCAATGGAGCCGAGTTAAGTATGTGCACAACGTTGGAGAACATTCCCTAGTATAAGAGACGCGATATTGTTTATCGCGAAAAATCGCAACAAATTAAGGCGTGAAAATGAAATACGTCTCAAGTACAGGACATCCTCTAATAAGATTTTACGAAAATTGACAAAGTTCGTGAAGAGGCAAAGAGTAGGTGAGGTAAGGCAATTGTCTCTGAAAACGTCGACGTTTTGCGAAATATGCTTATTCAATTTCATGCAACGCTTGCCGCCTCCTGCAATTTACGAGATATAAAAGATATAAACGGAATCGCGTTTTTTGCTTACTTTGATGGAGCATTTTCTCAACGGGGAATTCAATTTCTCTTCCCGACATTCGTTTACAATTTATGCTGTGAGTCCCGAATTTATAACCTACACCAATCTTTTCACTGCCAAAAAAAGTTACAATGAATAATAATTTATATTCAAATTGCGCGTGTAGCCGTGTGAAATTGGAATCAAAGAAACTATTTTGTTTTAAACAGTCGCCAGTTAAAAAAACTCAATTACAATCCGATTTGTTTCAGTGTTGTCTGGCCGGAGGGCATCACACTCGCAAGTGTCACCATCGAGGGTTGCCTCCAAACAGAAACCTATTATCTCGGGCGAGATTATTCGCCTAGGGCGTCACAATTAAATATTATACACTTAAAAGCTTCGGCCTTTGCCGTTTCACTTGGCTGCCACCCCTAAATGTCCCATTAGGTCTGTTTGAATACGTAATATTTTTGCATTTGCCGCTTCTAAAACAAAATTGCCGGTTCCTTTGAGAGCTATAATCTATTTGTTCTTTGAAACAACTGTAATGGTTGAGCGCTTAGCTTAATAAAACTTAACCATTAATGTTTGTTTTTTCTTTTTGGTATCTCAAAATGTTCAATTTATAAACAACGTTAAATTGTTAAACAGTTGGCGGTTGTGAAACACAAAATGTTTTAGTAGCTCCAATCAACAATGACATTAACTTTCACGGACTGTTGTTATAAATACACAAAAACTTGTAAAAGAAACACTTCTTATTTCGTTTTGATCGAATGGTCATGGAATGACAAAAAGGGACTTCACAAGATGGACGTGAAACGATCTATTTGAAAAGTAATAGAAATAAAAAGGTGGTAGACACTGATCGATAGCGAGAATAAATACTTTTTTGTTATAACAATTGTAAGTAAAGCAATAAACTTTATGTAGAACAGTTTCACTACGTTATTTATACGAGATGTCAAGTGGCGTCTACTCTATTTTAAATATATTTTTACATGACTTCAATTTAAAAAGTATTCGAATACTTTTTTGTATTGAAAAATTATTTACATTCATTCAAACAAGCTTACAAAGTAAAGGTAAAAAATAACATAATTACTAATTAATTTATCGGAACCTGCTATCAAACAGTAATGATATAGTTTATCCAAATAAAACGATTGCTTTTTCTATCACGGATCGTTAAATTTCATGGTATGATTTCATGTGACTATACTGCTCGGTCATTATACAAATAAAATCCAAAAAAAACTAATTCGGCACGCAAATTCACCGATTAGTTTTAAAGTAACGAATCGATTTTATCGTTAAAGTAGATTCAACCAAGATTGTGTTTGCTGTACAATTTAAAGATATTTTATTCTGGTAAGTATTTAAAAAAATTGTGATGTTCTTGATCTTTAATTATTATTATCATGCTTTTTATAATTTAATTAAAATTAAGAATTTTGTCATTTAATATCTTTGTAGAAATAATAGAAAGTACGTTTGCTCATTATTTTTAACAATTTTTAACGCAATCGACACCTTGGTTCGTCGTTAAAGCGAAATTAATTACTGCTGTAAAAATACAGAGAAAAGTGAGTTGATTAATTCTTCGTTGGAAATTTGAGAAGGTTGTGAACAAAGGGTCGGTTTAAACGGATGATTGTGAAAGGAACTATACCTGAACAGCGACGGACCTCAACTGGTTATAATGCGACGCGAACGAATGGGCTCAGTCAGGATGAAGTGCTACTGTTGCTGACTCTATTGGTGCGTGACGAATTATACTGATTGGATTGATTTTCTATTAAAGACATTCTTTTGAGTTTTTTGTCCTCAGAATCAATTCCATCGTGACTTGGATTCAGTTCAGTTTAAATCTCTATCATTGTCGGTGTAATATTGTGAGTAGTTGCAGCGGCGGCACGCTTGGTAAATGTTATGATAAATTACAACAACTCGTCTATATAAGACGATGAACACAATAATGCGGGCGATTACTAAGAATAACGAAAAAAGTTAATATCGTCAAAGGTTTCGAGCGCACCTGTGCGGTACAATTTTATTTCCATTCATTTTACAAGCTCACCTAAAAAGTACCATGGAGAAGTTTCCTCTTTATTAATTTTTCAACTTTATATTACTTATGTAACATCGGTTGGTTTATCCGTTTTACATGCGCAGCTCGCATAAACATTGTATTATTAAAAATATTTCAATCTTGCGCGTACATGAGAACATTATAATCAATGAAAATGTTTTTGCCTAATCAATTTGCATTGAATGTGTGTGTATCTAATGGGAATTTATGAGCGTCCTCTATAGGTCTGTATCAATCAATATAATGACGTCTATAATGAGTACATAATCTTGATTGATCACCTGTACATGTGCCTTCCTAAGAATTGTTGTCACTTTTATACATTTTCATATTTCCCTCTTCACTTTTATACAAGTAATTACTCGTAACACTTTTGACTCCCGTTTTTTTGCAAAAAGCACGTAGAAAAAAGTTTTCTAATTTACGAATAATAAAATATGTTTTTTCTCTTACCGAAGGCACTGAGGAAAGTTGATGAAAGGCTCCAAGTTTTAATTTTTGTTTTTCTGTTACCAACCTTTTTATATTTACAGCCCTCTTGTATTTTTCTGTTTCAGCTTTATAACCTTTACCTCCTTTTGTAATATATACTTAGGAGAGTTTATTGAAACATCGTTATCATAAATAATAATTTAGATGATAGCTATAACCTTTGCATAATAAATACTAGGAAATAAACACGCTATAAATGACCGTACAAAACTATAACAACCATTTTAAATTTATTTACAAATATTGTAGATTATAAAAATCTCGGCATGCAAATTCAAATATTTTAAAACGTTTCCAATTCAAACAATTGGTATTGCGTGCTCGCGTGCGTTAAGACACTTGGGGTAACGTAACACTTAAATTAGTTGCAATTTCTACTTGAACAGTCTGTCGGCAAAAGGCACTCGTCGGAACAAGGGAAATGGTTAAATCCGTATCAATGTTTCGCGAATGCTAAACACCCATTCACCCTTCAAGTTAATTCAAATCGTATACAGGACGGTTTGTAATCAAAATAAATTGCATGTTAGACTTTTTTGTATAAGTTGACTGTGTATGTTTATTTTAATATATGTATTTTTTTTTAAATGAAAGCCTGGAAATATAATGAATTAAACAAAATTATATTCATATCAATAAGACGAAACGTACTGTCACTACAAATATTAACGAGTATAACTTAAAAAAGATTGCCAATGTCGAACAGGGTGGAAATATTTTGTATCTGTCAAGTTGCGAGCAAGGGCGCACCGTGGCCGCACTACTTTAGGTATGCTGCAGTGTGCCGGTGCATTTTTAATGAAATTTCTGGGCTTTCCACAAAGCGGATGTAAATGAAAAAAACACGGTTTGATTCACCGATACGAGCACCACATTTTTATTTCTTGTTCCATCAAAGTTGAGTACGTTGCAGTTTTTTGGTGATATATGTGTATGGAATCGGTTTTACCATTTGTGTACAAAGAATAGTCTTTAAGAAAATTTTACTGCTCGTCATAAATTAGCTTTCTACTACTAAGTGCTAAAAGATCGTAAAATATTTCTAAGGGTTAATGAACTTTAAATTATTAATACGGTTATCAGGCGGTCACACTTAAGAGTTTGACATAACTTATAATGTTAATTTACTTATTGAGTTGCAGCGGCACATCAGCGACTAGACAAATAGAACAAGTTTTTAATTATGTCTTATATTCCAACAATTGATAGGTTAAAGTATTTGGTTTTTAAGATACAAATGGTTTATATTATCACGAATAGATAAAAGAAATACTATTGCTATTCGTCAACGAAATACATCCAATATAATATTTACATAAAAACATGCAGCTTTTATATCGACACGATCAAACCGTTTATAATATTGCAGAACGAATACTGCGTTCATAAAATCCGCCCCCAAAAATCACAATACAAACCGACAGAGAGCTTTTAAATACTTGACATTCCCGATACGCGAGTTATGCAATATGATGAGTATAACATTTCATTGCGTTGAAATTTTTCATCTCCAACGGACCCTTTTCCTTTAAAAAATCATATGTAAGTATGGTTTATCGTATCAGTCCGTACGGAGAATTCAATAACGTTGACTTATTAACATTTTGTTAGAATTATAATTTCCTCATCAGGTCGATAAACGTATAAGTACCGCTATTTAAGTCCGCTGACAAAAATCCCGACTCGAATTCCTAAATTGTTCTTTACATTCATATAATTGACAGGCATTTTTAAATTCAGGCTTGGGGCTTCTGTATTTATCAAATTTTATTTATAGATTTAAAGTCAATAGGAGATAATGTTAGATAATTCACAAACTTAACGCAATTGAAAAATAATAAAGGTGAAATATAAAAACAGCGTCCTACTTCGAAGCAAAATTATCAATTTTTGACATCTTTTCACAGTCTAAACTATATTTAAGTCACCGACATTAGTAGTAGTAGTAGCTTACCAGAGTAATTCTGCCAGAAAGCAGCTCCTCCGCCCATGATGTCAACAGGAGGAGGGGGATAGTTCCACTGAGGTTTGTCAGGCGTGCGGGGAGGATCCCTTTGGAAGGGCGGAGATGCTGCCGGAGGCTCAGCGCTTGGAGGCTTGCTTTCTCTCTCTGAACCATTCTCGCGCTCAGAACGAGGAGTCTCTTGATTTGATGACGTCAGATTCTCTGTAAGAAATAATTTGCTTGAAAATTCATAATAACATAAGTTATATCATATACTTAAAGTATATGAAGTACTTCGATCAGAGAAATTAGTAGGATAAGAAATAAATTTAGTAAAGAGTGATTATACAAGAAAATCAACTCGAATGCGTGTTAGTTCAGAACCCTCGTTTCAAATGGTCTGCGAAACGATTTCCTGACACGGAGATTAGTACAAGCCATCACCAGCGTTCGCCCACCCCTCTTACGTCACGCACTCGACACGCATCCAACGCCAATACGTCACAAATCACTTCGGTCACCAATCAAGAATCAATCCTAATAAGAATGTATAAAGTTCAAACTTCTACGATTGTTATACTAAATGTTAGTAAGTTATCTTGAGAAAATTTTGCTAATACACAGATAGTTTGACAGACGGCAAGTTAACATGCCAGGGGCACTAACACATGTTGAAACTTGTTGATAAAGACGATATTGACAATTTGACATGTTTGGAGATGTTTAAAGTAGGTAGCATATCAAAGTCACTCGTGTTCTATAAAATGGTAACGTATTTATTTAGAAATCATATTAAGCTATTTTCTGCTTACCAGTAACGATTCTGAGTATCTCGGATGGTGCTCCAGATTGTTTAAGAGCTTCTTCTATCTTTTGCCGTCTCTTAAGTTCCATTTCGAGCTGCTCCTGGATCATTTGTCGCTGTTTTCTTTCTTTCTTTAGCCGTTTTTGATACATCACTGTCAAAAAAAACGCTTTGTTAGGCTTATACGCAAAATCTCGCATCAACAAAGTTTATCGTCGTCTATACCAATTTCATGCGTAGGAACGTCTATTTGAATAAAAATGTACATTAATATTAATGTAAGATTGTAATATCCAGCCCAGTTGTACCGTATCGAAACAACAATTACTTGGAATACCGCACGCGGAGCAAAACAAAACTGCGACTAAATAAACGGTTTTGCGTATACGTGCGTTGTGCGCCATATTTCTCTTCACCTGCATCTACATAACTACCTACACGCAAATAAACCTGACAGTGGAATTACATCTGTCTCTTTTACTCATACGTCATAAACTGTTTCTTTATCACAAAAATCTTACAGGATTCCTTAATTCACCTGCAGTAACCACCTTACGTTTGGGCATTTCATCGTCAATAATCGCGCGACCGGCCACGCATCGATAAGATTTCTCTTTCTTACATAAGGAATCATGATATTCACGTCTTCTTCACTCCAAAGTTCGATTGACGAATGATTGAGTTCGTGCACGTGTTGATAGACGCTGGAGGCAGGGCCTCCAAGAGGGCCGAGGGGCGGCGCGGGCCCGGGACCAAACGATAAAAGTTTGCAGAATTATTTCTTAATTTTCGGCAATCTAAATTCATACATATTTTATTCACGATTACTATTATTTTCATGCTTATATCAAACCTAAACCTTTATTGATACCTCTTATTAAAATACTTATGATTAAAGCACATCATAATAATATCACGAATAAAGTTTATTGAAAATAAGACGATTAAAAGAAACTCGCACGGTAATAAGTCATTACCATCTAGTAAAGACGATTTAATATTGCAATGAAATATATATCTCTGGATCTCGTTACTTGCACCACGAGGTAACACGGGAACTGTATCGAGATAGTAAAAGATAGACTTTTGATGGAGTCGAGCTGCGACCAAGATGCGGATAACTCGCTTTTATGAAAACAGTATGAATAATAAACTAATAAAAATAAGACACGCCCTCTTGTCGAAGCAATGCTGGCTTGTTCGACGAGACTTTAGTATCCTTCATTTGAATACTGTAGACATTTAAATTCGGTCGGGTGGATTAAATAGTAATATCTAGAATTTTGTTAGACTTGAACAAGACTAAGTTATTTAAGTTTGTGGCAATACTACTTAGAGTTCTAAGGTGTGAATAAGAACTATTTACGTAAATTATAATTTAAGTACATAATTATATAATATAACATCCGAAAATGACAACGTAATTAAGTACATGTCTTGCCAGTAACAAGTCTTGCAAAAATAAAGACGTAATAAAACAAATAATACAATATTAACAACTCTTAGAGAAACCGAATGAAAATAAAATGAAAGCTCCTTTTCTCATTAAAGATTTGCTAGTAATTAATGTTGTTGCTAATGAAACGGGCGAGGTTCACTAGCGATCGACTCCTACGCATCATTTGTCATCGTACGACCTTCGACACCAGCCACTAATAACGTACGGATTGGAAAGTCAACTTTTTATTCGCATTCGCATTTTTTGCAACAGAAATACATTCAAAATTCCTCTCTTATTTATATTAACTCTTCTTAAATAAGTTTTTGCGTGTTCAACCTCAACTGTCGTTTGCTTGCAGGCTTTATTAAGGTTCGCACCGTTAGCCATGATGTCAAAATGTATATTATTTACACGACCGTACATAATTACTTTGTTAACAAAATTAGGATGGGAAGGTCCTTTTTCGTTAATTTCTCGTCAATACAAAGGTCTGCGTCCAAAGATCCGTTCAGTGGAAAATTCGACGGACCATCGAGTCCGAGTATCGATTCTCTTTAACACCTCTGAAAAACAGGTTTGCACTCCGGTGAAGCTTATTTTAGAACCTTTTCATCTCACTTTTCTTGTCTATTAACGCGTAAATATTTTATTAATTAGCTGACAGTGAAGTCTTTTCCTCACTCTATTGAGTTTATACTTAGTTTAGTTTATCGTTTTTATATCTTAATCGCTGAGGGGCGCAGCCGAAACTAAAACGTCAATCAATTCCTTCCTACGCATAATCCAGCGGCAGCAGCTCCGTTCGCGTTCATTGTTTCTACAAGTCAATATTTGTCTATGGCTCGTCGGCGCCGCTTTGTGCTCTATAATCCGGCCTATTGCTTCCTCTCGCCAGTTCACAGCGATGAATCGTAATAATTCCTTGGTCGATTATTTTATTTCATGTTGGCTGAACAAAAAGTTTTAATCTTTTGTTGCCGCCTTTATTCTTGATGATGGTACCAATCTCAAATATTGTAGAACCGATTGAAGTTATTATTATGTGAGTCATTCTATTGTTCGGATATTAATTCAATACTTAAAGACAGATGTCGGAGTTATTACTTTGGTTTAATTTCTTTATTTATACATAATATTGAAAGTAATTGTATTTTATTATTACGACCATGCTTAATACTAACATTTTTTTTCCGTTAGTCGAAATTGTGTATAAAAAAGGCATAATAACAAGACACGAGGATTAAGAGAACGCAACAAAGCTGTGATATGAAGCGAAACAATTCGATGACCGAGCGTATGAATAAAAACGAACCACCAAAATATTGAAGGAATCCGTTCAAAGGGGAAAAATGCAATAAAAAGCCAGGCCCGCTACAGAACGAGAGTGTGGTTAAAAAGCAACGAACGAATATGGTTGCGAACATCCGCTGCAGACAAAAGTTGGGCTACTTGACTATGCAAATTATATTTGCGGACCGCCGCGGCTGAGACCCGATCTCCGACATTTCGTTTCATTTTTACGTATATAACTTGTATTCTTTTCATATTTTCATCCGATTTCCTTCCCCTTCGTTCATTTTGCTCCGTTTTAAAAAGTCGCGGAACAATGCTGCTTTCCGCGAGGCTTATTCGCCGCAAGCAGTTTCCTTGCACGCGGCTTCTTTCTCTTGTGATTATACGTATCTTTTTATATCTATCGAATTTTCTTTTCTTTAATACTTTTTAACTCATAAATGGCTGATACAGTCCCCTAGGGTTTGTTGCCCGAATAACATGTAAATGAGTCGGTGCTCGAGTACAAATTTAAATGGGCTCCTCTGTTACTTCATGTTTAGTTGTTTATCATCTATAGCCATCGTTGTATTTTAATCGAAAAATGTGTAATTCGTATAATTTTTGTTACGTTTTAATTTATTTAAACCTGTTTCGTTAAGTATTTATAGTTTTCAAGTCAATGATTGTTGTGATATGTTATTATGTTAATTTATGAACATAAGATATGGTTATTATTTGTAATTCCCTGGCTTTTATGTAGTATGACCAGCGGTGGTTCGACTACAATGTTATAGATATTTACATATTTGCTCACCATCCATAATTAACAGCACTATGAAGGATCCAAGTTCTCAAAGATCGCTCGTACAACATCGGTAGTATTATCCCCTCTGTTCAGTTAAATATGCAACAATGTATAAATGATGCTAAATGCACAATGTCTTATACATTTGTGGGTACATACTCGCCGACGATATAGTGTTGTCCTTTAAATAAGTTTAGTTGGTGTGACACCGTGTAGCGCTTATCTCTGCGCACAATGGAAGCTGCGGGCCCGCGCGGATGCGGACGTACTTATTGCTTTACGATACACATACCCTACGCAACTCACCTGCCTACTTTATTTTTTGTAAAATATGAAAATGCTTTTCATACAGTAGTAGTACGTCTTGTTATTATAAAATGTTTCTCGAAGCTTTTATTACAAATTTTATAAATAAAATATCATAACTTATCTATATATATAATTATTTATTAGTGTAAGCATTATTATTTTTTAATGTATGACTAAAATATTTTAGGTGAGCCTTTACTTTTATTGAAAAGCAATATATTATAATTATTTGTATCTTATAGAATTGGTACACTGTAAAAGAACTAGAGTACACGATAGCCGATTTACTGTTGGTAGATATACGAAAGAAAATAAAATAATATTGAGTGTCGAAAATCCTCAATTACTGTACATTATCAAACACATTGAATAGTTTTCCCGCTAGTGCAATACGACGTAAATAAGAATCGACTTTTATGACAGCTGCTCCCCTCTCAGTCGCAACCGAACGATTTAGATAAGTCTTTTTATAGTTCTTTATTGAAAATAAATTGCCTAGAATAAAATCAGACACAGTTCAAATGGCTTTCCGATAGATGTGTATGAAATAATGTCTTTTAGATAAGATGTGTCGTTATCAAGTGAACGTATGTTTCATTCGAAGCTTCGATGTAACTGATTACGGTGACGCGGTGTTTCGGTGACGTTTGATAAGATATGTTTAATGATTTTTTGGTTGACGTACATTTTGTTAGAAACCTTTCCATGGATATGAAATTAGATGCTTTTTTTTCACCGTTAAAAGTGAGTGTTTTGCATATGTAAGTAAATTTTATTTATGTAATTCTGACATAATATAAAATCTACGTTTGTTCGTTAGTTAGACATTTGTTATCCACACCTCACAACTGTGACACTGTGTATATCACATTTATTTACGTGTCCTTAGTGTATAAACTATAATTTATTTGATTTATCTTATTACGTCGTAAGTAAGGAACATTAATAATAATAATACTCTATCACATACACACAACACCATCTAGCCCAAACTAAGCAGAGCTTGTACTATGGGTACTAGACAATGGATAAACATACATATATACTTTTTTTTTTGTAAATACGTACATATTATACATAGAAATACCCAGAGCAAGACAAACATCCATGTTCATACACACAAATGTTTGACTTGTGCGGGAATCGAACCCGCGACATGAGGCGTGGCACTCGGTTACACTAACCACTACGCCATAGAGGCCGACAAAATAATAATTATAATCATTTAAGTTAAATGGCCGCAGTGCGAACAACAACAGCCGTGTGTCAGACTGTCCGCGCCGATGTATCGCACTGTCGCTAACAGCCGTTTAGCTTTTTATCTATTTCCACTGTTTTATTTCGGTAAGCGCAATATTTATGGGGCGGGTGTCGCGATAGATAAACATTTTTCCTCAAAACTGCGCGGATTATTGTTTTTGTCAGACAAGTGGGGATCTAAGTTATGAGGCGGGAATGACCTCGGCTGATAAAACCTTATATTTTCACGAACGCGAGATCGAAGCCCGAGTTTATGTTCCGTTGTATAAACGTGCAGATACAAGTGGATTGGTAGCTTCCATATTTCATAACATTCCATCGTACATTTCAAACTTACAAAATATCAATAAAGGTACGGAGGAAATTTTTATGAAAAAGAAGAAAAGAAGATCGCAAGCACTTTTATCAAACCGATCAAAGGGCCGGTCGGACATTCCGACTTCTTACGACGTTAGTAAAAAATACAATCTCTCTTTATAGTTACCATTCCACTGGTTATTATATCCGTATCGATACGGCTGAACTTACCGACCGTGAAATGCTCGATTCTCGATATTGCCTGCCCCCGGCACTACTACAGTCATTTCGGACGCTTTATAAAACAAAGAATTCGCACAACATTTTATTGATATTATTGTGAATATTTCACCGTGGTTTGAGGTCGATCAAAAGCTAGACAAATATTTATATACTTTATTAAGCTTTGAATAACTCTTTACATTTAATTTTCTATGAAATCGTTTGCGTGTTTCATAAAGTATAAAGAGAAGGAATAAATTCTATGTAATCTACGTTAATAATATTGTTTTGTTTAGTAGCAATAACTGTTATAATATATTTAATTTTGTGAAAAAACTGCTATAGAACCGAGTAATTGTCTATAAAAAATATACCGAATAGACGTGTCGACTTAACGATGATTGTGTCCGGAAAATAGTCGACACTTCGGCTCGAGTTGTCACTGACGTCATCTAAACTTTTATTGCTTATAAAACCAACGATCACCTTGCGTGTTTATTTGTGTTTCAATATAAAATATTGTATTCTCGAAACGGGGTCACAACATCAGTAACATAATACTTATCAAATGCGCCGGTAAAAATTAGAACGGACAGATGAAATAAAAAGTAATCGATTCTTTGTAAAAAATCGATGCAGTTCGGGATCGAATAATGTATTTATTTTCGTTGGAGTGGCTCATCGGGCCATGCTTCCTGCGACATGAGTGTGGTCGTAACATGACACCATTTATTAATATGCCTGAATTAATAATATTGTATATATTCGTTGGCAGGGGTCGTGAGTATCGCGTGCGAATGTATCGTGAGGCTTCAGTGCATCGATTTGAAAATGAAATATCGATTTACAATATCTAAAGGTTCTAGTAACCAGCCCCGACGTAAAATATTGTGCGCATATGCGTAATAATATAGTCTTGTTCAACTTCCCGTAGGGGGCTTTGTAGTTAATTGAAATGCTACTATATTTAATTTAGTGTCACTAGCATTATAATAACATTTATAATAGGGCAATATAATTTAGGATATTTATTTTGTTATGGTGTAACTTACACAATCTGAATAAAAAATTAATCCAATGTACCTGCTGATGTCAATTCAATAAGCACTATAAACTACAGCAGGTAATTGTTACACACATATAACTGATAAAATTCATAACCTATCTCCCTCCCTCTCCGCTCCCCTTTTATGGTGGTGCCATAGCGAAGGCCAAGATATTCGTTTATTATTATGTAACTATTACACATATGTCCATTATCACTAAAATTAATGTCAATATAAATCGTTATTGATTGTTCTCATTAAATTTTATCGTCATCGTCGGTAGGTATATAAAAAGACCAATCAAAATTATGTAAAGGCACGATCATACACAATTTGTTTCAAATCTAAATCTATTTAAATGTATACTCTAGGTACCAAATGAATTATTATAGACAGTTATCGACAAATGAACATTATAGATTCAAATATATGCAAATATAAAAGGATGAATAAAAACATAAACATTTCACAGTAATTAATGCTAATTCATAAAAACAAGTGGAGCTGGGAACCTCTTTGTTCGTATAAAAAATATAGAGTGGTAAAACATTGTAGCTGGTTATAATAAGTGGGCACTTGCAATTTCCAAGCAATAACGTAAAACACACGGACGCAGGTAGACAAAACACCACAAATATTGACTGTGGATGATTGCACTACGTCCAGCGAGAGATCCCCTCAGCAAACTGCGAATTAAAATGGGGACGAGAAAAATTAATCCTAATGCGATTTTAATGAAGCTGAAATGAACGAATGCAGTAATGAATTGTTAAGCCGCCGGTTATTCGTTTTACATTAAAACGAGAGGAATGAGAACAAGAGAAATAAGAACAAACAACGTAGCTCGTAGCTATATATCTCGCGTATCTCAGTTTGAGCACAGCTAGTGTAATGTGCTTCAGCGTGTAGAAGCTTGTAAAGATTAAATTGATATATTGTTACCCGAGCTTAGAACGTCGAGAGCGTATTGAAGCATAGAGAAGATAAAATGTAATAATAATTAAGGCTCAGCATTGCACAAAGACGCACGCCTTAACATCGAGTATAAAGCACACAAGCGCTGAAAATGTACACCTGAAGTCTGTGCTCGCTTTTGCATTAACGAATGCGGAAGCGGCGCTGTGCATACAGGACGCGTTGCACCCCCTCCCCGGCGCTGGCTGCACCCCGGCCGCACCCGCACGCCCCCTCCCCCACCCGCGAGCGCCGTACCTCTCGCTCGAACCAGACGCCTCCAGCAGCACTGCATGTCCCACCCGTGCGTTCATTACCTCCACGACCCAACAATTCAAGTTTGCTTTCCGCCACACAATCTACGCTACCAGACAGACTACACTACACCCATACACCGGCCACTCGAATAATAAAGATGCAGAAATTAACCCGTCCACACTGAAAAAGAGGAAACTAAGTGAAGCTATCTCGACGTGAATGGAGGTAATGCAACGCGAGCACTCGTCCAGCGAATGAAAGAAACGAGCTCGCAATACGTCGCTCTTGTTGAAACAGAGGGTAAATGTCAACCGCGGAATAAAAACAGTCAACAGATAAATGCAAACGATCAACATACTCGCAAACTGAAAAGGCGGAATGCGAGAGGGTTGTTTATTTTTGTGTGCGCGGTTAAACATGCTTTGCTATTAGAACGGAATCAGATTCCGGCGAGGAAGTGTTACTGTTATGAGAAATCAATAAAGTTTCCACAGTAAATTTGGTTCAGCCCATAAAATATTCAATTACGCATAAGCACACATTTGCTAAGGCCAACAACGACCACGCGGCACCCCCATTAAAGACGCCTAAGGGCCATTTAATCGGTCAGTGGATGTAAATTCGGCGGCCCCAAAACAAATATCCCGAAACTAATAAGGAAACGAAATATGTAAATCGGCTGCCATATTGTTTCACAAGTGAAATCTTCCTTTAATCTTATAACAAATCCGCGTCCAAATGGCCGGTCCGGGCCGAATTTGAATATAGGAGGGTTGAGTGAAGGGTCAGGTCGAGGAACAACCTTGTTGTGGCGAGGAAGGAGCAAATGTATGCAAGCCACGCACGGAGGAGATAGCGCCCGTAATGTTGTCCTATGCACATATTGCAGCAAATTAGTTGTCGACTTGTAAACAAGGAGGAGGAAAGTAAGGCCGCTAAGACGTCGTCGGTGGGTAGTTTGCATGGATATGAGAACGGCAATATAGGGGTCCGCAGCTGCTGGCTGTACTCATTAAGATGTTTTATGGTCGACCCGCCGGACCGTGTTGCCAATTTAAGATATTTCTATGCGGGACGGCACCACGTTAGTTTGGCTTCCGATTAGGGGATTAAAGTGGTCCTTTAAGGTATTAGTGTAATAATTGCCTCGCCCATTATGTGGTTAGCATTGTCCCCAATATTCCCTTGTAATGCTGTTTAGAGTGATTTAAGTCCACAAAATATTTGGTACATACGCGTAAATGTACCTACGAATAGAGACACAATAAAATAACAACGCGATCGGCCAGACGGGTGACACAAAATAAAAACAAAACAAACACCTGCGCAATAAAATCGAGTTACAATGGAAAAAGACAAAGCTCAAACAAATTTGGTCCGATCCGTCGCACACCTATTCCCCGCGCAGCAAGTAAATCAAAGGGTGTTGAAACTTTACACCCACTTAAAGCCGGACACAGTAATAAAGCGTTCGAACTTCATCGACCCTGGACATCAAATGGGACACCCCTTCTCGCATTTTGTACGAGGGAAAATTAAAAGTTCTGAGATGTTTGAATTGATGAGCTCAGGTAGAGTATCGACGTATTACATATGCGAAGAATACATAAACATTATACTAAGTTTTCGTAAGCTTGCAAAATGTTATAAGGTAATAAATGTTATCAATACCAGTATCTATAGATTCATTTATGGTAAGCATACAATTATAAAGCAGAGCGATGCCCGTAGAAGTCCTACAAACTACCGCTTAGTTGCCAAGAGCTTTAAACGGTGCACAACTTGCTTTCAGAGCTGAAGTGTCTCATGTTCATCATTGTATCTGGACTAAGATTCTCGCAGCAGGTAGACGTTGGTAATATCGTATTACCCTTTGTATCTATAAACGTTGACGTCGTACAGTTATAAATACATGCTATCGTTATTCTAACTGTATGACATCGATGTTCTTCTTCAACTTCACAAATAACTTTTTCCATTTTTTGATTATAACAAGTACGAGCTCAATATTAAAATATCGATCAAAGACTACAAACTATTACCACAGTCATCCAATAACCAGTATTTTCTAATTAAAAGTAATTATTGATAAACGTACATCACACTACCTACATTACGTTTTATGAGTGTACTAGTGTAGATACTTGTATTGATGGAGGTTCAACCCTACATCTTAGGAATGAGTTACAAACTACTCGACGATAACCCGACACCGGTCACCGTAGTCGGTCAGTTGGGACAGTAATTACTGATGACACGCCGTAAGCTTTGAAACACAAAACCGTCGAGGAATTATACAAATAACGAGGAACGAGAGGAAAGTCGAGGAATTATATAAATACAAAATAAAGTGTTAAATGTTTAAACAATGTTTTTTAATATTGCTTTTTACGACTTTAAATTTAATCTCGATTTATCTATAATCCCTTAATTGTTCAACACTTATGTAAGTTTTATTGGATATAAGTAGCTATTAGTTTCTCGTTGTTATTGTTATTTGTAAATCTGGGGTGGGGACCTGGTGATCAGTATTACAGGTTCTGTATTACAGGTTCTGTATTACAGGTTCTGTATCTATGCCTATCTCAGACACAAGCTTCTCACATAAATGAATTTGTACAAAATGTAAAGAAATTTGTTGAATTTTATCAATGTATTACACACACATTATGTAACAAAATTTGTAGTGATTATGTGGCAAGAAATAAAGCAATATATTGTTATTATTATTACAAATAACTTTCACTTTCATAGTAAGGTCGCCTATTGATGTCGCGTGTCGTGCTTTTAAACAAATATCATCATCATCATCATCATCATCATCAGGCTATAATAGTCCACTGCTGGACATAGCCCTCCCTCAAAGAGCGCCATAGCGCCCTATCTTAAGCTTGCTGCATCCAGCATCTGCCTGCAGTCTTTCGCAGATCAAACAAATATACATTACATTTATATGGATCCGCTATTTAATTAAATCGAGTGTCATATCCTTAATAAATTCAAGGGCCAGGTTTCACAAATAGCTTTAATTCCGCAATATAATGACCACATTTACAAATGTACCTTGACTTAATCACGGCCGTATTAATTGTTTCTAAAGAGGTGATTTCATATGTACGCCCAGATTAAGTGCAAGGCTCGCAGTCGGAACCGAGGGGTTATTAAATAATTTATTGTCTACTAACTATTCGTGAGGGCACTGCTCAAATGGTCCGCTAAGATTTTGCAAAGTCTTGTTATGGAATATTGCCGGCGTAAACTTTGTCTATGAAACTTAAACGGATTCGCACGGCGATACGATGAAGACGAACATATTTTAACCTTTCGCCGGATACTTTGACTCGAAATATGGACGAACAATTTTATTTTACACAAACAGTACAACAGCAAAGCGGTCTTGATTGAGTTTGGTCTGAACCTTTTATAGCTTTCAATGCACATTTCTGCCTGTCAGTGGCAAATTACGCAGGCTGCCCATTCACGCTCAAAAATCACTCTCAATTGAGCCAAATGGGACAAAATAAAAGGCGAATTCATCATGGGGGTGCGAACCGACGCCGCGACGCCCCCTGTTGGGAAACCAAGGCGGAAAACGTATGTCCGGTCCATTTGTAAATACTAACACGTACTGGCAGGTTTTTGACAGTTTATTAAATTAAATTGTGCGCGCGAACGTTTGTGACTTAACGGATTGAACACGTGAAGAAAGCTACTGGCAGACGTGATGAATGAAGGCGGAGTGTACTCTTATCAATCTGGTTTGTCTCAACACGGATTGCGTCATGAATAATTGATTTTATTGTAGTTCTTTACTGGAAGTTGTTTGCACAGGCAGTTTAGGGTACCGAATCATTGGAGACCGGCTTATCGTAATTTTTTTTTTATTTTCTTCTTCCATATTAATTCAACATGTAAAATATAGCTCTATGTTAATAGTATTATAATATTAATTAAAATATAAGCAGTAAATATATACAATTATTATTAAACCGCTTTGACTGCAAGTGCATGTAATACGAACTCGTTTGTGCACATTTTGTTACAAAATAAAGTAAATTAGATAATGCCAGTAATAAAGAGCACATATTAACAGTTTATTTAAAAATAAACATTAAACTTTCAACTGGACTACATTTTTTTAATTTACATAATCTCTTAATAAAGTTATTTTCGAGAATGTTTTACATAAATAGTCCGTTAGTATATCACGATCACGACGCAATCATGAAATATGACATTTAATGGGTCCCATAGCATCAGCCAATTACACAGAAAGCATTCTGTTGTATGTATTCATTTTTTAACTATCAATTAATATATTCATTCACTAAAGTACTACCGCAAAGTGGTATGTGTATTTTTGTAACGTTATTACGATTTTTATCACTTGAAATTGCCGTAATTTATATAATATAATATCTTATAGTTTAAACCTTGTTGTGATACTTTTTCTTTTGTATATTGTTAGGATGTGAATAAAAATAAAAGGCGATTAATTCGTTTCCAAGCGTATGAAGTGGATTTGCAATGAAAACACTTCTCTATCATCATTCATCTCAATAGAATGTATAACATAGTACCGAATATCGATATTTACACAGACAAATATAACAAATTAATTATTCATAAAACTACAAAGTGATCACAAAAAATCATAATAACTAATGAGGTTACCATATAAAGGATTCACGCGATGTACACTAAGACGAGTGATCAAATTATAGTAATTATAGTACATAGGTAATTATCGATGAATTTCATAATTTTGTATTGCGCCGTCAGCAATAAATGGAAATTCACGAGTCAATTTTGCCGTCGTCATTTGATTATCCCACTCGTGTACCCATAGTATTTACATCGAAAGGGCAGAAGATAATTCATTTTCGACGAAATATTGTCTGGTGCCCGAAAAAATTAAATTACACGCTTATATCATTTCATCGGACGCTGTGTGTGATATGACGGAAGCTTTCGATACAGGAAGCCTAGGTTAGTGGTGGATGCGTTCACGAAACTTTGTGTTAGAAGGGTGTGTTTATGGCTATAACATACATATAAATATAAACTTGTACACGCAACTTAGTGTGTTTCTACCTAGGCAATAGTAAACAAGATATATTACTATTATATATTAATATTATGAAGTATTGTGAGCAAAATGCATAAATGCTAAATTTTAAATTTAAGTATATATTATATTATTAAATAGTGGAATTACCGCAAGTCATTCTATTTGATGTAAATAATAATATCTAATAATTATTTATTTATTTCTCTCTCACACAGAATGGTTATAAACAATAAAAATCAGGTCATAAAGGTTTTACATGATCGATTTTGTGAGTCTGTGTGAGAGACTGGTATCTGCACTAGGAGGACCTGTATGACAGATTACCAGCCTCTCCTAAGTCTAGATAAGCCGTAGCTCGAGTAAGTGCAACCACGTTGGTTTGTATTCAGAAGTGAGAGATGTATAAAGAGAGACTAAATAAAAAGACATAATTCTAATCATGCTAGAATGTGATGAGTAAGTATGCTTGTGTGTGCGTGAGCGTGTGTGTATGAATATTACTGTAGATAAATAAATAAATAAATTACCTTACGTTTTGCAATAGGTACTATCTTTGTATCGTGTACGCTGGTTGTGCTAAGTAGATAAAGCCACTTAGCACCAATAAAGTTATTAATTTTTTATCATTCAAATAAAAAATGCATCTATCTGCCTACACCTCTTTCTGTATATTCCAGGTAATCTGTCAATTGTTTAAATGCCAGATATAGTTAAAAACCAATTCTCTCTAGCCGCCGGTGGTTAAATATGTTTTAAGCGCAAATATCTAGTTATGCTATGGGCTATTTCATATTTACGCAAAAACAGTGAAACTATTTGATGATGGCCAGCTCAGTATAAACAAATTGTAAAGGAAATCACACATAACATAAACATATTGCATATGAGATTTTTATTTATTGATCTTGATTTAGTTGCTAAACAAAACATAATAATAAAATGAATCAAACTAGGTCTGTCTGTATATTCGCGGAACACTTAACGTTTTATTACTTTAGTAGATTTGCAAGACGTTTCTATTTCAATATTACGATTGCTCGCAGTATCTAAATTAAACAAACAATTAGTCAGTAAGAGAGTGCAATAACAAGTTGTAGAAGATAAACAAGCAAATGAGCTCGCGATAAAAAGCAATAAGTAGAGAGATAAACTGGAGCTGAGCGCATAAACCTCGTATTTGTTGACGGGAGTATAAACCGAATCATCTTTCACGCGCCGCCGAGCCGAGCCGGCACACCAAAACAGAATTGATTTTATTGATGAACCATCCAATGAGTTTGATTTGAACATTTTACGATAATCCACTCATTTAATATTACATACAAGATTGCATGTTGATATTTATGAATAAATATCGTGGGACCTTATTCGACCAAGAATTGCAGCGTACGATTCCAACCTTTAGATTACAGAATATGCATAGTCTTTAGACATAAACATGTGTAATTAACTAGACGACGCTCGCGGCTTTATTTGATTTTATCATAACATTATAGGAATGTAAAGTATTGTATAGAAACATCAAATCAATTTACATTCATATAAACAATATTAAATATTAACTATGGCGTCTTATACGGTACCTATATAAACCAATACTAGGATCCAAAACATAATTCGGGAATGTCACTAAAAACGCTATACCTATTTGGTAATCACAGTCCAGTCTGATTAAGTACGTATAGTCTACCACATGTTAAACAAATTGTATCTAAAATAAGCATACACGAGCAAGAAGGTCTTGAATTTTGCAATTAAGCTCAAGCATGCAAATTAACTAACTGACAAGACATCTATCATTGGCGTAGAAACAATCATAACTTGTTCTATAAATCAATAAAACTGCCTTTGTGTAAAGATTCATCATCGTTATTATTTAGATCTGCAAAACAAATACAGGAAAATAAAATAGTTACTACAAGAATATTCAGATGAGACACACGCTTGAAATAATTCAGAAATACGAAACACAATAAACTGTTATATTATACCGGAAGTCTATTTTTGTCACTAACAGTTCCAGCAGTAAATATGATATTAGCAGCAAGTTTAATACGATATCCTGCAATCAAATCAGCGTATGGCTTCATCGACGTCTGTTAGTCGTGTGTGGTCGCACAGTAAACAAAGATCTTAATGATCGCGCACCGGCCAATGTAAACAATTTATTAGCCCGCAATCAACAATCGTTACAATCGATTCGTGCATTCGATGCATTGATACATGTTCGCTGAAACGAACCACTTCTCCGTTTGCAGACGTATCGATTTTAATTGCGCTTCGTTATAATTACGTAAACACGTTCTTTCTGTGTCTTTGAATACGTGCCGAGTAATCCTATTGTATCGTTGGCAATTGACGAGTCAAAGAATCAGTTATTGTCTAAGAGGTATTTTCAGCTTAACATTTTAAAACATTTTTAAACCACACAGACATAATTATAGACTTATTATAAGCACCTATATATCCTTGACAAAAAGGCAGAAGTGTAATACATTTCACCAGTTATTGTTTAAGTAAGTACAAATATTGAGTGTAGACTTATACCTCCAAACAATGTTTGTTCATTCCTAATATGTCCATTATATTCGGTTACGTGGTTGGTTGAACTTCACAAGATAGTAAACTAGATTTCTTGACATTTTGAAACTGAACGTTTATTACAGTGTAAAATTTGTGATCAATAAGCGATTTCCCCGAGACACCGGATGTGGCCCGCCAAGCACCAAGTTGAATTATTATTGAATTTCCTATGTCCGGGGCGAGTGCCGGGCAAGGGGTGAGGCCATTCCTTTTAAACTTGTGTACAATTATTTGATTGACTTTTATAACTTTTTTGTTTAGCTAAATCACTTACTTACATTTTCATCCCAGTAAATCTCTTAACTTCTCTTGAAAAGCATTAAGATTTGTAAAATTTATGAGAATCTCTCTAAAATTATTATTTACGAGAGCAAGGGTCAATTATATTTCGAGTGCAGAATCGTCATGATTTACGCCACTGGTTGCTATGACTGCCACGCTCAACCATCCGCCCCTACTGGAAGAAAATTATTTCCACAACAAAGAGTTGGGAATTAAAGTCCCGACTCACTCCAAACTCTACTAAGACATTGGAGATTCCTGTTTTTGTTTGTTTCTATAATTAAAACGCGACTTAAACGCTCTTCCGATAATTATAAATCCACTCGATGTTGTTATTGCAGTGAATCGGATTTACGTGGGGATGTTCGCCGGCCAATTTTCTTCGATCATTGTTTTGATTTAATATTTGGACTTGTGTTGAAGTCACTTTTGATAGCTTTGTGTTAGGATCGTTCATTTACTTATAACTCTTTTATTGTAGCTGCACTGTCAATACTTTATTTTTAATATTGAACTTTATAATTTAAGTTTCGTAATTTACATATGAGGGTGCATTTTCTTGCGACCGCGAGTATTGAGTCCCAATGCCGTCGCATGTCGCCCTGACGAAGTGTAACACTTACACGGCGGAGCAGTATTTCGTGAGAGGTAGTCGGCGGCTGGCGCACGGGTGGGCACATTACCTTCGCCCGGTGGCCGGTTGACTCATTCCAGTGTCGCCGACCGCCAGTTTTGAACAGAGTTCTAACTCCCAGTGGTCTGGCGCTAACACGCAACTCCGCCTCAGTAGTTCATACGCTCCGATGGGCAATTTGGAAATTGTAGCTTAAATATTGCTAAATTTGTTCATTTGTACTCAACTCGCTTGAATACAAAAAAGGTTTTGTTCAAGAATTATTCGTTGACGTCACTGATTGCTGTATTTCAATACTATTATTTGTGGTGATGATTCGTTATGATCACGTAAATGTAACTTGCGACGTATTTGTATGTTGTAGGTACTGCAGACGATAGATATAAGTATATTATATGTAGGTATTTATCGTGGTCATAACCAGGCTATTATGCGGCAATATAAATTTTATTAATTTTCCTTTTAGATACTTACTGGCGCTAATTGCACGGTACTTACTAAGACAACTTAATAACTTTCTCAGAACCGTCTACCATATTGGAATTTAACATTTAGACTATTGAAGCGAGATAGAAAGCACGTCACAAGGTTTCAGCTAATCGTAATAAATGTAGAATTATAATTACAGTTAGAAGTGACAAGTCTAGTATCGAGTTACGGACACGATATGTCTGTGCAGTCGGTTGTGTGACGCCCGTGGTGGAGCGCACACGACTCAGTCGCGACACTTCTTGCCGCGTTGACACACTACTGAACTTAGACAATAAGCCGACTGTCACGATTTTAACTTTTATTGGGACTGTTTTGACTAAGTGGCGTAATTGGATTACGTTCAGTCTGATGAATCGGTTTTTTGAGAAATTAAATAACACAACACGAAAGATTAAGCAGAAGTTGTTGTAGATCCACATTTCAGACCCCAGACTATGTTGTTTGGTTGCCCAGCATGTAGGATTCGACTCCGAAAAAAAAAGCTATTAAATTCTCCTAAGAAATTCTCAGCACGGAGCCCGGCAATGTGTCCGGTACACAGCTATAGGCTCGACTAAATTAATTCGCAGTTCTGGTCAAGTCATGGCAAGCAAAGGCGATCTTATTACTATCTATCAATCGTTATATTAGACTAAGCCGCTCCTGAGCATGTCTAATTATCAGTTGCAAGAATTGGAACAGGAACTATCGATCAATAGCTATGCAGTTGACCGAGGACTCAGTCGGTAACAACAACGCAGGTACTAAGAATGAATACTAATGTTGTAAATGTTAATGTCTGGAAATATGTTTTGGAGTTTAGACGTTTATTACTTACAATCACGTACAAAACGGTGAATAGATATAAGTGAAACTTAGCACACAAATTGACCATGTCCTAGATTAATACCGAAAACACTTTTTGTCCTATTATGTGTTTCCATGAGATTCACGGGGAAGACCATGGACAGAACTCACGTATAAATAAATGTGTTATGTGTTTAGTAAACAAAGATATATTTTGTATTTGGCATACTGGAATTGTGGCATCTTATTCAAGTAATCGGAACGTTTTATATGTATATTGTAGTATCCAAGTAACTACTAGAAGCAAAAGCGGAGAAATAAAAATATAAAAAATATCAAAAGTATTTGAGCGTACAAAATCGCGAAAGATGGACTATGTAAGTTTAATGTGGGTACATTTATACATTTGGTAGAAATGAAGTTCGTTACACAGAACGAAGACAATACACAAATTACAAAGTTCATTAGGTATTTCACCAATTTACCGGTAAAGTTCGTTTCAACTCCATCTTATTACAGGGAAACATTATAATATACATTGAAACGCGTTCTAACAATTTCACATACAATCATAAATTCTAATTTAGCTCGTTCGTGGATCTTGTTACCGAGGTGGTAACCTTCGGTTTTCCGGACTCATTGTGCGATACTCCCAAGACATCGCAGCCCCACAGTACGTATATACAAAATTAATTAGACAAAATCTCGCCTCTTGTAATATTTTATTATTATTTCCTATGTTGTACGGGATTTTATTAGGGCGTTATATTTATTGCTTTTCTCTTAGGTGTAATGAATCTGAATAGGGTCTTGATTATCGTCGCTGTATGGATGTGTTGGCTACAAGTTTATAATTACAGTAGTGGTAATTACAAGGTTGCTTACATTGTGAAGCGTTCGTCGGCTTTCCGTTTCGTTATCTCACTACCAATGTTGATGGTTTGTTAAATTAAACGTCATGTACACTGGACTGCTATTTTCTTGATTATAAAACGCCTATCGGCGGATAGTTTGCACTGTTTTAATTATGTATAACATGAGTAGCTCAGTGACCCTCTTGCGAGCGTCAGCGGATTCGGTTTCCTCTTAGGGCTAAGCGTTATTCTGGTTTTCTGGCCGGTAATCTGAAGTAGCATCTTGATAATATGCTAGCTTCCTACTACTAGGGTTAAATATTGAGCTACACGTACATTTACTTACGGCCTGGCACAGGTAACCCTTTAAGTCGCCTACCCTTTCAGGAACACAGATACATGTTGCCAATGTCATGATAACTAGTGGTCGCTTATATATTTGTATTCTTAGCCGGTACCTACTACGCTAAAATATACATTTTAGTGACATTAACTATATATTCAAACAGCACTAGTACGAAAAAGTGTTCGCATTTATTATTTTAAAAAATTACTGACTGAGGCATTTCTTATAATTAAAATTGTATAAAAGTAATGAGCTGAAGAAAACTAACTAATAAATATTACAAATGAATAATAGAATTTTCGAATCAATCAATCAGCCCACCGCAGTCCACAAATTTTCGATTAAATCATGTAAATTTGTACCTCTATTCTTATATTTCCACATACATCTATTCTAAGTGCAAGAATCTACTCTTATTGGAGGGGCTATCAAAAACTCTGAATAATTAAAAACAATTAATCCCTTGCATTTTTCCTTGTATAACATACATTACTAAAAGGAATCATTAAACCATGCTAGTATGTTTCGTTAAACAATAGCTATCTATACAAATTATACCAGCTAACTTATCGGGCAGTATAACATATTAATATTTACAAATGCTATTAATACGCACATATGGATTAAACGTGTATAAAAGATAGAATTTGTAGTCGATATATATTTATATTTTTTATTGGGTGTAATTGTACATACTTATTTTTAAAATCTATTGTAACTTCTTTAATTATATTCTTATCGTTCGTCATCTAATATTTCCCTTCATGCAACTTATTTAAAGGTGGACTTACGTGTTTGAGGCATTTTCTTCTTACTTTGCCTATAGATAATATATATAATTATATATTTAACTATTTTATTTAAGCGCCCTACTACGCCCATGTGAATCCCTAGGATAAAAGTATCCTATGTAAACCATAAAATACAAATTCAGGATATAGTGGATCTGAGTACCAAGATATGTGTATTTATGTAACAAACATCTAAACATCTTCATAAAATATTACAATATATAAAAGTAGGAGAAGTGAAAACTCAAAGCATAAAAAAGAACCTATACATTATTCCTTAACGTTATTATTTTGTTTGGCATCATTAGTTGAATCGATTTCATTATAACGAGACTGGTGTAAACATGGGTTAAATATAACTGCAATACTTCTGCCGTACCCCATGGGGAAACATAGCCAACAGTGATGCAGTTTTAGTAAATTAAAGGTCAGTTATTCCATTTAAAGCGGCTTAAATGGATGTAATTGTACAAAGGACGGTACAATGAAATAAAGACGACTAGTACAATACCACGATCATCACTTACAGAACAAATTAAAGAGGTTGGAGGCACATAAAGGCCTATAGCCGCCCGATAAGGCGAGGACATTGAGCTAGATCTTAAAAGGTAGTCAGTTGTAATGTCCATCGGTACACCGGCACGGGGCAAACATCGGATTCTACTTAGCGGTGAAATGTGTAATGTTATTTGTTAATACCACGTTCTTCGTTGCCATTTAAAGCCACGCCTTGTGCCAACGTTTTGATTAATATATATATAAAACGTTTGTCTATAGCTTAAATCTTATCCGAAGTGTTTCTTGGATAGATAATTTCTAGTAGCGAAATGGAGTCGTAACCTTTGATCAATAGGCGACAATTTATTCTCCCACTAATACTAATTGTGTTAATTATAAATGTATATAATATTTCAACAGCTATGTTTATTAACCATTTATTTGCGTCTACCCGGTCTAATACTAGACTATGCTCCTAATAAGATTTGCTTCAACAAGCTTACAAAAACGTTTGGGATACTTAATCATCCTTTAGCAACGGTACTACCTAGGAAATTAACATCGCTGTGCCAGCTGATTATACTTGAATAACAGAAATATGATTATATTCTCTGTAATATCTATATCAATACATAATCAGATATAAATATGTTTTAGTAACTGTCTACTATAACTTTAAAAACATGCAAACTTAAACATAAATGATACTAGATGTATCCTAATGTAAAATTGACTTGAATCTTTTATTTGTCAACTAATTTCAATTAAATAAACATTTACCTAAATAATATATATATCATAGCGTATATCAATAAATAATTGAAAACCACATCCACCCAAACCGACCATTGTGGACATTAACGCGCACAAGAACAAAGACTAACTAGTCTGTTTATGTTTTTAACATTCAAATGTTTTTGTTTAGATTCGCAATATAATTTAAAAGATGGAATTAATTTTTCTATAGGGGCGCACAATTCAGCTAATGGAGTGGTTTGGCAGCATCGACACTGACCAGTCGACGAAATCTAATCATTTGCATTAGTTCCGCGCCCCAGAGCTCATACTGCGCTTCATTTCACGAATCCAACCCCGAACACACTACTGTATATAGATTTGTTGATGTATTTTAATTTACATTGGATTTTTTAAAATTTGTTTGTAAAATTTAAAACAATCCTAACGTTGAATAGTCCAACTATTCATCGTTAGACATAGGTATAAAAGTTTTTGTTGCTTAAATTTTTTTGTCCTTTAATCTTATTTAAATTACAATCGTAATGAGCTTAACTAATGTTTTTGATACAAACGATAGTTGTATCTTTTCTGAAAATAAATAATTTATTTAAAAATGTCTTAACGCTAAAAACCACACCTTATACTAAAATCAATATCTATTGGTCGTCTTAAAGCGTAAGACAATAATTTAAGAAATTGCTAATCACTCACCAATGATACAGTAAATACGATAATGTTAGAACAGGTATTTCCATAACAATATGTTCTTTAAACGTAACATAATCGATATGGTATCCATATCATAAGGAACATAATAAATATAAAAGCACGGGTAGTCTCAAGGGGTTCTTAATTAAATTATATTTTAACGATATGGAGTAGGAATTTAGTGAATTAGCAACGATGTTAAATGAAATTTCAGTCGAACATTAGAGATACGGCCATGTGGGATCCCCCCTTATAGATACGTGTTCTGCATTCTAGGTTACAAACGATAAGGGAAAAATGTCACGTACTGGATACCGAGCCAGTATTAAGAACTGAGAAATATGACGATGGATTCGACCGGCCCGCTGATGTCATTCTTCGATGCTGTAACGTTTAATAACTAAAGAAAACAATCCAAATCATACCTTTATTATAAAAGGATTAAATAAGAGAATCGTTATCTCAAAGAAATGTAGAAAAGGTAAAACAAACCAAAGTTATCTCTAACAATAACAGAACGCCAGAGAAATAAAGTCGAAAAAATTAGAACTATGACCGAAACTCGACGAATTAATGAACACAAAGCGTTGAACAGACTGAAACAATTTTTCCACAGCCACAGTCGAACCTCAAGAAAAAAAAAATGAATGAAACCGCCGAAGCAACGTTCGAGTGTAAATATTTACCGAGCGTCGCCCACGAAAACTTTGTAGCGCCGCTAACTTCCACAAGACCTCACACTTGCAAAAAAGTAGCCAAGTGCGATCTGCTCAAGCGCTCAACATTCCTTCTACTTGTATATTAGTTACGAGTCATTTGCATGACTACTTTTAGATAAGGGAAGCTCAGAAGATTATAGATAATTCATTTCTAGCGCTGTCATTTTGAGAAAGAATATAGTTTTCTGACTTATATATGTCGGCTTCGATGGCGTAGTGGTTAGTGTAACCGACTGCCACGCCTGAGGTCGTGGGTTCGATTCCCGCACAAGTTAAACATTTGTGTGCATGAACATGGATGTTTGTCTTGGTCTGGGTGTTTCTATGTATAATATGTATGTATTTACAAAAAAAAAGTATATAAGTATGTTTATCCATTGTCTAGTACCCATAGTACAAGCTCTGCTTAGTTTGGGCTAGATGATGTTGTGTGTATGTGGTAGAATATTATATATATATTAACAATAGCAATACTTATACCTCATTTGACAATATTACACTCCGCTCAAATGGCGTGCCACGAATGCGAATGCCGTAAGAAATTAAGCCGGTCTAACTTAAACGTACTTCGACAATTATGGTTTCGAACGTAACCTACGATTAATACGTTTACGATTAATAACTATAGGTTTAACAATAGGAGAGACAATTAAAGAAGCTAAGGAGTACTTGTAATCGGAAATGGGCCAGTTATGTGTGTAATTCTAAGCTTTACAATGAACACGACCAATGTACACTAAAAAGCAAACAGACAACTACTAGTAGTTTTAATTTCGTAGCAGACGTAGCCTCAATGATAAGCTGCGTGACTTTCTCAAACGTTTCTGTTAAGAGTGAACCCTAAAAATCGTATGTATTCGGTAATTGAATTCCGTACACGGCTCGGATCTGGCCCGATGTTGGTCGCGGGCTTACACGTCGCGCCGCGGTCAGGATTTACCATGTACACCAAATATTTTTTGATCTTCCCACTGGCGTGAGATATCTTCGGTATTTTTATGAGAACTTGGACGTCGTTTGCGGATTCTTTTCCGTTGTCCGTTGATGAATGTAACAAAAACTGTAATGAACGGTTGTAGTTTGTACCATTCGTTACTGTGCCATCGAAATAAAACAAAATACTCCGACGTATAAACAGTTCTAGATTCTGCGACTTCTAACCTTAAGTTCAGGAATCGTCCCTTCACTTACTATAACACCATTTAATCAATAAAACAGTAAGCTATTTCGATAAAAGGTCTATCAATTGAAACTCGATATTATTTAGGCAGGCTAGGCATACAAGTTTTGCAGTATTCCTTCTGCATAGTAACACAGTTAGGCTATACAAACGGACTACGTATCCTGTAATAGGAGGCTTCCGTCTCGTACACAATAGCACTGCACAGCTCACATCAAATGCGCATTCGAAACTGCAGTACGGAGTGCAGATTGTATCTATTAAGGTCGGCCTACTGTGTACCCGAATTGAAGGACGCTAAATTGGTACACTGATTGCTTTACCTCGTTAATGGTATTTGGTATTGAGATATCATTCGTAATTTAATTTGCAGTTAGCTACGGCAATTGTAATGGCGACTAGGTACGTATAATATCTAAAACATAATTTTAAAAAACGATTTCGAGGTTATGCAACTCATCACGGTAATTAAATTCAAATTCTGATTGTAATTGTAGTTTCTACATAAAGCTAATACACGTTCGTAGACTAGACTAGAACTGGCAGGCGTCTTTTTGACTTAGTAGTTCTTTTTAAATTGATATTTTAATTTTAAAACTAGTTAGGCTATAAAAGATCCTCCATTGCCTTTACTTTCTCGTATTAGCTCGAACTTTTCTTGATAATATAAAATATGTCTGCTTTAAATCGAGGATCAACAAATCTTTCGATATTATATTAATCCAAAATCTATTTGTACGCTCTATACTACTAAATAAACACATTCATATCCTCTAATATAGAATAATGTACCTACATGATTATAAACCAAAATATTGACAGTAGTGTTTCAAATGCACGAACTAATACAATTATGGTTGGGGTGTGCACCATTCGATAGATCGCACTGGCTACTGACGTATGTTGATACGATTGTCCGCCTGTTAAACGATTTCATTTGAATTTGATCACTCGACTGTCTGACAGTGATAATGTTTGCAGGGGCTAAAGCGATGACACTCAGTGTACGGAGCTAATACGGCGACCGACTATCACCGATCACGACAGTGTGAATTCAAATCTATCTTTACGTATGTAGGTTTACATGTTGTTAGCTTTGATAAATGCAGATGATACTGTTTTATCAATGGAATGATGTTGAAAATAATCTACCCTTTACGGACTTCAACGTGTTTTTTTTAAGCTTTTTTTTATTGTGAGATTTATAAGGTGACTCCCCGTAACCATGGCTGTTAAAAAGCAACTAAAACGTCGGGAAAGTGGAAATGTAAAATGTGATAATTAATTATCTTAAAGTAGTTTTTTAAAGTAATAATCCGTAAGTATTATTTAATTTGTACAACTTTCGCGGAAACGAAAGACGTAACAGTAAAGGTATTATGATTATACATCAATGTTGCGATTATACAAATTATTATCATTAAAAATATTCATGATTCTAGTGAGCCATCATAATTAATTTTATCATTTGTACCGCTTATATTTATAATATGTATCTTTAGCATGATGAATAAATTATTTCCACAAAAGAGGATTTTTTATTATATGCCTTTTCAAGAAAATACAATCGCTAACTACAACGACACATTTGCAATGATCCAAGTTATGATACTTATATACTCAATAATTATTTTTCTTTATTAGGTATAAATTAATTCATGTACTTACAGAATGAACAATAACGATAATTGCTTTAGTAGAGCAAATATCTTGTTATCGTGGAATAGTCTATTTAACAATCTATCATTTAAATATAATTTATTGATCGTGAACATGTGATTATTAAGACAAAAGCAATCAGAACATGAACAACTAAGAGATACAAAAACATTGGAACTGTCCGAGCAGTCGTGGCGATCGTTGGAAAGAACCACAGCAAGAGGAACTAATAATTGTGGAAGCGTCTATGGAATTATCAGAATGGTGACGTAAGAAAGATAGTTGCCAGGAATAATTGTAAACAGTTAAGCATTTGATACAGAACGACAACTTCCATAAGGATATTTGAATATTTTCCACCACGGGTTGAAAAAAGAATACGAAGAGTTAAACATAATTATTCGTATTCTTTACTGTAGAATTAACAACTTGACAGAATAACAATTCTGTCACCCATAGACTTCGAGTTGTTAGTCCTAGAGCTTTCGTAAAGTTTAAGATCATATCCAAAGAACTGCATATTAAAAATTGTGTGTATTTACAAACTAATATTATTTGTAAGGCAGATGGTACAAACAGTATACTTTAGAGACAATAAATTTCTATTTGTTGGCAAAGATTATTAATATTCTTTCCAAGAATGAATTTTCTATGAATTTAAGATATGTGTATGTCGTCATACACCACTGAAAATGGTCTAAATGGAAGCGTTTCTTGACGATATAATATCAAATTCCTCACATTCGAGGTGTATCTGTAGCAGGCATCGATAACCCTCCATTCCAAACATAATGTACACATAATTGGCGTAACATTTCCATTGCGAACCCTTTCAAGACGCCCGTAACGTTGAGGCCTACATGTTATTTAATTACGCAATCTCGAGCACAATGAGAATTATACCAACTCTGTTTCTTCCGTATCAAATGCATGGGAGAGCACAGTCCCGGATTCGGGTATAATTTTGTCCCATTATTATTCAAAGGAATATTTGGTTATGAATCCTATCACACTAAATTGCGATGGTACAAAAAAGTCTGGTAAAATAAATCTGTTTTCTCAAAACTATAGTTTACAGAAAAACAGAGATACTTTACAATATATTTTTGTATCCTCGCAAAATAAAAACTTATAATACAACCAAAAGCGTAGGTAATCGAAATTTAAACTAAAACTAATAAAATTAAATAATGTATAGTAAAACGTAACGTTACGTATTATGTAAGCTATACGATATATATAAGATGTTAGCATTTATATGCAGCTACCCAAGATATATTTAAATGCAAAACAAAACGAAACATTTTAATTAGCAAGTCCGTACCTGTCCAAAAGGTTAAGTCATGACCGGAACGTCTCGAAATCATAGGGCGAGAACTATAGAAGTCTTGACGATTTCCCTTCAAAGTCCCATAACATCCTCGGTAATGAAGGAATCGTACCCGTAAGGGTGTCCCTTACTAAGGGTTCACAGTCCGACTCAATTATATTCGAATATATCAAAATGACTGAGTAACATATCCGACGCACTGTATACAACTTGCACAAGTTAAACTTAGTTATCAGACGGACTTAGATATTGAACAGTATCCTAATATTAAAAATGCGAATCTGAGTTTGTTTGTTTTGCTTTTACGCCCTAACTATAAGTAGTTAGGGCGTAAAAGCAAAACAAAATTTGCATGATGATTGGTCATAGACCAATCATCATGCAAATCCGCATACAGGTTATCAGAGGTACACAAAAGGACATAGCGTACCATTCATCCAGAAAAAGTACTGCCTCCGATGGATAGAAAATTGTCATAACCTAAATTTACGCGAGCGAAGCTGCGGGCAAATCTAGTAACTATATAAAATCAAACCTAACCATGAATGTTTGTTAAATAATTCGTACTATATATAATAAATCTTAACGAACACCTGCAAGCTCCAAGCGATTCATGTGAAAACTAATTTTCAATAGTAAATTAATTATGTAGATTAGCAAAGAGTACGGCATTTAAATAGAATTGCTGTGCATTACGAAAGCGTTAGATGCCCATGCGATACTGGGCTATTCAATACAATATCTATTATGAATGGACGCGGTCCGCGAAGGTTGATTAGGCTCGTCGGCTCCATTCCAATTTTCATGGTGGACTGCGATCCACCACCCTGATTGATTGTTATTGGATCGCAGTAGCTAGCAAACACTGTGGACTTGTGCTAGAATAGCAGCCTTTGAATATGTAAACTGCCTGCATACCCCTTTTGGAACTAATAAAAGAATACTATTTTATTTTTGTCTTTTAAATGAACCTCTTTGGTCAAATTAACTGCCAGCGGAATCTAATAAAACGTTTCTTTTTGTTTTACCAGTAAGTAAGATAACATCTAAAGAAATTAACCCCATAAGTATCTTAAGATCGGATCTATACATCAATGATCGGCCATTTCACTGTTATTATCGATCAATTTTACACCGTTCCCTCATTTTTGTCATCCTCAGGCAATATTTTCCAAAGTCCGTCACTGCAGTTTTATATCAGCGGTGAATTTTAATAGACATCGACAAAAACATTTGGATCTGAATTATTCACAGCACAAAGAGTATCATGGCATGACATAACACTAATAAAGAACTGGTATGGTGTATTGGAGTGTGTATTCATCTCGAGGTTTGGTGGTTCACTATTGGTTGCGCGAGCTTTTGTAACTAAAGTTGTATTTCACAGCGTCGACGCGTATACCGCTATCTGATGATTGGTTTTTGGCAATTAACAGTATTGCTCACGTCGCAATCGAGTTCATTCACCGTGTGAATTATGTATGGAGCCTCCATTTGCCTCTTTGTTACCCCGTTCTACTCACTTACACCTATATGATAACCGAAATATTAAATCTTGTACGTGCACCGCGCAATTTTACAAATTGTCGGCTTTATGAGTACCAGCATAATTTTTATTAAAATTACAAACATAATGCTTTCATATTACATTTGTGAAGTATGATAATAAGCTTTTGTAATAAGATTCGTAAAATAGCAAAATTTTTATACTGTCGTAAATATAAGACAATACAAATAAAATGACAATACAAAAATAAAACTAAAAGATAGACGTAAGGTTTAATGACTACATATTTTTAGATGAAAGATACAGTTCGAGGCTATTGAGTGTAATTACTAACGCAGACATAAGAACTAAGTAGTGACAGGTTGCGTGTTTATCACCTGGTAATATTGTAGTGAACTGGTATTGCAATAGATTACCGTTTGTGCTATTTATTTTTATATAAATTTGATGACAGAAGTTAATTGGTAAAATATGATATATATTAGATAATAACATTGGATTACTAAACGGAAGGGCCGTCGATAAAGTTGTTAGCACGACTAGAGAAGTTGTCAAAAAGCTTTTAAACTAGATCGAAGATCGCCAAATAGTGCAGGCAAGCCATTAGCAGCGATTTCACGGCTAGTACAAACATTACAATTTACACTGTTTAAGCACCTGGCTTCGTGAACATTATTACAAATTGTTAGTCACAATTTTGTAGTGTGTAGTTAGCGGTCATATAATTATAATGCATGTTTCAGAAGCAATAATTATTTTCATTATACGCAACGGCAAACTCGCTGCGACCTGTCGTCCCTTTATTAACATTTAAATTTATATTGCATTTACACAGGAGTAATGTCTACCTTGATAAAATATCTAAGCCACCTTTATGTCGTCTGTGACATGTAAAATTGTTCTCGTCGTTGATGAGGAGCGAATTAACGCGTTATTATTTATACTATAAAGCTCAATATGGTTCATTGCTTTGTCTTCAATAGAATTAAACCCTTTGTCTCAAGGCGTCAGTTCACCGTTGCTATGTCGCTTGACATTTGTACAAAGGTTACCTCCATTCTATCAGTTTTCTTTTTACTGGCAGACACAACGTTGTATTGGTAGGAAAGGGTGGTATTGTATTTTGTTCAGATTAACCTTTACGTCTGTTTGAGCTCTGATTGTACAATAGTCTCGTGGTATTTCAATAGTAGATTTAAATATGATGGCGTCTATCTAGATGTCTGCACTATGCAAAGATGCATGCATAGCCAATAAGTACTACAAGTATCGAATTATGGTTTTATGCATTTTCCAATTATGGTAGCGTTGACCCACAGCAATAAGCGTACGCTCGTTTATGCCGCAAACAAATTTAAACCTTCAATGTAGCGAAGCAAAATTGTCTTAATAAATAGCATAATTATGGTGATTACGTAGACGTCAAAGGAACCCATAAAACTATCAATGAACCTATAAATCGAAGAAAACGTTGGAACACGCGAGCACCGGGCTTGGGAAAGTACAGAAACAAATAGATAACATTAACAATAAGAGACGGTGTGAGGTTGTAACGTGTGAAAATACGTATAAAAATGGAATTAATCGAACACCCACATCACATTGTAGCATAAACAATTATAGAAGAGGCGCCGATGGGTCGGTGGCACGAAAGAAAATTGGCAACATACGGCACAAGCGTGTAATATGAGAAAATAATAGTTTTAATGTTGGAAATAAATAACGCGCCGAAGAGGAAGACAATGCGCTCGTAACAAGATCGCCTGTTAATTGTGGCGAATGCGGAGCGGTCATCCGTGATTTATGAACGAGTTCAAATTAAGCCCTATTTGTTCTTTACAAATACGCCGAGTCCTTTGCTTTGTTTCGATAGGTCACACACATTATGTCGTGACCTAGGCTGGAATTGCGGGTACTTGATATATTACATATTTATATAACTTACCTCTCATTTTTTGTTCATCAAGAAGTTGCCTCTCCAAATTGTCTTTAACTTCCCGTTCCCGCAGTACGTCCATTTTCAATTCAGCTGAGAACAAGACACTTTTATTAGCAATATAACTTAAATAAAAACTATTTATGGTTTAATCTAGCACATAATAACACTTATTCTTACAATCAATATCGTAAAGTTCAATAAGAGATATTCCAATAAAAGAAAATGTTTGCATAAACAACGTTTAAAGTTAAATAAATGGTTCATTGTACACAAAAGGCATTGTATAAATTTAACAGTGAGCTAAACCGGTAACAAGGCCTTCAGCAAGGGGCCGATTAGGAGCATAAACACGGATTAACTCATTCGGAATCCCGGTACTATTGTGAAGGAGTCGAATTGAGAGATTTGCATAACTTTCAATTACATCTAACCTGACGGAAATGATTAGGGGAGGAACTTCCGATTCGTGTGTATTCTGTTTAACAACTAATGGATCGATTTATTTCTTAGAATTAATTAGAAATTATTACTCGTTAAGCATCAGTAGTTGCGCCGATGCATATTATTTTATAACCGTCTTTTAATTGAAGTCAGTAATTGAATGTAATAAGATAAAGTGATTTTAATCGTCCGAATCCGATTCCGATCGTTAGACATATGTGGCAAAAATGAACACGTATTAAAATTGACAAGAGAAACATATTATATAATCTTATTTGTCATTGACAATAATAAATTCTAAAATAGAAACAAGTTACTCTAATAAGCTACAGGTGACATTGTCACATAACTATACAAGATAATCATATCGTAGGCCGAGTAAAAAGACATTGAAATTTATAGTAATGGAATTTAAGTCCCATTATCAACTAGAATAGCAATTATACCTTCCTGTAAACCTTCCTTATCTCCTACTATACTTCAACCATGTTTATAAACTACACTAACTAATGCAAGTCAACGTATTGGACCCTACGCATTCAATCAGGTTAATCTCGCCATCGATAAGCGCCTAATATCCAGCCATACGTATGTAAAGTCATCTGAGGAGTCGAATTTGAATAGAAAGAGGTCATGCCCGTTCACAGTTTAATTTGGTCCCTTATTCAATTAGGTACCTAAGCTGCGTCTATCTAATGGAGGTCGTAAGGGGATCGCGCTGATTAACTCGCGTTGTTAGCACCTACGGTTACTGCATCGCATTACTTGAAAGATTTAATTTGAAAATTCGCCTGTATTCATGTGAAGCGATCAATGACGGTGGAGACATTGTCTTTACTACAGTGACTTTCTGAACTTTAGGAGCTGTTACTGACACCTTAAATCACTTAAAATTCGATATGATTTCTAGTTTCAAACAAGACAAAGTCGTATTTCATTAGGAAGTAGACAGAGATTTAATAGCACCAACCTACGTAATGTGGGTGGAGCTATAAGCATGAATCAATAAGAGATATGTTGGCTACATTTGTATAAATACTGAGTGTATACGATCTCGGAGTTGTGCGGCGATGTCGGTCCCGCAACTATCTTGTTCAATACAACGAGAACAGTCTCGCTTAATAATTCCGTTAGCGTTTTAATTATTCCCGCAGATTCGATGTAAGGTAACAGTCTATTAGGAACCGCCATTGCTACCATACATCCGCTATAATAGACTACGCAGATACTATTATTTTATTGCGATTCTATTTATACGAGCGAATTAATTGTAATATAATACCAGTTCACAGTTAGCTTTAAAATTCAACTTATTGTTATATATATTGCTTTTGTATGATAGACATATGTTTGGTGTACAACTATAATCTAGTCAAATGTAGGCAAGATATTCTACGCCCGGATGCCATATAAAGATATATAGAAATTTAAAAAAGCAATTGTAAAATTACATTAGTATTGGAGACAAAGTAATAGTAAGATACTGCTTTTATTAATTTGTCTTATATAGATGATGATGAGATTCGATTCTTGCCTGTTTTTCGGAGGAAAATACGCATTTTCACTTGATGTGATCCTAGCATTGCTCTCTTGTATTGTTCAGTCTCATTGCATTCTTCATGTAAGCTTGTCTGTTTAAGGTAATGCTCAACCTGGTGTTTCTCTGATTCATTCTAATCTAGCCAGTGAATGTTCGGCTACGTCTTCTCATCCTACTATCTCATTCATATTCGCCATACGGACTTTCTCGGACTAACTTTTGACGTCAAATCTTTCATAAAGATGTTATATCAGAATAATAAATAAAACAAATATATAGCCAATTACGAGTAAGTCTAAAGCGTCAAAACGAACTGGTGACTATACCGATACGAATCTACAATGATACGAACATACGAGTGGACCGAGGTAGCCCGGTCGGGCCGGCAGACTATCGCCGGACGAAAATCTCCGATAAACGAGAGACAAGTTAACTTGTGCTCGCTGTTATAATAAGCTCCCGAGATATATGTATGAATATCGCACAATAGCTATCTCGGATTGTGATCTTGTAAATTGAAACATTGCCTTACTCATCGTTGGTTACTAATATTGTGTTGTATAGAGCCGAAGGCCTCGAACGAAGCCATGCTCGAACTTGTGCAAGATATTTGACTATGTAAGAAAAAGAAAGTGAGACAGTAATGAGAATTAAATAAACTTGATAAGAATAATAATCTCCTTTACATTATTTACTAACGTTTTGTCTAAACGTTACAATTTTGTCACGACATCAAGCCAATTCAAAAGAAGGCGGTACTTATTTTATCGATTTGTCATAAATCGCCCGCCACAAGGTCTATAGCAGTTTTTTTTTAAACAAAAAGAGTCAATCTTGGGAGCGCATCGGGTGCGAGATTAATTTCGAATCAATCTCAGTGTATGGTGTAATTTAAGGGGCTTTTAGTTAAGAGTGGTTTCGCACATGAGACGTAAATTACCTTTGTCGAGGGATGGCCATTAAGGGCCCGCGTCGGTATGCGGCGTATCTCAGCATCTCGCGATTTGTGAGTAGAAGAGCCTTAACAAAAGGTGCTCCCGGTGGTCCTTGCGTACTTGCCGACCATCTAACTATCTCTGTATTGTTTCACAATAACGATACAGACGCTTCATAAAGATCGATTATTATGATTAGAGCGCTACAGTTTCTATAACACTCCATTATTGAATATTTTATAATATTAAAAACACAATTTAAATCGAATGAAATAAAAACGATTACAACATTAAAATTAGCGACCCATAAATCAAGCGAACACAGACAGTAAGAAGGCACATCAAAATCGATCCTATGAAAACGTTTATCGACAAAAACAAGAGAAAACCAAAATATAAGCGGAACACTCGATTATTAAATCGATCTTTATATCGGATCAATCAAATTTAAAACCTGATCGAGTTGCGTCGGATGAAAAAATTATTACTTTATAAATAAAATAACAATAAAAACGATGCGCTCCGTTCAAGGGAATATATAATTATGGACAATTATTATGATATCGAAACTCAATGGTCGATAGATGATTGAAAGGATCGAGACCCATAAACAAAAGGATCAATTTTGATTACGCAATTTAATAATGTTTCGAAGGTAAGTAATTAGCTGATAATCATAATCGATACATAAACGATTTCGAAACTGGGCAAACTAAAAGTGTGTGTGTTTTTATTTTTTTATGAACTGGAAGTCAAATGTGATTCCCGAGTGGGGAAGGGTCGCGGGAAGAAAATTCTATTTCTCTTCAATTTCAGTGCACTCAGCAAAAACAACAATAATATTTAAATTTCGAATTTGCAGCCCTTTGAGAATTGTTCAACAGACAAGATCAAGTGAACAACGACTTATTTGGTACAACGGCTCCTTGGAGATCTGTTTCGATTATTTTCAAATCGGAAAAGCGATTGTGCTGTATATATATATTAGTATATATTCTCTTCCAATTTGTACAAGTTAAGAAGCTTTACACAAAACTGAGAATTAATTACGCGTCTAAAATGACTTAACTACAAAGAACAAGTCAGTTTAATTTCAATAAAACATAAGTCATAGGGTGTGCGAATTAAGACATATTTTCACGGCCCCTGCCACTGTGAACACGAAGTCGAGCTTGCAGTTAAAATAACAATTAAAGTCTTCGTAAAATTTACGACTCAAAACTGGCAAAATAATTTAAACGAGCGTTGCGGTAGGAGCGACCGAAATAGGTCTTTGAAATGAGAAACAAAAGTGTGCATTCAGATCTCCCCGCAAATTGCCTTCAGACGTTTTAACATAAATGAATTGCTAGTCTCCACCGTCTTAAGGTGAAATTTTAATAGTAATACCATAAGGAAATATTACTAAGGAATATTGTTGATTTAAGCACTTTTAGAGCCGTAACAAAGACGCCAGATATGATTTATACAGATCTTTTACGTTCGGATTAAAATTTATCCAGTATTATACGAGTCAGGTATCTCTACTTATAGATTAAGTATAAACACATTAACTGAATTGACGATCCTCTTAAAAGGTAAATTCAAAGTAACGGTAATGGTTGTCATGGCGCGGAAAACGAATTTTCCTCCCTATGCCTTTTTTAAATTTACAAACCGGCGGCAATTTTATTTTATTGTTATTAGATTTTTCCGGCTTATGTCACACGGCGATGTCACTGCGGAGGATTATTCCCGCAGTCTCCACGCTAATAATCATAAGAATTGCTTCCCTTTATTATGTGTGAAATTTAGAGCATAAAATCTTTTGCAGTCGATCCTTTATTATGCAAAATTTCACCCTATCTGTCACAAAATAAGGGCACTTTTTAAATGCCAAACCCTCGAGTGCCCTTCATAAAAAACACACTGTCTAGTACTACTTTATTTGACGGGAAGATTTTGTCATACATGTGTAACACATAATTTGATGAATATATTATAAGGGATTTGCATTTCGTATGTTGCTACCGAGTGGTAGGTTTGACGAGCGTCGTAAACCTTGGCACTCTTGTATAACCTTATTACTATTATATAGTAAAGGTACAAATAATGAAGATGTCGTCGCAAAATGGATTAAAAAGTAGTAGCGTATCGAGCGTGCACTGTCTGAATAACTCGTGGTGTTATCGGCGCACGCGCACCCAATCTGCGATCGAAACACACCGGATAAGATTATCCAGTAGCCCTGTATTATTTTAATGAGACTACACGACTCCTCGAGATTCGATACGATACGAAAAAGCTTAGGTAACGAAGCGAATAAAAAATATACGGGTCAAAAGAGATATCAACCAGCCGAGGCGAGATGACGGGCCGGGCGACGGGAATACTTTTCCGAGAGGGATTTTTAAATTAGCCACTGAACACGATAAACTCGTGTACATCTACATACCAGCTGACGGCAGATCGGCTGATACCATTATGTCCCTGGTAAGGCACCGATTAAAAAATATCCACATTTATAAGCGGACAACATCTGGTGGTATTTAAATAAGATATAAACGCGGAGGTCCGCGAATGTTTTGTTTTTCGACTACACATTTTCTTTCCCCGGTGGATGCTCCCCTTCTCGGATATATTGGTATTAAAAATGTAAGGGAGATTTATGCGAATGGCTCTAAGCTTTCATTAGTTGTTTCTTATGCGGTGTTCTTGCGGTCGCCGCTCCCTGACCGGTAATTTTTCATTTTTGTGCAAACTTCCCGATGTTTCGGGCGCGTACCTAAATTTAACTGCATATAAAGAATATTAATGCTCCTTGGAGTCGCGGGCAGGTGTATGCTATGACTTATTTTATTTCAATTCCCCATCTGCAATGGGAATAGAAATTGCTAGAAACATTTTTAATGAAAAATAATGGAGCAAGTTCTTTTTATGTTGGATGAATAAAAAACGCAAATTCTGTACTTATTTTGCTCTAACCACGTAATTGTGAGTTAAAGTTAATGGATGCAAATATCACTAGTCGTAAACAAGACTATCAAACATATTATTCTGGCTTGTAATTCCGTATGTAAATTACAACTAGAGCAAGTGTTCACATTTCACCCCTTGGAGACAACGGGCGCCCAATGTCACTTGAACTTGAATTAGGGCATGGAAACTAATAATTTAGGGTCTTATTACTTGGATACGGAAATAATACTGGTAACTTTGGTTTATATCTGTTTTAAATATTAAATAGATAGTCTCGGATAAACAGATAGGTATATATGTGAATTACTAATAAAATGGCAGTATCCTTGTCTATCCTGCTACTAACATGCTGTAACAAAAGGAATGTTTGTAGAGCTCCAAATTTAAAAAGGCCAGTCAATAGATTTCTCACACCTTCGAGATTGTTATCAAAAATATTTTAGGCAATTGATTTCCATCCGACATTTTCCTTCGTCTTTAAAACGTACGCAGTACGTAACAGTCTACATGATAATTTCAAAAATTTTAAGTAGGTACCTGTAACAATCAGTTTAGCGATTTTTCATAAGGGTACAAATCAGTAAACTATAGAGTTAATGTATTCAGGTATAAACCTTGAGTATCTCAACGAAGATACAAACACTGTCCACACTCTAATATATCTTATTAGGTACAGCCATTAAATCGAAATCAAGTTTATTGGCGCTTGGCAGGCAAGAGCCCAAACATATTAGATAGTGTACAGAATGTGGCTTTTTAAAGCAAAACATACAAAAAGTTATGTTGATTTTAGTACACAGTAGTAAAAGCTGCTTACGCTCGGAGCTATATACTATATATAATACTCTAAGAATTTCCCACTAAGCTACCGGTACATTGTCATTATATTACCTAAACAGGCGAATTGGGACAGTTCGTTGCATAAGAATATAATAATTATTACCAGATTACAGGCTAGTCTTCATTCGAACAATTTTTTAGACTAACAAAAAAGTACAGCCTTTTCTTTCACTTCTTACATGTAGAAGAATATTCATACAAAATATGTCTGTGGTATGTTAACAAAGGCCATACATCTAATGCAAAGGGCACACACACAAACGAGAACAATTCGGCGTGCGTCACATTAAATTATTTCAGCTAAGTAATTCCGAGCGGTTAATTATTGCGCACAACCTGCGACGAGAGTTGAGAATGTAATTATTATTAAACTTTACGATTGTCTCACTTTACCCCTTTGCTTCGCCACTCCGACACAAAACGACATAACCGCCTTTAAAACACAATGAAAACAAGACCGTACTACCTTCGCGGTAAGTCCTGTTCTAAATGGCTCAACTAAAGTTACAACGTACAGTTTTTGAAAATGTTGCTACATTAGATCCCGAGATCCTGAGGGAGTTTCTTAGCTTGTTGCGGTACAGGATTCATATTTGAGCCACTGTCTATAAATTTATACGTTTGAATATATTTGGGTTATTACCTTCTTAATTGAAATACTACTCTATTTTCAATTCTATTAATGTCTTATTGCTTGATATGAAATAACTTGTATAATTTATGCAGCACATTTTTTTACTAATTGTAAAAAGCTATAACACCTAATTGTTATCCAACGTATCTAAAATGATTAGGTATTACGTGTTTTAGCAGGTATTGGTGAGAGCATACAATTTCCTTGAAGTAATCCCAAACAAACATTAACGAAATGGGTAATAATATTGTAAGTAAAGCTTGCACGTGTCGTGTAAAGTTCATTATTTCAATAGATAATGAATTCAACAGTAGTACTGTAGCCTCAGGCGTCTGCGCCACATGTAACCCTTCGTTGCTTGAGGAAATAGGATTATCATTTTAAGCTAGATAGGTACGAAAGAACATTACGTGCACTTAACTTGTGTTATACTACCTGTCATATAAGTAATGCGTTCAATATATTGTTCGATTTTATGTATAGCTAGCTAATGCGCGTGACTTCGCTCACGTGGGAAGTTGATAAAAAGCATATCGTGTGTTGTTTACCAGCTTTCAAGGTATATCTCTGAGAAATTTTATCTTAAGTTGTACTGTCATTTAGATGTGTAAAAGAAAAGAATTTCACTTCCTCATTTATAATTCCAGTAACTATCATTAGCAGCTTTGCACGCGTGATACATTAATAAGGTTTAAAGTCCATATCATTTAATTTCTAAGACATTTTTACAGGTAAAAATAATGATTTAAAATAGTTACTCACAAAATGGTATCATCAATTGGTATTTTCACATAATATATTACACTGATTGAAGAGTGCAATTTATTAAGTCGACCAAGGCTGATTCGTTTTTACAAGATACGTATTGTACTATTAGGTATATACAGGATACAACTGGCGTGCAAAAACAAAAACTGGCACGCTATATGATTATAATATTGATTGAATTTAAAACATAGCACAAACCTACATAAACAATAATAACAATTAGTCATTAAAGTGTCACTAATGATATATTATCACGTCATAACAGAGACATTAAGTTAATCATCAGTAATCAAAACCACACACATAAACGTGAACACACCTACATAGACAGATATAACAATAGGCCGTGTCGACATAGAAGCGAAATTTAATATTTCCATTGTTAATATTTAAGCATTACGCCTTAGGAGTAACACGCTCACAAAGTTTTCCCCTAAGAAAATAAGGATAATTATTTATCCTTACACAAACACGAAAGAAGCATTTTCTGATACAATAACAATAATTGACTCATGCCTTATAAATATTCCATTTTGAAGGCATACAAAATATAAAATGGCGACCGCGACCTTTTAGGAGGAACGTGTAAAATGTCACGATGTAGTATTAGCACGTGTTTCGTTAGTGGTTTGTGTTCTTCTCTATTTAAACTTTTAACACTTTTAATATTGTTAATTGTGGGTTATAAATTTTGCGGGGACACCCACATAGTAGTTTATAGTGGTGACACCTGGACTTCGAAGGCGTAAATGTATCATCGTATATATTGACATTTCTCCCGATCTCCGCATACGTTGTCTGACACCTTTCTTTTAGGTACTTATGTATACAAATAGCTTTTATACAAAAATGGCTTATAGTAGGTCATGCTGCTCAGTAATTTATTTGTTTAATAAAAATGAATGGTGAACTTGACACATATATTATTCTGTTAGATATTTCTGATATAAAGTAAAAAGATCGTACATATTTTGTTTCATACCGATTAGGTGAATTTATAATGCCATGTCTAAATGACTAAGCTGAACTTAAATGATATTAGATATGGATATAGCTCTAATGGTAAGTAAAGATGTATTCTACATAGAAATCGCGACCGAAATCACAAATGGCACTTTGGGGTAGGTACATAGAAAAATGCGAAGGTTTTTTAGTAAGAATTCACTGGAGAAGTTCAGAAACCCAAAGCAGTAACAGTGCCGGGGTACAGCTTACACATCGATGATTTATCAATGCGAAATTCCATCAGATTCTAATAAACATGTACCAATCTATCCAGTTGAGAGACTGCACACATGGCAGGTAATCCGGTAAGCCACATTGAATATTCAAAGTCAGCGTCGCTAGATGGCGCGCGTGTGGTCGAGTCGCGTGCGCAATGTAACCGGAGCGACACGCGCAAGTAATCCAATATGGCCGTCGTGTCTCTCGCGTATCGGTACATTGCAGGAATGGCATTTTAATATCCCGCACTTAATGTCACTTATTGTTTACTTAGTTCATCGAGCGAGCTAAAACCACAATCACTAGCTAAACTTCCACACCTTTTCATTGTACTTTGTTGCCTCGCCGAGCTAGTTACAAACTGGCATAATGGCGAATCTTTTGTAGTTTTAAGACATAATAAGTATCGGTATGGATGTAAACAAACAAAGATTGCATTAACCGATTTTTGCAGCACACCTCGGGTTGCACAATGGTGCGAAAGCTGGCGCGGCGCGGCAACAATGCGTCGTTGGTTGTATCAGCGCCGGCGCATCTCGCGGTGGCTCGTTAGGCCGCTGGGGGCGGTTGTTTGCGCTGAGATGGGAGCTAGCTCTCAACTGAGTTATGACGGCCGCGCGTGATCCACTACTACGTATAACAACTATTCTGTTTGTTAAAGATCATTCTATATTCAAATTCAATGTAAAGCTAAACCAATTTTGCTATCAAAATTGATAAAACATAATAACACTGCACATTAGCATTGCTGTGTAGCTTTTTAGTTTTTCTACATTCAATCATGCTTATACATGGATGTTTTGTATTCTTTGACATCCTTACATTCATGCATAAGAAAAACTGAAATAGTGATTTTCTCATGGAAAACCATACACATTTTGAGTATAAAGAAAAATGAGATAAGAATACTTGAATATTGTAATTATCACATTTAGTAACTACTGAACAATAAGCCTCAGCCTAAGAAAAGAAAGACAGGAAAATATAAAGAAAAATTGAAGTAAAGCTTTAAAGATTTTTAGGCCTTATCTTATCTTATCTTATGTTGGGGCTAGTCAGTTCAGACCGGCGACACTTCGACCCAGTTGGATCTTTTGTGTCGACACTCTCCCAATAACGACTGCCATAGATGTTCATAGCAGCCGGGACCGACGGCTTAACGTGCTCTCCGAGGCACGGAGCAGGCGATAATTGTCAATCAATACGCACATCATTTCGAAAAGTCATATAACTTCCGAAAGTCAGAGGTGCGCGACGTGGGTTCGAACCCGAGACCCTCTGCATTGCAGTCTGTTGGTCTCCCCACTGAGCTATCGCTGCTCGTTTTTTTAGGCCTTAAAATTTGTATGAACACAATCCTACACGAATATATTTATTTTTTATTGACAGTTCCCGCACAATAGTCTACCGCGAAACATACATTACTAATAAGTAATGTCTGTTTCGCGGTAGACTTTACAAACATTCAAACAATGGACACAAAATACGCCCAGACTCGAAACAACTATTTAGGGATCACACAAACTTTTATTCCGCGTGGGCAACAAACCCACAACACTCAGTATGTTCAGTGGCAAAGGTGAGGCGAACACTTAAACTATCCGTGCAGTCTTCAATCAATAATATTATTAAGGATACCCAAATATCCCAGCTTACTTACAAAATATCTAAAATTCAGTGGAGTATTCCCACAAAGCTCTAGTTCGCGACCAATAACGTGACAACTTTAAATAATGTGCAGGAGATCAATCAGTAGCTTTTATTATCTATTGTAACGTTTATAAACAAACAATCATTCGACAGTCACAGCCGCGAACGTGAAAGTTTGGGAAACAATGATATGTATTGGGTACTATATTTTACAGCGTTCAAGCATACTATAGGTACAAACTAATCTCTTACAAAACCCGTATAATAATATCCTCTCGAGTAGTAATATTTATATAAGTTTAATACGTTTCCTATAAAACGACCTCATTTCATATTCGTAGTCAGGAATGCCGAATTACGAATGGACAATTACACATAAGCAGCATAATTTAGCATTACAGCGATAATGTCGGGTCGTCAGCATTGTAAAAGCTTTCATATCAATTGAATCCATTAGCTGAGTACACAAGTCCTGTCTATTTGCTGATCAGTTTTTATCATTGGCTTGTCCGTGTTTGTTCGATCGGTCACTGCGTTATTGATGGCCCGTTTCCCTTTAACAAGTCATATTTGCAGTCTGACGTCATCCACGGTGCAAATTACAGGTGGTGAAAAGTTCTTTGCTACTTGAGCCATGAAAAGAGCGAGTGTGTTAATTGACTATACAAGACTAAAGGTATCCCACCAAAAATATTTTCATGTAAAATGTCGCCAAGACGAGACCATATGACTCGCACTGTCAAAAAGTTATCAGATCTCATGTAGAGCCAAGCTTCTAACTCTACACGCCCTAATTCTACAAGGCCTAACTTTACAAACTCTACACCTTAGTCAAAATTTGTGGCTTGACCATTTCGCTACATTCACATGGGCGTAAGGTGAAAAGTATCCACTGTTCATAACTTTTCTGTTATACAATAGTTCTTGTAGTACGTGTGAGATTTCATTTCCTTTTCTAAGTTGGTTGCGACAAAAATTTTAAAATTGTTTTTGTGTGTATTTCTTGCACATCTGTTTTTTTTTTTTTTTGTTATTTGTAATAACAAGGGTATATCAATTTTCAGACCTCTAGCGTCAAAATTGCGGAAGTCTCGTAGTTTAAGGGGTTGGGGGATAAAAGTTACAAGTTTTATATTTTTTGTTGTTGTTTGTGTACTAATACTAGCGTACATACCAAATTTCAGCTTTCTAGGACATTAGGAAATACCCTAAGTATTTTGATGATCTCATTAGTGATTCAGTGACGAAATCAGGGTTTTTAGATATCAATAAAATCTAAATTATAAGAGCTATGCAATTAAAACTTTATATGTTTAATAAGTCCGCTATTGACAACATATCCCGAGAATTTTGTTTATCTGGTATAATCCAAAACCAAGTTATAAGGGTTCAAGACACGACGAAGCGCTTCTAGAAACGTAGGTAGTGCCCTTGCGCATCGCTTGGCTCGTCTTGGCGGGGGCACTACTGTGCCCCAGATATGAAGTAGTAAAAAAATAGTACATCACATTTCTGACATTTTGTAGGCTTTTGAAGGGTGTAAACAGAAAGTTTAAAGTAAGCTACATTCGTAAAATAAATTATTATGCGTTTTCGAGAGTTCTCCATGTTGTTTTCGTGTCCAAGGCTATGATGTTACGGCAGGGTTAAAAGTCACGTAAATCTTAACCGATCAGATAGTAGGTTCATCTGGCCAGCGTTGTGATCTATCTGTTCTATAAAATATCTGGTGCCTACCTATGAGACATAGACAAGGACAAAAACTTAAAAATGTCAATCAGACCATTTTGTAATGAATATATGTATCTAAATTTAATTTCATAATATGAAAAATAATAGAAGTCTCGACATTCATTCCCTATTTGACCCCATCCAAGAAATATTTGTTTCACAATCCCTAACGAGATGGCGCTAGGAGTACTATCTATAAGCTCGCACTTAGTCTTATAAGTGTTGGTATTTCATGTTTGAATTAAACACTTTCTTAAGGCAAATAAATACGAATCTTGTGAAAGGAACGCCATAAAGTGCTCACGGGCTATCAGGGCGCGAGCCATTTGTCCGTTGACCAGCACTTAGCTTAACAAAAACTGATAGTTGTAAAACAAAAGAGCGTAACAAAACCGCAGCAACAAGATCGGACCATTTGGTACAGAAATAAACTAAGCAGTAAGAATTAACAGGGATAAAAGCTTAAAAGAGTAGCCGAAGCAGATTTATGTCGCGATGATCGCCATCGCCCGATTCACCGTGTTACAGACCTTTTGTTTTTTACTTTTGTGTACAACGCGTTGATGTACCGCATTCAGACTTTAATGTAATTGAAAGTAAATATTCTGTTTACTTTTATTTATTTATTTCGAACTGTGTTTTATTACCCTTGCTTTGATTTATGTGTTTATACGAATAGATTATTCATCGTGGACTGTAAGAATAACGCAATGATTAAGTGAATAGTGCGCCAATAGATTTCTAACACGCGTTTGATCCCCAAAAAGAACAACATTATGTGTAATCTGTATCTACGTTTCATGCATTGGGAATGTGCATAAAACATACAAATACAGCAGCTCGTTAGTTATCAAAACATGGCGTATTTTTTATGAATTCAATTTTAATTATTTTACAAACAATTTGTCAGAGACGAGGCATTCTTTGCATCCCTTGTTAGTAAATCTCTAGTACAAGACTAATCATTAGTGATAAAAATACACCTTTTCGTAATTCTAATACCCACATATCCACTTAAGCACAACAAAATGAGAATATCATCTTTATAGCCTATACAGAATAATACTATACCACGTAGAGCCAGTAACAGCTACACCATATTGTTATAACCAACATTATGGCATCCGACCGCATCATAAAACCTGCCTGCCACCTCAAAATCGCTCAATGCTCTGACATTTTACATCATACGCTTACAAAACGCACTTGAAAGGGCCACAGTATGACACCTATTTCCCATTCATTGTCGCACTATTTACACGTTCGAATCGACACGACAGCAGTTTATCACGCAGTCGCTACCCCTGTCGGTTATCTGATAACGTCATGAATGCTTCGCCACATTTGTCTGCGCCTCGCCCATTCTGCACTAGTGTAAAAATCGTCAGCGAATGTGCTAGATAGCGATCTGTCATTTGTGACTGGGAGGGGACTCGCCGACTGTTTGCTTACTCGTAGATAGTTATGCTCTGTGTTTACCTCTTTTGAGGGTGCGAAATGATTTTACTTTACAATTTGTTGCACAATTTCCCCGTTTTCTTTTTGTAATAAGAAGCACTAATATTAAAAAGTAAATATCTAAAACAGTTGTAACAAAGTTTTACAGCTCATATTGGTTCATGGTTAAGTACTGGGCCCATTTGAAATTACTAAATAAACCTTTATTTAGTAATTTCAAAACTGTGTATTAAACAATTAGTATTTTGACAGATTTTATATATGATATCTGCAATAAGCTATTTTATTACTGACGGTTATTAAACCGGCACTTAATTTAAGAATCAGAAGATGCGCAGTCTTCAGTTTTAAAAATCAACGTACGATAATTACCTTTATTATTCCGTAGTAAAAATATCTTTCAGTTAGATGCGTAGTCTTCAGTTTTAAAAATTTACGTACGATATTTACGAGTATTTGCCGTACTTTATAATTTCATGTATTAAGACAAGCTATTTCTCAGGATAAGTGAATTGTATTATTTTTAAGAAATAATAACGTCTTAAGTCATAATTACCCAGTATAAATATTAAATGGATATCAAACCCAACTCAGACATATAAGGCAAGCACCTAACCTTCACGAGATCGATAAACATAGGGCAGATATATAGCACACTCCTAAGAAACATCTGAGCAGCTAAAGCGAGATACTGGCAGAAACACCTATCAATTGAGTCGGAGCGAGCAAGCGGCCGATTGCCGTAATTTATATAAAAAGAATTTCATCGGTAAAGTTCGCCAGACACATCGATTCGAAAAAATGTTTCATCAACAATAATTTTATTATCGTAATAACAAAATTACTGGTTTTACTGACGTACGATTCTGATCCTTAAACATATCCTAATAGGGTGTTCTTCGAACGTTTGCTTATATACCAGGGGGAGAAATGGAACCTTTTGTTAGCCTATAGCATTATTATTTCTCATTTTGTTTTGTTTATTAATACAATTGGCTGGAGGCGCAATATTGATATTCAAGTTTGATGATGACTCGCGCCCGTCTTCTCCCCGAGCTCTCTGTATTTTTATGGGTTTTATAACAATTGCATTTCGTTGTTCCTTTTTTATTCAACCGAACGCAAATTGAATAATGTTGTCTAAACTTTGAAAATTTACGCAGTAATATTTAAAAAGTATGTTTGCAGATTCAAGATCTTACACCATAACATAATTCGCCACGAACACTTTGTTTTTAAACGAAGGGAACAAAATGATTTTTACAACGTTCTCATACCATAAAGCACAGATTATTTCTCATGGAGAAAACGGAATGACGTGAATAAATAACTCGCAGAAATATCAATTAAACAATTATGCTGTCCGAATGGAATCGTGTGTAATGATAGTGGGCCCGGCTATAACTCAGGCGCATCTGTACTACGGCTATTTGCAAAAGGCACGACATGCACCGCGTGCTCGAACACCACATAGACCTGTCTCCACTATTACTTACTATATTGTTAGACATTTTATATTATTCACTTATAACGATCAATACTTCACCACTAAGGAAATGCCTTCTTATTTTATTGCTTAATTCCCAACATTTTCTGCAACACAACATTAGGCTCGGCACTTAAATACTTTTAAAATGTATGGCATTAAAAATGCGTCTGAAAATAATTACGGACATTAGAAAACTTTAAAATGCCGTAGGCAACAGGTGTCAATAGGCTATAGAAGAATTGGTAAGTAGAATATTATGATTGTAGCCGCCCAGTACATATGTATAAGAAACAACGCTTAAGCCACTAATCGCAGTCGAGCTCAATAAATAAAGCGCATGTTTATGTTGTAGTTAATTGACACAAACGCATAAATATAAGTTAGTATCATAAAACTGTGCCCGGAGCGTTTCCATACGTGTTGGCCGCACATATCATACAGGTACTGGGAGCTATAATGTACAACAAAACTGCTGTTTACCGACTATTTTCTAATTTTAATAATTTCGCGTAATAACGCAATAAATAGACAACATATAATGCGATGCAAATGAAACGTGTGTCGTTAATGCGCGCCCGATACGAGAATGTAGAACTTGCAGGTTAAAATACGTGATCTAAGATCCTAACAGCGGCTAATCAATGTTGCTTATACGTCCGATTACGCAGAATCGATTCACGCGAGATCTCGACTAATATCGATTATAACATTTTACATCGATAGGGCTTCCTGCATCTTACAGTGTCTCCGTATTATAATCTATGATAATTTCATATGTAAATTCTGAAACGGTCGCATTTCTGAGAAATTCGCACCTATGTATTTGCTACTTTTCATCGTTACTAATTTCATGATATAGAGATTTTTCTGTGATATGTCCGTAATTTTCCAACATTTAGTCTACATAAATTAAAAAAGGTACATCCTATAAATAACAACACTACTTCTTGGTAAAGTCCATCGTAAGGTCACTGATACCGAAGAATAATAATAACTGATTTAAGAGCCTTTACATCGAGATATTGTTATTTTGTGTACATTGAAACATGAATATCAAATACTATCATTTTGATTTTGGAGCATGACAGTTTGATTTTATAAATCTGAAGACTACCAAACGATAATATCTCCTTTTTCGACTTCACAAAACATATAAGTGCTTATAACTTAACTTACCTTTCTCATAACTAATCTGTCTCTCTTGCTGTCGGGCATTATCAGCGGCCACCTTGAGCAGTCCTTGTATGTTTCGAAGCAGGGTCTCTGTGGAAGAAACCAGGGTGTCAGCGGTGGGATCGACGGGCACGTTCGGCGGGCTACCCGCCTGGGCCGCGTAGCTAACGGGCGCGGGTGATGTTGAAGCTGGCAACTCACGTTCGCCGTCACTTAGATCTCCACCTAAGACAAAAAATATAAGTTATATTAGTTGCACGGATAATGTAGTTGTAAAAATAAAAATTTTAACTCAAAAGAAAACCGACTTCATAAAAAAATATTCTAAAACAAAAACTGCACTAAGAAGTTAAAAAATAATTGCGTATTCTTGGAAATAATTAAATTATTGTTATTAATGGACTCGGCGTCAGCCAAGGTAGGTTTGTAACTAATTAAACATGAGATGTCTTACTATAATCATAACATAACATTGGCATGCACCATTACACACATAGACGTAGCACACGGCGCGGGCGCCTGACACCGACTCCAAAAATAACAATAATTTAATTATTCACAAAAATACGCAATTATTTTTAACTTTTCAGTGCAGTTTTTGTTTTAGAATATTCTTTTTTAAAGTCGGTTTTCTTTTTGTTAAAATTTTTGTTTATTTCTCGGTTTTTTGTGAATCTGAAGTTCGATAACCGATTTTATTTGTCTGTATGTGGATATACCTACTAAACGCACTGCTCATATGAGACAGCGCCATTTAAATGAGACAAACGAGGAAAGGGAGAAACGCCTATCTCAAAATAGGAAATCTACCTCCAAGGCCATTTTAAAAGAGACTTGTAAAGAGCGCATAAATAGGCTTTCGAAAATGCGGATTTCTATGAAAAATGTTTTGGACAGGAAAAATCGGGATATAGTTACCGTTTACATCATTTTTGCCCATAGTGCATCTCATAATAGTTCAAAATACGGTTGGGATGATATGTTTTATTCCGGAGTTCGGGTGCCTAATGGCTTCAGCGTCATATTAAAAGTTGTATTATAGAAATAATTTTGTTATTAGCTTTTTTGTGTATACCTTGTTGAGTTTAACAGTTGCACATAGCCCTATACTATTAAACACTATTAAAAAACCAATTTTGAATTATGTAAACAATACATATACATACCTACGAGTATATGTATATGATTGTAGCAATCACGGCAGATTTTCTATCATTTATTGAAGAATTCCGTTGTATAAAACCGAAGATCTTTATCAGAACATCACCAAATTAGAATGGGTCTACCTCGAAATACTACGAGGGGCTGCCGAACCATCCTACACAATTGTTTATTTTGTTGTTGCAAACAATGAAAACATCATCAATGTAGCCGAAGTCAACCAAATACGTATTATTAAAGGTAACTCGAAAACGAATGGCCAAATCTTGATCAAAATTAAATGGGACCAAATGGAAACCACCAACTTTCAAATTAAAAAAAATCATCAAAATCAGTTTACCTAGAAAATAGTTATGAGGTAACTACATAAAAAAAAAATCTACAGTTGAACTGAGAACCTCCTCCCTATCAAGAATTTTATTAACCGACTTCAAGAAGTCGGCTAAGAAAATTAAAAAAATATACTAAATAGAATACATCTTGTATATCTCTGGTGCTGTGAGCTCATATCGCCTGGTAAACCCTTTAAGGAAAATTGTAGTTTATGTTCATGGACAAATTAAATTCTATTTAAAAACGAGTTACTAATAAATATACACGTTCTGCTGGAAACCCAGTTTGACATATTAGGTAAATCAAATTAAGTCTACGTTACTACGTTATATGATCAGTGTTTTATTCTAAACACCAGCATTTAATAATTATGTCAACAACTCGACTAAGAGATTCGATTAAATATTCACGTGTTAAGTATGCGAAAAATGAATCATCGCAGATTGAATACTTTGTAAGACTATTCATAAATATTAATTTTAATAACAGCTTCATAAGAAGTCGTAAAATGGTAGTGTACGGAGCAAAAAAACATGCAATACCGACAAACGATGATATTCGAAAATCGCGTGCATGTATCATTCGGTTCGCAATTATTGTACCGATGAACATCGATATCGCGTGGTGATCATCGGCGAGGCTTTGATGGAGTCCGCCGAGCAGGGCCTGCTTATTCCGAAATATATTTGCAATGACGCAACTTTAACGATCGATACTACCCTGTCACAATATGTAACTCAATGTAAACAAATTATAAAAATTGTTGCTACAAGGCTGTTGTCACGAATAATCATCAATTGATAAATACATATAATTACATAATTTTACCTAAGAAGCAACATTTACATGTGACTAAGGGATAAGTGACATTTAGTATATGTATGTTCTTTTTAGATAAAATTTTCATATAATTCGTCTTCATACGAACAGAATAGGGATACTCGAAAGCCATTCGACACCGAATGGGCTGTCTCTAACCGATTTATATGCCTCGCTGCACTATGCCGCAAGTTATTCGCTACGAGGACGGCCCAGCTATTCGAATATTATATCGATTTTGTTCCATAATTACTCGCTTGGCATTTCAGACAAAGACATTATTTTGGTAGATCTGATGTCAAAGTTACCCTTAAATTTTATGTTGACATTCACCTACTGAAAGTACCTCGCTAACATTTAGTCCGACGGATGATGAGACTTGATAAGTATTTATTATTTTTAAAATGACGAGATAATTACAATAATGTACACTTGTTGTCAATAACGGACCTCACACATAAAAAAGAAAGTGTTTCGATTGGCGTCTCTCACGGTCCAAAATAATCTATCGATACATTTAATTTAACTGACAAGATAGTGACCGCTCATCAAATAATGAAGACAACATCGTTTCGTCATTGTAGATGAGCACGATAGCACTCTCGGGTTGTCACAACACCATCTCCCTAATAAGGCCAATTAACAGGATCCTACGAGTTTTACACAAACGAACATAAACTCTATAACTAATGCTAAGGACGCAGAATCAATTGGCCAGCGCGACCGACTAAAAGTCTTCACGGATATAAAATGAAATTAGATTCGAGATGAGTACGTTGATTGAAAGGAAAAGGTAACATCAGATGAACAAAGATCAAAGTTGAATGACATGAGCTTATAAAAAGCATTTTTATAATGAGACCGGGGCGATCGTGACGAGCATGAATTACGTATCGACAGAATTAATTGTAAATAAACTATAAATATAACACAATTAAAAGCGAACGGCAAATGGCGCGCGTTCCACAAAAACTGATTTGAGATATGAATTTTCTTATTGGTTCTTTTGTTTGCACAAATTTCCCGGGGCTCATCCTGTAATTCCGCGGCCAGGCGCGGGTGTTTCCTATAAATCGTAGCCAGTTATGCGTTCCCACGCTCTCTGAGCATTTTGTGTGCAGCTTGCAATAACCAATACACAATCCTTATTGTTTCACTTAATTTAGCTATTGTATGCACCAAGTATTTACATTTGCGGATCAATGTTTTGATTTGCACCGTCGTGTCTGTTGCCACAGTGTGCATGCTTTAACTATTTAATGCCGTGCATTAGAAATTGTGGCATCATTATAATAAGTATATTCTCATAGTTAGTGGTAGTTCTTTATTGTTTATTTTCCGAACGAGCAATAAATGCTAGATAGTATCGGTAGATCTAAATGCAGTTGCAGCGGTGTACCGTTATAAATTTCTCCATCATAGCTTTGATTTTATGATTTTCTCATTCTATTTTCAAATGGCTGTAATTGCGCTTACAAGTTAGTGATGTCGGCCTAATAACTAGTTTTACTTGATTGATGGCGCTGAAGAAGATAATATACTAAATTGATTAAAATATTTAGTACAGCAATAAGCTCATGAATAAAAAGCTGAGAATAAAATGAACCTAATACATGTCGCCGGAGAAATTGTCATACCATCCATCACTTGAGTTTAATGGTGTTAATAGTTCATGATATATGATGGTTAACTAAACGAACGCCTGCCTCATGATTAAATATATTATTACTGTGAGTATGTTATAGAGCATCAACAGTGTGGACAAGTTGATAGCTATGTTTTCGTTTTGTAATTTTCATCTTATTAAAACTTCCCGATCATTATACTTTATGCTTTTAACCTAAAGGTCATGTGAAACAACACAATTTAAAGTATATTAGGTACAAACAACAAAAAGGTCTCGTGCTCACGTAAAATTGAATTGGGTCCTTTTAAGCGCTATTCATACATCATTGGGGGCAATTGCGGCCGATACTGGTAATAAGATTTTATTATATAGGACCATTACAAGCAAACGTGCGGTGTCTAGGGATCAAGACGGGCAAACGTATGGGAACGCAAGCGTATGATCATTTGCTAATCGTCCGCCAGGATGCGCCTGCGCACCTAACTATGTCTATTGATTCTATGTTATTATACTTGTGCACACTCAATTGTGGATTCCACACTAGAATTGCGCCAATATATATTATTAATTTATATGCTGCAGTTGAAACCAATTTATAGTGTAGGACTATAAAATAATTAACATTGGCTCATACATACATTGTTTCGTCGCGAAGTTATTTTACACAAGCATTTCCAGTCTAGAATAAAAGGAACCGTGATTTTATGGCTGATAATTTCCGAACTATGAATGCTGAAGGTTCCAGGGCTATTACTGGGTAATTTCGCCGTGCATTACATGCCAAGTATATTGAACGGGTGATACCCGGGCCGTGTTAATGTAACACGGACACTTTCTTGTCGTAACCTAGCCGTGATTACTTCGGCTACACCGAGACTCATTTATCGATACATTTAATTTATAGGAAATTAAAATATCTTCATCACTTATAAATTGCGAATAATTTTTTTTTTTATAAAAGGTTCACATTTCGCTGCGTTCGTTTTATTTTAAGACCCGCCGCAAGCTTTGGTATTATAGTTAATAGCAGCAAAAACTAAAACGGATGTTTGACATTTTAGCTGACATGGCTCTCTATTGTAAATTATACAAAGAGAAAATTACGACGACGACGCAAGATTTCAATTTGCGAACATTGCAAATCAGTCATTCTACCCATTGAGCTGTATGTACTGCCTTTTTCTTGTATTGTTAATATAATAATTGTCTCATTTATTGTTAATACTTTTTTTAAGTTATGCGTTTGACTGCATAATAACATGAAATAAGAACTTATCGCTTAGTGTTATAGAGACTGTTTTTAGAGACAACTTTTACGTTGCAGCCACAATTGTTCATAGCATGGATATTCTAGTATTTAACTAAAGTACTAAGTCCCGTTACATTAACACCACCTGGTCTTGAGATTCAATGAATGCAATATTATTCATCTATTTATAACTATAATTGTAGTGTATGTCTATTACATAACATGAAAACCTTAAGCTCTAACGATTATTCGCACGCAACAAAAACTTCTGTTTGTCTGTCAGTCGGTCTGGCTGTGTATGAATTTATCTTCGGAATGGCTGAATCAATTGCAACGAAACATTGTGCATAACTTTGGATAACTCATCAAGTCTTTCTTTCAATTTGTTTATTTTGCGGATATGAGTTCGTTTTCAATAAGAATATTAGGTAACTTACCATCATCCTCATCTTTGACATTATGATCCTCTTGGTCAGAGAGCGGTGCATCACTTTCGTCTGAGTGTGACCGCGGACTGGCGGCAGCCGTCGCAGCGGACGGCAGCCGTGGTGGTTGAGGGCTTCGACGCGAGGCTGCCGAACTTCGTCCGCTCGCAGAGCCTTCGCCCCGGTCCCGGTCACGCTCACCTCGCTCCGGCCGGTCGCGGTCCCCACCAGAGCCAGATTTTGACAGGTTGAGTACCGGACTGTGTCCTGGGGAAGAACCTATAATTGGACATAACATTAGATATGTATGTTCTCATTCTAAAGTAAACACCAGCTTCATATACTGAGGACCTTACAAATGTGAAATGCAGCCACATACACTCAGATTCAAGACAAATATCTGAGGATCTAAAATCAATAATTATATTATATTGATAATTGGTGTGTATGTATAGAACGTTCAAGCAAATAAAGATTCCATTTTCTTATCTTTGAGACCTTAGTTATAAAGGTTCTTGAGTCAATAAACTAGTACTTAATAGTTTAATTTGACGCAAAACGTTAGAATTACGATCATGTTACGTAGGTCATGGTAGCCAATAATGTTTATGTAATAGGTACTACCAAAGTCATTTTTACGTAATATAAACAGATTCAGTCAAGTGTAACAGTTATATTTTCAATAGATTTTAACCGTAGCAAAATGGTATAGTGGCCGTCAAACCTCTTGTGTTCTCTTCTACCTAATTAGACGAATCAGAAAGTTACTGATTCTTATTATTAATGTTTTACTTTCAGTCTAACTGTTAATTACAAATTAAGGCGATTTGTTCTAAAACGAGTTATGCCCATATCTAATCATGGTAAACAACGGAACTATGATTGCTACGAGACGATTTTATGAGGATAAAGTGTTTATCTTACCGTTATGTGAACCCTCCCGAGCCTTATCCATCGCCATAACTCGTTCCATGTCACCTCTTTCGTCACGCAATCTGCAACAAACAAAACATACATTAATAGTCTCTTGGAAACCATCGATATATCGTTTATCATCTTCGTCCTCATTCTGGGTCTACTCTACTCGACTCGCTGTTAGGCGCATACATCTTTAAACTTATAGGTACTAGTCTTCACGAAGATTCTGATGTATCTATATACCTAATGGATGTATTTCATTGAAATTTCTTACATTATTGAAAGAACTCACAGTTGTTGACCCACATTCCATGGTATCCTGATACTACTAGCAACACTAGTATCGGCTTATAGATTATGTAGTAAATAATATATATAATATATTCTATCACATACACACAACACCATCTAGCCCAAACTAAGCAGAGCTTGTACTATGGGTACTAGAGAATGGATAAACATACATTTATACTTTTTTTTGTAAATACATACATATTATACATAGAAACACCCAGACCAAGACAAATATCCATGTTCATGCACACAAATGTTTGACTTGTGCGGGAATCGAACCCGCGACCTCAGGCGTGGCAGTCGGTTACACTAACCACTACGTCATGGAGTCCGACTATGATGATGATGATTTAGGTCACCCTCTAACTAGCAGATCTTTGCATAAAACCAAACAACTTTGTTTCTAGGGCTTTTAACGCAATAAATTATATACATATATAATAGAATGAAAATCATCGATGTGTAGGTACCTACGTAGCTCCTTGTCTTAAATGCATGCAGGTCTAGGTACTTTATATAAATATTTATACAAAGTTTTAGTTTGTCAGTGTGACGTATAAATTATTCGTTCAAAAGAATGTCAGAATGGTAAAAAGTCGTCTTCTATATTATATTTCGTTATCTCATTAGCAATATTAAAAGTCGAACTGTTTAAAATCAGTCACGCTACCGCATGTAATGATGCCTTACAAAGCTACTAACAAACAATTTTATCATTTGAAACCATAAAGCATGCTTCCCACTGGGTTGTGAAGCTACTACAAAGGCAGAAGTATAATATTATAGAACCCCGCTGCGCTTCTTTGTGAATGGATGAAGACGGTGTATATAATCATTTTGTATGCCGATCTCTCGTACCGCTACCCTAATTCTGGAGGTCCTTTTTGATTGTGAATTATTGGAGTTTTGATGCTTCCGTTCCGATTCTATTTTTATTAATATTTACTTATTAACTTTTCTTTTGTGCCGACAGTTTTTAAACTCCGAGTTCTGTTATAAGCCACATTATGATTAGAAGAAAGAACATATTTAATCAAAAAGTGATATTCGAAAACAGTGTTCTTTTGTAAATAACTAAAAAGTATAACTAAAAAGTGTATAGAAAATTTTGTTTGAAATGAAGTTCTTCATTTCGAAGGGGTTAATACTGCAATTTTTGCCTAGTAATGCCTTTTGAGTATTTGAATATAAATGACGTCTGAAAGTGAAATTGTAACATACATAATAAGTGGCTGTTTTAAAGCTTCGAGGAACCCTTTTGCGGATTACAGTGTAGTGACATAACAGAGGGTCAATACTAAGATGATCTGAGTATTAAAGTACAAGCATACTTCCAGTTTATTTAATTTTGAGTTGTGAACTAAATCATGCTTAACTACCCGTCCAAGTTCTGGGAACAAAACTTTTGCCTGATCCCTCGGGTCAATAACTTATTGATATTGATAATTTTAATAGATTGTCAGTTTTGGCCGTAACTAAATTAAATAAATAAGCGCTGTTTATTATATTGTTATTGAGGATTGGTTAACAGATCTTAGAAATTTTAAGATAATATCAGGTGTCTATTTCTGAGAAGCATTCGGTAGAAATGTATCCATTACATTTTGTCAGTAAATAAAACGGATACAATAAAGATTATTGGTGGTAATAGTTATCTATTTACGGGTTTCAAATCGCAAGAAATTAAAATATTTGTTCAAGTTTCCTGTGAACGCAGCCTTTACCTGTAGGGTACTGCGACGTTAATATCAAAACTACTTAGGTACCTAATAGATTACGAATCCAAAACAATATAGGGGTCAATCTCGTAATAAAATAACTATTCAAAATAGAATTTCTGTCTAGATAGATAGACTAGTCTAATAAACATCAATTGTAAACTGAAAAGTTATTTATGATCACATTGATCACATAAGGCGTTTATTTTAATTTAATAGAATACCATTTGCGATATTTATAACACCGATATCAAGAGAGACCGGACCTCCATTTTGACCATGTTTTATGACAAGAATAGTTATTTATTTAATATACTACTATGTACTACTATATTTTAGTTATTATATATGTTCCTGACTAACTATACTAATATTTGTTATACAGAAAACCTATACCTCATTCGAAGCATAGAGCTATCTCTCTGTATCATATATTACTCTACGCGCGAACCCTCCAAATGGAGTCGTTTGGTACTCGTACTTTACTGACGAGTCACGGAGCTCCGTTTGAATTTAATATATTTTTCATTTCCGTCGCCATTAATATGTAAATAATTCTTCAGACCGTTAAAATCTTTTGATCGTGTTTTTGTAATATAAAATTGTTCAAAAATGTTTCTTACCCAAGTTTAGAAATAAAATTTTATATTTATTTCATACATCAAGGATTGTATAATATGTTTTAAAATATCTTGATAGGCTGACTTCCAACGAGTAATACAGAAGGCCTAAAGTGTGGCACAGATGGACTTGCGAGACTTGAAACGTCTAATTCTGCATGATAGAACACATGTCTTTGCAGATCGACTAGTGCTTAGACTTTTGAAAAACATCGAGAACTCATATGCCTTCGATTAAAAAAATATAACACTACGTTTGCAAAATAAACATGTAAATATCTATTTTGCAGGCATTTAAGTGTATTTCATTCATATATTTATTATACTAAAGCAATAAATAGATCATTACTTTTAAACAATATTGCATTTACATATGTCTATATGAATGTAGTTTTTATAGCATGTTGCCAAATATAACACATAATTAACATTTTTTGTCAAGCTCTTAACAAGGCGCTTCGGAACCTTAACAAATCAAAAAGAAATGATCGACTCATCGCCACACGATCGGACAAAAGATAACACTCGAAATCAATAAAATAATAAATTATTTCCACTTCCTCCATTTTATTTTTATCTTTACTAAAGTGTTGCTTTGATTGATGATGTTAGTTCAAGCTAGAATTAAAAACAGATAACTATGGTTTATTCTCAAATGTTTGATTATGAGACGGCGTTTGATGATCAATCTATTTGGTTTTATCAGCATCCTTTCAACAGGGCTTAAGGTAATTTAAGATAACTCCGTATATCCAATCAACATTTTAGAACTCTTAATTTCAGTAAAACAATTTAGCAAATAAACAGCTTTCATTAAGTGTGCAATTAGGTTGCGTTGTGCATAACATTCCGATGTAGATAAATTAACAAACACCCCATCTGTCGGCGGCAGCCATCATCAGTCTGTTGCGAAATAATATTATTCATTCACTTGTCAAAACGCAAATTGGCGACGAATCGTTCCGTACACTGAATTACAAAAATAAAAATATGGAGGCGTGAATCGGATTTGTTATAAAAACATTTATGTAGTGAATATTTGGGGACACATTTTAGTAAATTGCTTTAAGTATTTCAATACAAATTTAGTTTGGTTTTAAGAATGGTTTTCAGCCAAATCAAAAGCATTCGGGCCACTAGAGAAGTTAGACACTAAGTTGGTTACTAGCTCGAAGACTTTCTATTCTTCAGACATTCCTTTGACTGTGGACATATATATGGACATACGTCTTCTTCAGTTGCTTACAATACCAGTAAGCAATTGTCATATTTGTTGAAATCAAAGAAAACCTATTAGGTACATATGTACGATATACAACTGATCACCGTTCATCAAATAATGTCTGTTACTATACACAAATGAGTGTGCAAAGATACATAACACTTGTTAGTCAAACCTACACTAGACATTCCTGCAAAATATCTTATCTACCTAACATAGTCATTGTTTCAACAAAAATAGGCAGAAGTACCTAATCCCCTATCACCGGTTGCTCATCACCAAATAATGAACTAAGGTCGTCACATTATTTAGCATAAAAAGCACATAATGAAGTAATACGAAGGTAAACATAGTTACCGTTAACCATTGCCATTACAGAATGGGTAGTGGCCTAAACAGATATTCCGGGGCCACGAGCGCGGACAATGCGTTGCAATCTACCACCAAAGCCAACGCACGTTGATTAGTTAATACTGGCCCGTTCACATAACCTAATACCGCACTACCGACCGTTCCGAACCGTTCTTGTATGCATAATCTGATTAGCGCAAGTATTAAACAAAGCTTTCGGTAATAGTGCTGTCAATTTACATAACCGAGTTCCGCAGAACTGCAATGTTGATTGAAGCCGTAGAAACGCGAGATCCGTTTTACTATATACATAATTAAGTCTCTCGAATTTGCATTCTCAAGAATCGATTAAGAAAATCAAATCCTGTCTGAGCGTCACTGCGTAAAACATTTGCTTGACACCCAAATCAAAAATCGTTTTAGCTCACCCCTGCGAGGGAGGGTTGGGGAAGCGTCGACGCCTCAACATTTATTATTTCAGACATATCACTCACATGCAAAACAAACTTCGTCCGATCCATCAAAAAGTTTCGTCTCATACCCCCCTCACTTCCTCCGCAACAAATCGAGTGTGAAAGTATCGCGGTTTCGAGATATCGATGTTTTATGACTATTGTTTTACACGTAAAGGGTTATTTCATTAGAAAGTTAAATTCCCATATTTAAAGTTCATAGAATTATTAATATGAATCATCTATAAAAAAAATGTATCCTTCTGTATTAAACACAATGCACAAAATAGCTCTCAAACTTAAACAAAGAGTTTATAAGTTAAAGAATAAATAAGCTTGTTCATCCAAAAGAAATGAGCATTGTAACCCTCCAAACAGTCAACAAAGCTTCGAAGAAAATCGAGCGAAAAAAGGCTAAAAACACCTTAGGGGTTTACTAATCGAATAAAAAATATCAGCGACCGATGCCAATGTGTGGGGGAGAAATGGAATAAATTATAAAGAAAATACAAGTAGCAAAGGGGCTTTGTTATGAGTAAAAAGTTCCAAGCATATGCAGATAACGTAATGTTTTGCTTTTGAAATGATGTAAAGGCAATATTGGCGCGTAATAACGCGGTGCATCAATTTAAGGATATATTGCATGTTATGACGTAACAAGGAACACTTTAAAATGTTTTAGGTCAAATGTAAGGTAACGAACCTTAGACTGTTGTTCCTTGTTGGATTGAAAACTCTAAGTACGGTGGAGTTAAATCACGAATTACATATTCACTAGCTTCGTGAGTTAGCGTAATGAAGCGTGTTTTCCCTAAGTTTCCTTGTTTGCCAGATAATGAAAAGTTAGTAAAACTGAATCTAGATAGCATGTTTTTATAGGGTAATGAGTCTGCGAGTTCGAATGTATTGTTATCGACTCGATTCTTCGCATCGAAAAATTAGATAATCTTCGAACCCAACCGCTTTACCACTTGTGGGAACAACATACTTACGTAGTAAAGACCATACTTATCCTGAGCGACATTCGATTGCCATCTATTACAAAACCACAAATCCTTCACTGATACTTGTATGAATTGAAACAAACAATTATTTTGTATTTCAAATAAATGTTACATAAACAATGTCTAGCAATAAAAATTTGCATAAACTAGATCCACAAATTACCATTCTACAAAAAAAGATAATTAGCCTAATCAATATGTAAGGACAAACATTTAGGGTGGTCGAAGGCAAAATAATAGGCAAGAAAGTAACATGATGACTTGTCGCCGGTCGTCGCGGGCGGCGCGGCGGTGCGGCGCACCCCTACGCATAAACGTCACGACGTCATTTGTAAAAATTGCGGCCTTCCAACTTCTCCAATTTTGCAACACGACCTCAGTGGAGACGTCATAACAACTAGACTTATCAAAAATAAAATATTAAACATTTTTCACAATAGCACCGCGCTATTTATTTATATTTCATTTCCTTTGTAGCCGTTCATGTTAGTTTTTATCTAATTCCTTTGATCTAGTTCATAGTTATAATAAATCTAGACACGTGATAAAAAGACAAAGTAACATGTCTACCAGTCGAGCAAATTTCGACTTTAACTTATTTTATATTGTTTTTCGTATTGACAAAATTTTTAAACCAAACCACTCAATATAGTTCTTATTCTATTGCGGAAATATCTTACCAAAATAACCAAATTCAGGGGCGTCGAAAAGAAACAGTACGACAGTGGGACCTTCGCGGGGGAAACCGGAGACAGTTATTTAAATTTGAATAATATAATATGGAAAAAATTACATCATTTAATACCGTAATAAAAGTGCACTAAGCGACCGGGGCATTACGCTTGCCAAATACAAGGGACATGCAAATTCCGCTTATGAAACGTGAAATGAAATATAAAATGTGTTTGGTGAAAAATAAATAATGTATCTGGGAGCTTAGGAGCTCATTACGATATTACAAGTACGTGAGAAGATTTAAGTTGTCGTTGGAAAAGCTGTGAAGATGGACGATTTTTTAAGATGTTTTTAGAGTTATGTGCAGTTAGGGCTGCCATCAGATGTGTCGTAAAAACGTGATGCTCTCGTAACATAGAATTACTTTGCTCTCACAAAAAGAAATTGTAAAATGATAGGCACGTGTACGTGTAGTGAAGAAGCATATCAGTGATCCAGAAACGTAAATGACAAGCACTATGATAATGACATGACAAACGACATCGATATTGCTAACTAGGTGTTTGTTTTGTCGTCGTCTAATGACGAAAATAATAAAAATTCACCGTGTGTATTGAAACAGCAAGGTATTTGTTCGCAGTAGATTACCGCAGCGTAACGAGATTCTGATCGGGTCCGATGTTATTAGGATTTAAGCGCCACCACGTCGCCTCTCCCGGCGCAATGTTGGATAATTATGCAAAATTGCTCCTACGATTCGTAGATCCCCAGTTTTTAGGGGCCATTACCATTATCTGTAATGGGAATGCGTTTTGATAATGTTGAATATCATTGTACCTACTTACAATTATTAGGGGCATTTGTTTAAATCGCCATTATGTTCGGCTGTTTTCTATCAGTTTCCTATTCTTAAGTGGTTGAGCTATATTAGACGCAAATTGCTTTAATATACTATTTAGGCACAAATGTCGGCTACGTCACCATTAGATCATCATAAACATAACAATTACATGGCATCCATAACTGAATTTCCATGAATCAAGTACAAATTACGATAAGGGCTGTATATTTGTGTTATATTGTAACGTCAATATAATTTACAACAAATATGTAAGATATATTAGAATATCACCGTGTTTCTACAAAATACGTATCCGTTACAACGTTTAAATATGTGTCGTAATCCTAGCCGAACAATTCAGTAACCGCCGATTGCATAAATATGGCTTCAATGCACATGCATGTGGAGCGACCGCAGAAAATTCACATCCATCGGCACACTTCCAATTCAATTCCTTGGATAATGTAAAGCGACAAAGATATCCGTATCTTCTAGCCGCTTGAATACGAGCTCGTCGATTCGCTTAAGTTTGTTCGGGTAGACGGTTGATATTGTGCATCGTTTGAAGCGGCTGCTCGGCCAGGGCTCGACGCATGGGTAATGATTGTGATCGAAGTGATCGCTCGCGTTGACCGCAACATGTTTCGAACGAGACGATAATGGTGTATCGACGTGCACCTTTTATTTTCTGCGGTGATAATATAGAATTTTATGAATTCGAACTGGACTTATCTCTATACACAGAATAACAACGTACAGGAAGTTATAATTGAAAAACTAGATTTATGAGTTGAACTAGTAGATAATGAACATGTCGAGATATAAACTCCTGTCTCTTTACAGATGTTATCTGACGGACAAACGCAGTATCTGTGTCGATTTATCTCGAACTAGAGTTGAACATTGTGATGCATCGATCATAGTTTAGTCCACCCTATTGATAAAATTAACATCTAACTTTAGATAAACGTATATAATTCTAATATAACTAATATATTAATTTGATTATTTAGAGATAGATCTTTGATAGATTTAAGACCTATAATCACCGAGTGATTAAGAAAAAAGCATCTATTTTTTGTGTACCTGCGTATGATAATAATTATCATATTAAATCGAACTGTCTGCTATTTTTCAATACAAAAAATGTAAGTGAATATACTAGATCATGGACTAACTAAATATAAATATTAATTAGCATACGGAAAGCGGTATGAGAATTTACGTACTTGTTTAGATAAAATCAGTTCTTTGATAATATCTTACTTTCGTTTAACGAAACCGAAGGTTCTCTGTGTAGTGGATACGTGTTTAATATTTTGTTGCGGCAATTACGCGACAGCTAATTACGAAAAAATATTAAATAATAATTACCTTAACAAGCGGCATTGTTAAACTTCATAAATCTGGCAGCTTGATTATGAGATTAGAGACAACTAATCAGTCTTAGCTCACAGTTACAGTTATCGTTAATCTTAAACAGGATACTGTTTTATAATAATCTAGCTTAAAAGTTTAAGAAACACAATCGTATATCAAAGAATGTTAATTGTATTGCTATAGTAGAAATGCATCACTTGCACGTCAGCTCAGTTACGGTGCTTGTACACATGACATATAGTTGGCGCGGGGAACACGCGCGAGCACTAGCTCATGCATGCTACATGCATGTATGCATGTATGTATGTAGTAACCCGTATAATATAGCCCTAGCCTAGTGGCTAGGGCTACATCATACCTACGGGTTACTTGCGCAGGTGGTTCGCAAGCGCGTTGGTGTTTATACCTTGCATACAACCCGCGCAAGTGTCTTAGCTTGCGCATGTTACCCACGTCGTATACAAGAGCTATTGCTTAGTGGTAAATGATAGGTGTCAAGCCTTTAAATATCTACCAGATGTAGTTCCAAACTCTGTCCTGCTATCAAGTGTTTTTGATAAATGAACAAGGCAATATTAAATCGAAAAATCCGTCAATGAACATCGGCTGTACAAATAAATAAGTATCAAAAATGTGTTAATCGAATTCAAAAAGCGCGTGTAAACAAATTGGTTAATGAATGAAACAGAAACAAACGCTCATCTGTGCACACATACATACGTCACGTATCGAAACAGGGAGTTTGGCAGAAAGTAAACAGAAAATATAATTTAGAAGCAATTTGGCTCGGATATGTCCGCAATCAAATTGTCTCGTTAATACGCGGTGCTATCAAAACATTTGATTTGTAGCCGGCGTAGGGTTGAGCTGTTATTTAGCCATGCGATGGTTAGCGTTTGATGACCCCAGCTTGTTGTCAATTATTTATGACGAATACAATACTGGGCGTTTTCGAACATAAAATAAACATGGCTAGCTTAAACGTGCAATTAGAGCGATTCTTATAAAGTACAGTTAGAAATATCTCTTTACATCAGTTTAACTGTCGTATATTAAAACAATATTTTTTATTCCGTGGGATGATTTGTGATGATTGAAACTTGTAGTTTTGTTTGTTTACTTATGTATATATGAGAACGTTGTAAACAAAAGTCAAATATTAATACTTTATCAAAGTCTCATCATCAAAGTCAAATCTATCAAAAATGTTGATAAACAAGCTGTCAAACGTTTATATACTTTAGGCAATGATGTCCTTCATTACTAATAATACTTATCAAATTATATGTATGTCAGAAATTATCATCCCACCTTTATGTACAAACTTCTATTTAGATATTAGAAAGAAAAGAAAGAAAGAAAGAAAACTTTATTGCAATACAGCTATCAGGTGAGCACAATGTGTATAAAGATAAAAAGAAATAATATATGTATAAATTTAATGCTTAAAGTAATGGTCAATTATTATTTTTTCATAATCCTATTGTCCTCAGCGAAATACACAGCCGCCTCCGTCTCAATAAAATAATTAAAATATGTTCTTAAAGTTTTGCGCTCATTAATAGTTCGGACGAATGTCATCTTGTCCCATCTAAATAAATGTCCTTGTCGTATACACGCACCCACCTATGCTATATTTTTATATTTAAATGTACAATATTTAGAAATGTCACCAAGCCTAATCCCTAACAAGAATCACACAAAAACATAATAAATCGTAATGAAAAATGTAGAATTAGAATAATTCATTTGTTCGCTAACAAATGTTTACACGGAAATATCGCGGTTTTCTCGATTTATGCGCACTCACACTCGACTCGCACTCGACGCGAAGTCAGCGAGTAAACACTGGAATACTTTTTATTCGCACTGTATAATTCCCCCGGGAACATGGATTTGCATAACAAAACGGGAAAAGGTCAGGAAGCGAACGGAATGGCAAGTGTCCGGTTTGATGTCCAGTCAGCATTGCTGGGTGACGAGAGTGCGTTTACATTGTCAAATTTACTTGCGAGTCTACTAGACTGAAGCAGTGATGTGACAACGTAACGTGCTACGCACTCATCGCTGTCATATCTGTGTACTACAAATGACATCGTGTCATATATGTAGGTACTTCAGTATAATTTATTATTTTATACTATACTATAATATAATAATATTCTATCACATACACACAGTACCATCTAGCCCAAACTAAGCAGGGCTTGTACAATGGGTACTAGACAATGGATAAACATACATATATACTTTTCTTTTTTTTTTGTAAATACATACATATTACACATAGAAACACCCAGACCAAGACAAACATCCATGTTCATGCACACAAATGTTTGACTTGTGCGGGAATCGAACCCGCGACCTCAGGCGTGGCAGTCGGTTAGACTAACCACTACGCCATCAAGGCCGACAAAGACTAGACTTAAAGACTATAAATTATAATTGTAGATCTTAAGATATTATTATTACTTATATATTAATATGTTATTTGAACTATGTTTAGTAAATAATTGTGTTATCTGGCTCTACTTTTGTATTGGCAAAGTGTAAGTCTAGTCAATGACTATCAGAATGCCCATTATTCATTCGTATTAAATTTCAACAGCAAAATGCTAACATTGTGATTCAGTCCAAAAATGTAATATGTACAAATAACAGGTTCAAATTTTACACCATTCGAGTGTCAACGTTAGTTAAAATATTGTAGTTTGTAGTTTTGTGTGTCAGACTACTTCAGTATAGAGAGGTATCCTATCAACACCTGTGAATAGGAATGCATACATCAATATAAGCGTAGTATATTTTTTGTATTCAGTATCGTTAGTTTGCAGTTTTCTATGAGTGTTTGAACGCGGCACCGAATGTTCAAACTCAGGCGTCCCGGATGCATATTCATGGTTACTCTGCGCCACATGCAAATTGTGATTTACACACTGTAATGAATTCTTTTGATCTGTGGATTCACATATTTGATTTACCCCATCGATGTAGGGTATTAACATGACACGCTAATTTCATATTCATAGTTTCTACGGTGTGCGATCTTCATTTGTTAAACGAGTTAATTATAGAAAAAAGAAGGGCAATTTTTTCACATTCAGCACAAAAGGCAATCGATTGTTTTATTGTAAGTATGTCCTTTGCGATACTTAGTACTAAAATAGATATGCATTTTTAAATCGATCAATATAATTGAGATTGTTGTAGATCGATATAAAAGTTATGCAGCAATGATCCAAAAGAAAAAATCAACTAAAAACTTACATAATTACTTTAGCGATTCAACTGCTCGAAAGAAACGCAGAAATGACAAGACGATGACAAATGAGCACTGCTCGCATCGCAACACAGTCGGGTGGCGGACCTCATCAAATTATTCCCCACTTAAAAAATCTCCGTAAACAAAAACGGGCCAAGGGAAAAAACACTCGAGTCGCAGGGTAAAAAATAGGTATTGGCAACATTGATTGATGTGTACTAATAGGGCGCGAAGAAATGAGGCCGCTGCGTAATTAAAGGAAAAGTGACATCTTCTGTCAATGGCAGTGTTGCCAGCTAGAAATAGAACGGTCACGCCTTTTGGTAGGAAGTGATTAGTGTTACAAACTTATTAAAAATTATTGAGTGAAGGCAGCTAATTGATCACCGGGTTCATCGTCATGTCACACTCTGGTATTCAATTTGCGTCTATTTTCATTAACGACGCATTATTATTTGTCGTTAACAATGCCTACCTATTTGAAACACAAATTCATCTAACACTACTTACTTTTACGTATCACCTGATTACATAGCACTAAATATTAAGGTAATATAATAACAACAATTATAAAATGTTTGACGTGAACGCTATATCTGGGTTTCCAGAGCATCAAAATTTATAAAAAGAAATGAAATTTAATTTGCGATTTGGCTAATCCTACGCGTGGAGTCAGTGTTTTTATCCGCCCTCCGTGGAAGTGACACCCGAATGAAGGATGGAATAATGAATGTTTTGTACCACGCCCGGCACGCGTCCCCGCATAAAATAACACTCGCAATTAACATAACCAGCTCTTAGAATATACACAGTTACAATAAAGCTCCAATTTCATGTACGTTTTAATTGAAAATAATGTCTGCGTTTATTCTATTAGAATTATTAGTTCGCGGTAGCCGTTGATCACTTGAGGCTAAAAAATATTATGCCGACTTCGCATGCGATGTGTGAATACTGTTGCTAATAATTTAGTTACTACTTACGCTCCTCATTAATTTATAACTACTGCTGACTTTCGGTACATTAATTGCACGATCGAATAAGAAATTACCATTTAATGATTTGCCACAAACCTGAATCATTAAAATCCTAATTCCAATTATAATTTATGTTAACGAGTTGAAATACATATGTTTGGCAAGTGACATGTTATACGTAGAACAGCAGACTAAGTACATTAACCATTTTGTAGCCGACGTGCTGTATCAAATGACAAAGCCGCAGCACCTAAATAATCAAGGGAGGTGACACTGAGATTTTTCCTCCGAAAAGCTGCCTTATCGCTGTGTACATATCATTAGTAATGCAAAATAATGGGATACAGACACCTCGTGCCGTTTGCGAGCTAATGATTAATGCTACTCGCCATTAATTCTTATTTTTGATGAGAAATTTGACTTGTGCTGTCAGACGCCGGATCCAGATTAATATAGGCTGACGGTGCAACTTACATTATGACAACGCCGAGCCCCGTTTACACTTCCCATTTATATACTGTTTTGGAACTTTTTGATTTCATTGCGTAGATTGTAGTGCTCTTATATATAAGAGTATAAGAATAAAATGAATTTATACACCAGCGCATTTAAAATATATTATAGATCATATAATTAATTAATACATTCATCATCATGTAACCATTTACTGATTGAACATAGTGACTTTCCACCTCAGAATCAGTCCGTATCGCTTAGAATCGGTTCTGAGAAATATTGGACAAGTTGGAGTTTAGTTTGTTAGTAACTGTGGTAGTTTTAAACATTTAGAAGAGGCATAATGCTCGCAGCTAAGCTTTGAAAGTTTATCTCAGAATATTATTTTAATGCGAAACCGCGAGCCGCAGGTTGCGTGTACCCGGGTCGCACTGACATGCCCCGTGAATGTGACATCAAAGCTAACAGAACGAATAGTTCGGTTCGCCAACAGAACTAACTGAATAGTTTTCGCCGTAAAAGGGCAAAGTACAAAGAGCTAGATAAAATTCCAGTACGACCGCATCGGTGACAAACTCGGAAGGTATTCAAAGGGCTGACGACTGCCGCCGTGACTCGGCACCCTTTACCGACGCCCTACGCATATTAGTCCACTGAAAATCAAAACTCGTTATTATTAATGATTTAACGCCATGACAATCTAAATATCTTTGGAAGCGCGCTCAAAGTTATGCACTAATCGCATAAAATTACTGGCAGCTAATTCTCAAGATATAAATGTACAGCCACCAGATGCGATCGGCTCTCTCATCATTCAAAATACAGAAGAAAAATCACTTAAGATTCAAAGCATTCAGTATCTTTATCTAACGGATACAAGAGTTCATTTTATGACCATTAATTTCGCCTTTTCCTCGGGTGTTTTATCACAACGGCTGCGAGGCTCTGTCGCGCGTCTCATTAATCAAAAGCATTTGTTTACAACGAAGGGAATTTGATTTGATTAAAATAATTCGCAATATCCTTGATAAATATCACCCTCGGTCTCCGTTTGATCTTCACTGAAATTAATGGTGGAGGATTCAATCACGCAAGTGGTGCCGCCACTCTTGATGTTTCGTTACGTAACTTTCAAGATATCGCATTGTGTTGCCCCAAAATATTTATTCACCAATCAAAGTTCTTATGTCACAAAATCGTCTAAAACGAGGACATAGAAAAGATCGATAAATAAAATAGGCGATTTTTCCGCGGGAAACTTACACAAAGTTTCCCGCGAAATGAACAAACATTGGTATCTTGTGATAGCAAGGGGGCACAGGGATGAATAACGATCGACGTCAGAGCGATGTGTGCCGATCCGGGCGGCGTATGCCGGCACCGGGCGCCCGGCTCGGCTTAACCCGCCGCGCGCACATTAATCGCCGGCTAATACCCACCGAAACCGAATTAAACCGGACGAATGCATTGATCCGGACGATTTGTCCAATGTTAATTGTGTCTATTTGATTTATAACCCGGTTTTTGAAACAGGATATCGGTATCACTAACGTAGAATGATAGTGGGAATACGAGACGAGTGCATATGTCGTAACGAACTGTTTATTAAAATGTGCATTTCTACGTAAGACTCATTACAATGTATCTCTCATCAAGTTTTATGTGTACGTTAAACAGCAAACAACTGACATACTTAGCGTTCCTACATTGTGCTTATCTCCACAGTAAGCACTATTAACTTAGACGGAGTAATTAAATAAATTTGAATTTAATTGCAAATGAAACACGAGCACGCTCGTACAAGAGAAAACAAAACAAACAGTACATACAAATTATATTAAATCAGAGATAATCCTGTCAATTAATTGGAGTTAGCATTGAGAACCGGTCGCGGCGCATGCGTTAAACGAACCAAGATAATGCGAGAGCAAGGAAGCCCGCCATTCAGACAAGGACATTAATATGACTTAACTATATTACCTGTTATTGCACGCAATTGGAGTTATGTGTAATGTATTTGTATATCAATTATCTTTACAATATACCTACATTACGTTTTAATATTAACTTATTTAACAATAAAAAAAGTAATCCGAATTACAACTGACTCTTTTAAAAACAACTGCACGAATCTTTAAGAATTTTTTAGCTGACCTATTGTGCCTATAAAACATGTGCCTGTATTCAACAAAAAATAAAAATACGAAGTAATTTCTTTAAAAACGGCCCTAATCCGGCGGCCGTGGCCGGCCGATCGCCGGCTGACAGTGACACATCGGTACAAGGCGCGCTGTCCGACTGTAATTCTACCCGGCCTCGATGCCCGGACCTACATGTACACAGCCTACCATTTTATATTCCAATCTACACGATTAATTAGATGGATTTGGGAAATTCGTGTTCATCTTATTGTGTATATATTAATTAAAATAATACGTGCTTGCTTGATTAACAAAACTTAAAACAACATGGCAGCTTTCAAACGTATTAATATGTAAATATTACTTTTAAAGTCACTGAATAAAATATGAATTTATATAACAAATTCACGGCATATTCAATAAAAGCTTTTGACATGTTACCTTTACGTATATGAAATCATTGAAACGCAGTTAAATCGGAGTCAAAACCGCGAAGTATCAAAGCGACTTGGCGATCAATCACCATCCATTAAACAAGAAAAGAAAAGTGCTTTCCCCCACCGATTGGCCCTCGAATCAGCCCAATTTACATGAGAGCCGCTTTTTCCTCGCATCGAGATTAGCCCCTGAATGAGTTTGATGAATCGTTCGCACCCCGCAACCGTCCCGGCGAGCGGTCATTTGTTAAAAATACACCCGATCCACGGATCTAATTGTCTCCTCTAATTTCACACCCTCCTGTGATATCTGCGCGGAGTGCCGCGCCGTCACAATTAACAAACGATTCGTTTTATTTTATACTGATCGCGCTGCATCTGTTTGTTTTAACTTCGTGTGTGTCACCGTTTTAAAGTTATTATCATGAAGATGAAAACAAACCAATAAAAACAAAAAGTAAAATGGAGAAGAAAAGTAAAGTATTATAATAGCCCTACGTTATCTTACTCTGATCTATCTTTATAAATTTTGAATAATTCTCTAAATCTATACAGTTCTACGCATTCAGTTTCGTCTTACCTTTCGAGATGCTTTACGATGTCCTCATATGCCGCTCTACAATTCTCCCAAATACCAGATCTGCAGACAAAAGAAAATAAAATAAGAAAAATGAAGAAATGGTAACAAACTAGATGTACACAGAATCATAAAATTAATGAAATAAGGAATATAAGAAGTGATAATGATTATGAAAATGTAGATTAATTTACTTTCGGACCATTCAAAAACCTTTCTAAAGGTATATATCATATACATCGTTGTAATATGAAACACCAATAATAAACTTGTATTATGTCTAATAGTTACTCATGTTCCGATACCTATAGCTCTAATCACAGCTATATTTCAAATATTAGATCCTGTAAAACTAGAAAAATATCTCAACAAAGGAGTCCAGTGTTGCACTTGCTAGAAAGACAGAAAGAAATCTACAACAAATTACTCAAGTATTTGCAAAGAAACTTCGTAAAAAGGGTTCGAATATGAAAGAAATAATTATGAGCACTCAATATTAAATGTTCCGTTAGGTGGAGCGAGGGGTCGTTGAAATTAATTATGTTTTAAAAACAATCGCTTATATTTGTGCCAGAGCTACTCATGCGTGATCGTTCAAATTGTTTCTCGATTACTTTAACTCTTTGTTTTTCATTAAACTTTTCTTCGTCGTTTGTAATCAAGGGTACCGCCTTTATAACTAAGTATCATCTAGAAAAGGGTTCTAATTCTTTGTCTTACATTACATTTGAGCCGTTTTCTTGCTGATAGTTCTCTTTATAACAACAATGCTTAGGGTTACTTTAACTTTGTATGAATATAAATTATGAATATATTCGTTCTGTTTGCATTGAGCAGATATGTTCAACGAAGCGTTAAATAGTATTTTACCGTTATATGTACGGTTTAATTAGATAGTACACTGAGTCGTTTGTCAAATAAAACAATAGATTTATCTATAAAATTGACACTGAATAGTTTTGGGTGAGAAATGAACGTCGTAGCTTACAATTAGATAGAAAACATGGCAATCGCATGCTTCACTACATTTTGTAAAACAAAGTCCTCCACCGTGTCTGTCTGTCTGTTCGTGATAAACACAAAAACTATTGAACGGATTTTGATTCATGAGGAAGGTTTAGGTATATAATTTGTTAAGGTTTTGTTCTACCCGTGCGAAGCCCGGGCGGTTCGCTAGTAACAGTATAAAAAAAGATACCGACGAAATGAAAACCTCCTCCTTTTTTGAATTCGGTTAGAAAATTTACTAGATTAAACCCACTACGGAGAAAGCAGAGATGTAGGACGCCTACACTTCACAACGGTGACTAGACTTCACATAATAGAGGGTAAACCATACTGATGGCTAGGTACCGGCTTTGAGTACCAAACTCTATCCTTCTAATAAGAATTTTCTAACTCAAAATGTCAATAAGACTTTGCTACCTGTACTTACAGACGCTACTAGTTTATGGCTTTTTAGACCCATTTTATTTAGTGAACATTGTGAACATAATTATTGTTATAAAAGACTACAGTGTAAACTAAAAATCCTTCTTACATTGCACTAATAATACACATAAATCAGTGCGTCATCTTTGTATAAGAAGCACAACATTTTATATATTAAATAGAACTAACTTCGTTTTGTAACGTAAAATAATACAGCCTTAAATATAATCCGGTAATTCTGAACATGATGTCAGAGGTATAAAGGTACGTGTATGGCTGTAAGACACTTATGTTACCCGAGTGGCAGTAAGACAGTGGGGTAAGTCAAGTGAGCATTGTGGGTCTTCCGAGCGGAAGTGAGGGCATTCAGTGTTTGTACTTTTCTAACTGGATTAACTTCCCTCGTCGGACATTTAACCTGAACCACTTGACCGACCTGCTTAAAGGTTTCTTTTCGTCAATTAATGCGTAAGCCGTTTACGTAGCGTAACTTATATTTGTTTTATTATTTTTAACACTGGTAATATTCTAATAAGATTGTCGGAAATTGGATTTGTGTTCGAATTGTTGTGTTTTGGGTTTCCCAATTAGTGTTCTGCGATATATTTGAAATGATTATTCGCTTTTTGAATAGACACAGCACTGAGAAAAGCATAATATAACAACATAAGCTTTGTAGTAAAAACAGCGCGATAACAATACCTTTACCATAAAAATATAAAATTTGTAATAAATGTTCTAAAAGAAAATATTCTAAAAATACATAAAACCAATCTTAAACACCGAAAAATTACGCAGTTCATACCTGTAAAATGGTAATAACTGTAATGTAAATGCAAATTCAACATGACTAATGTTAATTGAAATAATAACAATATCCAGCCGTTTGTTTTGCCTAGAGGTACCTAAAACTTAGTGGTTTAAAAATAAACAAAGTTTTAGAATAATATTGTTTCCATAAACAATAAATACCGCACAAAAACCTCTTTGTAATATTAGAAAAATCCAACGAGATTACACGTGCCCTTAAAACACGTGTTACTTGTCAAGTACTTTAATATTACCTAGATAGTGAGTACTACAATTTTAACCAGATAAAATATAATAAACGAAACATTTATACAGATTCTAATAAAATATAACACACCTATAGCAACCCATCTAAAACGTTTTATGTAATTGAGATTTTTAGATCGGTTAATATAGTGTATAAAGTAGGTACCATGCGACACTAGTTGTCTTAAAAGAATAACAATGATTTTTGTACATATTTTATATTATTAGAATTGGTAAAAACCTTGTCGTGTTACATGCTTCGATCGTATCTCTAGTAAAATTCTCATTAGTGACCGATAATTTTGACTGAGTTAAAATCTAGTATTAGAACTAGGTGAGTGTTGACACCTGTCTGTGAAAATAACCCTTAACAATTGTCAGTACACTACAAACCAAAACAAAAAACAATACTGTTAGAGTTTACCCGTTATCTGCGGATCATAATGTTGTATTGCTGCAAGTCGCTGACAAAGGTCCAACACCAGCTACCAAGAAAAGCCAGCAAAAAATTGACTAAGGCCGTATTTGGCTAAACTCGAAGCCGAAATTAAGATGACAACACCCGTTGCTATTCGCTTACGTTTAACTTTGACGTAATATGTGACAAAGGGCAATCTATGTCTAAAATGTATTTCTTTGTTTATTTAGAACTAGATGTTCCCGCGGTTTCACCCGCGTTTATCGTTACTACGCCGCCCCCGTGGGTCGTAGCGTGATGTTATATAGCCTATAGCCTTCCTCGATAAATAGGCTATCCAACACTAAAAGAATTTTTCAAATCGAACCAGTAGTAATCACGCAGAATAAACCAGGAGAAACATCGTTTGTACTATGTCTGTAATGGGTAATTATTTTGCTGCGATGTTATTTTAAAACTGCTATATCTCCTAAGATATTCATTGAAATCGAATGATGTAAAGGGCAATTTTGTTTTAAATTAAATACTTGTGATGAATAACATATTTATTTGGATAAGGGTTAATATCATGTTTATAAAAATACCTTCGCAAATAATGCATTATTTTAGAACAAATTTCGTTAGCATAAAAATGGTTATAGTGAGCCAACCTCAAAAGATAGACATATGCTGTCGCGGACTTTTTTTTAGAACTTTTAAAGGGGAACAATTCTCTCCTACATGATTTTTGCGAAACTTTAACTGTTTACGCAGCGCACGCAGCGGAAGCTCTCAAAAGGAAAAAATACTCTCCGATTTTGAAACATTCTTCATTGGTGCTCCGCTCCTATTGATCTTAGCGTGATGATATATAGCCTATAGCCTTCCTCGATAAATAGGCTATCTAACACTGAAATAATTTTTCAAATCGGACCAGTAGTACCTGAGATTAGCGCGTTCAAGTAAACAAACAAACAAACAAACTCTTCAGCTTTATAATATTAGTTCTAGTGGATTCAATTTTATAAATACTCGAATGACTACATTTTACATTGTATAATAGTAGTACCTACAGTTCTGAGTGAGGGCTTGGTGATACGTAACACAGGGTTTCCCTAGTATGGACTCCAGTCTTTCACAAAGGCTCATAATTCAATAAATATTTGCATTGTGTCAACTGTGTTTTTTGTTTTATATGTGTATTGTTGTTAAACTTTTTCCCAACAGCTATAGAGTTGTATAAGTGAGTATGACGTACAAGTATACCGAACTAATCGCTGACTATAATAGTAGATATACTCATATCATACTCATGTCAACAACAACGGGATAAGCAGAAATACATATACAAATACATTTCAACAGCTATATTTTAGATACCACATAGTGAGCACATTTTCAGACTCCGTTATGCTACATAGAATTTATTAACAGGAAACCTCAATAACACTCAGACCGAAAGTAGCAACCAAGACAAATTTATGACACGGGACGAGGTACTCTTTATCAACATGTACATATATTCTCAACTAACTTATGGAATATTAGGTAGGCGACTAGGCTTTTAACAGACGCTATCTTGGTTTCAGGACATTGCTATTTGAAAGGATTCAGTCCATTTTTCTTCGATTCAGCTGACGATCAAATACGCGAATATATTGCTTATTTCTTTATGCTTTACCTAGTTTCTGATAAGTGCTCTTAAAGAATTCAATGTCGGAAATGCGAATTCAACGAACATATTAACTGTTCCTTTAAAAATTGTTTAATAGGTGACATGGCCTATTATTATGTATTGCTATGACATCTCAACAATCTGAGTCAAAGACTGTTATTTTAATTTTGATTTTATTATTACTTATTTTTTTTAATGAACCCACAGAATATTTTTAACGTTTTAGTGCATTAAAAATAACAGTTCCGAATCTTTTCGTAAACAAATCCTGCACATAAATCAAAGAGCGTCAGTTTATATTTCAATCAATAAAACTGAAATAGTCTCACTTCCGGCCGTGGCATTTATGACAACCTAATATGTACAGCCATCTTACATGTCCTGCCTGGACGAAGTCGTAAAAATGAAAGAAAATGGGGGATGTATTTTATATTTTTTCTGTGGTTCACGCCTGTCCCTAGCTAGTCCTATCATGGCGACCAACACAAATACAATAAAAATAATGATCGTATTCTTTGTTTAACAAGGAAACCACGTACGTAATTATGTTATAGTTATAACGCCTTGTGTATAACTTAATTAGTTTACTGTATTTATAGACGGTCATCGGTATGCCATTAAAATAAATATGTATATTAAATGAATTAGTTCCTCACCAGGAAATTCAAATTTAATTTTACAGTGACACTTATATAAGTAAATGAAGATAAATGATGACAATTTCAACTATTTGGAATATACGTACTTTCAAAACAACTGTGCACACGGCTACCAAACAACTTATCTCAATCCACGTTTCTTATTGAAATTCTGCTACTGTTGTAGGGTTAATGCCTGTGTCGCGCAGGACTTTGTACAGACTCTGAAGAACTATTTGTATCTCCCGCATTTGTTTGCCCCATATGGGGATCGATCCCGCGACCCTCGGCGCAGTGGCAGTGGCGAGACGGCTACGTAAACCACTACGCCATATAGGCAGTCGGATCAGTCATTCTTCTATAAGAAATAAACCAATTCCAGCAATAGAATGGAATAAAATAAATTTTGTTATACAACAATTTCGATTTCTAACATTAACGATATGTCTATTACATCCGAGTTCACATTTAGTTCTAGAATCTTACCTTGCAAGAGCTTCCATATTGTGCATCGGCTGTCCTTTGATAATCGATCCATCAGGCCTGGGTACGCCAGGATGTGGCATGCCAGGAGACATGAGCGCGTGCTGATGCATAAAGCCCATAGGTCCCAGGTGGGTAGGAGGTGCGTTGTAGCCATTCGCTAGGAGAGGAGACTTCTCCATGCGAGCCATTTCTGGAAAAGAAGAATATGTTTAGTCCTCTATTACTTTCTTTATTATTGTATTTTTGATTCGAAGTAAGGCATAAGATTAATTTTAGTTTTGTGATATCGTTTTCTGTATGTCTTATTCGTCCCGTGGCATAAGTTTATGGTAATGTTTTACTGCGTTTCTAAAGTGCTAGGTTTGATTCCCGTTTGGCTAAAGTGTTATCGGGTTTTTACCTTAGGAGTCTCTCGGTAATTTCTTTATTGTTTAACAATGCACAAAAGCCGGGCACATTTGTAGTCTCTTTGCTGTTGCACAGAGTGTAGAAATGTGCCCGGCAGACATCAACAGTCTGGCGCCATATTAATCATAACTGGTGTAATATTGGTCTAACTCTGTCTACTATTTTGTGCGTTCATGTTATGTCATGGTATCGTTTTCAAGGAAATCTTGTTTCTCAACCGTTGTTTGTGTACATGTGTGACACTAATCTATTATTAAGACGAGACGCTTTCAAATGTGTTATTGTATTGATATAGTAGGACCCTGTAGAATCTCAGGACCTTCACTACCGAAACTGTTGTTGTAAGTGGACATAGCGTGGCTTCAATTTACACATAGCTAACGTTAAAACAACAGTTCACATCCGGATATTATTGCAAAGTTGGTTTCGTATACAAACAACTATGAATCTATTATTGAATCGCGTATATACCGAAATAGTATGAATCGAAATAATATTAAAACGTGTGGCATGGAGCCACTTGAGGTCTAAGGTAAACATGAGACCACTTTAGCGCAACACTCAGGTAAAATCCAATTAATGGCCAGTATTATCATTTAATTACTCGTTCCAATAATCGAATCGCCCGTAAAACGGTGTATCAACAATAATAAAATGAGCAATGAATTTCGAGACTATTGTTTTCTGGGTACCACAAACAACCCGAGTAAACATAAGGGGGCTGGAGCGCAAATATTCTTAAAATGGCTCCCCGTGAGGGAGTTGAGGTGCCGGGTGGTCCTTCGCTGCCCATGACCTGTCTACCCCCGAGGTCACCAAACCTACTGGGGCGTCGGAAACAATTAACAAGGTGTCGAATTAAACACGAATTAACGGTCCAACCGTTAAAGGAAAATACCCTTTTCCATTGTGGCAGCGTTTTACAAAGGATTTTGGGATTGCTGAATATTAAATATTGTGTGTCGCTTTGTTCCGCGATTAAGGGCACAGGTATGTGATGCGGTGTGTTTATTGCGAAAATTTTAATTATAAGCAAATCTTTCGCAAACCGCTGTAAACACGCCTTCCATTTTGATCGTTAACGACGCCAGTCCAATCACACCCGGATCGGATTTCTAAACTAATTTATAATGTATTACGAACAATGCCTAGTTAGAATGGGTTTAACATGGAAACAAATGATAAAGAGGCCAATTTCCTCTGCCATAACGAGACTTGATCTCCGACAACAAATTACGGAATAACTATATAATATGAACCAGGTCGTATACACGGGGCTCAACATACATACAAAGCCTTGCGCCTATATCCCTGAACGGATAGACAGAGGTGTATTTACCAACATTCATCAGCTATGGTTTTAGCTCCTAAGTAACAGGGTCTACTATTGCCGACTAGCGGGCACACTTTAGGCTGCTACTGAAAAGTTCGAGTCAGAAAATCTTATAACACATTTCCAGGCCCAGGGATCGAACTAAATATCTCAAGCATAGTAGTCGCATTCGCTACCAGTGCTCCACCGAGACCAAAATAAAAAAAATATCACTATTTATAATAATTTTACTGATTGATAAAAAATATGCATATCTAGTATTACAAAACTTATTAAAACAAATCTAATACACGCAATATAGGTAAACGAGCCCTTAAGGCACACAAAATATATTCAAATTTTACTCAACGTGACGCTTAATAATTTATTACAAATACATGCAAATCAAAGTGAAACAGAAATCCGAGCAGCAAGTTACATACAAACAAACAAACATTATGACCAATGGACCCTGAATTAATTGCTAGGGTCTATTTACTTAGCTAACCGCTTCTGTTATCTTGTGAACCATACTCGGTCCAACTTCGTATTTATTATTGTAATGAATTATTCAAAGCTTTGTGTGTGGACACTTTCAAAATAACAAATATATCAACGCCTTACTAGGAAGTTTAATAGAACAGCCTAGGACAACTAGGACAGTATTTAATTTAAGGCAAGTTTGATCACATAGAATTTTTATTTATGTGCTTTTTATTTGAACTCGTCCTTCTAACGCGGGGCATAATATACTAGATAAAATAATCTACTCAAAGATGCCTTTATTCTATTAATATTAAAGCAGCGCACTGAGTGTGTTATCTTCAAAAGAGCCTTTATTCTTTTAAATAGAAAAGTTGCATACCGACCTGGTAAACGTTACCGGAGACCATTGATGTTTGCAAGATCAGATATATTCGTCCCATGTAGCCGGCCTTAAAACTCAGTTGTTTTTCTGACAGTGAAAGAAAAGGTTGCAGCCAGTACTTTCAGCCTGCCGGACTGTTCCAGTTTCAGGACAATTTCAGGTTAAGTAAGGAGACTCTATCACTCTTCACAAAACAATATCTCTGTTCCGGTCAATATATTATGGTATACTTATCACCATCTGCTTGTCGCTTTAGACGTAATATATACGTGTATATAATCATACTACTTTAAGGCAAAGAACGGATCAAGACTATGCCCAGACAATGTTCTTGAGAAGTCTAATATACGAATAATATTTTACCCGTATAACGAAGCCCCAAAAACCACAATTAGGTCACTAAACCAGAAAGCATATTTACAAATCCCCGGACACACAAGACCCACAACCGCACCGGTCAACCGCACTTATTAATTAACTAAATACGTGTTAAATCTCGTAATAACCTGCGGTTCAAACAACCCTTGCACATATCTCTTTCTTATACACTTCGTTTTATCGCCTCATCTCTTTCTAATTTGTAGAGCGGTCAGCTTTGTTGCTTTGATAGGTTTTATCTCCATTTAGGATTGAAGTGATTTTATATTAGTAAAAAGTTTGTAATGTGACAACTTCGAAGACGCAGGTACTTTATAAAAGTGTACTAAACAATATGTGAATCAACGTCGAAATATACGACGAAAGCTAATTCTCATTTTTCATATTACAGCTGCGGGCTAATTCACTCAAATCATCAAGTTATATATCTGTTGAACAGTTTCTAAGTACGGGCCGCTTAATCCGCTCTCATCTCTGCCTCAACATTATTTGTGCACAGCACAAAAAACACAAAACTGTTCCCTCACACAAATTGTTGCTCAATAACCGACAAAAATGTTCATCGTTTAAGATTATGACTATTATTAAGCGAATCCACTGATCAGGGCATTTAAAGAAATGAAACGTCGATTCTGAACCGCTATTATATCGATACACATCGATTTATTGATCGAATATCGACTGTCCTCGACAAATGGTCGTACCAAATTACTGGCCATTATTTCGAATTAGAATCGATAGAATCGGGACCCCAATTATATCACTTATGTGTTTAAAGGAGGTTGGAATAAAGGTAATCATAACCGCAAAAACTTTAGGGACGCAGTTTAAGTGTAAAAAACACAATTTCCCATTTAACTGTTTGTTTTGATTGTTTTATAGGTGGCAATATTTGATAGCGGAAAGTCAGTCAAAGACGAATTAAATTGCTTGTTACTTCTTCGAATATTGTTACAAAGATTTCGCATATCCGCAAGTCCTGCGATAATGGAACAGGCATAATAACCGTTGAGTTTTATTGCGGACAGATTACAAAATGACCAAACGAGCAAGGCATAAATGATTGGCCATAAAGTTAAAGAAACCAGTGCCAATACTGACATTGTATTCATTCAAGGCGCTAGTACGATGCCTGCACAAATTTTAATAAGCATTATTATATATTGCGTATATTGGTAGTTTTAAAGCAATATTGCCGCCACGGATATCGTACTGGTTTCGGTAAGTAGTCACCATATAAAACTCATGTATTGTCGTGTAATGTTGATTTGTACACGAGAGACAAATTATAAGATACAACAGTTTTAGGTTTTCTTTATGTATCTTATTTCCGTTGCTTCAATGAAGGAAGCCTCTAAAAATATTCTCTGTGGTGTCTATTTGTGCTTTTAAAACAAAAAGACAAAACACAATATATCCACTTTCTTCACAGGATCTGCTTAGGTATTTTAATGCAACCTTGGGTGAGCAATTTTGTAGTGATGTGCCACCGTATCGTATCAAGATCGTATCGTAATGTTACTAACCGGAACAACGGGACGAACAATATTTTTACCTTGTCATCTATCCACCGGAATGTTGGCAATACCATACATAGTGTCATATGAATACACGTAGCGCGCACTTTGTACAGTCGTAACTATAATAAAGAAGAGTTTTATTAAAGTTTTGTTGCTGCCATAAAATAGTATCTATCGTAAACGTAGCCTCCTAGACTTTATAACTCGGTGGTTTTAACTGGAAACCTTAACATTACCGTAATGGCTACTAAATCATGTGAAAGGAATACATTATTGGATGCATTAAGTCGCAGAGAGTAAATACGAGGGTAATAAATGCAATACATTGTAGTATTGGTGATTCTTCTTCGATAATTGCAGACCAAAACCGGTTCCGCGAGACACAGATTGTCTCAAATCAAAAGATATTCAATGAACAAAATAACCCTGAATCAACATAACAGGCGAAAATCTGAACATCACAGAAATAAAGTGTTATGGATAACAACAAATCTTCGCAGGGTCGGCAAAACGAAGAAATTCGAAAATGATACGAAACAGGGCGAATTAAAAGCAAATTACAGTCAGCCGGCAATCGTAGCGTTTACAATAAATACATAATTGTACGGTCAGTATACCAATGGCATATGCGATTGGCCAAAATAACGGACCTCGCGTTTGTACGATAAATCGCCGGGTTGACGCTCCAAGTAAACCCACTATATTTCAAAAGAATACACATGTTGAACGGTCTGTCAAATAGTTATTGACATTCCTGGCCGTTGTATAATTGCCATATCTTGATGTAGATGCCAGATAATTCGATTCAAAATAGGAATACTGTAATTGCACCGGTGACTTTGACAGATTCTATAATTAGTGCTTACACTGAAAGAAACAATTAATTTGCCAGTTTTTGCGTCGATAGCAACACGTTAGTGGGAATGATCGCAGTTTATATTATTAGCCATCGTAAAAATTATGATTATTCTGTACAGCATTAGCTATAAAACTAACAATAAAGTTGTCCCCAATATCCGATACAATGTGTTAATAAACGAGCACATTAAATTCTATGTAAATACATCTATGACGAATGACAATTTTATGCAGTGTAATTAATACTGTTTTATTAAAAAAGATATTTTTCATTACATTCCGTCGACATGATCAAGCCTTCTTAAAACATGTATGTCCATAAACCCCCCCACAAGTGATTTTTAATAACATTTACTATTACATTATGTCTATAATAATACGACTAGAAAATCTAATTGCCAGTAAGCATTCCAATTTCAAACGACTTCTAGATTCGAATTGGCGATAAAAATGTTTGTTCGCTTTCATTGACATTTCGAATACCGAACTAATGAAAGAAAGGTCATCTCATTGTTTGATGCGTCCGCAATGCGCACGTACAGTTCTATAAACAAGTTGTAACACTCAATGCGTTACAACTTGTTTATCAGTCGGAGTACAATCGTCGACACAAGTCACGCGCCGAGTACAATCAATAACAGTAATACACCATTGCCAACAAAATGCGAACGGTCAATATCGTGAGTCAACAAGGACTAATATACTGTGTTGCCAGGTGCCATCCAAGAAAAATTGCTATATTTTTTCCTAAATTAATGAAGGCCAATTTTATTAATATTTTTGTATTAATTGATTATTTATAAATATTAAGTATTTTATAATTCTTATGTCATAACGACACAAATTTATCTTGATATAACTTGATATAAAGGTCGTTACTTCGATATTATGACAAACCTGTCAATATACAATTTACTAATTAAAGTTTAACCAATCAAGCATTCTGTAAAATATTTTCGATAAACAACATAGTAGTCAAAATCCCTCACGCTGGCAACACCGACCGACTTATGTCTTCGCCATAAACTCTTTCATTTGGCTCGGACGAGCCTTATGAACAATAAAACGTTGAGGGCTGGAGATTTGGACTGTAATAAAATATTTGCCCTAGCACACGCTAATCCACGTCCCTTACTTACGAACGTAATTTGAGAAGTTATAGTCCGTCTGCGAAAGATGTTCATCCTTAAGCAATATTACACGTTGTTACATATAAGTATACTGTACGTGATTAAACTGTGGTTTCATGTTGCTGCGAACACTAGGAATAGCTGTTTTATTACAATGTTACTTATTATGCATATGTATGTTCGTCTAGACATAATTACTGTTAAATACATGCTATCTCTAAGCTATATTTTAAAAAGCCTAGAACTTAAACTTAATGACTAAATAGTAAAACCTTTAAATCCTTGGTCGTACAGACACAACAGTTAAACTTGGTGCGTTCAAATATAAATAGCAATAAAAAGGAAATTCGTGGGTTCACACCAAACAGACACATTAATCAAGTTGGTGGGAAACCGGGGTATCTTTACGCGTTACCAGCCAATACGATAGGAGTTTAGCGGCGATTCCCGAGTATTTCAACGAGCCAAATAAAAGTTCCTCCCTCGAAAGAGGGTCAGGCTTAATTACTCGTAAATTGACCGGGATACAGTTTTATCCCATATAAATGCATGTCAGGATAACGACGTGTCATACGTTGTATTAAGTATGTGTCTATAAAGAAATGTAATTATAGAAATTCGCATGAGTTTTTCATGCTATGGATGCGGCCAATTGGCTGTTTATTATCCTCTTTTAATGAAGAAAAAGTTTTGACACTAACTATTCTAGTAATAAGTAATTGACCCGCTTATTACATAAAGGCGAATATTCTAAAATAAAATCAACACTGTTGCCTTGACGCGTGTCTTTTCAAATCAATGAGAGCAAGACGAAAACCGTTTTAATTGTAGAGGGTTTTTATAACATTCAAATTTTTTTGTAATAAAGAGGTAAATCTATTACGAACTATTACGAATATTCGTAAGTAAAATGTTGCCATTGCAATATATTCGTATGTGAATGTTATTTGTTAAAAACGCTACAAAAAGGATCAAGTCATCCGTGAATGTTCACAAAAGGAACTTCGCCATTGTTACATAATAAGTAGCAGAGATACTGAAATATCCAGCCATATTTTTATTAATAACACACAAAAGAGAGATTATCTGTCAGTGGTTTAGGTAGCAGCTGTTATTATTGAAATGTATGTATCGCTTTTTGATGTTACTGGATTTAAAAATGGAATACTTATTGTACAAGTTCATATCTATTTTTTATTGTTGCTAGTTCTATTTTATAATTACCTCTTTCCTATTAAGCAGAATACGTTGTAACAACACGCAAGTAGTATAAGCTCTATAATGATTGTGTGAAAAAAGTCTTACCGAATTAAATTTACGTGAGTCATAAATTTCACACCCGAACACTATCACTCTCGATAATTTTACCTTCGTGCTTCTAATGATAATATTATCTTTCATGATAGTATTTGTAACAATTATATACATGTGCACTTAAATGCAATTATTTCATGTCATAAACAGCGCCGAGCTGTCAGCACTGAGAGTAGAGCTGTGGAATAACAAGCTGCATACATCCATTTTCAAATAAGTAAAGCATTTTTTTTAATTGTCAAATTAATCTTTGTCGTGTATGACACTCAGCCTCTTCGAAGTTAATGGGTGTTATTACGTGTCGTCAATTTAATAACAAACGGACCTGGGTTACGGAAGAGAGTAACATGTAATTTTACATCGATCGACTCGATTGATCGACAATGCGTTCGAATACGAACGCTCCGGGCGAAACCGTATACACTTGTTGATAAGTGGTTATAAATCAATCGTATTAACATAATAATTATCGGTATGATTGGTCGAGCATCGAATCGTGACAAGGACGTTTCTACGAAGGCATTCTAATAGAAAACATCACTTAATGTTTCTAGACCGGAATGCTTTACAGAACAAAGAATCTGAACAAAAACCGTTGTTGGAAGTGCATATATTGAAAATATTTCAGATAACAAAGATGTTGTTTCATTTAAAAATAATTTTAATTAAATAAAACGGTAAACTGACTTTTACAACGAAAGAATTATGTCCAGAACGCGGCGAGCAGCCGCTACAAAACACCGGTATTGCTAATTAAGAGAAATTCCTTCGCTATGCTTTTTCCCGGACAAAAAACACATGAATTCGCCCCGGCGACTCTTAGGTGTGAGGTATGTCATAAGTGGGCAGAAGAACGACATTTTAATTGTAAGCGCCGGCCGTTCCACACGACATACAAAACGATGGGAATTAAACACTTCAAGTGAACATAACATATGTATGGAAATTGTCTAGCGGTGTTAATGTTTCTTACGACGCGGCCGCAAGAAACTCCTATTACTACGGCGGCGGGCAAAAGAACTTATTCGTTAATGTTATTATGGCTACATAATCTGGTAAATTACATCAGTATAGATAAGTTCTCGTACAAAGCAGTCGTATATCAGATGTAAGCGGCCATAAGATACTGCGGTCAATAGCTTCTAATTTTAATATGGAAATCGTATAACTACCGCGTAACCGTAAGTAAGTATTTTTTGCTATTACAAATGAATTAGGTTATAAAGAATTGTATATTACAGTCCTTAACAATGGCCACTTGCGTCAACAGTGACTTTGCTAACTCTATAATATCTTATTTAATTTATAAACGTAGCAATTAAGTATTCAGCTCCTATTGAAAGTCCTGTAAATCGAAAAGTCTACTATGAAAAGTATGCTATAGTTAAAGACTGTATAGATGACATTCATGGGGTGAGGGAAGAGAATTCAAATAATTCCACGCATGATTCGTTTGTTTGGAATTCGAAATATCGGCAGGAACAAACGAAGCAAAGAACCGAAATAGCTGACTTCCTATTGTGAATTTTACCTACATACATATTTGCATCAAACGTTACGTGACTGTTTGTATGAAACTTATTGGATAATACAACGCGTTTGTTTTAATCATGATAGATTCCTTTTGATGTAAGTAAATGTTTCTTGAGATGGGTGTACCTATATGTGTAAAAGCTAACTTTTATTAACGGACTATTCATTAAATTTTACTACGCTAACTGCGTTATTAGTGTTGAAGAAAGAATTAGGTATGCATGTGTGAAACTCTGTAAAGTCAACTATATTGCATAGTATCGTCTTAATTATAACAAGACAGAAGAGCAACAAAAGAAACGTACGTCTCTATTTGATCAGTATCGAAACTTTCAAATTAATTAGTACGGAACAATCTAACTGACACATGCTTATAAATTTGACAAATCGTACGAGTGTGTCGGCGCGAACACGCAACTTGTCAATTCGATGTTTATTGCGAAATAAATAGAAATACACCGCTAATTGAAACTCGATAATCGAATTAATCGATTATGCTGATTGCTGACCGTAATCATCGAATGACTGCGCAGGCGCACAGCCGCACAGCCGCACGCGTCTAAGCGCAGGTGGACAGAATGACCTCACATTTTACACTAATTTACATACAGGGCTGCAACAAGTGATCGCCGCAGACAAACTGCGCGCAATAACGACTGTTTTAATTAAAATGTTAATTGCTTAATTTTTATTTGAATATCGTTAAAGTAAAAAATATGTTTATTGATTAAGTGTATTAGTAGCATTCACAGTTATAAGCTGCGATATAAATGAGGTGTTATTTCGTTTAAACCATGCAATTTTATTTCAATCATTGAATTAAACTAATATAGAATACTTTTTAGAAGTTATGCACAAAACTAAGAAATAATCTATGCGCACCACGTAAACATGGTAAATCATTCTAGCCGAAGCGAAGATTATCAATATCTTAATACGCTAAACATGAATGGCATGGTCTTTAGAGTGCTTTAGCACAAACATGATCTTGTTCTGATCGCTTTATTCTAGATCATTATTAATTCATAATCAACCCTGCACTTAGTAGTTTTAAGCTGCACTTTCATTCGCACTGTGGGTAAAAATCTTCTTCTCTTTTCTAAGACATAAGAAATAATACTGAGTATCATTTAAAAAGACTTTATATAATTATAAATGCAACTTATTAAAGTGAATAACCACCATAAGTTTAACTGAAAATGTTTGTCTATAGAATTATACGTATAGGGTCAAGAATATTAAATATAGAAAACCTTATATTGCTTTAAACTATACCAAGGCGACCGACGAGTTAGCTGTAAAGTAAGAAGTTATGGGATTATTATGCAAAAGTGACTGAACTATGCAAATATTATGCAATACTTACTATTTATAGACGTGGACATAATAATAACTACCCAACTTGTCACAAAAGTGGACAACGGCAGAAGTAGATAAGCCGGCCCGGCCCATTCATGCTGATTTCAGCATGAATGGGCCGGCTCGACCGGAGAAGGACTACCCTCTCACAGAATATCGACGTGAAATATCAGTATTCCTACTTTTGTGTTTCGTTCGGTGAGTGAAAGTGCCGGAGGCCCAATCACACCCTTACCCCCATCCCGCTCCATCTCCTTCCCACTTCCTTTCCTAAAGGGTCGGCAACGCGCAAGTGATGCCTCTGCTGTCGCAGACGTCCATAGGCTACGGTGAACACTTACCATCAAGTGAGCCGTATGCCTGTTTGCCACCGTAGTTGTATAAAAAAAAATATACATATACAACCGTAAAGTGGTAATTGAAACAACGATACAGTAATATAGTTATAATTTTTACAATTACACTAGATATTGGCCGTGGCTTCGCTCTCGTAAACGTAGGTTATGTCATTTATCTCTCGAGAGCAATACTTTTTCTGGATAAAAGGCACGTCCAATATGTCCGATACGGTACAGTATAGCCTTTTCTGTATCCCTGACAACGTGTATGCCACTGATGATCGGTCGAGTAGTTAAGGCGTGAAACCGTAAAATCAAACAAACTCACATAGCCTAGCATAGAATGATAATTTTTATAATTTTTCCTGGCCCACGTTTAAATAATAAATTTGCAAATAACTCAGGGATAGCTTAGCTGCAAAACCAAGGTCCTATCTTTAAGAACTGTATTAAAACGAAAAAATTACAACCATGAAGTAGTGATGGTTGTAATTTTTACTTTTTTAAACAGTACTCGCTTAACTAGTTATTAAAGCTTACATTTATTATTACCCACGTTATAGTTGTGTTAATGTTCTCATTTGTTTATGCAATAATGTAAATTGTTATTAATTGTATGTATCCGTGTTTAATTGGGTTATAAGTGCAAATCTTGAACGTATGTAGGTATGCAGTGGGCTTGAATGGAAAGTATTCTTACTCCCTTTGTAAAAGGTTTTAAACAAGTTCTTAGCGGTGCAGTAATATACAGATGTAATTATTGCATACTGATGAAAGTTTTTATTTGTCTGTCTATTTGTTGTATGAAGCCGCGAGGAAAAAGCTGGTTTTGCTCGCAGCTTCGCTCGCGTAAAAGTAGGTTAGATTAGGATTAATTAGTAACAGTACTTTTTTTAAATAAAATATAGACTATAATACTCAGTGATAATATAGCTTTATGATGGTAAAAGATTTTTAAATCGGTTGAGTGGTTTTTGAGTTAAATTGTTACAAACAAACAATAACAATAATATTATTAGTACAGATTATAATTACTTCCATATACGAAACGTGTGTAGGCAAATAATGAACCTGTTTTAAAATAAAATCATTAGATTTGGTGTTTATACTAGTGGCAAATGGATTGTACGAATACGCTTAGGCTAAGGCGTAATTTTACTTATTTGCATTTACGAATTTTGCGATTAGGCTACTAAAAAAATCCTTATTAAATTTGATTTTAAGACTGATAAACAGAATAACAAATATTCTTCAAGATTTCTACCAATAAAGTCGTGGCCGGCGCTTGATCGTTCGAACGTATGTACCTACTCGCATCATTTTCACATCTATCAGGTAAGTGAGGCGCTAGTTATCGTCTGCTCTAACAGTTTGTCATAAGTAAGCAGTGTAACACTTCTTGAATCGTTTCGCTTGGCTTCAGCGTTTAATTATTATTGCTGCCACCGCGTTTATTATTGCGATTTCCTTATAAGAGGCAACGGCAATTTGTTTGATTGCTTCCAATGGCCAGTTGATGATTTAACCATTAAAAATTGTAAACGCAGCCGTGGATAGCAAGAAATTGCTATGATTGCCGACTCCAACAGTGTTTATTGTAGGTTCTTGCCGACGTTCAATACGGAAATGGAAAAAATGAGCTTTCGATTCACTGATTGTGGAGAATATGTAGTTTTTGCGAACCGATAAATGTGCAATAACGTTCTGCCTAGGAAAAAACGTAACTTAGATAATGATCGTCTGTAACCATGTTGGTTTTTACTAATGAACGCCGTTCAAGGGCTAGAAACTAAGTTAACAAGCCGTTTATGAGCTTGTCAGTAGTATAATTGAAGATAACCGTCGGTAGCGCGAGTGCTCATAAATTCATTATTATAATGAAAGTGAAACAGACACAAGCCATGTGTTCTTTATCGTCATATCGCAACAGTAAAATCGAACTGGGAGCACAAGAAACCTATCATTACTTACAACATAGAACATTTACAACGTAGATGTCAATCACCAAGCTAGAATTTGAATTGCTAGTTGTAGCTATCAGGTAATTATAAAGCTGTACTAACGACGAGCTATTTATAGTATAATTGTACTCATCGAGATATCATCTATCATTTAAATAATCTCCCGAACATGTTACAATACAGTAAAGGCGGGAACATACAAGAGATTCGCAAATTGACTGATCCCTCCCGCCCTTAACATAAACAGCCAAATCCTTACTTAATTTCAGTCGCAGAATTCAATCAGAACATAAAGCTTTGTGCCCCAGCGAGTAATGTTATAATGCCTTTACATTATCCCCCCGTTATACATCCGAATCGCGGCGACACCGTGCCAAACCTTTAATTATTATCAACACATCATTTTCATGGCACTTTCTAAAATATTAGGGTTGTCACGCCGGATTTGATTACACCGATTGTTCACTTGCATCAGGTAATAATTACGTATAGTAAGAAATCTTGGCTATGGAAATACTTAATAACCCATCTAGAGTTCTAGAATTACTACAAGCATTTCTGTGTTCTGCAGACCATGGCGGACTGATAAAATTTCGCAATACTTTGCACGTCCGAGAGATAAATTAAGCTTTATTGATGACTACGTAATATTAAGGATGGACGGCAAGTTAATGGCTATTTAAATATACACTTACATATAATCGCAGATCTGAGTCGCATCGCGGAATGAGCAGTCGTTTAGATTTGGCGCCTCAAGATAAACATCGGTTGGTAACCCTTTCAACGAGCACGTGGGCCGACACATCCCTTTCGCGCATTTCATATTCCTATTTCCATTGCGTTCAACCTTCGCAGGAGGATTATATTCTGCCTCCGATGTTTTCGTATCCTATTATTTCACAGGGTGAAAATGGGCCACCCGCCTCCTCATTTACTCACTCACTCAAACAGTAACACCCTTCGCATACATGTGTGACGCGTATGGATTAGCTAAGCACCTGTGTGAGTGCACCTTCCCAGGACTGTTTTGTCTAAGTGTGCGTTTGTTTCATCAACTGTAAACCACTGTCAACGACTCGTCAAAATAATATTGGCTTAACGCCGGAGCCCGTATACAGATATGGTACATGGAAACTTGATACACGCACGAATTTAATTAGAATGGCTTTAATATTATGGATGATGGAAAATTACGTAACAAAATTATTAAGTTTATGATTGATTCTTATTTTTATATTTAATGCGCGTTTTTATTTTAAAGTATTAGATTAGTTGATAAACCAGTTGTGTAATTTATAATCTATTAATCATTCTACACTTAGAGAAGTATCCCAGAAATGACTATACTGTAATAAAAATATAATATGATACTTATTTTTAAAAAGTAGGTAACTGATTAACATGATATTTTTCAAAATTGTAAGTATCAAGATTGTTTAAGACCGTATGATATGTAAACTGTATCGTGAGCTTCGAATCTCAAATCAAACCCCTTACGAGACCCATCCATCTTCTCACTAATTGTAAAATGATTAGAACCAACTAAGCATAGATGAGATTCCGAACACAAGAAATGACACGAAACACAAATAGAAAACCAACGAAGGTTAAAACAAAAAATTGTGACTTGTTTATGAAATATGCAATAAGCACAAAACAAGGCACTGCTTATTTCAGCCATGAGAGTGTTTCGAATTGCAAATTTTGGGAAAAAAGCGAACAAACTACACTCAAAGTCAAATGCGGCAGTGCGCGATAAGCAAGTGCCGCTTATGCAAGATCACGAATGTAATTGCTCCCTTGTCTGGCACGACACTTTATGCAAAAACGAGATGGAATATACAAAATATGTGAGAGAAAAAGAGATGTAAAGTAGCAATTTCAACAAAGACGTAAGCGACACAAATGATTGATTGCTAGCCGTCTTGCGCTGAGCTCTATTTAATCACTTTATTCCCTTTTCTCCGTTTGTGTTGGGATAATTTTGTATTTGTGTAATTTGTATACGAAATGAGGAGGCATACCTCCCGACAAGATGGGGATTCATATCCGGCGCCTACCCGTAGCTTATACAAACCCGATTTTGATGTTATCACATGTCATGGTACGGTTTGTTTTGATTTATATTACAAAGCCAGATTAAGTTGAGATTAATCTGTAGGTTAATAACTTTGTGTTTCGTACCACGTCATCGTTGAGGATTCTATCTACTGTTTGGAAAAGTATCTAAATTTTCATTTAAAATTGTTAATAAATTATAATCGTGTAATACATCATAGACAGTTTAGTAACCAATGCAATAGTTCAAAGGCCATTTAAGTCTGCAAGAAAACTTAGAGAAAATGTCAAGATAATTTTCCGAAGTAACTTACAACAAACTTGAAGAAGTCACACACATACAGTACACTGTATGTGTGTGTCATGTTTCGTCTATTCCTTAAACGTTTTTATCTCAAACTTAAATATCACTTCAGTTGCAGCCATAGTAATGATGAAGATTTTACTGTGGATTTAGAGATTTAGTGACTTTTAAATTAAGAAGTTACAGAATAAGAATGTTTGGATGAACGTTATCTTCCATTACATCTTTAATTCCTTTCCTTATGGTCATGCACGCGATATTTATACTCCTGGTATTGCAAAAATTATCACCTACGGTAACTACTAATTTACTATATGCTCACTCTCCACAATTGTTTTATCTCTTCTTTAATTATATAATTGAAGAAAATGTACACATAAAAGTACTCGATTACTCAATTAAATATCCTGTTTTTATCACTAACATTACAACGATATATTAAATATTAACTTACCACTCATATGGCCGTTTTCGTAGGGCGAGTACTCCCCGTTCTCCAGGCGGTGTTTCTTGAAGGGGTGTCCAGGGAACTGCGTGGCTGCGAGAGATAGGCCCACACCTGACGCGCGCTTCGGAGGTCGGCCCGGTCTAGAGCTGCGGACATAGTAGCACGTTACTGTGGTTTAAGACCTTGCACTTAGCCTATGGGAAGTTGGACTTGTCTTCAGAGTATATATAATAATAACTGTCCTACTTTTCTAAGAATGAGAAGGGTTAGGCCATAGGTCACCACGCTAACGCACTGACACAACGTGGTGGACTATGCCAGACTCTACACATCTTCAAAAACATTATGGAGAACTTTAAGACACGCAGCTTTTGCTCAAGTTTTTTTTTCACTATTTTCAAAGTCTTTTAAGTATTGTAAAGAAACTACGTATATAGCTTGGATTACAAGTCAGTAGTACCTTAAAGAGTAATAAGAAGTAAAAGCTTAGTGGGTGTACCCTTGCACTCGAATACACGACACTCTCACGACCTCAACATCTCGAAGTCATAATGGTAATCTAATAAGAAGTCAACCAACACTTCCTTTAACCTGTCAGCCTAACCATATACAGACATAATGATAATGATTGTGTCTTGACGCTGGCGTCCGGACGTATGTTAATCAGTAAATTGTGACCGCTGTTATGTGAAAACCTTCATATCTAAAAGTTCTGCAGTGTCCTCAAAGGTGTGACAGGAGTACCTATATTTTGGGCAGCGTGATGATAAAAGATTCAAGATTGTGTCAGGATGCCGGCGTCCGCAACAAGGTAGACAATGTCATGAGGAATCTTGCCCATCTAAAAGATCTGCAGTGTCTTTAAAGGTGTGGAAAGAGTATATCTTAGTCAGCGTGGTGTTTACAACACTGTATTATAATTATCCCATCAAAAACATAAATGTGAAATGAGAGCCAAGGTCAATATTATGATATATGCCTTGATTGTTGACTTCAACGACAAAAGAAGTGAGATCTAGATGGATGCCAAGTCAATGGTCCGTCCTGAAATTTATAAAATTTTATGTTGTTAACATAAAATTTATTTATTTATTTGTTATTATTATTTAGGTTTTTCTTCTTCTCGAGCTTTGGCTCGGTATACTGAGTACCCGCCCTGAGACCCTCAGGGAAAAGGTGGCTCAGTGCCCCCGCTAACAAAAACTGTATCTCCTAAAACTTTGCTGACTATTGTTGATGTGTGTATTGCTGCCTGTTTTTGAATTATTGAAATGTTTATGTTAGAATCTAATTTGCTACAATATCTATTTATGTTTTTGGCTATTACTCCGGTGGCTCCTACTACTATGGGTATTATTTCTGTGGGTGTTTTCCATAATCTAGTTATTTCTTTCTTAAGTGCATGGTATTTACTAAGCTTTTCTATTTCTTTTGCTCCTATGTTGTAATCAGATGGTACTGTAATGTCTATCAGGTATGTTCTATTTTCTATTTTATTGATGTATATTATGTCTGGTCTATTGCGTACTATGGTAATGTCTGTTTGTACCGGTATCTCCCACATTATTTTTGCACTCTCATTCTCTTTGACCTGCGGTTGCGTCAGGTGTTCTAGCCACCATAGGTCAGCGACCGGGAATTTGTGCTTTTTAGCTAGGATCCAGAAGATGTATTGCACTATATTGTTGTGTCTTTTGGTGTAGTAAGTGCCGGCCAGCTTTTCACATCCGGATACAATATGTTGCGTGGTCTCGTCCTTTACTAGGCATAGTCGACAACTACCATCTACTGGTCGTTTTAAAATATCCCTTTCGTGTTGTTTAGTGACTACTGCTTGATCTTGGATTGCAAATATGGACGACTCTAGTGATGGCGATACCGGTTGTTTCTTAAGCCACTGGAACGATTGTACTTTATCTATATTTTCTTTTTCTATTTATTTATTATTATATTATTATTTATTATTATATTATTATTTATTATTATATTATTATTTATGATTATATTATTATTATAAAATATTTTATAACAACTTAAAATATCATGTCTTCTTATAACTTAGGATAATATATTGAAGCCTAAGGTCTGACTTGGCTAGTTCTCATATACGAATTATTATTAAGTACCTACTAAACAGTCATGAAAGAACCCTATATTCGATGGCTAGTTTCTACCAGCAAGCCAAATTTTTGGAAGAATAAAATAAGAACTTGCAGCTTTAGAACTTGCGAAGGCTATAATATAATTCGTATTTAAATTTGACAACTCAATAAATTTGACAAGTTTATGTGAAATAGTCTTTGAGTTATGAGGGGGTCATAAGTGGCTCCAAATGGTTCGTGTAATATTACACACGATGCTGCTCGCCAGTTTTGTTAGCTTGAACTTGGCTTGACACGCTGCCGCGTGTCTAGATAAACTAGAATTATTTATTCTGAGAGCAAATATGGCAGAGACAGGTAATAGTACTGATATTATTAGATACTATTACCAACAGGTGGTTGAAGAAAATCCCATCTTGTATGCAAATTCAAAACTTACAAAATTAGGAGAAGGTCCTCATGAACTTAAACGAAAGTATTTATTAGATCTCTTTATCACGTTGTTTGTTGACTGCTTGTATATTAGGAGTACGTTACTTCGCGTAAAGGCAACTGTATGTGCATGCTCAATAACACTCATCAATATAATATATATGTCTTTTTTGGCTCATAATATATGATGTTGACATTAAATATCATAAGAAAACTCCTCACGCCTATATCGCCGAAGTAGGCGATAAAACAGTGGGCATACACGTTTTGCCAGATAAGGTTATAAGATCCCACATAAAAATATCATGCCTTCTATTATCCACCGATCGTCTTCTAGACCCGAGTTACTACTGAGAATTTCTCGATTCAAAAACCCAGTAACATTTTGACAGACCCGGGAATCGAACCCGAGACCTCATTCATAACAGTTTTTGAAATAAATAAAATTACATAAACCTGACTTAATAATCAAGTATACCGTTTGTACTGTATGACTCTAGCATAGTATAAAAGTGACGTAATGTGGAGCAAGCCTATTGCCGTCTATCGAGCATGCACCGCTCTAAATGCTCCGTTATGACTGATTGTCTACTAGCACAAAAAGTCTGATAAAAACATTTTGTCCAGAAAGTCACAATTAATTCGACTAATTGGAAACTACTTAACAAAGTCAAAGTCAAAGTCAAAAATCATTTATTCATTTAGGTCACAAAGTAACACTTATGAACGTCAAAGTATATAGGTTAGTGAGTTTACTAAGTTACTGAAGCTACATTTAGGTTAGTTGCTAGATTCAAGCAAAGGGTAGAGCCTATGAGAAGAAACCTGCAAGAAACTCAAGGCCACTCTTTTAAATCGCTAGTTAAATATAATTTCAGTATTTTACAACTCAGATTAACAAGGTGTTACAGCCATTATGCCATATACATAACAGTTAAGAACTCTACATGCTCCATAAAGAATATGAAATCTGAAGGAGCCCGATCGTATCGATCATCTATCAATCAAGCATCTAGTTAGTATTCTTAATTGAATAAAAGAAAAATAATGTTGTAAAAAGTCTCATATTTGTCAAGTTTAATCATGCAAAACTACAAACTTAAAACAACAGCCGTGTGAAAAAGTTAAAACGTTAATTAACAAAAATTATTGCAATAAAAAACGTTAATAAAAATGAAGTAAGAAGCCGATCAATCCGCTTTTACACATGATTCATTCATTATCATTCCGTACTCATTGTAAATTTCTCATAACAGCAACAAAAGAACAATAAACTGAAATAGTCATTAATTAAATTCAATTAAGAGTTAGTAACGGGAGCTTCTCATGCGGTATCTGTGTTCTTATCAAATAAATCTTGTTCTCGCGTGGGGGTTACCACAGATTTATTTTTATTTATTTCACTCCCCTAAGATTTAATACCGCAAGACGTCGTCCGCAGTTTCCACAATTTCACGCTTATTGTTTTCCCATCCCTGATTTATGTTCACGTAATAGACAACAGTATTTCTTGGGCGCAATAAAGTTTGTCACCTAAATCTTTGCCCTTAAGCCTATTGCGTACTTCCGAACCTAAAACTTGTTGTTTACCTTCACAGGTTTAGTTAACAGTCCTTTGTTAGATACTCTAAAAGTGTTGTGTTGCTATCAAAATCTCTCATACAACTAGTTGAGATAAACTACAGATTGTAGAAATAGGACCTGGTTATCGGAGATGCATACTTTTACGGAACGTAACAGAAAGGTGTAGTCAGAGATGGGTTATATTAGCTGATTATCAACTTTTGACTTTTTAGTACTTTCATCATTCATTTCGATAAAAAATTAGGCAAAAGTATGATTTCTCAATAGCGACCAGCTCTAAGTTAAAAGGTAAATTATGATGGACTTTAATAGGTGTGATATATGTATATGAGAAGGAACCTATAATTTATCTTATTCGTGTTCAACTGCATAATAAACTTTGACATCGTGCAAAAATCCAAATTTAAATCACTGTCTAGCTATTTATTTATCTTTTCACCATGCTTGATATGACTTAAAAGTATGACACATTATTTTACGTATACAAACTACTTATTAGACATCAAGAGAACTTGAGAATATAATAATTGCATGTGTTATACAAAGGCTAATGGTAAAATCATGATTGGAACGTAGAATATACTTTACATGATTCTTATGACGAACAAGCAAAAATATTAATGAAATTGCATGCTAGTTACATCAAAAAGTCATAAATAATGCGTGACTGAATTATTGATTAGCATTTGATATGTAATGTGACCTAACAAAGCGAATTACTGCAGTCACGAAATCATCATTGGTTGCATTTTTCTTAGTGATAAATCAATAACCTGCCACGGATTACTTGCAATCACAATGATATCACTGATTATTTGCTAGTAATTGCAGTTGCTAAGTAAGATCAATTACAGTGGTATCGTAATCCGCACTACATTACAACTAGGTACCGCGGAGCGTCGACCAAGTTCGGCAATTATCGGGGGAGCGATGCTGTTATCATAGTATCGGCTTACGCAGAAACTGAGTCTCGCCTATTTATTTTTATGTCAGCAACCGTCATTATGAGACACTCCATTAGCTTGGATTGCGGTGAGACTCGTTTTCGGTTACGCTTTGGGGTGCGATTGTATGGTGTGACGATTTTTTCTTCGTTGTCATGTTCAGATAAAGGGTTTGTTATTTTGATGGCCTATTTTATTTACCACACGAACCTACAATGTAATATAGTAAAAGGATATTTATTAATTCGACTTCTGTCATCTCTAACACATCTGACTATCGTCGGTAATAATTAAAATCGACAGATTATAAATAGTTCGAATGAACTTCAAAAAGCGGAACATAAAATATTTATTTTGGGTGCCGACGAGTACAGTTGGGAGCAAAAAAAGCTAAACAAAACCGCGCCCGCGACGAAATCGAATATTGAAAGTGTCGAGGGACAGAGATAAGGAGAGCACGTGCCGCTCCCTTGCCGCCACTTAGGCCATACCCGTAATCTGAATACCGCAAAGCTCACTGCGATAAACTGCCATTAAAAAGCGTTCGATTTATTACCGAACGATTTCCGAACGATTTATACGGGTGTGCGAACTTGAAAGAGTATCATAAACCAGAGGGTTCAAGAGGGTAGAAACCAATAGGATCTGCGACAAGTAATGGAATAATGAGATAAAGATGCAAGTTTGTAATCGGCTCGCATAATAGCGCAGGTAAGAAAATAAAAGACAAAATACCTACTTACTCAAAGAGACTCAACTACTTTTATTAGAACTATATTTAACTTGCTAAGATTTTTACTTAGTAGGTAGAATGATATTTATATATGTATTACTTAAATTATCATTCACATATTAAAGTGATTTGTTTTGATTGCAATCTGTAAGTTCAGCACATTTTGAATGTCTAAATTTCGATATTTTGTATCGCAAGTCTTAATTACAATTAATTTGCGCAAACTATTATTTTAATTCGTCCATTGCTGTACAGATGATTTTATAATTTAATAACTATGCTTTGATATGGTTAAACTGGCAGGTTAAATAAAATGTATTCTAAATGCCATATAAAAGATAAAAAATACATATTACCAATAGAAACTAACGGATTCTTTATTTGAATTATAAAATCGAACGTGCCAAATAGGCAAATGACAAACAAAAACCATTCTGCACAAGGCGCAATACTCTTTACTCAAACCAACCCTAGTGAAACTAACACCACGTATAGTTTTGCTTTTTGTATATTTGCTTGGCAATATTCATCACTCACAGCCCGTGTCACTGATCAAATAGCACCCACAAAGGAGTCCCCTGGTATTTCTGACAGATATACCCTTGATAGATAGTTCTACAAACATATCGAGCAAATCCTGATCGACGAACTCAATAACATACATAATACATACAAAGAACAGATAAAAATTCTCGAATACGTGACTCCGAATGTACCTATATGAAACGATTCCGACAAAATTATTCAAAGTAACGCCCTTCGGTCTCCTCACTTCATAAAAAGTAGGATCTTAAACACATGATGTTAAGTATACAAACAGTATGAGCGGTATCGTAGGTATCGGCACACAGGAATAGACTCCTCCTTGTTATTATATTTGTATTACTATTCTCAACTTTTAGTGAACGTGTTCACACTCACTAATAATTACTGACACTATATCATAACATTCACGTGGCATAAACATCCTTCCTTGACTACGGTTTAAAGTGAAAAGACCAAAAACAACTCGCTGACAGCCTATTGTAAGCTAATAGTCATAATGTGTATATTTTATGTTTTTGTTACTGAAGCGGCCGATCATTTACACATTACAGCGCTACAACCCGTATGGGAATGTTTACACATTAAATTAAAGCTCTTTCAAGTTTTTTATCCTGATACACTTTTTGGAAGAGGTGTCATTAAGAGAAATGGATCTAATAATATAAGGCATAAGCTCTATTTTAATATGATAATGTCTAATATACTTAACCTTCCTTGTTAACACCGCTGTTGTTTTATTTGCATTGGCTTTGTCGTTTTTGTGTTACCAGATTAGAACTATAATAAAATAATAACTTAGAACTACTAGCTGTTAGCATTCAAGTTTTAGTTAGCTTACTTCGCTTTAACCGAAAATCTAGAAGTTTTTAACGATTGCACTTTGCTAATACATATTTTATAATTACAAAGTTGCCAGGATTTTCAAAATAATTATTTCATAAAGAACAAAACTTAGTAAATTAACTGATAATTATTATCATCAGGCATACGTCACAGTGTTTAAACGCACAACCGCGTAAATAGCGTGTTTGATGCATTATTTCCTCTTCAAAGTTAATGTCTCTTAAATACCGTATCTGGATATTACACTAAACAATGAGGCTCTGTCTTAAAAATGGCCCAAGAATCGGTAGACAACGTAAAACAAACGCACGTAATCTTATCTAGTGTAAACTCAAGCGCAGTAGCAGTTTGTCTTGGGTTCAGTGCAAACATGATAAATGATTTCGGTTAAAAAAATCGTTGCTCTATTTTTCTAAACGAGTTCCGGTCGGAGCGAGAAGTAATCTCTCCTTGAATAGAAACACCTATTCACCTTGAGAAGTACCTGAGGAAGAAGAGAGGTCCGAATTATTGATAGGTCTGGTTTTATAATTTCGACACTACATTTATATCGACAGAACATTCTAGAAATAACGAATAGAAACTATACATTTCGACAATATTGTTGGAATAATAATAAAGTTCCATCATTAAAAACAATGTTTTAATAAAACCAAAGGAAAAATGTAATTGAAGCCAAAAATTAGAGGCACTAAGACAGTAACAATAAAAAGTGAAAGCAAAGCCGCGTTTAATTGTGTCGTAAAAATAAAAATTAAATAAAAAATACTTTGGGGTGGAAAAGTTTTGCGACCGTAATTCTGCTCCACAATTATATCATGTTCTGTAAGAGCAACGTTCTCCTAATGTTACCTGTCCCAGGGGCGAGGGATATCTTATAATTTATTAACATTTTATTTCTTTATTCTTGACTTATAGCATTAAAAGCCTCAACATTTTAAATTTATTACCACAAGAAGCAAAAAGTATATGCTGTTTTATAATTAAAAACAAATCTATAATTTAAAAAAGCACTTGTATTTCAATTAAATAGCAAATAATAGCATTTAATATAAAAAACAAATCCTGAAATAATAATTAAAATAATAAAGACACGTTTTTTTCATTACGATTCTTACAAGCGTTTAAAGCTTTAAGTAATGAACTGAATCTAGAATCAACTTGACACAGTAGCGTTTCAACTCATTATGTTGTATCTAAGATTGAAAAGTTTAATGTTTATTATTTTATAGAAACGGGGCAAACAATGTTATGACTAGTGTATCGGCAGAGGGGATTAACCTCCGTGTATCTATGAAGACACAGCTTGGTTTAATAACGCTGCTCTATCTGACAGTACAATCATAAGTTAATGTAGCAAGTCACCGCAACCGTCAGGTAGCTGCTACGTTTCAATTTCTCCGAGGCATTTTATTTACAAAACTAATTACGTTTGTCTGATAGGGTATTAAACAGCTCCCGGTGCTTCACTTGATTCGTTGACAGTTAATAAAGACATTCCAAACGTATTTAAGATCTTAACGTACTCTCTACGCCTGCGACCACATCGCTCCGTCATCGACTTATTATTACTATTTGTATTTATTTTTTCGCATACGACTGTACTTCTGTTTTAATCATCTCAATATAAAATGTCTTATTAGCGATAGAATTAGATATGTACATAAAAATATTAACTGGGTCGGACACGTTTTTTTATTGTTACTTTTTATTATTTTATTACTGTTGGCACGAACATCATTGTCGGCACGCCACGTGGTCCGGATAATTGAAATGTCCAAACACTAAATTTATAGTTTGTACAACGTCACTATTTCTTTTTTATTACTTCTATCGATGTTGCTTCTATTGATCTCACAATATTATGTATATTGGACACAACTCACCTACCGTGTAGCTGTCGCCTTTGTAACAAGAACAGATGTTTTTTAATTAGTATTATATTATGATAAATACGTTGCATACACCCGTGTTATTATTCATATTTTGCAATTATACGTTATTTATACAGAGGCACACTGGTTTATAAGTAGAACTGGTTATAGTTAATATAACGACTATTAGCAGAAAGTTTAGATTCAAATGTTCGAGTCGGCGAACATTAAAATCTTAAATATTAATTGTAATAAGAGCGGCGTAGTCCCCAGCATCCCTTTCTGCGAATGCTGGGGCAACATAATCAGCCCCCAAGGGACAACCTCTTGTAATTAGCGGCTGTTCATTTCTTAATTTCAATATTTAATTACAAAGGAAACTCGATGACTGCTCTGTATAGAAAGAGACGTCATCTTCAGAAAGTCTTTCGAATCGGTTTTGTTTCTAATTCGCTTACAGTATCGTTTGATATGGCTTCTTTATTGTTTCTTTGTCTGCTATATCAAAGGATGCTCGAGTTTGATCATTTATCTAAACGCCGTCGTTCTCAACTTTTATTCTTTCGATTTGTTTCATCAAACGTGAAGAAGAGAAATTCTTAAAACATTCTATTAAACAAACGTGTGTAGCTACATATTTGATGAAAACTAAAAAGCCATGACAGACGTGATAGGTATAATCAATGTAACTTTATCGTGTTCGTGGAAGAGCCGTCTTACAATTTCCCTTTGTCGTACGCTATTGTCAAACGTAATAGCTCCCAACATATTACCGTTTTATTTCGTTTCTCTCGAGCCGCTATCATATTCCCTTTTAACTATTACCTGCCTAAGGATTTCATTACTGTATGTCTGGATCAATTTTGCATTATGTCGTAGACTTTTACATTCAATATTCGCTGAGTATTTAGGATAGAAAAGTTATAATAAAAGTAAGTAGCTTTCTTAATCAACTGGTTTTGGCAGATTGAGTATTTTTGTCCTTGTTATTTAAGTACGTTTTGGTTTGAATAGTGCGTACTCTGTGGTTCAAAAATGTATGAACGTACATTTTTCTTTGTAAAGGTTTTTCATAGGTCACTTTTCAATTGATTTGGCATCAGTCTGTGCGTTTGGCATGTTTTGTTATGAATCGTTGACGGCTGTTGGTTCGGACGTGTCCATTCACGCTCGCCCTGTATTACTCGATTGTTTTGTTGTGTAAAATTATACAATTTCTGGGCGGGTGACCATGCGGCGCCCACCGCGGCCACCGACTCTCCACCACTGTCACGCCCTACGCCATTCGATTGAAAATGAAAAATCTATTATGAGTTGTAACAAAAGGTAACCACTTCTTTTATATGTCAAATTGTTTTTAATGACAAACTTCCGACAAGTTTAAATTAGAAAAAATAATTCAAATATCGTATAAAGATATGTAGGTACCAAATGATCAAATATATTTTTTTTTTATATCGCATAACTAATTGATATCCATACTTTTTGCGGCTGGCGCCATAAGCTGTTAAATGTGGCTAAATGTTTCGACAAATTAAAAACCTTTGGGTGGATTTTGAGTCGAACACTATTTTGTTGTATTTTTTTTATATTTAATAGTTTTCTATTTATATTGACACGCTTCATCACAAATAATCGAAAAGTTTTGCTACCGTTCCCAGAGCTAGTTGCTTTTTTTTAAGCGGTCTTTTGTGGTGTTACAAAAAACGTTGTGCTACCTGGCCAGCCAGCAACACAGTTAGCCGATTTGTAATTAATTTCTTCTGATTCTGGCGGCTAATAATGTCGAGTCATATAACTCGCATGAGTACCATCGACGACTTTTAACTTCACTAAGAAATGTGTTTGTAAAAAAATGGTAGCTTGGTTTTCAACAGCTACCATTAGAGAGACACTTGAAAGATAGATGCAGTCGTATTTAAAATTAGTTCGGAAAACATAAACCCATTGCATCTGCAAATGTAAACATGACTAAAACAAAAACATAATTATTATACTACATGCGTATGTCGTGTATGTTATTTTTATTATAATAGTTTACACATTTATATTTCCTTTTCAAAGCTGATTACGACAATTTTATATGTATTCAAGAATTAATGATAGATGTTCGGCGTAATGTTTATGTCATGGATTATTGTGGCGTTTCTTCCTCTATTCGCCAGATTTACGTCCGCTATTCTCCTTTTAACTTCAATTTCTTATGTACAATGAAAAATTAAAATAATCAAAACATACAAGCTAGAGATTTGAAACAGAATGGAGTCCCGGACGTGTGATCGTTCAGTGTCGAACAAAAATAAACGTTATGATTTGTTAAACAGGTTATTAGAAAAACATCGGCGCTGTCGACAGGGAGTTTGGAAATAAACTATTAAAAACCGGCCAAGTGCGAGCTGGACATCGAGCCGCCCGCGTTCAGTACGAGAAACATGACTCATTGTTTCTTTACGCTCACCGTTTTTTATTATAAACTGCACAATTTATAGACTTGCTACGCTGAATACTGCGTCAGTTGCATACGAAACAGATGTAAACTTTATAACTAACTGTCTAATTGGTAAATGTAGCAGAACACAACGGCGCGCGAATATTTAATATCGAGCACTTTGATATCATTCTACACATTCCTCGCACAAAGGAAACAGACCAACATTAATAGATTAAAGTTTTCCAATCTTAAAACAAAAGTGGGATTTCAAAAGATAAACAGAAGTTAATCATAAATCATGAACGTAATAGTTACATTCTGACGCAGCGTAAGTACATCTGAAAAATCTTTTGTTTGATCAGACTCAAACATCTGGATGTTGAACAGAAGTTCATAATAAAATATGATGAAAAAATATGTTAAGTCCTTTTGTATCGACCGCTTCTGTCTATTTTTATACTAGCAACGAACCGTCTTGATACTTCACAATATTTTATTCAAACTAATTATAATTACAACACTTATTGCCGAAGTCATTAATATTAATACACACCCGCAGTTTTTTGTCACTGCTATGTAGTTATTTCAGTAATATGGAAGTGAAACCTGCCCGTGTAAGATATATTACTTTACTTTATCATAGTTGCACTGCGCATTATAAATGAGACACTATTGCAGCAATGCTTATCGCTTGATCTTCGCCAATCGATGGACAACGTAAATGAGGCTAAACAAAAAACGTAGAATAGACTACCCAACTCGCTCGTAATACGATAATTATTATGAGAATATATTTTTATTAAAAAGTATACAATTAGTGGTCGTGAGTAATGTCTTTGTCGGGCTTACAGATCTCTAAATGTGAAACGTATCTATACAATTTATGCGGTACCGGTCACCGGTTTAAATACGCTTTTCTGCGGTATGTGTTTTAATATATTGTTGCTAATCAGTATATACGGTAATTAAACCTTAAATTAATCGTCAATTTTGTAAGTTGAAAACTTGTAAATATCGTAAATGTGTAGTCATAATTAACTTGTATATTTTATTATTAATTGTAATCATTATTAATAACAACTCAACAGTAAACAGTTGGAGGGTCGTATTATCTGGTTATTACATCAGACTATATACTACTACAATGTGTAATGTATATTGTGCGGCAGCCAATTCATCTACCGTGCCCTTTAATATGTTCTAAGCATGGAGTCATTATTGAATTAATGTTGAATGTAAGCCATCCGTATCGTAAATTAGCATTATTTAACTATGGACATAGACAAGACGAAACCCAATTATAATGGAACTGGTGCATTACAGTACATAATTGGCATATACCATTATGCCAATTAACTACTGTCTATACATCGACTGTGGACGACTGTTCGGATTATCGTTTCAATTTCAATGTTATGCAGTCGTAGTACCTAATTATGTTGCGTTTGTTTCTATTACAAAATTGTAATTAAACAGTGTTCGTACATGGAATATTCTTGTTATAGATTTTTCTGTCTGTTTATTTAACATGACGTTACAACTTGACAGATTTTGATACAGTTGTCATTTTCTGGTAGGTTGGGATTTAGATTGAAATCTTGGCCTTGTTTTATATAATTCTAATATGTAAAATCGAAGATATTATGTGGAAGGAACGTCGTAGCTCAGCTGTATTTTACACGAATTATGTTGAAGACAAATGCTAGTTGTATGCATATGTTTAGGATAATTATACATATATTATGATGATAGATGATTTGGTATCTGGGATAATTAATTATATGAATAAAAATCGTAATTATTTTAATCGTTGTCAAGATTAATCCTAGAGTAATTGGACATATCGATTGTAATGAAATCAATAATTTATGAAACACATAAAGTAATTTGACTAGGTTAAGTTAAATGCCAGTTTATCTCAGCCAATCAGAATGACTGTTTGTTATCAATCAGGCTTAAACAAAAATAATATAAAATAATTAAAATCGAGTCATCGAATTATGCTACGACACAAACACTAGAACATCCTTACTAATATTATAAATTCGAAAGTAACTCTGTCTGTCTATCGGTCTGTCTCTCTGTCTGTTACCTTTTCACGGCTAAACCACTCAAGCGATTTAGATGAAATTTGGTACAGATATAGTTTAAAACCTGGGGAAGGACATAGGCTACTTATTATTGATGTAGGTACCACGCGGGCGGAGCCACGCGCAAAAGCTAGTATTTTATAAAATGTCAGTTAAGTATGGTGAATGTATTTTCAATTTTTGAATTATTATTATTAAAAAGAAAACAACTGTCGCACTATGCACAATTCCTATAACGCGAGCGACTTTGCAAAATGTAAACAATAGAAAAGAACATCCAGAATCCGAACATCCATTTGTGAATAACACAAATGTTACGTCCGTGTAGGATTTGAACCCACGACACTTTAGGACCACTTAAACTAGTACGCCATCCATGTCAGTCATAAGATTAAACTTTATATCGAAATTGTAGAAGAGTATACACAGTCCAAAATATCAAAACTGTTTGGTTATTCACCGAATTGCAGCCGAAACGTACAGCAGTGGTTCATAGTAACTCGGTAAGATTTGTTTTGATAATACATCATAAAACTATTAAATATTGGATCGCTGAGTGAGACTACCCGCTACTGTTTCCACATTGCTCTCTAAGTGATAAACGATTAGCGGGTACAACACATGTTTTGTATTAAACCCTCTCCCGTGTCAAAAATAGTTCTATACGCAACACTACGAATATCTGAACAGCTTCTGAAGATCAGTCAAAGAGAATAAGGGCTTATAATTTGGAGATTGTTTGTAATCGGTTGAACTCATGACTTGGACCGTGTAGAAACACTGATCATGGCGTAATCGGTTTGTTATTTCAGCGTTTAGACGATGTTTAAACCCTGTTTTGTTTTGTCAGAGGCATGTGGGAATCATTCTATTGTGTTCTACATCCGGGTTATGATTGGTTCTTTGATTTTTAATTTTAGACTGATAGATCATTTAGCATTACATTCCGAACCTTTTTTGTTTGATGTAGTCGATATAATTGACACGTTTGATTGTGACATATTGCGTCTAGGTGGCAAGTTTTTTATCAGTTTTTTGTCGATAATACTTGAATGGACGTATACTGCATATACTTCTAACTGTTATACACAGGGTATCAAGGACAGCGAAATTAAACTAATTATATATTTCGATTTTAAATGTCATTAGGTAGGTATATTATTAAATGTCTTTGCCGCGCTTGTATGCGCTTGTATAGGTACAGGTATGCTTGGTGTTCAACACTAATGGCGATTAAAATGTTTTAGGTTTGATTGCCATGTCAAAAGTATATGATGCCAAAACCTAACTGTTGAAATATAGCTATCGCACGTCTATTCAGGGGTTTATTGGCGTGATATTAGATACGCGTCACAAAATCCTGAGTCAAAATCCGAGCTTGTTCCTGTATTCTCAATAGTGGTGTAGCAGTTTATCTCTTGACGCATGTCAACTACCTACAGACTTCCGTTCCCATCTCCTGGTTTATCTAACACAAATATGACAAATTAAAGGAATCTTATACAAACACCGCGTGGTGACTGCCTACAATAGTATATTTAAACAAAGGTTTAAATTGTAACGGCGGGTTATAAATGGACGTCTTACTATTGTCGCACAACTTTAAATAAACTTGTATCAAGTTGTTTTTAATTTGATAACTAACTGCCTTGTTAGACTTTTGATGAAGATGTATTTTCTGAACTACTGTTGGTGACTCTTCGATTCCTAGTTAGGAAGAAAGATCGCAACAAAAAGATATTGGACATTTCAGTAAATTACTAGCAGCATCTACTTTGTCTAATAGACAAATAAATATTGTCCTTCATTACATATTATGATGAGTTTTATTGTGAAATGAGACTTGATATCTTTTGTTAACGTAGCGCCGGCGCGGCGGCGCGGCGGCGAGACAGATGTAGGACGGAGTGCACTATAAGCATATTATGACGCATTATAACGTTAATTGCTAATGGCAATCTATACTAATGTAAAGTTTTAATATAGGATATAACGTATTCCTTCTACAAGGTATGAAAGCTTATTAGTATACATATATTAAGGAAACACTGCAAGAAAAATGACACCATTCCTCACTTCGGAAACTAATGTCTATTTTATATCAGTACTAAAGCGGTGGAAGTACAGTTTACCAAAGAGTGAATATTCAACTAATTTCCTGCGTTAAAAATAAAATAAAGCACAACCGTCTTTAATAGTTTCGGCTGTCACTTTATAGGAACAAGTTAATAGACGTATCTAATCAATTTGTCCGAAACCAGATATAAGAACAAAAAATCATATTAAGTTGGCCGATCACGCGAGGAACCTGTCAAAATTCTACGTTAAGTGTACCTAGATCACTAACGGATTGTTCGCGACTGACTATTAGCTTTTTAAAAATCTATTAAATAGAGAAAACTAATATAGAGCACATTCGGTAGATGTGGAATGGCTGTCCTTTTTATGTTTCAAGTCTCGACGTTATTTGATTTGACGGTTATTCCAAAGATTATAAAACGCCTTACGATTTAAAGATACCTAATATGATATTGCCTTTTTGTCATTAAAAATATATAAGTGGAAGGAAGGAAGTGACACAAATACCTGAAGCATTCTCTACAAGAAAAATGAAGAATAATTAAAAGAGAATTAAAATAAGGCTAGTGCTTGAACTTTAATTAAACTGTAAGGCTGAATTCCTATTGCAAGTCTTATAAATGGCGTTTGAAAGAGATACGATAGCAATTACGCCTAGTACTAGGCAGTTGCAGTCGCTCAGAGCACTAAATGAACACCATCGAATATTTTGACAGAATGCTGTACCTATTTTTATAGCTGTCATCGAATCAACAACAAATTACGTTAACGTACAGTTTCCGTGCTAAAGATAAACTATATCATCATTACGTACGTACTATTACGATATAATTTAAAGCTAATACACTTCATTTATCTGTCACATGTGACGTGGTAATTAAGAAATTTGCAACGAATTACATGTGCCCTATTTAGGAGTGGCTATGAGTGCTATTTCTTAATGAAATGAATAAATGCAGTTCATTCAATTAAGTGTTCATTAATAGTGGCGCTTTTTTCAATACACAGAACAAAAATGGTTAGGTGAGGAGTAGTGGGAATGCCGAACGCTTGTGATAAAAGCGGCAGTGCCTTAACCGATGAAGGGTGAAGACGATTGTGCGATTAGATATCCCTATGCAACCCCGTGACGGTTAATATGTAATGTCAGCCCTATAGGTATATACGACAACTCTTTTCTGGACACAAGTCTTCGCTTGAATTGACTACACACTACCACGGTTGCTAAGTACGGATTGACGATCTTCGCACACCTTCTATAATAGAGAACTCTTATTTGCTATCACGGTTAAAGCTAGCGATACATAACAACTATTTAATAAGCATATAACGCCTGGCAAAAGTGTATTGTAGGATTGAACTCAAGACCACAACAATCAACAGTCACTCCATTGAGCTATCGCTGCTTTTCAGTTCAATAAAGCAATTATTATATTACCCTTTTAATACACAGACGATGCCGAAGAGACAAGGCTACGTGTCGTAAATTTAAATTAAAACGCTTGACCGCTGTACAGTTTCCTCTCATTAACTAGAAATATCATTAAAAACAAATTGTCAAACATATGTTCAAACATAATTTGTCGCATAGTTTACTAATCAACAGTTACAGATAAACGAATTACCATTTAACGTGTTAATTACGTACTGAAAGGCTCTAATAAGGTATAATTGCTTATATTTTAACAAAAAGCAATGCTATGCGTGAGTGGTGCACACAATGTAACTTTAAAGGTGCATGCAATAATAAAAAAGTTGATTACTTAACACACATAGAGGCGTAAACCGCTTTATGTATCTATCAATCTAATTCAGTTATGAGACACTAGGCTTTGCCTGCGACGTCGCTTAGATTTTACCTATATTAAAAGCATCCAAAGTTCTTTATAAAGCATATGTATTGAACGATAGTTTTGCAATAATTTATTTTAACTTACATGAATGTCAGTTCGCGATAACAAGGTCGCAATCATTATTTTATAAAGAAATATATTTTTAGGCGGAGGTGTAGAAAAGAGAGATAAATTTTTAAAGTATATTTTGTCTTACTTTTACTAAATAGTTACAGATGTTATTTATTATGTGCAATGCCCGACCATTGCCTTAGCCTTATTGGCAACGACATACTCTTAACCCAAATGGCTTATCTATACAAATGCTAGTGCAATAATTTGAAAACGAACTGTGCATAAAAATGGTTAAAACCTGAAAAGGTCTAAAAATTATTACGAGCATTTAGTATATATGTATTTGTATGTCTGTACACGCTTAAAATCAAGACTAAGATTTTCTAAATTTAAAGTTCTGTACTGCAATCTAAAATACTGTTTAATACACAGTAAAGTTAAAATTATGTGTAATTGTATTTTTAAATATCGGTGCAAGCATATTGACACAGACACACAATCACAACATATAATATTAGTTAGGATGTTGTTCGTTATACGGTGGGAGCAATCAATAAAACGTCGGCTCAACTTGTAAAAGTCATGAGAGAAATGTATTGTTGTGGTGTCAAAGATCAGAACAATGCTAGCAATGACCTGTCACATACAACTTCACACCGTGCGCTGTTACTACGCATTTATTTAAAAGTTATCGTCGCGATTTATGTGTCAAACCTTGTTTTTAGTCATTAAACTAATTTATTTGAATACATGTTCTGCTTAGAAGATGATGTTCGTAGAACGTTGGCAAATATATCAATGACCAGTAGGAGAGTACTTCTTAACTTTTTTTATGTTTAAGCAATTTATATAATGTCAAACGTGCTTACCCCGTCGACACAGTTAAAAACAAATCTATTTTTACAATAGTATATACAATAGTTATGTATCTGCATACATAAATCTAATTTTATCTATCTACATACATACATACATAACTATCTATCTATCTATATATATAAAGGAAGATGTCCTGACTGACTGACTTAGAGACAACGCACAGCCTAAACCGCTGGTCGTAGGAACTTGAAATTTGGAGAGCATGTGTGTTTTTATTTGTACGGGTACACCCGTACAAATTAAGAAAGGATTTTTTGAAATTCCACCCCTAAGGGGGTGAAATAGGGGGGTGAAGTTTATATGGAATTTGCTCATTTCTGGACTTATAAGTATAAAAATAGGTATACAAGTTATTGATTATAATTGAAAATGACCTGTGTAGGTAGAATGGAAAAAAATCCCCCTACAAAAGGTAAAATGGGGGGGTAAAGTTTGTATGAAAATTTTCTCATTTCTGGATTTAGAAGTATGAAAATTGGTATATTGGGTCCTGATTACAAACAAAAATGATCTATGTAAGTGGAATGGACAAAACTCCCCCCTAGAGGGGTAAAATGGAGGGTAAAGTTTGTAACGAAATTTTCTCATTTCTGGACTTAGCAGTATGAAAATTGGTACATAAGTTTTCGATTACAATTGAAAAATATCTGTGTTATAAAAATTCTTTCACAATTAGTAAGCTACATTATCACTGAGTAACATAGCTATATTTTATTTAATAAATAGTGCCGTTACCTACTTTTACGCGAGCGAAGGTGGGAGCAGAAGCTAGTCGTATATATTACTGTAATAACACATATATGGGTTCAACGTTTTACTTTTTACAATATCATTATTTTATAAGAACTAATGAGGTTTCTGAATCTATTTTCATTGAAAAAGTAATATTCAAAATTCTTAGTTAACCTGACATTTGAAAATTTAAGAGATTGTTTTTTGTAAATCAAAGTCTTTTATAATTACATTTGATTAGGTACCAGTACTCGTAATCTTCATAGATAAAAGGCGAAATTTCATACGACTGTATGTTAAATTAACTAGTAATTATGTAGTTCGATGTCCAAATAAGTAACACGAGTAGGGACGCGTGCCGTGGTCTGTGGTCGCCCAGCTGCCCCACGAACAGAACTTAGTTCGATATAATTATGTATGTAACTGATAGCCAACTTATTAAACAAGATATTCTCAATCAGCGTTAAAAACCGGGCAAAAAAAAAATTTTTTTGGCTCAAGCTTTAGGTATTAATGGCACTTACTTTAGTATCATCCTAATATCTATACTAATATTATAAAGCTTAAGAGTTTGTTTGAACGCGCTAATCTCAGGAACTACCGGTTCGATTTGAAAAATTATTTTAGTGTTGGATAGCCTATTTATCGAGGAAGGCTATAGGCTATATAACATCATGCTACAACCCACGGGGGCGGCGCAGTAACGATAAACGCGGGTGAAACCGCAGGAACATCTAGTTAAAAATACGAGTGTGAGATTGTTTATTTGTTTGTTTATTACACTTTCACGCCTTAATTACGCAACTGATTATCATGAAATTTCGCATACACGTCAGGGGAATTTTTTATCTAGAAAAATTACTATTAGTAATCTATCCTAACCTACAATTTACGCGAGCAAAGCCGCTGGCAAAATATTACTTCATATTTTATTTCAAGATTGCTTTTTTTTACTATCATAATTTCGTTATATTTAAAAGAGAATATACGTTATTTTTATTTGTGGTGTACCCATTGCGTTACTAATATTTAAAGAAATAAAACATATTACGAGTTTTACAAAAATATCTCCGAAGGTGTTGGAAAAGGTGTTTTATACTTACATTTCACCGACTTGCTTTTAGGTCCTACCTAATAAGAAGTAACAACTGTAAAGTAATAACTGCCTCCGTGGCGCAGCGGTAGTGAATGCAACTGCTGTGCATGAGGTCTCGGGTTCGAATCCCGGGTCGGGCCAACAAAAAGTTATTGAGTTTTTCTGTTAAGAAATCTCAATACGAGCCCAAAGTTAGGAAGTTGGCGGTGTTAGACAACCCCGTGCCTCGGAAAGCACGTAAAGCCATTGGTCCTGCGCCTGATCTCTCTCCGGTCGTGTCGGATTATCCGTCCCATCGGATCATGAGATTTTGGAAACAGAGAGTGCACTTGTGGTTGTGCACACGCTTGTGCACTATAATATCTCCTGCGCAGATGGCCAGTCTCCGTTAAGATTGGCCGCCATGACCGAAATTCGGTCTGGAGGACATTATTAATAAGAAGCGAGCCTATTTATGTTTTCCGGCCCGACCCGGGTAACACCACGGAAGCACAGGAGCAGCATTAATTACCAGTAAACGCACTTTAAGGGTCACAGTCACAAGAAAAAGACAACAAAATAAGTGAGTCTTCGTTGTTAAATTATTGAATTATCTGCGCATTACACTCCGCTGTAAATTACCGGTGTACTCTTTACTGGCAAAATCGAATGAATACTGCACTCTTCGATAACTCTATCAATAAACTCTCCCTTTGTAAGCAAATGGACGTTGAAAATGCCTGTTTACAATCACATTACGAAACGCACTCTTTCATATTGCGTACTACAAATCAGAATCCACCCCTTTAATTAAACTGCCGGCACTAAGTCAACTTTAGCTATAGTTAAAACTAGCTGTTACGGAATAAAAGCAAGTATAATTTACTCGTGATAATTACTCGCGATTGTTGTTATTGGGGGACGAAGAGTTCGGAATGTGATACTGGACTGTGACGTCATACTGCCTGTACTGCTATGAAAAAGTATGAAACTCAGTGCGTTCTTCAAGTGTTTTAGGATGTAAATTCCGCCGTTCACTTATGTTTGTTTGATTGCTCTATCTGTTACCTAAGCTTGTTACCAATTACATATGTGCAGCATACATGCGTTTTCAATGTTTGAATGATCCACAGATAGTTCCGGATTTGTATGTTTGTAAGCTCCTTTCCTATACAAACAACTTCTGAAATAATGAATAATTAACAATTCCCGAATACCTATTAAACTATACAATTTACGTTCTTTTGCCTTTGTATAGTTTCATCAAAATATCTTATACATGTCGTCATAAATGACCACAGAGAGAAGTTTCCCGTACATCCCAACTTGTGCTTTCGTACATCTACCACCCACACCGGCACCTACCCGCAACTGCCGTATCGAATGAAATAATAATCGAACGTATGCGACGTCCATTCAATTATCCCTGAAAATTGGGGCTCATTAAAATAATAAAACAGCCGGCGGCGGAATCAAATTGAATGATAACAAAAGCTTGTGTTAATTCGAAGCGACACACCGTTTTACTCATGTACCTACAATTACAACGAGAACTAATGAGCAGACAAACTTTGCGAGACTCATTCGTTTACAAAAATACTCTAGCTTAAGAACTATTAAGAAAATCAAAGACACTTTACTATAAACTAAAGTTAGAAACACACATTGTGTCCAAAAACACTGGTAAAATATCAAAATGGCTTGGTAATTCAATAACATAATTAAGCAATATTTAAATGTGCAATATCAGTCATGGCACGACAGTTCGATAAAGGCCAGTCCACATGAGCGGAAGCCCTTGTTTGCACAATAATAGCGTCCGTGTGTCAGCTCCTCAATGCAACCCCAAATGCAATTGTGTACATTCGTGCGAGGATTGAGTTACACTGAATGCAATGGAAACATTTGCATCCAGTACGCCCCGAGCTCCGCAAGCTATGGAGAGAGCCTCGTTAATATAATTATTAGTTCAGGTAAGTTAATGTTATTCTACGTCAAGCAAGTCTATGATGTATCGTCTACTGTGTCCTCCAGTAAAATGGATTCTAATAAGATTTATTTTGTAAATTGACTAATGATTTTCAATAGAAAGCGAAATAACATGTAAAAAATTTTAAGAAAGTGGTGTAGCAGATTTTCAATCGTTGCGAAAAAGTGGATTCCATATTATCGGAAGGGTATGGCACTATCGCAATTACAGTAACTATAAATGACAATTGCCGGCCAATGGCATACGTATGGAGCACTGAACGGTCCCCTATTTGGTGACCACTTGGCGGCACTGGGTGGTCATCCCGCAAATTGCTCTTTCCCAACAAAATTGTCAATAAAACTCATCTGATTCGCAGTTAAACAAGCGAGCGACATTATTAATTTATGCGTTGTAATATGGCGCAAACGTTGGCGTTATCCCGTGTAAATTATTAATAGTGCTGGGGTAAAAATTAAGCTTAAACCGAATGGGTAGTTTCGGCTGTAACGCTCGTTTTATGTTTCCATGTGCAGATTAATATGTTGTTATATCCAGTGACGAGTCGAGCGAATCGGTTTTATTGGCAATCGGAATCGCGCAGTGCTGTTATGGTTGTCATATATTGATTAAGTCAACCGCATCGTTAGAACTTTTGCGTCGATTGTTCCTCTCTCTGACAATACCGTAAAAAAGACTAAAAGGAAAATAGATGATGTTAATTTGTTGCTTGACCCGGAAATCTGCTAGAGAATAAGCAGTAACATCAAACAAGTGCCCACCTCTCGTAGACGAAATACAAAAGTGAAGAGCTCCCTTGCGTGTCACCTCTGCGTTTTCTTAAGAGAAAGCGATTACACAAATCTGAAGAAGCTATTAATCCGGCTCGCTGCCCCCGAATGGCATCACGGTTTGTTTAATAAAATCGCGAATTTACATATCAAAACCTACAAAGGGGCATAATTGGACCCGATGACTTAGAAAACGTAGTGGGTGAGGCGGGCGTGCCACCCCTTACAACAAACAAAGGAATTATACCCGCCTCAAGAAACTTTTAGCAATGGAAAGCTCCTTAACAAACAGACGCGTGTGTATCTAATGAAATTCCTATGGTTGCATAACATACCCGTGTGAGCGCTGAGCGTTATTAGCGGAATTATTTCTCCGGGTAAAATCTTTGAAGGCGGTTGCTCTTTCGGAAAAGTTGTTAAGAAAATGGGTTGAGATCTTTTCGGGATTTCATTAGTTTGTAACTATGCGGTGTAGTACGCGAGGCATCTAATTTATTAGGTAGGCGTAGCCAAGGGAACGAATGGGCAGCGAGCATTTGAAAATGGAACAGAATTGCCGAATCACGCCACTTTGAGCCGACGCCGCCGCGACACGATTCGTTAAGAGACAAATGTTTGAATTCAATTCCAACAGTTTTTTCTTGTGTAATTAGTAACGGTATATTTACCCCGCATTCGGTCTGCTGCTGCACGGTAGCCGTGTTTTTTCAATAATTAATTTTTGTTGTTAATTTTGGGAACGTCAGACAGATTTATTCGACTTTTAGAATAAGTTAACGACCCGATGACGGTTTGTACTGGCAATGAGATATAAACCCGCTACTCAAAGAGAGCATTCCCACACAGTACGTAAAGTGCCATTATGTCCGGAATGAATGAAGTGCAAGCCGACGACATACGGGCATCTTATACTCCCTTTGCTTCATCAAGGATATTGACACTTATTCGCTGTCATCAGCTTTTGTTCTATCACGTGTTAGGTTACACATACACTAAATCGTGCACGTGTTCATGTCAACACGTACGTAGTGGTACTTCACAGCATTATTTTTATGCATGCTTTGTATTTCTACTGTGCATGAATGACTGGTAACACAAAAAGTAATTAAAAATTAAATTTTCCCTGGCTGGAGAGTAAATACAAGTAGGTTTATTTATCATGGAGGTTGTACGTCGAAGTGTCTCTCAGCGGTTTCGCGTCGCAGTGGAAAGCTAATCGCGTCGCGCGCCGTTCGCGCGTTATAATTAGTACAAATCGTCTGCTCGATGCTACTGATCGTAGAGCTAACAAACTGTAGACTTGTCTTGAAGCGTTGTTACAATTTATACAAGAAAACATTCTAAATTCGATTGCGACTATATTAATATGTAACTTAACAACAATCGCAAATCTTAATTTAGTCCTCAATTGAAGAAAATTTATGCTTGTTACGAAATTCAGTGTGTTACATGTCTTTTTATTAAAACCAATATCAAAAATCTAATTTGTTGTTTATTGAAAACGTGGTCTGTCTAGACATTCATATAGTCAAGTGTACTCCATGGAATCCGGTAATCTCGCGGGCTAATAGATTCGATAATTCATCGGCGCGTCTGAATCGATACAGTAGCTGTGTGAAACGCTTTACGTGTCTCTCACACTGGCTGCTACACAGACATTCAAAACCTAAACTTTTAATGGCGACATTGTTTTGTTTCGTACAAAACAGTTTTCTATTTTAGAAATTCATTCTTTATTTAAAATAACTTGAAAGCATTCCAAAGCATAAATTTCTAAAATAAAATACTTCTTCTATTTTTAACTATCTAAGTTATTTTGACGTTTGTCAAATTGGAATAGGTAACAGTTTCATCTTAAATTAGAAGTTGTCTTAACATAAATAACAAAAGAGTACATGGTTAATTCATATTAACGAACACGTACATTCGGCAAGAAATGTTATTTGTTTAGTTTCGATGAGAGTTGATTCAAATGATTCTATTAAATTGTTATAGAATTAAAAACTGTACAGAGCAAAGGCACCTGCAACTACGTCTTCAATCACAACATATTATTTCATCAGATAGTGTACTTCAAAAATGTAATATATTACAAAAATGGAGAACAGTAGCAAAATTGTAGCACGTTTTTCACCGTTTTCCCATAGCAGTGGGTTCGGCGACGACTTGGGCAGTGTCACTAAGCGATTGGTCGCGCCTCAGAATTGTCAAGTTCGATACACATTTTTGTAAAGAAATGTCCGTTTTATTCAATTCTCTGTGGTCACATTCCGATGCTCGCTTCAGTGACGCTCTGGTTACGCGGACATTTTTTTTCATAATAACAGATTACTAAAGAGGTTCCAATGATATTTCATAACAAAAAGTTTACAAATTACTCTAAGGCTTTACGACAAACAATAATATTTTTTGTTCATTTTCCGAATAAAAATATTTAGACCAATACTTCTTATCTTGTCACATGGTAAAAAGAAAACACTTAGCACAAGTACAATTACTCTGGCTCATTTGCCATATAAAAAGGAATGTAACAAGGTTTCTAAAAATAGATATAAATTAAAACATTTGACCCGCAAAACCGTTTATGTCAGTTGAAAGCGAAGAAACAATGCTTCCAAAAAGTTTTCTCGTAAGGAACCTTTCACAAGCCATTAATGTCTATATTCCGACCCCCTAAAGAGTTGAAAACACGAAATGGAATTATGGATTCCCCTAAAAGTCGCCATTAGAATTAGAGGCACAATTTATTCCGCACCGGGGCCCAATATTTCCGCACATTTCCTGTGCCTACGGTTTCTGTGGCAGTGCATCTCTAGCAAATCATAGAACGGGGCGCAACACTTAAAACTGAGCTTATCGGATTAGAATATTGTATTAATTTATTATCACCAACGCGTATTGCTTAAGAAAACGTTTAGGCATTGAAGCAATTCTAGTTGTTCATTCTTTGGAATTGATATAGATATCATATCGCTTAACCTTGCTACCTAAAGATAATACATGCGAACTTTTATGACTTTATGGATGTGCACGCAAACTGACTGGTTTACTAGACTTGGTGTGACTATGTGACTAGCCACTGTAATCTGGTCACGATATCAAATGCTCGAAACGTATCCCAACTAAAAATGATAACGTTCTCACGTAGAAATTTGTTTAATATTTAAAGTATCAGACTTGCATTCGATGAGCTGAATCCTCCCTCGTTTATTTGCCAAGTTTACAAGGGATCTCCGAGTAAGTATGTGTTTGAAATCTAATTATCCTTTTACTAATAATGATTTAGTAATTAATTAATTTAATTAAACAATTATATTATACCATACGTACTAAATTAAAAAAATATTTTACGTATAAATTTATTCTGAGTGGAATTCTAATATAGATAATTTAAACAGTTTACCAAAGATAGAAATGTCTCAAGCAAACTGAAACTTCTAAATGATTTTAAAGGCCAACGGAGACATGCAAACACATTAATTTATAGGCACGAAAACAAACTTTTTAAGTCAGTAACCAAACTTTTGCATTAAGTCCCGAGTCGGGCAAGCAATTATGGTTACACCTATTACACCGCCGTTTGTCAGTTTATCAAACAACTTTTTGTTTCCATTTCGCTTGATATTTGGCTTTAGCTTTATGATACATCTGTCTTCACAATTTCATACACATTTAATCACGTTGAATCTATTACAGTTTAATTATAATTGAGGGGCCAATTTGCAACAATGTAGTGACGAGGTCCAATAAATATTTCAACAAGCTGCTTGTCAAATAAAGCCAACAAATATTTTAATGGCTCCATGCATCGACCCTTTTTATTGGCAGTATAAAGTCGTCCGTCGAACGCATAACCACGGACCAACCCTTAGGTAAGTACTAGTGGGACAAAGTCGCAGGCCGTTCTATAAAATAAATCTAGCAAGTTATCGTCTACAATAAACAGTCGCCGCGGAAGGCTATCGCCAATTCCCACGCAAAGTTGCTGTTAATAAAAGCAACAAAATTATATATTCAAGAGTTAGGAGGTGGTGGTATGGCAGTTAGAGCCTTCTACGTGGTCCGAGTTACAATGCAAATTGCCGTGGAGGGGTGCGCCGATGCCCTCTAACTGTGCGACTCGCAAAGATGGCCGCCGTAATGGCGAAATGAAATTATTAAGCATTGTCTTGTGAAATCGGCCGCAGTCGACACCTGAGACACGGCCACGACCACTTAGCGTGGATACTCCACGGAGCGCGAGCCGCGGGGTAACGAGCCGCCCGCCATGCGCCACCGCGCTCCAGCCTCCTCCACGCACGCCGCACGCCGTCTGCGACTCTACGTCTTTATGAGTAAACACGTTCTAATGTGTAATTATATATGCATAACTAACTTCTCAGACGCCAAAACTTCGTGGAACACAATCCAAATTTAGCGGAGATACAATACATCACGTTTAAGAGAACATAACACCAGACGAGTTTAATTTTTCTATGAATTTTTATAATGTTTTAAGCGTAAATTACGCTTGGCAAAATAGTACTGAAAAATCACCACGGAAGCACCTCCACACTTTTCTAACGCCAAGACATTACTTACGACCCTCGCCTGAAAGCTTTGTATTAAAATTTAAATCTACTTTGCAAAGTGTATTTTATACACGTGCTCTTGCAATTTTGATCGTTCATAAAGCTCCGAATAGCTTCTATTATTACGCTTTACCTTTGCGGTATTGGGTGTTACACATCTCTCCCCAACCATTCCTGTTAACATTTTGACTAAGTCTCCCATGAATTTGGTATGCATAATGTTAATATATTATAGATGCTTTAATTACTCGTTTGCGGTACACTTGTGGTTTCTCTGTTGATGTTCATTTCTATTCGCTTATATTTATAGCTAGCTGAGAGCTGCGTTAATTTCAGTGTGCATCTGCCAGTGGCGGTGATTGAAAAAACTCATCACGAGAATCGATCGAAACGGAAACAACCATTAATTCACGTAATGCGAAATCGATGTCCAAAAACGTGTCGTACAAAAATAAATTAATTTCAAAATTTGTTTTCGACAACAAAGGCCAGGTTCCTTCTACTTATTGGCCGAGTGAAATTCCTCTTTAATCCAACGCATGCCCACTCCGTGTTTTTAATTTCACACAAAAAACAGCTTCGAGTCGGTGATCAATCAAAACTCCCGGCTGTTTCTTTTTTCTATACTTCATTGCAATACACTTTCGCCTCTCTGTAACCGCTATAAATGTGCCTGTATTATTTTGTTTGTATAAAGGAAACGGGTATCTTATAAATTAAATTAGTTTCGCGGATTTTCGTCCTGGTACCTAAGATTAATTACATGATTCAAATGGGATTTTTAATGGCAATATGATATGATTTCTTGTTATAATGATGGCTGTCTTCACTAAATTGCATTTGAGTATTTAAAATAAAACTAGGTGTGTTGTTAAAGTTGTTAGCATTGGTCTCGTCATGTGAAACAGATTTGCGGAGATGAATGTAAGGCAGTCCGACACAGAGTCACGCAGACTCGTCAGGATGATTGAGTGGTCGCATGTTGAATGCCAAACGCATCTCAGGCGCCGCTCTATGTCTATAAAGTGCACACAAAGTACTAGACCTACTCGCCGTCTTAAAATGCAACTATAGAACATTTCTTTTAAATGTAATTATTATCTTACATTTGTGTTACACATTGAAATTAAACCACTTTTTACAGGATTTATCGTATTTTTCAATCATAAAATAAATAATAATAATTATTGCAATTAACTACAGTAAAATCCGTCCAATGTAGATTAATTATAATTATTAACAAGATGTTTTCAAATTTCTAAACACAAATTAAACATTTTTATTTCAAAGCCATTTCTTTTAATGTGTAGCAGTACCTATAAGTCATTTAAAATATGTAGGTTAAGGTAATATATAACAAAGTATTAACACGTATTTTAATATTGCTTAACATTGTTATAACACAACTATGTCGCTCCATCATAACTAACTCAATTACAAAGACTATATAATTTATAAAGTGCTCTAAATACGCCTAGTCCGCATGCATTTGCTCAGTTGTCATAGTATCTTTCTACGATAAACAGTGAATGCGTATCAAACAGACGAAATTACATTTATATTTATGATATAAAGTAGACATCCCCGATAAACGGAAAGATGTTCGCAATATGAGAAGTTTTCCACATTAACATGTGATTCCCTGCCTAATCGTTTATATTCATAGCTCTGCCGTGGCACTTATTGCCCTCCTGGAGAAGCGTGTAAATAAACATTCGCATTCGTTTCGCGTTCGTGATCATTCGGCCTCATTCGGCCGGGGCGGGCCGGGATTACGTGATTTATTCAACAGACTCTAATTGCTACCGAGACTTTTCTCGACAACCGTACCGCAACAATCTTGAGCGTTGTGCTTTATTTTATAAGAACGTAGAATAGTTACTACGAGGACGCGGTGGTTTGTTGACTCTACATTGGAGAAAGCGTAGTAGAACCGACTTAGAAGTCTATCTCGGTAGACTCTAACCCAATAGATAGCATACATAGAATAGTTATAAGAATTCTTTAATTCGAATGCTAATCCATGTATGAACTCATAAAACTATTTAACTAAAACAATTTAAAAATATTAGTACCAAATTTGTATTTCTTTACTTCAGATATAAATTGAATGATAAAATAAATTGTAATCCTTTACGTCAGCGTAAACCGTCCAAACAGACAGTAAACATAAAATATCAAAAACAGCTTGTCGCCGTGACATCCCAAGATCAGTTCCATCTCCATATTTGCTTTACGAATGGCTCCTACATACAGCATTCAAAGCGAGCATTGGTTTCATTCATTTGCACGTTTTCATTTCAGATCTGTAAACATAAAGGTCGCTGTGAGTTGACACAGTGATGCATGCAGACAGATACAAGATAAGCAAAAAATTGTGTTTTCAAAGGCATAAAGTTGTATAAAAAACCTAAGCTCATATGGCACTGCAATATCATTCGAAAGGTTGGCGACGAACCGAACTTTTTTAAGTTGAACGATAAGATTACGTAATCTTTAGCCGACACCGACAATCTGCACTAAATCCTATTTTAAAACACGCAACGGTGGCTTTTAAAGCGCACTTTCGAGGACTAGAGACACTCCCACACTTATCTACACCAAACGTTTTTGTTCTCGATGCGTCCATTTTTTTGCAATCTTTTGTACCGAGACGCATTTGTAGTAACGATACGTGTTGTCTCTTAATCCGATTGTAATTGAATTTCGACACAATATCCTTTATGCGAATTGTTAAGGATTTTCAACTATAGTGCACAGACATTGTGACAATAAGAGAAGTTCTGAAGATCCTACTTCCTTTGTAGCGATATGAGTAACGAGATGAAACATAAGTTTGTAAACTAATTAATAGGACATAGTTTATACATTGCTTGCACTAGTCCGTTTTTCACAAACTTTGGAAGCGACTGTAACACATTCTGAACAAACAAAGAAACACATTACAAAGCCATAAACCAAGCAACAAAGGCACCGACGAATACGTGTTGAAACTGATCCATCATGTCTCCTTTTAAAATAACAAAAAAACTCATACGCTACACACAACAGATGTTTTCGTAAAAAACCGACCCCTATCGACCCCTGAATATAAAACGCTGACTATAATTTCTATTAAAATAACTGTAATTTCCTAAATTATCTTTCTATCATAAACGTTTAAATGCAAATTTGGCATTCTGATGTATTAATGTGGTCATAGTTTTGACAAATTGCAGCGGGCCTCGCGTCAGGAAATTAATTTGGTAAAACAATTTCATCCATATTCGACAGGTGCTTGGTTTTTTAATGTGGCGTTTCAAATTATCTAGTTATATGTTGAACTAGGACTGTCTTTATCACTTTTGAACTTTTACACATTTTCGTAAACATGTTTTGATGTGGACCTCGGCTTGTTAATCAGTGTGTATCTGACATCTATTCAACAGATAAAAGAATGTTATCTCTTCATCTTGTTGATTTTGCACTAAAATGTAATTTGTTCTCGTACTTGCTGGCTGTTTTGATAAAATCAATAAACAAGGAACGGAAAAATATAAGTACGCACTGTTTGTAGATTTCCACTATTTGAGTATTAACTGCGGTGCATAACGGTGCTGTTATCATTATCACTAATGAAACCTATACATATGAAATACAATCATCAATATCAGAAAGCAAACATAATATCGACCAATAAAGAGTTGAGCATATCAACATGCAAAATTCCAATTAGATTCGAAACATAGGTATGATTGTGATAAACCAACCGTTATTGAAGTCGCTTATCTGCGTAATTAGAAAGGAACTAAGCTGTAACTATTTGTGTTTATGGGAACATTCGAGTGTTGTACAGTCATGTATCTGATAGATAACATGAGGGAAACCGTTATTGCGCATTGATACCAATAACATATTAAATCTTAATGAATTATTATGGCTTTTTAAAATCCTTAATTCTTTCCTCGTTGCTTCCTTTCATTTAAATGATAAGACGTACCGACCGATTCCGTTAACGTAAACGCATGCGCCACATCTAATCGTAAAGTTCCGTGTTTTGCCAGATCTAACAAAGAATTACTGATTTTATTTTTTATAACAACTCGGTGCCATCACAAATCCTATATGATCACATGGAATCTAAATAATACTAGCGAAATATCGGTGTATTGCAAATCTCGCAATTTTTTAAAATAATAAATTAGTACAATTGCCATGTTTTATTAAGATGGATACTACAAATATTCTGAGATAACTTGTATTGTGAACGTTGCTTTAGGAAATGCATTATACATATAACAACATTGCATTGTTTTTGCCGACTGATCTTTTAGAGATCGCTATCTGTTATCGTCATGATGATACGGGATCAGTAGCATTGCAGTGGCATTCGTGAGAAATAAACACCAACCGTTAGCTCAAGTCAGTGCATTTACTTTGTAATAGGTAATCATGTGAAAATTATGAAAGAATAACGTCTAATATAAAGAATTTAACAAGCTTGGGCGGAAGTTCCTACAAAATACGTAGAGCGTCTTAAGCGTTGACCTAATTGGGCCTTCAGAAAGGTCAAGTTCGTAGTACGAGACGCCGACGTGCATGTATATGAGAAAATCTATGAATGAAGAACAAGGACTATATAAATATCAGGCCTGCTCGATACTAACTCTTCACCCTCGAGGGAGACAAGCCTAAAGTTACGAATAATCAATAAAGGAAAATGACAAACGTTCTAAGTATACCCCTAATGTTTTCCACCAAGTTTTATTGCTCACTTTTTAAATAGAGTGCCTGTGAAGAAACATGATATAAATTGTTGAAAAATAAATGAACATCACCAAGTGGTACACGGGGATTAAGGGTAATGTGTGCGGTCGTTAACAGAGACATTCAAAAAATAATCTACCACGGAATCCAGTACTTTACACCCGCCGTGGATTCGTCAGAAGGGAATAAGGCATCAAATATTCAATTTTAAAACAACCGCTAAAAGCGAAACGTCATCGCCTACACAAACGCAGCTGGGACTTCACGATTTAGAAATTTTGTTACAGATGGGGACACGCACTCCGCTCCGCACGGGAGATAAGTAAAAAATTGCATTAGCAAAGTGAAAAACATAAATGAAGACGACAACAATAATGTTTTAGATGTCTTAAAATTGGCTTCCTTAAATGTTTAGAGGGTGTGTTGGCGACGCAACAGAAGTGATTCGAGTCCCTTGAAATTGTTCTGTCAAGAACAAGAAAATGGCACGCAGAGTAGGAAAAATTTCATTAGCGCCAATCAAAATGACGAGGTCCAAAATGAAGCTCGCAAAGAGAGTCGTAATCACGGAGTTCAGCAGGCACCCCCTCGACGTGAGGTCTTATTAAAGGAATAATATTTACAAAACGAGACGCCTCAGAAATCCCCAAATTAAGATCTCGCCGAAACCCGCCCAACTTCCACAAAGTGGAATCATTAAATTAAAAATGTAAACTTTTCTCTTAGCAAGGTAATGGGCATCCCGATGTAGATAAATAGATGGAATAGCTGCAAAAAGGAGCATTTTCCTGTTCATTAAATTTTTCCTTCGCTTTTTTTATTTCGACCCCTGGTGCTAATTTTGTTGGAATTCACGCCCCTCGGCTCCACCCGCTGGGACTCAATCACAGAAATTTTATATCCGGAATTAAATAAGTACCCAACAGTATTACGGACAAAATTTAATATGAGCTTATTTTTAGCGGAGTATCTTTCTTAATTAATCAGCTACTTCGCTCTATGCTTATTGGATTTAAATAAATTCGGAAACATTTTGTTATGCCGACACACAAACAGCTCGATGCTTGTTTTGAAATTGGTTTAGAAGTCGCTAAGAAGTAAAGCTGAAGGGAATATTTCCATCAGTGGTGAGTTAAGAGGGTGGTTTGTGTTAATAACTCGATTGTCTATATTAGTGATTGATATACATTTAGTAGGAAACGTCAGCGATCTCGAGAGTAAATGCAATTACATCTGCTAATATGCCGTCTGCAACCGACGCACGATGCTCATCTCGGAGCGGGCGCCGCGCGGTGTCGCTCGCTGTTAACGATGCCACCCTTTACCAGTTTGGAGATCACTTGGAATTCAGTTATACTCTCGCTTCTCCAGTTATTTGTTTTTAATAACACGCATCAATACTAGCAAGTGTATAGCGCTAAGAGGAAATATTTTACAGTTTATTTCATTCCACGGCTGGAAAATAAAAGAGGTCTGATGGCTGCTCAAATGTTTTCTCCTTATTAGGCGCCTATAATAATTATACGACAAATGGACCGCACCTTGCATTAATTTCTCTTTTTGATTTAATGTCAACATCCAAATGTCTTCGTAATACGATATCGGGTTTCCTTATAAGTTATTGATTGGTGCAAATAAGGAAATCAAATTATTCAATGTCCGCCCCTCATTTGTTTCCCGCTCCCCCACACCAGAGATGAAGAAATTCTTTCTGAGTTTTCGATTACTTGTCCAATTAATTTTATAGATTCATTTGTCTTAGACGCTTTGAAATATGCACTGCAAATATTTAACGTTTATTTTTGCAACGCTAATTTTGGGCTGTTGGTTACCGATTCATTTATTTTTGTTTTCAATTCTTTGGATGACTGAGTTCATGCTATTTATTCTGCAATCAGATGAATGGTCGCCTCAAGAAATGGTTTTATCAAGTGAATATTTTAGTTCAAAGCTGCCACTAGATAATGCTGTATACAGCAGGACTACAATTAAAATCTTATTCCAGTTGGGAAGACAGATAGACTACTACGTATTGTTAGGATCATAAGATACTACCATATGTGACCTATACCAGTGTCACGATATCAGTTAGTGTTGTATGACCCAAATGTACATGTCCGGAACTTGATCGAGGTATTATGACTATTATACATCTGTATATGTAATTGGTGACCATAGACTATTGGTCGAAAAGATAGGCTGGTAAAGGTATTTTTACCTTTACTTGTGTTGTATAAATTTTATTACGGATATTGACATTGACAACTTGTGGATTACGACAAGCAGAGCCTTTAGAGAGTTTCCCTCGTCCGAATAGGGTTCATATTGGTAGATAACGCATGAGCACTCACTCTCACTTGAAGAGGTGCCCGGAGTGGGACAGGGATGTTGAGTGTTACGTAATACGAGCAGTTAGGATATTGTGATGAGAGGGAAAGTTCACGTTCCGTTTCTCATCACGCCTCTGCGCGCAAGTGGGTGAGTGCGGTTACTGGCCAGAGCAACGCACCGGCCATTCATGACATAATTGGCAATCGGGCTCATTAAACAGATGTATTTTCACATGGTGAACATGTTAACACCTTTGTGGACTTACGATGTGTTCGTTACGTATTGTAAGGGTGCCGCTTACTTCACTCGTTTGATATTGTACTTCTATTTATTTATTTTCTATTTTAACCACGTTTCCACGCTACATTACGTTGTATTTATTAGGTAACAAATAAATAGTTATATTGTGTGATTCAGTACTGCAATGCTCGAACACGTGAACGCTGAAACTAAGCGCCTGTAAATATCAGTACTGGGCGACAGCAAAACCCAAGCAAAAAGTTTTAATACAATTATTGGTTCCTAATATCTAATACACAGTGTGTTCTATAATGGCGTGATAAAAATAGGTATGATGTTATGAAAACTATTACAGTATAATACAACGACCTATTTATGTTCATAATAACACAGTAAAACCATACATTGGCGACAATACCTAAGTCATAAATGAAACCGTCAATTACGTTACAACTGTGACTGTAATAAATCAACAATTGAATAGGCTATTATTGCTTCGACCAATCGCACTACAGTACTCCACACTGTGTCGAATTACATACACATTGATAATCAAGGACGACAGCGAAGCATTCTGAACTTTAACTCCTAGGCGATAAACAAATGACTAGCTGAGATTATTATTCAATTATTACCCGTAATGGGCGCTGCGAGATTCGAGTCGGCGAGGCTGCACGGTCAAGTGAAATTTAACTTTAAGCGCTACAGTATTCGGAATAAAGTGACGCCTGCTAAGTTTGTAGGTGTAAGATAACAATGAGTGGTCAGACAAGGTGTTAAGAGAATACCTATTGTTCAAATCGGCGTGAGCGTGCGCGGGGGCGCGCCGCCGCGCGCCGGCGAGATCAAAGCTGATTGACATTGAGACGTGACCACACCTTCTTCACGTTAGATACCGATGCCCCGATTGGAGATTCACGTACTCAATGTTTTGTTGCTTTCAATTGTCTATTTACGAATCCAACGGGGAATTGATTCTAAGAAAAATAATTTAAGTTTAAATTTACTAAACAATGAATGTTAACTATGCGTTTTCATATCTTATTACAGTGAAGGCCGATATTCCAATTGGACTAACTAATGTCAATTTAAAAGTATTTTCTGTTCATTAGGCCGAGTAACAGAGTCGTGTTACAAACGAAACATGTACAGTTGTATGGTGTAGGGGTATGAGTAAAGGGCATAATTTGCACACAAAGGCACACGTCATCAAACGGCACACTCGGACACCTCCTTACTAGTCCTTACATCACAGCGAACACTCCCTTGCCGGTCCTTATCTTGATATCACTCGATAATATTTCGTCATGGTGTAACTGCCGCGCTACATTACATGATAAATCGTGCTCTACCAATATATCGGTGAATTTACAGGAAGAAATTTTTCTATAACACATGTGCATATTTTTTTAATAATAACGTTGTGAGTTGCAATTATAGAATATTTTTACTGACATGGCCAACTTGGCTATTTGTCGTGTTATTTATTTATTTTTATTTATTATTTTCATGATATTCATAGATTATATTATATTTGGAGCTTTGTCGTTTAAAAAAAAGTATAATAGAAAAAACTTTTAGATTGTACGGTGCTTTTAAGTGACTTGAGCTAGTAGGTAGGTACTTGTTATAAAAGTGACAGCAAAAAATCAGTAATTGCAATCCTAACTAATAAAAATATCTTCGCATCCTTGAAAAACGAAATTCGGCATCGTTTTGAAAATAAGCCATCAGCACCGCACGTTGCCGACATAGTGACGCCGGGGTGTTGGAACGGGACCCTTTACAAAATCATTTCTATTCCGTTTTCCGAAGTGAAAATTGCCCACGGACGGTCAAAGGGTTAACGATTTAGTGTTTATTTGAATTCCGCCTTTGTTAGTTTAAAAGGCGTTAGAATGTAAACGGATCCTTTGTTGTGATTGCCCTGTGTTTTGTTCTGAACGGTTCTGGTTTATTGTTTTGTCGTTTACGCGTTCTCTGTGGAGTGGCGCCCCCTCGTGACGTGACAACGACGTTTCAATTTACGGTGTGCACAAAAGGTGAGCTTTAGGTCACCCATTTAATTGATTTTTACTGAACTTGGATTGTGTCCCTATCTTCAGGACCCGGGTAGATAGGGTTTCGAGGGGAGAACTACGGGTCTCCCCCTTAGGACCAGGGTACTGCGGGGTCAGGAAGCCCACTGCGCCTTGAAGGTGTGTTCTATCGACCGCTGATTAGAGTGTGCAGTGCCTGACATTGGTGTTTGACCCGCAGGGACTATATGGTTAGCCACTGAGGACGACATGTTCGTTGCTCGGCAAGCACGTGGCTTACGAGCGTCCGACTCATGCGCGGCTAGTGCGAACCAGTCAATCGCGCAAAGCACGGAGTCGTCTTTAGCAAAGTGGCAGCGTGATTTCGCTGCCACAACGCATCTCAGGCGCTTGTCTGCTTAGCAAGTAAGAGGCATAGTTAGAGTGACTCGGGCCACACCCGGCTAGTAGGCCTATTTGGGTAGGCGTATGGATATACATCGGGAAGTGAGCGTGCCTTATACAGCTCCGGTACCATACTGGAGATATGGGAGGTGACTTCTCCGTCGGCTTCAGCAAAGTTTTCGTTAGGAACTCCGAGAGTTGCGAGTAGTGAGCGGCTTTATTGCTCCAGTACCTATCTGGAGAATAGGTAGTGTCACTTGGGCACGAGGTAGCTCGCTTACGAGAACCGGATCTATCCGGTTACGATGAAGAAATCGAGATTTGGGGACAAGACCTGTCTATAACTGGTCCCGGAAGGTGTTCTCGGGCACTGGAAGGTACAGCGGCTCCACCTAATATAACCTTGACGGATGGTGTAGGGGAACGCTATATCATAAACTGGACTAGTCGTAGAGAGAGGGAATGAACTTGATTTTGATGTCTTGGAATGACTGTTAGTCATTTTATTATTTTATACGCCACCTTTTACAAAACTTTTTACTTCTTTATTTTAATTAACCATGGTTAGTAAATTATCAAGCAAGGTATCATAATATTTTTTGTGTAATTCACGACACCATATTGATAGAACCTATCACAAACCGACTGCCACAAAGGGTGGAAGCAAGTTTATAAATAAAGTAGTCCCTTATTAAATTTCAAATCAATTAAAGTGAAATGAATTATTGTATAAACCCTTTTAAAATTGTGATTATCGAAATGATATAACGCAAGTCGTTAAAGAACATTTTATCTTAATACTCTAAGACTGACAGGATTATTTTAATATGGATGCTGATGACACACGTACATCCTAAGAAGAGATTTGAATTCCATTAGATAAAAAATATACTACGATGTTTGACTATATTTATAATACTGCTGACATTATTTATCGGATGTACATAACTAATTGATTTATAATTACATGTTATAATATGTATAATTATTCTTTCAGATTAGTTTTCTATTGTGCGATCATGAGAGCTTAGACTTAAACACCGAGCTACGATCTCATGACAATTGGAAAAGTCTTGAACCATGTTATTATTCCTTATTACTTGTTTATATATGTATGCTACACGTCAATAAATAACTACTGGTATGCTATAAATAAATTAACGTTGTTTTTGTTTATTTTGTAAGATTTATCAATACAATTTTATATGAAGTAATAAAACTTCTACAATTCACTTTGCATCGGCGCCTACATTTTAATAAGAAATCATATAAATGCAAGTTTAACAAGCAATGATCAACCAAAACGGGAGATCAGAACATTCATCGCCTTTGTATTCCCATTGTGCGTACCACAGCATGGCATCGGTCCTCATTGAAGCCTCCCAGTGGGGCGCCTACAGTAGCCCGACAGTCTCTTTTTGTACAACCAACGTTTTATCAAACATTTTAATGGCCGGCTTTATGGAGCCAACAAAAGATGTGTGCCAACAGAGGCGTTAAATCCTTTACGATTTGATGATGATGATCACGCGTCTGTCATTGGCCCGCACTCCGAGCTTGTCAGCGGTCATGCGTGAACGCATATTGAAATTCATTTGTTGTGTTATGAGATCTCCTTTGATACAGATTTTTTGTCATTTAAGTTACTTAAGTTTTTCCTTTTATGCTTCCGCGGTTGTAAATTATTATTGATAGAAAAAAGTCGAATACTTACCCAATAAACGCACGCGTCGCAATATTTTATAAAATAAAATATAAAATTCACAAACACAATCATGCTTAAAAAACTAAACATAAACAACTAATGCATTCAATATTACTACACGATTAAATACAATGTAAATTTATCTGTGACTTTCAGTTTTAATCAATAGCTAGGGTGTAACCTGGAACCAAAACAACGACAACTAACATTTCACCCACAAATATTCCAATTACATTTAGATGCAATAAAATTATAATCACACCATTGAGACATTATGCAATCGAATGTATAAATAAGGACTGATTCACGGACCAATCAAGCATTTAAGATAATCATTGCTTAACTTCAAATTTCAATGACAATGAAATGGGACCTACCTGTTCAGAGATGGAAATTGCGAAACACAATAAAATAGAAAACAATGAAAATAAAACACACCAATAAGCAATTTTGTTGGAAATATTATACTGTCTGTAAAAGTCCTGCGTTGCGGGTGTAACGTGAGGTCTTCCAGGCTACCCCCTTGGCCTGCGAGCAACCGGCAGAGCGGCCGAGCCCGCTCGTACGTTTCCAAACGCAACCGAACCCGGCCAAACGAAACCGAACGCGCGGTGTGACTGAGATAGCGACATACCTGTCTGGCGCTTTCATTGACAGGCACCTGAAATGAAGAAAAAAATCGATCCAATTCGTTGAAAATTTTAAATTTTAAAAATTTTGTTCTTTTACTACATTTGAGACACAGATAAATTTACATGCAAGGACGTGTGTAGGTTACGTAAAACATCGTTTCGCTGTACTAAGAATTACAACTAGATTTCTTATTGATTTAAATACGGAATCGTGTACACCAAGCAATCGATGTAAATAGAGAACATGTCTATACAAAAGGATAACAAAAATGTATTATCAAAATTAAAAGTAAACATAGTAAAAAGAATAAACAATAATATGGCAAAAACAGTTAAAAACAACATTGCAAGATGTATTAGGACAGTTGTTAAAATATGGGGTAGCATCGAGCGGCTTGACTCCGCGGCTCCGGTGTTATTGTGCGCTCGCACGCGATCTCTCTCTCGTGTTTGCATTCGCACAGTGCGCTACACCACTACCAGTTACAAGGCTGCAACGGTCTGTTCCATTTTTAATCTGCACTACAAAATAATTTATAATTCAACATCAGATCGACTTTCAGCGTTATTGTATCTTAAGCTTGCGTATCCAACTTTAATTTAGTACAAATTGTAGGTACTTAATAATATTTATGTATGTAAATCAATATTGTTACAGAAATATATTTCAAATCATATAATAATAAACTTTACATTAATTTGCGGTCGTATATTGCAGTGACTCATCGATATTAATCAATTAGAGATTTGTATACATCTATGTAGTTATACAAACGGCCCAAAAAATAAATTAATATTGAGTCATTACAATACATAGACCCCTCCCTATGGACAAATTTATTAGATTATTACCGGGCAAGATCACGCAAACGGAATCGTAAAATTAAAGGAAATCAATTCCGTAAAATGGAATCCAATTCCCTTAATAAAATTTTATTATAACGAGGGCGCACATGATATTGGCCGGCACTTTAGCTTAGTACTAGTCATACCAAACTATGCAACAAAGTGCCGTTAAACGTTGCGATTGTATCATTACTCATTAGAGTGGATAATGAACACATCAAAACGCTAAAAATAATTTATCGAGACAGAACAAAAATATCAAACAATAAAATGAGATCGCTATGAATAAAGTGGCGTAGAGTAGCGGTTCAGACAATACATTTCACTTCGCGTGTGAACAGCTATCGATGACTATCGTTTTGTGCTATTTTGACACAAATACTTTTCTCGTAGATATTGTAATCGATGGCAGTCACCGTGTACCGACGCATACACGCAACAAAATCAAAAGTCACCTACTCGAAAAAACCAATCTATCAATATTAGAACACAAAAAATATGCAAGTCAGTTAATAATCCCGAATCGGCAATCGACAATGGAAATAAAGTCACAGTCACTTTTTTAATAATGGCAATACAGTTTTTCTTTTTTATTGCCACCCTAGGTTCGTTTGACATTTGAACCGGCTGATGACTTAGCCGCCATGATTGATCGCCGCGACCCACTAAATGAGTGCAATTTACCGTTTATTTTCTTTTCTATTCAATGTTTGTTATTGTTAACTGCATTAAATTATGTCCCTCCAAAATTATAATTCAGTTTTATTAATATCTCAAAAGCTGATCTATTTATTTCTATACGAAGCTACAATGTAGTTATAAAACAAATTAATTTAAAAACAATAAAACAGAATATAATAATATTTACATACAAATTAACTGTTGAACTGTGACTGGCATTCATTTGTCAATTCCAAGTGTCATTCTGAATCCCACAGTTGAACAATAGAAACTAAGTAACCTAAAATGCTATTTCGCTGCTTTAACTTAAAGTTCAAAATAAAATTACAATGCAGACAGTAGGTTTAGACAGCTCCTTGAGAGCAAACTCAATATTGAATCGTATTTGAATCCTCTTAAAGTTTTGTATCGGTCGGACGTATCGCCAGGATTTGAAGAAAATGAGCGACTGTATACAATTTATCATCAAGCCAAGTATCCGCCCAAACCGTAACGAATCACTAGTAAATAAATTGACCACAAACATTTCGGACCATTTCTTTTGATGTAGCGTCCAGAAACAACTTCCATATTAATTTATTAGTGATGTAAGTATCCAGAAGATTTGTAGCTCGGTTGATTTGCGTTGCAGCCATAAATCAAACTACTCGTGTTGAGTCCATTCTTTCTCTATTTTATTATGAGGGTAGAATAAACTACCTGTCTGCTCTGCTAAACTGTTCTTATGACGTAATAATACAGTAAAGAATGCATTTTATTGGTGATATATTAAGTAATAATGCCAGATAAAATCGAGTGGGGCAATTAAAAAAAACAAGGTCTATGGAGTAATGTACTGTGTAGAATTGTTATTAATCATGATATTATTTTCATCTGCCAGCATTAATGTAACCAATGAAAACATGTAGTGGGTAGAGCTCGTGCACATGATGTTATTTTAAGACAGTTTCACAATCATATCCCTCCCGTACGTACATGGAGGTGGACGATGATCGAGTCTAATGAGTCACAGAGTATAAATTACATTTGACAGGTCATAGAATTAGATTGATACGTTCTAGGCTACAGATTCAATTGATAGTGATGTGCCGGGATGTGGGGGTCTACAATGTCATTTAACGTACCTTATAATGTAACCAAACTAATTCCTGTGTCAATTGAGTATCATCATAGGCTTGGTATATGATTTCTTTCTGTAGCTATCCACACTCAGTTATTTGAAATGCTAATAAGCATGAGTTTTAATAAATCATTACTACATAACTATAGTAAGGATAAATTATCAAAATTCTGATTATTCCAAAACAGAATTATCCAAAATATACTGAATTGTGGTTCAAACAGCACTGTATACAATTATATATGTATTTCCACTTAAGCAATGATCTGCTCAAGGGACTAGAAATTTCATAGCTCTCAATTAAAACGCAGAAATAATTATTTGGAAACATCCACCCCACTTGTAAATCAATTTATTAAAGTAAATGCGAGTCTGTCCCTCCTTGAAGGTATCACAAGTATCCTTATTTGATATTTTACGACTAGAAACATTTTGTAGATACAATTTTTGCTGCCGTGGTTTATTCTTATCTTCTTCTTCTTGTAATTCCTCTCCACTACTAGAGGTTGGCAGTCAGCTCCGCAAATTTCTCCCTATCTCTCGCTAAACGGAATAGATCTTCCACCGTTGCGATACCTGTCCAATCTTTGATATTCGAGAGCCGTGACATTTTGAGCCTTCCGACCGCTCTTTTCTCCTCCACTTTACCCATGATTACTTTTTGGAGTAGTTTGTAACGCTCATTCCTGAGTATGTGACCCAAATATGCCACTTTCCTTTTCTTAATAGTTTTCATGAGTTCACGGGGCTTCTTGACTCGTCGCAGTACCTCTTCATTGGTCACTATTAATCCAACTAATCTTTAGCATCCTGCGGTACAGCCACATCTCCAAGGCTTCTACTTTTTGGCGTATATTTTTTTATAGTCCATGTCTCTGAGCCGTATAAGATTACTGGCCATACGTAGCATTGAAACAGTCTAACACGTAGACGGATATCCAGCTGTTTGTTCGTGAGTAACTTTTTCATTTTTGTAAAAGACACAAGGGCTATTTCAATCCGGGTTTTAAACTCCTGATCTGATTCCCATGTTTCTGTAACCCATGTGCCTAGGTATTTGTAGCAAGAAAGCCGTTCTATGACTATGCCAGCTACGAGGATGGTAGGATTTAAGGTGCTGTTTCGTGATACAAGCATGAATTTAGTTTTAGCCAGATTCATGTTTAATCTTGTATTTTGGCTGCTGTCATAGACTCTGTCGACTATCATTTGAAGTTCATCTGGTTTTGAGGCAATAAGGATGGTGTCGTCAGCGTATCGGATGTTATTGATCACGTCGCGTGATTACTACTACCCAACTTTGATCCTCAAGTGCTTCAGAAATGATATCTTCCGAGTACAAATTGAAAAGCAATGGTGATAATATACAGCCTTGTCTCACACCCCGACATATTGCCACTTCCTCTGTTATTTCACCTTCCACTCTTACCTGCTCCCATTTGACCCCAGTAGAATTTTTGAATGATTCGCACATCCTTTCCATCTAGTCCAAGGCCGTTCAGAAGATGTATTAGAACCTCGTGTCGCACACGGTCAAAAGCTTTTTTGTAATCTACAAAGCACAAATATACATCTTTCTGCATGTCACGACATTTTTGGACTAGTATATTTACTGCGAACAAAGCCTCTCTAATGCCAACACCTGGTCTGAATCCAAATTTAGTTGTTCCTATTTGTTCCTCGCACTTTAAACGGATTTGACGGTGGATAATGGAAAGAAACAACTTCAGCACCTGGCTCATTAAGCTTATTATGCGGTATTCGGTACATTTTTTGGCATTTGGCTTCTTTGGTAATATAATAAAGGCGGATTTCAACGATTCCGTTGGCAACTCCCCAGTGTTACATATGTGGTTAAAAAGTGATATTGTTGAGTCTATATATTCATATTCAATTAACTGAAGAATCTCTACATTGATGTTATCCGGGCCCGTTGATTTTCCAGTCTTTGCATTTCTCAGGGCCTTAATGACCTCTGATTTCAATATAGTTGGACCATCTAGATTTATTGGTATTGCTTTGACTTTTCTGGTACAATCTGCAAACATGTCTTCGATGTAGATTTTCCATAAATACTTTTTTTCCCCACATCAAGAGCAAATTTCCATTTTCGTCCATTATCATGCACTGTCTTTATGTAAATTGAAACTGTCCAATTTTCTATCTAATTCTTCTATTTTCTTACATTTTTCTTCATGAAATTTATGTCGCGCTATCCGAATTTCACTCTTTATTTTCTTTTTAATTTCTCTATATTTGTTGATGTCTGTCTGTAAGTCCTGCGTTCCTTTTCTTTTGCACATGGTCCCCACCATTTCAGAATGGTTTTGTTGATATTAGACATCGTGTCGTTTAGATCTTTGAAGGATTCTTCTACGGAAAGGGGCTCTACGTTATTTTTCGCCCAGCTGTTTTGAATTCTATTAAACACTGCTGCTCTCTTCTCCGAATGTTTCAACTGTTGTACGTCTGTTTTGGTAGTAGTTATTTTTTTCTTGAAATTTGTTTCAGCTGACATTACTACTGGATTCTGATCAAAGTTTATATCTGCCCCTGGGTATGTTGAGCAGATTTGATACAGTTTCTATAACGTTTATTGACATTTATTTATTTTATTTTTTATTTATTTTATTGGGGAAAACAAACAATTGTACATTGTGTCTTACTGGCTAGGTACATAACAGAATAAATTAATGTACAATCCACGGCGTTTCCACATATTACCTTCAGAAGTACAGTTAAACCGACAGACATGAATGTAATCAATCTGATTCCGAACCATGCGGTCGGCAACATGTCTGGAGTGCTGTTTGAATTAGGTGTTAGTAACTACAAGCGCGTTTCTTGACAAAATTCAATTAAGAGTTCTCCACGGTCATTTCTGACACCCAGTCCATGTTGACCTATTACACCTGGAACTTCATCCGAACCGACTTTGGCGTTAAAGTCACCCATAATTATTTTCACATCTTGTTTTTTGTGTATTGCAGAAGAGTTCTTATCTCAGCATATAGTTGTTCGACTTCTTCCACCGGTTTTTCTCCTGTTAGGACATATACCTGAATTACCTATATTGATATCTCGTGGTCTTCCTTGTAAACTTATTAACATGCTTCTGTTTGAATATGGCACAAAATTTTTCACTGCTTTTGCTGACTCTTTATTTAACAGTATTCCGACTTCGTAAGATTCTGTCTGATACAGAAGTTATCTTTCTGTGGTAACCAACTTATCGTTTCCTGGCCATTTTGTATCACTTATGCCTAATATTTCAATCTCCATGCGTTCCATTTCCTTAACTATCTTATCTTATCTTGTGTGTGGCGGCCAGTCAGTACAGACCGGTGACACTTCGACCCAGTGGGATCTTTTGTGTCGGCCCCAAGATTTATCCCTTAGCTATCTCCTTATGAATGTACTGCATCAGCCGCAGTGTACACTTCAGAGGGAGAAGCCTGAAGTCTTCAGGGTTTGGATATGCCAATCCCATCAAACCCATCCTTAGTCCAGCCAACGCGTCGCATTCACGCAGTAGTTGCGATATGGATTCGTCCTGTTCACCACAGGCTCTGCAGATCGAATTGTGTGCCAATCTCAATCTGCACAGGAAGTCGTTGGTGCCAAAATGGTCAGTGAACGCTCCTGTGAGCAGGCGTATTTGGCTCTTGTTATACCCGCAGAATTTCCGGGTGAAGCCTGTGGCTCTATTTGCAATGAATTTCTTGGAGTGTTCCAGACCCCTAAGGGCCATCCACTCTATCCTGTGTTTATCATTGCCATGTGCATTCAAAGCTGTCTTGATGGTGCTCTCAGAGTTGTTTGTGTTTACCTCCGGGGATTCTTCGCACCCCTGACCCATTGAAGGGACGCCGGAGACTCGGGGCCGTATCTATATTTGTACTATTCATTACGTTTTTGGTCATAGCCGACCAACTTGGTAATTTTAAAAACAGTAGTTTCCCGTTGCCTTCTATCATCGCAGCTTACCGCCGTACCGTCTTCCTATGACTCCGCCTGCGCAAGTTGTTGTATTTAAGCCTGTCTAACTTCATTAGTCTTAAGCCTTCTATACATACTGACGCCACTGCTGTCTGACATCAGACTGCAGTTATTGAAACTTTTGCAGTAAAAAGCCTACCTCTTCCACCGATGTAATCCCCGTTGAGGTATTCACTCTTAACCCTGAGTAAGTGGCTGCGTTATACCCCGCAGTACTGGGTCCCTTACTTAACTTCGCCACACACTCATTCCGGCCTACTGAAACAAGCGATGCCCACCCCCGCGGCGAGGACACGCCAGAAAGGAATTACTCTAGTAGATAATAAGGAAGATGACCCTATTATCTCAGGAACCGGGGACCGTCCATTTTCCACATACTAATTAGTCAGTTTTATCTGCTATAGTAACTTGTACGGCTGTAATAAAGTACTGAAACATTGTACGAATGTAGAATGGCGGCAACTCCTTCGCCCCACCTGCTCTCTAAACAAACTTTTGACACGAGCGTAACAAACATTTTTCGGTAAAAATAATTGCACCTTTATCCTCCTGGGGGCATTAATTTCCCTTCAGCCGCAATTCTGTTGAGAACACAGCCCAATTAGTGCATCACTTCTTACTTAATCTGTTATCCTATAAAGTTAGTACCACACTGATATACCAAAATCGATCGCTAAGATATCTACATAATGTAACAAAAGCTATTATCGGCATATCAAATTCATCCATTCCACAGCAAAATGTATATATAAGATATTCATAGCTGTTATGAATTTCGCTCAAATTTGATTTGTATATCAATTCATCAACCCAACCACCTTGTGTTGTGTTTTCATAATAAGAAGGGTTTCCAGACTCCATCTTATCAGCAGGAAAACAAATATTGACCAAAGCTACCAATTTTTGAAGATCGGCATCGCATCCTTGGTCTTGCCAGCGTGCGAAGGCTACGGTAATCGCTTACTATCTTAATAGAAATTTATTTGATAAAAATCCTAACGTATCCAACATATTGTGTAACTGTCATATATTGTTATGGGGTCGCAGTAGATCTGCATTAAACTTGAAACTACCCGCGCAAAGCATTAAAGTAAATATGTACCTAAGCGTTTGGACCGTTTTTAGTAATATCTCATAAGCAATTTATTTATTTTTCATCACAAGCAGTCGAGGCATTAGATATGACGATCTTCCTATTTTGATATAATGACCACTAGTTTTAATTACAACATTAAGTATTATGTAAGATCTACAGGTCAGAGCCCACCTGACATATTTACTGTTATAATAACATTAATAATGACGTATTCCTTCAGAAGTGCGTGTAACTGTAATGTAAAGACGAATATAGCAAATTGCAATATACTTAATTAATATTACCTACGTGAAAAACGTACAATTTTATGATAAAAAATATCTTAGAAATAACCGCTGACATTAAGTTAATGTAAGCAATTTATAGAAAAACTGAGAAAATTATGCACGGTGATCACTAATAAAAAAGTAGGTAGATTTTATCGTATACCAACGTGGTTTTATAGCTAGAAGTGTATCACTGGCTTAAAAACTTGAACCCTTCCAGGTTTGTGTACGACAAGATTTTTATTTTTGTTATTTATAACATTCGGAAGAATTATTACTTCTGAATCGTTTAAGTCCTTGTTCAGTGCTTGTAATCCCGCGAGCCGAGATTAAAATGCTCCTCCAACGCTAATTAAGAGGGAAACTTTTTTACTTAAGTAAATGATTAATCGAACAGTTGTGTTCTTCGTACTGTATTATAACAGTCATCATAAATTGTTCTTTTTACTTTAACTGGCGAGCATATTTTACACTTATAATAAAAATATTTATTATATTAAATAAATATTTTTAGTAATTATACGTATTAGATAGCTGTTTGGTTTCTTTATGTGTTACTCAACGTATAATTGGTAACGTTTAAGACACACTAATAAATAATAACTAGCAGTACTTACTAGTAACTAATGCAGTAGCTAGTTCTATATAAGGGCTTGATAGTGTTCACATTACAATGCGTTTTAGTTATTTAGCTGAGTTTTACACACGTTTAATGGTAGACGCAACGACAGGACCTTTACGAAGACATACAACAATATTCATTGAACTGTCGGCTTTTGACAAGAGTATTTAAATATCAGCGTTTTTACAAGGCAATATTTTTCTTTGCAATATTATTTTACCACACCTGTCGTGGGTGGGTTAGTGACATTTGTCGAGCGCTCGTCGATAGTGAAGCGAACAAGCGCTACTGTCAGCGACTGCTACTTTAATAGTTATACGCGTGCTAGACGTTCGCCACTGCTTTGAAGTATACACGTAATTACATCTGCCTTAAAAACGTTAAGAATAACTGTTACATAATATGTATTGAAGCATGATACCATTATAGTAGGTATTGACAATGTTCTGCGACTTATCCTAGACCGCAGGACTAGTAGAAACGGTCGCAAAGAAAACTCATTTTGAACTCATTTTCAAATCCAACTTGCAACCTTTAAAGCATTTACAAAAGCGGAATTAACGTCCTATTTTTCTAATTTTTTTAGGCTAAATATTTTATAGTTTGTTAGTATTATTAGAAGTTCTTATAATGTTTGAAAACTAACTACTATTAGCAGTCATAAGCTATATGAATATTACTACCTATTCTTTGTTTAAACCACTCATTTACATTTTGAGGATTACCTCACGGAAGACACCACGATATGGTGAGGCTAGACAAGGTACATATATCAATATTTATGACCACGCTGTTTCATAAAGTTCATATTACTTTATGTATGTGTATATTCTTAAATACAAATATAAATTACCCCTTTTTAATACATATTACCAATCTAATATTGAAAATAATACAAAATAACAATAGCTTTGTCATGTCATCGAGTAATATGAGGCTATAAGGGTTGCAAAGCTTGCCTAAGTAATTGCAATTGTTTCACTAATCATTAAATTAATTATGATAATTATCGGCGGCTAGTGGCAATAATTTCGCACGGGTGCGCCACCATCGCCTTGAGTTATGAACGCCCTTTACCGCAAGCTCATCCATTTTGCCCTACTGCGGTCACAGTGGTACCTAATTGGGTCTATAAAAAGTCTAAACGCATCGCCGCATTTGAAATATATTCATAATACAGGAGTTCAACGTGTATACCTCATACATGCTATACATTTTATAGTATGCTCATTTTATTGAATCTCAAATATGTATCACACAATAAATTAATTTGTTTAGATATTTAATTTGATAAAGCCGTCGCTAATTTAAGATCTGAAACGCTTAAATCCTAAGTTTCACTTGACGGAAATAGCTAAATGTCAAATGTGAATCTATGTAATAGTAAATATTAATATAATATTGTTTATATTACAAGTACAAGACGTCAACGAAGTCGGAATAAAAGGCAACAGGAGCGATTGGCCCGAGGCACCGACTGCGTGGTCACGATTTATTGTACACAACAACAAAATTAATTCTACACTCTCAAACTTTAAATTAAACAATCTACGCTTACGTTCTACTGCTCTAAATGGTTCAAATTAGTTTGGCAACTGTTTTCCAAAGTGCACCGCTATGTTTGCCGATTTGAAGCTCAACACAGTAAAGTCTGAGCTGTTTAAGGAAGATACTTGTCTAGCCTCGGAACCAGTTCTATCTGAAATGATTGGCAACAAAGCTCGGCTTAGGTACTATCCGATATAAACAAAGCAAGTACCAATTCATAAACAAGGATAAGCGTTCAGTATAAATATTTAAAATGAATATGACATGACTGAAGCAATAAAATTGTCAACAACAAAAAATAATGTGAAAATAACATGCACAGAAAAAAGACCGATAAAGTAGAAAAAGTAAAATAAAAAAGCAAGTTGCCATTTCTATAAATATCTATTTCGCTTAATAGTCACAGTCTAGTTTTTTAGCGTGAAATTTGAAAGATCATTGTACGTTTTTTGCTATAAACGGACAGCTGTATTTTGCTTGTTACACGTTAAGTATCTAACCGGTAACAATGTATCAGAACGAGGCAAATTTCAAACCGTCACACACAGGCTGATAGTGTAAACGGCCACCATAAAAGAGAATTACGTTGTTACAACAACTGGCAACTATTTTTCTTCATACTAAGTTTGTTGTATCACGCAAACCACGTCAGTATGAAATAAATTGAACAAACAACCCGTTTTTAAAACAATCATTACCCTGTATAGTGATTTTAAATAAAAAACACAACTTAGTATTGGTTGGTATTATAATTGGTTTTAAACATTAAGTTGCAGTGGTTAATAATTTAATAGGCACTTACGTTTTATCGCAAAGAAGAGATTATAAATGTATTAGGTACCTACTACTCCAATTTTCGAGCTACTATGTCAAGTCAAGACTACAGTAGTTACGCTAAGAACGCATGACATTTATAAGGTCGCCTTCAGTATAATTGTTTTGGCATTTGAGATACTGTCGTAAATAAAGTCTGGTTAGTTAAAAAGCACCATCACATTGACAACAAAGCAATTTATAGTAAAAATAACTAATATTGACGGGCTGGTATAGAAACTAGATAATCAAAAAGTCTCAGCTGCAATTTAAATTGAGAAGTGCTGCCAATAAAATGGCCTCATGTTTATTTGATTTCTAATAAATCTGATGCAGATAATAAATTAACAGTAATTAACGACGCATATACATCTAGGCGGATATACATTTAATTATTATTTTATCTAAAAGATCTGCATCTCTTCGCTCAAGTACACTTGGAATAGCAGTGTAGTATTTATCTGTTTACAATTATGTATATTTAATAAAGTCTGACTTGATAGTCCAACGGCTTTAGCCTAACTAGGACAATCACTCTAAATAGGCTAAAGCGGATCCATTGGGAATGATGTCGATCGTCGACTCGAATCGATCGACTGACATTTAGTCAAGTGTCAGTCGATCGATTATTAGAATATTTTCAGTAGAAGAATATTGGTTCCTCTACTGAGAATTTTCTATTATAGAATTTATAGGTAATTGAAAGCGAGCCCAAAGTTGTCCTACAATTGTGTAGGACAACTTTAGGCTCGCTTTCAATTACCTGTGATCTGAGCATAAATTCCTTAAACTAGGCAATATAAAGGATTTCATATTATGTTTATTAAAGTTTGCTAGTTTAAAAACATTACAAACGTCTTTTTCATAATGTTATAAAAGCTGGCATTAGAATGACGTCGACAAGAAAAATACACACACTACATCAGTTCGTGAAACGTGGATACAAATTGTTGGAAATTGGTCTATTTGTTGGTAGCGGTGGTACCCAACGCCAGTCGTGTTTCCGGACTGCATACATCATTCGGACAATATCATTAAGACATCAAAACGCCACCGGGGAAGGAAACACACCTTATTATGTGTAGCCCAGGAAATCCTACCGTGTTATTTTAGTAAAAGGCTTTTATAATCTTTCGTCTCTCTCTTTGTATAGATAGAGTCACAATGTTGTTTGGAACTGGTCGATATTTAATATGCTTATTGAGTTTAACCTATTGTGTCGCAGCGGTACACCGACGGCCAGAGACAATAGATTTTAATTATGTCTGGTATTCCAAGACTAGTTTAGGTTTATATCAAGTAAAATGCTAAAGAAATGTAAAGTCCGTTCAATTTGAATAAAATAATCATAACTATATAAAATAGATTAATCATAGGACAGGAAGATAGACGTAAGGCATATAAGGCACATTTTTGGAGTGTTTGGCGTAGCAATTAATATGGTCGCTGCCAATTCACCAATAATAGCGGGTTCAATGCCCCCTTAACACAAATATTTAAGTCATACACAGAGGGCCAGTTCTCTTCATAAAATCGACTCAAACTAAAGTTCCGATCTAACGTTAACGTTAAATTTAAGCTGAAATGCAATTTATGTTCATGTTTGACGATTATTTAATTTATAAGAATACCATTTTTGATATTTATTACACTGAGACTTGATCGAAACTCGTTTTTGAAAACCTTTTATAAAAAGAATGAGCCCTCAGATCGCGTGTTGGTCCCAAAAAAACTGTTTGTTACTATTATTTATAGCAATGATTAGAATCAATGATTGATTATTGTCTTGATAACATAATAAATAATTAGCCAAGTTCAATAAATCAATAAATAGAATCATTATATCATTAGTCATGAAATTATTGTTATATTGGCTGGAACGGTTTAATAATGCAGATTTTTAATTGGTAGACACGCGAAACTGTCGATCCGTGCGTTTCCAATCAACGCGCTACTATCACTAACCAGTAACGAGACACGTAACCTGCTTACACTGTATGTAACAGAAAGGTGTGAAAATATTTAGTTCTTAATCTATGATATTAAAATATCGTCGACATCGTCAATTTAGAAGAAACACGTGTTCTAACGTCGAAATTTAAAACCAATAATATTTTTGAGAACTGCTAATAAACATTTAATGGAACATAACATAATCGGCATGTACCACTGAAGTTTGTACCAGTGAAGTACGGTAGCACTTATGTATATGTCGTAAGAACATTAGGCCTTTGTCGTTTATAGGACATCAGTACCTACTAGACATGCTAAAAGTCTTCTTACAAAAAAGAAGGCCTTTGCAGACTCAGAAATTAATATAAGTAGATGCATTTTAACCGATGTGATATTTCAAATATTACGTTGAAATTGGACTTAAATATTTTTATAATATAGTAAATATTACATAAACAAATACGGGCAACGTGATCAGTTCATCAAACTCTTTGAAGTTTATTATGTAGAGTTAAGTCTAGCTATCTAAGATATTTTCTAAAGATTACTAATTGATACAATTGACTAAATACCGATGTTACCAATTAACACATTATTTCTTTTAAAAAAAATTGATGATATCAATGTGTTTAGCCACATCTTTCTGCAAAGTGTTGTAAGAACATAATTTAAAAAAGTAATATCTGTTTGTTTGCCACGGTTACCTTCCAAACCATTTAATTTGATTGCAGTAAAACTTTGGTGTTTTCATGTGAAATATTAGAAAAGAAAAATTTAAATAGGCATTACAACGCATAGCATCAATATCGGGCCTATTTATAAATGGTACCACAGTCTCTTCATTTTTATTCTTCTCAATAATAATTACAACAATAATTGAATTCTAAAATTTACAATCACAATACTTCTCTAGAAACCTTCAAGTAGAACATTGATTATGTCTACTGTAGTTATTTTGAGAATATTACGAAACTTGATGTTTGTTATGTCTAGTTGTAACTACCAGCTAAGTTATATACCTAAGAACCTACATATAGGTATGAATATGGAGCTAAATCCTAACTAATATTATAAAAGCAAAATGAGTTTGTTTGTTTGTTTGTTACCTTTTCACGCCTAAACCACTGAACCGATCATCCTGAAATTTTGTATATACGTTAACAGGTGTACAGAAACGGACATAGGCTACCATTTATCCCGAAAAAAATTACTGTTCCGAGGAAAACAACAATAACGTTCTTATGATAATAGATAGCGCCAAGTGTCTTTCGAATCATGATTGAATTATATTATTATACAAGCAGAGTACAACCCGAATTGATTGTCAAATTCTAAATTAACGCGAGCGAAGCCGCGGGCAAAAGCTAGTACTTAATAAGTTTTATCTATAGTAATCTTAATGTTATTATCTACACCATAGCCACAGTGAAGCTGATGCATCAGCTCAGCATATGAATTATCATATATGTAGCCTGTTAATGACTGTCAAAGATCGTTTACAGGTGACAGAAAGCACCATCTAATCAAGTGATTAGCCGGTACTTCGCTTGCCCGTCTTGCTCTACTCGCTCATTTTAGTATAATCGTTACCAGGCATTTTAGACGTAGATTTATGAGTAATCCACACCACATCGAATAAATATTAAACACTTCAATATACCATGACGGCTACAGCTTAAGGGTCTACATAATAGAAGATAAAGCCATACATCGAGAACAGGTCTAACCTATACAGGCGAAGATTGCTTCAGTGACAGAAAGAAAAAGGAGCGGTTTTAGACACAGGATCCCACGGGAACTAACCCGCATTGTTACGTGTGCATGTCCTATCGCTCAAACCACTGGACTACCAAGGCAAACCAGTCGAGAAATACCTATATTAAATCACTTTTAAAGTTGCCAATACTTGAAATGTAAATGACTAGAAGTAATTGCCGTTCGTCTAGCACGATGACAGTGTGTAGTCGATTACAGTCCAATTGACACGAAGAGTCGTTCGCTTACGAAAGTGTACAATAATTAGAACTGTTGGCGAATAAAAAAATACCTGAGAATTCTGATTGCCAGATAGTCGCGGCGATTGTCTGTGGATTGCATATTGAAAAAACATGCAACAGAGATAAGGAGTTACACGGTTGAGCGACTCGAAGGCATCGCGGGTGAACACTGGCTAATTGCATTTCCTACCTACTTACTACACCGGTGCATAACGAGTGCACTTATTCAGCTCGTTACATTTTTGATAGTTTGAAATATTGCTTCTAGATCGCAATGATTATTTATCGATCTATTATTATCTATCGTACATTTTTAGCTTTACAATTTAGATATCCCAGTTTAGACATGAAAATAATAGATGGTGATTATATTACGAGCTTAGTAAGGTAGAACCTTTTATTGAAGGGTTTGAAAAGAGTAATACTCTAAGAATTGCAAGCATCTATAAGGTGCGGCGCTTACCATCAGGGAGACCGTATACTTGTTTACATTCTTGGAAAAAAAAGATCGTCTCGCCACTGCACTGCGCTGAGTATTGTAGGTTTGAACACGGCATAGAAATTGTGTGTACCGCATTGGTTGTGCTAAATCTTGGTGTTATTTGTGTCCATTGATTGGACTTTTGGTATACTTCTGCGGTAAGGTGCTAAGCGATCAGGTAATAGACTAGTAGGCCTACCGTAAATCGTAATTATACCAAAGTTTCAGTCTGATCTTTCGTGCTAACTGTACGGTATTAATTTCAAAATGCGGCCTATATTTCGGCGCATAACGTTTTAGTCGTCTTTTTTCTTGTGGTTACTGAGTAATGTCACTGTGAAAAGTACAAGTATAAATAAACTTTATGATATTCTTTACATTTCGTTCTACCCGAGTATCGGGTAGATATTTTTATGTTAGGCCTTAGTTATCTTCGATACTTGTGCTTGCAGCACAGCAAATCGAAAGTATTTCAACAGGTGCTGTAAGCATCTACAGATTACAGAAACCACTTATGACTAAGGAAGCTTGAAGCTTTTTTACTACATTGTAGAAAATATAAAGGTAGGTCACCAACACATTTTAAGTGTTACACATTTTTTGACAACCTACCTAGTATACTTAGTACTCGCACTAGGCCAGCTTGGTGGACTATGGCCTATCTCTTCTTATACTTAGAAGAGGCCCGTACCCTACAGCAGGGCATTACATATACATACAGAGCGATATTATTTTTAATACGATAAGTAAAGCATAGCTAAATTCATACCGCCAATTAGTAGTATAACGCTATCATAGAAAGGTGAGACATGCTCACTTATTTGCTACAGTAGACATGTCATTGAACCAGATACAAGTACCTCATACATTCACGATGTAAAACGCATTCACGGTAGACAACCCGACTCCCCCACATTATCATCTCGACTTACGGAAGTTGAATTACCGTATCAAACTATTTCTTGTGCAAACAGCTTAGTTGCCGCATCTACACACCCTTGTCACACTCACGAGATACATACTCGACAACTACAGAAAGACCTGTGAGTAGCGCTTCCGTTCCTACATCAAGAAAGAGAGATTCGATAAAACATAAGAAAGTTGAAAGGGACAGATACATAGGATACGAAAGATAGAATACACTTTTTAAAGTAGTAGTGTTGTAAACTCCACGTGTATTAATGTATTACTGTAATTAGAAAAGGTTCCAATTGAATTCCATTGTGTAACACTTATCTATGGAATCATGAATGAAGACATTTGTCTTAATGTGCAGCTATTTTCTTACATTGTTGCTTGATAAGTAATGTAAGCATTACAACGTGGTCTGATACCAATTAAATTCATCATGTTTGATTGTTTTCATTTTTATAGGTATTTAGGAATTGTTAAAACTTTTTTAAGGAAATTGTAAAAACTTTTTTAAGGAATTTATTTGTAGGTTTTAAATTTATTTTTTTTATTTTGCTCGTCAAAATGACCACACTCCACCTGATGTTAAGCAGTCGTGTGGTCTAAGAGCAGTGGCCTCCACATCGCACCCACAGTAGCCGAGGCGATGTTGAGGTCTCTACTTTGACGGCCTGAGAAGATGCTTTTTCACGCCCCGCTTACAGAACCCAGGATTGAAGGAAGAAGGAAACACGTGCCTTGGCAGAGAATTCTTGCCTTGGCAGAGAATTATAGAAGAAAATAATATTTAGTTTTAAGTCACAACGTAACAATCGAAGTCTATGACGTTACATTCAAACTCCAGGTACAGTAAGTACAAATATAGAACCTATCAAGTTTGCCAGGCAAAAAACACAATTTAAAATGCAATATTGCACTTAATAAATCAATGGTAGTTTTTCTATCATATCTTTGCAATTATACAAAATTCTTCTATATAACTAGAAATTGAATAAAAGGGGAAAGAAATTAAGAACGGAAGATTTTAAGATCCTATATTACTAAGTAAGTAAACAACGAAGAGCGTTATCTAAAAACAGCAGTAAATATTCTAGAAATTACAACTCTAATTAAGTACATAACTATAAATTGGTCAGATTACTTCAACAAAAAATTGTGATATCAATATAGAGCACGGCGCGGCATCTTTGTTTTTCTTAAACAACGATTACTGTAACAGTAGGTCTGGTCTATTCATAAATTTTCCCTATAGCTGATAAGGCTCTCTGCACACGGATTAGGCCACCGGGATAGCAGGATGTATTAGTAATCTTGTTTGCTCAGAACTATCGTGTATCTCATTACAAGGCTTGTAATTTTAAAAGAGGACAAGAACGCATCTAATACGCGGTTTTTGTTTGTACTGTAACTCTTACGTGTAAGCCTGGTGTTATGAGGAATAAAAGTTCTGATGAATTTAAAAGATTAGAAAGAATTAGTTGTGTGGTATGATTTTGTGTATTACAAGCTGATGGAAAAGAATTTAACAAAAGATTGAATAGCAATGCAGGATGAAACAAGTGGTAAGTTAATCTAAGCATTGCCTTTTGCTTTTGCCTTTTTATTATTTTTACTTAGAAGTATGTATGTACCTACTTGTAAATAAAAATTACTCTGTATACATATACTGAGTAAATAAAAATTACTTAGTTTACCTATATTGAGTATTTTTTTATGTCAACTTATTAATGATACCTCAAAATGAATGACAATTTTTCTATGATAGAAAACCTGTAATCACATTATAGACTAATAGAAGCTGAAGCTTACTGCCGTTTTTTGTCTTTTTAGGATGTAATTATGAAATAATTTAAAAATACATTACAAACACATGTCTACATAAATTGAGATAAATAACTGTATTAACACATATATGTATATTAATGCATACATAGAACAATGCACAGTGGCACGAATGCCAGTGTCTAAATCATCCATCGTAAACTCGAATCATTACGTCCGATACACATGAGATAAGTGCACTTCACCCATTGTAGGTGCGATACGATAATACATCTCGACGGGTAGCTGCGTGTATGGCGTGTAGGCTAGTCACACTTCCCGCTAGTCCAGTAAACATGTTTACATGCACTCGACGATCAATCGCTAGAATCGCATAATACAGTCGTATGTGTACGATATACAAAACTATTCAGTGGACAATAGAGATATCTGATTCGCAACAATGCATATGTATAGGAATTTTAATTGGAAATATGAGAAGCGAATGCTGCGTCGCGTTGTTTTGATTTAGCGCCGTTTCTATCCTGTCTACGTTAGATTGTTACGAAGATATGCCTCTATTCTTTATGGCCATTGATTTCCATATGTAACGAGGTATAATTAAGTGAAAAAACAGTGAGAATTGTATGCAACTGTTTTCTGCGATTGTAGTAATGACCTGCTTGAATTGTATATTTGCCGCCAACTGGCGCCAACTCATAACGTCTGTTACTGATGTTTATTTAATGTTTACTTTAGAATCGTTCGTTGGCTACTATATATGACTATATGGCTACCAATTTAAGTTGAATAAATTATTATTATTATTATTATTTATTCTCCATAATAGAAGTTTACAAACCAATTTCTGTAGAACACCTACTATAGATATTAGATGATCTAGAGTAAGATATAAAATATTCAACAGAATTATGTCAGAGAAATACTTTAAAATGAATTGCTAATTACAAATCACAGAAAAATTCCTTGCAGCAGAAAATTAAAATGAAATTAACAAGGAGTCAATTACAGCTGGGGAACAAAATGAGGTATGTCTGTTATAAAAAATGGGAGCCAAGGGTTGGCGAATTTCTTTCCGGTTCTGTACATTTGTTTAATTAATCACATTCTTACGAATGGGCCCCTCGACGGTCCGAATGTCCGAATATTTGAAGTTCTTTTGCTTAAAGTAATTCATAAAGAGTATTCGTGTTTAAATTGATTTGAGCCGCATTTTGACAAGGGCCTACATTCGTTTTAATCGAAGAAACAGTAAGTATATTTGGTTGATAGGGAGAAATTTATAGATCCATATACTATTTTCTATAAATTGTGTCCATTCTGAAACGTAGTTTAAAAGTATCCGTTTTTCTGGGTGACCAAAGTAATGACAGAATTATGTCTCTCTGTAAGATATTCATCTTGATGTTACTTTTAACCACAGAATTTGAATTAATGTATTATTATTTTATACTACGGATAAAATAATTAATTATTTTCTTTTATTTACTTCATTAATTCAATTTATTCTGATTTTAATTTAGTATTTCACATCAAGGTAACTTGATCACTACAGCATATCACTTAATAGATTTATCTGTTAACTGCAACATCATTTTATACAAAAATCTAAATTAAGTAGGTATACATATAATGTATTAAATCTACATATAGTAATTATATATAAGTACTTCATATACTTTTACGCTAATCAATGGTGTAAACTTATTGTTCATATTCCAAGTTTATTGAATCTGTAAATACGGTATGTTTAGTTGTTTCCATTAATTTAGGATAGCTAAATTAATGGAACCAACTAAACATACCGTTCGTGTAGATAGAGTACATAATTGTAAAATTAAAACCTTTATTATGGAAGGGGTCGTATTACAAGTCACTTCGCAACAATCTCGTTTATAATTACGTTAGTCTGACAAAAACAGGGGCTACTTTTGGAACATGGAAGATATGGAATAGCTGTCAAACAGATTTTTTTTCGAACAGGAATAATTTGTATAACTAATAGTAGATATCAACGCGTACATAATTATATTAGTACTAGCTTTTGCGCGCAGCTCCGCCCGCGTGGTACCTACATCAATAAAAAGTAGCCTATGTCCTTCCCAAGATCTTAAACTATATCTGTACCAAATTTCATCTAAATCGGCTGAGTGGTTTAGCCGTGAAAAGGTAACAGACAGACAGACAGATAGACAGAGTTACTTTCGAATTTATAATATTAGTAAGGATTTTACTATTATACTGTCATCGAAACATAGTTGTACTTAGAAGTATATACCTAAAAATACAAGAATATTTAAAAGATTCTTACCGAGACAGCAAAAATCTAGTCGACAACAGCACAATGTTAACAGCGCTTTGATACCCGAAACCCATCCACTATTTTATGTAATTTATTGTAATACTATACTGAACAAGGAAAACTTAAAGGCAGTTTACTTCTTTACTGCAAGTACCGTTTAAGAAGTCTTATTTTATTTTCATAAACACTTATGCTACGCAAATCGTAATTTGAACGTGTCCAATCGATACGCAACTCTATGGCACAGTGTTAAAAACACGCACTCAAACAGGAAAAAAAATATAATAAAAGTGCAAAATCATATCGCTGTTACATCTCGAATGGATGTTTTTTATTTCAAATTTCGAGGGTTCGCTAAACGTTTGTAGCGAACTCTATTATTCGGTTCCCGTTGTGACGTAAGCACATTCAGCACTCAACAGCCGTTTGTTATTAAATGTAATAATGTATATCATAACGCATTCATATCTAGGATCTCAATGAATATGCCAATTCCATTATTTTGCGTTACGGGAGATTAATATTTAGAATCTTTTTTCATCTTTGTATTTATACAGCGTGCAAAATGGTTCAATTTGCATATATTTTTTGTTATTTGACAAATCAAACTTATTTTAAAATTGTTTGATTTGTCAAATAACAAAAAATATATGCAAATTGAGTAGGTAGTAGGTACTAAGATATGAATAAAAACATCATTTTATGAAAAAATATAGAACTTAGATAGTTCATTGCCCACATAATTTTAGATTAATAAACAATTATAGGAATTATTTATTAAAAAACGATTTTGTTTAGCATTTTTGTCTACGACTGCCAGATTAGGTATAACTCAAATGCCTACAAAGTCACGCAGAGGTACCTATCATGATAATATTCATGTAATGTGAGCAATATAAAATATAATAAATCCACTAACAAAAACGATTTATAACGTTTCTTACCATCGTATTACGTCAGTTTCTATTTACCACAAAATGTTTCATTTGCATAATAGCTTTTTTTCCCGCCATTACTATTTACGTTAATATTCTGATTCGTTGGAGCGGGGGTCGCACGCACAGAAAACATAAAGACAATTTGTATGTGGCAGCCATTTATGTAAATAAATCTACGATACCACATTATTACAACAATATGTAGGTACAATACGGGTGTGGCCACTATAACAACCATTTTATTTGGGAGTGGGTTTGTGTAAATGTGGTATAATTAAATTTGTATAATGCGTCCCAGATTTACACACTGTCATCTTGCTTACTATGAGAATATTTTTAATACTCTTGAATGAACAGATAATTAAAATTTGCATCCCAAAACGAATACAAGAACGTCAGAAGTTAATAACAATTTCTGTTCGTTTAATCAACAAAACATCAGAAAGCAATAAGCTCTATTAAGAGTCCGATAGAATTTCTCATTTCATTCGTCTTAAGTCGTCAGAAACAAAGTGCGGCCATCGTCGGTGGTGTTATTAACGCGTCTAAATAATTACAGGGCACATCAATCAGGACGCATATGCAGATAGAGCATTTTGTGCGAGTCAGCGCGCAGTCGGCCCACTGTGCAACCCTTTCTTTGATATCTGTATGATATTACGAATGAAATTATTAAAACACGATCCAAAATGTGTGCGCGTAGGGATGGGCAATAGTCGATAGTATTAAATTACACATAAAAAATATATTATACTTTCAATATTTTCTCAGAATTCTAAAACAACCTACAACTAGCACTAGTCTTTCAAAGCTTGTTAAAAATATTTGTATAAAGAAATTTATAAAATTTAAATTGTTGGATAAAGCTTTCCAACTAAAAATACTTACTAAATTAATAATAATAGTTGTTTATTTTTCTCTTTACAAAGATTTGTAAAACGAGATAATCTTACTATTGTTATTATTTTCTCAGACAATTAGTAGTCCTAACAAGCTATTTATTGTTCTGTATTACTTACTCTGGCACAAGAATATTACTGAAGCGATAATGCATTATTAAACTTATATTTCGATAGGAACCGTTAGGTACTAAGTACGTATATCAGAGCAAGCACACTGCCGCCTATCACATTATTAATCACAAACTTAAGCCATACCACTGAACAGGCAATATATTTGAACTTTGGAATACGTTAAAAGAATGCGATTAATGTTGTCAGTACAAAAGCTATCTTTAGTAGGTATGTATCATAAATATAAATTATCAATAAAAAAGAGCTTACATTTTATTTATGCTTAATAAAACATTGCATAATCTAGATCTACTATTCGTACAAAACAGAACTGTTGACGTTTCGAAGCATCGAAGAGCAATAAAATAATATAATCAATATTGTTAGGAGGCATGAAGCCTTTGATGTAACGGCTCACCTCGACACACAATGATCAGCACATTTCGTCTAGAACGCCACAAATTGACCGCAATTAAAAGAACAATGACTAGTTTCAATTCCCCAAACTTAATTTCCTCCGTCGCAAACGCGTAACTAACCGAAAAACGCATTTATAAATAAATTAATGCGCTTTGCTTCACTGGACTGGTTCTATGTGGGCTGTAATTACTAAAACATAACGACGCCAACAGATTTATTGATATATAGATAGTAAATACCTTATGTAGACATATTAACTACATATTTATATTTTTAAATTATAGGTAGTTAAAGTTGTAATTAAAATTGTTATAAAGAAGCAACATTTATAAAAATACAAGTTAAAATAAGTATCAGTAGTGGAGATTAAAATACGACCATTTTTAATATAACTCGTAGTTCTGATTTTAGTGCTGATCCGATAATTAAAGAACCATTAAACGTAATCGGCGTATTATAAAAAACAGAGGATTGCTAGTTCTTTTAATAATCCTAGATAAGTAATTTATGTGCATCAATGTTGCTAACATTGTGAACAAATCTTTATTAATAATAAGATACAGATATATGTCAGATAGATATGTTTTTTATTTAATAAGGTCACCTAATTTTCGTAGAAAGGCTATGCATGAATAGGTATACTTACGTCGACCCAAATTAGTATTTAGGTATCTATTATATTTTCAACTTAATGATGATCATGAATATTCAGTGTCAATCATGGTGTTCATTTTAGTGAAAACTTTTACTACGGCACTTAAGATGGCAATGTTTGTGAATATTCCTGATAGACGCCCGCCGTCAAATTCATTCTTTCACAACAAAACATTAGCTAAATCTAAAACAATTACATAGTTCGTTACGAAATCGATCATCTAAGTAACGAAAATAATAATTAGCCTTTTGGCCATGACATGCGGCGCAGGCACACTGTGCTATCGGGCACGCGTCAATACTGACATCTTACCCATCGTCACCACATCACATTAAAACAAACCTCTTACCGCCCAAATAACTATGCTAATCAATTTTGAATTCTATAACTTGCAAGCATAAAGTCCATATAAAACATTTTTGATCTTTCCTTGTACTGGTTATCGCTGTCTTTGAAAGCAGTCTAATTAAGTTTTTTAGGACTATTGAAATTCATTATTGATTGACAGATGGCGCTAGCGGCTATTTAAAATGGATACATCGCTTTGGATGTTATTATTAAACTATTGTTTGGGAGATATGGTTTAAGAGTAAGAACGTCCCAGTGATTAGTTTTTAAGAAGGTTGTACAATTTTTCGTGTTGTGTGGCCCAAATTATTGAAAGTATAATACATACCTATATTGATTCTAATATTCAAGCAAGCATATTTATTTCAAAATTATCTATCAATACTTTAATTTATAATCCAAATTCAATCGAATTTTACATTCGATTTACAATTATGAACCTTTAGAACATTATTTATGTTCTTCGAGTTGGAACATAGTCATGTAAGAAGGTTAGTTTAGATTTTATTTCTCAAAAGATATTATGGAAATTTGGCTTAAGTAGAATATTTAAAATAATACGAAAAGAAAATAGATTGCTAAGTAGAATTTAAGAATATTATGAATACCAACTTAGTGATATGTCCTATTCAATAATATTGTTAGCGCATAAACTGTTTTATCTAGGTATCTACCTACTTAATTATAGCACAGCAAATAAACTACCGTAGATAATCCGTCATAATATAATTTAAATGCTTTGTTAGAAGTTATGAATATTAACGGTATGGTAGGCTATACAAATTATTCTACTACTACTACGAAAAAACGAGCAACAGAATCAAAATAAATATTGTTGATAGAACGTAGGTATCTAATGAAGACGTATTTGAAAATAAGTTACATGTATGTGTCTAATCTTTGAAACTAATTCGCCCACACGGCGCTCGCGGAGGCGCGCCAGTGGCGGGCCCGTGCCGCCTCGCGCCGCGCCGCCAGCATCGGGCATCATAAAGAATCCATCAACACGAGCGCAGCAACGATCACGAAATCCGCCATCAATCATAAACATCAGAAAGGATTAAAATCTACGTTGCACCTTCCGAAGCTCGAGTACCCTTGTTTTTCTCTAACCCGTAAATACTGAGGGGCGTAAGTATGGCCGGGGGGCGGTAAATATTATCAAGGGGGACAGGGGGACTACCCCCGCGCCTGGAGGGGGGCACTATCCCTTATCGCGAACGTTACCCTCGCTGCCGGCGGCCGCTAGACCGCCAAAATGTGGGGCAAATCGATTTCTCTGCCCCATTTTTATGCATCTGGACCGCTATCGATTTTTAACCCGAGTCTGTTACAATCGATAATTGCAGCGTCAACATTACATTTTTACACATAATTATTACAAAAATGTGCACCACATGCGGTGGGTTTATATGCTAAAAGTACTTATAAATATAATAACTACTATAAATTTTGCAGTCGTAAAACTGGAAACAAAGTTATTTTAAGTGCAACGACGATAATTGTATTAAATGTGTTGGTCGTCGAAATGAAATAGTTTTATATCGGTTGTAAATTACTTTAATCGGAGTTGTGATGCGCGGAGCGGCGGGTGACTATGATCACTAACATGCTACTTTGTTGTCCTCCTAACAGCACAGAAACATGTTAAATGCGCACTTAATATGGTAGTTCTAACTATTAATGACACTATTTTAAATACAGAATATTTTTACTAGAAATTTAATACCTCAAGATATAAGTAACAATGTAATAAAATCTTTATTGAACAACCAACAGAGTTTCGAATTAAAGTTGGATCAGAATACGCACTTGTATTGTAGATTAGGGTAGGTACTTGACATTTCGTTAGCTGTATAAAATTAAGCCAAAGGCCTGATAACACCGCCTACAAACAATAAATTATAAGCGGGACTCAAAAACAGTTGACTGTTTTTGAGTCCCGTATATGTAAATTTTTATCGTTATACTTGAGTATAACGATAAAAATTGACATATAAAATAACACATTCTGACTGACATATCGTATTCGAGCCGAAACCGATGACTCTATATGAAATTAAATCATTAATTTTGTTTTTATCGCCAACATAATATATCCAGTAAGAAAGAATTTTTGTCATTGTTTATCTTCACATATTATGCTGACAATCTTGCAAAGGATAGCTGAATATAATATACGAGTCATATTGCAATTATAATCTAAGGCAATAAGTTTGAAATCAAAACGCCAAGTCTCATATCACTTGTTAATGGCATACTTCTTGTAGTCCAATAAAAGTCTTTGAGCTCATAACTTGTGCTACATTGTTAAATTTATTAAGGCGTGATTTGATTAAAAATAAACAACAGGTTGGTTGTAAAACGCAATTTACTATATTTTTAACTGCAACCTCCAACGCATTCGATAGTCTACTAAGTTTTTTATCGATACCCCTTTTAAATTGTTGCAAATGTTTTATAGGTTTTATTATAAACCATATATCAAAGTTTAACGAGCCTTTCAGGCTGACTTAAGTAGCCCTTATCTCATTTGCTTCTTTGTTATAAATTTGCCTATGTGTTTGTACTAGCTTACACTTACTAACACATACACACAATTTGCACTTCCATTTTGATATTTATCTAATACTTTCTCACATCACTAAAAATTTATTACTGAAGTTATAAAGCTGTTTTATTTTGTTTGTATTTACTACAACCATAACATGTCTTAATAAGTTGAACGGAAAATTCTAGCTTGTTGCCTATTATTTACAAACATATATAATTCTAAATTGAAATTGAAAATCTTCTATTGATAGAACACGGAGCAAATATTACATAGCTTCAGAATAGGAATATCCTTTGCTAGTCACAGAGAGTACTTTCAAGAACTTAACCAACAATTTGGAAAAAAACAATTAGGTGCATAAACAAATAAATTGATATGGTATCATGAGAAAAATACGCAAAACCGCTGTGTAGTATCAGTTCATAATAGACTAGGAGTAATAATTGTGCGAATGCGTTTCTTGTTGCATCTTTAGACTAACGCTACTATATGTAATGACTTCATTTTGTCACGCTAATTCTGTTTTACAATTAAAATCAAATAAGGCAATTACGAAAGTACACAATAAAAAGATTAATGGCAAGAAGATGTGCTGCATACAAATTCTAGCTGGCGTGTTTATGTTGCTATTATTGGTATCTATTATCTGTATATGGTTACATAGATGTGTACACACAAAGACTAGCCTATTTAATAATAATAATAATAAATTTATTTGCATAAAATGTGGTGGATACAAAGATGACAAAAATAACAAACAGCACAAAACACATTTCGCCATATTACAATAGCATGCAAATATTGAATGAGTACAATTTGTAGAATTCTAGTAAGGTTTCATTTACACAATTTAATATTTATTACTTAACATAAAGTATTTCTAAAATGATAAGACCCTGAGGCAATTTTTTTTAGAAATTCGTTAACAGAGTAAAAACTTTCTTCAATCAGCCATTTTTTTAGTGCAGGGCAAAATTTATTGTACGGTAGTTTTACTATATCTTCAGGTATCGCGTTAAAAATAAGTGGTGCCATATACACACAACTTACTCTAAACATCTCTAATCGAGGTATGGGCATTTTTAAATAGGTATGGTTAATTTTACGCTTATTTTTATTATCTTTAACTTCGAACAATTCTAAATTACATTTAACAAATTTCGCTACTTCATAAATGTATATACTAGGCACAGTTAAAAGACTTTCTGCTTTAAATATTTGCCTACATGAGTCAGACCACTGCATAGTATATATTGCAGGGATATTTCTCGGCTGGATGGAAAGAGACTACGGATTTGCACTTGCTACACAGTCTTGGCAGTTGGCTTGCTTGATTCACTTTCATAGTAATCTTCATGCACGCTAGGCGTTTTATGGTATTCTTAAATCTTACATTATCATATTACACGGCATGTTGTGTATTTCTATCAATGTATTTTATAATTATTTTTATATATATTGGACAAATAACAGAACCATACACAATGTAATTTAAATTTGGATCTGAGAGAAGCATGCAGCTTATTTCGAGTATCTATATATTAATAGATACGTGAAGCAAAAACTTTGTGCCCCTTTATACGAAAATTGCGCGGACGTAGGAATATAAAATTTGGCACAGCTAAAGTTTATATGGAGAAGGAGTGGCGAATCCTAATATTTTTATAAAATATGCTTTAGAAATACATTAAAGTAATGGGAAAACACGACACGCACACAACCATGCATTTGACACACGCAGATGAATCGCGTTCGTAGTATTTCGGCATGGTTCGGCTGATGTCGTATAATTCTTCGTAACTATGGTTACATACCTTGAGTACCTATTGCAATTTCGTGGTATATATAATAACGATTAAACTTAAAATTTAAATCAATTATGGTCGAATTTTGACCACTTTACGACCGCTAGTATATTTAATAGGTACTGGCTGTTTCTTGCGACTTTGTTTTTATTTTTAAAGAAGCTTATATTTCACTTAGTGTTCCAGCTATGTCTATGAAAGTTTTCATTTAAATTGGTTTAGTCGATTATCTATGCAAACCTAATAAACAGACGCATTTCTAGTAAGTATCGAGATATTCGTTTCTTTGACGAATCTACTAAATACATTTATAAAGATTTGTTTGTTAAACTAGATTGAATAGTTTCAGCTATACATGATGGCAAATTATCTCATAACCACACAAACTCTATGTGATTCATATCTCTTCCTTTTGAGATACCTAACAGTAAGTAGTTGCATTAAATATTTTCAGGGACATCGAAGCCATCTTGTTATTTAATATTTTTAAATTTACATCTGCTGTGTCTGTAAAACATTGTGCCATGAATATCTTTTGCATTACCAAAGAATTCAAGAAAATTCAAGAGATTGTGCCATTTTTAGAATATATTTGGTGACTTCTACCAAACTTAAGTATGTTTACGACGACTTATAACGTCAATTGAGATTATACAAACACATTAAAACATAAGGCAGGTATACTGCTATTATTAAATGCCATAACAATAATCTTCTTGAACTTTTATGTCAAGCAGATATTAACAATAAAGTGTCTGAACTTATAATTTAGCTTGAGTAATTAGCTCGCGCTCAAGTCACACAATGGCACCTAGTTAGAGCGAGTGCGCAAAAACGTCACACTGCTTCATTTCCGCCTGCTATTGTCTCAACGCTAATCTGCATTGAATTAATAACCACCTGTGTAGTGTGGCCAAAGTTACCCGAGCATCAGAGCTTTTCTAGACACAGTTCTAGTTTTAGGACCATCCAGGGAGCTGTGTTTTTTCACCAAGGTAATTTTATATGTATTCCAAATTCGAATCACGTGACATAACTATTACATGATTTCTCTTTTGACATTTCTAACCGTCTACCTTTATGCCCGAACAATTATTTTGATTTTGGAATGCTTTCACAATCTAATATCGATAGATCTGAAAGATAAGTTTATAATTATTACAAATATAGGCCTATGTAAGTAAGCTCACGTACAAACAGCAGCAATAACATAATTTGAATAAGTTTTTTCTGTTATCACGTTATGTCAAAACGTTTTACAACTGTCTATTTTGTGATCTCTCTAAATACCCTTAATGATACTTAATTAAAAGCAATGACTCGATATGTTTATGTCCATATTGCCTAATTAATATGAGCACCGTACTTGCATAGTTAGTATCTGGAGCAACGTTGAATCCATCATTTTCTCGCGGCGTTTAATCCATCATTTTCTCGCGGCATTTATACGTCTGTAACAGTTCATCTCATGATAAACGGCAATGACTCCTTCTTCTGACTATAATTAAACATGATTAGAGCTCAACACATGGTGAGCCGCAATTATAAGACGTTAGAACGGCTACCGGCGCACTACTCGACACGCCATGCAGTAGTTTCTATCTACCATTCAATATCTACCTAACACGGAAGCGAATTTTAATTAAACGCGCTCATTATTACATTGTCGCTTTTTGTGAACCGATCTTGTTTCGTTAGTTGACCATAACAGCTAGTTAGCATATTCATTGTATGTTTTAACACATTCGAAATCAACCACTTTATTGTCACGAATGTTCGGCGTCGGTAAATCCGCCAGGAATATTCCAAGCAACACGTCCTGATGTCACCCACCCTGTTCCCTGAATGAAGTAGAATTGGAGACTTGCGGGAAGAAAACGCACATTCCGAATCCATTCAAATCTACAGTCATGAATGAACCAAATGCGATAGAGACAGAAGTACTGTGAGGCGTTGAGTGCGAGTGAGACGCGATTTCAATAGTACGCGAAACGGAAATAGAGAGGCCGAGATAATTCCGTCTAGCCGGGAGGGATTCCCTCGTGTCATTTGTGTGCGTTCGTTTTTCGAATTGTACGCGAGGATTGGAGTGTCGGCGTGCGTTCCGAGCGTGCACTCCGCGCTTCACCGACAGTCGGAGGGTCCTTTATCGGTGTTCGTTTCAATTCGGAGGCACTCGCATTCATTCTTTGCTTTCCGTCTGCGACCCGAGGTACCCCAGCTACTTGTTGATCATTCGTAATAAATTGCCTCCATGATATTCCCATTGTGGAACAGTTTGTCGCTTTACTGCCTCTAAGGAAATTGTGTTTCCTTGAGCCACTTGAGTTTATTTGTCATCCGATTGCGACTGTAATGTTATTTGGAGTTATTATGAGTTTATTGTTGCTTTGTGATTGGTTAATATAAATAAAAGAGTAGTAGGGGTAAATAAGTATTCGTAACAGGTGAAGTAGTGTAACAATCGTAATGCGGAAATCTAGAAAGTAAAGTTCCATTCGTGTGGTGTTTGTTTCGATAGGCGATAGAGCGAGCAGCGAGCCGTGATACGAGCGGAACGTGGCGATGTCTACGTCGCCGGCCGCACCAACCCGTTGTACTCTAGCAGAGCGCTACCGACCGACCTGCACTAAAGCGTCTCGTTCGATATTTAAAAATCAAGATACTGCTGCTGTAACTTATCGTTTTATTATTTTTAATTTATTAATGAGTCAATATAGCCACATCTATGCATTGTGTCTACTTATAAAGGCTTAACGCCAACGTCCGAACATTGACTATATCCTAACCTATCCATATAATTTGAATTAGTAATGTAGCAAACACTTATTGTAGCAGCTACCGGCTGAAATACATAAAATGTAATCCAAAATCTCCAGTTTGAGAATGTTTAATTTGTATTATACTTATTGGTAAAATGTTATAAACAATGTAAAGTTTATGTTTGTATTTCACCACAAATCCATATTGCCTATCGGAAAATAAAGTATACAACTAGCGGTTATAACAAAAAGTATATATACGTATACATATTGACTTCTAGCTGGCATGTAGGTACAACTTAGTTAACTGCATACATAATTATATTGACTTCTAGCTGACAACATGTATCTACAACTTATTTAACCGCTAAATATTTTGTGTTAAAACTTTTTGTTATAACCCCTAGTAATTTTATTTTTAGCGCCTTGTAACTAAAAAGCAAAATGTTGAAAACTTTATGGAAACTCTATCACGTTTATAATAATTATTGTTCTTCCGATCTGATCTATCATTTTTGTTCTGATTCTTTATTCTCAATTGGCACTTTGGAATAATCGTATAAGAAATAGTAGGTTTAGAAATTGATATATATTATTACAAAAGGTGTCTATAAACCTTTGGTTGATGAATAAATAATGAATAACAAATCAATTGATTTAATTGTTAAGCCGGCACACGAAATCGCATTGTAACTAATTAATTTGGCAACATGCGCGTCTCAGACACTGCAATGCAGTGTCTTGGTTTAATATTTCAATGAGAATCAGTGCTTGGACCAACGCCAGTCTGAGTTCGGACACAACATTCATGATAATAATGTTCCTATTCTACATCTACGTAACGTTCCCATAGAGCAAGTTGCGAGCAAACAAATTATGAATACCAGCGACGGAAACATTGGATAGGTACTGGTAAAATATTCGTAGTAACACGGCTTCCATTTTTATTTATTTAGCAACACAATTACGAGTACAGCTTTAAAAAAATATAACATAACTACTGATCTGAAAATCCCTGATGTGATGGCATAGGCAGGCATATGCTATGTCGTCTACATTCCGCCTATACCTACTTAATTATAATCAAGATCAGACCTACAGCCGTCTACTAAGAATCTTTATGTGGCTGACAGCTGCAAGACTGTCAGAGGACAGTCTTGCAGTATGTTTAGTAAAAATAATCGAGATTTTGGTTAGTAACTAGAGAGTTACTAACCAAAACTTTCGATTATTTTTACTAAATATTTCGACGGAAATATGTACAGATGAGGTCGTTAATATGTTGTTATATTAAGACTTCTAAAATATTTAAACATTCTCAATTGTAATTTTTTTTAGGCTGGGTATTTCAATGTATAGACAAACTCAACTGTACTATACATGCTACTCAACCTTACGCAATTGAATATTGTTACAATTTATTTGTCAGCCAGATATAACAAAACAAACGCATAATAAACTGTTTTAAATACATCTCATTAAGTAGTACCAATTTGGTTTAGCTATACCTAATAAAGATTGACGGGCGAAGACGCCTAAAGAAAAAGTCTGCTTACAACATTATTATAAGTATACATAGCTAACACTTTATTTGATATGTATGCAAAACCTAACGAATGATAGTTTCACAACTGTTTTTGTTTATAACGCTAAACTAATAATTATTTTTAATAAGCTATAAATATAACTATCTAATAAAATCGTCTCGAATAACAGACGTCGTCCGTCAGCGACTCAAAGCTGAACGCTTCGTACCGGCTACCAAAACTCGCGAGGCCTTTTAGCCCGCCGCCTAATTAATGAACATAAATACAACTTAAACAATACAGACTAGAACCTTTATCTTTTTCATAACTAGTAAATATACACGTATAAGTTTAAAACTAGCAACAAAAACGCTTCGGAAGTTCTCTAACGCACCTACCGGCTCTACAAAGGTAATGAGGTAGTTATTTCAGTGCTTTGTTTATTTACAAAATATCACTCCGTTTGAAGGCGGACCATCAAAATGAGTCGTAAACCTGAAAATTCCATAAAAAGTCGTGTTGATGACCTCCGTAATTGAACCTCGTTCTTTGTAGCAGAGACAAAGCACGGAACCCTGCGCTTTTAATCTATCGATTAGAAAAAATAAGCCGATAGCTTACTTACTTACTTTAAAACTTTTAATCGATCTTGTAATAGCTAACGTTTAACCAAATCACAAACGGATAAATTAATTAAATAAATTTTAACTGCTTTTTTTCTATTTGTAAAACAAAACATGAAATCAAAAGAATTAAACGTAGGATCTATTCAATGCAGTTTGGATTAGTCTCACGCCTTATTATTAAAGATATTATACACACATAGACTGTAAAGGGGTATCACAATGCGTGCATTAAAACACATAAAAGAGTTAGAGAAGTAAAGTCAGGAACACCCTGCAGTTCTTGGGTAACCTGATACGCACTCGTTTATCTGCCGTCGAGCAATTATTGAAGCGTGAAAAGGAACGTCCTCCTATTATTTACACTGCGTTTTGTAATGCGGGCGCTCCGTTTTTATTCTAAAAATATCGCATTTCCAACTGCACGTAGTGACATCCATTAGTAAGGGTTTCAATTAAAAATACTTTATAATTATTAGTTTGGACTGCTACTAATAAATAAATAATTATGCAATATAATAATATGATTAACCTGCAGCTTATAATTATTGAATAATCAATTATTTTTAATTTATGAAATATTTTTTGATGTTTATTCATAAAGATATTTAAAAAAGCTTGTTTTAACGTAAATTTTTACTATCTTTGCAATTTAAAGAAAGAATGTGGCACTATACCTATATTTCATAGACAATTACAAAAAGTACCTATAAAACATTTAAAAATCGAACAAAGTCACAAACCGAATAGTTTTTATTAGCAACTGTATCAAACTGACTGTAACTACCTAGTAGTCGTGATATTTTAAATATTATTCCTTTTAAAGGCAATGTAATAAAAAATATATTTATGATAGAAACAAGATTTCTTTGTTGAATGCATTAGTGGAATCGTAATGGTGGAAACGTGTCGATACAAATTAGTGTGATTGAACGACCGCCGGCGAATGGCCGACATTTTTTATTTATCTCGTTCTCATTGGTATTTCTTATGATATTTCTTATGTCCATTTATTTTTTGAAGGAACTTAAATCGTTCGTTTTAAATTAACACTTTCTCTGAAAGGTGACGAGTGTTCAATTGCTTTCTAAATTGTAGTTATTTATATTTTATTGCATTGGTGACAATATATTTCTACATGGTTCATTACCTAATAATTTAAAATTTAAAGCAGTTGCAGAAACTTTTAACAAACACCAATTGTAGTAAACTGAAAACTATTTAGATTTATTTATAACAGAAGCGTTTGTAAGTTAACACCGCTATATAAAACTTGGGTCCTCATTATAAATATTAAAACAAGTGTTGGCAAAACTCCTGATAACCTAATTAGGTAAGTCCTAATATAATGCGTGAAAAACACTAATGAGCTCATCGGTCTTATTATTATGAGCTAGGAGCAGCAAGTACTTGTAATGATTTCATGATGTCAAACAAAAATGTGAGTCAGGGTGATTAAGCGGCGGACGGCAGAACATTTCCGCTTAACAATAAATAAACAAACATTAAATATTACAGCGCACAAAGCGTCAATACGAGCGAAAAAATTAAACTTTACGCCTCCCAGATGCACACTTCCCGCTCACATTATATTTTTAAAAACACATTCGGGGAAACAAGGGAAACAACGATATAGGCCTACCCGGACATCGCACCGCCATCCACCGCCCGGCCACAACAAAACAAGATTTTTTAATCTAACTTTACCGTTTGTAAAAATTACTATTTAAATATTTAAGCCGCAGCCGCTAATTAACTGAGATTTAACCCTTCCGTCGCCGACCGAAGCTCGCTTTAATATTTAACCCGCTGGAAATATTTTGCGCGTATTAAAATGTGAAAAATTAATGGAGCGCGCGTTTCTCCCTACGGCCCACTAGATGCAGCCTCCGCCGAACACGCGGCGTGCGTCACCTCATACTGCGACCTTCGTCACACCGACCTGGTGTTTCTCTTCCTCTATGACAGCGATCTACCTCACCTCTTTTAATTTGATACAACTCTATCTTTAATTCGGACCTCGCTCCTAATGCACAACATTAAATGCTTATGATATTTACACATCATTTTTTATTAGGCCTATTTATGCAATACTTTTTCAACACTTTATTTTTGGTAATATGTAAGCTAGAAAAGTACCAGATTTAACATAACAGCTAGATCAATTTGTATAATATACCTTTATTTAGTTTTTTCAACCGTTGCAAATGTAAAACAAACTTACAAATAAAAGTTTAAGAAAACGTAGGTATAGGGTTCGTACAAAAACAAAATAAAAATAACCTAAAAATAAACAAATAAGTAATTCATGGTTAAAGGAACTGAATCCAGAAATCATACAGGTTCATACCAATCTCGGTAAGGTCGCTCGATTGGTAGAGCGCGTGGTTGTAGAGCAACACATACGATAAACATAAGGTAACAACACGTAGAGTAGAGAATAGAGCTTGTTTTTACAACGTACCTTGCGGTGGTGCAGTCCCTGTAGAGCACGTCGAAATCCTTGCAGGACAGCAGCTTGCAGCGGTTGACTCCCGGCTGGATGGCGCCGAGCCCGCGCAGGATGCGAACCTGTTCCACATTGCACACGAGCGGCACTATGTCCAGTCTTTTTAGCTTTGTGTACACTGTGTGCAGCCCGCCCACCAGGTGTTTGAGGAACAGTTCGAAGGCCTGGGGCAGGCAGAGCATGGTATCGCCCTGGATGATGAACGCGGCGACTTTCTGTCCGCGGTAGTCGACCAGCTTGCACTCGTTGGCTGAGGGGTCCGAGGTGGAGATGGGCGGCGGGCTGCCGTAGCGCGGCGGGCCGTGGTGGTGCGCCGCCGCCATCAGCTCGAGCGGCGAGTGGTGCATCATCTGCAGTGAGCCCAGCAGGCCGAGGCCGGGCGGCGGCAGTGGCAGCCGCGGCGCCAGCAGCTGTGGCGGGCTGAGCGCGCGCGCCGGCGACGCCGCCTTCACCCGGGGCGAGCCCCCGGAGGAGCCGCTCACTTCGCTCGCGGTCGACGCTGAGTCCACGGCGGACTCCATGCTCGCGATGTCTGACTACGCACGCATCACACGCCCGTCGCGCGCGCTGTTCCGCGCAACAATAAATAAAAAGCCTGTGCGGCGCGAGGGCGCGGCCGCGCGCGCGCGCCCGCCCCGGCCCCGAGCCGCCATTGGGCGCGCGCCGCTGCAGCCTTCAGGCTATTGGTCTGTACCGGAGCCGAGGAGTCTCCGCCTCTTTTTTCGTTGCGTTGCGTTCGTAGCGCGCGAAGAAACGTTCCTGTTTCTTTTGGGTGTTGTGTGAAGCGGTCGCTCGCCGGGGGTGTATTGATAAGAATGTCACCGGTAATCAATATGAGCCTAGGTGCCGCCGCGGACACGCGCGCTACACAGACGCTCTGCCACTTATAAATACAAGGCTACACTCTTTACTTACGCACCTTGATTGTAATGTGGGAATTCTTATACTTTCTTACAAATGATAGTTGAACTTCAATTTTTAAAATGTAAATATATTTTCTTCATAAAATTTTATTTAAATATAAAAATAAATATATTTGTATGTTTTATTCCAAGAAAAGTGATCATGGGTGTGTAATTAATGTAAAAGCCTTTAAAATTTATATGAGAGTAGATCCTATAGATATTGAAGTAGGTAGGATCTCGCAAATATAACGTGTTTATTTTATCGTTAACTCTACCTACATTGTACAAAGGTTGAAAATTGAGACCTCCCAACCTATGAAAATAAATAATTAATTTAAATAGCAGTGTTTATAAGTTTGTGGTGCCTTTGCTACTTAGTAGTTACTTGACGTTGTTAAACAAAAGTAGGTCAGAAAGTAGTTCATATCAACTGTTTGAGGTTTGATGCGACCTTAAATGTACAAACTTAGATAAACATAGCATTTATTTATTTAATCAAAAATGCGGTGTTTACATTTTTTGTAAGAGTTAGTCAAGTAAAAAGTATTAGATTTGATATGATCGATCAAATGGAAACAACTTTTATAAGTAGGTACCTATCTATGTTGTTGTGTAGTTGCATCGTTTAGTAAAGTCATGCAATCTATCCAAAGACATTCTAGATAGCTGATCGTAGACAACAATCGTTAAATTTTTGTCTTGTAACTCGGAAAGACCTTTATCGATATTATTGGTACTTAGCTGTCATTTATAACTATAAGCCTGTATATAACCTATCTCCTCACATCATATTTTTTTGGAAATAAATGTAACCTCATGTCTTTACATAGAGTTCTTCACATCTTCAAATATAAATCAAAATCAGTCCTGTGATACAGATAAATCTTTTTTCGCATACTTAATTTAGCATTACTTGTGTTGCGGAGTAAGGCGGTACCTATTATCTCCGTACTTATAGAAAATGATATTTAGCTGCAAGTTGTTTGGAGTGGACACCGATTCTAAGATATTCGGGATTAATAAGAAGCGAATGGATTTGTAAATAGTAGGTATCTAATGTGGCTATTCAATAAATGAATAGTACTCTAACACTGAGAATAGATTAGGTAGGGCAAGTAGAAGAACCAATAAACAGAGCTGATATTATTTATAGGTACCTATATCTATATTTCCATACTTAGGTACATGTAAACCTATAAAAATAAAAATAAATAAATAAAATAAAGATTTAAACCCACAGTAAAGATTGTTGCCTTTCGTTGAGTAAGGAATTAGTAAGTATCTAACAAAATATCTTAAGAAAACGTTTCTTCATTTAGTTTCTTACTACAAAATTGATGAAAAATAAACCTGTAGTGGCATAATAGATATTAATTAAAAGAATCTTGATAAAAATAAAAGTTTACTTTAGATTATCAGACACCGGTTTTTCCACATTTCAAGCTTCGTAGGCTTCGTTACAATTTTATATACATTACATCATGTATTGATACACGCCCGTAGAAACGCGGAGAGATAGGCAGAAATGTATAGACTACATCTCTCTAGCTACGTCTTAGAAGTTTGATACAATAGTGGGTGGACTTATTGCTTAGCTATTAAACATACCTATACATAACTAGCTTTAGCCCGCGGCTTCCCTTACTCGGGCGCAGTACTTTTACCTGGATAAAAATGTCCTTTTCTGTACCGTGTATGCAAATTTCTTGATTAGTAGTTAAGGTGTGACAGCATAACAAACGTACAAACTCTGATTCGCATTTATAATATTAGTTAGGTTAATGTTGGCATGTACGGTGCTTAACAATACTGTATGCATGGCAGCAACATATATGTTTATATGATTTAAAAGTGTATATACCTACCAGTTGTACCTACACTACATACATTACAATACATTTATATTATTTATTATAGACATAGATTACCCATATGGTAGTCAATGTCCACTACCGTACATTTAGCACGTGTGTGTCCTCATATCAATCTGAATAATACTATCAAACTATCATACATAGGTACCTACTTATAGCATTTCTTATCGAAATATTCTTAATTTCTTATGATATCTTAAACCTTTTTCCAGCCAGCTACCTATCACCCATCGATCTATCATCCATCCACAAAAAAGTATTCATACGTTTTGCATCCTTAAAAGAAGTTAATTGAAATGATTCCCATCACCAATTATAAGGTAATCGGTTTTATTCAATTATCTTGAAGAATGCATTTTCATAATCTGTGTTGCATGCAATGTTGCATATAAAATTAGATGCATTGCCTTTACAATTTACATTGCAGTTTAATTAACTATTATATATGCGTATATTATAGCTGTACCTACCTATTCATAAAATATAAGTAACATTCTATTTAGATATATAGTAAATAAATTAGTCCAAGTTTTTTGTTCGTCTACTGTATATTTTTCCCCTACGCTTGGTAGACTCTCCAACAAGAAATGTTTCATATCGCTACTCAAGCCTAACGCGCAATGTCTCTTACTTTGAGGTTTAGCAACGATTAGTGCTACAGTAATTATTATTATACTTTTTCTATTTCTAGAATACTATAGGTAAAATAAATTATAATAATTATACTCTTTCTATTTCTAGAATACTATAGGTAAAATAAATTATAATAATTATACTTTTTCTTTTTCCAGAATACCTACTATAGGTCAAATCCTTACTATCCTTACTTCCTTACTAATATTATAAATTCAAAAGTAACTCTGTCTATCTGTCTGTCTGTTACCTTTTCACGGCTAAACCACTCAACCGATTTAGATGAAATTTGGTACAGATATAGTTTAAAACCTGAGGAAGGACATAGGCTACTTTTTATTGATGTAGATACCACGCGGGCGGAACCGCGCGCAAAAGCTAGTAAATTATAATAATGCATATAAAAATTTATAGCATACGAGTTATATTTAAAAACATTAATACATACAAACATGAACATTATCAATGTTGTCTGCAATGTATTTTTCAGTTTTGTCTTTTCGTATCAGTGTTGTTATCAGTAACAGAATAAAGACGCACGACAATTAATTCGTGCAATGGTAAGTAGATATAATAATAATGTCCTCCAGACCGAATTTCAGTCACGGTGGCCAATCTTAACGGAGACTGACCATCTGCGCAGGAGATATTATAGTGCACAAGTGTGTGCGCAAACACAATTGCACTCTCTGTTCCTTAACTCTCATGATCCGATGGGATGGTAATTCGACACGACCGGAGAGAGATCAAGCGCAGGACCAACGGCTTTACGTGCTTTCCGAGGCACGGGGGTGTCTAACACCGCCAACTTACTTACTCCGGGCTGCTATTGAGATTTCTTAACATAAAAACCCAATAACTAATTGTTGGCCCGACCCGGGATTCGAACCCGAGACCTCATGCACAGTAGTCGCATTCACTACCGCTGCGCCACGGAGGCAGTCAATTAATTAAGTTATTAAGTAGATATACCTAAACCTAAACAATTTTGAGAATTTAGCTAGGTCACATACACACCTGGCTATTACGTACCTACTGCGTCCGTGGCGCAGCGGTAGTGAATGCGACTGCTGTGCATGAGGTCTCGGGTTCGAATCCCGGGTCGGGCCAATAAAAGGTACGAGCCCGGAGTTGAAATTTGGCGGTGTTAGACACCCCCGTGCCTCGGAAAGCACGTAAAGCCGTTGGACCTGCACCTGATCTCTCTCCGGGCGTGACGGATTACCGTCACATCGGAACAAGTGCACTCTCTGTTCCCTAACCCCATGAGGGTGCACTTGTATTTGCGCATATACTTGTGCATTATAATATCTCCTGCGCAGATGACCAGTGTCCGTTAAGATTGGCCGCCGTGGCCGAAATTCGGTCTGGAGGACACACATTATTACGTAGGTACACATTGCGCCTGTTTTTTGCTCCCGCATTATAAGAAGAGAGACAATGAGAATCTATCTACGATCTGAGGAATTCAAGAATTGAACCTGCAACGAGACCCTACACGATACAAGTACGTTCTCTAATTAACATTCAACTATATTAACTAGTCATTTAAACTGTCAATGAGAGATTCCAAAAATTCTACTTTGATTTTCGGGATTTATCTAAACAATTGAGTGTAATATTTACTCGGTACTTATAACAAACACATGACTATAGCTCTATATTACAAACTGCATACTTCAAACTTGTTCAAGCAACCCGACAGTGTGACTAAGTAATTCAAATTTCGAACTTTTACTGAAACTAGATTTACTTTTCCTGAAACTTGTAAAGGTATACCTAGGTATGTGGTAATCTTAAAACGTGAAGAGTATTGATCACTGATAACAAGATAAAAAAAGAGCAAATGACCCCCTTTTTCTTTTGAAGTAACATTTTTAACATAAATTTTTGTACATAGATATATGTACCTATGTACATGTGTATAAATTAAAAAAGATACACACCTTAAACTTCTGGGTAGAGGGGTATTATTCTTTCCTCGTATAAAGACATTTTGGAATTTGTGATCTGCCAAAGAAATGACATTACTAAGAAAGCAATATAATTAAATAGAATTTAAGCAATCATATATTATGAAACATTATAATTTGCACGTGTTGTTCCAAAATGGTACGTACACCATTGAGGATTCTGAATGTATTGATTACTTGAGACAGTACCCTACAGATCTGATGATCAAACATAGGATCAATTTGTTAGTTTAATTCCATAACTTTTATTATTTTCAGTTCGATATGGTGCTCGTCGAAACTAAGTCCTTACCTAGGTATACATATGTACCTAGTTCTTTGTGTATTCAATATTAGGTACACAAATAGGTACTTATTTCTACATATTATGATCCTGATTACAATACAACGGGGTTGAAGTGTCGAAACAATAGCGATCTCAACGTTCGACAACTTAGCGAAACTCCCGAAACACTTCAATAGGTTCCGTCTTTCATACCAATATTTCATAGTCACCGTTAAAACCAAAAGCCAAAGAAAAAGCATCTTTATTGTATAAGAAATAGAGCTGATTTATATTTTTGGAATAAGTACGAAACATTTTGGTTTTACAGAGTTCTTTGTTCAGGGTGTTTTTCAATGATTATTCTTTATTTTGGTATCGAATTCGACATATGTATATATTGGTGTAGTAGGTACTCCTGTATTAAATGGAGTGCTTTTTGTTTCAAGCAAGTGTGTACGTACTGTGTATTGTTTATATTAAAGTGTCCGTTTTGTTAAATGAATGCTTTTTCTTAAGTATAAGAACAGGAACACAGTATACGTACAAGAAAGTAAATATTCATAAACAAACAAATTTTCGCCCACTGTAAGGGTGAGGTACTATGTGCAATATTATTTTTTTAAACCGTTGTCTCGTCATAAAGTATCTCACGATCCTGAGGTCACGAGCCTCATTATTGTCTTTTTAATTTCGCAGACATCCGTTCCACAGATATTTAGCTGGTTCACTGTTATGAACTGCAACGTTTTGGTGTTTTATCTTCTACTTGTTTTGTCGAATCTAAAAAGGGCGGGTAGGTTTAAAACAAATGGAATTTATTTTCAATCTTCAATTGCTTTAAGCATATACACCAATAGCTTCAATTCATAGAGATGCAAAATATATTTTTATCGTCAGTCACACAAACAAAACGCAATGATCAAATTTGATTTAAAATACCAATAACTGCCCAATTCTAAGCCTAACGTAACAGCAGTGTGATCTATACAACGGTTGGGAAAGACAGCTAATATGACTATGAATACTACTATTATGGATTTATACTTTATAATTTATCTAGGTATATACCTATATCTAGACATCGCTGCCGTTAAACGTTTATTAGTAACAAGAATACGTTTTATGCGGTTGCATCTATATCGTAATCAACAGTTGACTCCCGAATCCTGGGTTATTGGATTATTCTTTTAGATCATTTTCAGTAACTGTCCTAGATTTGTAATACCGCATAGGGCAATAGATTCGCTTCTAATTGGGACTGAAAGATATACGTTGGACACTGGTGTTATACAGCTCTGCCTGCCCAAGAACAAGAGACTGCTATTAGCATTATAAAAGTGGCTTCGACGTAATTACTATTGGAAATGTGTTCTGCCGTAGAAATAAAGTTGCTAAAAATACTTACTTAAAAGGAATGAAGCAATTATATCAAACACGACAATTTGTCATGATTTGATTATGACATTTGAGGTAATATCGCTTTAAAATTATAACATAGGGGAAGGGAGGGCAAGATGGAAGGAGCAGGTAAGATGGAAACTACCTATAAACACAAAACACGTGACATGTCGCCCGTGTCGTTACGCACACAAAGGTGTGCGGCCATGTAGACTTTACGCACAAAGTTTAGTTCGGTTCGCGCCAGCCAGTGAAGAGCACTGTTGTTTTGTTTATTCGACGCCGCATTGTTATAAAAACGTAGAATTTTTGCAGTGAAATTGTTTATAAAAGGTAAGTAATAAACAAGTTCTTCATTCAAAGCCACAATTGAAGAGAACAAGTTGAAAAAGACACCAAAATTAAATTACAGGCAAGATATCAAGGAAATAAAGAAGAAAACTAAAAACAAAGAAACAGATGACTTTAAAGGGGAGGGGAAAGGAATGGGAAAGGGAAATGCAAAAAGAACAGACAAAATCAATGAAACTTCAAAAGATATGGAACCTCCCACAGAAGATTGGTTACAATGTTTGTCGTGTTGTGGTTGGGCACATGAGCTGTGTACTGATGCTGAAGATGGCTGTTTCGCATGTATCAATCGCAATATTTAAAGTTATCACATAGATTCCATTTTGCCCTCAGTATAAGGATAAAATGGAATATGTCACGGCTTTACTTTATTAGTAGTTACTAATTTTGGACCAAATATTAATTATTTTTAATTACAGAATAATATGACTTTTTAGGTTTACTCTCAAGACTAATTAAAATAAAAGATTTATAGCATGCTTTTTTCTGTTATTTTCAATTCAAAGTTAGACTTTCCATCCTGTCCTCCCTTCCTCTAAATAGGAAGCACTGCATTTTACTCCTACTCCAGATAATCTTTGCGGTTAATCTAGATTCTTGTGGTATGAGTGGAGACCGAACCAAGACCTACGACTCAGCAGTCCGATACCTAAACTATTCAGCTCACATTACCACTTTTGTAGGTAATTTGGCATAAAATACCTATTGGTGTTTTTAATGTTTTTAGACAACTTCAGCTTTGTGGTTTTTACCTGTCTCTCGGAGACTTTATAAACATTCAAATAACAGACATAAACAAAAAGTTGCGTATGGAAATCGAATCCACAAACCTCAGTGCGGCACTGCTGTGAGGAGACCACTCAAACCATTGCGCCATCAGTGCAGTCAAAATATTAAGACGTACCTTTTTATTTAATTTTACTTCTTTGAAAAGATCATTTGCAATTTGGGTTACAAATTACAAGTATTCTTATTAAGCCGTCCAGCTAAGCTAATGTGATTGTATTAGGAATAAGTTTAGGTCGATCTAGTCTAGATGCAATGGGTTGGATTAGAATCCACAACATCTCGATGGTATGTTCGATGCCTTATCAATTAGTCTACTGCCGCTCGAAACTCAAAATACGTTAGAATAATTCTAATTTAAAACTGCCAAAGACACAAACAGTCCAGTCATATAAGCAAACTCAAGATATTGATCTTATTTTCGGTAAAACAATCAACCGAGTGTAGCATAATTATAACATATTTATGAGCGGCTATATAAAAGGCCTGTATTAATCGACATAAACTAGATACTTATCATTGCCCCAAGCTTCTCGTTGAATAAAAAATACATACCTATTAGTTAGGTAATGAAGGTACTACAGAAATAATGAGATACTGAAGATCGTTGCTATTATGAACGGAAGTCTGTCTGCGTAAATGTCAGAGTAGAAATTTATTTTTACTACGAAATATTGACCCACACATTTATTTTTCTTTACATGATGGTACACAACTGATGACATTAAAGGGAGTATTCCGCTTTCGGCACCAATTTTTTCGGCACCTAAGCTATTCCACTTTCAGCACCAATAGGTATTTTATTCGACATTCGGCACCAAGCAAAAATACCTATTGGTGCTGAAAGTGGTATAGCTTAGGTGCCGAAACCATAGGTGCCGAAAAAATTGGTGCTTAAAGCGGAATACTCCATATAAAGGTATATAGGTTACCAAATTTTTATAATCATTCTTATTTATATTTATGGTCATACTCTAGAGGTAGCGAATTCGCAAGACAGCCGGATTCAAAGTCATGGTCTGTCCATCACAAGTCTGCTGCCTCATATGTTAGGCTACAGCCATTAAGGTATTTAGTGAGGCGACTTTCCAATGCACCAAACTGATAGCTAACAATTTAATTTTACATACTTTTAAGGTCAAAGTTAAGGTCAAACAAGCTTTTAAGTGACTAGCCTATAATCGCTTACATCACAAAAAGTATTAATCGCACATAGTTAATCCTAAAAGAAACTAAAAGAAAGTCGTTGCGATGCCTTCGCAATTAGACAAGAGGTCGCAGGCTGGTAAGCCGAAGACCAATTGTCTGAATCTGTTACAATGCCTTATTTTTCTGATATGAAGTTCTTAGTAACAGTACGATATCTAGGAACGGGCCCAGTAAACGGCAAAAGCCTACAACGAGACACCTGAAACTTAGGTGACAAAATGTACCTAAGTGTAATACACTTCTTCCATTTGGGGATCTATTGCTGTGATTCTATGTGTGTAGAAAGCATTGTACATAGAAAATGTTATCGTCAATGACTTACTTTTAGATTTTGGATAAGCGTAATAATGTTACTAAAAGCTATTAGCTAAAATCGACTACAATTTAAAGGTTTAACATTGTCAATGTACTATATACGACGGAACTTAGATTTATAATGATGCTAAGCTCTTTTAAGTTTAATTAACTTGTAGCTCGTTATTGTTAGGTCATGTTGTACTACTGACCTACTTAAATATTCTATTATGAAATAGCCGTTTTGTATGAAACAGATCGGTGCCGTTGTATTTTTTAGACAAACTATTTTGTAAATATTTAATGGCTGTTGCTTGATGTTTAACCAAGTATGGTTTTTTCGGCAGTTATTAAAGAATTTAACTAACGTATGCGACAAGACACACACACAGATATCATATAATATATATTTTATTATAATTGTAGAATATTAATAACATTTGTTACTTATAATACATATAGTATATTCTCAACATAACAATGTTTATTATACAACCGTTTTATTTCGACGCTTACGACAGATTACAAGTTTAATGTCTGACATATACATCGATTGAAGTTTCGATAATTCTACAACGTCAAGCTAGAAAATAAAAGTTTTGGCGAGTATCTACGGTAAAGTTCCTTTCCTCCTTAGCTTTAGCTTACTGCAATATTTCTGGCATCTTCGATGGCACAGGGGTAACGAATGTGATAACTGGGCGTAAAGTCTTGCGTTCGATTGCAAACTCAAACAGAGTGTTATTTGGCAGTCAATACCAGCACGGACTCTGGAAGTATGACTTGTAAAAGACAATAGACTCGTATTATTACGAGAATAGACGATATTACGTGGGATCATAAAACCATATATATAGAAATGTGTTTGTGTTTTACTTCTGTGTACCTCTCTAAGGATATTGATTATGCAATAGAGACTATACCAGATTCCGCCCAACCTTACAAATAAAAGGCAATACCCGTGCTAAGTTTAGTACAAACATAATAGGTAAATTTATAAACCTGTACGAGATAATTAAAAAAGGTGCCTCTTTTAACGTGCTCCGTACGTAGTTTAAGGAAAAATATATTTTTCTGCGCGATTATCAATCATATATCAAAGATAATGGCATGTCACCAGTGGTTGGAAACAAAGAACAATGTTATCTATATTTATCAACTGAAGCACTGAGCTTGAAGACTGTTGAGTATTATAATGTTATATTTTATGTTAAGGCGAATACTGGCTATGTATTATTATTCCGTATGTATAATATATTTTTACGTCAACATGTATCCCTATACAATGAAAATGGTCACTTAGGAAAAGTACCTAATAATAAATATATCTCTCTCATCAAATGGCTAATGTGTAACGTACATTAGGTATGCATAACAGGTCATGTATTTATGTACGCAAAAGTCCTATAACAACCATTTGTAAATACGTCTTACACTAAAAGAATGAGTAACAAAGCAATGTTGTTTTTGTAATGTAAGATCATATTTATTTTGTAGTGTGCCCAAGTTAGCTAAGTTACAGAACAAGACCAGTTCTGCAGACTATTTTAGCAGTATCTGAGGAGCAATGCATCTTTTTTCATCTTCATTCTTCACTGCCTTTAGCATGTTGCGTATGAACTTACAAATGCACAACGCTGGTATGTCAGTTCTAGATTGAATATAATAAGTTATTTAAATGTAACAATGCAAGCTTTTGGGCTATGGAATGTAACCTCATTGAGTAATAAAACATGACTAAAGAAGGTTTTATAGTTGTATCAGCATATTGAGTATTTTCAATATTCCTAGCTATCAATTGTGTCACTGGCCAACTCTGGAAAGTAAGACAAATCAGAGTTAAAATATTATAATATTAAATAAAAGATTTTACATCTTTCGTGTCAAATATAAACATCCTCTTTAATTTTAGAAGGGTTAATTAAAATAATATCTTGTATCGTCTATCAAATCCCAGCTTGTATTTTAGTTGTGCCTCGATATGCGATATTTTAGATACCTATACGATATTTTAGTTTTACCTAGTAATGCGATGAGTATAGCTAGTTTGTTGATTGTTCGATTGTCACACAATACAAGATATGGTACATCTTGGTTTCCATTTACTTCGAATATGTATACGTATGTATAGCTATGTCCACTAATAATATAAAGAGGAATAGGTATTTTATCTGTTTGCACGTAGGAGATAATCCGTAGACACTATTGATCCGCTCTTTAATATAAATCTAAACTATATCTGAATAATATATGTTTTAATGACATAACACACGCACAAAGCCGGGACGGAAGCTTATACTAAATACAAGCAATAAAAGAACACACACCTATTAATGCAGTATAGAGATAAATATCAAGATAATCACAGTTAATCTTATGCAAACTCTATATACTCGTACTTACCTATCTATGTCTCTAGCTATGAATCGCGGAATATTTTTACCGGCCAGATAATCTCTAGTTCTCATTATCAACAAACAAACAAATTAATAACACTTAGCCACTTTATCTGTATATAATCTGCTCGAATTTTTGACGACATATTTGTACTTAATTAATTACTGTTTGTCGCCTAACCTACCTCTTTTATATTTATAGTTACAAATAAAAATGACTCAATTTTATTTCTTACGCAATTTTAGTGTTGAAGGGAAACGGACAATTCTAATTAGATTTTGCATAATAGAAATTATTTTCTTACTTGTTTGCTCTCTATAGATAAGTAGGTACTTACTAGATTTATATAAGAATCTATGTTTTGAATTGGATCTTGAAGAGGATTGGTTTATTTTTATTATACTGGCAATAATTTAAGCTTAGGATCTATATATTAAGTTGAATTTTATTACCAGGTAGGTAATAAAATTCAACTTAATATATAAATACATTTTAGAATTATTTACTCATTAACATGTTTCTGTTAGCGGTTTTTATGGAAATACATAATATTGTTTGAATGCTATTGCAAAGATTATACCTAGATATTAAGTATAGCAAAAGTTGTTCCTGTAAAGTCTTTAGTTTAATTACATAACACATTAAATACATAAATGGGTTATCTTATCTTATCTTATGTGTGGGGGCCAGTCAGTGCACTTCGACCCAGTGGGATCTTTTGTGTCGGCCCCAAGATTTAACCCTTAGCTATCTCCTTATGAATGTACTGCATAAGCCGCAGTGTACAATTCAGAGGGAGAAGCCTGAAGTCTTTAGGGCTTGGATATGCCACCCCCATCAGACCCGTCCACAGTCCAGCCAACGCGTCGCATTCACACAATAGGTGCGATATGGACTCGTCCTGTTCACCACAGGCTATATCCACAGAACTTCCGGGTGAAGCCTGTGGCTCCGTTTGCAATGAACTTCTTGGAGTGTTTCAGTCCCCTAAGGGCCATCCACTCCAACCTGTGTTTGTCATTGCCATGTGCATTCAAAGCTACCTTGACGGTGCTCTCAGAGAGTCCCACGAATGGCTCGGGGCCCACAAACAGCTGCTCCGAGCTCTTTCTGGCCAACTCATCAGCCTCCTCATGGCCCTGCACCCCTGCATGTCCCGGAACCCAGACCAGTCTGAATGTGCTCTTCCTGCCTAGTTTGTTGAGGATCTTAACACAGTTCAGGACCAGTCTGGAGTTCACCCTATATAAATGGGTTAATAGAATAACCAATATATGTATCAAATAAAAGCAATACATATATGTATACATAATCTAAATCTGTATTCTAAAGTATCTCGCAGCGTTGTAGTCCGCAATCGTTGAACATTGCATCTAAGACCGCCATCTATCGCCGTTGAGATGAACTAAGACAAAATAATGTGCGCGGTGAGACATGACTATGTTGAACTTTAATAGCTCCTCCATGATACTCATATTGACAACCGGTCCAAGTCTTAACATTTATGCATTATAAATGCGCATTAGCAACTATGTTACCACTTACCAACCATTCAAAATAATGTACGACATTATTTTTATCGACTTAAATAAGAAGGCGGTGGCTGCCGAATTTAACAAATAAAATGGAACGACGAACTTTCATAAGATTAATATAGTAAACTATTTCGTAGTAGATATGTAATCTACTACGAAATAGTTTACTTATTCCGTTGTCCATTGTCTCTATTCTTTCAAATTATTCAAAAAGCTCAAGCCAATGTTTAGATTGAGCGTCCACTCACATTGCTATTAAATTTTCAACAGGCGCTCCGACTACCAATATCCAACACGTGTTCGCAATCAAAACCAATGCATTGTTAATTGTAAAAACGGCCGGTACGATTTTGTGGAAAAAATGAAGAGATACAGGGGGATTAGCCCACAAAAAAGTATCGGAAACAAATGGTCTTTGCCGAGCAATAAATCGGGCTCAACATTGGGAAGCTGCAACAGACTGCGCGCTCTCGTTAAACTTTATTTTTATATTAAAGCCGTAACTTTGCGATGCGACGCCCAACCACTGTAATCCCCGCTGTGAAACGTGAAAATTTTGCATAGATATTAATATTAAATCGAATGCTACAGATTTGATGGCACGTTAAAAAAAAAGAACAAATTATTTCTCCCTTGGCGACAAAGTTTTGATGACAATGTGGTTTTAAATGCAATAGAAGTGTAATCTAAAAAAATAACACGTTAATACTGCTGCGTTTTATGTAATTATCTTCTTAACCCATCCTTATATGGCTGATACTTAAACTAAATGTGGATTGAGGCAAAATTATAGTGCTGATCCAATTCCTTGTCACTTATTAGTTCGAAGATTTCGTAGCTTTTACAATCCTATCGACCCTTTTTAAAAAAGACATGTGATGAATGATTACACACATTCAAACAATATACACAAAGCACATTCAAACTCTCATTGTGTATTTGTGGATTACACATTTTTTTTATTTCTTTTGGGTATTGAACTCACAGCAACAGTCGGCGCACTGTTAGTGGCATAACCACAGATAATATAATACTATACTAGCATAACTAACCAATTAAATCACTACACCAACCATGCCGAGCTGACAATAAATATTTGATCAAAAAATATTATAGTGCCTATTTCTGAATGAAATGTTTATCAGTTAACAAGATAAAAAGACAATATTTACATATATGCGAAACAACGACAGACGCATGACACCAACTCTAATAAAATTCTACAGTCTAGCTAAAGCGTGCTGCATGCAATACATTCGGGGACTTTTAGGACAAGACGAACTCATGCTACCCTAGCTAGCTGGGACTTTCTCTCATCTGACAATAATAATTGTGCTAAAATACATTTATGTATACATCATTTATTGTCTTCTAAACACGAACAATACAAGTTGAACAACAAGAAAACCGCACACCATAACCCAATTAATTACATTGGTTTTCACTGCACGGGTCCAAAGTGCAGTAAATAATGCGACCGATAGGTGTATGCGGCCCCGGATCGCATCGGCGTTTCATGCATTTACTGAAGCTCCAACTACGAAATTAAATTTGTTCACAATGCAAGGTACCACCGCTGCGCTTTCGATAATTTATGTTTTCACTAATTTGCTTTCGACGCCACTTTGTGGGGAACTCACCGCGACAATCTATAGCAAAGACGTCTATGTATTCTAGTAATGGCAGCGTTAGTGAGAATAAAATGCGGGCAAATGTAAATTATTTTTCTCACCAATTGCTTTGTCTCACTAGAATTTTCCCAAAGGGTTGAATCGAAATATATAACAAACAATTTTTTTATTTTTTTTATTTTGCTCGTCAAAATGACCACACTCCACCTGATGGTAAGCAGTCGTGTGGTCTAAGAGCAGTTGCCTGCACACCGCCCTCATTGCAGCCGAGGCGATGTTGAGGTCTCAACTTTGACGGCCTGAGAAGATGCTTTTTCACGCCCCGCTTAAAGGACCCAGGATTGAAGGAAGAACGAAACACGTGCCTTGGCAGAGAATTCCATGCCTTGGTCGTTCGGCAGAGGTATGAGGACCTAAACTTTTTGGTACGCGCTCTAATCAACTCTACCGTGTAAGGATGGCATCTGAGCCCAGCGCGCGTTGTTCTGGATAGGAAAGGGGAGGGCGGGATAAGGTGGAATAACTCTTCAGAGCACTCCCCGTGGTATATTTACAGCGCCGGCTGGTTTCCTTATAATTTTTATAAAAAAAATATGTTTAGTTATGGCTTATTTCTTTAGAGAAAACTGAAAGATCGGGAATGTATCCAAAAACCGCTAATATCTCCTAGTAAATGTCAAAACAAAAGGCACCAACTCATTTATCTTTAGTTAATTAATTGCTATTCATATATTATTTTTAAAGTTGATTATTAATTTCCTAAATTACAAATTATACTCTATAATGCAAGAGAGTTCATATAATTTTCCTTTATTTATCTTTGTCTCAATCAATAAGGCTTTTATTGTCCACTAGGTACTGAACATAACATTCTACTTATCTGCGGTGTTTTGAAACTTTGTGATTAGTAAGTTTCGCCCAATTTAATATTTTGACTAAAATCTACAATAATTTTATAGCTAGGTTCTGTTGATACAGGCTATAAATTTAAAGTAATACCATATTTATAATCTGTTTCTAAATGGGTAATATAAAACTATTTTAAATGGGTAGGTCGGCAAGTGCATCAAACGTAGTGACGACATTATTAAAAAACCTTTCATTTTCACAAGACATCCTATCCAAGCGTCATTTTTCACACCCACCTGTTTAATAACTTTTCCAACAGCACTTACTCATCAAATGTAAATCCTCCTGTGCGTTGCTTTGAGTTGTGTTGCTTTTGATGTAAAAATCATACGTTTCTCCCTCAAGTGTCCGACAATATTGACACGGCGAACACGAGCAAAAAGACAGGGATACCGATATACGGAAACGCTATTCAGGAAAACGTACCAGAATTAGATTCCATATTAGAAACAGATAGAAATGCAATCATATGTGGAGAACATTATAATATTATCATAAGTACAATAGTATAATTTTGACACTATTACCGAATAAGGACTATTAATTCAATCAGAATTAAAAGTACTTTTATTCAGTCACGATTAAAAGTACTTATTCAGTTTCAATTTCTCAATTTTTGTTTATTAAATATTTGTTCCACGAGATTTTTTTCAATACTATTAACAAACTACATATCTAACATGTTTAATTTTTTGTTAAAAACGTGCTTTATTAACTATATACCTAAGACTAGAAAATTAAGGATCTTTTTTAATATTAGCTAGACCGATAGATGACAAAGAGTCTCTATAAAGAGCAGGTCAACTGATTAGTGACGCATTCGCTTATCTGGTCGCCTCAAGATCCCAGAATAGTCGTCCCCGGCACACACTCGTAAGGGGGCGACTTTATTTTTCCAGTTTTCATCACTTCACGCTCGGTCTGTCTTTTGATTCAATGGCTGTGTAATGTGCTGTTGCTGCATTTATTTTGCACTCTTACCTTAGTGTTGCCAGTTTATTTTCCATTCTCTTGGTGTTGCCAGTTATTCCCCGACGCTTTGAAGTCAAAGCTCTTTTGACTTTGCGAAGCGGCTTAGCCGCCGCTGACCGCAGTGCAGTATGAATGATACTTTTTACGCTGAATAGTCTCGTGTAATTTTTTTTAGTTGCAGACTAGATTTTTTTGTGGCTTTGTGTACTTTATATCCTACACTTATTTTTGTATTCCCGGAGGGTATGTGAAAGTGTGACGATGAACGGTTAGGTACGTGCTCGGCTTGGTAAACAAACCGGGTAACTGCGAATGAAGCGAAATGTGAGAAGTAAAACTAAATAATTATGCGAGTCTTAACCAGATACGAAAAAATGTTTTAGTAGAGACTTAATTCTATATACCTACCTAATATGTAAATAAGACATACAAATACTTAATCTTGTTGTATTTAATGTGTGTAGTATGACGGATACTTCTGATAGCAGATATGGGATTTGACGTCACATATAATGGGAATAGATGAAAAATTATTCGCTCTCGCACGTATTGATTGTATACCTACCTACGTACAGCTGACAGGGGCGGGCGGACGCGTGATCCCGCGAAATATGATACAGGGCTGCCGACAACAACATATGTATTATCTGAAAGCATTTAATGAATAAATAAGATTTTTATTTTTGTGAAAATATATAATGTAATTCTAGGTGATATTAAGAGTTGATTATAACACCGGCATAAATCAAAAACAATTTAGGTAAATAATAGTATGGACCTTTAAAAACAATGCGTTATAATATCAGATTTATTAAATGTATTATTTGTACCACTAATATTTTATAACTCCAATACACACAGACACGCAGAAGTAATCATAGTTAACTAAATCATATTATGATTTAAGGATTATAATCAATTTAATCACCATTGTTGATATTTGGTTAAAGGTATTTTCGTCTAAAAGTCTGAACAAGTAATTATACGTAATACGTAAGTACATTTTAAGTTTTTATCATCCAATCTATGTGCAACTTATACTTACTTACCAAATGCTGCGCTGACTTTCAATTAAAAATTATAATCTACTACATTTTGCTCGCGGCTTCACTCGCTTTAATCTAGATTTGGTCCATTAATCGACAACAGTACTTTGTCTGGATGAATGAGGGATACATAAAAAGACATAAAGTACCCTACATCCTTTTCTGTATCACCGACTACGTGAATGTAAAATTTCAGGAGGATTCGAATAGTTAAAGCGTGAAAGCGCAACAAACAAAGTCACATTCGCATTTATAATAATAGTAAGGATAATATCAACTATATAATAAAACCCATTTAAGTCGTTTTTTACTTTTAGTGTAAGTGAAATGCCTCGATCGCGCATCGGTAGTGAATGTAATAGGTACACCTCTCCCTACCCATTCAAGGTTATATAACTTCACACAGTATAATATGTATTTAGCTAGGTTATTAATAAATAATATGAAATCGCAACGCCCATATTATATTTATTAACCTTAACACGGTTCAACCCTACGCAAGTACGTGTTTGGAAACGCGGAGAAGTCGGATGTCAACGCGTGACGCGTTTTGAATGTACCTCCGCGGTGGCTCATAATAAATAGAATATTTTTATCGCGCACACGCACTCACCGCTTGCAAATATTGTGTCATCGTAATCTGAAGCTCTGCCGCCGTCTACTTAAATTTCAAGATGCCTCAGTACGTACGTAATTCAATGATCGAGAGCTTAACTAAATTACAAATCAGGCTTACGGGTTCAGTCAATAAGTAAAGAATTCTGAAAAGTAAATTCACTTTCATGGAGTTTACTTGGAGCTACAAATAATGTATGTTGCACCTTCATATTTCATAATTTTGCTTAGGATCCATGTAGGTAATATAAGAACTGTACCTATTAAAAGGTAACCCTCTTTTTTTTTCTTAGAATAGAGCGTCCAACTGCTGACAGCTACTGAGAATTTCTGCAGAAAACACCCCTCAAGCACTATAGGAACTAAAACAACGGGATCATAGAAACAACTTGTCTTAGGCCCGGTTCTTATATCAAAAAACGAATACTTTTAGCTGCGGTCAAATAAATTTTGATATAATTTTCATAAAGTATGGGTTAAGAATTAACTGTCCGTCGGCAAAACGACTCGTTTTATTTATTGTATATTGTATTGATATACAAAAACCCGGCTTTAAAGAACTGAGCCGTACCAAACGCATTTATAGCAATATTATTGTAGTATAGCTTAAAGATAATAGGTATATACGGACTGTAGATTTAAGTTATTTTCACAATAATGACAAGCAGAAAGAGAATTGGTACGCCTTCTGATACCTGAAACATAAAGAAACGATATCTACCTAAATACTACCTAGGTGTTTTAGTAGTAGCGTGTCATCAATCATCGTTACAATAATTCGATAAGACACATTATAAACCGATACATTTTTAAACAAACATATCGCTCGTCCTCCCTCTATTTAGATTAAATTTTGAGAAGAAATTACCGTACGTCCATGTTATTTGTAGAGACGCAAGGGGCGCCACTAGCTTTGCCACAAACCAGTCGCTAGATGTGGTTTACCGTAGTTATTTCTTTGTTAACAATACTCTATAACTTTGTCGTTGATCAAAGCATCATCAGTCAATCTATCAGATTCCGTGACAATTGAGCGTCGAAGAAATGCGAGTCGTCGCCTTCAAATACAGTATTAGAGATAAAAACTACTACAAATTATAAAGGCTTTAATCAATCAGCTCAACATGAGTCAATCTGCAATGTGCTCTTATAAGTTAAAACTATATACTGAAAACATAGTGTAACATGCATATCAATTGCCATAAGTCCTAGATAGCTCTCGATAATTATTACAAATCGCACATAAATTCGCTCGCGTTAATATACTTTTTGTTAATAAATTATCCCTCGGGAACAATGCTTTTTTAGATGACAGGTTTGTATATCCTTTTCTGTACCTCTGACAACGTGTTTGCGAAATTTCATAGTAATTGGTCGGATCGGTAGTAGTAAGGGCATGAAGGCATAACAAACAAACAAGTAAGAAACGGCAATGAATTGCCGTAAATCTCAGAGTTCGAAAAAATCGTTCAAGTAATATGCAAAGATCACGTAATGCCACGTGACCTTAAAGTCAGAGGTCAAAGGTTATAGTCATTTCGGGATATATCGACTATGTTGAGTCGAATGGCGTTGACCGCGAGTCGTCTAGCTCTTACGGTTCTTGAGTTGAAAGTTGTATAACAGACAGACGGACGTACAAAGCTATTGTATAAGAGTTTTTCGAACTCTAAAACTTAAATTCGCATTTTAATATTACTCAAGATATCAAATGTCTATCAAAGTGTAGAGTCATGGCATTTGCAATGTTGATCTCTATAAAAACTAAGAGCATTATAGATACATAAAAGTCTTAATGCTCTAAATATAGAGTTACTCCTAAACCATCAGATGCACTAACTTATCGTCTTGCCTTTCCACATACATATATCTTGAATAAAAAAGTAACATAGATTTTTATTCTTTACTGTAGATACATATTTGAATTCACCGTGGCTGTATTAAGTAGGTACCTATAGCAGTATTATAATGCGGTAAACTCACCGATAAACACGTTCCGCACCGATTTAATTTAAATTTTTGCAACACTTTCGGTATTTGGTCGAAGGGAAGTTTTAAATCTGTGATTGATCACATGCAGTTGGCGACCGAGCTGTCAACTACTGTTTTTTTTAGTGCAAGACATTGATTAATATATGATAGATTAAGCTATTATTGTAGATTAAAAAATAACTATTTAAATTATAAATGGAGCTCAATTCGAGCCATTGATATGCTTTTTTTTGATCAAGTATTTTTTATCTGCCGTTCTGGTTATGTCCTTCTTCGTTGGCTGTCAAGGAAAGTATTACTGGGATTATCTATACAAAAAACTCTTTAGTATAACCGAATTTGGAACCTAGACCGGAAACCATGACGATCAAAGCTTTGAGACCTAATCATAACAGGCAATGTATAGATATACTCCTATGGAAATATTCAGGCGTAATTCTATGTTATAAACTTTGCCGTGTTTTTGATTAAACCTTTTTTGTTATAGGTACACTACCTTTTGTCTATCCCCATATAGTATATTAGTGTATAATTATATACTTAAGCTTGTATATATCCTCTGTTCTATTACTTTACGAATCTACTATACAATATTAATTTATTAACACAAAATGTACTAATAAAATATAACGTAGGGAAATAGGCTATATTTAAAAGTTTATGAATGTATCTGAGCTATGACATAGGCACAACGAAATAATCTGTTTAGTCAAAGTTCATGAATATCTCACAGATTCTAATCTAGCGTTATTCAGGACGAGCTTTTGCTGCATTTTAGTGAATTTACTTGCTTCGCAGGGGTGTTCGCGTCATACGTGAGTAATCCCATTAGTGGAACAATGGTAGCGCTTAATCTGATGCGATGCCGCGATACTGCCACAATTTATCTCTATGCAAATAATCTAGTAAAAAATTAGAGACAGCTAACAATACAATACTGATATTTTAACTATAAAGATGGAACTCCTAAAAGTTATCGCACTATAATATTTTGCTGGTTCAGTGGAGCAGCGTTAGTGTATGCAATTACATGATGTTTCATGTTCGATTTCCGAATCAGACAAAGTGTGATTAGGTTTTTCAGTCTAGAAATTCTTTGTAGCAACACGTAGTCTCGATGTGAGTCTGTGTCCGGTAACACGCTATAGGTTTGCCCTTATTACGTGGAACCTCCCACTTTAGCTGAAGAAATGTGGTGTCATACACCTGTGCCTACATCTTCGAGGATATACGCGTAAGGTTATATGTATGTAATATTTCGCTTCTAGACGAGCTAGGTTGAGTATGGTAAGTATACCATGTGCGGCGAAACGCTCATGACCAACTGTTATCAAACTATTTGCAAAAGGTGGATTGAATGCCTGTTTTCTATCAATCGACACAATTACATTTAAACACAGCGTTCATGTTGACCTTTGGTTAATGCAGCAATAAACGCGGCAGGTGTGATAATACCACTAAGTGAAGGTATAATTATATAATCCTAAAGATATTAAGCAACTATATAAATATATACTTAGGTGCTAGATGATATTTCTTACACACGCCTACATACGATACGAAGATTACTACTCTAATTGAAAGAGAGCTTAATAGAATACACATATAAATAAGTAATTCATTATACTACAGAGTATTAATACAGACACTAACATTACTTAGGTATTATGTCAACCATACTCCTGTACGTAAAAGTTATAGTTACCAAATTGCGCCCCTGCACAGCTCAATACTAGATAAAGATATAAATTACATTTTATTTTGTTTAAAAACGTCGGTATGGCATAGTTATAGTAAACATCGTAAATCAACAACAAAACCCGATGTTTCCAAACGAAAAATATTTAAAATTCCCGGAGGAAATGGCTACTCGAAATGCGTAATTCGACATAGCGATCCCCGGTCACCGGCTAAAATGTAAAATGGCTCCCTTGCATTTTTTCCTAAGTGCCATAAAGTATGACATTTATTACGGTCAGATCTGCCTCAACCACTATTGATAGGCAAATGAGAGAGTTTTTTAAAAGAAAAACGATGTCTGCTTTTTATGTGTTCTTTGGATAAGGATGTTTTAAGAAGTTGCGACTTGCTTGCTCGTAATGGCCGATTTCTGTGTTTTTGTCTCCGCGCTGCTCTTGATAGTTCGACCTTTGGATAAAACTTGTCAAGATGACGGCGTCGCGTCGTGTATCTAATATTGGAACTTGACCGTGCCTGTGTAACAAAGTTTACGCTCTTGTTTGTTCGAACTCGTGGCAAATCGTCTGAGTAGCTGTTTACCTAGAGGTCGTCATTCTCATTAATTAGTCAGCGATCTTATTACTACCAACCTTTAATACCGTCAGCCGCCAGGCATCTACCTACCGATATACTTTATTTCATAATAAAGCTTTGAAAGAATCTCGAAATTGAGCTATCATTGGCGATAAGGGCAATAACTCAACGAATAGGTCAAGCACAATAGTGAGTGCCACCGATAATCGTATATTAAGGCCCTTATCCCTATGAGCACCTTTGCCACAATAGAAAGGAATATAATGTCGAAAAGTGGCCACATAAAAATGACACACGGTTGCCGCGTAGGTTTGGATGGCGAAAAAATAGCGGGCATAAACGTCCAGCGATATGGAGATGATAAAAATATGGATCCAATTTTTTAGAGTAGAAAAATTTTAGCTGTATACATATTGTTCTGCAAATATAGTTATTCGGCTCATATTTTCGATTTTAGGAATTGATAACCGAAGTTTAGTAAACCCTCTTTTTCGGTATGATGGTAAAAATCGTTTCTCCCATCAGGCGGCAAATGCGAAATCGTAATAAAATTCTCCATATGATATGTAAAGTAGCCATAATATTGAAAAGTTCCAAAGTCCATCAATAAACGTGGCGCTGCGTGCGGAACATTACGCAGTCCTATGGTGAATTAGAGCTGTGTTTCAAATAATATACATATCGATATCTGAAACGAAAACTAGTCAGTGCAATATACATTGCCATTTTCTCTTAATAACCTTAACTTGAATAGATATTACATAACTAACAAATTGGAACAAATTAGGCTTATGATAGAATAAAAACTGCCTCCTTGATCTCGTGGAATAAGTTTGTACTTATGTTAAATGCGATCGCAGGTTCGACTATTGGTTACTACGAGTGCCTATATATATACCTGTATTTTCCAGTTAATCTCAGTCACAGAGTCTAGCATTTTTGATAATCAATATAATTATATTGATTGCACAGGTAGTGTTATGATAATACTGTGGTTTCAGTAGTTACTGTAATGCTTCGAAAGTTGCGGGTTTCATTACCCGTACATATACAATATGTATTACACAGAAAATCGTACCGGGCTTCAATTTTTTATTTGTTTGTTTATTTTTTATCATTCGTTCTTTTTAGAAAGAAGAGAAGTTTAAAAAAGAGAGTTTGTGTATGTGGCGAATCCTTTAAATTATATGCAATTTCAAAGAAAAGAGTGAGACAGTTGAGATTAAGATAAAACTCGGCTAACGCATAAAATAAAACTTTTTATCGGTATGTATTTCTCCAGATTTTATGCGGATCTTTATGAAGTCGCAGGCAGAAGCTAGTACCTACTAAATATTTAAAGTGCATTAATTATTTCAAAACTACACATTATCTTAATGCGATGAATAAAAACCGGATGATTCTGAACGTCTATCGATATCGCATGGATGGCATCACTAGTATAAGAAGCGAGGCGTCAAAACCCACGACCGCAACTATCAAAGAGAAATCTTTTCCGTGTATCAATAACGTCGATCGAGCCGTCGACTAGACACATTGCGCTCCTTTATGTCGCGGCGATGTCACATTACACTCTCTCATGTCGTACCTATGTATATGTGTTGATATCCAGACAATATGGATTACTTATATTTTTTATACTAAAATAATATATATGTAGTAAATAATAATGCAATATTTTAAAAAGCCTACACATCACACAACACTGTGCTTTATTGTGCTATTTTTTTCATTTGGTCACAAGTTTCTAGTTCTTGATAACGATAAAGTTAAAAAGAAACGTTTCTGAAGTCTCACACAAAGCTAAAATAACACAGCTTTGTTTATTGTAGCTTTATGTGATACTTCAGAAATATCTTTATATATTCATAACAAACATACAGATAGATATTAGAAATTTCTAAAATTATTTGGTAATGGAATATTAACAACTTATTGTAGAATCTTTTCTGGTTTTAAATTGACTAAACGCTACATGAACTATTGAGCAGTGAGTAAGGACAATAGTACCTACAGACCCTCATCGCGACTGCTATTAATACGAAATTGGCTTGGCTGTGTGATCTTCAATTAAGAAGTTCAATGAGCTCAATCCTAAATACCTATCGAAGATCCAGTTCTATGCATCAATTATTTTTTAATGTTTCAATGATAAGGTTTTCATATTATAGTTCCTACACAAGATCCAAACTGCCTACAACGAAATACCAAGAAAATATAATATGAGTCGAGCATTATTTTATTGTATTGGAAACTCTATCAGTAGATATACTGTTCAATACACGCATCAAAATGTAACATAAAAATCTCAACAATAGGGCATCATCTCGTTGTGGTTAGGGCGTGAAATTATTTTCTTGGCGTATGCAGATTAGGGGAGGGTGGCTGGGGTTCAAGGATTAGTTCCGGTTTACTTTTTATAGGATTCCGATGATAAATGTTACTATTGGATAGGCTAACGGGTGGTGCGTGTAACGTATCCAAATAAGCTTTTCAAACAGCTTATAATGTATTCATCCAATCGATGACGCTGAATAAACACATTGTGAGCTGTGAAGTGGAATGTCTAGTGGATATTTAAAGTTAAAGAGAATAAGGACATTATTTTACACTTTTCTTAGGTCTCTATGGACTATTGCACGGTTGGGGTAGTGGTTTAAGTGGTCGCCTCGCCACTGCTGCTGCGCCGAATGTTGTGGGTTCGAATCCCACAGGGGACAACAATTTTTGTGATCCACAAATGGTTGTTCCAAGTCTAGATGTTCTTTGTGTCCATTGTTTGAATGTTTGTAAAGTCCGCCGCGACACAGCAATGACTCCTAGTGCGGGAGTGGTCTTTTTATAACGAACGATTGCAGATTACATAGTAGGTACCTATAGATCTTATGCGCAAAAATTATGTAGATAGTAGATACGTACGTTGTACTACTTTGATCAATTTATCATGTTACAATTGGTCAGAACGTACGGCACCAACATGTGTCGCCACCCTTCTATCACACACGCTAACGGTTTAGGAGTCAGACAAAAAACGAGGAAAGTCTCCGGGCAGACGGGACGGACGATTGCCGTTCCCGAATATGATTTATAGATCGGGCGTCATCGCCAATGCGTTTTCTATAAGTCATACGACATGTCACCGCCTCCCACACCAAGCTACCAAGAAAATTGAGTAAGTATATTTTGTTTACGTATACGCTAATAAGTAGCTTCTAAGTTTTATAAATCATCGTTTTACCATTGATTATATAATATAGCCAGCAAGACCCGTTATCTGCTCGTTGAGGAATACATTCCTGAATTCTTGGCTGGCATAGCTTTGATTACATCTTGATTGATTGATAGCATATTAAGAATACACGCTAAAAGGAAGAAATGACCTTTACAGATAATGTAACTTACAAATTTATTTATTTTATAGTATCAAGGAGGATTTCACTAGATTTTCTCTAAATTCCTTTTAGTTCTATTCTTCCCGCTACATGACGTCTGTGATCACTTGATCAGTGATCCCAGTTCGCTGCAGGTTTCTTAACTTTTCGTGTTATTTGATCGTTTATCTTAGTTTACACCGATTATTTTCAGGCTCATACTTCATTGCTCTTTCTTTCCTCGTTCAGCACTACTATTTACCTAAATAGTAGTGCTGAACGAGGAATGAAAGAGCAATGAATACAATACCTACTTATCCCCTAACTATTTAATCTATACAAATAAATAAAATTGAAGTGTCTGTTTGTAATGTCAAAATAACAGCTTTTTATCTAATGCATATGAAACTATATAAGGTACCAATACGAAAACATCTATTTTTTAAATTTTTGTCTGTCTGTCTGTCTGTCTGTTTGTTCCGGGTAATCTCCGAAACGGCTGAACCGATTTTGACGGGACTTTCACTGGCAGATAGCTGATGTTATAAGGAGTAACATAGGTTACTTTGATTTTAGAAAAATAATAAGGTTCCGCGGAGACAAACACTTTTTAGTTAAAATCTACGCGGACGAAGTCGTAGGTAATAGCTAGTATTTAATAATATTCATGTTTATGATATATTAGATATACCTACAAGTTATAATAAACATATATTTAGCAGGCTAATAATTAAAGATGTAATAAATGTAATTAAAGTTTAACAACAAAGTATTTTTTTAAAGAATAGGTACCTACTTATTATTAAAATATTTATTAAGATTGCCAGTCTAAAGGCGCAGATAATTTGAAATAAGGTAATTTTTAAAGGAGATACATTTAATGCTATCATTTTCATTAAAACTAGGTTTAGCCCGCAGCTTCGCTCACGTAAATGTAGGTTAGGTTAGTAATCGTACCTACATATTTCTGGATGAAATGTATGTACCGATCATCATGAAATTTCGCATATACAGAAAAGGACAAACTTTTCTGTAGGTATATGCGAAATTTCATGATGATCGGTCGATTAGTTAAGATGTGAAAGCGTATCAAACAAACAAACTCACATTCGCATTTACTTACCTTTAATAATATTAGTTAGGATTAGGATGTCGTTTCTTTAGTCAATTGTAAAAAGAACATGGTTGCATAACGCTTACTTAGGTACTGGCTTATTTTTTCAGCATTTGGTCATCACAATAATCTTAGAAAACCTCTAAAGAGGCATCGTTAAAATAATTTCTCAGCACGGACCGAACATTTGTATCAAATCGAACAATAATCGCTCATATTGTCAGTTACAATACAATTTGTTTGGAAACTCGACGCGTGAGAGAAATAATAACAAATGATTCGCGCCCTAACACCGCCTGGCGTTGAAAGATCACGCCTATTGCTCTCTAGCTGATGAAAAAAGTATACAATATTACACAGTAAGATACATTAACTTTGAAAGTCGTTACATAATACCAACGAAGGTCTAACGATGTTTTTATGTAGGTGATATAAATTACACGCTTAGGTACATATTACTTGTACATACATTCTGATTTATTGACATATTTGTGTCATTGGACTATTTTGGGCTACATCAGGTGCAAATTTACAAATAACGTTTTCAGGGTTTTTCATAGCTCTAAGCCCTAAGACGTGGCGCCAAGTCCAAGTAGGCGCTTTTAACGCGTTGGTAAGAAAATATATATATGATGTTTTATGTTCTTGTGGCCGCCAAAGTCTGGTCTTGTTGACTGATGCAGCTAAAACTGCAGCCAAATATCAATTGAATTATTTAGTACTCTCCTGCGAAACATATTGGAACTGACACCATAGGAGATCGGTCCAATAGTAAAGATACAGTAGAACTATTAATAGTATTTTAGGTCCAATATATCAAGTCCAACACGTTGGACACGAGAGATCGTTCTATTTGTGACGTGACTAGTAATACCTTCTTAGTAGTAGAGCACTAGAGCCTCGCTGATTTCAGCATGAATGGCCCGGCTCGACCGGGGAAGGACTACCCTCTCACAGAATATCGACGTGAAATAGCGGTATTCCTATTTTTGTGTTTCGTTTGGTGAGTAAGAGTGCCGGAGGCCCAATCACCCCCTCTTTCCCCCTTCCCGCTCCTTCTCACTTCCTTTCCTAAAGGGTAGGCAACGCGCAAGTGATCCCTCTGGTGTTGCAAGCGTCCATAGGCTACGGTGACCACTTACCATCAGGTGGGCCGTATGCTTGTTTTCCAACTTAGTTGCATAAAAAAAATAGGTCATTGGATCTAAGAGGCACGCAAAATAGGTAGTTATTGATTTATTTGACGTCCAAGATGTTGGAGGTGGTATTAGATCGTTTAATTCCACCTAGTTGATGGTTAGCAGTAATCGCCACTGATGCATACGGCTGTGTTTATTTTTCACATTACATAAGCAATTCCTTAGAAACAAAACCGTTGCGCTGTATACCGTAAACCACATACAAAGAAAGAAAAAAATATTTTGGCACACAAAAGGGCACACCCAAAACATGAAAAAATAAAATAAAAATAAAAACAAAATACAAAATAAAAAAGCAGAACAATAATAAAACTAGAAAAATAAAACAAATACTAACACTATAATTTCATTTCTGCTCACTGGCAACACCACACCTTCCGCTTACCTTAACGGAAACTGCTTCCATTCAAGACAAGACTAGTATCGGTGGCAAACAAAGAGTAAAGTATGGTGGCAAATAAGCATACTGACTGATGTTTATCATAGTTACTGTAGCCGATGTGAAGGGAACGAGCGGATGGGAGAATGATAAGGAAGAGACTGGAGAGTTGATTGCGACTGGACGCTCTCACTCAACGAACGAAATGCAACAGTATTTATGCTACTTTACTTCGATACTTCGTGAGGATGTCGACCGGAGAAGTACAATTGTACTCCCTTACATCGATTATCACTAATTCCCCAGTCGAGCCGGCCCATGCCACCAGTAAGGCCTTAGACTCTATATACCTATCTTCAAATATTGCAAGGACATGCAACTTTCCTCTAGCTGTTTCCTAGCAGCATAAGGCAAGCAATAATAATTGACTATACTTATACCTAATAGGTAACTACATAAATTAAAAAAATCGGGATTGCACCCCATTGCTTCGCTGGCAACGCAAGCCAAAGTATAAAGTCTTGCTTTAGGAATTTAGCCCCAGCCATCAAAATGCCTACAGCCTAAATGTGTTTCAACCTTCGATCAACAATGTAACTAGATATCGGATCGACGCAAAAAATACGTCTCGGTAAATAACAACGCACTTGAGATGTGAACTCTGATTTTGTTTAGTCCCCTTGAAATACTTTAGTACTTATTCTTATCTATGGCTTGAAACACAGGCAATGTAAATACGTCTCACAATGCTGCGGCATTGTGAGACGTGTTTACATTGCCTGTATTAATCGGTAACTTTGTTTAAAATTTGATATTATTTGTTAGTTTAGTGTGTATTCAAAAGTTGCAAAAATAATGCCTGCAAAAGCTATTTAACAGCCGGAGTATCTCACTTTCGGTATGTACATGAAGGATAAGTTATATTTTAATAAACTAACAAATAATATTAAATTTTAAACAAAGTTACCGATTTTCAACCAACGCTACAAATGATTGGCCAAGGCTCGCCAACACACGCACAAACTTTAATAATAAAAATAAACGATAAAACAAAATTTTAACAGAAAAGAAAACCGACTTCAGATACGGATATTTTAAAACAAAAATGCACTAAATAGTTAAAAAATAAATTGCGTATTCTTGTGAATAATTAAATTATTGTTATTAATGGAGTCGGTGTTTATTTCTCGGTTTTTAGTGAATCTTAAGTTCGATAACTGATTTTATTTGTCTGAATATGGGTAGGTACACCTACTAAACGCGCTGTTCATAACAATATGAGACAAGCGCCGTTTAAATAAGACAAACGAAGAAAGGGAGAAACGCCTTTCTCAAATAGGAAACCTACTTCCGCCCTGGAGGTAGATTCATTTCAAGAGAGACTTGTGAAGAGCGCAAAAATAGGCTTTCGAAAATGCGGGCTTACATGTAAAATGTCTTAAACGGTATAAAGCTTATATTATTTTTGGCCATAGTGCATCTCATGATAATTCCAAATACGGTTGGGATGATATGTTTTATTCCGGGATTCCGGTACCTAATGGCTTCAGCGTCATATTAAAAGTTGTATTATAGAAATAATTTTGTTATTAGCTTTTTTGTGTATACCTTGTTGAGTTTAACAGTTGCACGTAACTTCATACTATTAAATGCTATCAATAGCCAATTTGGAATTGTGTAATCAATACATATTAATATACATAATCATGTATGTGATTGTAGCAATCACGGCAGATTTGCTGTCATTTATCAAAGAATTCCGTTGTGTAAAACCGAAGATCTTCATCAGAACATCACCAAATTAGAATAGGGTTACCTCGAAATAAGTACTACGAAGAAAATAAACAACTGTGTATGATGTGATGGTTTGGAAGCCAACGATCACATCATACACAGTTGTTTATTTTGTTCTTGCCAAAAATGAGAACATCATCGATGTAGCCAAATACGCATTATTAAGGATAACTCTAAAACGAATGGTCAGATCTTAATCAAAAGCTTTCAAATAAAAAAAGAATCATCAAAATCGGTTCACGCAGTTGAAAATTCTGAGGTAACAAACATTAACAAAATTTAAAAAATCAAAATTAAAAATACAGTCGAATTGAGAACCTCTTCCTTTTTTGAAGTCGGTAAAAACGAAACAAAACCTTGTAGCTCTCAAGGCAATAACGGGAAAAAGTACTTTATTTGTTGCCGCTTTTTTTTTTTTTTTTTTTGTTTTGCTCGTCAAAATGACCACACTCCACCTTATGGTAAGCAGTCATGTGGTCTAAGAGCAGTGGCCTCCACACCGCCCCCACTGTTGTAGCCGAGGCGATGTTGAGGTCTCTACTTTGACGGCCTGAGAAGATGCTTTTCACGCCCCGCTTAAAGGACCCAGGGTTGAAGGAAGAAGGAAACACGTGCCTTGGCAGAGAATTCCATGCCTTGGTCGTTCGGCAGAGGTATGAGGACCCAAACTTTTTGGTACGCGCTCTAATCGAAGCGCTTAACCCTTAATTTGGCTATGTATGTACTGTCATACATAAAATTTAAAAAAATAAATTGTTTAATGAAACTTAGGATAACAGTAGCAAATAGATATAATTATATGGTAACCCTATTTATAAACATAGGAAAAAATGAAATCAATATGTGGCAACATTATTTTTGACATTACGGATCTAAAATGGCGAGCCGGCAGAAGTCATCTGTGCTGTCCAAGGTATTTTATACTTTTTGTTATTATTTACTGGGTTTTTGAATGGTCTGACGGTAATTATTTATTACTAACACTATAACTAAACACAAATCATATCAATTTTGAAGTAATAACAGCTTGTTTTAGTTTTATTCCGTTACTAACCTAATGTATGGTGTGGCATACACTGCCAAGTGCTTGACAAAGTACTTGCAATTTTGTTGGTATGTCACGGCATACATTACCAATGCAGGGGTATTTTTGTTTGGTTTTGGTTTTTGTCGCATCATTAGCATTTTTTTGTTATTGGCAGCAAAAGCTTCAAACCCGTGGTGGCAGAATTTTAGCGCTTGTGCCTGCTGTGAATGCACCCTCTGATGATAGTGAACAGTCTGAGATTGAAGAAGAATTATGCTTGCACCATCCGCTTTCTTTGTCAAGTTCTCCTGCACCTTCAATAGCTAGCTCATTGGAAAACCTAAATATTTTAGATGATGTCGAAGAATCTGGCAGTGCAGCAGAAAATGCACAACTCACATCAATTTTTGAAACAGTTTACCCAAGCCCTTCTTTAGAACCAAATTGTAATGTAATTCCTGTGCTGAGTGAAATACCGTCTCTCCCTACAACTCCCGCTACACCTGCATCTCCCGCCACCTCTACTTTACCTGCACAGTCTAATAATTCTACCACTCCTACTTCAACTTCACTTCGTAGGAAGGCAAATGTCCCCTTGGCGTCTCGTTTTACTAGAAGTAAGAGATCTCGATGTTCCACTGCTGCCGTTAGTGCTAGTAAACGCGTCAAGAGGATTCCGAAATTTACACTAAGTTACCAGTGGAAAAAAGCAGCTTTTTTACACAGCGCAACTATAGAAGAAGACCCTAACTATGTTGACATTCCAAATCACTTGGATCCACTGGAATACTTCTTCAAGTTTTTTTCTACAGATCTTTTATCACATATTGTTGAACAAACCAACGCGTACGCTATATCCAATAGAGGACGTACACTTGGATTAACTGAAGACGAATTGCGTGATTTCATAGCTATACATATAATTATGGGTGTAGTCAACATGCCTTCTTATATTGATTATTGGAGTTTGCGTTATAGATACCATCTAATAGCAGATTTAATGACTTTGAAACGATATCAAGCAATCCGTCGTAATTTACATTTTGTGGATAACAATGTTCAAGACTCGGATAGATATTACAAAGTAAGGCCACTGTTACAAAAAGTAAGAGAGAATTGCTTAGCATATGACACTGAAAGGAAATACAGCATTGATGAAATGATGATACCTTATAAAGTTACGAAGGCGGGGAAGAGGCGTCAGTATATGAAAGACAAGCCCAACAAATGGGGCTTCAAAAATTACGTGCGTGCTGGAGTATCGGGCATGATCTATGATTTTTTATTGTACGGTGGTGAGGATACGTTCAGATATCATAATTTTACTGTCAAAGAAGTTTCTCTTGGATTTGGAGCCCAGGTTGTAATAGCTTTGTGTAAAAGTATTAAATCTAAACCAGCTTTCATTTTTTGTGATAACTTTTTTACTTGCCCGGAGCTAATTTATATACTAAGATATGATTACGGCATATTTGCTTTAGGCACTGTCAGAAATAACAGATTGAGAGGAGCAGAAGCGGTTCTACCGTCTGAAAAAGAAATGAAGAAGAAATCTCGTGGAAGTTATTTTCAAGTAGTATGCGATAAAAACCGTTTGGCAGTAGTTAGATGGAATGATAATAAAGCAGTGACACTGATTAGTTCTTATGCTGGGGTTGAGCCTGTAGGAAAAATTAAGAGATACTGTAAAGAGTCAAAAAGCAAAGTAGATGTAGATTGTCCTTATATTGTCAAAGAGTACAATAAACATATGGGCGGGGTCGATTTGGCCGATATGCTTATTGCACTTTATAGAACCCCTTTTAAGACCCGTCGTTGGTATATCGGAATATTTGCTCAAATAATGGACATATGTATAAATAACGCGTGGCTGTTATACAGAAAAGATTGTTCCCAGTCAAATAATCGGTATTTGAGTCTCAAAGACTTCCGATTTGAGATATATGAAGGCTTAAAAAAATCCGGGCGCTCGGAAACATCTGAGAAACAGAAAAAGCGCATACCACAAACCAATCCCGTAGAGGCAACACGATATGACAATGTTGGTCATTTTATGACAATGACCACTCAAGGTCGATGTAGGCTGTGCAGCAAGTTGACTACAGTAATATGTATGAAGTGCCAAGTTCGGCTATGTTTTGTGACGGGCAAAAATCCTAGAAATTGCCAACTAGAATATCACATAAGAGCTTAAAAAATAACTTTGTATGCTTGGCAATGTATGTCCCAGCATACAGCAAATTTAGTTCTCCAACACTAGTGCATTTGGCAATGTATGCTGTGGCATACATAGTTTTTCTGAAAAACTATAGTGCCTAGATTTTTTTTAGTATTTTTTAGTTACTAAATGGTATGTATGTAACCTATTTTTAATAAAAAAGTCAAAACATTTTGCGTTTATTTTCTTTGCCAAATAAAGGGTTAAAGTGCTTATTCGATTTTTATCATAAATCATAACTTTATTTGCAAGAATATGGTCAAATTTAGAATATTTTAATTTGCGCATTCGATTAATTTTAAATCGATAATTATAAATATTATATGGCACCGACTTCAAACAGATCAATAGGTACCTAACAGGTGTAATAATACTTTATTTAAATTAATAGTTAAGAGGTTTAGACAACAATTTACAATGCAATTATTGTGTAAATAAATAATTATAATTTGTAAATACTAAATACTACATAATTGAGAAGTAAAATAATATTTTTATAGGTATTTCTCGAATAATATATTAAATAGGTAGGAAGGCGGTTCACAGAAGTAAAGTTATTCGTTTATTAAGATTTTGTAATAATTTAGTATTTACGTAGGTAAGTTATTTTAAACGAAATTGGAAATTTGTAAAAGAGAATTGTTACACTTTTCTATCCCTTGAATTAAATGTTTCATTAAGTTTATTTTTCGCTTTTTAGTGCTAATGTTTTTTTTATTTTGTAGTCGTTTTTACTTTTTTTTAACTTCGAAACACAATACGATCGCACTTCATTCACACCAACTTTTGACAGCTGTCATTAGATAAATCAATGAAAATGAAATAAAAAAAACTCACACAGCAAGCAAAGCTGTCAATAGGTTTGCAGCGTTATTTTAGTTGCTACTTGCTACTTGCTCTTGAACCTTTACATCGCTTACACGGAGCTGTTTCATAAGATCATTTGTGTTTTGAGCACATTAATTGTTGGTAAACAATCGCTAATATGAAATGGACGGCACACGTCGAGGGTGGACCGATGCGAGTCAATCATGCAGCGGTATGCATTGGCGACAAAATATATTCCTTTGGAGGATATTGTTCAACTGAGGAATATAAGGATTGGGAAGCTATACCTGTTCACGTTTTGGATACGAGCTCACTAAGATGGGTGGCAGTAAATTTTAAGAAGTCTGACATGGTACCTTTCCAAAGATATGGACATACAACAGTAGCATACGGTGATAAGGTAAGCTTTATGAAACGTTGCCATAAATAATTGATTGCACAACATGCCGACATTTAATAATTCTCTTAAAATAAGCACTATCTTCAGGTTGACATACAAATCCTATGCCGAATAGACCAGCTAGACCTAGTATAGTATATTGTTTTCAATCTACTGTTATTAAAACACAAAAGAATAATATAGTAATAATAATAATACACTGTACACATTATTATTTTTTTTAATCTAGAATATATGTCTTAATGTTTAATATTATTAAATTAATGGTTTCTACATATTCATTTGTTGATGATGACTGCAATAAAATGTTTCTAAAGCCAAATTCCTTAATCAAGAATACTTATAAAATAGGTATAGAGATTATGGGAATAGTACTGAATCACTGCCCTCTGTCCTAGGGTACCTCAACACTCTTCTTATATTGTACTAGCTGTTACCTGCGACTTTGTCCACATAGATTTTAACTAAAATGTGTTTGTGTCCGCGGAACCCAATTTTTTTTTCTAAAATCAAAGTAGCAAAAGTTACTCCTTATGACATCAGCTATCTGTCAGTGAAAGTCCCGTCAAAATCGGTTCAGCCGTTTCGGAGATTAGCCAGAACAAACAGACAGAAAGACAAAAATTTTAAAAATAGATGTTTCCGTATAGGTACCTTATATACTTTCATAAATGATAAATGATATTTATTTCACAGAAAATGAAGTACATTTAAGGATGTTGTGGTATAATTAATACATTTAGCTCTTCCATTTAGTCACAATGTGGCATGTGAAACGATTTACATTTTTTAAATAATTCTAATTATTGTATAGGTATGACAATTAATTAAATTAGTGACATTGTTATTTAAAAATAAATTTATAATATATTATCATCAATTGCTTAACGTAGAAACTCCTTAAGAGAATAGTATGACTTTTCTAGTAGCCATGCCTTAAGGTGTTTCTTAAATCGATAAAGTGGTAAGTCTTTAAAACATTCCGGAACTTTGTTATATGTAGTTATGCACATACAGTAACAATTATTTTTATACATTGTAGTTCTCGGAATGGACTCTAGAACTAACCTATTAGGATGCCTAGTGTTTCTTGGATACTTATCCATGGCCTTGGTGAAAAGGTGTGGATAGGTTTTAACAAAAACAGAAATCTCTAGAATATACATATGCATTAGATAAAAAGCTGTTATTTTGAAATGTCAAAATAACAGCTTTTTATTATACAGGATGTTAGGCACAAGCTTGTCCACATGAAATAGAGATCTCGTTTAGGCTATTGCCAACGTGTTGGTCTCAGGCAAATTAAATATTATAATTTTTTTTTTTTAATCATGCAAAGTCGAACTTTGTTCTGTTTTTAGCTCTTTCCGAAACTTTGACAGCCTTTTACAGGGTGTCTATAGTAAATAATAATTTTAATGAAATGTAGCAATAGTTAACTAAAATAAAAAACATCATTATGACAGTTTAACCCATATTCGTTTAACATTTTTACAGTTTTAGTGACAAACTTCAGTATTTCACAAATAAATAAAATTGAAGACAGACACTTCAATTTTATTTATTTGTATAGATGTATATAATTTTGTGAAATACTGAAGTTTGTCATTTAGCAAATGCCTAGATCACAAAATACCTCATTTCTGGTTTCAGTAGTTTCCATACTACAGTTATTAAAACCCAATCATATAGATAGGTTTAGTCAATCAAAAATTTCTAATCATCATCATCATCATCATCAGGCTATAATAGTCCACTGCTGGACATAGCCCTCCCCCAAAGAGCGCCATAGCGCCCTGTCTTCAGCTTGCCGCATCCAGCATCTGCCTGCAGTCTTTCGCAAATCGTCATCCCACCTGGTCGGAGGGAAATTTCTAATGCTTTCGCTGATTTATAAGTACTGAAAAATGAATTAATATAATTGTGCAATGTTGGTACTTTAAATAAAATTGTTGTTCTATAACTTTGTAGTTCACGCTACCTACTAAAAATATTCTATACACCTGATAGGAAACTTTTTCAAATATATATCCCAATAAAATATACCAGTCCCTACCTATAAGCTATGCTTAATAAGCATAATGTAACCAGTTTAGCATAGCTAACAATTTGCTAGAATTTTCGATTAACATTAAGCATTTTCTCTGTTCACAAAACCTTTGAATAACAAAAAGAAATCCAAATAATATCTGAATATGATGACATCTAACTATATTTTATGTAATAAATGTGAGGTTTATGTATGACACTTAAAGTGACATACATCTTTTGTACCAAATATACAGGACGTTAGCCTCACGGTTATCGAAATGAAATAGAGATCTGGTTTGGGTTACTGCCAATTCGTTGGATTCAGGCAAATTAAATTTTGTCTCACAGTTTCGGCGACATGATTTTTTTTATTTTTGAAATATAGGCTCAGAAGTTTGGACTAAAACTGTAAAAATGTTAAACAAATATCGGTTTAACTGTCATAATAATGTTTTTTATTTTAGTTAACTATTGCTACATTTCATTAAAATTATTATTTCCTATAGACACCTTGTAAAACAATTATAACAGGCTGTCAAAGTTTCGGAAAGAGCTAAAAACAGAACAAAGTTTGACTTTGCATGATTAAAAAAAAAAAATAATATTTAATTTGCCTGAGTCCAACACGTTGGCAATAGCCTAAACGAGATCTCTATTTCATGTGGACAAGCGTGTGCCTAACATCCTGTATAATAAAAACTCTTCATGGAATTAAAAGGACTAGCAAATGCTTTTAAAATGTCAGAACAAATTTTTTATAGTATTAGAGCCCTCTGTGACCAATTATATAGTAACTTTGAATAATTTAGCTCATCGAGAGAACTATGACCCTCTTACAGATAACTATCATAAGAGTAGTAACAAGCTTACTGTTTTTCACTGGTAAACAAAAAAGTTCTTTACATGCATCTTTATTTCCTTTTTCTCAGAGCCGCCAAAGTGTGAGTGATAATTTTGATGATATGATAATTTTTTGCAAGTATGCCATCAAGCAACCTTGTTAACGATCGCAGTAGTATAACAAGTCTAAGTAATTTAAAATTATGTGGCTGCAATGGATATTGTTGTAGTATATGTGGTTTCACATGTTTGTCATTTCACTGGGAGTAGATGGACAAAAATTTGTATGATCCACAAATCAGTTATTCCAAGTCTTGGTGTATTTTGTACAGAAGGATCCAGCCAGTGGTAATAAAAATATTAAATAATAATAATATTTTTTAAATTATTTCATAACTTTAGGTAGGTATAATTCTATTTTTAAATTTGATATAAGTAAACAATGTAACCTACTTTTAACCAAATTAATAGTTATGCATTTATTTGTATATAATTTATCAAAGCATCTCAAGTTTCCTACACAATATAATTACCCTCCTAAAGACATGCAATCCAAAAAAAATGCGTTTGTTAGGCGATCTGTTAGATCTTGACAAATTTGCTCGTTCTGTTCTGATACGAAAGATTTCCTTTCAAACACAGTGAAACACTTCGTCGCGTAAAAAATCTGACTTTTTTTAACTCTGTGTCGAATATAGCCAGATATTTTTTATACTACCTAGGCGACAAGCATCCGATCTGCCAAATAGATACTTAAACTAGTGATATCTTGTAATACTAGGGATATCACTTGGGAGTCGCCGACCCTAGAGAAAAAGGATGAAAGGGGCGAAATTTCAGGCGTTTACGAGCCATCGGAAGTTTACAATGTAGGGAGTCGCAATACATACATAAGTGTTGTAGTTTACATCTTTGTTATCAAAGAAATAAGATAGGTAAACTGACATAATATTAATTTGGTTTCATATTTGGGTGATCTAGTGGGTGATGGTTGCCTTCCCTGGCCCGACTTGGCGACGCTTAAGTATTCCGTAAACAGAAGGAACGTAAGTTTAAACTTCTTGGAAATGGTACAACTTAAATAAAGGTACCTATTTGGCAACCTCTGATGGCAATATTTCTTAATCAGATCAGTTATAAAAATTTGCCGGTCGTTATAGATCAATTATTATTCGAAGAAAATTCTTGGAATCCCAGCATCAGCGTACTTACATATTTTAATAACACGAAGTTTTAACAATAGGAATATTTATTAATATATTTACATGATTTCTTTTATCCTTGGTACTTTTATTATAATTGTTACGTACATTATAACATTCTTCCTGATGCCGCGCGATTACAATACAATGGATTGTGAATGATTTAATTATACTTTGATTCAGGCTCACATGCACATAACTTGTAAAAGAACAATCGTATTTACTAGTGTGGCGGGAAAATCGATTAGCTTGACGTGACCAAATATCTTTATTAAGTTACGTAAACACACAAAAGTGTATTCTGTAGAAATTAATAAATCATTTTATAGGTAACTTGATTTTGCCCGCAGCTTAATCTAGTTATTGGCTCTCATAAATGCGTGCACAGTGCAACAGTGCTTTTTTCTGGAAGAAATGTCCTTTTCTGTTGCCCTGACAACGTGTATGCGATATTGCATGGGGTTTTATTTAAATGGTTAGCATAGTATTGGTATTTTTGTGAGCAGAAAAATATAATCTGTGAGCAGAAATAGCTAATTCATCAGCAACTCATGGCCAGCAAACACTTCCGAGACGGAATGCAGTGAGTTGAGGCGTATAGATGCTCGTTATGCTGTGCAATATTTGCTGACCAATTAGTATTTTTGATGATCATTATATTTAATCCCAATTGCATGATGATTGGTCGAGTAGTTAAAGTGTGAAAGCGTAAAAAACAAACTCAGATTCGCATTTATAAAATTATAATATTAGTTAGGAATAGGTATGTTTAGTTGAAGTATAGGGGTACCGAAGGGTACCTACAAAATTATATGAAGGTATTTTTGTTCTATCGTATGTCTATACGATAGAACAAAAATAGCCTTCATATAATTCAACTAAACTATACTTTAACTAAATAATAATGATGTTTTTTTTTAAGTAGATTGCGATGGCACCAGGTGCCATCGCAATCTACTTAAAAAAAACACCATTATGGGAAACCGGTTCTCTTTATCGTAGTATTCGATATAGATATTTTAATGGCGGTGACAAATGCATAATAGGTAATATTATTATGCCTCTGTACCACTGAGCAAGTTTTAATCATAAATCTAGATTTCAACTAGTAGGGCTCGGGCAAATTGCTCGTAATCTTAATAAAAATAAGTGTATACTTACAGAACTTTAATGTGCGGAAAGTCGTCTAGTGCTTAAAACTACATAGCTTAAATACATATTGAGGTAGGTGATGGTGTATTCACCATCACCTACTCCAATAAGCCAAACTGAAACACGATTGACCTGTAGTTTCTATTGAAACTACAGGTCAATCGTGTTTCAGTTTGGCTTAAGACAAGCTTAACACATTAGATGCTTCATTCAAACCTACATTCTTACAAGATTTCCTTAGCAGTGTTATTCTTAAGATGTCACCTACAACTAAACTATTTAACTCTGAAATTAGTAATAAAGAAACTAGATATATACATACCGTTTTAAGTAGTCAAATTTCAATGCGTGTCAGCATATTTGGCAAATAGAATATTAGACGAAACAATACATCGACAAGAACGAAGAAGAAAGCGTAACGGCCGTGTAATCGTATGACTAGATACTATGTATATTTATAACTTTTATTTTCATCTATTTCTCAGGTGTACATGTGGGGAGGCAGAAACAACGCTGTGGCCTGTGACACTCTCTCCTGTTTTGATACTAAGAAATTAGAATGGACCACTCCACCAGTATCTGGCATGGTTCCTTATGCCAAAGACGGACATTCAGCATGCATTATACAAAACAAGATGTACGTTTTCGGCGGATTTGAATACCTCACAGATCAGTATTCCCAAGAGGTTCATTGTTTAAATCTGGACACTATGCAGTGGACATTTATTGATGCCAATGGCACCGCACCATCTCACCGTGACTTCCATACTGCTGTCGCAGTCGGAACGAAAATGTACGTCTACGGAGGACGCGGCGATTTGAACAGTCCGTACAATTCTCAAGAAGAAGTATATTGCCCGCAAATTTATTACTTAGATACTGTAACAGAGACATGGGTATCGTTAACTCCTGGCGGCACATGGCCAGAGGGACGCCGTAGTCATTCAGCCTGTAAGTGGCATTTACTTACAAACGGTTCTTATATTTAAACGATTTAAAAAAGAAACTTAATTTGTCTGTATGTTTTTTTTACCACCAATTATTATGAATTGATTTTGATGATTCTTTCTTGTTTAATAGTTCATACTTCACGGCTCATACATACATTAAGTACATACATTGATGACGTTTTGGTTTTTTTTGTGGTTCCCTTTAGCAAAAGTCTTGATGAGAACTTTCCAATCAAGGCGGTATAGTCTTGAATTTGAATGTAGTCCTTTTTTTTCTGAAAATTATTTTTATTGCTGGATAATAACGGTAATACTTACTTTTCCGTTTTAGGGTTGTACAAAGATTACATGTATATCTTTGGAGGATTCAATGGAAATACGAAAACACATTTCAACGATCTATATAGATATTCAATAAAGGACAATCTCTGGGAATATCTTAATGTGACAGGCGCAGTACCATGCAAGCGACGACGCCAAGCTTGTTTGATATATAATGACATAGTCTACTTATTTGGCGGTACAAGGTCAGATATTTGCAATTTCATTTCTATTGTTTACTTCTGGTGACGCAAATACCTAATATAGTGAATGTTTTATGTTTTCGCAGCCCTTGTCCACACACTAGCGATAGAGTTATAGAAAACTTGGACAGCAATCCAGAGCGCCTGATAGACTACAGTGATCTTCACTTACTGGAATACGCGCCGTCTCTCAAAACACTTTGTATACTAGTTGTGCTAGAAAAAAAATTGGACCAATCGTGCCTACCACGCGACATTATGTAAGTTACAAAGATCTAAATTTATATAAAGTGCAATATGTATTACTAAACAAGGCTCGGTTAAAGAAAGATATTATGAATTTATAGGACTTCTATTTAATCCCAAAAATGGGAAATTCGGGATCAGATTTCTATTTATTCTTGTTGTATTTATTCGTGTCCCTTTATTCAATCATCTTTATTATGTATACAATAATTCAGTTGCCGTATGTGTGTTGCCCGCAGACTTCGATAAGTATTCAATGGACTGACTTGCTTTTACACAACATTGCATTTGTATATACTTTTCAACCCGTGAACGTGAAATAGATACTTTTAGTTTTCCTCTAAAAATTAGCCACAAAGCGTGGCCGGATTAAAATAGTATAATTAAAAATGTAGTTAAATACAACGTATTTAACATCTACCCTCTGACCGTCTAGTTCAATCTGACTTATGGCAATGATTTGTTGTTCTTCATACAGTTCTATTCTATATAACAATTAGTACCATCAATGACGTCATTTAATACAGGTCTTTTACGTAAATAATTACATATGCAAATATATTTATAAACACCGATAACATTTGTCATTCTCGTGTGTTATAAATAGGCGTAATAAACGTGTATTTCTTACGTAATTTAAATACAATGCAATTGTAATAACAGTTTATAGTGATTTTAAGCTGCTGTGCGCAGCGGCACACCGGGATCCAGAGACGATAAGTTTTTAATTATGTCTGGTATTCTAAGACTTGACTGGTTATTTTAGCTTGTTTTCGGGTCCCACGTAATAGAGGCGATTGCTGTCTAGTAGGCAGTTTCTATCTCTGAGCTGCTACAGATTTTTTTGACAGAGAACTCTAATAAAATTGTACTTTGTCCGACACGAGAATTGAGGACGAGAGTTAAGCTTCGCAAAAACGTTCATCTAATTCACACTGTCACGGACCTAAAAATGACGAACCCGCTCGGTTTATGACATGTCAAATGACCCAATTCGACTACACTTACAGCCTCCATGAATGTCCATTGCAAAACTTTTGGCATATTGCAGCCGATTAGCAGATAAGTGGTAGGTACACAACGACTGACAACTCCTTCTTGCGGGGACTTTACAATCATTCAAACAATGGACAAAGAACACCTAGATTCGGAATGTTTGTCTCGTGTGAGGATCGCAAACTTGGCGCAATGGCACAGAGGAGTCACTAAAACCACTACCTACGCTATGCAGTCGTAGCATATTCAATAACTTATTAGGTACTTCTTTAAAAACAGAATCTTTTAAAATATGTTTTAATGTCCCAGTTACAATAATTAGTGTTAATTAAAAAAGTCAATAACCTCATAGTATTGCTAATATGTTCTTTCTTTCTTGCAGAATGGACATACGGACAATGACAGTACCAAATCGCATCAGCAGACCGATAAACCAAGCTGGTTGAACTAGATATTAATTAAAGTTATTTATTGTTATTGCTGCAATATAGAATGTCGAGCAGCTTTACATATTTATGTTTAGTCATTATGATATTTCTTCTACAATTTATTTATATTATACACGTAAGTATTAGAGGCGATAAAGTTTCATTGGTGTCTATATCACTTAAAGAAAAATTGTCTGTACTTCACCTTATAACATGGACATTTAAAAAAGAAATGAATAAAAATTGTAAATTCGACATACTCACTACCAAATGAAACAGTGATTAGGAAAGTAAAACTGTATTTTATTCATCTTCCTTAACAATATGTCGCTGCCGTTCCGGTACGAGTGGTACGGCGCCAGGTTTGCTGTGTGCGCGCCTATTCGCGTCCTTCTTTTTAACTTTCTCCTTTATAGTTCTGATCTCCTTCTGTGCGTTCAGTATGTGTTTAGGTACGTGTCTGTGTCGGGCTATACGTTTTACTTGCGGATGATTTGCGAACTTCTCCTTCAAAGAGTCGGAATAGTTCAACGCCGTTCGCTCGCGGGGTTTCAACTGAAAAAGTATAATTCAAAATGTTATTCAAATTTCAAGAGTGGACGCATAAATGCCATATAATAAGGTGTCACCTATCAAATCAGATTAGCCCAACTAACAAAGTTCCCCTACAAAAAGTCGATGAATAACTTAATAAATATGATTTCCAAAGGATCTTAAGGATACAAAGAGTCCCTGGTGCTAGTTACTTGTTCTTAAATGTTGTTGATGTGTTTCACACTAATGTATTATACTCCTAGTATTAAAAGCGCCCACAGGTTACGGTATCTTATCTTATGTGGGAGCCAGTCAGTGCAGACCGGCGACACTTCGACCCAGTGGGATCTTTTGTGTCGACACTCTCCCAATAACGACTGCCATAGATGTTCATGGCAGCCGGGCAGGTTACGGTAACCACTAATCGTTAGCCCGGCTTTTAATCTTGTTTACTTTATGTTTAATTTAGCGGTATTATAATAAAGTAGGTCCCATTAAATTCTATAATATATCATATATACTTATTGGATTGCGACCTAACCAGATAAAATAAAGAAAATGTAATTTTGTTTGTTTTAAGACATTACACTTCGCTACTGATGAAATAAAATATTGTTTTATAATGTTGCTTTTAATTTACACTCATTGCATATCACTTTACACTCATTGCATATCACTTTACACTACTGACGTGAACCTACAGCCAACACAAGAACTAAACTAAGCTAAAAATAATTACAAATAATATCTAATTTATTTGTTAATAGACTGTCAAATGCATATTGTCGTTGATATTTATTGACAATTCAATGTAACTTACGTTGTCAAATACCGTACGTTCCTTTCGCAAATTTTACAGAAGGGAAAGAAGAGATTTTCTAGATATTTATGATTAAATTATTCTCCTGAATTTAAAACGAACACTGCGTTAGGAATATTTAATTATTCTTGAGCTAACGCACAAATTTAAAAAATCACTATAATTTACCTCTACAAGCTTTTTTATACAAGCTGTACAAGACAATGTAAATTACACTGTATTATTGGACTATCAACTACGATATCATGCTGTCATAGATTGAATTAGCAATAGCCAATCAAATTGCTTAAAATTAGACTTTGATATGTTACTGATGTTCCTTTTAACATATGGCCCCTAGCCAGTAAGTGCAGACCGGCGACACTTCGACCCAGTGGGATCTTTTGTGTCGACACTCTCCTAATAACGACTGCCATAGATGTTCATGGCAGCCGGGACCAACGGCTTAACGTGCTTTCCGAGGCACAGAGCAGGCGATAATTGTCAATCAATATGCACATCATTTCGAAAATTCATATAACTTCTGAAAGTCAGAGGTGCGCGACGTGGGTTCGAACCCGAGACCATGTGCATTGCAATCTGTTGGTCTCCCCACTGAGCTATCCCTGTGAAATTTCTAGCTTTAAAGTCACAAAGGCAATTAACTACATTTATATGATATGGGAAATTCCCTTATTGAAAATATGGTAATCAATGTATTGTAAATGTTGAAATATTATGGTCAGGTTTATAGATACTTACCACACCAAGTTTTTCAGATGCTCTTGCTTTCCACATCCTGATATTCATTTCGTCAGAACCTGACAAGATGTACTTATTATCCAATGTCCATTTTACACATGTCAGTCTTTGCATTCTTTTCGTGTGATATACATCTCTGGAGTTTCCTTTGAGGCCCTCAAATATCCTAACAGTTTTGTCGTAGCTACCGGCGACGAATTCGCGACCAGTAGGTGCATAGTCTACGTCTATGACAGCTGATGTGTGGCCCATATGGATATTAATTGGGTGCTTTAGTTTCCTGACATCAAATGTGTACAGACTACAATGGAAAAATATAAACATCTGTAAAACATTGTCATACTATAGAATAGCAAAGCTTAAGTAACTGTATATCATCTTTGATGCAATATACTTTACTATAATACATATGGGTCAGCTTATAACAATAACAAGGTTTTACCTGTGACCTCACTCACATTTAAAAAGTAGACCAAAGTGGGTTCAAATCTTCAAAGTATACACTAACCAAAATCTATGTTATATATAGACATTAGATGTAGGATCATATGTTAGAAATAAATGGCAGACTAGCCTTTGGTCCAGTGAAATATGTGTGCTAGTTAATCAGTTCATATTTGGTTACCTACTGAATAGGATACATTGTTGGGTTTTTCTGTTAGTAAATTCTCTGCAGCAACACAAGTCTCGAAAAATGATAAGCATGTATAGATTTATTTATGTAATAACATACAACCTTAAACTAAGTAACCATAAGAGGATGCGTTACTGTTATACTTTTGTCTAATTAATGTGCATGTTATGTAAATATATCAGATACACATACTTATAATCCTCATTAGCAACTGTGAAAATAAATGCTTCCATCGGGTTCCAAGACAAGGCATTGGACCGCAACTCCATCACAACTTTTCTCAGTGGACCAGACTCCCGACAATCATACAGAATGACACTCCTGTCACTCGCACATGATGCCAGCAAATTATGTTCTACCTGAAAACATTAAGAAAATATTTCAGAAGAGGTTTAATTACAGCATGTTTAAGTTTGGTTTTTGTGATAATCTTTCGACATGTAGTCAAAAGGTTATCATGATCACCACTTGTTTTAATGCATGACTTGCATATGCAAACTTAGCTTCTTGAGCCTTTGATACAAACCCTGTCTCATATACAATGTTGGTGTGTTACACGTTTCCCTAGTTCTACTGCCGGCAACAGTCTCATATAAATTGAAATTACCCACTCAACGTAGGCTCAAAGTACTCATAATAGGCAGCCTACATCCCTATTTGGATTGATGGTTATTCCATAGCTTACTTAGTAGTACTTTTGTTCATTGTAAGCAGAAGCTCTGCCTTGATAGATCTTATTGCACTTTTGAGAGTTAGTATCACTATCTATGCATTTTAATTATTTCATAAACACTAGGGCTGCTTTCAATAAAATTATGATATAAGAAAAGTTTATATTCAGTACATTACCTGATTAAAAGATACATGGTGAAGACTGTCTACTCCCCATTTAAACACCTTCACAGGCTCATTTCTTGTGTTTTCCCACAGTTGGCAGTGCTCACCACATGTTGCAAATATGGGTTTATTTCTGTGATGTGTTACACCTGTCACTACTGACATACTAAGTAAAGTATTTATCGGCTCTTCATCTTCTGGTGACTTCACTTCAGATTTCCATGTTTTTATAGTTTTGTCATCACCAACACTGGTAAATGTTTCTCCATTAGGGGTATAGCATAATGACCGCACCCAACCTTCATGGGCTACAAAGTTTCTTGTACATTTCCTTACAGCTAAATCCCAGACGCGAATTTCTCCATCAAATGCTCCACTAGCTAAAACCGCGAGTCTACTCGGATGTTTAGCTAAACTAGAGACGCCATCGCGATGTCCGTCTAGATTGCCAATAAATGGTTTAGCGAAAACTCTTTCAAGTTTCACAGCATTCATAGCACGGACGTATTCACGCGGAGCTTCCAGTGGATGTAAACTCGGGTCATAGTTTCTCGGTACTGGAAAACAGCATTACATTAGAACAGCGGTTACACATTCATAAAACATCATCTCAAATTAATTAAAAATGCAACATATTTGTCAACAATTGATAAACTCACACTTGTGGATATCTCTTTTTGTAGCACGCAAATAATCATCGGGATTGCGACTGATAACCTTTATTTTCATCTTAGACATATTTTATTAGAAAATTACAAGAAACGGCTCTTGTAATTTTGTCGTAATAGAATTAATTATAAATAATAATCAAGGTAGTTTAATTAATATTAAAAGCATAACCTCAAAAACATTTCTCAACACTAACACTTATTTACCACCTGACTATGACATTGACGTTTCTTAGGTAGGGGTAGGGATGACAAATCGCCCATGTCGAATACTATCGTTGTTATAATATGATAACTCGATATGAAGTTTGAATATTCATCGATTCACGAATTGGTGTTTTTCAGTAAATCAGTGCAAACAAGCGTTTATTCTGAATTCAGCAGTTTTGTATATGTAGTAAAAAAGTTTATGAGTTATATCCTTTTAAATAGGTTTATTATTGGTGAATGCTTTCAAAATTTTCTGATCTAAGATTCTAAAAAAACAATTCTGTTCGAATGTGCGCAGCGATAACATCAAGGAATTGAATTATTACCATATTTAAATGCACTGCCTAAATAAGGCAGTGCATTTAAATATGGTTTCATATATTGTTGCCAGTTATCGAATTAGAATTACAGGTGATAACGGTGTCGCACAGTGGTCCGGATTTTCAAAAAGGTGGAAAGTGATATAAGCATTTTCGATCCTATGGATCGAATTATATTAATTAACAAAAAATAGTTTTTGATAGAAAATTTAACGCTGATTAATACTTATTACTACAACTTTTCAAAAAAATTTCGCCTTAACGTTAAAAAAAAATTGAAAAATGTAAGGAAGAAAATCTAGTTTATCTTTTTCTTCACCGTTCAGTATCAAAGTATAGCAAGCATACCTTATATTCTGATAAGTACATGTTGTCCTTATCATGATGACATATAAATTGCTTACGTGTCCTTGTGGCCTTGGCGCCAACAATGCTTAAAAGTTTAGGATTTTAATGTTAAATTATCTTAATATTATTAATAAGTTTTTCGATTGTAGTGAATTTAAAATATAATTTTTAATCAAACAAACATTAAAACTCATAATATTTTGTGCTTAATTATATGTTTTTTATAAAAACAATCATATTTCCTATTGATACATGGTTGACCTTGTTGATTATACCACTATCGTGCCTCATCTTAAAAGAAACAACAAGAAATAGATATAGCCTTCAAAAGGGCTATTGCTATAAAGCATTGCTTCACAAAATCCACAAGTTTTCCCATTTGCTGTTTGAATTCTTCTTGTGCCAATTGCTTCTTCGCAGCTTTTAGTTCCTTACTGGCACCTTGTGCAGTCCACATCTTAAAGTCCATGTTGTAAGATATGTGTAGAATACACTCCATACAACGGATCCACATAATAATATGAAGAGTAGAAAGTCCATATTTATAATATTTTCTCGAACAGGTCTTGAAAATATATCTGACAGCTTGTTTATCTCAGTCGCTTAGCAAGGCAAATATTGTAGGCAGATGCAGACGGAGTATCTGTTATAATAGTGGCCACTTTTCCGTCGATCATTGTCATAGGAAGGTCGTGACTAATTTCCAGCCCGACCCATTTTGTAGGATTGATGTTTTCTATTTCTTCTTTCAATGCAGCTTCTTCTTGTTTGATTTACTCTGCTGTCTCTTTGCAAAACTCGAACTTAATGGGTCTGCAATAATGTGTTGAAGAAGGTGTATGAAGGTGGTGTTTCCCATATGGTGGTATTATTAAGAAACTAATCTAAGACGGACAAGACTTTACATCAAAACCGATGAATCACTGAAGTCTGCATCTTCACTTCTTTGCTTGTAGGTGCTTTGTGAAGAAGCTCCATTGAAACCCCATTTACTGATTAACTTCAATCCTTCAGTTGACGAATCAAACTAAGTACCTACCGTTAACTTAAATAATCTTCTGGACTGTCAGATCCAAGAGGGCTTGAAGCTTCACTCTGGCTCCTCTCTCAATAATTTTCAAATCATGTGGATAGCATCTCTTATTAACTTCAAGGAGTTTGTGATACGATAGCGAGCTGTTAGTTTGTGAAGTTCCAGTGTTACACTGGAACTTCACAAACTAACAGCTCTTTCCTTAAACACAAGTATTTCCATTATGAGAGACTCAATGATGACTGTATAAAGACCCAGAGCGTGATCTTCGTCAAAAGATATTTTCTTATTTTTCTTAAACAATGTGGCTTGAACAATTGCAACACTACCAGGGTTCTCTGTTATGTGGTCAATAACACAGGCTAAGTCATTTTTCTTGTCTATCCTAAGTCTTGCGACTAATGCGAAAGTGAGTTCTTCCGGCGAATAGTCCAAAAGAAAGTCTGAACGTCTTTTCTTTTGTTTATTGCTGACGGAATCACAGCTGTAGTAGCTATATAGATGTCAACTGAAATATTATCTGACATTATGTTTTCGATAACTTCATCTGGGGCTTGAAAATCTCACATAAACTCACAGTAGTGCAATTTGGCCAACTGATATTTGATTGTAACCACTCAGCATGTCTATTCATTCATATTCATTCAAATCTTCTGATTTCTGCACTTGCCCATTTGCGATTGATATTACTGACATGACTCTTCACATAGGTCTTGATTATTTCTAAAACTTCCGAACATATTTCAACTGGAATGCGTAGAATAATAGCTTCATAGAGCTGTATCCAATTTTTCATGTCTCCTTCAACACGGAGAAACATAAAATGTCCTAGTTCATAACAACTGCAGCTACAATGAAACTCACTAATCATGTAATCACTTTCACACAGCACGAATAACTAGATAATACGAGTATATGTTGCTTCTTCAAGGGCTTAGCTTATTGGTAGTAGAGCTAAGCTGGTTACAGCAGGAATGGGCCGGCTCGACCGGGGAAGTACTACCCTCTCACAGAAAATCGACGTGAAACAACAGTGTTTCACTGCTGTGTTTCGTTCGTTGAATGAGAGCGCCGGAGGCCTAAGCACGAGGTGACGATTCTCGCAGCTTATGAGGGACCTGCAGAGTATCCGTAGAGTCATTGTGTGGGTGGCGCGAGTCGACCCGGCGGCCAGGGAGAGCCGTAGAAACGGTGCTCTGCTGGCCGCCCGCGGTATAGTCCAGAGGCCCAACCGAGTCTAACCAACTAGGTTGGCTGCCTTATCATGCCGCGCATAATCTCGAGGTGGCTCGTCGTGCCGGATGGTGACCGGAGGGTGGGTCCCGGCGACCACTTTCGGGAGGGTACGGGGGTCCTTCCGTCCGTCGGATCGGCTATCGCTATACCATGCAGTTATATGACAAAACTTGCTCTGCGCCTTGCCCCACTTTGCTGCGAGAATAGCCGCCTCTTTTTTCACGCTTCCCTTTCCTTTCACTCTATGGCAGTACGAACAAAGCATTGTCGTTCAACAGCAGCCAATCGCCGTAACCCCACTGCTGCTTCCTGTGTCGTGGAGTTTATTAACATCAGAGGACTCCACGCTAACCTTAATGCCGTCCATCACCACCTGGAGACGGCTCGGCCGGCAATGCTTTTTCTAACGGAGACACATACGCCGTCCTGCAGACACGAACTACCTGCAATATCCCGGCTACGTGCTAGAGGAGTGTTTCCTCGCGAAAGCCGGGGTATGCTTGTTTGTTAGGGCGGATATTTGCTGTCACCGTCTACAATGCCTAGAGGACCCTTCCTTCTCTGTCCTTTGGGTACGCGTAGATCATGGCTCTTTCAGCCAAATCTACATGTGCCTCTACCGATCCCATTCAGGAGACGCTGAGACAACTCGACTCTTCAATTACCTGAGTCAGGCGGCAGACGACGCGCAGGAGCGGTTTCCGAACGCTGAGTTGGTGTTCTTGGGAGATTTCAATGCCCACCATGAGACCTGGTTGGGTTCTCCCAAAACAGACCACGCGGGACGAACTGCCCATGCGTTCGCTCTCACGCATGACCTGTCTCAACTGGTACTCCAGCCCACCCGGATACCAGATATTGCAGGTCAGGCGCCCTCTCTGCTCGATCTGCTGCTGACGAGTAACCCGAACGGGTACAGTGTGTCGATTCGTGCTCCTTTGGGCACCTCAGACCACTGTCTGGTTTGTGCCACAGCTGTTGTTGTTACGCCCCCACGACCCGAAGAGGCAAGACGACGACTGTGGCACTACTCGTCGGCAGACTGGGATGGAATGCGGGAATACTTCGCTCCATCCCTTGGGCTCAACGCTGCTTTGAGAACAGGGATCCATCAGAGAGCGCTACTGCTGTCGCTGGTGAAATCATCCTGGGTATGGAATATTATATTCCATACAGTGATGTCACGAGCGGCGGCAGGAAAAGGCCCTGGTTCGGGCGTGAATGCGCCGATGCTGTTGAACGCAAACAGACAGCGTATCGCGCTTGGACCAGGGCTCGCACTCTCCACGACCCTAACGTGGATCACCTGAAGGCAGCGTTCAACCAAGCCACAAAGGTCTGCAAGAGGGCATTCTTAAGAGCGGATGCCCAGCGCGTCGCACGGTTCGGCCAGGAACTAATGGCGCATCCTACGGGCAGTCGTAGCTATTGGCGCCTGGCCAAAGCCGTGCAGTCCAACTTCTGCTAGACCATGCTGCCCCCTCTGAGGTATCCGAATAGATCACTGGCTAATCGGCCGCAGGAGAAAGCAGATCTGCTTGCAAATCTCTTTGCGGCCAACTCCCGAATCGATGACTGCGGTTCGCAGCCGCCTAACATTGCCAACTGCGGCTACACCATGCCTGATATATGTATGTATCAGGCAACGAACCGTTCGTGCGATACTGCAGTCTCTCGATGTTCGGAAAGCCAGTGGACCTGACGGCATCCCAGCTGTGGTTCTTAAAAAATGTGCAGCGGAGTTGTCTCCCACACTTACGCGCCTATACCGGACGTCTTACGTCGCAGGCATTGTGCCTGAGGCTTGGAAGGAAGCGAACGTTCAACCGATTCCCAAAAAGGGGGACCGTTCCGAGCCAAGCAACTATCGACCCATAGCTATCACCTCGGTGCTTTCCAAGGTGTTCGAGCGGATTATAAACACCCAAATTGTCCGCTACCTGGAGGATCAATCGTTGATCAATGATCGCCAATACGGCTTTCGGTCTAAACGATCAACGGGTGATCTTCTAGCGTTCGTCACGCACCTCTGGGGTGAGGCTATGGACAAGCACGGCGAGTCTTTGGCTATCAGCCTTGACATAGCCAAAGCTTTCGACAGAGTCTGGCACCGGTCTCTTCTTTCCAAGCTTCCGGTCTATGGCTTGCCCCCTCAATTGTGCACCTGGATTGCAAGTTTCCTGCAGAAGCGTCGTATTCGGGTCCTGTGCGACGGTCGCGCTTTCAAATTTATGCAGGTCAATGCAGGAGTGCCTCAGGGTTCTGTCTTATCCCCTACGCTCTTTCTTCTGCATATCAATGATATGTTGAATCTCGGCAACATACATTGTTATGCGGACGACAGTACCGTGCATGGGCGATATCTCGGACATCCTGGGGCCAAACAGGCTGAGGTTGAGGGGAAAAAGCAGAATCTTGTCGTTGAACTTGACCGGACCTTGGACCGCATCTATGAATGGGGTGCCAAGAACTTGGTCGAGTTCAACGCCAAGAAGACCCAGGCATGCGCGTTCTCAACAAAAAAGTCTCCGTTCCTTCCCCTCCCTTCTCTGAAGAACACTCCACTGGTGATACGTGACAGTCTCTCCATCTTAGGTATGGATCTTTGCCGCTCCCTTAATCAGAAAACCTATATCGAGAGCGTCATTAAGCAAGCTTCGCGAAAACTCGGAGTTCTGAACAGAGTGAGGCGGATCTTCACGCCTGGGCAACTGTGCCTATTGTATAAGGCACAAGTGCGCCCTTGCGTGGAGTACTGTTCTCATCTTTGGGATGGCTCCGCGCAGTACTTGCTGGACGCTCTCGACCGGTTACAGCGGCGGGCTGTCCGTATCATCGGAGATCCAGAGGTCACGAGTTCACTGGAACCTCTGCAACTCCGTAGAGACATTGCCTCATTGGCATGTTTCTACAGAATATACCACGGGGAGTGCTCTGAAGAGTTATTCCACCTTATCCCGCCCTCCCCTTTCCTATCCAGAACAACGCATGCTGGGCTCAGATGCCATCCTTACACGGTAGAGTCGATTAGAGCGCGTACCAAAAAGTTTGGGTCCTCATATCTCTGCCGAACGACCAAGGCATGGAATTCTCTGCCAAGGCACGTGTTTCCTTCTTCCTTCAATCCTGGGTTCTTTAAGCGGGGCGTGAAAAAGCATCTTCTTAGGCCGTCAAAGTAGAGACCTCAACATCGCCTCGGCTACTGTGGGGGCGATGTGGAGGCCACTGCTCTTAGACCACACGACTGCTTACCATCAGGTGGAGTGTGATCATTTTGAAGAGCAAAATAAAAAAAAATAAAAAAAAAATAAAAAAAAAAAAAAAAGATTGAGAAACAAGTGCCCCCAATTTTATTGTTTCATGCACAGGTATATTAATAACAAACATGTGCTCGCAAGTACTGACTGACAAATACCACACCATCAACCCATCAGCGTCGTCGATATCTCCGGTGGTGGGGGTAAATGATTATTTTATAAGAAGAGTAGTTTCAGTCAGTTACAAATTACACATAGTCGACGAAACAGCACGTGTCTTCAATTGTATAACTAAAGTTGAAGATTTTTATTATTATTTTTTAGTATAATTGAAGTAAATAAATACCTGCCAAATGCCGGAATGTGTATATTTTAATTCTTATTTTATCAAAAAATGATATTTTGAATTCATCTTAATTGAAAAACCCGTTAATGATTAAGATTAAAAACTTTAAACTTGGAAGCATCGTAGGCGCCATGGCCTCAAGGATACGCAAGCAATTTATGTCGTCGTGTTATGGATAGCAGGTACACACGGCTACACATCAACTTAGGCACCCTATATACGCATAACTACGCTACATACAAAAAAGAGAATTGTCGTAAAGGTACAGTGCAGTGGTGTAGACTCATGACGATGCACTAGCGCGTGCAGCGACGCCCGCGGCCCGTTCAGCGTGAATAAGACAAAATAACAAAAATATAATGTACTCTCTCGCACAATTCGCAGCGTTCAACTTCTAATAGTTCAAAGTCCAGTCTAGGTTGATGTGTCACTGTGTGTACTTACCAGAATATAAGGTTTGTTTGCTATACTTTTTACTGAACGGAGAAAAAAATGTTAATAGATTTTCTCCCATACATTTTATATTCAATATTTTTTTTTGACGTGAAGGAACTATTTTTATTAAAAGTTGTAGTAATAAGTATTAATCAGCGTTAAATTTTCTATCGAAACCATTTTTATCAAAAATGCGTATAAGTGAAATAAGCATTTTTTATCTTATGTCCACCTTTTTGAAAATCCGGACCACTTTGTGTTGGCACAGCGTACCGTTGGTCCGTTGCCATGTTAAGTTTGTACGTGTAACGTGAGCTTAGATGTCTGCGGTGAGAACTAAAAACAGAAGTATTCTTTCATAAATGTATATGCGTGTGAGCTTATAAGTGACTTATAGCCGTGAGCTAAAAGCAAAATATAATAACGCCCGATTTTAAATCAGGGACTAAGTTGTGAGAACTTACATAGGTACCTACGTTAAAATGGGCCACAATATGAAATGCGTGGTATGTATACCTACCACAGTTTTTCATTACTTCATATATATTATGTAGATAGAATATCTTCTTTTCACATTAAGTACCTAGAGGTAATTTGCATTAAAGTGATGATATAATATTATCAATAATATTGAATGGTTTGATAATATCGATTTCAAAATGTTCTAATTTACTATTTACTTAGAGTTGTCCATCCCTATACTCGTATTCGAGTTTCATTCGAGTCGAGTTAGTAGAATTGAAATGATAACAACCACATGAACCCACATAATCAATGAGCTTTACAAGTTTACACACTGTGTCCATTGATATTTTTATACATCAATGACTGTGTCACACTGCACTGTGTTCTTGTTTATCTGAAATATAAATAAAACATTTTAATGTAAAGCCCTCGTTAGTATCAGTGTTTTGGAAGTTACCTACATAGCTGCAATAGGTAAAATATATTTTTATTACTAATGAATAACATAATCGTATCGTTATTCAATTAATTGAGCTTTTGCTAATATTTTATGAAATGCTATAGGTTTTAGAGTCTTGGCATATTATAAATTATAAACTGATATCATTTTAAAATACTGTAAGCGTATATCATTAAGCTTGTAGTCACAACAATCTAGGTAATCTGGACAATATACATTAATTTATTATAAGGATAATTATTTTTACTGTTTGTTACATCATACCTACATATAATTTGTTGATATTACGATTAAATATGTATTTATTACACAAACAAAAATTTTGAGAATAACAGTAATTAATTATGTACCTAGGTGGGCAGGCATTTATAAATAATTATTAGCTTACCAACAGTAGTACCAGCACTCAAATTGCCTTCTGTAGCAAGTTCCATTTAATTGTATTGTGTAATTAACATGGATAAATTATTATAACAATTATTAAGTATAAAAAGTTTACTTCAAACATAGAGCTATAAATATTTACTTCCTATAATGAAATATATTATTTAATAAAAAGCATAACTTATCATCATAAAGTAATTTACAAATTATTCAAGTTTACAATGTTCAATTTTAATATTCTAAAGCTATGAAAATTGTAGGTCTAGGCTAAGCTTACCCTGCAGGAAACTGTAGGACAGGGCCATACAATATTCATAATTTTTTTTAAATAATGTTGTGGACCAATAATAATATTATATGAAAACTAATTATATTTTATTTAATACCCTAAAAGTCTAAACTAATCATTTTAATAAATGCATGTAGAGTAGTCACAGCGACTATATGTATATCGAGCCTCTAATGAAATTAAAATTATATGTATATCTTATCAGATGTAGACTAGTTTAAATAAATAACCTAACATACTGTATTATTAAATATATGAAAAGAAGATATAAATATTGAATTAAAACAAATTTAAGCTCTTAGAAAATAATGTTATTTATGTACTAGGATCTCTTTTCAGTTGTTGAGGAATCATTTAATAATATTATTTCTAAACTCTTTTTAATGTTTCTGGACTAATACTGCTTTCTTATTTTAAGAAGTCTTTCTAAATTATTCAGTTTGGTGTGTTTATATAAAGACATTAGCAGCAATTTGTTAAAACTATGACAAAATTGTTTTTGTTTTGTTTTTATCATAATTTTCATTGAATATAAAAAATAATTAGTTAGTTAATTGCTTGAATTAATGATTTGATGTACCTATGTTTATTAAGTGCGCCTCAGGGCTCATTCCATAATATGGAGGTGTGTATAAAAATAACAAAAATAAAGTCATTGCATATCAATGACTAGTACCCATAATTACCTGTGATATTTCTGGAATATGTAGTTTTGTGAAATTATGTAGTTTGTGTTCATGATGATTAATCCCGTATTCGAATTCTAGCTTCGTCATTAGATCGAGTACAAAATTATCTAGCGATCCATACCTTAGTTTCATACCAAAATCCCTTTGTTGCAATATCAAATAGAATGTGCCTACCACTTGTTTAATGCTGACTCATGTTCGTCCAAATCACTGTATGAAAAGCGTCCTCTACACGAAGACAGATTCGTCTGCAGTAGTCATCAGCGGACGCGTCCGCCGACGTGTAGACAGGGTGATTTGCTCGTCTGTAGTAGGTATTTCATGTCGGCATATGCGTCCGCCACTAATCCGTTTGTTGTCGGTTTTTGTGGCACGAATCAAAGGGTTTCAGCGCGAGCGCTCGGCGTCTATCCACACACACGTCTGACGACATATCAGTGTTCATCGGGAAGCGAATGAGAGTGCACGCGTGCTTCTCGCAGTTTTTTTTTCTTTAGGTATTCCTGGAGCTGTATTAAGCAGAAAACTGCCTATGGAATTCAAAAAATAAGTACCACAAAAAAGCCTGCTGAATTTAAGTTCATTTCGTACACTGACAGCATTAGTGGAAACTAGAGTTAAAAAATAGTCCGAGAATTTATAAGCGTCTCTCCGGCACTTGACTTTAATTTAAATATGGAATCATACTCGAAGCAGGTACGAAGCAAGGGTAAACAAATCGGTTCTGCCGGTGATTTCCAAAGTTTTTGAGAAGATCCTTTATAGCCGACTAGAATCATTCCTTAAATCAAAAAGCTTCTTTTACCCTAAACAGTATGGATTTAGACCTCAATCAAATACTCTCGCTGCTACAATTGATCTCGTAACCAAAATTAAAAATAATATTGATAGAAAACAAATTGTCTTAGGTATATTTATTGACCTCAGGAAAGCCCTTGACACCATCAGTCATGACATATTATTACAAAAACTAGAAATTAATGGAGTTACAGACAAAACACTTAAAATTTTTGGATCATGTATGGAGAATCGTAAGCAAATAGTAAAAATAGGTGAATATGAAAGCAATCCCAGTGTCCTAAATTTTGGTGTGCCCCAGGGATCAATACTGGGCCCCCTCATGTTTCTTATCTATATTAACAATATCAGTGAATTAGGTCTCAAAGGAGACATCTCCCTCTATGCAGACGATACAAGTCTCTTTTACTTTGGACACTCAATTGAAGCTATAATAGCTGACGCTCAGAATGATCTTAATCTGTTAAATGAATGGTTTCAATCAAATCTTCTAACTATTAATATTACGAAAACAAATTATGTAATCTTAGCAGCAAAAAATAAAAAAATAAATAATAATTTTGAACTTAAAATAGATGGCCAACTACTTGAACGAAAGCCAAAAGACAAATATCTCGGACTTACCTTAGATAGTAACTTAACTTGGAAACCACACCTAGAAAAAATTAAACTTAAACTAACTTCCCTTACGGGCACTACGCAATATAACAAATTGTCTCCCTCGAAAAGTGCGATATTTAATTTATAATTCTCTGGTTAAGCCTCATATCGACTACCTAATTGAAATCTGGGGTACTGCAGCAAAGTCTAATATAGATCCAATTCAACGGCTTCAGAATAGATTAATTAAAATTTTATTTAATTATAATTTTCGGACACCAACTGAAAAGTTATACGAGGAAACTAAAATAATGAATATAAAACAAACGTACATATACTACACATGTATTCTTATACGTAAAATATTAAATAAGGAAATCCATTCGAATTTAAAGTTTGTAACAAAACAACAAATACGAAAGATGAATTTAAGACGTGCTAGTTACTTAGTGACCCGCCCACCTAGAACTAATTATGGAAAAAAAAATTTGGAGTTTGAGGGCATTAAAATATACAATAAATTACCATCAGAAATAAAAGAAGAAAAGAGTTATCCCCGATTCAAAAAGCTACTCAAAATTCATACAATTAATACATGCAAATAAGCAGGCAAATAATAGTAAATATATATATATATATCTATACAATAACACATATATAAAATACACATAGAATATATAGATTAAGTATGTACCTCTAACTAAACTAAACGCAAACAAATAAATTCAATATTTAAAATGGTTCATAAACCACACATATATACTTAAAACATATAAATAGAATAATAGAATAAAAATAAAATAGTCTTATAATAGTAAAACGCAAATATTACAAAAAAATGTTAATGATGACAGACTATGCCATCAATGCCACATCTATAAAAATCAATTCATGTATCCATGTTGTGCTTGGCTAGGACCGAGTGTCATACTGTTAATGTTATTTGTTTACCCACATCGTTGTTATTATTTTTTCTCGCTTTGTTTTTATTTTATTTACGTACCCATGTGCGCTCTAAAATATTAATCTTAGTTTTAAACATTGTTTCTCAGTAAGTGAATTATGTATACAATTCTTTATGAGAAATAAAGTTGTTCTTAAACCTTAAATGTGTCGTATTTTCAGTTCCGTTAATGTGCCGACCAGTAGTGAAATTCAAAACTCGATAAAGAAGTTGTCGAACAAAAAAAACACTTGCCGTTATTTGCTCCTTTTTTACTTGTAGGACAAGGAAAAAACATTTATCTCAGCATCAGATATATTTTAATATATATCTTAATAGCTAAAATAAAATAGTGTATTATGTAAGCTGAACCCAATAAGTAGTTCGTCAAGTGACCTTTTCGCAAAAAACGTGAAGAACGATTTTACAGCAATTAACACTAAACGGTAACATACAACCTACTTTAAGACTATCGCAAAAGCCGATTTCCGTACAGTAGATAAACACATATATTTTTCAACCAATTTCCAATAAGTCTTAGGTATTTGCAAATATTACTTAACCAGACTAGGTAGGTAGGTACTTGAACTTTCGATTTATTTCTAATTTCTTAAGAATTTGCTAAACAGGTTAACAGAATACATAATTATTAAAACAGGTCTTAGACAAGAAAAATCGCCAAATAAAATATCAAAGTAACATTTATTTACGTATTTTATTATTTTAACTTGTGTTTCTTCGACTAGACGTCACGATCTCAAAATATCCAACATGTGTTAATTTATGGATCTACATGCATTTTTCACTCTCCGTATTCTAAAGTGAGCTAAAAGCTACTCTTCTTCTTCCTCCTGGCTATTATCCCAATTTATTTGGGGTCAGCCCTCCTAATACTTCTGCGCCACACCGCACGGTTGTGGGCTGTCTCTGTCGTTGTGTTGCTCGCTGTCATTTCCTTCGCTAATGTTCGTAGCCAGGTTATTGGTGGTCGTCCACGGCCTTTTTTTCCGTCATGTATGTTCATGACTCTTTTTGTCATGTGGTCATCATCCCGCCTCATCACATGTCCGTACCAACCCAAGCGGTTTTCGCAGAGCTTTTCTTGTATCTTTGCGACTTTAAAAGTACCATAGATATATTCTTATAGCTGAAAGCTACTGAAATGTCTTAATTGGAATATGCTAACAGTTACGATATGCCTAATCCTCGATGTTATAATCGGATATATAAGAAATTGCCTACGCCGCTAAACTCGGTTAAAAAAATCTCTTCATTTTATTTGAAATTTGGAATTGATACGAACACTTAATGTAAATGAGCCTGAAACTGCTAGACATTATCAAGAATTCTTAAAATCTTTACTACGTTACGTGCTGCATTTTGTATTGCTGCTGCTGGAAGACGGTAACCGTTGCTCATAGACTTGACTGTCTTTTCTCGGTATCGCAAAAGCAGTTTCAAGAAAACGCAAGCTGCTATCTACTTGTAGACCACATATTTGGCAAGCAAGCCTATCTTATTGTAAGCAGTTGCCGTAGTTTATGTGTAATTGCAAAACCAGGGGCTTCACACGCACATTACCTCTTTTAATAAACTGGCTTAATAAACTTAATAGAATAGAAGAAAGGCGACTTATGGGAAGACGGATCTTCGGTGCTTTCACTCACAAATGACGCAACAGTGCCTACTTGCACTACTATTTTACATTAATAATAATAATAATAAAACCGCAGGGCAGCTTGTGGCGAGCTGAATGTGAGTGGCGACACTGCGGTCCTAAATGCCTCAGAGAGTCGATGAGGGCCTCGTCACCAGCTTGCCGTTACTGGTTGGCTGGGGTGGAACTTCAAGAGCGCCCGTAGGACTCTCAACTCTGGCTTGCCTTGATCGGCCGGTCAGAGGGGGGCCGCTAGAGCTACATGCTTGGGGGTGGAAGTGTCATTTTCAAGGGCATAACTACGGGGAAACCCGCTCCGGGTCTCCGTTTTCACGAGACCCGTGATGGTGAAACCGGCGCCGCACCGCTCGTCACCCCTAGCTGCTCGCACCGGTGTTGCCCTCTGCTGCTGGCTTATATGCCTATCGTGGCTATTCAGGGGGCCCATCTAGTGAGTTGGCGAGTCACCGTCTGTCCATTCGATTGATGCTATTAGAGTATTCAGGGCAGACGCCGTTTTATCATCCATAGTTACCTATATACCAGTCCATCAAACACCCATACCCATAGCCCATATATTAAAATCCATACGTAGCAATAGTCCTATGCCTGCTGCGGCTAGTGCCGCTGTAGGTGTTCCATCCCACCTTTGATTAAAACTCTCGAAGGGCCTCTTTACGTTGGACCCATGTCTCCGTGTAAGCCTCCCAAAGGGCCGGGTATTTTCCTAACGTATTAGGAATATACTCGTGAAAGAGAAACAAATAATTATAATAATAATTTATTTATTTTAGTATAAATTCTTATTTTACAACTGCATCTTGACAATAACATAAAGTGCGCTTATAGATATTTGCCCGAACTAGGTTAAACCTGTGTTTCGAGCGACAAACTGCTTACATACTATTATCAGTATAAATAAATTTACATTATAATAACTTTAATAATATAGGTAAAAGTAAAAACAATTTAAAAAATTAGTTTAATATTCTACTTTAAAACTAAATTAGCTAAATTTTATTTACAGATTGCAAGTAACTGCTCGGTTTGGTCATATGAGAGAGTTTGAATATATGCAGTAATTAAGTTTTTACAGATAAAATGAGTTAATTTATAAATGCTTAATTCTCTATTTAGTCTATTGTACAAAAATGGCCCTAGAAATGCAAAAATTCTATTTGTATAAATATGTTTTGAGCAGTTTTGAGCAGTTTTGAGCAAGATTGTGTGGTGCAGACTATATCTTGCCGGCGCTTGTTAGCTATGTCAGCATTATAGGTAAGCACCGCATGTTGTTTTAGTATTGTGTGCATAATAAAGATTTGACGGACAGTCATTACTTTGCAGGATTTAAATAACAAGCTTGTAGGAAATAGGAAAGGACGGCAGAAGGAAAATTGCTCTCTGAGCTCGTTCAAGAAGCAGCATAGTAGTTTTCACTGCTCCACCCCATGAAGTAAAATTAATATTTTGTTAGCCATAATTATGTCAGAACTGTTTAGTTATCTGTTTTAAATGTAAATTATTCTAAACATCATAGGTACCTCTTGCGTTGCTAGATTGTTTGTTGGTGATCTGACGATTTTGATTACGTCATCAGGAGCTACATGTTTAATTGTTTAGGAGAGTTGCATAACAAGCTGGATTAGTATCGCAGTTTAGTTTAGTAGAGTAAGTATATTATGTAGAAATTTGCACGAGTCCGAGAATATCTTTAACGCCAGTCGTTTCCAAGAACAACTTACAAGAAATGATAAAAACATACTAACGAACACCGCAAGTCAAATAAGGCTTTTAAAAAGCTTTTGCAAGTCGCAGCGTTTTCCAATAAATTGTATCTTGTTTGATTTTGCTTTCGTCGTTATTTGTCTTAAGTCTACAAACCGACTTACGTCTTATTATTTGCGTAATCAACTGCTTAATATAACAATGTTAATGTGAATAATACTTATTCAACGTCTTCGTATGAGTACCTAGATATTGTTTCCAAATTAAGCTATTGTTATCTGAATATGTAGACATAAAAGTAAATACAAACACGATGCTAAAATTATACGCTCAATTGTATTGGATTGTTTGAGTAGATGGTACCCGTACAATAGAATGACATGATATTTGAAACCATCTGCGTAAATAATCATTTCTGGATGTCGCATGCAACTAAGTCCTTAGTAAGCTTACAGGAGACACGCTATACGATTTAAGCATAATTCGCACAGTATTATGTCCAGTGACACAATAACTTCACGCAGTATGGTCGCGGGTCAATGAAAAAGCATGAAGCATTTCCCTAATGTATATAACACATTATTAATAAAGCACGTCATCTCGTCACAGCGGCAGTTAGATAAGGTCACCGGCTCGCTACTAGCTGCTCAGTGGCAGTAGTTTGTTCGTTGACCCGCGAGCGGTTGCGCTGGCGCACGCCGGACGCACTACGAATTTATCGGTCGCCCTGATTTTGATTCTTTGATATTATTGCACCAGATTCGTATCTGTCCTGATAATTGTGTGTTTTGTTAGTGTTTACACAGACATTTAATTCCTTTTACTAGGTAAGTCAAAATATCTAGCTGGTCTTGTTATAAAATTAATGAATTTATTGGCCGATCAATTGGTATACATGAATTGATCTCGCACTTTTGTAGACACAATAATTAAACAAGATACCTTTGTTTGACTTAGAAACTAAAGTTACGGTATATTTACTTAGCTAAATTATGTTTACTTGAGCTCAACGTATAGGTACTGTTTTAATGAGTTCCTCTTACCAAAATAATACTGCCAAGAATGACGTGTTTGCCGTTATGTTTCTTCATTAGTAGATATTATAACTATAAATACCTATTAGCATAAAATATTATCCTCGTAAGAGAATTAAGGTTATTTAAAAAATAATGTTTTCTTTTCAATTTATTGACAATTTACACTGACAATTTAAGTATTGATCCCTTTAAAGAGACCACCACGCCGTCGGCGTTAATTCATGACTGCGTGTACTATAGATGAGACAGCGTGTTTGGACATAAATGTGCTTTTGAAAGAACAAAGGTCTTACAAGGTTTTATTTGTATAAGTAGGATATAATAAAATGTGCCAGATCCATATTAATCTAGAAAATTCTAAATTACGTTACGTTAGCATATCTTATAAACTTCTTCCATAAGGTATATTATTTGACAAAATACAAGGTTTCATTATTTCAATTTATCTTGATAGTTATTAATAACTGGCATAATAATATACACATAGTACTGACGCGCGAAAAACCGTAATCTACGACTTTTGCCCTACATAGCTATAAAAATCATCAAAATTCATTCCACGGATTTGCGGTTTAGTGTTCAACGAACAATAGTATAGTTTACGTACTTTCTTTTACTGATCAGCTGGCTTAGGAGGGCGGACGGAGAGTTCTAGAGTTTACTCAAGGTTTTGTTACAATATCCGATGCCGTTGTCCAATTTGTTATCGTTGTAAAATTAATGATAATACAGTCAGTCGCTACCCGGGACGTGTACACTCGCACTCACGTCCACCATCCTACAACAAGATACTAAATTTTGAATAACTTAAAATAAAATTGAAATATTCATGACCTTAGATTGTTATCCGATTCCAGCGCGTGACAATATTTTAACTTATATATTATTATAACTATACTTTAATTGATAATATCTTCTTTGTGGCATGGGTATGACAACATTTTAGTACTAATTTGTAATGCCCGGCACATTATATCTAATTATACTAACTTACATTAAACAAATTAGTCACTTTATCGTCAATAGTTAATTAGTCACTCCATACGGTCTTCTGCGGGGTATCAAAACATGCTTTTGTGGTTGAACAACTGATAAATACTGAACCTTTAAAATCTTCGACTAAATTATGATACCTACCTTTATTCTCACATATTGAGTTTTTTATAGGCTCTAAGTCCGGGTCTCATAAAGACGAAGAAGAATAATGCTTAATACCGTAAGCAGTCAATGCCCGACCGTCAAAATTTCGAACTTTTATTTTAAATAAAACTTAAACAAAAAATGCAAAATTTTAAACTTTTATTTTTCTTTCTCTTAACTTGTACCTACTTACACGTATTAGATTACTTTAAAGAAAGAAAGCTCCAAAATTATTTTTATTGTTGCGTGTACGAAGTAGCTATTTACTTATTGCTTATTAGGAATCGGCACCGGAAAAGTGTCATTGGTTTAGACCTTTATCTACCGGGCGTTAACAATCAAAGCGATTGAACCACTCGGAACCAGTATCTATATTTATATGAGGTCCAATTCGCGCCGCATAAAATTATTTCACGCGTTTAATAATAAGGTTCTAACATGTCTAGTTATTCGTAGGTACCTACCTACTATTAATTTTGACTCTTTAGATACAAACAAATTTAAAGAAAAACATGCGTGTAATTGTGGTCCGTATTTGAATAGAGTACTCCGAAATCTACACCAATCTTTATACAAAATAAACAAATATATACCTACTGATCGTAAAAAAGCGTTTCTTAAAATAGTATTTTTGCATTTGCTAATATTTTTAATAGATTTAAAAAAGAAGGAGATTCTCAGTTTGCTTGTATTTTTGTTTGTTACCTCGGATCTCCGTGAATTATGAACCTTTAGCAAAATTTTTTTTTGTTTGTACCTACACGTTCCTGGTCCCAATTAAATTTGAAGAAAAATACAACCCCTAAGAGTGTAAGGGTTCTTAATTCGATGTGGAAGGATATTAATAGTTTTCTAGATATTGGTGAGTTTGACAGCTTGGAAAGTATGAGTATATTCCGACTTTACTCTATGGATAAAAATATACTTAGGTACCTACTTCATAAAGAACGGGTATCGTATCTCAATATATTTATCGCAATCTGCAACCAGAATGCAAATGTCTTAGGCTCCTGTAAGAAGATGCGTAATACCTGATACAATGACGTAACAACATGTAGGTGTATTTAGTCACATCACCATCTATAGGCGTGGGTAAATAAAAACTTAAAAAGATTGTTTGTTTTAATACAACACACTTGAATAACAAATAACTAACGAAAATGCCAACGAAAAATGTTTTCTTTTTCTTTATTATTTAGTTGGCTGCTTTATAAGAACTAATCTGAAATAAACATAATAAACATACATTTGCACCAGTGCCATTTTACTCCAATATTATTATAAAGAATATAATAATGCCAGTCTGGAGAAATCCCTATAGTGGGTAATATATTGCAACAGGAAATAAATTGAAATCCTTAGTCTCTGCCTACCCCTCTAGGAAACAGGCGTGAATCTATGTATGCATGTATGTATACTGCAACTGATACTTTGCATACAAGGAATTAAAAAGTACTTAGCAATATTGATGTGGTGATTGCAAGCGGTTGTGTTAATGGTAACGATGCTCTTGTTTCTTTTCCTATTTTACCATATAATATCAGCCCTGTATTAAACTGTCCCACTGCTGGGTACGGGCCTCTTCTCAGTGTGAGAAGGGTTAGGCCATAGTCTCCCACGCTGGCCTAGTGCGGGTTGGTAGACTTCACATATCTTCGAGAACATTGTGGAGAACTCTCAGACAAGCAGGTTTCCTCACGATGTTTTCCTTCACCGTTAAAGCAAGCGATAATTAACTATTTAATACGCACATAACTTCGAAAATTCAGAGATGCGCGCCTTGGGTTCGAACTCGAGACCTCTGCGTGGCAGTCCAACGGTTTCCCACTAGGCTATCGCTGTTTTTTACCAACCTACCCGAAAATATGCAAAGATAGACTTAACACGTTCCCTGTCCGATGAACCACATATGGTACATAACAATTGATTTTCTATTGTGTCTATTATCACGGTACTGTGAATGGGTTAATAATGTGTCAAGCTCTAGGAGTATTAGGGCTTAGACATGAGACGTTAAAAGGACGAGAAAGTAATGTTTATGGTAACAAATGTAACAATGTTTTAAACACAAAGCTTTCTTATTAAATAGATCTTTTGCAAAGACAATCTTTATTATAATAACTACGTGTAAAATTTCATATCTATAGAACGAATTGATTGAATCATACCTACTTATTGCCACCCATAACTTCCGTTAGTATAATCGTTCTCGGTTTCCTAATTTAATCTTATTTTACGATCATAGTGCTAAATAAAATTGCGAATCACATATGGCAACTACATATTAACATAAATATCGTTAACATAATTTATTACGATAGTATATAATTTATAAATATATTAGATTTTTATAATCGAATGCCATTTCTTTATACTATTCAGAATTAGCCATAACAAAAATTATAGTATTTATCATATTATTGTGACATATAGTCAACATATTTGTTAAATATACAAAAGCTACAAGCGTAAATTTGTTCTAAAATGTGTGTTTTATTACTTTCGCGATTGATATATACTTTACAAAAAATATTTTAATATGACAACTTGCACCTAAAAATCGGTAAAACATCTTACACCTATTAATGTGATGTACTAATACACATAAAAAATAAAAGTACTATTAATTTTGACCAAACAATAAAATGGTGCCCTATCAATTTTTTTATTAGGTACCTTCCCTTACTAAACGATTTGCATTCAAGAGACATAAATTACAGCACATAAAAAAAATTGTTTCCTCTATTTTAGCTCCTAAATGCTGCTAAAGGCGATTGAACTATACCTGTATAAATGTCCATAGCTCATTGACCTAACATTATAAATAATACATACATCAATGTCCCAGTTATTATGCAGCAGTTATTATGTATTTTCACATTTATAATTAATCACTGCCGCCATACATGATAAAAAATCCATAAGTTCAAGGCAAAAAATAATTTTCGTATGCTTCAGTCAATTTGGTATATTGCACAATCCTTACTTCCTTACTTTAATATTATAAATTCGAAAGTAACTCTGTCTGTCTATCTATCTGTCTGTTACCTTTTCACGGCTAAACCACTCGACTGATTTAGATGAAATTTGGTACAGATATAGTTTAAAACCTGGGGAAGGACATAGGCTACTTTTTATTGTTGTAGGTATCTCGCGGGCGGAGCCGCGCGCAAAAGCTAGTATGCTATATGTTACAAAAAAGGTAGTCTAAGAGAATTGCAATGGTACGTAATAGTTGGTATAATTAGGAACTAGTATTTTCCCATAATTATTTTTCACATTGCCACAGGGACACGGTTCGGTAATACTAATACTTGAAATTATCTTATCTAAATATTTACCGTGCTTAAAATCATAATTACGATTTACCACGAACAAAAGTGATTGATGTAATACAAACCGCAGAGTGCGTGCGAAAGATTTGTCACAGCTATTATGGTACATATTTTGAAACTGGCTTGATGTAACATATTTTAATTGTTTCTTTTTTTACAGATTGACCAAGTCATGAAAATGGTTCCTAATTTGAATATACTGCACGCAATATGCTTTGCGTTGCTGTTTAACTTTTGCGTAAGAACACATGCGGAACTCTTTACAGCAATAGCAGAAGTCGAATATTTGCTAGAAACCCATAAGAGGATAATAGACGACTTAGATTTTTATATTGATAAGGAAGAGAAAAGACTTTCTACACTAAAGAGGTAAGAAATCGAGAACTAAGTCACCCTATATGTTCTGTTCGCTTCTGAATGAGATTTAACTTATTTTGTATTATTTGCAGGCATTTAAATATCTATAAAAGGGAACATGAAAAAGCTATGGAGGACATTCCCAACTATTTGGGCAATCCTATTAACGCATTCACCCTCATAAAAAGGTTGACGAGTGATTTAGACCTTATAGAAGACAGTATTAAAATAGGAACAGGTAATTATTACATTTGTTTTTTTATTTGAAGATTTTTATTTACAAGATTGTTTTGTAAAAGATTTATCGATATTGGCTAGAGGCGTTGACACTGATTGGTATTGTAATAAATAATGGCCCTATTGAGTTGTTTTCTGTATCGTGGAAGCATGGGACCGGTATCTTATATACTTATATTACACTAGATAATGCCCGCTATTTCGTCCACATGGACTACAGTTCGCCGGCGACGTTATTAACGCGAATGACGCTATTCACCATAACTTCGGGGTATCTGAACGGAATGAGACTAAATTGGCTTGGAGTCTTAACTTAAACTGCATCAAAATCCCTTCAGTGTTTCTGCATAAAGCTTGTACAAACAAACAGACATGAAGATAAACATAGTTGTGAAATGCAAAATTATAAATTAGTGGCTCTGAGTTTAAAGTTACAGTCTTTTTACAATCCTTTATTAGTGTTGCCAAATATAAATCTCCAAGAAACGTATAATGTGCATAATTGTTATAATCAGTGTCACAGGCCCATAATAAAAAGATAATGGTCTGTTGATATCGTGGAATCGGTTTATTATAAAATAATAGAGTTCACGCGATCGCGAGAACGAGCAAGGTAATGTGCCTTGATTAAAGTTTTATTATACCCACAAAAGAATGGCGTGACAATGGCACAATATATGAATAGTGTAGTTTAAGTGCAATCAAACGAAAAAAAGGGGATTAGCTCTCTTAAGCGCAATCTGTATAGAACGGCGAACAGCACTGTTTTAAACAGACTTTTGATATTCTAGAAACCTGTTGTAATATTTATACAGCGTATGACACAAAAATTATAAATATTGTCAGTGTAAAATATCCAGTTTTTTTTTGTTTGTCTGTCGCTACGCGGATGCATAAGTAAATTGATATGACGAGCGACCGTCCCCTAGCTGTTACGGCCTACCTTTAGTGACTTAAAACTTTAGCTGCTAGGATTATCAGGAAAACTAGTAATATGTATCACAAATTACTGGTAAGCTTTAAAGACATAGACCCACGAATGTATAATCCTAAATGATAGATTGTGTACAACACGCACATTTCGCCACGCAACCTTATATTTTTGGGTCCCTTGTAATAGAGCCTATAGCCGATTACTGAACAAATTTTCAGTCTCCGTGGTGTTACTGAGAATGTACTACCATAAAGATCCAATATTTTACGCAACCTCATATTATGGTAGGACATTTTTTTACTGTTATCCAAAGATTATAAATGATGTTATCACTCAATAAATTTTGTTACATATTAAACGACTGCCTCGGGGTAGTAGCCATAGTGAATGCAACTGCATAATGTTAGTGGTTTTAATAAAAAAATACTAACAACATGAAGGCTTAAAACTCAGTTCTGTAGACGGCAAAAAACACTCATCGCAGTTCGTCAAAGTTTGGGTGTAATAAGCCTCCTTCTTAGCGAATATGCGAGTGGTGACATGGCTATGCACGTATGTAAAATAAACCCGAGTTGGGATGTACAAAGTCTATACCATTCATTACTATGACTACGCCCTTTTACTACAGTATCTGTTATATAAGACATATATGACATATATGTGTAAGTAAGTACGTAGCATCAGACCATAAGCTCGCAGTATACATAATATTATTCAATGAAGAATACACCCATTCATTGAATTAATGGATGCATTCTATATTTGTATTCTGGTAGCATTGGTGTGCTCGCTGTTTGTTGTGATACACACGTAGGCACTAATTTAACATTCCTCCTGTCTTTTACTTAAAGTAAATGTACCACCCAGATGTTGGCACGTTACAAGTAAGACACACAGAGTTCAAATGCCAAAAATGTACAGACGTAAGTATATTGTTAAACTGCAAGACAGTAGTAATTTATAAAAATCATCATAAAATTAATAAAAATTAAAGGCTATTTCCATAAATTCAGCGTACAGCACTTTATCCTGAGGTTTAGTTTGAACTACGATTTTTGCTGAGACAGTGCATCCTACGAAAGCTTGCCGCCGAAGTACCTTATTTTGTGTTTATGCGTTTATTTGCGTTGCTAGACTCCTTAAAATTGGTATTGTAGGTACTGTCAGCACAGAAATCTTTTTTCCTCGGGCTTGTAACACAACAACATATTTTTAAGGATATTATAGTTGACGGTCATCGCTTACTATCAAGCGGAACGTATATTTGACCACCATGAAAAGCTAGTTCTCCTTAGTTGGTGATCTTCCAAAGAAGTAGGTGCATTCTGTTAGCAGTGTTACAGCTATATTTATATCCTGTGGCGAGGTACATACGCCAGCTGTTTATTGTGAAACGCACGTAGACACTAATTTAACATTCTTCCTGTCTTCTATTCAAAGTTAGTATACCAGATGCTGGCAAGTACTGCTTACGAGATTCGAATTTTAAAACGAATTATATCGAAGTAAATAAAACAGAAAAACGCAGCAAGGAAACATATTGTATGTCATTTTCTTTTTACAGACTGCTTAATATCACTTTATTAAAGGAGTTTGTTTTAAACCCAGACTATAGATTAACTTAAAAGTTTATAATGAGATACACGTCACTAGATCACTGGTTAACATGTAAATATTTGACTGAGAGTGTGTTTAGTATAGATAATCATAACTGTCATAAGTCTCTTTGATCACTCACATTAATCTTAACCAAAATATATTCATAAAAATAAAACATTTTATCTGTCTAGGAATACTAATTTTATAGAGAGTGATCATGTTTCTATCATTCACAATATAGCCAAAATGTTGCCAGTCAACGCTCCAGTCGCTCCACTTGAACTCCTTCAAATAATGTAACCTATACATTCATTATAATTTAACAAAAATCTACGTGACTAAAGACACAGTGTATCTAAGCAGTTTTATCTCTTATAAGTTAACTTATGAAGGCATTAACATGATTATATTTCCTTGAGCAGTTACACTACAAATGAAATAATAAAATTGTATTCTTACTTCGTATACAATCTTCCGCCACTTCGTTTGAGTGAACTTCAGATTTAGTATTTATCGATTTATAAAGTCAAACATAGCGCGTTATAAATCGAGATCAAACGTATATACTTAATAATAAATCAGTTTTTCAAGAGCTTGTATAAGTAGTAGCTAGTAAAAAAAAATACATTCTAGTCTAGTTTCTGTGAATCACTGAGACGAACACATAAAACAATATAAATGTAGAATTGTTCTCATCATTATCGATGCCATTACGGACAGTTATTATTTATTATTATATTTTATCATTTATCTGAAAACGAGTGAACCTAAGATTGAGCTCGTTCCGCTATTATAACATTTAGTTGCATACTTTATAATATAATAAAAATACTTATTCATGTAGCTAATAGGGTTGCCAACCATACTCTAAAATTGAGTATTGGACTCTAGTTCATGTAGCATATTTCAAATATACCTACTCTTTTTTGTATAATGTTCAGAACACTACCTGTCACGCATAACATAAAAAATTTACTGTTAACTGTTAATATGTTGGTGTCTCCAAGCCAAACCGACAAGTTACTATATAAAGCCAACTTAAAAAAATATATTTTGGCACTTTTATTCCCTCTGAAATCAGATTATTACCCTATTTCTTTTAAATGAAGTTGGAAACCTTAAGTGCTAGAAAGAGTATGGAATGGAACTAAATTAGTATGTAAGTCACACTATTAAAATTTATTTTGTTTCAGAATACATAAAGAATGTAACAATGACCCATGAGGACGTCAAGTATCCTGCTTTCGAGGATCTGACAGGCGCTGCGCAAGCGCTCACAAGGTTGCAGGAAACGTACCATTTGGATGTGAAAGAACTTGCCGAAGGAAAACTGAATGGCGTTGCTTACAGGTAACTTCGTCCATTTAATATAGCATCGTATTATACGTTCATTAGGCACGTAAAACCGTTGGTCCTGCGCCTGATCTCTCGCCGGTCGTGACGGATTGCCGTCTTACCGGATTTTAAGAGATAGGGAACAGAGAGCGCACTTGTGTTTACACACATGTTTGTGCACCATAATATCTCCTGCGCAGATATCATGGCAGCATTAAGATTTGCTGCCATGACCGAAATTCGGTTTGGAGGACATTATTATACGTGCAGTACCTACTGAGAACTATGACACTTTGATTGTTTGTAACTTGATCTTTTTTTAAGCAGATACATTTGGCCACGGAAAGGGACTGGTTATATTTTATAGGAATGCGAACTAAGTCTCAGATTACAACTAGCGTGTAATATTAGTTCAACGACAGTACGTATCCGCGAGGAACAAACGCATTTGTAATAAACTATTTGACAAAATAATGATTTAGGTATACATTGGTAACCGCGCAGGTTATGGCTTTTTAAAGCAATTTGCAAAAATATATATGAAAATATAAATTATTTCTACCAAAATCCAAATAATCCTAGTTTATTTTGAGTTGGCACCACGTGATCGTAAATGGTTTTGATTGGCCACATTTATTTTGACGTCACACGTTTGTAAACGTTTTCTGTCGATACTTGCTGTCCAACGTTGATTTATAATCTTGTGACGTCTCTTGACGCCTCTGACGTTTTGATGCCAATTGACACGGAGAAAAGTTGAATCGTTTTAACAGGCGCACACTGGCGCGCGGCAGCCAGACAAAATAGGTATTTAATTATCTCTGTCATTCCAACAATTGCGAGATATGTATAATATTCTTAATTCTTAAAGATATTAAAACCTATTCTTTTTTACGCGCACATTTATGTTGAAGGAAAGCAGTAGGTATCCTTATTCATTAATTGTTCTCGAGTAAAGAATTAGATAGGACTTCGCCCGCGGCTTCGCTCGCATTATTGTAGATTTTGTAAATAAAATTTACCCCGAGCAAAATACTTTGTTCTGAATGAAAATTATGTCCTTTTCTGAACTCTCTACAACGTGTATGCAAAATTTTATGATGATTGCTCGAGTAGGTAAAGCGTTAAAGCGTAACAAACAGACAAACGCATTTATAATGTTAAGCTAGGATTAGGATTCCTTATTCTAGCCAATATGTATGTTATTGCCAAATTAGATGTTCTTTAACAATTTAGAAAAAGTCATACATTTTGTTAATTATTTCTAATGTGAATTTATTTAAGTATACTTTTAATTTTTTAATTATTGTTGTTTTGAATTGAGTAATTTATGCAAAAAGGCAATCTCATTTATGGGGATTGCCACAACATGAAATATGTACTTACTACATAATTATCGAATAAGTAGGTACCTACATACTTGGTGACTAGGGTTAATTACAGTTTATCAAGTTTTGAAATCATGTCATTTGCTAATTGTCTCTTTAATGTTCATAAACAAGAACATGTTTTAATTATTTTATCTTTTTATCACAATTTGAATTGCTGAAGCGCGAATTTACGACTCACTAAGAATTAATGCCATCAAAGACAATGTAAAATATTGCACCATTGATCATCATCGGTTGTGTAATTGATAATACTAGCGATGTGCACAATTAAATTCAAGTAACTACACTACACATAAGTACGTGCGTTGCATTCTTGACTACACAGGGTAAATGAAAAAATACTATTAACCTTTTACCCGTGTCTTCTTTACATCATACGTGTGGTGTAGGTACACACAGTTAGACGATAAATGATTGCGTAAATATTAGCATTAAATTCAAGGATATATTACTGATCAGTCAAACTTATATGTATAACAACGATAATGACATGTAATAATACCTTGAAGTGACATTCGGGTAACTGGGCAATATTGTCTTCTTGGCTTATAGTGCGTTTATAGTTTTATACTGATCAGAAATCAGAATTATTTATTATAGACATAGGTAATAGGTACATGGGATGTTACAATGAATGAATATATCCATCTATGTCTTGCGTTGAAGCGTACAAAGTTGATACCGTAACAATATGCTCAAAACTTTAATATTTAACTATTGATAACTAGTCCGCATTGAGCAAAACTGTAGCCTAGCCCGGAACGATGCAGTTAGATTCAAATCTAGTTATGTCTAGTAAGTTCCCTGCTAATGTCGCAAAGTTTCTTCTTCCACTGCCCCGATATGCGACCTATTTCGTAAAAACAATATTTGTGTCGCGCCGTGCCCCGTCGCTCTGCGGTAATATCGGATTTAGTACGTTCGTACATTTAACGTTTCTGAATTCGGTTTTTTGCTGCATAAATCGGCTTTAGAGGCAGTCGTAGCACAAAAACCGAATTCAGAATTGCTCTTAGATCGGCTCATTGTCTTCGTACCTTTACGGTTACACAAATAGGTTTAAGCAGCGTATGAATACATACGCCAAATCCGAATGCAATATGTATATTTTTATGCCGTAGGTATATAGCCAAACCTCATTGTTACGGTACGTTACAATGTGAACACACGTTTATTTTGTGCAAAAAGGTACATACGTGATTTGGATGACATGTAAAGTCGTGAGTACCGGCTTCGTGAACATCTTTGGCAATGAAATCACTCTGTGCACAATTATGTTGCATTTGTTTTTAACCTTAAAATATTGTTATCGGTTTTGGTTCTGAAGACACTGTGAATTATGCAGCTAAAGACATTTATGAAGATTAATTGCTCTTCTCCTTTTATACCATTAAAGAAGCAAACAAGCCTACGACATATTGCAAACATACCTACCCTGGCTGATAGTAAATGGTTACTATCCTAACTAATATTATAAATGCGAATGTGAGTTTATTTGTTTGTTATGTTAACCAGAAAGAAAATACTGTTACTAGTCTAACGTAACATTTTCGCGAGCGAAGCCGCGGAGATATCTAGTATCCTATGTATGCAAGTATCACCCGATGTATATGCGTATCGCGCGTTGCCGACCCTTTAATATCTAAGTCGCCATGCTGCCAGCGCAAGAGTGAAACCTCCGCTGATAAGGCAACATATACTTAGTAGCCTGAAAATCCTACTCAGCACAGGAACGCACCACAAGGTTGTTCGCTGCGATGGTAGTCTGTAGATATTTCCTTTGCGTTGCTCGAGTCTAAGTGACAATTTTTCATTAGGGTAATGCGACGATTCTGCTGTCTCTCTCTCTTGCTAAAACCTCTAATCTATATATCTCGTTTTCATATATATATCATCTCTAACTGTTTTCCAGTACACCAATGTCAGCAGGCGACTGCTACGAGCTAGGCCGAGCGTTATACAAGGAGTCCGATTTTGAGAATGCACGTGCGTGGATGTTTGAAGCTCTACGAAAATATAAAGAAGAGAACATTCCCTATCCTTTCTCTGATGCCGACATATTAGAATATATTAGCTTCGCTTATTATTTGTTAGGTAAGTAGCGTTTACTATTAACGAATTGGTAAACGTATACGTTATAGATTTGACACGTTTACATATTATGCAATTGACTATTTATTATTATTAATTGTATGTTTCTACATTTGTAATGTAATTGCGTTGGTAGCTTACTTTCACCATAGCTACTTTAGGACCGCTGAACTATTTTTTGCAATTTTACTACGTATGTAGTAAAATTGCAAAAATAGTTCATAACAATTACCAGGTCATCCTGTAACATATTCGTTTCCAATACGGGTGACTTGGGTATGTGATCTCGCTTTCTCCTGCCTTCGATGCCACACATTTCTGTGGTATTGGTATCCTTATAATATTTCCCCTCGTCTACTATGACTGATGTCAATTGTGTTACCCAACCTAATGACCCCATAGTTGTTGGTTATTATAATCCTGTCGCTTTCAATTGTAACGCACATATTCCGAATCCTAATCCTAAATGACGTCTAATATGTGTGGTATCATAAAATATGCATTTCTGTTCTTCATTACAAAATGGAGGGGAGAAAAGTAAGACAGAATCCGCGCTAATTGTAGTAATATTTCCAGGAGACACCAAAAACGCGCTGGAGTGGACACAGAAGCTATTAGATGTAGATCCAAAGCACTCCCGAGCTAAGGGCAACGTGCCACATTACCAGAAGAGTATCGCCGAAGAAGAGGCTAGACTTAGGAAGGAACGAAGAGGCGTAAGTTATCACATCGTAGCAACTATTAGAGAATTTATCATATGGCGATTCCAGTAAGGTTATGATCATATTTTAGGATTACTATGATAATTAGCATACTGAGCTAAAATCATTAATTGAAAGTTTAGCCAAAAGCCATTTCTATTTATTTTTATTATGTTCACCCCACACTTAGGTATAAGGAAGCTTCTTAATATTTTGCCTCGGACTTTTACGAACAAATTCAGATGCAACACTCTCGAAAGTGATTATCTATAGTTTGTACAAATAATTTTAGCTATTTGATGAGAAATGGGCTCTATCAGCTTTTATTCAAGTCCGTATTGCAATTTTTCTATATTATTTTGTAATACGTTTCATAAATTTTTAACGACGCTATAATGATATGACCACGCCTTACTATTTCACGCTGTATAAAAATCACGCTCTATAGCAGAAATTGTACAAACTCAGAAATAATTGATCATACAAATATTTGTTCCGTACCAATTGGCAGAGGCCGGTGACCACTTAAATATTAAGTGGTAACCTCGCATTTGCAGTTGAGGATTCATGTTCCTGTGACATGTAGGTATATTCGGACTTTATCATCATCTGGTACTGACGAAATGATATGGCGGGCAAAGAAGTATCCTTAGGCATGCTTAGTTTCTGCAGGATGAATGCGCGAGTGATCCCTGCGCCCCGGCCATAGATTGTGAGAAGGAACACCGTAGTAGGTTTAGTCGGTATTATCGGGATGTCTCCATCTTTTCCCGGGTGAGTCCGACATAACCCCTGGCGCCCTCGGGATCCCGCAGAGGAATATGCGTAAATGCATATTCTCCCACGTTAACAAAAAAAGGCATGCTTATTTTACCATCAAAGATTAGCATGCCAAAGCGTCTTTTCGTTTGCCATAGTAGCATGTCGCAAATTTTTAGTGCTATTTAACACAGTAACATACATACCGATGTAAGCCATGCCACAGGAACACATCATGCAGGCTTTTTATAGCTACGAGCAATGCTTTATCAATTTGAACCCTACATCTATGTTATTTAGGTACATCAGAATATATTACCTAAAGTACCGTCGCGTCGCGTCCCATAAATGTAGGTACCTACATCCAACTGATTTGAATGCTCCGGTTTGATTTTTACTACGCTGTCAATAATTAAACCATTGACAATTAGACAAGGTATTGGTTACAACCACGCCATGAACTACCAATAAAATTTTAATATTAATAAAAAAGTGCGTAACATAACAACAACAACAAAATATTTGCTACGGGTCAATAACTTCTCCTAATGGCAAATGAATATACAATGAGCAAGCAATAAGCCATAATCGTTAGAATATAAATTAAGCCATTTTGGCTCGATAGCGATAGTGATTTTTTACTTTATGGTGTCTATGGCTAACTGTTTCAAATGGTAACGTAATTATATAACTATGTTGATTTATATTATAGACTAGCTGTTACCTGCGACTTCGTCCGCGTAGATTTTAACTAAAAAGTGTTTGTCTCCGCGGAACCCTATTTTTTTTCTAAAATCAAAGTAGCCTATGTTACTACTTATAACATCAGCTATCTGCCAGTGAAAGTCCCGTCAAAATCGGTTCAGCCGTTTCGGAGATTAGCCGGAACAATCAGCCAGACAGACAAACCAAAATTTTTAAAGTAGTTGTTTTCGTATAGGTATCTAATATACTTTCACATGGATTAGATAAAAAGCTGTTATTTTGACATTAGAAACAGACACTTCCATTTTAATTATTTGTATAGATATATAGTTTACTATATTTATATAAATTATGTGTGACATAAATTCAAGAAGTTTATCGCTTTTTAACTAAGTACCTATCAAGTTATGAAAGTATATAATATAAGGAATAAAATATTAAAGGTTTTATTAACCTATTAAACGACAGCGGCACACCTGCGACCAGACTTAATAGGTTTTCAATTATGTCTGGTATTCTAACAATTGATAGTGTGTGCGACCCATTCAGCAGCGCATACATCTTTTTGGTAAAAGTACGTAAACATAGTGACGTAAAAGTGCTGATGTAAAGGAGGCGCACGTGCCATGTACGATGTATGACTCGTACAGATAGATTAATATAATTAAACTTGTTCATCTTTAAGTAATCTTTGTGAAGTCAAATTCCAATAAGTCCATTTTAATATTAGTAAGATAATTTTAAAATTATACAATCTTTAGATATCTGTACAATTTTATGACTTTTAGGAGACTGGGTACGAGAAAAAAGCGGAGAAACCGGTTGATATGTCAGACTATGCTAAGGAGAGGAAGACTTACGAGGCGCTGTGTCGCGGTGATATGGACGTGCCCATAGAAATATCTAGCAGGTAAATAGCACCAATATGTTATAAACTTAATAACAGCTGTAGTAGGAAGAATCTATTGTCACATTTTGACCAGTAGGAAAGAGTCATTGACCGGATTAATGTCATATGATTTGTCCATTACCTGTAGGCTAAGGTTGTGAGAGAATAAATTATTGTATGCGCTAGTATCGGACCAGTGCATACAATAACTTGCTAAACTTATATAATGATCACAGCAGCAAGAGCAGCATTATCACAAGAAGCGAATTAATATAATATTAATATAATATAATATTCTACCACATACACACAACACCATCTAGCCCAAACTAAGCAGAGCTTGTACTATGGGTACTAGACAATGAATAAACATATATATATACTTTTTTTTTGTAAATACATACATATTATACATAGAAACACCCAGACCAAGACAAACATCCATGTTCATGCACACAAATCTTTGACTTGTGCGGGAATCGAACCCGCGACCCCAGGCGTGGCAGTCGGTAACACTAACCACTACGCCATCGAGGCTGGCATTCTTTCAGTTCAACAGTAAATTCAAATAAGTAAATAAATTCCTTTTATTTTTACTACTTAGATATGTGTTTACACTACAGATGTACCGTAAACACTTACCTATCTACTAAACTTATATTCTACCATATCTATTGTATACCTATTATTTTACTACTTTACGTAATAAGATCATTGCACCACAAAGAAGCATACTAATGAGCATAGGAACAGGAATTTGATAAATAATAAAACTGTTTATTGCGTATAGCCATAAACTGTTATCAAATCAGAATAAAATTTATTAGTAAAACAGGTTTAAGTAGTGAGGGACAAAATAAGGAAATAATATTTTTTTTATATTGTCTTCTTTCATGTAGACTTCAAGGAATTCTAGTTTCAGCGATTGCTACACTTACTCATGTCGGGATAAAAACTTATGTCATTTTCCTGGTTGCAATCTATCTCCCAACCAAATTTTGTCAAAATCGATTTTGTAGTTTAGTCCCAAAAATATGACAGACAGACAGCCAGAGTTGCTTTCCTATTTATAATATGAGTAAGAATATTTCAACATAATATAATTATAATTCTTCAAATACTTACATCATGCAGAATAAGCCATAACACTTTAACCATTGTGCCGACGACATCCAGACACAATGCTTATGTCTCGACGTAGTTAAGTTGACAGGTTAACAGACATTTTTGACCGTTCATTTTAAAATACATATGCTTAGAAATCAATAAACAATGTGTGTGACATTTAGAATTCGAAGAAAACATTAACATTTTTGCGGTGAGCGACTACCATTTTTATCACAATAAAAACGTGTATGGTTTTGTTAAAAGCTAAGTCTGAAATGATTTGGTTGAATTGGTAGTGTAATACATCATTCAAATAATTTACAACATGTATTATTTAGTTACTTAAATAACCCATTTAATCGCACCGGCGGTAAGACAATAGGTTGTCTATTATACCAGGCATTACAAGAATTGACGGGTTAGTATTTATTTATTAACTTAAGGACCGCCAGCGGTTACAACAGCAATACATGAGTATAAATACGTGGTTGTAGGTTTTTGTTGGTTGTTTAACCTTTGAAGGCAGCCACTGCATGTACAAAATAGAGCTAATAAGCAGAAGAGTAGAAACCGAAATGAGTTTACTTTATGACAATATTAGATACTGACATATAAATTTTGTGAGGGGCTAGTTAGTTAGTTAGTTAGTTGGACGTGTGTTATCCGCACTTAGCCCCACACTTGGGCCATTGTGCGTAAGTAACCGTTAATTGCACCAAATACATTTCGGAATTTGGTAGGTACGCTATTTAATTAATATGTGTAATTTGATGTTACCCTTGTATCAATGTATGTGAAATTAACCCAAATATTTCCCCTTTACATACCTACATTATCTAAAACCACTTTAACACGGGCAGCTTTTAAAGTCTTTTGTGTTTTTCCTTACCCGGACCTTTACAATACTACGGTCTACAGGTCGGTAGGGAATCAAATGGCTAGTGAAGAATGTCAAATCAAACCGACTGCCCACGCGTGTCGTTATGTTGAACCAAACTAGTTTTTCTACATTTATCTTGCTAGCTAGCTGTACAACGATAGCAATTTCCGTTCTAAAATATTCCCATTTTGCATGACACATGTTTTCACAGAAAGTATTGATTTTTATCGTTTATAAAATACTAGTTATTGCCCGCTGTTTCGCTCGCGTTAGTGTAGATTCTGTGAGTAAATTTTAACATTTTGAACAGTCCTTTTTTTCTGGATGTGTATGCAAAAATTCACGATGATAGGTCGAGTAATTAGGCGTGTAAGCGTAACAAACAAACTTACATTTGCCTTTATAATGTTAGTTAGGATTTAATATTATGCTTCACGCAAATTGTTTCCACAAAAATGTGCGTCACGAATTTGAATACATTTTCTATGCCAGATTATAATGAAGACCATAAAAATATTTATTTTTTATTATAGTAACCAAGACTAATCGATCTAAGTAATAAATTTAATGACTACTGCATTAAAAAGGTGGTAAGGTCACTATCGCATACATTGAATACTAGGATTACAATGCAATAAGCGCGCATATTTTCTTCTTTTTAAAAAGAACATGCTCAACTGGGAATAGCTCAGTGTCGTAGGGATCGCTAGGCTTCAAAAAACTGTTATTTATTATATCAGCCAACCTCAGAACAGCTGTCAGAAGACCACGCTCATATTGGTTTTATCCTTATGGATAACTAATCCACATCACTCAACGCACGGCAGTATTTGCTCACGCGGCATTCTGTGATCTTTACATAGTTATGTACAGTCTAACGAGGTAACTAGCATACTGTTGTAAGTGTAGATACGTGCTATATACCTACATATGTACAATTGTACAATAGACGTAGACTAGCCTTTTAAATTGGGAATAAAATTGAAAGGTAATCTCTGTCACTTTCGCTTAGCCGCGTATATTTATCTTTTTTCCACGAGTGGTGCTTCAGATTGTTGCTCTTATGTTTTTCTTTTCTTTATTATACTATTGATTTATAATGTCATTATGTTATTGTAATAATATCTACGTCATATTGCGTAATCCGTTAGAAGTATTCTGCGTCTATTTATAATACATAAAAGTGACCTGACTATGACATTTTATGAAAGCACTTCCACATTTGGGTTAAAACTTACCTAGGTAGGCAAGAGTGCCTTAAAGTAAAATACATGTTTTTATTTTCAGACTGACCTGCCGTTACATGACTGAGAATCACCCGATTTTGAAAATAGCGCCCATCAAGATGGAAATGATGTACCTTAAACCTGATGTAGTGTTGTTCCACGATGTATTGAGTGACGGTGAAATTGAGACGATCAAGCAAATGGCCATGCCTAGGGTGAGTCATGTCTTATACTGTATACTATACTACAATATTGTATGCAACTCAAATGATATAACGAATACCATCCTGTAACAAACGCTTTGCTAGACTATTAAATAATCGAATGCTCAAAAGAATTGCCGCTGTTCATATTTTTATCTCACGTTGTTGAAGAAATAAAATGGTATATGACAATGGTAGGGTATGCCTTCTGATTGAATGTGAATACGTTTTAGTTTAAATATATAAATAAAGTTATTTGTAGATATTAAAATTAATAAGTATAAGGATTTTATTCTTATTAGTTTTAATATTAAAAAGAGATCTATGCAGACCCGTCATACAAATCGAGTTACTATCTTTTCCGTCAGAGCAAAAGCCCATTTTGTTCTGCCTCAGACCGATGCTTTACGTGCCGGCCTTCTCTAATTCCACTTGATTAACATATTGCGAAGGGAAATATAATCTCTCGACAAAGTAAATAAACTAACTCGTCGAGTACTGCGTTTATTAGTCTGTGAGATCTTTGTAATTGATAAGTTAATGCTTATGGTTTTGCTTATAATTTTTCTTGTGATGATGCATGTAAGTATTATAATAAATATAAGTGTATCTTATCTTATGTGAGGGCCAGTCAATGCAGACCGGCGACACTTCGACTCGGTGGGATCTTTTGTGTCGACACTCTCCCAATAACGACTGCCATAGATATTCATGGCAACCGGGACCAACGGCTTAACGTGCTTTCCGAGGCACGGAGCAGGCGATAATTGCCAATCAATACGCACATAATTTCGAAAAGTCATATAACTTCCGAAAGTCAGAGGTGCGCGACGTGGGTTCGAACCCGAGACCCTCTGCTTTGCAGTCTGTTGGTCTCCCCACTGAGCTATCGCTGCTCTATAATAAATATAAGTGTATTAGTTGAGAAAATTCATTACTTTAGGTTTAAAGAGCTTTATTCTCATAAGAACTTACAGTCCACTTATAATGAGATACAAAAATATATATATAGGTATATATAATAAGTACCGACTATATATTTAGCCTCTGAGGCGTGACATTACATTATTGAATTATTTTGCCTTATGACCTGCAGTTCGCTTATCTTAGTTTTCAAGGCGCCGCGCTGCCCCAACCCTTAGTTAAATATAATAAGTGGGACTTAAATAAAAAGTTTTAAATTGTAAAACTCATATGTCTAGGTGTCTGTTTATATTACGAAGCGAACCAATTTGTGAAGAAAGTTAATTTTTTATGTAGTCTATTTGTTCGTTCTATGTTAAATAACTATTTATTCTCAAACTTTATTCTCAAGAGTACCTTACTCTTAGCTAGTTTTTATCGTTAAGAGGATATTATTAATTGTTAGTTTAACATGAGGTGAATTAGCTAGCAATAATGTAACACGGTTTACTTGTATTTATAGTTAGTACATGGTACTAAAGTCATCCAAATAAGATGTCTAGATTATCTAGATGTGATGTTCTTGTGATTGCACGATAATAATATTTTAGGTTGGCACCGAAATAGAATAGACAGGTATCGTCTGGATAATGTTATTAATATAGATAAGGAAGAGAAGTGGTCGCAATATGCTTATATTTTATTTTTTAAATAAGATATAGCCTATGTTACTCGGTGATAATATAGCTTTCTAATGGTAAAAGAATTTTTAAAATCGTTTGAATAGTTTGTTGAGTTAAATCGTTACAAACAAACATACGAAAAACCAAATCTTTCCTCTTTATGCTATTATATAGTATAGATATGTGTTATGTGCAGTTCAAGCGCGCCGTGGTGCACGACCCGAAGACAGGCGAGCTGGTCCCCGCGCACTACCGCATCAGCAAGTCGGCGTGGCTGCGCGACGTCGAGAGCGCCGTGGTGGCGCGCGTGTCGCGCCGCGTCGCGCACATGACGGGGCTCAGCATGGACTCCGCCGAGGAGCTGCAGGTCGTCAACTACGGCATCGGCGGCCACTACGAGCCGCACTTCGACTTCGCCAGGGTAACGCGCCTAAGTGTTCTAACGACTCCACACAGACATAAGTTTCGACACGTGACAAGAGATGGCGCTGTACACAATTACGAGCTTCTTATACATTTCTGATTGCGCGAAAAAAGTTTAGATAGCGAGTTACTATATATACGAGAACCCGACATTAACACTCGGGCCACCGCCCGTCAGGTACGATAACCCAGTCTGGTCGAAGGAACCTCATTTTGTGTTGGAACATCGTACCACGTACGTCCAGTGTTAGTGCATCACATACTATCTACTCATTAATTTTTATTACATTTTAGTGTCCGACCGAAATTTCGGTTTCGGCTTTGCTTTATAATAATAATATTCTACACATACACACAACACCATCTAGCCCAAACTATGCAGAGCTTGTACTATAGGTTCTAGACAATGGATAAACATACATGTATACTTTTTTTTTGTAAATACATACATATTATACATAGAAACACAATCACAAACTATCATGAACTAAATCACATCCATAGCGAACTAATACTTCCCAGTTTCGAAATAATCTTCTAATCACTCGTAATTTCACGACAAACAAAAAATAAACTACCGCAAAATTAGCGGCGCAAACACAAACAAGTTATGACGCGTCAAAATGACACTCGTCGCTCGCAGTTCAGTACCTACAACGAACATTTCCGATCGTAGTGCGAAATCTTTCGAATTCAGTTTCGGTTTCGGCCATAAAAACTAGTTTTGGTCGGACACTATTACATATGATTTTACATACCTTACCTAGGTACTTGTCTCAGAATGTGCTTTCGGGCACTGGATGGTACAGCGGCCCTCTACATCAGAAACGAGGTTTATTCATGGAATAGAAATACCATATTTCAACAAAACCATTCTCAACAACAAAATGTTTAAAAAAGTTTAACGATGTCACAAATACATACAACTACTACGTACCATATACTCACGAGCTTGTTCTGTTTACAGAAAAGAGAGAACGCTTTCACAAAGTTCGGCGGCAACAGGATTGCTACAGTGCTGTTTTACGTGAGTATATTTTAAATCCCTTATAACTACATAATAAGGTGTTGGTTTATTTATTTGAGGTACCGGTTAAACATACTGTATAACAGTACCTACATCTTATTTCAACATTATAAGAGTGTACAAGCTACGCTATACATTGATAATATACTTTAATATGTTAGCACTGAATAAAACATCCATATTTAAGGCAATAATTAATACAAATTTGTTACAATTAATTTTATGGATGCCTACCGAATAAAATAGAGTACCTAAATACGCCTGATCAATTCATAAACTGATGGTACAATAATATTCGTCACGATACTCTAGCATCTACAAAAGCCCGATATTTTAACGTCATAAGCACTTGAACGACCAAAAAGGGGAAAAATTGTCACATTGTACACACACATTGTCACACCTTTATGTATTGTTGATATTGTATTGTCTATGCTTTGGTCAAGAAAAGGAGTTACTTTCTGTCCTAAAGTAGATTGTTGTTGTTGAAACTTTCTTGCTTACTTTAAGGACCCTCAGGTACGGGGGTACGGTACACTGAAAGATTTTAGAAATTAAATATCGGAATGATATAGAATTATTTATTTATTTATCATTTGGAAAACCAACAGCTATAACAATAAAGAAAGGTAACTGAAATATGAAGTAGTAAGCCAATTACAGGTTCTCACGGATAGCAATAGAAAAGCACACTTACGAATCAATTAAGATATGAAATGTAAAGAACTAGCTTGTTAGTAAGACTTGAAGAATTTAAGGTTCAGCTGCACGCGTGCCACGTTGCTTTTGGTATTAAATGGGTCAAAAGAGTTTTCCTTATTTATGTTGTTAAAATCCTTGATTGCTCGCACCATATATGTATTTTATCTGTAGTTGGTAGATGAAAACGGGATAGAAATAGGCGGGTTGAATCTAACCGATCTCTGAGGTACATTGAAATGCAGTTTTTGCAACAAGTTGGGACAATCAATTTCATTGGATATGATCTGACGACGATGTACAAGTAAGTGGCTGAAGATGAAACTTTTTGCATAATTGTAAGTAAATATTTGAACTTTACGGCACTTTTAGACGAAAACATAGAAACCTTATAAAACGTTTTTGAATATTCTCTATGCGATCAATGTATTTATGGTAACACGGAACCCAAATTTGAGAGGCATATTCAAGGTGACTCCTTACGAACGCACAGTATAATATTTTAAAAGTTTTAGCTTTTTTGAAGCACTTGGACATCCTTATGACAAAACCAAGTGCTTTCGAGGCTTTGGAGATAATTTGCTCAATGTGCACATCAAATAGCAGCTTCGCATCATGGCAGACTCCGAGGTCCCGAATCTCATCTTGTTTCGGTAACACTTGACCTTTTAGCGCATAAGAAGTTAATACTGGGAATTGATTCCTGATAAAGGTCACTACTGAGCACTTCGCTGGGTTAAGGTCAATCTTATTAACCTTGCAATAATCATCAAGATGTGACAGATCTGCCTGAAGAGCCTCCATATCCTTTGCTGTCGATATTTTAGAATAAATCTTCATATCGTCAGCAAAGGACAGAAGACCAGAACTGAGGAAGCAAGAGTCGATGTCGCTTACATATATAATAAAGAGCAAAGGGCCGATCAAGGATCCCTGCGACACGCCGCTAGAAATAGAAACCCAGCTAGATATGTAGTTACTTACAACGACCGCCTGAGATCTATTTTCCAAATAGGAGGCAAACCATCCGAGAAGGTCACCTCTTATGCCGTTGTCAGAAAGTTTAGATATTAGAATATTATGGTCGATCCTATCAAAAACTTTACTATAATCAGTGTAAACGACATCGACCTGTGCCCCACCATCCATACTTTCAGTGAGATAGTCATTCAACAAAACCAAATTTGATACCGTGGAACGACCCCGCAAGAAACCATGCTGCGAAGGGCTAAAAGAATTTCTGATCGCGTCATAAACTTGATCATAAACAACTCTTTAGAAGACTTTTGCCAGTATACATAATTTAGAGATTGGCCTATAATTTTCTATCTCATTTTTCGAACCTTTTTTATGCACAGGCGCATTATGTACGCAGACTTCCAGATTTGAGGGAAACTAGAAGTAGTGAGCGATTTCTCAAACAGTAGCCAACAGGAATAGTAATAGTTATAGTGGTTTTTATAATAAATTTCGGTGACAGGTGAATAGGACCAGCGGACTTAAATGGGTCGATATTAATTGATAATTTTGTGACAGTTTCAATATCAATTACAATTGAATTTATATAAGACAAGGCATTTGAGTTTGATAAAGAACTGAAGCTCTGTGATACAGTGGGACCCCGAAAGCTCGAATGGAAATGAGAGGAAAACGCATTACAAATTGCATCAGCGGAAGAAACTGTTACACATATTTAAAGTAGCTAGGAGTTGAGTTGGACTTGGTTCGTTGTTTAACAAAACTCTAAAAGTATTTGGGATTATTCTCAATAGACGCTTCAATAAATGCAAGATAATTAGAATAGCATTCCTCTTCAAGCTTTATTATAGATGCATGTTAATATGGCATGCGGTGGAATGGCATTTACTGAAGCAGTGAGCCCACTCTTCTTTAGGGATCTCTTCCACGACTTTTTCAAACGCAGCCACGGCATCTTCAGGGTTCATAAAATAAATTCCTCTAAGTATATGTTTAATTTTTGGAAATAAATAAAAGTCACAAGGTGCCAGGTTGGGACTGTAGTGACTCACTAGCTCCACAGCTTCGATAGACAAATATTCTCAATTCAAATCCATTTCGACACACGACAGAGACTTTTTAAATTGCCGCAAATTTGTAAAATCAATTAACATAATATGAATTCATTACACATCGACGGATTCCCAAAGAGTTCTTAATTCGAATTTTAAATAAATTTTCCATTGTCTACTTTCCTTACTGGCCCTATCCTAACAAAACTTAGTGAGATCCAATTATACAGTGGAAGTAGTTCTAAAAAAACAAACTAACATATTAATATAAAATCTTGTCAATGTTATGTTACTCTGCAGATGTCAGACGTAGCGCAAGGAGGTGCGACAGTGTTCACAGAGCTGGGCCTCAGCGTGTTCCCGGTGAAGGGCGCGGCCGCCTTCTGGATGAACTTACACGCGTCCGGGGAGGGAGACCTCGCTACGAGACATGCCGCCTGCCCCGTACTGCAGGGCTCCAAGTGGGGTACGTGTCTTTTAACTAAGTAACAAATGTACGACCAACCTGATAATAAGCGGTCATTGTTGTCTATATGCGACGTTAAACTCTGTAAATATAAACCGTTATGCTACCAGCATAACGAACAAGGACCAATCTACAGGACCATATTTAACTGCACGGATAGCGTGTAAGTTGTCATAGCCGCTGCCGCTGCACCGAGTGTTGTGGGTCCAAATTTCACACAGTGCAAAAATTGGTGTGGTCCACAAAAGATTGTTCCAAGTCTGGACATTCTGTCTGTTGTTTGAATATTTGTAAAGTCCTTGAGTGATACAGGAATTATACCTGGTGCGAGAGTTGCACTTTAAAAAAAATTGGTTGTCTGTAAAGTCTGTTTACGGACGATAGTTTAACGTGACAACGTCATAACGTGCCTTTCGCTCGCTCGTGTAGCGCTCTCGCTCCGATCGTAACGTTACAATGAGCGTAACGGGACAATGGGCGTAACGGGATAATGAGCGTAATGGGACAATGAGCGTAACGGGACAATGAGTCATCCTTTTTCGTGTGTGCAGCCGGCGTTCATCGACTTATTAGACGTTGTCACGTCAAAAAAAAAATTATCACATAAACACAAGACCAACATTTTACTAGGAATATAATCACATATGTCAAGGAATATTATGAATCTGTCACTACACACATACATTCAATTCAGTTACATTTACGAACAATGTACTGTATTAGGTATCACCACAATCCAGCCTTGTAGCATGCAATTATTTTCAACTTACATTGATTGTAACATAAAATATCTATCATACATATCATTGCAGCCGGCATTGCATTTCAATAATTGTTTCCCAGACAAAGGTCTGTCTAGGAATAACTAAAAACGATATAATAAATATAATGTAAGTATAAATTCTTGCAGTGTGCAATAAATGGATCCACCAAGGTGGTCAGGAGCTGCTGAAACCCTGCGATCTGGAGTATCAAAAGGAAGGAATCGTCCGCAAGATCCCCCGCCCAGTGCCCAAGACATCCAGATAGAGATACCAGTCCATTCTGTTCAACAAACTGTACAAACACGTACTCAATTAGTGCAAATATATTGGTGATCTGATTAGTTACGACAAATAGGTTCAAAGTTACAGATCTTGTTTGGGCTTGTAATGTACAATTGGTAGTTAGTGATGTGTGATTATCTATAATAAACTCGAATTATTCGATTTTTTAAGTTTTGCCGAATCGTCAAATCATCTTGTATCATTGAAGCGAGAAGCAACGAATTTAGAATATTTGATTACAATTCGAATAATAAATGATTAATCAGTGACAACGAATAGACGCGGGATCGTATAACTTTCAAATTACATTTTGTTTGTAGCAATTGCACAGCGCTAATGTAGACCACTAATAATAATATAATGTATACTGAACTTCTATGTCTTTGGTGTACTGATAAGTGCAACATATCGCTCATATGCAACAAGAATATGTTTTGCCCAGAAACATGCTATGCGGTGAGGTTTTCCCGACGAAAGATGACGTAGTAAGGGGCCATTCATTTATTACTTAAGACGATTTTTACTAGTTTTTGACCCCCTCCCACCTCTAAATAAGAAAAAATAAGAATAGGACGACCCCTCTCTCCCTGTTTAATATTTATTACGTAAGAAACTAAAGGAAAAATGAATACACGTTGGTTGGTTTTGATGTTTAGTTTAGTCTAGTTCACAAGCGGGGAGTTCCCGGGAGGCACAGTGCGAGTAGCGCGGGTACGTTGCCATGGAAATAGTTTACCTATACGCATCCGAGCGCACCTCGGCACTCGCGCGTGCCCGAGCTTTTTCAAATCTTAACTTTGCGTATATTGTGATCTTACATAAGAACTATCAAGACTCCCTCCCACTCCCTTGTAAGAAAATAAGCCATGGTCGACCTTTCCCCTCCCCCCTAAATCATCTTACGTAATAAATGAATGGCCTCTAAGGGATATCCCAAATGACAAAGCTTTTGACATTCAATAATTGCGTAATTTAAATGAAACAAATATTACATTTAATATAGAATCTTCATATTGTATATTGATTAAAGAGTTCAACCTAACTGCCCTGAGATACAGCAATAGTATCGCCCCTTATAATTTAGGACATAAAGATACAGCTGGTAATTAGTGAGTGTTATACATACTCTATGAGGAATTACAGGTAATAGTCCAAGTATGCATCCGAAAGTATTTCTTTTGAAGTGGTTACTTGTCGTAAATGAGCGATATCATTTTATACAGCCGTGTGCTTTTAGAAGTTTCATAAATGCCTGTTTTGCTACTGGTCAAGTTCAGTTGCTTGGATGATGTGAAGCTTTTTCTCTCTTTGTGGAGTAACTGGAAAGACTGAATTCAAGTTCAATTATTTGTTGCGACCGTGGGGTCTTAGAAAAAAAAAGCTTTTCACATATCTATTCTAGTTTAATTAAAAGTACGTGTTTCAATTATCAAAATAAGTAGAATGTGTTGATTATAAAATAGTTACAAGTTGATTTATAAAAATTTCATAACCCGGCCGTATTTCACATACAAATCGTTCAAGAACTCATGAGTATCAGATATATTACCTCAATTTTAGATATGAATTCAATATGTGATGGTGATGAATGTTTCTGAAGATTTACATAAGATATATTGTCAAAATACATAGGTACTCGTTGGTCGACGTGCGTTATAACTTATATTTTGGACTTTTGGTTGACAAACCAAAAACATTTAATTATTATCTAAATTACGCGTCAATTCCATATTCTCCCCGTGTTTCATCCAAGTAACTTACTAAGCAGTTGTAGAACAGAAATGGTAGAGTGCAACGCTAGCTTTGAAATGTAAGCTTGTCCTTATAAAAACTCTAGTAAATTTATATAAAATATGCTTAAGTAATCTTGCCTATAGAACTTTCAATCGAAATAAAAACATACATTAATTGTAAGTTGTAGTAATAGTTGAAAATTCTAATGTAACAAATGAGGCTTCAATGTTGCCGTTACTCTGTAATACTAGTGTAATAATTTATTACCAGTGTAGAAAATAAATATAGTGTAGTTTGATTCAATGAATCGATTTTGGTGGTAAATGTATTCTTTAACAAATTGTCAAGACATCTCTCGCACTAGGCATTTATACCTGTGTCGAACTGTGTTTTACTGGAGATATGGTATATACGCAGCTTGTAGCATTTGCAAGGCTAGCGTAGGTAGTTGTACTTCCTTGCAAATACCAGCCAAAGAGTGTCAGTGTTGCGATTTCCAGTTAATATAGAACCTAAAAATGTGGTGTGCAATTCTTAAATATTGGGGTCTATGAGATCTACATGAGTACAAAATGGTTTTACCTTTGAGGGTCAAATTAATTGGTACAAAGGTACTATTACGACACAACGACATCATAAAGCCCTTATAGTTTCGCTTTTTCATAACAAATCAATAAAATAAATTTTTATAGATAGATTTACCGCCAAAATCTGTCACCCGCTAGGACATATTACAACGTTTTATTATAATGATGTACCTATAAAAAATAATGAAAATAACATCCAAAATAATGAAATCCACAATTGGTTTATTTCATCAGTGATTTTATTTGTTAATGTAAGTATAAAATGTATAAGTAATTCAAGTTCAATCTCACTGCATGCATTTATTCAGATTTATGTAATATTTGTAAGAAAAGCTAATTTTGGTTTACTAAATACTAATAAATCGTACAATCATGAATGTGTATTGTTAGTTTAAATAATTATGTCTCTAATTATACTATTAATTACTTAATAACTTTTAAACTTTCGTCGTAGCTGACTGGTGGTGCGATGACATCGCAGCACCAGTCAGCTTGTGACCACGGCCGGTGTAACCTGGTCGAAACGTCAAGCCTAAAAAAAGTAAACATTATGCATGATCGCGTTAATACCCGTTATATATTATATATATTAATTACTTATAACTAAGTTGTCAAAAAAATAAATATGCATTTTTATTTATTGAATGTATTTTATTTTAAACGCCTTTTCCGATAACGCTTTTCCCGATTTGGCAATAAGGACATGGGCAGCTGCCCCTCTAGAGATTCTAAAAAAGTTGCCAAATGTAAAGCAACCAAAGTCCTAAGTCTTTGACTTGACTTGCTTGATCGATCATTCCCGTACGTCGAAACTCGAATGAATTCACCAATTCCATTCCTAATGTCCGTGTGCTCAACTACACTCTGCTCTATGTTATGACATGGAAAAAGCGTTCAAAGTTTTGATCGCTCTTCCGTGCACAGCGTGTACGGTAGAGCGATCGTTTAGCAGTCTCAGGAGACTAAAAACCTAGCTAAGAAGCACTATGGGTGAAAATCGCCTTAATGGTCTGGCCATGATGAGTGTGCACAGAAAACGTATTCTAAAATTCTAAAATGATTTAAACTTACAAGATTTTCATAATAAAGTGGTCGAAAAGTTTTCAAAAAACTCCCGAAAATTATGTTTTAATTACCCTTAATCAAAAAAAGAATCTTTGTCGACCACTATAATATTAAAATTTGGTAATTACAAAAAAAAATACACTGTACATTCAAATTCAACCTCCCAAATGATTTGTATTCTATTTTCAAATAAATGTAATAACTTATTTATAAGTTTTATTTACTGTACAGTCAAGAACTCGTGAAGCTTTACACGTTGGAGTCTGTACCGTTATTATTACAATCGCTTTAGATATAAGGCTCATACTACAAGTGAAAAGCTTCATGTGCTCTCGACTTTACCTACAATTCATACTTTTCTCATTCTCCATATCAATTCTCCTTGGGCCATCGGCTGGCGACGCCCTTGGTCTCCCCGTGAACATGGCTGTTGAAAAGCAACAGATACGTCGGGGAAGTGTAAAATTAAATCTAAATAGATTTTATAATTTAAATAGTTTAACTACTCTTTTGGTTTAGACTTTGAACTATTAGAAGTTGAACGCTGCGAATCGTGCGAGAGAGTGAGTCATATTTTTGTTACGCTCTATCCTTAATTTCTTACCGTTACATCGACACCACTATGCGCTGTCCCTTTCCGACAATTCTCTATTTTGTATGTAGCGTAGTTATGAGCAGGTATATAGGGTGTCTAACTTTATGTGTAGCCGTGTGTATATTGAAAATTAAGTTACTATTACTTTTGCACTATACAACATTTAACAAAATCGAATTTTAAACTTAGTCGCATTTGCCCAGGTGTTAAGAAATCGACTGTGACTCCTTGCCTAATTATTATTTTTTAATTTACTGTCAGTTTTACAGAGTTGCGCCCAGGTTGAGGTAAATTATGTATAATTCGTCCCAGAAAATTAGCACATAATTTTATTTTATAAAGATGCTTTTGTCCTAATATGGGGAAAATGCATCCAAAATTCCCCTTTTTAAAAAACACATTAAATACTCTTTTCTTGACAGCTTGCGTAGGAAACTATTAATTGAAGTTTGCATACTAACAATAAATAAATATATTTATAATGAATAATTTTCTAATAAGTCTCTTATTTATGTGAAACAAGACTAAAATGCGCTTGTTAAAAATATAACGCAATTGCCCCGGTTGACCTTATACTTAAAGTTACGATGACACACATAGATTGTATTAAGTACCTATAAGTATAAAATATTACATAACAGTCGTTTTGGTGTCTATATTACATAAGCGTTTGTATGTGTATTCTCAACGTGACTATGGCTAAGTTGCCGGATTTCATGACGCAAATAAGGTCAAGTAGTCAATTTAGGTAGCTTGTCTGTCTGTAGTTTGCCCATTACATTTTTGTCTTCGCAGACAGATGTTATTTAGTTATACTGCACAAGTGTGTCAAAATTAATATAGTAGATAGAGGTCATCAATAATATAGGTTCAGTGGGCTAAGTCAAGTCAAAATTCATTAATTTCTTTAAGTTACAGAACTAAGCTTATGAATGTCAAAGTTTATGAGTTAGTTAGTTTATTGAATTTACAATTAGTTAATGCTAGCTTGAGGCAAAGGTAGCTTATCATAGGAAGAGACCTGTAAGAAACTCACGGCCACTCTTTAAATCGCCATTGAAATAAGGCGTACTTATTTGATTAAATGTTGTGTTCATATCAATAACATTATAAATATTAATTCTTTACAAATTTATTCATTAACTATGGTTACATAGAAAAGTTATTTTCAATTGAAAATAACTTTTCTATGTAACCATAGTTAATGAAAGAAAGAAAGAATAATTTATTTACAAGAAATATGGTTACAAAGAATTCAAGACTTTTAACTTATATTTAAAAGTGCTGAATTCTAGTTTTAAATATCCTATTATAATTTATCACAGTAACAAAACTAAACTGATATGTACCTATAATTATTATCCTTAATCTATTGTCCGTGGGTATTGCCACGTAGGTAATAATGAATGGTATAAAAAAATTACTCTATTAGCCATGATGCGTGGCTTTAAATTGCAATAGCGGCAAATCCCTAATCTTATTAGAAATTTTATTAAATATTTTTGGTAGCCCTACTGTACCTTATAAAAACTCCAATGCATCAGAATCAAAATAATTTATTTGTCAAACATAGGTAAGTATTTACATATAAAGATCTTAGATACAAAATATTTAGTGCGCTATGCTTTGCCAATATTGACATACAAATTAGTAACATAAAAAAAAAAAAAAATTTGTTATATCCAAAATTACAAAAGAAAATCATAATAAAAATAATAGATAATAACTAACAATAATATTCAAGATGTCAATTTCAATTATGATACCAATGCAATAATAATAATAATAATATTCTATCACATATACACAACACCATCTAGCCCAAACTAAGCAGAGCTTGTACTATGTGTACTAGACAATGGATAAACATACATATATACTTTTTTTTTGTAAATACATACATATTATACATAGAAACACCCAGCCCTGACACAATCATTCATATTCATGCACACAAATGTTTGACCTGTGCGGGAATCGAACCCGCGACCTCAGGCGTGGCAGTCGGTTACACTAACCACTACGCCATCGAGGCCGATTTGTTTTCTGATTCTAAGGCGATACAAACGCAACTGGTCAACATATACAAGTGAAAATTTTTCTGAAATGGTCATCCGTCGCTCAAGTCGATAGTACATCTCTTTTGGACTCTAAATGCTAACTCCTATTTGTTGATTGTCCCCAAAAAATGACACCATATTGCAAAACGGAGGCAACTAATCCGTGATATACTGCTAGTAGTGTATCAATATTTACTTTTTTTATAGTTGTAAGAGTAGATACGCTGATTCTAACATGTGGATAACGTTGTGAGGTACATACTTACCACCATCTTTTTTGTAAATTATTTAATTTAATAATTGTATGTATCTATTTGTTTTCCCAAATAAATAAATAAATAAATAAATTAGCTTAGTCTCTTACAGATTTCCAAGTCAATTTATTATCTATAATTATTATACCTAAAAATTTGTATTACTAACTACCTACGTCTATTTGGGTACCTATGCATGCAACGTTTATTCTTGTTACTATAAAGTCTTTCTGTCAAAGACAAGACTTACACTATGCTTCTCCTATAGATTCCTATTTCAACAGCTTTCATCCAACGGATCTCCACCTTATCGACAAAGTACCCTGACAATAATCCATTCTTCTTCGCTGAAGAACATCTAATACCGCGATTTTCTTATACCCCGCAATGAAAACTCATCTCAAAATAATAAAAATCTTTAAAACCTGTTGTAAGTTGTATTATAGAACAAAAATCATCTCTAGAATAATTTTACGTTACTCTACAGAACCTTGAAACGTCTCAGCGGCTTCTTGATTGAGGCTTGAGTAATTTCTCAAGTGTACTTCATTGCAGGGGACGTGCTCGAGTTCTTCTGGTGCGGTTCGTATTGTGGACTGTTGTGTCAGCGTGTTGTCGTTTAATTTAGATAGGTATTACGACTATGGCATTATATGGTTTCAAATACACGCCCTACTAATATTATAAACTAGATTTTGCCCGCAGTTTCGCTCGCGTAAGTGTAGGTTAGGTTAGGTCAGTAACAGAACTTTTTCTGGATGAAAGGTAGTTACCGTAACTGTTCCCCTGACAACGTGTGTTCATGATGATCGGTCTTGTAGTTAAGGCGTGAAAGCGTAGTAAACAAACACACATATTTTTAGTTAGGATGTTTAGGTGTTTGTTATTCAATCACCCGTACCTAAACGGCTCAATCAATTTGGATGAAACTTAGCACACAGATAGCTAGATCATGTCTTTCATTAACAGTTAGGATAGTTTTATCCTGGCAGACGTTCTCGTGGGGTTCATGTGAGCACCAACTATTACTTAATTTATGTCAAAGCATCGCTTTAGATGCATATCACAGGTTCATTTCAATTTCTAACAGGCCATAGATAGCTTAGTTGGCAAAGCGAGGACACGGTTTGTTGAGGTCGCAATTCAAGCTTTGCTTCATATATTGTGTTTTCCCTCTCTTACAATTTAGAGTAGTCGAAGTGTAATAAAACGGATAATCGAAGGCTTTCTACACACACGTTACACCCATGTCACGAATAGCAATTACTTTACATATTATCACTTAACACGTTCAGCGCCACGTATATATTATGTCATTATATATGAAGGTTAAGTTGAAATAGAGCCGAATTAAAAAAACAGTTCTCGCTAATCACATAAAGTCGTTATATCATATGTGGGATGTGTACAAAAACACTAGCAGATCTAATAACATAATTAAATTAATCTTATAGAATTATCGATACCTATATACTTGAATTATTAGTCTATACATAATTTGCTGGCAGTGAATATCTCTACTTATCCAAAGAATACGTATGATATGATTCTTACAAAAGCTAGGAGCACAAACATTAGGTACCTATACATAATATGCTATGACATAGTAACAAACTCAAAAATACAAAGGGATTTATTTGTTGCGATTCTAATTAAAAACTAACTTGAATAAATATAATGTAGTAACTATTGTAACAAACACTAAACGATACATACTTTTATATAATTAACATATACACGTTCATTTCATATCGATACCTACTGATATGAAATGAACTCATGATATGAAAGAAACTCGAATTTACATTATTATTTTATAAAGTATCTATCGTTAAAACATAATTAAAAGAAAAACGTCGGTCCAGAGTGATCTTTGTTGAATCCTATTTTCGCTGCAAGCTATAACCGTCTTCTGTATTTTATTGATATGGAAGGAAGGACCATTGTAATACCTGGAATATTGCTCTAATTTGACACCAAATTCCTGAAACAATAGAGTACCTACTTACATATAACTAATAAAAAAGAAAATCACTTGTATCAGTTGTTGTTGTATTTATAAATGGAAATATAAGTACCTTTCTATCTCTAAAATATTAATAGACGATAGGAGCCCTCTGTGAGATATTGCACTGTAGCACCAGAAGCATCTAGGACATTAAACTGTCTGGGTCTGTCAACACATAAAAAAATAAAATTGTTAGAAATGTCTCCCCGTGACCATAGCTGCTAAAAAGCAACCGAATCGCCAGAAGTGTAAACTTAAATCTAAATAGTTGAATAATTTAAACTTAAATAGTAATTATACAGTTTTAAAATTATGTAATAATAGTGTTGTAAAATAAAAAAATAAAATATAAAGCGATAAAATTCGTATAAAGTAGATTAATTCAATAGCTAGATTATTATTATATCCAACCAGCGCGCAGCGTCTTAACTAATTATAAAACTATAGGTACGTGACGATATGGCTGTAACAAGGAAGTTAAATTTCCATAATATCATTGCCATTTTTTTATTGTTAGCGTTTGACCTTAACTTATAAAATACCATAAAATCAGATTGCCTACCTAATTAAATTGTAAAATACTTTTAGGATTAATAATTTACAAAATACTTTTGTAAATTATTAATCCTATTATTCTGTAATTTTGAAATGTGATTAATTAAACTATCTTTTAATTAAAACAAATATTTGTTATAATTTTAAAAGATTGAGGATATCGAAATCGTACTCGTCACTTGAATTATGTTGCTGACTGTACTTAACTACCTACCTACCAACGCAAATTGAATTCGTTCATGTGCAGCAATGCATACTTTTTCTCGTGTATGTATAAACCTAACAAAATTAATAACATTAATTACATATTTTGGCCCTTTATATGGAATGGGAGCTATTCGTTTTTTGATAGATCCCACAATCTCATTTTCTGTTATCTATATTAAAATGGAACAAAGTGGCATTTTAGATCAATTTTGGCGAAGTGTGGTGTGTGTGTGTCACCACAGTGAAGAACTGTGGTGGGAAATATAGTTCACAAACGAGTCAATCCTATTAATATGTTTTTTTAATATTGTTATAGGCTTGCGTTTGACCACGATCTTACCTGATGCTAAGTGAAGATGCAGTCGACGATGGAGCACGCTTGCCTAGAAGATACCTATTCACTCGCGACTTGAAGACACCCAGATTATACTTATCGGGAAACACAGACTTTGGTAGGGAGTTCCACTCCTTTGCGGTACAATGCGTACCGCAAAGGAGTGGAACTCCCTACCTAAAATAAAAGTGGAAGCAAAGCGCTTCGTGCGTAAATGTGGTACCTATATCCACCATGTACCTGTGCCGCTGAACTATTTGTCTGGTCGTCCGATGGTAGAACGGGGAAGGAGGAATCAAATTATGCAGTTCCTCTGCACACTTTCCGAAATGTATCCGATTAAAACTGAGAGACTGGCAACCCTACGACGATGCTCCAAGCATTGGAGTCGTGCATTGACTCGTTAATCATCGTCGATGAGTTTCCTGGCATTACGCTCAATTGAGTCCAAAGCCTCCAGCTGATATTTTGCAGAGCCATCCCAGAGGTGAACAATACCTACGCTATGCAAGATCGAACCTGTGCTTGGAACAAATTAAGCAAATGTTCTGGCATGAAATGCTGCCTCACCTTACTGAGGAAGGCCAGTTTTTTGGCGGCTAATTTGGTTTTTGCCTCAATATAGGAGCGAAATTTAAGGTTTGGAGTCAATGACATACCCAGAAACTCAAGGCGATTAGCATGGATACATCTCGAAAAGTTGGAGGCAGTTGGAATGGGGTATTTTTTGCGGCGAACTAACATGCCTGGGTCTTAGAGACATTGAACTTAACCATGTGGCCATCACCCCAATCGGAGACTGCCTTCAAGGATAAGTTCATACGCTCGATCATAGCTTCCTTGAGCAAATGTATCTGTGCGCCACTGGCCCTGGCGCTGGAAACGTAACTCTCTACAAGCGTGCTGTCGTCTGCATACCCAAACGTACCGGGTTTTAGCAGATAGTTAATATGCAGCAAAAAGAGAGTTGCAGAGAGTACTGATCCCTGTGGGTCCCCGGCATTAATTGCTTTTTGTTCGAACGAATAGCCATCAATTACTACTCGAATCGAACGTCCCCTCAGGAAATCTGCTATCCAAACGCAGAGGCCAGTGGGTAGGCCAAAGGACGGAAGCTCACTGATAAGGCTATCATGCCAAACCCTGTCGAAGGCCTTCGAGATCTCAAGGGAAACAGCCAATGCTTCACCGTGTTTCTCGATTGCCTCGCTCCATATCTATACTAATATTATAAAGCTGAAGAGTTTGTTTGTTTGAACGCGCTAATCTCAGGTACTACTGGTTCGAATTGAAAAATTATTTTAGTGTTAGATAGCCTATTTATCGAGGAAGGCTATAGGCTATATAACATCACGCTACCACCCACGGGAACAGCGCAGTAACTATAAACGCGTGTGAAACCGCGGGGACATCTAGTGTACATTATATTATTATAAGTTGCATATACTAGAAGGTCTCCAGAGGACCGGTTTCGGCGGAACCCGTATTGCTGGTCACTGAGAAGACTATTGAGGCGCTCATAGCCAGTTGCACTCACAGATCGGTAATCGATTAGCGAGGTTAAGCAACGTTAGGTGCGGTCAGTCTATAGATGGGTGACCGCTTAGTAGTATTTCATCTGAGCGTCTCCGTGCTTCGGAGGGCACGTAAAAAGTCGGTCCCGGTTGTTGTCAAATTGACAGCAGTCGTTAAGCCATGTCAGAGGCCTACGGGCGGCTTGAACAACTCTTGATAACAGGTTGGCCACTAACCACACGAAAAGAAAGAAAGAAGACTATTTGATTCTAGGTATGTCAGGAGTCTGTTGTTTAATATACGTTCCATACTCTTACAGAGTATGAGTTGTAGGTAGATAAGGCGTAGGTACGTTCGAATGATAGGTACTTCATAACAAATAAGTTTAATTACAGCTTCCCATTTATAAATAGCCATATTTAAATTTATTCTAAAACATACGGACGGGTATGCCTTAAGCGTTTTCTATTATAAGACCTTACGGTTCGAATAAATCGAAACAACTTAATGGCTAACAGCAATTAATTTAAAAGAATGTTTGCTTTGTCAAAATAAAAATATTTTCAAAAGTAGTGCATAGGAAAAATTTAATATTAATGCACGTTTATATATAATATGTAAGTATAGGAGGCATGACACAAGAAACATAAAAATAACATATATTTATTGCACATTAGAGACATATTTAAGACAGAAGTATATATATGGTGTACCTACAAAATAATCTAATCGGATTATAGGTATAGAGTAGTATAAAACTTCTATGGAAATTTAATAATGATGTAATACATCGATCGATTAGGCGGTACCTGGCGGTAATAAAACAATTATAATCGGGAAGGAAGGTAACCACTATGCTTCCTCAGATTGTCAACGCCAACGACTATAAAATACAAAGATTAGCAATATTTACCGAACTCCTTGGTTAGTGGAAATTATATATTGTTCCTTTGGCAGTAGCTTGCGTTGTACAACTTGTAGTTTCCTATAACACAAACGATATGCTTCAACACGTATTCCGTCTTTACATGAGTAAACCTGAGGACAATACGTTAACAAATAAATTAATGTGATTAAAATTATCTAAAGAAAAAGTATGGTACCGAACAAGATATAAAGAAACGGGATTAGGTAAATATTTAGATTTAGATTGAAAATAAACTACTTAACACGGGTTACAGTGCGTAATTTACAAAATAAAATCAATACATCACACTGCTATTGTTAAATTTTACTACTATTTAACAATAGTAGTGTAATATTTTCACTATTTTCAAAATTAAGTAATTAAAGTGTATAAAGTAAACAACGCGATAGAATCCGTATAAAGTAGGTACCTAGTTTAATTTCAGTATCCTATATACTGAAATTAAACTAGGTACCTACTTTATACGGATTCTATCGCGTCTAGGATATGTGGAAAGTAGAGATGAATCAACAAATTGACGATGTAAATTCATAAGAACCTTATGATAAGAGAAATACAAAATGTTATCGATTGGAGTTATAGGTAGGTAAATAACATTTGTTAATAAATAAGTTTAATGTAATGGCCAAGTAAAAAATAGGTACTTACTAAACTAGTGAGTGCAGCAAAGAGTAGCAGGTAGGTAGCATTAAGAATAGCAGATAGGTAGCATTAAGGAGCATAGCAATGAATGGAAATTGGTATTCTCTGCTTATTCCTCGACAAACAGGTGTGATTTTATAATGAGATAATGACGTACCTATAGCTAAACCCAGCTACGCTTCGCCGTCAAAAATTTAATGTAAAAAAGCTCAAGTCAAAAATGTTATGTCCCCTTCCCTTGTGAACTTCAGGATAAAAATATATAAATAAAAACACCCTTACAGGATAGAAAATATAGAAATGATTAATGAAACGATGTGTAAAAATTTCAAGATAGTCCATCGACTACTAGGGTAAATAGAACAGATTATACAGAAGCTATAAGTAAAGATTTCTGTTATGCTGCGCTATGTGCTATATGTATAATATACTATACTACTTATGTTTAGTAGCCCAAATTGTCTCAATGGTTGACTATCATCCAACTCACATGCACGTGATTTGAATAATAATAATAACTAATAATTAAAATCATTGTTACACGCTTGAGTAATCTAATTAGCAGTCGAGTACATACAACTCACACCTACATAATATGTATTTTTATTGATATCACGGACATAATAAATTATGTAAGTAGATAAGTTGGACTATTCTGGTAAATCCAAAGATTTGAAATTACCAAATGAATAAGCAATTAAAATTATATATAACAACTAAATAAATTCTATATTCTAACACGGAAATGAAAAGCCTTTGTGCATATTTGATCTAGTTATTTATGAAATCTTTAATTTACTTCAAGTAATTCATTTGGAATGCTAAGGCAATTAACGATTGTTTTTAGTGACAATAAAACGACAGTAAAACGACAATAAACAAGTAGTACCTACTCACCTAATGAAGGACTCATCATCTTGAGAGGGTTGTCGTTAAATAAATACATACCTATATAAATATTCTAGAAGTTTTACAGTTGTCTTTTAGTTTTTTTGAACCTGGAGATGCCACTGATATCGGTACCTATATCGATCGTATGTATCAGAACCATGTTCGTTATGTAACATTGACCCTTTGAACATAAGGACCTCGTGAGTACATTGCACCTGTAAAATTGTTTTATTATTAGTAGGTATCTAGCAATGTTTGACGATAATAAAATGGTTGAACCACAGTCTAGCTAAAGTTTAATTACTTATATAATTTGCTAACGATCGTATTGAACCAGTGGACGTGTGTTGCGGGGCAAGAATGGCGATAAAAGTACAGCTTATCCTTTTATTTGACCGGGAACTGTCAAGTAAGTGTACAGTCCTTAACAAACTGTAAATATTAGTATTAGGTAAAATATAATTAAACTAAGGATAAGGAACCTAGGCCCGAACCTCGAGAGAGAACTCGGCGTGCGCCCTTGTGACGCAGTGTACGCTTAATACATATTTACCCACGAAAAAACACAGGACTAATTTACACTTAAGTACTAAATATCAAAACACAGTTTGACTAGTCAAAGAATCACAGAATACATACCACATTAGCCGACTGATACTGTAAAACAGTAAAAAAATATTTAACAATATTTATTTATATATCCTTTTTAAAAAAGACACACACAATATAATAATAAAATCAATAAATATGCATGTAAACATTTACGGATCTTCAATCTTTAGTATCTTCTTTCTTGGTCAGTTGTGCGGAGAGCAATTTAAGACAACAAAAACGTTACATATAGAATTAAACGTATACTGTACATAACATTCCTGTTGTTTATACATTACCCTAAGGATTCTGTCTTCTTAATATTGTGGTTCGGTGGTAAACTACGAATGGTATTTTGACTATAATCATAAACGGCGCACTGCCATGTATTAGTATAACGAATAGGTAGGAGTCTTTACTCTGATACAGTGCCACTAACTTTTGGACCACAATACTCTATATTATGCTTTTTATAGTATTAGTGGTACATTCAAATCTATGAATGTTTTAAAAAGCTGTCACGCTAAACTTATGTTTGTGAATCGGTAAAAATACACCATGTATTTAATTAAGGTCACTATGTATTTAATTGAAGCATTTGCAAAATATTTTGTAGGTACCTAAAAGTTCCACGAGTTAAACTTACTCCGGCGTCTGTAAAAGAACTCATTGAACGAATATCGCGTTACACTTGAGCGCAGATTATGTTAAGAAACTTTTAAGTTACAAAATATCAGTAGACCCTAATTATTAATGAAGTACTCCATAAGTAAAATTATCCCGGCTAGTAAACACATCTGTGCTACGAAAATGGCAATATGATTTGAAAAATATCTGGCTCACTTCGCACACTTCTCTATAAAAGATTTATAGCCAATAATTCATTGTGTTTCACATAAAAGTATCAACTACAATTAAATAACCATAATAAACAACTAATTCTCTCAAAATAATAGCTGTGCACAATTTTTTGTTACCATTATCAATTTTCTTACTATCAGGCAATGAACTGAATCACAACAGATCATCCATAAAATTTATTCTTCTATTCTCAATAGATAAATCGGCTAGAGGGATCACCTAATATCTGCTGCATTACTATGACCATATTATTTACAAACATTGACAAAATCGTATATCGCATTAGTATCCCACTAAACAGAAAAGCTAATGCGCCGTTCAAGACTGCCAAAGAATCGAGTACCATTGTTACACGGGTTTTGTTGCACTAGGCTCGACGTTGGTGGCAGTGAGAATATTTCAGAACAAACAAAGTAAGTACATGCATGGTCAGACTTTAGCATTGCACACTACTGTGTTTGCTATAAAACACTCTTCTTTTCTTCTCAATAACTTCTTTCTTCTCTTCGATCGGTGAAATTCTCTAAAAAAAACCAAAAGTATAAATTCCGAAATCACGTTAACTTATTCTTGCTATAGCGCTTCACAGAAAACATAACACAGCGCACAGACTTGTACATCCTGAAGGATATGACTAGATCTATCGCATTAATGCAAAAATCTTGCCAGCTTTGTTTAAGATCCACATAATTGAGAGTTAGTTGTTGACCTCTAACAAACGTAGCTTCAAAAGCCGTGCCGCATAATGTTCCTTCAAGCTATTAACCGAGTTCGCTACGATATATTGATACGCAACTTCGAAGACCAAATTATTTTGTGTTTAGTATGCTAATTTGATTATGTTCCACAAACTCCATCTAATTAATTACTGTCTTCAATTCCTCCATAAAATTTATCTCATGTATTTAATTTTGAACTTGTGTAGCCTTCAAATAAAGTCCAGTTCATATCAACTTAACCTTCGGCGTTACATTTCATTGTCCCCGTATAATGGCTCTTTGTTTTAAGGTCAATGGTATAATGACTGGAAAATGGGTTCTCATGTTGCTTCTGCGGATTCCACATTCACGGAAACGTTAATGTTTCCTTCTGACTCCTCGATACAGCACAACATTGATTGTGGAAATATTATCGTTATATGATCACAATGTACTTCTGTATAAAGTTGCTATGTGCTCTGTAAAAAAGACATAGAAAAGTAATATAATATGCCTATGGAACATTTATGGATTTAGTAAGTAGCACTTCTATGTTACTACCGAAATTTGTAGGACGTTCAAATCGTCTGTCGAATGCTTATTCAAACTATATGAAGTCTTGAAAGAAATATCATATCCCAGATGAAGTATGCTACTGTTAAATTGAACACCGTGGCAATACAAACTAAAACTGCTATAGCGGCCCTCACCATCAACTAACAAACACTAACTAACGGCCATACTTCAGTTAGCAGTAGGCATTGCCTTATGTACCTATTTTATAGTACTACATAATAGGTACCTAAGGCAACTAGGCTGTATGGCTAGGCTAAGTATAAAGTGTGAGCTGCAGTTTTTAAAAACAAATTTATTGAGATCGAGTATTTATTGAAATGTAAACTCAACGTAATGGATTTAGAAATGTTATATGGGTCTTCTAATATAACCACATATATAACATTCTTAAGAACTAGTATAAAATATAAACCCCGATGGGTTTTTATCTTATTTTATAGCATCGGTGTTTATTATTGCATATTTATTGTTATTTATACAATGCATTTGCATAATTTCTCTTTTAACAGTTTAACCACTGGTTCTTCTAGTCTTTAATTATTCCCAAGTAAATTTAGGCTGGTCATTATAGTGTCCAATGACAACTAATCTAATTAGATTCGGCTCGTTTTCACGAAGACATATCGTATGGTTTGACCAGGTGTCAAATTATTTGAGAATTCCGATTGCCCACATTGACTGTCATAAATTTTGGTGACAGTTAATGACTTTAAGTGTTTTAGGAGATACTGAGGGTTGTAACTTCTAACAAACGGACACCCGTCCAAGCTCACGATGGCTCAAGCTTGTTTAAATCCGCAAGGACACGATTACATCACAGTTCCTCAAACAGCTGGTACATAAACATTTAAATGATATCATTCACACTTTACGCAACGTTCTTAGTGCCAATGAAAGTCTAAGCAGTCTGGCCACATTAAAATAAAATCGATTTATTGGCTTTCCGCATAGTAAATGGTGGCTTCTGCGTTAAATTTATTTGAAATAGTTCTAAGAACCGTAGCATATCTAAGTAGAGTCGTAATATTAGTTACAATGAAATTATTCGACAAGTTTAGCTATAGTACTGTTACCGCGTGAAACCAACGACCAAACTCTTAGTTATCCATCACAGCAAGCATCTACTGGATATCTTACTGATATTGATCTTAGTGTTTGGAATAAGTTTGCAGAAAGTAATTTCGTACTTCAGACTGTAACAACTTATTGATTATGAACACGGGCTTTGAATTAAACATTAATCATATTACTAAGATATAAACCTTGAGATATACTCTAACCAGCTGTACTGAATGTGTCTTCTTCATGTCGAGAAGTGATAACGTGTCGGTTTATATCCGGGTTCTGCGTGTTGTAGATCCGAGGGCTTTTCTTATCAAGTTAGTACGGAGTTGAGATTGGTACCTGTCTACGGTTACATAGCACGTATGCAAAATTTTCAGAGCAAGAACATGTTTATCACAATGAACAATGTAATCTTTTACAGTGAAAATTTCGCCAGACTGGTCAAAAACTAAAAAACTCACCAACTCGATGGTCTATCTGCAGACTACGTAATCCTCTTTGCTAAAAAAAATTATATCTACGAATTTAATCACCCATTGCCAAAAAAATTATATATCTTTTAATAACCAATTAATTGGAGCAGAGGGTGGTCCACAGAGATTAAGTAGATATTTAACACTACACTTTCGAATCAGCCAAGTGCTGGCAACAAACTGATGGTTAGTGGAGTCAGTCGTCGATGCTAACGATGAAACCGGAGCTGTGGACTGTAAACATCCACTGAGTGGAATCCTCGCGGACAGTTGTCGATACACCGCCGACGCTCGCGCGCAAGCCTTCATAACGTTAATATGTCACATTAAGATAACTGCATGCCGGCGGTCCCCGATCCCACAGACATTACGCCTATTCTTTTGTACCTGTCACATTTTCATTCTGACTAAACAACACCTTTGTTCGTATACTTACGTGTTCTTACTTAGACTACCTAGAGATACCACATACACACATTTTGGTATTACCCGAAATTGCATAAGTATATACTTTGAAATTAGGTTAAGGATTTTGTTTTTTAATGGTCCCGCAGTGCGTTATTATATTACGAACGCAGATATGTGTTTTGATTTAACCTGTCACTGTTTGGAATGCCAGATAAAATAAAAATTAAATACCTACTGTGTCCGGCTGCCGGTGTGCCGCTGCCACTCTATAGGTTAAGATATAATTTAAAGATTATGAATAGAACTATACCGCAGACTTACCGATGATCTCTATTCTAAATTCTGCGTCAAAGGTATCAAATTAAACTTCATCTTGTGACTTTGTGTTTAGACATATTATCCTTACTTAATATTATAAATTCGAAAGTAACTCTGTCTGTCTGTCTGTTACCTTTTGACGGCTAAACCACTCAACCGATTTACATGAAATACGGTACATATATAGTTTAAAACCTGGGGAAGGACATAGGCTACTATATTTTATTGATGTAGGTACCACGCGCAAAAGCCAGTATTATGATATAGCTCAAAGGTACTGTGGTTGATTGGTAACCTGATCTCTATTAAAATGTAATTACGTTGCCGATGTATTTAAATAGAGATACATATTATGTAGGTTAAATTAATCGACATTTACAAGAATAGCTTATTAATAATTGCAATATAATAATATTTATTCTTCGATTTAACTTTAATAGAAAGAAAGAAAAACCATTTATTCAGGAAGGTAATAAAGCATGTATTGCTGAAAAGGTTGCCAATTCCGCATGTGCTAGGCGTCAAAGACCCAGCGTTGGTTTTCAGCTGGATTGTTCCGTATTTATCCTATGACATCTCATCCTATTTCTTTACTTATCCTAGACTAGAATGCCTAACTGGTCCGATTACATTATTTTAATAAAGATTTTTTATTCAACCGAAATGCGTTCCTTTCTCAACCCGTAGCAAATATTACCGATAAAAGTATGGATAGCAAAACAATCTTTGGCTTCGTAAAAGTAGGTAAGGTAACAGTACTTTAAAAATAAATATTGCCTATGTTAGGTACTCGGCGATAAAAAAAACTGTCAAATGGTGGAAAATTTAAAATCGGTTAAGCAAATCTTTCCTCTTTATAATATTAGTAGGTATAGATATAGATTACGAAAACAATAATTTTATTCAGACCGTCAACCCAAACCTTAGAACTTTTGTAATCGGTTGAGCTAGGAATACTTACAGAATGAATTAAGAATTGAAAATGCAATAATTGCTGTCGGTTGAGTAAGGAACGCAAATAGGTTCGCCAGATCGATGCCACGGGACCTGAAAGCGGCGCTCCTGGCGTTGCTCTACCGTTGGCGCCAGGAGGCGCTAGCTCAGGGCGAAGGACCGGGTCTTCCCGCTCTAGAAGCGGCAATTGGTTGCCCTCTCGGTCCCGGCCGTAGTTCAATCTATGGTCCAGAGTGAGAGGTCGTGGACCGCCGTCGCTTCCTTCTGTGAGGAAATAATTTCCATCAAGGAGGCGGCGGAGTGGGAGAGGGAGCGTTTAAACCATCTCCCCAATCGCAGAGCCGGGCGCAGGAGGGTGCGAGACGACTTCCAGCCACCCTGAGTTTCGACCTGGGGATGGTGGGCTTTGTGGGCCTGTACTTACCTTATGGAGATTGACCGATTAAGCTTGCATAGGGCACTGCTGGGTGCGCCGACTGTTAAAAATATTGTTCTGGCGGCCCAATCGCCATAAAGGCAGTGAGTTGGCAAAACGTGGGGTTTTAGTTGTTAGGCCCGAAGTCTTGGGAGAGCCCAACATAATCCTCTCGCCTGCCCTTGTGGCGAGGAGGTATGCATAAAGAGCATGTCACCACGTAAAAAAAGGGAGATTGACCTATTGGAAGAGCGAGTGTGCGAAGGACAGAGTGCGATATTTATCATAAATGTAATTCTTTCTTAATTTTTACTAATCTGACACTACCCCAATCTCCTAATGTCTCTCAAAATGTTTCACTATATACTTGTGTATCTATATTATAGTGGAAGATTTAAGGAGAGGGTAACGGGTAAATATACATACTTACCTGTAACCTTTTTTCCCACTTAAAAAGTTTCTGAATAGAAGTAAATATATATAGTTTAATATTTTTTGAAGTTGACGTGACTACTCATGTATTTATTTCGTCTAGTCCGCGTTACAATCCTTAATACGTTAACAGCGGCACTCATTTTTGTATTCTTTCCATTCTTGGGGTACGAGGCGTTTAAGACCTCGTTAGAAAACTATCATTATGGCGGTAAGGGGCTTATTAGATCCCGTGAGAATTTTTACATAGATAGAAGTTTTACATAGATTTTAGTGATGGGCAACAAAAATATCGGTGAATATATTTTATTTTATTTTTATTTTACTAATTACAAATGTTTTTCGTTAAAACAATACATAAAAATGTTTAACATTAAACACATTGTGTGACGATTTTTTTAACTTTTGTGGCCGCCTCACGACTGTTTAATTCTTTTCGCAGTTTGGCATAGCGTCCGGGACATTTTCTTCTCTTCGGACACTTTTCTAGATAATGTGTTTGGTTATTTGATGCTGTTTCTGAAACGATAAAAATTATTATCGCTAGGTACATTATATAAACAATTATTTTTGTCTGTCTGAACGCACGCGATAAACTCAAAAAGTACCAAACGAAAACCATTTTAAAGTTATGAAATTATAAAGAAGCCCGGGCGGTGTCAAATTACAAAAAATTACAAATGGCGCACGGCGCATTCGACTTTTATAACAATGAAAATAATGTTTATTGACGACTTACCTGTAATTGTAGACTTGTCACCTTATCTTCTTCGGTTTCTAACACAATTTTTTTCGACGTCTTGCCATGGTTGCTTGAAACTGTTAAAACTTAACACGTGTTCTTGCGGCTTGCGCCTGCACAACACTGGTCGCGCGAGACTAGCGCAGGGTGCGGTACGGGGTCGACGGGGTACGGGGTTTTTTAAGCCTCGTTTCGCACTGCGATAAAATTTTATTTCTTTAGTGCGGTACGAGGTCTATGTGACCCCTATTAAAGTAGATAGACCACTGCATTCTGTTTTAATAGAGCATCTAAATCAAATTGAAGTTACGGCCTCCGCACGGCAGAGAAGACTGTTTTTCTCAGCCGCACCGCAAGGAAGACACATACGAGGCGCAGTAGACCTCGTTACGCACTGAACGTGTTAAATATGATAATCCTCTTTTTTACACGTTGCATAACTGAGTTAATGTATTTACTAAAGCTTAAAACGCAGACACTGACTTAGTATTTACGTATATAATATAGACCTTATATTAGTTTGTTTCGCGTGTTTTGTCCTTAGAACAAAGCCGTTATTACACTTATTACTTACAAATAATGTAGCTTTTTTTAATAATATGTGTTCTGTAGCTCTTGCTTTCTTTATAATTTTATTTATTTATTATTTATTTATTTACTGTCGGAAAGCTTACAGACAAATAATACATAATATGGTATAACAATGTTCAGAGTACATGCTGACAACAAGCTTCCACAGATATACAATATTAATGATACCTTTGCTTTTATTTGAGTTATAAACTAATTATGTTTTTACTTACAATTAAACATAATTATGTAAATTTAAAACGTGAGTAAGGCTGGTTGTTTGCGAAGAAAACATAAATCTATATCAAGTTCAATAGAAAGTTTAATAAAGTCCTAGCACAGCGTAATAGAAAGGCATTCTGACGGTAATTCATAGACGCAAATGGAACATTCAATAAAGGTCGCTGTTTGAGGGGTAATTGGTTAGTGCGTAATTCTATGCCTGCAAGAAAGTATAGAAAGCATAAGACAGTGATCATTAGCCGTGTGTCTAAATTCAAGAAATGATACCAATGATATGATGATATAATAATATTGGTACATATTACACATAATATATAGATTGACTAAACTGCACCGATGCTTCCGTAGTATCAGTTTGTTTTCATTAAGAAAAAAATCAGTACCTAGCAACACAGAGCCTGGAGATGTACCCAGTAGAGAATAACAGGCTCCTCCCCTGTTACGTGGGACCTAAACATTGCTGACAACATGTGAGTGCAATACACCACGTTAGGTACCTATTTATTTCGTGGACCTCTGAATTCGGCAATATAGGCGTGAGACTATCGGTAATATTCATAACACTTATAAGCGGCTTAAGTCGTATAAGAAAAATATTCTTTACTAGCTTTAGCCCGCGGCTTCGCTCGCGTTAATTTAGAATTTGACAATCAATTCGGGTTGTACTCTGCTTGTATAATAATATAATTCAATCATGATTCGAAAGACACTTGGCGCTATCTATTATCATAAGAACGTTATTGTTGTTTTCCTCGGGAACAGTAATTTTTTCAAGATGAAAGGTAGCCTATGTCTGTTTCTGTACACCTCACAACATATATGCAAAATTTCAGGATGATCGGTTCAGTGGTTTAGGCGTGAAAAGGTAACAAACAAACAAACTCATTTTCGCTTTTATAATATTCAGTTAGGATTAGGATAACAATGCTATTATGCCTAAAACCGACGCTATAGACAATAAAGATTTACAGAAAGTTAATTAAAATACTTAGTAATTAATACTATACCTACGTTTATTAGACTAAGTGTTATAATTACTTGTTAGGGACCAACGGAATGTCATATACCTAATGTTATGTGGATTTTTGAAATAAAGAATTGTAATTGACTGTAGTATATGTACTTTTGCATTAGCGTACACTAATTTAAGAGAATTACTTGAACCGTCCACGTTGGTGTAGGTGCTTCGATTATATAGTTAGTGCGCCGCGAAACCTCCCCGGTTCGAGGTAAATCAATATTAAGCTGCGCTGCGCTGAACGAAGCTAAATATACGTACATTGTGATGTTGTTTCTACATGCAACTTTGAACTTTGATCTGTAGTGTATTGCTCATGGCTTTAGTAAAGGTAGTTGTAAAGTTTGACTAGGCAATGTGACCAGGTAAACCTTGACGCTATTTTGACCGTACACGGTTCTTATTTGAGTATTATTCAACGTGTGATAGAAAGGGTAGAAGTTATATTTGATGTAGTGTTTCGATCCTGCGAGACAAATATCTTGATACTTTATTGAAAATTAACATCATCATCTTCATCAGGCTATAATAGTCCACTGCTGGACATAGCCCTCCCCCAAAGAGCGCCATAGCGCCCTGTCTTCAGCTTGCCGCACCCAGCATCTGCCTGCAGTCTTTCGCAGATTGATTGATAATTATATAATTTATTAATACAGAAAAAGATTTTAGAAATGAGAATATCGATCTATAAAAATGCTAACTGTAAATTTCTCATCAGATTGAAGTGTTGATTTCAATTAACTGTGATTTAAACTCTCAAGGGTGCTGATGCTCAATATGTCTGAAACTGTCCGAGTAAAAATACTGTAGTAAGTTACTGATATCGACTGAAATTGTGTTTAGAAATATTTTGTTGAAATATTCGATAAATATGATTTTTGGTAACAGTAACTAATATTTGTTGCGGGTGGTCCAAGACCGGTCTGTGTGGTAAACCTTGGGTTGGGGGAGCCCTATGTCCAGCAGTGAACGTCTTTCGGCTGAGATAATGATGATGAACTACTGTTTGTTATCACTACGTTGCAACCCTAAATATGACTTTTCCTTACTGTTACAGACTGTAGTAAACTTACATCTTAGAATAAAAGAGACAGTTTAAAAAAAAATATGAATAGCGTTCCCGTTCTGTTATAAAAGTAAAATTAAATTAATACTTCTGTAAAAAATGATGCTATGCCCCCGGTCAAGTAAGATAATAAACTTTTTTGCAAGGATATAGACAAATATGTAGACAGATAAGAAGTAACACCAAAACCTTGATAAAGTGATACGTATAAAAAATATAACAATCATACAATGTGCGTCCTTACTTCTATACACCAAACATTGATAAAATGATATATGTAGGTAAAAAATATAACAATCGTACAATGCGCGGTCTTATCGCTATATAAATGTAACTTCTTCAAAGTGTAGTACGTACATAATAAAGATGATAATAAATAATAAATGGCTCAGACAAATATTATTTATGTGAAGACTCCTTCGTGAAACTTTTCAATTTTCACAAATTCAATGATACAAAGCCCCTACAGATCAGTCGTACGTAGGTACTATGTTTAGGACGAGCCCTTTGACATCTACCGAGCACAGTTCTATACTCTGATTTGATTTGATTTGAAATTTATTTTTCACTAGATGTTCCCGCGGTTTCACCCGCGTTTATCGTTACTGCGCCGCCCCCGTGGATCGTAGCGTGATGTTCCGTGTACCGTTCCGTAAGGAGCCGACCATGACCACGCGTCTGAGCTGCGCGGCATGGTATTTCGCAGTTTTCGGCCGGCCTTGCACATCATAAATGCGCGCGCAGTACTTGATCATTATTTTGCTGCGTATGTTATTTTAAAACTGCGATATCTCCTAAGATATTCATTGAAATCGAATGATGTAAAGGGCAATTTTGTTTTAAATTAAATACTTGTGATGAATAACGTATGTATTTGGATAAGGATTAATATCATGTTTATAAAAACACCTTCGCAAATAATGCATTATTTTAGAACAAATTTGGTTAGCATAAAAAAGGTTATAGTGAGCCAACCTTAAAAGATAGACATATGCTGTCACGGACTTTTTATCAGAACTTTTAAAGGGAAACAATTCTGTCATACATGATTTTTGCGAAACTTTAACTGTTTACGCAGCGCACGCAGCGGAAGCTCTCAAAAGGAAAAAAGACCCTCCGATTTTGAAACATTCTTCATTGGTGCTCCGCTCCTATTGATCTTAGCGTGATGATATATAGCCTTCCTCCATAAATGGGTTATCTAACACTAAAAGATTTTTTCAAATCGGACCGTTAGTTCCTGAGATTAGCGCGTTCAAGTAAACAAACAAACAAACTCTTCAGCTTTATAATATTAGTATAGATTAATCTGTACGCGATTACTGTACCTAATCTATGCCTATGACCCAATCGGACTACTACTACGGATACTAGATCAGTAGCAGTCAGTCTATGGTCTCAGCGATGCGCTATACCTTTAATTTAATAATAATAATACCTTTAATTTATGTAAGGTATGGCACACCTAACTTTTTAGAAAAGCTAAGATTTAAAAGTAAATGCTATTTATTTCGTGACATAAACTACGTCGCTTAAGCCGGTGAATCTGGCACTGGCGACAGAGGGTCACCTGCCACTTACCGCGCAAGCGAAGTAAGTTTTACTTATGTAAACCACATCGTTTACTTTCACACCTTTAATCTGTGCAAAAGTTTGAGGAGAGTTGGATCACAAACACATTTCGCAAGTTGTATTTATTCATATCCTACATTATAGGCTTTGTGAATTTTCGTCGGCCGGGCATAGGTATATCCAGATTCCAATGTGCTACTGAATTTTTTGGCGATAGAAACAGAACCAGGGAGCTCAGGATCAGCATACAGGACCAACGAGGTTTTTTGTAGAGTATAAACGATACATAAGTAAACTTCGTACCTTTAAATGCGGTTATAGCCTAGTGAGAGGCCGTCTGCCACGCAGAGGTCTCTATTTTCGAAGGTATGTGCGTATTAAATAGCCAATTATAGCTCGCATAAATGACGAAGGAGAGATCGAATCCCGTACGTCTGACAGTTCTCCTATATATGAGAAATCAGTTAACTCGCACTAACCCACCTTGGTGCTCTATGGCCCTATCCTTCTCATACTGTGTGACAGCTTACCTATATACAGGGCTGATAGAGTTTATAAGTTGCTTTATTAGTTTTCCCTTCCTTACCTTGTCGTCCAATCCGTCCAAATTATTTAACGCTAAATAAGATACATTATGTTTGTTGGTGTGTAGGTACCTTCTACCAAAGTTTGTAGAAGTAACCAATTTGTAGTTTACTTTCCTACAGGCTGATATTTATTTTCTCGTATGTCTAAAGGAATAAGAAATTCATGAAATCTCAGACGAGTTTCGAACTTTAAGTTTATGTTGTTAATTAATTATGCTTTTATATAAGTACAATAAATTACTAAGTGACGATTATTGTAGACAGGCTTGGAATTTAGGAATTAAAATTTTGTGTGAATTAAGTTTTAACATTGTTAGAATTATTGAAATTAAACACTTTATACGGATTTTGTCGCGTTGTTTATTTTACTTTAAAACTGTTTTAAAGTAAAATAAACAACGCGACAAAATCCGTAGGTATAAGGCGCTTGGCACAGTGCACCGCATCACGCAGCGTAGCGCGGGAGTGCGTGTTCTTAAGTTGTTTGCAAGTACCTGTGTTTGTATAGAAAACACGCGTAGTGTAACACATAGAAAACGCATTCACGAATCACGCGCAGTGCTGCAGATCACGCGTCTACATGCGGGGAAACACGTACCCCCGCGCGTCGGTGCGGGGCAAGACGCAAGGTATGGCACACCGAGTTCTGCAGTATCGTGCGTGATTTTGACACAAGTAGGTACACGTATTACTTCAAAATGGATCTCGATATCGTTCGATTCACTTACAAAATCGAAAGTCGTGAGAAAATTGATCTTCATATTTTCTTAAATCTATGAAATTCTGAACAAATGACCCATTTATCGATCTTGTTTGTAAAAAGGGATGTACCCAATATCTTCTACGGGCAGGATTTCTTCTTATTTAATTATAAAAAAACCAAACACATGATATGACTGCAGCATCCTGAATGAGATCCAAAATAATGACCATCTTTAATATAATAATTAATACTTTGCAATATACTATCACCACCGCAAGTTGCTATGAAATGTGGCCTCTAGGCCACCGCATGACTAAACTGCAGCTACGCGCGTTTGTGCAGAGAAATCTGCATTATGATGCAGATCTGCAGTCACGCACCCGCGCGCGTGACTCTGTCACCACGCATCCCGCAGCGTGGCGCGGGGCAGTGTGTGAATCGTCTAAAGTGTTAAATTTCAATGTATAACATTTGCGTAAACACAAGACAATATTATTATTCGAATTAGTTGAGACAGGATATACCTGCAATTAATTACATACCATCTTCTGTCTTGCCGATTGCTTTCGTTTTGGGTGCATTGTATCTACTATCGGCCAAATCCGCGCTGTGCCACTTTACAAACTGATTCCTCTGAACAAGCTTAAGAAATGTAACTCCGCCCATATTTCTCCTTAACCAATTAAAACATCCCTTACACGTGAGAAACAAGACACTATTTTAAATTTATTATTTTAGTTGAAATTTGTATTTCAATTAGGTAATGTCCACGCGTCTCAGTGCTTAGAATTTTTTACGAACGACTTTTGTTTTGTTCTGGCGCGCGCTCGCCGGTGCCGAGACACAATACAAAATTTATTGTGTCTCGTTTGAATACATGCGAGAGGCTAATAAATAAAAGGGTAGTCTTTAATTAACTTAAAATGAACTTTAAAAAGCTACTGACTAGCAACAACTTTTACGTAATCTTAAAAAATATTAATTTACTTAGAAAATCTCTTTTGAGATTTTGATTTTGGCCCAAGAATAAAAGTAATTGCTTTTAATTTAATTTTGTACATTGGCAAAATGCTTTACCTATCATTGAATTTAAAAAATATTTTATCTATTAAACAGTATATCAAAATGCGTTATTTAAATAAATTATATGAATTTATAACTTATTTAAATAACGCATTTTGATGTACACATGATTAATACTATTAATATTACTTGTAATAGAAATATAACAGTTAAGTATCATTTAATGCACAGAGACTACCTATTTCATTAGCTACATGTTGAAAAATAAAACAATATTCAATAAATGAACTGACGCCACAACGATATCCACTTTTGCTAAATAGTTAAAGTTATATTGCATGAAAAACAATGAAAACAGTTTTAAGGGGCGGGGCTTGCCGTGTGCGCCAGCGTCGCGTACAAGCGATTTTCGACCTAGAGGTGGAACACTGGAGTTTTGGCTGATTGTACCTATGTGTCTCAAAATCGTTGTGACTGTAAAGAAATCTGTTGATAGTCTCACGCACCATGGGCATTGAAATATATAAGGGAGAGTCTCGTGAGTCGTGGATGTAGCTGACCCTAGAATTGTCTCCAGAATTTCAGACTTCATCTGAACGTTCTAGCGTTGTGTGAAGTGGCGTGACTAGAAAATAACCAGATACGCTAGTCGAATTAATAATTTAATCTGTCGTGCTCTTGTCACTGCTGGCGTTCCAGCCGTACTTGATCCTCAATGGCTTAGTACGTGACGGCATATCATTGCTGCGTTGAACGAGGACAGATCATTAGTGTGGGTACGGAAGAATCAATAATACTAGACTGTCTCTTCTTTACCTGACATTATAAGAGCGATACTTTTGATCCTAAGTAACCGCCGCAAGTTGGACCCATATCCCCGTATAAGCCGCTCAACAAAGGGTCGGGTATTTTTCTATACATTACTAACTATGTATGTATGTATATTTCCTGTTCTTTTTTTTGCATAATGTAAAAAACGTTCATAGGTAGATAAGTAACTTTTAATTGTAATTACCTAATACTTACAAATATACGACATTTTAGAAGTAGGTAGCAATTATGTAGATACCTGTAGGTAATTATATACTTAATTATATAAATTATATGAAAATCAAAATTACCTTTTTATTATTATATAGATGTGCCCGCGGTTTCACCCGCGTTTATGATTACTGCGCCGCCCTCTTGGGTTCTAGCGTGATGTTATATAGCCTTTTTTGCTTGAACGCGCTAATCTCAGGAACTACCGGTCCGATTTGAAAAATTCTTTCAGTGTTAGATAGCCCATTTATCGAGGAAGGCTATAGGCTATATATCATCACGCTAAGATCAATAGGAGCTGAGCACCAATGAAGAATGTTTCAAAATCGGAGGGTATTTTTTCCTTTTGAGAGCTTCCGCTGCGTGCGCTGCGTAAACAGTTAAAGTTTCGCAAAAATCATGTATGACAGAATTGTTCCCCTTTAAAAGTTCTAAAAAAAAGTCAGCCACAGCATATGTCTATCTTTTAAGGTTGGCTCACTATAACCATTTTTATGCTAACAAAATTTGTTCTAAAATAATGCATTATTTGCGAAGGTATTATTATAAACATGATATTAATCCTTATCCAAATAAATACGTTATTCATCACAAGTATTTAATTTAAAACAAAATTGCATTTTACATCATTCGATTTCAATGAATATCTTAGGAGATATCGCAGTTTTAAAATAACATTGCAGCAAAATAATTACCCATTACAGACATAGTACAAACGACGTTTTCCTGGTTTATTCTGCGTGATTACTACTGGTTCGATTTGAAAAATTCTTTTAGTGTTGGATAGCCTATTTATCGAGGAAGGCTATAGGCTATATAACATCACGCTACGACCCACAGGGGCGGCGCAGTAACGATAAACGCGGGTGAAACCGCCGGAACATCTAGTGCGGATATAAAAACCTTTATCTCCACGCCTGAGCATATCTATCTACGCAACCACATAAAATCACGCTTGTCTTAGAATCAACCATAGCAAGACAAACACAATACAAAAGGAATGCCTGCGTCACTGATAAATAATATGTTTTAATATCATAAGGATGTATATGTTACGAGTAGAGCACGCGCTCAAAATGTTTTCCAACACAAAAATCCTCGGAATGATTAAACAGGATGGTGTTTGCACGAAGGCTTGTTATTTCTTTTTCGCATGTTTGTAGATATCTGTTGGCATGTCACGCGACATGTTTACAAAATATATTCTCTGAAAAATGCTTTGTTGACTCTTTAACTGCGAAGAACCGATTGACGCTTCCACGCTTTTGTATACCTTATATGAATTTTCTATACCTATATGTGCAGCACAATGTACAGGTTTTACCCTAAGTTATAGGTGTGTTCCTCTGTGGCCGGACCACAGTTTAGTACTCAGATGCTATAGTTCGAAATAATACCTACCTAAAGTCTACTTTCATCGGAATATATATATATTTTTAGTACCTCAAGAAATAACTTTTTAATTAACAATTTATGTGGTCCGGGCGCCAGGCAGGGCTCTCTGGCCGCGCCACCTCAAATTAAATAGAGTATAATGAACTATTAATAAATCGATTTCCGAAAAAAACTACCTAAAGAGTACCTTGCATAAAACAAATATGGTCCAATAAACCCCTTTAGTTAAAGAGTTATTGGTCGTGGGGTGTGGTCCGGCTGGAAGGTATACTCTGCAGCAAGTCAATTTTGCAATATTGAATATTAACTATCCATAAATCAATTTATATAATGACGGCCTCGATGGCGTAGTGGTTAGTGTAACCGACTGCCACGCCTGAGGTCGCGGGTTCGATCCCCGCACAAGTCAAACATTTGTGTGCATGAACATGGATGTTTGTCTTGGTCTGGGTGTTTCTATGTATAATATGTATGTATTTACAAAAAAAAAAGGTATATATGTATGTTTATCCATAGTCTAGTACCCATAGTAAAAGCTCTGCTTAGTTTGGGCTAGATGGTGTTGTGTGTATCTGGTAGAATATTATTATTATTAATATTATTATTATTATTATAATAGTACCTTTTCTCTACTCTTCGTTGATACTTTTTTCTCTCAAGAAACTGTTCATTTTGATTAATTAATCTTTAATGTATGTGGCGCGGCTAGGGAGGATTACTTTCAGCATTATATTTATAACGAAATATGCTTTATTTCTTTATTCCAACGAAAACTGCATAATAAGTACTTTATAAAAAGACCTGGACTTCATCTAGAAACTTTTATTTTTATTACCAAAAATTATTTTGAAAAAGGTGCACTTTTGGTTTTTGTATACCTATCTACCTAAGAATAGGTAGTTAATTTGACGAAGTAAGTGATAATTTTGGTTTAAAATAAACAATAAGTATACGAAAAACAAATATATATTTTCATAATCAAATATTAACAATTGTTAATACAAGGTAAAATGTACCGGTAAACAAATTATTAACTACACATTGAATGATTTATTAATATTTGAAATTGATTTAGGCGTTGATTTAAATAACATTCCAGACACTATGACATTACAAGGAAAATTATTTACACTGTTGTCAGTGATCGAGTATTTACCAAATATTCGCCATTACGTCGCTCACTGCAACCGTCTGGATGATACTTGGGAAACATATGATGATTTAAGTACTAAAGTTACAAGGACTAAAAACCAGCATATGAATGTTCATTGTATATTATACGCAAATTGTAAATTATAACTTATTTTTATCAAAATGTTTATTTTTTATTTAGGCCTTGCATTTTAAAAGTTGGAAAATAACTTCAAAACTCCTTCAGTTGGCCTAGATGGCGTAGTGGTTAGTGTAACCCACTGCCACGCCTGAGGTCGCGGGTTCGATTCCCGCACAAGTCAAACATTTGTGTGCATGAACATGGATGTTTGTCTTGGTCTGGGTGTTTCTATGTATAATATGTATGTATATACAAAAAAAATATATATATGTATGTTTATCCATTGTCTAGTACCCATAGTACAAGCTCTGCTTAGTTTGGGCTAGATGGTGTTGTGTGTATGTAGTAGAATATTATATTATATTATATTATTTGTAATACTGATTGACTATACTTTTAATACGCAGTTTTGATACACTCTTTGTTTCATTGTTATTTCTTGTTTAAAGGGTTAAATGCTTAAATTCAATCTATTGACTTTAGTTTGTTATATAAAACACTTTTCCGTCATTTACAATACCTTGTATTAACAATTGTTAATATTTGATTATGAAAATATATATTTGTTTTTCGTATACTTATTGTTTATTTTAAACCAAAATTTTCACTTACTTCGTCAAATTAACTACCTATCTAATTGACGTGCATGCTGACTCACTTAATAGGATCAAAAAAATTATTTCAAACTATCATAACGCCTAATGCTCTCTCTGTATTAGGGTTAGTTGGTTGAATTGTTTGTTTGTTTGTGTATTTATTTATTTTTAATTCTGTCTACATATTATTTCTTGTATTGATTGATTTGTCTTTGAACTGGTAATTGTAAACTTAAGATATAAAAATTATGTATGCTGTGTTTACCTGTAAGAGATTGTTACGCTAGTAATGAGTTTTATGAATGTATCACATCTTGTAACAGTGTAATCAATTGTTGGTGAACCTTATAAATAAAATAAAAAATTAAAAATAAAATATTCTTAGGTAGATAGGTAAACAAAAACCAAAAAGTGCACCTTTTTCAAAATCATTTTTGGTAATAAAAATAAAAGTTTATAGATGAAGTCCAGGTCTTTTTATAAAGTACTTAATATGTAGTTTTCGTTGGAATAAAGAAATAAAGCATATTTCGTTATATTTGCTGAAAGTAATCCTCCCTAGCCGCGCCACATACATTAAAGATTAATTAATCAAAATGAACAGTTTCTTGAGAGAAAAAAGTATCAACGAAGAGTAGAGAAAAGGTACTATTATAATAATTGATTTATGGATAGTTAATATTCAATATTGCAAAATTGACTTGCTGCAGAGTATACCTTCCAGCCGGACCACACCCCACGACCAATAACTCTTTAACTAAAGGGGTTTATTGAACCATATTTGTCTTATGCAAGGTACTCTTTAGGTAGTTTTTTTCGGGATATTGATTTATTAATAGTTCATTATACTCTATTTAATTTGAGGTGGCGCGGCCAGAGAGCACTGCCTGGCGGCCGGACCACATTGATTGTTAATTAAAAAGATATCTCTTGAGGTACTAAAAATATATATATATATTCCGATGAAAGTAGATTTTAGGTAGGTATTATTTCGAACTATAGCATCTGAGTACTAAACTGTGGTCCGGCCACAGAGGAACACACAGTTATAGCTACGTATGTATATTTAGGTAAGTATATTGCTAGAACTCATGCAGCGCTTCAGAATACAGAGAAATTGCATTGTTAAGGATTGTAACCACGTAATACGTTCATCGTCAGAAATAATCGTGTAAGTAATGTAATTTTTAGATAATGTCAACATTTATTGTATTGAAATTAATTTCTTTATACAGATTTTATCGCAGTCTATTTTTTAATACACTATATTTATGTTTAAGTAATATCATTGTGGTTACATACCATTTTAATAATTTTTGTACCTATAATATTATTTAATAGATGTTCCCGTGGTTTCACCCGCGTTTATCGTTACTGGGTCATTGCGTGATGTTATATAGCCTATAACCTTGCTCGATAAATAGGCTATCCAACACTAAAAGAATTTTTAAATCGAACCAGAAGTTCCTGAGATTAGCGCATTCAAACAAACTTCAGCTTTATAATATTAAGTATAGATAGATGTTCCCGCGGTTTCACCGGCATTTATCGTTACTGCGCCGCCCCCATGGGTCGTGGCGTGATGTTATATAGCCTATAGCCTTGCCCGATAAATAGGCTATCTGACACTAAAATAATTTTTCAAATCGAACCAATAGTTCCTGTGATTAGCGCGTTCAAATAAACAAACAAACTCTTCAGCTTTATAATATTAGTATAGATTATATTACATAAACATTGTAAATAAAACGCTGAAATAACTGTTTTACATTATTTATCTAGGTATTAGATATTTATTAAAATGTTGATTTACAATCTTCCCGATTTTGTAGTTACTTTTAAGCGGGCATGTTCACGAGGAGACTAAGATGATGGTCGTCACAATGTCCTGTAGTAGGTTACCCACCCTACTGTTTAATTTCAATATGTACCTGACATTAGCGTAGGCGTAAGATATTATTATAATCATTATAGTAAGTCGAAAATTAGTTGTAGGTGTACTGAATTGAATCACGCGTTACTTAGCGACAAGCTATTGTACTTAATAAATTGGTTGAGAAGAGAAACTTACTCTCGGATTGTCAACAAAAGTTTGACAATACCAACCCTCTTCTATTAAAGAACTAGAGCGTCATGACCAAAGCGATGTAATTAATCTGTCAAGTCTTAGAATACCGGAGATAATTAAAAATGCCAGACATTCTATTGTGTCTGGCCACGGAACTGCCGCGTAGTAAGATTTAAAGAATAAAAATGTAGGTAGTATTTGAGTTTTATAACATTCACCTTGTAGAACTACCTCCCTATGTAACATCGGGTCCTGTCTACCTATATTTAGGGGTCTTTCGTCGATTCACACCACGAGTTCTTCGCACCACGGTGTGAATCGTAGACGGACCCATTTTGAATTAGTTGTTTCGCACCATGGTGTGAAACGGTGAATGCTTTTTTTGTACTTCGTCGATTCACACCATGGTGCGAATCACCGAAGAACTATTTTTGACTTCGTCGATTTGAACCAATGTTATTTTACTACTATTGAACAGTCTCGCATAGAAGTGTTAGTACACCAATTTATTTTATTTATCGCTTTGGGTATTCAAACTATGTTTCATGCTTAGATGCAATTTAAAAAAAAGCAGTTCCTTGGTTACTAAATAATAATATATATATATATATATATATGTTTATAATAATAATTATTATTATTTTCTTTTTTTATAATATATATTTCTTTTATATGATTAAAGATAATCAATATTTTGTCATGTGACTAAAAGAAACTAAGACGACATTAAACATTGTTTTTTACAACTGCTTGTTTTAATAAACGTTTTCTACCCGTCAGTACCTAGAAAGTACATTTAAAAATAAAAATTGTAGTGGTTCGCATCGACGAAGTCAAAAATAGGTTTTCGTCGATTCACACCATGGTGCAAATCGACGAAGTACAAAAAAAGCATTCACCGTTTCACACCATGGTGCGAAACGACTAACTCAACCAAATCTACATGTGCCTCTACCGATCTCATTCAGGAGACGCTGAGACAACTCGACTCTTCAATTACCTGAGTCAGGCGGCAGACGACGCGCAGGAGCGGTTTCCGAACGCTGAGTTGGTGTTCTTGGGAGATTTCAATGCCCACCATGAGACCTGGTTGGGTTCTCCCAAAACAGACCACGCGGGACGAACTGCCCATGCGTTCGCTCTCACGCATGACCTGTCTCAACTGGTACTCCAGGCCACCCGGATACCAGACATTGCAGGTCAGGCGCCCTCTCTGCTCGATCTGCTGCTGACGAGTAACCCCAACCGGTACAGTGTGTCGATTCGTGCTCCTCTGGGCACCTCAGACCACTGTCTGGTTTGTGCCACAGCTGTTGTTGTTACGCCCCCACGACCCGAGGAGGCAAGACGACGACTGTGGCACTACTCGTCGGCAGACTGGGATGGAATGCGGGAGTACTTCGCATCCATCCCTTGGGCTCAACGCTGCTTTGAGAACAGGGATCCATTAGAGAGCGCTACTGCTGTCGCTGGTGAAATCATCCTGGGTATGGAATATTATATTCCATACAGTGATGTCACGAGCGGCGGCAGGAAAAGGCCCTGGTTCGGTCGAGAATGCGCTGATGCTGTTGAACGCAAACAGACAGCGTACCGCGTTTGGACCAGGGCTCGCACTCTCCACGACCCTAACGTGGATCACCTGAAGGCAGCGTTCAACCAAGCCACAAAGGTCTGCAAGAGAGCATACTTAAGAGCGGATGCCCAGCGCGTCGCACGGTTCGGCCGGGAACTCATGGCGCATCCTACGGGCAGTCGTAGCTATTGGCGCCAGGCCAAAGCCGTGCAGTCCAACTTCTGCCAGACCTTGCTGCCCCCTCTGAGGTATCCGAATGGATCACTGGCTCATCGGCCGCAGGAGAAAGCAGATCTGCTTGCAAATCTCTTTGCGGCCAACTCCCGAATCGATGACTGCGGTTCGCAGCCGCCTAACATTGCCAACTGCGGCTACACCATGCCTGATATATGTATCAGGCAACGAACCGTTCGTGCGATACTGCAGTCTCTCGATGTTCGGAAAACCAGTGGACCTGACGGCATCCCAGCTGTGGTCCTTAAAAAATGTGCAGCGGAGTTGTCTCCCACGCTTACGCGCCTATACCGGACGTCTTACGCCGCAGGCATTGTGCCTGAGGCTTGGAAGGAGGCGAACGTTCAACCGATTCCCAAAAAGGGGGACCGTTCCGAGCCAAGCAACTATCGTCCCATAGCTATCACCTCGGTGCTCTCCAAGGTGTTCGAGCGGATTATAAACACCCAAATTGTCCGCTACCTGGAGGATCAATCGTTGATCAATGATCGCCAATACGGCTTTCGGGCTAAACGATCAACGGGTGATCTTCTAGCGTTCGTCACGCACCTCTGGGGTGAAGCTATGGACAAGCACGGCGAGTCTTTGGCTATCAGCCTTGACATAGCCAAAGCTTTCGACAGAGTCTGGCACCGGTCTCTTCTTTCCAAGCTTCCGGCCTATGGCTTGCCCCCTCAACTGTGCACCTGGATTGCAAGTTTCCTGCAGAAGCGTCGTATTCGGGTCCTTTGCGACCGTCGCGCTTCAAAATTTATGCAGGTTAATGCAGGAGTGCCTCAGGGTTCTGTCTTATCCCCTACGCTCTTTCTTCTGCATATCAATGATATGTTGAATCTCGGCAACATACATTGTTATGCGGACGACAGTACCGTGCATGGGCGATATCTCGGACATCCTGGGGCCAAACAGGCTGAGGTTGAGGGGAAAAGGCAGAATCTTGTCGTTGAACTTGACCAGACCTTGGACCGCATCTATGAATGGGGTGCCAAGAACTTGGTCGAGTTCAACGCCAAGAAGACCCAGGCATGCGCGTTCTCAACAAAAAGTCTCCGTTCCTTCCCCTCCCTTCTCTGAAGAACACTCCACTGGTGATACGTGACAGTCTCTCCATCTTAGGTATGGATCTTTGCCGCTCCCTTAATCAGAAAACCTATATCGAGAGCGTCATTAAGCAAGCTTCGCGAAAACTCGGAGTTCTGAACAGGGTGAGGCGGTTCTTCACGCCTGGGCAACTGTGCCTATTGTATAAGGCACAAGTGCGCCCTTGCGTGGAGTACTGTTCTCATCTTTGGGATGGCTCCGCGCAGTACTTGCTGGATGCTCTCGACCGGTTACAGCGGCGGGCTGTCCGTATCATCGGAGATCCAGAGGTCACGAGTTCACTGGAACCTCTGCAACTCCGTAGAGACATAGCCTCATTGGCATGTTTCTACAGAATATACCACGGGGAGTGCTCTGAAGAGTTATTCCACCTTATCCCGCCCTGCCCTTTCCTATCCAGAACAACGCGTGCTGGGCTCAGATGCCATCCTTACACGGTAGAGTCGATTAGAGCGCGTACCAAAAAGTTTGGGTCCTGATATCTCTGCCGAACGACCAAGGCATGGAATTCTCTGCCAAGGCACGTGTTTCCTTCTTCCTTCAATCCTGGGTTCTTTAAGCGAGGCGTGAAAAAGCATCTTCTCAGGCCGTCAAAGTAGAGACCTCAACATCGCCTCGGCTACTGTGGGGGCGATGTGGAGGCCACTGCTCTTAGACCACACGACCACACGACTGCTTACCATCAGGTGGAGTGTGGTCATTTTAAAGAGCAAAATAAAAAAAATAAAAAAAATTCAAAATGGGTCCTTCTGCGATTCACACTGTGGTGCGAACAGCCCGTGGTGTGAATCGACGAAAGACCCATATTTAGCCCACGAGATCGAGTCGTTGCGTAAATATTAGGAAATTCCTTAAACAGTAAAGATATTAAATAAGACGATTACTAAAGATATTAAGTAACATTTTTATATCATAATATAAATACCGACATATACGTATACCTAGTAGGTATATGTCGGTATTAGATATATGTTGCCCTCCGGGCAAGCGTGGGTAGGTATTACCTACGTGCGCTTGTTGCCCGGAGGGCTTGGCAGATACTACGGCATTACGCTTGTTACGATCTTATATCATACCTAAATAAATTATATCATTGCTATTCACTCTAATGACATTCGTCATACTCGTCGCCTCAGGGTAAATATCTAGGTTTGCAGACTTGCTCCAGAATATCTCCAAGCGGGTCAAACAGCGTTCATACATACTAACAGTCTTACGTTGAAGGGGTGGGTAGAAGTAGTTTAGGTACACTTACAATTCGCCAGCTATAATTTTATGTCCTATTTTATACCTAGGAAGGTAGCGCGTAGAATTCTAGAATGCGTGGTATTAACTAAAGTTTCTTGACAACAAGTAAGTAACTTTCAAACCCGGGCACGGGCCTCTTCTCAGTGTGAGAAGGGTTAGGCTATAGTCCACCACGCTGGCCAGTGCGGGTTGGCAGACTACAGATATCTTCGAAAACATTATAGAGAACTCTCAGACATGCACGTTTCCTCACGATGTTTTTTCCTTCACCGTTAATGCAAGCAATAGGTAGTTAATTATTTAATACGCAAATAACTTCGAAAAGTCAGAGATGCGCGCCTTGGGTTCGAACCCGAGACCTCTGCGTGGCAGTCCAACGGTTTCCCACTAGGCTATCGCTGCTATTTTTATGTAAACTTATACCTACCTCGTATTTTAATAAAAGCCTTCCACGCAATGAATATATAATGGACATTAAACGGTCGTGGATCGTATCAATTATATGAATAAGTATATAACTATAAATGTCATGCAAATCAATAGCGATACGGCTGTCTGATCGTAGCAAACGACTGTTAATAGGGTCATCCAGTAATAAGGATCGCGAGATTTATTCCGTTCTAATACCAACAACTAATACCACCAGTGCCGGATTAAGCAAGCGCGGGGCCCGAAGCAAATTCTTTCGGATAAGAGTGCTTGCATAAGTCAGACTTTTTGTAGAGCTGATTATTGGGCCGACTGAAATTCTATACATTTATACGAGCGACTTTTTGTAGAACTTGTGCGTTTACCTTATGAAATTCGGTGTTTTATATACGCCAAGGAAATAGTCGGTTACCGATTGTCTGACGTGGATTGTCTTAGTAGGAAAAGTTGTAACATTTCACGTTTTTATGACATCAAGTAAATTCAATATAGGTACCACATCTTAAGTACCTAATAAGTTTCACTCAAAAAATTACGCTCAGGCAGAGATGAGTGGGCTTAAATATGCGGCCTATGCGGGGCCCCCTTTCGCGCGGGGCCCGTACCAATTGCTACTCTTGCTACGTGGTTAATCCAGCACTGAATACCACTGGTATTTGTTACAACTTTACATGTTACAAGTTTATAACTCATATTTATTTTCTTTTCCGAACGAATACCATTGTTTAAACTAATACCAAAAAATGTTCAAAGATAAGGTAGGTACCATTGATATATAAAACCCTACAGTTAGTAAAAATGTTTTGTAGGTAATTATAGACATATAATTGAAAAAAAATGTTTTAGTATTAGAACGGAAGAAATCAATCGCGCAAGCGTTTCGTCGGTATTAAGACCAAAATAATAAGTTAATAACCTATCTATTCATTGGTCGGTTCGCCATTTAAAAGATACAAGAGAGTATTGATGGCTGTGCCAGTGAGCGCTCATCTTGGCACAGACACCTTGTATTTTCAAAACAAAAGCACCGAACGAAGATCTAACTATACCAATAATTAGCCGACATTGATCAGTTTGATCACAAAATATCAGCATAGAACGAGCCCCCGTTTAAAAAATATAAGGGGGTATTGGTGGCTGTGCCAAGATGAGCGCTCACCTTGGCACAGCCACCCCAATATTTCATGAACCACAATGCCTTGCGATAATCTGATTGCACTAATAATTAGTCGTTAATTGGTCGACATTAGTCACAAACTGCCAGAATTAGTCGGAGCTTCTGAAAAGAGACATTCAGGCTTATTTTTTCACATAGATTCGGCCGACGGACAGTCGCGTAGGTACAGTATATATAGAAGACATTATTACAAGTGTTATATACGGGGCTATTCAACCCTGTCTAGAGGGCAAAGTAGAATTCACCACTCACAATGCGCCTCTCTTTTTAATAATGATTTAGTTTGCTCTTTACAAAAAAATGGGGTATAATATTATTAGTATATTTGCTATCCCAATATCGAAATATTAAATCTCTAAATAATTGTTTTTTATCAAACAAATTATTATCTTCAGTCTGAAGCTTTTGTTTTCAATTGATTCTTAATTTCATTATTAATTCGGCTTTCGCCACTTAACATTATATATTTGTCGTAAATAATAAAAATGTGGTGGTGTAATTAAAACGCACGATTGCTCAGCAAACCTTTATTGTTTATAAGATGAATTACTTCAAAAATAAAAACATCTCATACATTTGGCTTTGTTTAAATCGAGACAAAATATTAAATTTTAAAATTCCACTACCCATATAACATTTAAGTATATATTTAAAATACATAAAGTAAATACTGTTCAAACATTTAACACATAATATCATTTAAAATCTACGTAACTAACAGGTAACACAACATTTATGTTGGAACAAATACGAGTATATGTTATATTATACTATTAGAAAGTAGAATTGTCAAGGTTGCAGAAGGTAAAACGCAAAGGAAGTCCTGTCTCGCAACTATACCCTGTATACATCTCACAACAACGTCCGCTAGTTCTCATTCTCATTAAAAAATAATGTCATACTTACAGTAAGATAAAGAGGATCAAAAATATAAATCTTCAAAATATCGAGATTCTTTAAGTAGACTTTAAATATTGTTCTATAGCAGAAATGTAATAAATCAGACTCATAAGTTTATCAGGAATGTGCACAGCTTACGTCTAAGGGGCAACAGCTAAGAGTGTTTAACACTACATCACTCTGGGGTCGAGGCTCTAACTTTATTTAAACTTGTCTCTACGTACAACAGAATACAGTTACATTTAAATTGCACATCAAACACCCAAAACAGTAAACATCTAGAATATCGAGCCACATTCGAGAATCGTACCGCGAGCTGACTTGATGAATATTGTGCCGTTATTTATTACAACTAATTAATCATTAATTTATCCTTAATTTTAAATACAACATGACTACAATTTAATTGTAAAATAGTAATGGCAAGTGATAATTCATAACAGCCTGGTTGCAAAAATATCACAAACATTGTGACATAGGTTTCTTTTTAACTTAAGTACATAATAAACTCTAAATAAAAACAGAGATTAGGGCACAAATAACCTCTTTGTAAAAAAATATAACAACAAAATTTAAAAGCCCCAGAAGTACAATGGTTCACAATAAAGCCAGGCTTTAAAGTATCCAAAGTGCGGGATTTGGGTTTAGATCTCATAATTGCGGAATTTGGAGATGACCTCCGACGGGGGCTCCTGGTTGCCGGTGCCCCAGCGGCCCCAGAGAGCGGCGCCGCCTTCGGAGGCGCGGCGAGCAGCGGGGTTGCTCGGCCCGAGGCTGGACGGGCCCGAGGCGCGGCCGCACTCACCCTCCAGCATGCGGTCCTTGGTGTTGGGCTTGGTCCAGTGCATGGACTGCTGCACGTGATCCTTCATGCCGATCCACTGCTTGTAGCCCATAGCGATACCGCTGTGGCGCCACTTGTCGTACAGAGCGCGCTTGGATGGATCGCAAAGCGTCTCCTTTGCCTCCTGTTACAAGAAATGTGTGTTTTATTTATTTACCTCAACTTATACCAGTTTAATTAAAGCTTTAAAACCTGTGTACAAGTATTATATCAAGTGTAATAAACAAAAAATAATTCACGAAATGTTCATCGCATTGAATGGGCGTAAGTCGTAACATGGTTAGGTACCTGATACCGCCCCGAAGCGTCGCTTGCGGAGAACATAATAATTACATACTGTTTTTAGTAATAATTTTTAAATTAGTAAATGGAAATAACGCGATCATACATATTGGCTACCTTTCGGCTGTTCTGTTTTTATTAATAAGTTATATAATATTGGTGATGTATTTTGTAGTCTCCACCCAGCGTTAATTTGACAAACTAACCTATAACTAATGCCAAATGCCAATTTATGATCCCATTTGAGTGGTTTAAAATAAGTTTGGTTTGAAATAAGCTGTTAACTGCACGGTTCAGTGCATAAAATAGAAAGTTCGTATTTCTTAAAAAGTAGATCAAAATAATGCGCTAGTATTCTTTTGTCTCAATAAATTTATCAAATTTAACTAGTACAAAAATGTAGCCATGTTGTGTCTCTACAATGGAGATAATTTTGACAAACTAATTGAAATCGACTATGTAGACGCCTCTATAACCAAAGCAATGGTTTTTAGGGATTAGTCACCAAAACGACCGCGGGATCTCATAGAACTGCATTTTAGAAACAGTACCTATGTATACGTTTACGTGACGTGAATGCACCTCGGGAAGATATCTGCGCAGGCTGAACACGCCCTTTCGATATTTAGTAAAAAAAACTGGAATGTTGTACAAACTAATTTGTCGATTTAATTGATATCACATCACACAACATTGCCATTCCTTTAATGTCCATCGTCTTGCTACAGAAACAATTTGCGTTAAAACAAACACGGTTGCCGATTGGTATATATACCGAAATAGAGAAACTTCGAATGAAAAACCATTATAGGCACTACGATAACTATAAACAAGCAGAAGGGACATTGACTTTTACTTTCACCTGCCTTTCTCGCCCTGATCCACGGAGTCTTATACGAGAGACATCAGACTGATATGCGCAAATAAAAAACGGCGATCACAAGAAAAATGAGGACGCTTATACAAAGAGCTACATTATTGTCGTTTATTATACAAAATATTAACGAAATAGGTAAATTCTTTAGAAACCTAGCCCAACCATTTGGTAATAATTTAATTATGAATAACGATTTCATCGTTACCGCTCTGATTCAATGGCAAACGAAGTCAAGAGGCAAATAAAATTACCAGAACTAGGTCTGAATAAGTGATAATTTAGTTCGGTGTAGTGGTATAATAAGGGACAGTAAGGGACCATGTTGTCGCTAAGCGACATAATCCTGTCGATAAGTCAATTAAAGAAAAAGAAGACGATACTCAAGCGTACTGCAGTTAATGCGGACGAAATCGTAGGCAAAGTAATTAATACTTTTATTAAAAGACAACTCCTACACCGCGACAAAGTAAACCACTCTATCTGTTAATTTATCACCAGATTCGATATCTAAATAATTACTTTACGTATTGGTTAGGGAAAGTTATTTATTTATAGAACAACTTTTTAATTATAACCTACTGCTCTTAGGAAGATAGTCTCGTAACGCAGACGGTTTTGATAATGCCAAAGAATTTTGCATTACACTTTTTTCTTCTGTTTCCTCTAATAAAATCTGTTGTATTTTTTTTTAAATAAGAGAAGAGTTCTGAATTTCGGCTCTATGAAGGCTCTTTAGTCAACTGAGGCCGCTTGAACTTATCCCGCGACCTAACGACCTAACGAATGTTTTGAATCGGCCAACTGATCCCATTGATACATTTTATGATTTATACAGACTAGAAAAAAAGTGTTACGACTGTGATTTATGGATAGTATTTAACTGCACAGCAAAAATACTAATAGAATTTAAAGAGATCAAACTAAGTTGACGGAGCCCCGCTTGGCGGAGCTCCTATTTTTGGGTAGGTATAAGAAGGAACCTAACATAACCTAACCCTTCCGAGACGGAATTTAGTAAATTTGAGGCGTATAGGTACTCGTTATGCTGTGCAATATTTGCTGCGCAACTAGTATTTTTGATGGTCATTATTTAATCCCATTTTTTAATATATCAGTATAACCAAGCGATGGTGTGACATTACTGTCCCCAAACACTTTTGTTCACGTGTGTACATATTTATATTGTATATATTATATATAAATAATATTCTTCTTTTTAATGTGGGATTAGTTGCCCGATTCAAATCATTCGTTAGGTCAACTGATCCCGCGGGATAAGTTCGAGCGGCCTCAGTTGACTAAAGAGCCCTATGAATAACTCCTGTGTCGTGGAGGGCAATATACGCATAATTTTTTTTGTCCGTTATATATTGTATTCGAATTCACAGCACTCGAAGTAGTGGCGAGGCGACTATTTCAATTGCACCGCCATCTGTGCAGTTTGAATGACCTACTTTTTTACTGAACTTATTTTCTTATACTCATGCAACTGTCATAGTTAGTGTGGGCATTCATATTTGTCATAGTTATTGACAAAAATGTGAACCTAAGTCACAGTCATTATCATTTAGTTTTGTTTAATTAAAAGGTTTGGGGAAGTGCAGCCAAAACAAATCTACATGAAATACAAGTTATCTATACATATAATAAAATCGTAGGAAAGTCAAAACTGTACTGAATATTTTTTTAAAAGAATACTTGGCGCGTGATTTACAATCGATATCGAAGCCAAAAATATAGTTTTTAGAATTTTAGTCTGTTTGTCTGTATGTATGTCCGGGCTAAACTCAAAAAGTACTGCATGGATTTACTTCAAATTTTGCATGAATATTACTAACAGGTCGGGTCACCATATAGGCTACATATTATCACGCTATCACCTACGGGGGAGGAGCTGTGAATCTTTATTTTACTTACGCATTCTGTGACAGCGTGTAATCTAACGACGCATATTTAAATGTTGTTTTTGAGTAAGGCATGCTATTATCTAGCTTTACACTATAAAAACTACGCCATTTAAGTAACTTGGGCAAAGAAATATAGTTGGGTTCCGCGGCGACAAACACTTTTTAGTTAAAATCTACGCGGACGAAGTCGCAGGTAACAGCTAGTACAAAATAAACTACTTAAAGTAGGTACTATACAATTATGACTACTTAACATCTACCAGTAAAATATACAAAGATACAAAAATACTAAATATTAAACAATTATACACTTACAAAACATGCATACTGATAAAGAAAATCATCACAAAAACAATACACTCACAACTAGAGTTCAGTACAAAATCACACACATACCACACACGACGACGACACATAATACAACTACCAACACCCAAAACTGACTATGGAAAAAAGAACATATTACAAGAAGGAGCACAGCTGTACAACGAATTACCAGATGAAATACGAAACACTAAAAACTTAGCATTGTATAAAAAACTTTTACTGGATTTTGTCACAAAAAATTATTAATTTATCACCTCTTTACCTTAACTCAGACTACATTTTATAGAACACACTAAAATTATATAGAATCTCAATATAAGTGAACTGTACCTGTTCTTTTTGAGAGTAAATGAATCTTTAACCCGAAATTATTAAAACCCTGAAAATTTTCAATAGCAATGTTGCTTATTCTAGCTTTAAAGAACATACAAAGACACTATTGCCACTTCATGCCAGAGACATTTTCTGCCAGACAACAATGAAACTATAACTTGAATAGGAATTAATGTCCATGTGTCTGAGCCATTTGTTTTGGGGCTACCCTTATCTTGATAGATTATAAGCTTAAAATTTAAATAAAGAAAAAGACATGATCATGAAACTAAATCTAAGAATTTGAAACTCATATTCAGCAGATTTTTCTGTGACTAGCAAATAGGATCATATAAAAAATAACTAATACTCAATAGAACAAAATAAATCTGACCAATATTAATCATTGAACAATTTCTAAGATGTTCAAGTTAAACATTTTCTTGTGCTAAAACTTTAAACATAAACAATGGAACTTTAATATATTACAATGTGTATATTAAATTTCCAAGTAACAAAAGCTTTTAAACTTATTCAGAGAAAGTACTGAGAACTTTTCATCTCATGTAGAGTTGTCATGACAAGTTTCAACAATAATTAATACTTACTCATTAAATTATAATGAGATTCTCATAGATTTTCTTATTGGCAGCATATTAAGTGGTTTTAGATATATAACTAAGTAACAGAAATCATCTTTAGAGTAGGTACATGAGCCTTATTAACAGAATTTAAAACACATTAAGAAAATTAAAATTATCAGCTATAATATTAAAATTGTTAGTTTCAAGCAGAGTCAAACAAATGTTGTATTTATTAAATAAACCAGTATGAAATGAATGAATTAATTTATTTTAGAAGATGTAATTTTAAATTATAATTTTAGATTTATAAATAAAAGATACTGACCTTCAGTTTCTGGAACTTGGCTTCAGCATCCTTGTCCCCATCATTCTTGTCAGGGTGATGTTGCAGAGCCAGAACCTTGTACTCCGCCGTTATTTGCTCAACCTGTAAATTAAATAATAAATTATAACACCGATTCATTAGAAGTATGTAGTATTAATTAAAAGCCATTGTCTTTAATGCAAGGTTTCTCATTAGCACCTTAACTATGTTGCTGCTTATAAAGTTCTAAGAATCCAAACGTAAAGTTAGTCACACAAAGGAAACAAGGGGAACTGGAAAAACCAAACACGACATTGACTCAACACACTTAAGTTTTAATTAGTTTTACCTCTACATGTCGCTTACTGTAACTTACTACCTATATTATAAATAACATTACTTTATAAATATACAGTCGTACTCAAATACTATATTTTTTTTATCAGATGTAGGTCAACTCTCAGGGGCCTCGGTAAAATAAGGTCATTGAGCAGAACAGTAGAATCAATACACTAGGATTCCGAAATCGAAATACACCTGTTATCGAGTAAAATACATTAAATATTGAAATTTTAGGTACTTACGCTGGAGTTTTCATCACAGCCCAGCAGAGCGTAGTAGTCGTCGTCAGGGTTCCTTTGATAATTTAATATTTCATCAACGCCAGTCATTTTCACGTCCCTCCCTCACGAAACCCAAGTAGATACTAAAACTGTGTTAGCGCTGCGCTATACGGAACATACTAAATGTTACTATAGAATTAGTCGAGTCGTATATCGATTCTTTAAGTGACTCGTAGTATTGTTATCGATGAGTTTATTTAATTAAAATCTATTGCATAAAATTATATTCAACGTAGAATTGTATAATATTATTATTATTATATATAATTATTGTATTTTGTTTTATAAACGTAGAGTTTTAAATACTGCTCAATACTGTTTGTTTTGAAATAAGTGCAATTCTTAATTTGTCGGATAAAAATATACAATTAGCGAGATTGTAAGCTGTTATTTCAAACTCTTATTAGTGTGTTGATATATTAAAATATGCCAGATTCTGTGACGGAAATTGTCTAGCAATATTGATTATTACTTATTAGTTTTGAATATTATTTTCTAAAATATACATAAAAATCAGCATTGAGAATTTAAGATAAGTAAGTATTATTTTACCAGCCTTTAGCACCTGGTAACGGACAAATGGCTGCCGGGCCAAGCTAGCAGGTATGCATACACTCAAAGTACTCACTACTTTATCCCATACATTTTATTTTTGAGAAAATAAGTAATGCCTTGGAGCCTTTTTTTAACGTGGGGGAATGCTTTGACCCATACCCTTCCGCGGGGGTGGGCGAAGGGGTTATGTCGGACTCGCCGGGGTAAAAGAAAGAGTTGTTGAAATGATAATGGACCTCCCGGAATACCGACCACGACACAGAGGCGCGCGTGGGAACACGCACGCTGCCTCTCGGACCTGGTGCTCAACTGATGGCGGGCAGGCCCACAAAGCCAGCCACCTCCAGGTCAAACCTCAGGGTGGCTGGAGATCGTTTCGCGCCCTCCGGTGCCCGGCTCTGCGGTTGGAGAGCGGGTTTAAACGCTCCCTCTCCCGCTCCGCCACCTCCTTGATGGAAATCACTTCCTCACAGAAGGAGGCGACGGCGTTCCACGACCTCTCACTTCGGACCATAGATTGAACTACGGCCGGGAGCGAGAGGGCAACCAATCCGACTGCTGCGATCAACTCACGGCGCTGCGATGCCCAGGCGGGGCAAACATTAAGAGTAATCTGATTACATAGAGTTTCTATTGAAGACATCCTTTTTCGGGGTCTTTGTCATGTGCATGGTTTGATTTTTTGTTATTAATTATATGGATATAGTATGTATCTTGCTTCAGGTAACTCATAGTTAGATAACAATTGTATCTTAATCTAATAATGATTTACTAGTCTAACTTCGAAATTAAGCCTCGTACTGTGTTAGATTGTGTTAAAATATTCAATAATTCTAATATGTTATTTCTAAAAACATACGGGATTGTATAATTGGATCTTTGGACAACAACCGCACATCGCTAGTTCCTATAAATAAATTCCCTAACACTAAGAAGTCTGAGAATGTTATTTTTGAATCTTGACTTGTTAAATGCACTTGAAAAATAGAATCCCAAAAGATAGGCCTAACTATTTCTTAAAATATTATATAATATCTTTTATTGCTAATTACTAATAAGGCACAGTCAAATAAGTTATTTATTGAAACTTGAAAATACATTCCATATACGGGGTTACAAATTTGGGTCTGATGTTTTGCCACATCATACACTCAAAATGTTATAATTATATCAAAAGTCGTGCATAAATTGACTATAAAGTTATCATTATTTTTCAAACCAAGTTTGATTAACAATTATAATATTGACTTACAGTAAATTAGTCGACTACTCGAATACTAATATAAATTAGTAGCTTTTCAAGGTTCTATTTCATTCCCACACAGACGCGTGTAAACGAAATCAAAGCTCAATTACACTCACACATACGAAGACTAATAGCTATGTACACAAACAAGTCTGAAATTACAGTATTGTTTTCAAGCGATCAATCAGTGTTGCCAGTGCTAGGGGAAATGTTATATTATATAAAAAAATATTTGGATTTGTGTCAGACTTTATATAATATTATATTATTTTATACTCACAGAAGGATAATGTCCCAGTCTTAGTTAAGAAGGCAATTACTTTCTAGGATATTGTCACAAATTTCACTTTGAAGCCTGAAATTTTAGTCGCAATATTAATATCTTAAAAAGAAACCTGCGTTATCTTTTATTATTCTTATTTAAAGGGAAACACAAGGGCCGTTTTCCCATACAAACGTAGTCCCCTGTCTCTTCCCTGGATAGGTAATGCCAGTAGCACAGAATAATAGTACTAACGTATCAGTAGGTAGAGCAAAAATTTTTATATGTTATGAATTTATGATGTATGTCCGTATGTTTTCGTTTTTTTCCTAAATTAATTATTAAAAGAGATATGAGCCTTCAAAAACCTCAAAAATTGACCAGATTTTCCGCTATGTTCAAACATCCAGAAAACAAATTTGACTAGATTACATAAAAAAGGAAAACAAAGGAACACGCCCAAAGTCTTTCTTTATTTTTTAATGAAAAAAGTAGTTTAATCGGTCAAGTTTTGGAGAAGGAATCAGGGGACTACGAAACGTGGATTTTGTGTACTTTTAATAGGTATTTTCGGCCTAAGCTGCAGTTGTTTCTATCGCGCTCATGATACTATACATGACACTGCGCGACAGCAATAGATTTTACAAATATCCTATTAACCTATTTTTCAATTCTCTCGCCCTTAGTGTTTCCTCTTAATGTATTGAATTGATGCGCTGCTGGCTCAAAGTTGTAGCTGGGCTGTATTTATTTAGGGAGGATGCTGTCGAGTGTAGATTTCTGGACGATCGCAATTCGCAATGGTTACTTTTGTTATCTAATGAAAGTTACAGGTTGCTTAAAATATTGACACATTGCTATCAACGTTTTATATTAGATACCTACTAAATATTATGCTCCATTATTACTTGACTTTTATAATAGTTTTCTGGTTTTCTATATTGTTATGTTAAAAGGATCTGTAAGTAGGCATTTTTATGTCGTGGCAAGACCTTAGAATTGATTAGGTACTTCATAATGTGGCCGACCATTTCATGAAATGGAAAATACCCGCTGCCCCATTATGAATACCCGCTGCCCAGATTACGATATGGTCTGACTAGACTAGATCAATGAATAATCAGCAATTGACGACATAAACACCTAAACGCACGGCTGCTCTATATTATTATTATGGTCAAACATTCATGAACACATCGTAAATAGATACATTATCCACCGTTAGAGGCGCTGATATCGTTTTCTTTTTTTGTTGCGGTGGACAATTATTCTGATAAACAAGTAAAGTGAGCAATTTTTATACTTACAACAAAATGTAAGCATAAGTTTCTTTTTTATTTCGAATTTTTATTAAACCTTTGATATCTGGAAAACCCTACATTAAACATTAAAGTTTTTTTTTTTCATTCAATCAATCATTTATATATTTATTGCGAACATGGGTTTACAATTATGGTGTTACATTGTGTTTAAATCCTTAGTTCCCAAAGTGGACCCCCAGGAGTCCACGGGAGTCTTGACGGGGGTCTACGTTGGCGTGTCAAAAAATGGGGGTTCACAATTCGTAAGAAATGTATTTGCTTTCGATAGTGAAGAACTAAAATGTTGGCTTGACTTCACCTACCAATGTAGATAGATAATATTTTAAGAAGCTCAGCGACTGTTACTTGTAAAAACTTGCATATTCCATATTCGGTACCAGCGGTCTCAAATTCCTAAAAAAGAAAAACAAAAGGTCAGGCCGTAGAAATTTGATCAATTTTTTTAATTGCATGAACTTCTTTGATTCTTCACCAATATAAATACGAATGCTAAGGAATATGGTAGAAATGTAGATGCAGGGAGTCCACCGGAACCAGCTAAATTTTGAAAGTGGTCTATGAGAAAAAAAGTCTGGGAACCTCTCTCCTCCTTAAATGATATGGTCAATTTTAGCTAGTTATATCATGAAGACCATGGTCATGGTCAGCTACATCATGAAGTGATCAAATCTATGATTGGCCATGATATAGGTATAATTTTGATAGTTATTCATAGGTAAAAGCTGGCTTTAAAGCTCGTGTGACAGTGTGTGTTCGAGACGGATGTTCAATAACTTAGTTAAAACTATCTGCTGTACATTGCCACCGGGTATTTAATTAAGTAACCGCTCTCCGTTAAATAATATTACTATTAGTTGTGGTTAAACTGTGCTTACATGGACATGAATGTATTAGAAGCATCAAATCTCAATATAATTTAGCAAATTTTCTAAAATTTCCTATTTGATCCTTTCATTCAAATATTTCTAATCCTATATTGTGTACCTGCGGTGAATGAGTTGCCAGAGATATCTGTAGAAAATTACTATCAACAGGCAGACAAACCAGAACTTGCAAAACAGTGGCTTCTTTTTGCAGCGTTTTTAGCATGCGTGTGTTATAGACCCTTATACTTACCTCAATAAGTAGTATCATACATTTTTTAACCTATTATGTGGCAGCGGCACACCGATGGCCAGGCACAATAAGTTTTCAATTATGTCTGGCATTCCAACAATTGACAGGTTCAAATTGACTGGACAGCTGGTAGGCTAGGCCCTACATTTTTATAATTACCTACAGTTTTATTACTACGCACGAGGGTCAAAAGTTTGACATGGCAACATTGTAAAACTGCGAAAATCGACTGAATACTGCAATACGTACAATTTGTCTGTTTTCTGTTTACACACCTATTTTGAATAGGAATTATCGCAGTTCTATTGGACAGAGAAGATACGCAGTTATATGAAGGTGAGCTAGATGTTCCTGCGGTTTCACCCGCGTTTATCGATACTGCGCCGCCCCCGTGGGTAGTAGCGTGATGTTATATAGCCTATAGCGTTCCTCGATAAATAGGATATCCAACTCTAAAAGAATTTTTCAAATCGAACCAGTAGTGCCTGAGATTAGCGCGTTCAAACAAACAAACAAACAAACTCTTCAGCTTTATAATATTAGTATAGAAGTATAGATTCGTTATAAATATTATTAACTATCCATTGATCTACACGCAGTACATTAACAACGTTTATTAGTCAAGGAATTTATAAAAATCTTCTTGTTGCGGCACTTCGGACGGAGTTCTAAATCAACTTAGTTTGAAAGGACATCTATACATATAATAAAATCGTAGGAAAGTCAAAACTGTACATTGAATATTTTTTTAAAAGAATACTTGGGGCGTGATCTACAATCGATATCGAAGCCAAAAATATAGTTTTGAGAATTTTTGTCTGTTTGTCTGTATGTATGTCCGGGCTAAACTCAAAAAGTACTGCATGGATTGACTTCAAATTTTGCATGAATATTACTAACAGGTCGGGTCACCATATAGGCTACATATTATCACGCTATCACCTACGGGGGAGGAGCTGTGAATCTTTATTTTTCTTACGCATTCTGTGACAGCGTGTAATCTAACGATATTTAAATGTTGTTTTTGAGTAAGTCATGCTATTATCTAGCTTTACACTATAAATACTACGCCATTTAAGTAACTTGGACAGAGAAATATAGTTGGGTTCCGCGGCGACAAACACTTTTTAGTTAAAATCTACGCGGACGAAGTCGCAGGTAACAGCTAGTAATTAATACAATTATCCAAAAATGTTTACAAAGGCAGTAGTGAACTAACGAAAAGGTCAAGAGAATATCAAGCTTTTAATTCAATTACTTCTATTATTCTTATCTATTGTGTTCTATACTTTATTTAGCGAAAGAGGTTTTATTGTCTGATTTGTATTGTAATGAATACGGCGCGCTATTCATGGCGTAGTTAAGTTGGTCTTGATAAGAAAATTAGACATTTTATTATTGTTCGTCATTTAACTTGTATTAGTTGGTATATTTTGGGGAATAGTGAAGCAATATTATTTAGGTGCTATTTAAGATTTAAGTATATAATTTTAATCACTAGTCTTGCAAGCTTTCAAGATTTTCGGCACAATAATTATCGGCTAGCAGCGTATTTGAAAGGAAGTATAAATATATTTTTTAATAATTCATTACTTACTTTAAGTGTTATTTAAGATTTAAAATAATTAATGAATGAAGAGTTGCAGAAGTTTAGTTTGTGTTCTAGAGCCGAGTGACGGAAAGTATCCTAACTGATAGAATGACAAATATCATACAGTATTAACGCATAGTTTAGTACCTTTACCGGTAAAAAATATAATAATATGTAGGTACGTAGGTATCTGCAAATTATATTGTTAGGGTTTTGTTTTGTACACAATAATCTCTATTCATAGTTTCTACATATCTACTATACGTATTAGGTAGGTACTACTACTACATACTATGTACAAAAGAAAGAGAGAAGAGATTACCTTTGTATAGGAAATATAGGTTACATCTTCCAAGGGCGTAAATACAACGTGCCGACAAGAATTTCGAAGATTCTAAAGGACAAAGGTCACCGTTGATCGACGTTTTTCAGTTCCTAAAAGATTTAAACCTCAGCCTCGACAAACGTTAACACTCCCCTTCCTCTTATCTCGGTTCTTCGTAGCTTATACACAAGCAAGTTTTGCTGAGGGGAAACCAATTCGCTTTTACGCGTTACTCTATTACAATAAATTAATAATGCGTAGATATATTATATTTAATGCCAATTCTGTTTCTGTCTTAATATAAGTACCTAATATCATTCTCATAGAATAACGTGAATCAATAGGTATATGAAACGCATTTAATTGCATTCGAATATTTTAATAAATATAATATACCTACTTATTCGAATATTTCGAATATATTTGTGCAGAGCGCGATACCTACTACGAATGGGCTACTGTAACTATGTATGGTAAGGTATTTTTTTTATAATAGGTACCTATTATTATCTTGTGTGTGGGGTGGGCCAGTCAGTACAGACCGGCGCGGCGCGGCGGTACATAACTTCGCACACTTTGCAACTTGAATATCTATAACCTCTAAAAAATAGATGGAGACTAGCTAGGTAGGTATACCTATTGCTGAATGTCAGAAGAGAGTTAATTAAAATGTCGTAGGTAAGTAAGTGCTTATTCATATTCAAGCATTTGCCAATAAATATGGAAATAATATTCAATTTAGAGATTTACGCAGACTTCGCGGTCGCTTTGAACTTGTGCTGACACAAAATGAGATAAGTACATTGTGATGTAAAAGTGTACCTGGCCTGTTAGAACGTGGGGCGTGAACAAAGAAAATAAAATTTGAAATAGGTACGTCTACGTACATTCGCTTATTGTCTCAGCTCGCATTCTGGCACGTTTCTAAATGTTTTAATTTATTTATTGCATACATAGCCACGCTTATATAGGTACACCAGACGATATAGGCTGAGAAGTAACAAAACCACATGTCGCCAGATATAAGTATTTTTAGGTTCCACGTAATAGGGTCTATTGCCGTCTACCGGGGATATGTTTCTAGACTTTATGCATACTACTGAGAATTTTCTATCAATATTACACATTAATACATTGCCAGATCCAACATCGAACTTCAGATCTTATATAATAATAGGTACCACAAGCAAGGCATTCAAATTATTTATTACTAGCGACCCTCACCGGCTTCGCGTGGGTAGTACACCTAAACCTACCTCATGAATCACTCTGTCTATTGGTGAAAACCGCATTAAAACCCGTTCAGTAGTTTTTAAGTTTATCACGTACAGCCAGATAGACAGACGCGGCACTTCACTACATATTATATTAATCCTAAAATATTGTTATTATCAAATATGTATTCATAAGTTATGCTTTGTGAACGACGCGGTTCAGTTTTAAATAGAACACATACAGGTAGGTATTGTAGTTAAAACATTCTAAGCAGGTAAATATATGAGTACTAACATGTTTATGTTTCGAACTTTAAACGTTTGAAAAACTATCAAATTCCTAAAACTTCGTCGTAATAAATGTTTCACACCATTTTAGAAATAATTATGTAAACTTTTAACTCAACGTTGTGGATCAATAAATGGTCGCAACCTTTCACCTTGTAGTCTAGGGCTGGCTCATATTGTATCATTAATGTTTTGCCGAGATTTGCAGAATATTAATCCCGTTAAGGGTTACCCAACCCTCCTTATTATTGTAATACGAGGTCAGTCAATATCGTTAATAAGGTCACTCGTGGCCTTACAAGTTCATTCTATGACAGTAACCTCTAATCCTTATACTTAATAAACTCAGTTGCGGAGAGAGATCAATATGGGAATATAATTTGAGTACGTATGCGGAGGTGAAGGCCGTTTTTCTAAAGGAATACGGCAAAAATAGGATAGAGTGAAATCTTCGAGATTGTACGAGCACGCTTAAAGTGAACATCAAATAAAGATTCTGTTTACTAAGTTCAGATGAATTTATCTTTCACGTACCTAACCAACATATTTAATATGTTTTGTTTATTTGCATTATTTTATAAAAATTATTATAATATATTATAATTAATAACTAAAGAGATATATTATTTTATATTATTTACGAACTGTTGATTTAAGTACCTACCTACAAAGTAAATAATAGTACCTATTGCACGTATATATATAGTATAAAGTACGTCGATAGAAATGTGTGCGCTGCGCGCTGGTGTACTCGTGAAGGCTGACGACATTGCATATTCCGTGCATGCTCTAGACATTGGCGTCCCAACGCGCTTTTGCATCAAAAATAGCTACTGAAGACGCGCTAAAACGTAAGTTTACGCGGCTCACCGGCCGCCGCGGCCGTGCGTAGCGCTCCCTGCACATTTAATAAAGATCAGAAACCGTGCGTGCGGTCTCCGAGCAGTGCTATCGCGAGTTATCAATAATAAATCACGAAATATATTATGTTTTGGTGTCCAAGTGGTCGGTAACTCGGCAGGCGCTGTCAACGAACTATCGCTCGAAGATCTTCCATCTTTGGCAGCGGAAGTAGCGGCGGATGTCCCGGCAATGGGTGAGCGGTGGCATATGAATGCTTAACAACAATACTCGCAGCTTCGTTCCCATATTTTCTATGCGATCCGTGTCCCTGCCGAAAGTTTGTCAACCTTTATTTTTTGTTTGTGTTCGCGTATACTTAGCTCTATAGATAGATTTATGAAATCCTCTTGTCCTCGCTAACCTTCGACTAATGTTTTACTGTAGACTATAAATTCGATTTATAAGTAAGAGCTGACGAGGGTTTACGTGCTTTGATTCCATTTTGTGAACGTACAATGTGTCTTATAAAGTTAACGAAATATGGGGATATGGGGAGCCTGAAACACAGGCTAAGAGTTTGAGTCTAACGTTTGGCGTGTCACCTTCTGTGACCTGAAACTACTTAGGTATATTATGATTGAGCGTAATATTATATATATACGTACCTATTGTGTTTGGTATTTATATCCATACAGTTAAAATAGCGTATTATACGAATACTAATTTTATTTTCATCAAAACATTATGCTGTTCTTAGTAATAGTAAAACAATTAGGGCGGATCGGATAGAAAACCATAAAACTTCCAACAGATTAAAGGATCTTTATTCCCTAGAATCGTTAACACAATTCTAATTTCAAAAACATGAATTCAATATGTACAAGCGAGCCATCGATCAGTTTACATAATGAATCTAATAAAGGTATCCTTGCTGTATGTTAAATAATTAGCCTACTGAACGTAGAATAATATGTGTGACATTGACAGTATAGGTACTGTTAGGCGCGCCAAATGGATCTCTCTACGGGTACGGACTTACGGAGTACTCCGTGCCATATTCAAAGAAGGTATCAATTAAAACTTTATTATTCATTGTATGTTGCCGGGAGGACTTTTACGAGTGCCGATAACGATCCACCTTTAAAAATAAGCTAATTTATATTTATAATCGTGTACGCGATCTGTTTATCTACTTATATTTATTGTAATGGATACATAGTAGATGCTGTATAAATAATACCACGAAGTCGTTGTGTAGAGTAATTCACTGAAATGCACGGTGAGGGATTACTGCCTACATTTACAGTTTTATATTTCCCTTGAATACAAAGTCGTATCACTAGACTACAAATGTAACGATTCCGTCGAATTTTTCCTTGTGTACATCATAATTACAAATATGTTAATTATAGGTAAGCAGGCATATATTCTGACGCATGTAATTGTATCGTGTCTTCGTATTTTTTTATTTGTATGGCCATGTAGAGACGAACCATGCGGTAAATACCATAATTATTCTTGGAAATAAATATTGATTTGATTTCAAAGATATTGTTGCCAAGTGCGAAAATCGACCGTTGTCATTTATGTACCAAAACTAAGGTAAATCGTAAGTAATATTATAAATGGACTGCACGGATGGCGTAGTAGTTTAAGTGGTCGCCTCGCCCCGAGTGTTGTGAGTTCAGTCTCCACACGAGTCAAAATTTGTGTGATCCACAAATGGTTGTTCCAAGTCTGGGTATTTTTTGTGTCCGTTGTATGTTTGCAAAGTCCCCCACGACATAGGAATTAAACCTAGAGCGGCAGTTGTCTTTTTAAAAAGAAAAAAGAGCAGCAAATGCCAATGTGCATTTGTTTGTTTGTTACGTCTTTACACCACTCGACCGATCATCATGAAAGATTACACGTCCATCTGCACCACGTTCTGTAGAACGTGAAAAGGACATAGGGGTACCCTTCATCCAGAAAATTACTGTTCCCGAAGGATAGCTGTCAAAATAAAAAAGTAAACCTATGTATATGTAGAAATTTATGATTGTGTCACGGAACAGTGGGATCGGTTGATTTAGGGATTTTGTGAAAGGCTTGAGGGCTTGAATATTAGTTTGACATAAGTAGGCATTATGTATGTAGTTATTACTTACTGTTTAGTATGAGCATTGATATATAGGTTTTTTATACATCAATGAGTATGAGTTATTTATTTGTTTGCGCCGACTCAATGCCGTAAACATTTAGAATTATGAACAATGCTATCATCGAAAAATTTTCTGTACAAAAGCGGGGTAATATCTATCCATCGTTAGAATGTGATTACCAACAGGATAATGGCCAATAAAATAATAATGACAAAGTATTTTGTATGGCCATTGTATGGGGTTTAGGTTGCCTAATTATTATGGCAATACATTTATATGAGCCCTAATTGAAATAACATATTATATAATGTGTAAGATTATGGCATGTATGTGAAAATCCTAACTAATATTATAAATGCGAATGTGAGATTTTTGTTTGTTAGGCTTTCACGCCGTAACTACTGAACCGATCAGAATGAAATTTCGCTTACACATTGTCAGAGATACAGAAAAGGACATTTCACCTAGAAAAATACTATTTCCGAGCGAGCAAAGCCGTGGGCATGTACTGTTTAATAAAGAAGCAACGAGATGGATTTCACTTCATTTAGGTGCTAAAACAAACATGTCTCGTTTGACTTTTTATGAAACTCTACCCAGGCCACTGCTAAAATCACATTCGTAACATCAAAGGAGTTTGATTTATGCACGTGTTTTAGCAACGAAGCAATAATACATTGTATGATATTATAATAATTATATAAACACTAGCCTTTACCCGTTGATTTACTGCTATGGATTTAAGAAAAAGAACAATTTCAAAGGAAACTGGCCTTAGTCACCCAGCCTATAAACTCTTCAATCTTTATGCATTAGGTACTAGATTTTGCCCGCAGCTTCGCTCTCGTGAATGTAGATTTGTCAAACTGGATTAATCTGTTAGACCTCCATAAATAGATAAATTTCTATCCCTCGGGAACGGGACATTTTTTCTAGTTGAAAGGGATGTACTTTATGTCCTTTTCTGTACCCCTGACAACATGTATGCGAAATTTCATGATGATAGGTCGAGTAGTTAAAGCGCGATAGCGTGACAAACAAACAAACTCACATTCGCATTTATATTATTAGTTAGCATATCATGTCGATCCGCTGTTGATAGAAAAACTTCCATTGACAAATCTAAGATTATTTTCCAGTAAGGGTCAGATACATTACATAACATCCTTTTGTAGAAGCCTAACATTAGATTATTATGGGTAAGACAACTAGCCTTCCCTTATATCTATGACGCCAATGAGAAGAACAACACATTTTAGTATTTATGATAAGTATCAGTAAGGATAACTAGATAGGTCTCCATTGATGTAGGTGGTTCCCTATTGGCACACTGAAAATATTTAACGGGATGGTTTTGGCTATTTTAGTGAGTAGAAACGAAACACACAACATTTAATAACACAAATTTTCGAGTAGAATCTGCGTATAAGATTTTACCCAGTAAAAAGTAGGTTAGTACCAAAAAGTAGAGTTCATAATGAAATAGCAAAGGACACTAATTCTAAATCACATAATATTTATATTTGTAGGTTCTAAGTAGGTACCTATTTTAACTTTGAAACCAAGCCTGACCTTATATAAACTGCGTCCTCTTTATTTGTCTTCAGTCGGCCCCTCTTTATTGATCTTCGCGGTCAAGACAAATTGTTGACCGGATAGTCTGTCTTTGTTGACTTCCATCAATATATTGCACTGAATTTAACATTTTATACGGTCGTTGAGTTCATACGTAGCTACTACGTACTTGAGGAAACTACTTGACTAAATTGTTTGTGACACGCGTTAATGTGCATATTCTCGAACTCACGGCAGAGGCACGTTTGAGAGCAAATTATCTAATTATTTAATTATGTCAGCGTATTTGCAGAAAGTTTGCTTTGTTTTAAAGCTGAGCCTCAAGTGACCAATTTCTGAAACGCAGCCTTAAATCCGTGTTGCTGCTTTTACGTGATACTAGAATGAACAAAGAGACAAAAATCTTGTAGGTACTGCTGTTTTAGGTTGAGACCACTCAAAATATGATTTTAAGCGTCTATTACTCTTTAAGCGTTTATATTTGATGGGATCGATAAAATACATTCTTCAAATATTTCTCTAATATACAAACACTCGTTACCTAGTCGTTTTTTAAATGGTATATAGAGGGTTGTGTAATATTACGTTAAATATCAAACCACAACATAAACGCAAACAAATATACATATTTATATTTTATGCCACACCACGATTCACGAATAACCTCCAACCTCCATTATATCACCGAATAGTAGATGTTTAACCGTACACAACGCCCAGCTTTATAAACCCACGTCTGGAGATACTCGAATAAATTATTCGATCAATACAGCCAAGACTTCTTTATATTTTTAGATACAGTGGCTTACCAGCTTTTAAGGTAATTAATTTGAAGTCGAAGTATGTGTATCGCTTATTATGAATTATGAACAAGTATTATTGTTCATAATTCATAATAAACGATACACTAAGATTGAAAATACGAATTTACGACATATTTTTTTAGTTTTATAACGTAACACTGTGCCATCTATGCGGTGTTATGGCAGTCTAATAAAAATATAGGTTACGTGTGTGTATAAGAGAGTCGATGTTCTAAATCATTGGCGTGTCTGCGATGCATTCACTCAGACAGGTTGGGCGATGAACTTTAGTCTCAGTTTATACAAACGCCGACTTCATCACTCGATGTCTGGTTTCCATCATATTTCATTGTTTAAACTTCCGTAAATCTATAATATATTCTAGTAGGTCAAAATAATTTGATACCTAGCTGAATTCTAAATCCATATCTCATGTGGGTGGGATTGTTATAAAATTTAATGATCACTAGCCGTTGATTCTTTGAGTCTGTTACTTCGAAGCGCAGTAAAACGGCTAGTTATGTCTACGTTTGCGTGTAAGATCATTATCCAAGGTAAGGATCAATCAAACAGTTTATGATCCACGCTTGTCTTCTTATATAATTAAACGTCTTCTTAATATATAAATTAAGATTCTTAACGTCGAGACAAACCATTAAAGACAGAAACTTATAAAGCTTTCTGGTTTCTTTTTACTAAAACACTCACTGTAATAAAGATATTACAACCGACACAGTCAATTTCAGTTATGCTATTAACTGAATTTCAACTCCATTCAAAGTGTACTCGTAGGAGTAATAGAGTTTGTAAACTTTAGGTGGCTAAAGTTTTACGTACTTACTTACTTAGGTATCTTATATAATATCTTATTTAAGTAGGTAAATGCATATTATTATAGGTAGACGGACCTTTAACGACGGACAACTTTAGAGTAGTTAGAACAATGCTGAGATAAAGTAAGTAAGAGTAAGAGCATTGATTGAAATTACATTTTAGGTTACACTGAAAAATATTTTCTAAATAAGTAGGTATTTTTACTAATATCAAAAATTCGATACTTAAACTTACCTTAAGTTTAGACTTTAAATTTAGTTACGAATTACCTTTGAGAGACATTTTTTTGGTGACAACTTAATTTAACGGAGCTTAAACATTTTTCAGTGAACACCTGTTCTCCTAAATCTATTTACTTTAACCGTATTTTCAGAGATTATTTTAGCAGCCGACAACCGTATTAGGTAGGTACCTACTACCTATGTACATGTATTTCTTTGTTTTATTAAAGAAACACATAGACCGTAGCAAGTAGTAGATACCTATTTAATTTTAGTTTAATTATTTTATTTGATATTAAGGGACTGATTTGTGATATTGTACTTTAAACGTGCCATATTATATGTTTATAATGGATCTGGAATTGTAGGTGGTACAACTACCCAGTCGTTCTGGTTCAACTGATAAGTAGTAAAATAGGAGTTATAGTTTTCAAGTTGTGTTAAAGATTTATTAGAGTTATCTTATCTTATCTTATGTGGGTGCCAGTCAGTGCAGACCGGCGACACTTCGACCCAGTGGGATCTTTTGTGTCAACACTCTCCCAATAACGACTGCCATAGATGTTCATGGCAGCCGGGACCAACAGCTTAACGTCCTTTCCGAGGCACGGAGCAGGCGATAATTGTCAATCAATACGCACACAATTTCGAAAAGTCATATAACTTCCGAAAGTCAGAGGTGCGCGACGTGGGTTCGAACCCGAGACCCTCTGCATTGCAGTCTGTTGGTCTCCCCACTGAGCTATCGCTGCTCTTTATTAGAGTTAAGTCTACAGTCATTTAGGATCAAAATATCGCGTTCAAAAGAAAGGCTAGATAATGTCACTATAAAATCATCGAAGTTGCGATATATGCTACGTATATTTGGGGATACTATTGTGAGATCGTCTTTATTAATTAGCTTGTAAGATGAGAGATCAGCACAGTCACATTCAATTACGCGGGCAATTTCAACATCATCTATCACGTTCATATTGTAAAGTGTATCTCCCATTTTGTGATAATAAAAGGTAAATATGTTAAATACAGAGGTATGTGTGAGTTTTAATTTATCTGTTCAAGTATGTTTAAGGTTTGTGGAGTAATTATGTATTCTGATTATAGCTTGTAAGTGAAAATTGGTGTAGAATGAATTGTGTGAATTCGTGTGTGTTTGTTTGCGATTGGGATGTATGTGATTTGTGGTGTGAGTTGATTATTTTAATATTCAAATATTTTATAATTTTGTACGCAGTTAGTCATAGTAGAAATGCAGACAAGAGGTATAATGAACAAAATAAAGACGTAACTTTAAGTTGAGTAAGAAAAAAAATGCGTTGAGTGTATTTTACAAAATGTCGATGGGTTACCTTGGTCGGTCGGGTGAGGTTCAGATAGTCAGAATCCTTGTGGGTCACGGTGATGGTCAGTTAGGAGGTGATGTATTTGGTTTTCATTAGTAATCATAATAATTGAAGTGTGTTTATTCTCACGTACGTATACCTTTCCATAAGTGGTCCAGGAGAATTTAAAGTTCTTTGATTTAGCTAGATCACGTGCTAAAAAGTAGGTACAAGCGCGCGGGCTTTGATTTAAGTATATATGGCAGATAGGTGCTCAGATATGTGTATGGGGGTGCCCTCTTGTGTCCGTAAGCCAAGGTGTTTGGCGCATAGCTTACTTTTATATCTGATATTATAAGATTTTGTTGCTTTTAAAACATCATTCTTCAGTAACGACGAGTTAGTTTCCACTACAATGGGTGAGTTTTTATTAGTGGCAGATTTCGGCCTAAGTCGATATACCTGTATCATTGATACAGTCCAATTTAGAAATGTTGCTGTTCACAGACTTTGAGAGACTAATAACCATCTGGATAAGGTCCTCTTTGTTTTCAGTACGCATTTTCGGGACATTTTTAATTTCAAAGCTAGATTTACGGTTTCCTTTTTGAATTTCTTCTATTTTATTTTCCAGTATAGTAATGTAGTTTCTATTTTTCTTTACTTGCGTTTCTAGGTCCAATATTCTCTGCCTAAACTCATCATTTTGGGCAGCAAGGAAAGAAACGGTATTCTCAATATTGTAATTTGATTGCTGTATCTCTTTTAATGCAATATTTACTAAATGCAGTTCGTTCGCCTGCAAGGCAAAATTGGAAGTCATTAGCTGTCGCATTTCCTCTTTGAAGTCAGTCATTTAGATTGTAATGAATTGATTATAATTATATAAATTAGGCTATCACTGCTGAGAATGATAACTAAATTTCGATACTTACATAAGTCATATTTGTTTTAATCAATCTTGCTGTTCGTATTGGGGAGTTTATTGCCTCATAATTGGTTATTGAAATTATCTAATTCAACATTAGTCTATCAAGATGCCTAAATTCTTTTAAATCTTTCACTTGCTGGTTTTCTAATTAATAAACAACTTGTTTAAAGTATTCGTAGCTACTTATAAACTGAAACTTTGTGAAATTCCGTATCGCTTTTTGGAAAAGATGTTCTCAGTAAGCACTGATTCATTCGTTAAAAAATACCGAGCAACGTGAGATATTTTTAATATCTGAATTAAATTACAAATTTCGGAATGTCCAGATTGAAGACAACTACTTTTAAATAGATGTCAACTATTGATTTATATTCCCAAAAGCTTTGACCTGGGATTTCACTCTCGTAGAATTTGAAGAGTCAATTCATTTTCATCAATCATGATTTGCATTTTCGCATAGGGCTGTCTGCTACAGAGAGGGCAAGTATTCTATCTTCCTTTCTGCTCAAACACTTGACAACATTGAATTACATTAGATTACACAACATTGAATTAAATAAAGGTCTATAAAAATAATGCGATGCTTCTGGGACTAGTTTCTTCTGAGCCATGTATTATTAGAGATAAGATAAGTAATAACTCTTAGCTAAAGTCGTTTACATTATATCTAAGTGCTACTGTGTGCCACTAATAAACAAGAGAATTAAGTTCAATAATTTCGACAAGCAAAATAAGACCTATAGTGATTTAAGTAAACAGCTGAAAATATTCTACCATTGATGTATAAAAACCCTTTTTTTATATATCAATGTATTCTACACATATTTTTTATATATCAATGTATTCTACACATAAAATAAAGTTTCTTACGTAAATGATACTAATACGTCCAAAAAGATACCCCAACATGAATATTCAAAGCGAAGGTCTCATCAAATCCAGTAATGAGATTTCAATAGACTGATCCGCCCCGCAACATGTGATGTCGATTTAAGATGTCTAAGTAGGTACGTATCTACGCCGTCTACAGTAAATTGATTCAAGAGAAACGGAAACATCCAATTGTATCTAAGCCATCAGTCGACGCGACTACGATGGTGCCCATACATACGACAGCATTACTTTATTCGTCATGGTTCGTTTATTTATTAATATTGCGCTAATCCAGGGACTGGTCCACGAATTCGAATGTGTTGCATATTTAAAAATATTATAAGAGTAGTAACATATTATGTAGGTACCTACTCTTTTTATCAAAGCGGCCGTAGTCGAATGGATATTGCGATCGAGAGTTTGATTCCTACTCATTATCAAAGTAGGCTCGCTCCTTTACATTACCAAGTCCCGTGCCATGTTATACTAAAACATACTCTGCTACCTCTAGGGCGTAGTAGCGCTGTGTTTCTATACTTACATATATCAAATTTTAACTTCCACGGTCCACCCTCATCTTCAGTCATTTGTTGTTCCAGTAAACCATAGACTACATAGGTAGTCTATGGTTTACTGGAACAACAAATATACATAGGTAACGCAGCATACCATACTATATTATTTTTACATATATCTCCATTTTAGAATCTGTTCAGTTATTTCGAAGATTACACACTACATACTCGTACATGGTACAAAATATTTGTTGGTATATATAATTCCAATTATTGTAGGTACCCACTTTTAGATAAAATTATGTAATTGACCAAATGACAGCAAAATAAAGATAATATTATAGTAAATAATGAAATCAACCTATTTTACTTCACGATAAAATCCTTTTAAAAATGTCGGGCTGTCGGTTACTGTTAACCCCCAGTCCACGTTACTCTATTTTCAATATGTTTATATTTTTAATTTTAATGGTGTTGCTATAATGTTTACCTTACGCATAGCACATAAAAGTTTTGTCATATAAAAATTTATTGACACGTGGCTGCGGTGGGTGCGGACTACCTATCCTTTATAACTTTGTCCAGCAAGCAGCTGCGTTATATTAATAAATTACGATACCAATACATTTTATAATCACTATTATAAACAAGGTCGTTTTTTCTATGAATATCAGCTTCCTACGCACCGTCCATTAAAAAACATTTTTACTGAGTTTGCTTAATGAGAACGCGAACGTCGTTAACCAGATAATTTCTTTATCGACTTTTTTTGGAAAGTTTCACTCGTTTAGAGAAATATGATTTTCATTTTACTACAAAGTAAAGCTTCTTGTCATTTTGATAAGGCATTCTATTGTGGAGTGTATTGGATCGAAGTTTGTGAATGGCTATGGATGGTTGGAATAAAATAGGAATGTGAGTAGGTTATAAAATAACAATTGTGTAGGTAGTGCGCCAGGCGACGATCTATAACAATTTTCCCAGTTGACAGCGTGGCGTGGGATGACATGCATAGGTGCTGGTTGTTATGTGACATGCTCTATCTTTATATTTTTTATATTTTCTGGGTCAACCGAACCCATTATTGTATTAGCTGGACGCTTAACAATGGGTAAAGTAATATTATGATACTTGGGTAGCTTTTCTGGCAAATTCATGTACTTAGAATTATTTACTTACCTTTACAGTCTGTTCAAAAACATGGCTATGAATATTGGTTTTCCTATAAGCGACTTCTATGATCAGATCATAATAGTGAAGAACATGGCTGACGACAACTTATTTTACTGCCCTGAAGTGCAGTAGAGTTCACAAACATTCTAATCACGGTCCTACTGGCATTCAAAACTGTGGGTCACGCAAATTTTGTGTTCCATATGTGGCGATCGAATTTGTAACATGGTATGCAAGGAGGCGACCACTTTCCCCATCAACCAAACGTGTGGTCGAAGTATCACGAATATGTACCTCATACAAGTGACAATAATAAAATAAACAGGCAAATCTTTGTACCAGTTTAGTTATACCAGTATCGCGGCACTTTACTAACCACAACAATAAAGCTTCAAAGAATACCCAGGATCAGAACCAAAAAGAATTTGGGGATTATACATTTTTATTTAGCGTGGGAAAGGATCCACAACACTTGGTGTAGTAGTAAAGCCAGGTGACCATTTAAGTATATCATTATGTCGCCTGTGTAGTTAAAACATGGGATTAGAACAAGTCTTGCGTCAAACTTTGCGATGTAATAGTTCAACTTTAATGGTATTCACCGTTTGGTATGTAAATATCAAATATACACATACAAGAAAATATAATTAAGGATCGAAAGCATGAATTAGCGACTCGAACGATGAACCATTATTTCTCGTGACTTAACAATAAAGCCCAATTTTAAGGTTAAAATCCCAAATGAATGACGTGAATTCATGACCCAAATTTAAAAACAGACTTCTTTTCGAGCTTACTACATTTTTCCTTATTGACATTTAAAGGAAGATAGATACTTATATTTAACTTTCAAATTTCCTCGAAAAACTTTCCTTCTTATTTTATTGATCTAAATTTCCATTTCGTCCTTTTCCAATGTGTATCTCATATCTGCGATCCGATTATAGGGTAGTAAAGCTTTGCTAGTTTCAGCACGAATGGGCCGGCTCGACCGGGTAAGTATACTACCTGACTTTCGAACAGAATATCAACGTAAAATTGCAGTAAATATACTTACTATTGCGTTTTATCCGAAGAGTAAAAGCGCCGGAGGCCCGAGTCACCCACTCGGTCCCATCCTTCCCATCCCCCTTTGTCCTCCCCTGGTTCACCCGTCCCCTTCATATAGGCTATGACAACTGATTACCAGACAGACCGTGTTTGGTTGCTAGTTATTTGTTGTACGGTAGGCAGTGGCTTGGTTGTGTAGCTTCTGTCACGTTAGAATAACACAGCCATGTTCATGAATGACGGTTACTGCTTACTATCAGGCGGCCCGTTAGCTCTAACACTAACAGCAAAAAATCTAAGGAAATATACTTTATATGCTTTTAAAATGTTAAAACAGTCACGGTGCTGTTGCCTTCGGTTTCGCAAAACAGTCACCTTACTGTTGCCTGCGGTTTCGCTCGCTCGGGTACACTACTTTTTTCTGAATAAAAGGTACGCTATGTCTTTTTATGTAGGTACCCCTGAAAATGTGTATGCGACTATAATACAAGAAAAGAGACATAAGATTTTTTAATCAATCCACATAATAATATAATCTGTTTTGCAGTTTCTGAATTAGGATAATATAAGCTATTTTGAATAAGTACAACATTCCACATGTTTGGTATTAGGTTCTGTAATAGAAAATCTTATCATCATCGTTATTGCATTGATGCATTGAAATTTGCAATAAGTTCAAAGCTCGTACGCGACAAATTTTCATGAGTAAATACAATTTTGTTAAACAAAATTGCCAATTACCATACACAGGGTTCCTCAAATAAAGAAAATGTATGTTAACTAATCATCGCGGTATGGTGACTAATGATGAGGGATTTTAATCACATCGTACGATTTCAGAACGATGAGTATGCGCTTCACAAAAATAAACTGGTACGCATTCCTCGAATATAAATGTACTTGTACCTCGGTTTTTGAACCTCGCAATGTATTGATAGGTAAACAATTACCTATATTTAAGTTCATATCGAAGGAGTGTATGCATTCTAATACTAGGTATGTACTTTGGTAACTAGATATGTACATATTTTTCTTTTCTAACACGGAGTTATGGACGTTATTATTTTCATTGCAAAGAATTACATTTTATCTTCAAATTAAATATAGAAATGCTATTTATTTATGATGTACGCCGTACCTATTATGTGCTAAAGGCCGAAACAAAATTTTTATTTTGTTTTTGTTAAAGACCGGTAGAGCTTATTATTTAAAGAAAGCAATAGATTATTGATAACCACAATGTCCTACAATTTTAATCATACCTATGTAAATAAATTTGGATACGTACCTACATTTTGATGTCGATAGATCTCTATAGATGTTTGTACTTAAAGTAATAACAAAGGCAGATTTAAACTACATTTCTAGGTACCTACAGATATCTACTTCATCAATAGTATACGTGTTCTTAAGAACAGTAGTTAAATCTCTATGCCCTCTGTGAATCCTTGCGCCACAGAGTGAGCTTTGTTTTACAGCAGATGCAAGTAAACACAGCGACCCGACATCTGGCATATTTTTTTTACTTCCACTACACAAAGCTCCGATTTCGGTATCAACCGATATACGGCTCAAGTTTAATGATTTTCGTGAACAAAAAATGAACTTGAGAGTTTACAAAAAGAATGATATTTTTTAGGTTAAGGTTGGTATTAAGTAGTATAGACTGCTTCTTAAAGACTAAAGTACTCCAAAGTATAATAAATATATAAATAAATCATAAAAGACAGCCATTCTAATAAACTAACATTGAATTAATTCTGAATTACACTAAATCCAGGCGAGTCCTGAGTTTAACAAAGCCGATATACCTACTCTACTAGAATACGGGGCAACACTGTTACAAATCGAATTGAACAATATATTATGTAGATACATTCTCGCCAATTCATTGTGTCCAAACAAACCATACATAATATAATAACGAGGGAGAGCATCTGTTTTCCGGCATGCTCTTGTTTTATTGCGCTTTCATATTTACTAAATGCCGTAAATTTAGCAAAATAAACCACTTTGCGGAATAATCTGGGTAGCTTCACATTGTGTTTAATCCACAACAGCAAAATATGTCCAATAAAGTTATCTGAGGGTTTATGTAGGTCACACAGTAGATTGAGTTTATCGTATGCTTTATGAGTAAGTGTTTAGGTAATAGCGTACCACGTCACAGTTCTCATTTTTCGAACGACGCGACTGACGAGTCGGGATTGAAATTGTAATACGTATGTACTGCGTCATGCACAACTGCCTCCTGACATTCATTTCAGAATTAGTGCCTGCTTTTTGATGACTCTTACTATTCATACACGACACATCCACAATATTTAACAGATATTTTTAATACAGTCAGGTCTTTATTTAGTCTCTACGAGCAGCTTATAGGCTTGTTTACCTGACAAAATTAAGTACAAACTTCCGAACCCTTGTTGCCTGTTTATAGGGCTTGTTGCTATTATTAGAAGGAGTTATAATTACCGTTGATACAGTGTTACCCTATGTGAGGGGTCCGTCGCCGGTCATGAATGGGGTTTGTGTTTACAAACAGCGACGCCTTGCAGGCCACGCCGCCGCCGCGCGCCGCGCTCGGTGCGGAGTTTGGAGGCGGACGCAGCACACGCATAAACACTTAAAATTAAAACTGGTGCCACAACTCCCCTTTTCATGAAGCGTATGTAAAGATGCCATATCTGTTTTGTGTGGGCGGATAGTCCTGAATTTTCGAGCGTAATATAAAACAAACCTTACATAAAATCAGAAATTTCACGGTGTAGACTAGATATTGTCACACAAGTAAACCCAAGTGTCCGAAATTAAATCATATCTTTGTTTCTAGAAGACGCTATGACTTTTATGACCTCTGTTGTGCCTCTGCGTCTTAAACCAGTATCAATAGCAAGTATATTTTTATCTACATTAGATAAATAATAGAAGCGTTATACGGTTTTTTGTTTCACTTTAAATAGCTTCGAATGTAGAGATTGATAAAGAAAAATAAGTAGATATGTGTGAATAACTTGCACGATACAAACCGATATAAAGTATGCGAGATCTAAATCAAGCTTCTGAATAAAGTATAAAACTGTCTGCCCCGAAACGAAATCCATCAGTGTAATCGAAGATATCGCGATATCGACAGCTATTTCAATATTCATGAATCCATGGTTACAGCGTATCTGAGCGCATATATACACGGTGCGTTTCCTGTGCGCGCGTGCTAAGAAAGCTTTGCTTCCTCGTGAAAGGGCGCACGTGTGCGGTGTGCGCCTAAAACCCGCGTTCGGTTCCACCTGCGTCCGCGCCGGTCCACGAGATACACAACAGGCGCAGAGCCCGCCGCGCGCCCGACCAGATGTGTCGTGTATAGTGTGTACATTCGGTGATCTCCGATCATGGGACCCCAGTTTGACTATTGCCTTCGTGCCACCAGTGAGTTATCAGTACTTAATTTTCATACTTTGTTTGTTGTGCCAATCTTATTATGGAAGTTCGAGATAAGCGAGCCGACTGTGCTCGCTAGGCTGCGCGCTGTGTAGACATTAAACTTTAGCAATTTACCTTCGGCATAACTTGAAGAAGTTATTTTATTTTCCGATAGGAAAATCGGTCGGGCAAATATCTAGCTTATGAAAGTTTCTTTTAATTTATTAATGGCGAGTTTTGTTATGTTTGTATAGTATACTTTTATATAGTAATTTATGTGTAGTAGGTACGTATTTACAAACAGTCTTCGACAGTGGTTTCGTTTGTGGACGTAAAGTACATTGTCTCCTAATGAGGCATCGGTGTGTATTATTAAGTGTCGATGATAACTGTTTGTGACAAAGTAGGTATTGCAACGCAATCAGTATTCTAGTGCGTCCTCGATGCGATTGTAATTAACGGCGCGGGCAACTCGGAACGATCGATGCTTCAGCGCGCACTGTTCTTAAAAATCCTGAAACATCATATTTCTTGGAATGTATTTGGTGATTTCTTTCGTTTCGCGTTTTCCGGGAATTGAGCTTGATTCATTGATCAAATGGCGCCTATTACATAATATTATGTTTTAACTATGTGGTAGCATCATGAATGTCGATCTATAAAAAAACACAGTATTTTTTTTAAATTATACCATGTGTCATTTTTTAAATATTTTAATTGTTAAGTAACATTTGGAAAAATAATATAATTATCTTCCCACGTGTAATTTATCGACTACTACTACTATCCTTTTGTTAAAATGCATAACTTAAAACGTAATTAATTACTGTCAACTACGTCATTATTGGCTAATAATGCAACAATAATAGTGACTACCATTGTCCTTGTTATTTAGGAGTGGGCCCGCTATTGTCACTCACTTGTTTTTACTTAGCCACATGTGTTTAGAGTTTAGGGACATTTCTATGCCACCCTGCAGCCTGAATCGACCCAAAACTCTGCACATGCGGGCTTTACAAAAAAATACAAAAAGTGTGAAAGAACTTCTGCCATGTCCCGTAGCAAACAGCCTGGGAAACCGGGATTTATAAATCTTCATTTAGTATCATTTATATGATTTATATCTCTTTAATTTATTATTTATAGTCGCTGTTGAGGTTGTTGTCTTTTGAAACTCGAGGCACTGGCTGCTTTATGAAAAATATATTGTTCATATTCTATAGAAGTAAGATTTAAGATTCAAAATTAGAATTATCTATTTAATGTATTTAGGTCACAACGATATGAATGTTTAAAGTAATATTGGGGACGGGTAAAGTCGATTGACATAAAATAAAGTCGTCACGAACATTCCACACAATGATAGGTATATAAATGCATTACTTGCTACGGTATTGCGTTCTAGGTAGATACATACTGATTGCCTGCAATAAAAAAATATTATAAGAATTTACCTATAAATAAGAATTTACCTATGGGCGTGAAAAAGCACCTTCTCAGGCCGTCAAAGTAGAGACCTCAACATCGCCTCGGCTGCTATAAGGGCGGTGTAGAGGCCACTGCTCTTAGACCACACGACTGCTTACCATCAGGTGGAGTATGGTCATTTTGACGAGCAAAAAAAAATATAAAAAAAAAATTTGTTTGAAGATAGACATTTCTAAATATAGTTTAAGACCTTTTATGTAACTAGCGCAGTAAAGCGTGTGGACATTTACGGCTGATATACAAAATCACTTAAAGTTAATATCCACACACCACACACCTACATGCACTCCTAATGACCGTTGCATCATGCACGTAATAGCTTCTACTATTACGAGTCTGATCCTGCTTATAACACATTCCCTACTAAGTATAATGTCAGCTAGCCAAATGGTTTATCATTGCACTAGTGAGACATTTAGATAGGGTAGACAATGGGCGAAAATTGCCTTCAATTCGCATTTTCCGGCTTTCAAAAGTAGGTTGCTACACTCGGCCCGCACTGGACGTAATGGAGAGCCGTTAGTTCATTGGGGTTATTGAATAATTCCCGTGTGTCGCAGTCGAATAGCACTGGCCAGCGTACGACGTCGCATCAGACTTCTCCATGATACTCGGTATCGGTACATATCTCGCCCTTTATTTAAAATAGTTAACGCTATATATTCTAGCAAATTAATGTATTCTTTGTCTTTACAGATAACCCGTCATATTTTGCGTTGCCTAATAACGATGTGACTGACAGCGCAGAATCACAAGGTCCATCTGAACCATGTTCCCGTTCAGCACCAGGCCGTGTCTGGCCAGACGCTGGGCGGCCCTTGAGCTCACCACGAAGGAGAGAACCAGAGAGCCCCAGAAGGAAAGAGTTCAGGGCTCTGCTCAGATCTTTATCAGCGCGAGAACCGGAGCAGGCGGAAGCATTTTTAAAAGGCCAGCCGAGACCCGGGGACTGCGCTCCTGGCGACATGAGGCACACGTTTACTGCTCCACGTATTAAGTAAGTTACTAAACCTTGAAAGGAATTAAAGGAAACGATGTCATCTATGCTGTTCTCTATATGTATATTGTTTTATTTTTGATACAGGAAGGGCAAAATAAGTACAACAGTGGTAACATCAGAAGGTCCTCAGGAGCGCGAAGAGGTGTTCTATACAATTCCTCTCCAAGGCCGACGCAGGCACTCAGTTGGCGGCTATCTAGCAACTGGTGCCGCCGGCGCGGGAGAAGTCACTACAGTCCCCAGTGAAGTACCAAGAATGCCCCCACCGAGGTTCAATCAGAAAGAAGAAGATTCTATCAAGAGGCGACGACCAAAGAACTTTACCTTTAAAGGTATGAACAATATTTTAATTAGCAACACAGTATATAAATACCTACCTATATTTAACATCGCGCAGCATAGGCAAACAGATCATAAATATACGTGAAAGCGACTTTAGTCTCTATCTGCTCGTCATGATTTATCAACAAAGTGTGATTTATTTGAGAAACATAATATTTACTTAGGCTGTTTGCAATCTATCAAAACATCTAATAGATTTGACTTTAGATTATTTCAAATTTCAATGTTTAGCGTAAACTGTTATCGAATATTATTGGGATGATTTATTTACCAAGCGTACATTTACTCGTACGTACCTACTTAGTTAATTAAGTAACTTATTGAGTTGACGTCGTTTGTATAATTACTTGCAAAGCTAAGTATGAATCAAAAGTTTGTGCAAATAATATGTTATGTGCAAATTAGTTTCCTAATATATTCTCAACATGATATTCGCTCTACTACAGAGTATGTTGGACATGTCCACGTTCATGAGAAGTACAAGATAAATATTCACACATTTATATGTGGTAATTATCGTTAAGTTAAACATAATAAATACATTATTTCCTTTTTTGGTATTACGGTTTATTTAAAGATATGTGCTTCTATGTTCAAAACATGAACATAATTATAATCATGAAAATTATGGTAGATATACCTACTTAGACTTAGTTAACTATCTTAAAGGAAGCACGAGCAGTAAATTCTATTATTAGATAATTATGATATAGGTATATGGAAGTGAATAATAATGATAAATGATCGTAAACAAGTCAATCGAAAGCTAGAGCCGATCGAGATGTCGTTGCACCCGAGCCGCCCTTCGACCCTCGCGATACTGGTGTTGCGTGATACAATAGCATCTCCGAAATGTTCAATAACTTCAGCGGTACTTTTGATATCTCACTTGCCCTTTACTACGAGCTATCTATAACAAAGCTGCGATACACTGAAATTACTTTATCAGCTCAATAAAAAGTTGTACGCGATAAGCTCGTTTGGTTCGTCTCTCATGTTCGCTATCACTGTGACAGCTTATCAGTTTTCAAGAATCGTAATTGTCCTCCGATTAGGCGTATCTGCGAAACGCGAATAGAATATAATAAAAACGTGTTTAGTGTTTACCGTCTCGTATTTGGTCGTCGATAACGCCTCGGGAATATTTACACATGAGCCCAAATTTGTTTGGCAAGATTAGGCGTGAGGGATGGCGATGGCGTTGCGACTTGCGATTATCGTTGTCGCGACGAGCTTTTAGTATGCGAAGTGCGTGCGTGTGCGCCGCCGCCTGACGCCAGCGCGCAGTCGCCGGCCGCGCGCGGTGCGGCACATGATCGCGAACCGACACTTCTCCCTGTCACAGTTCTGAGGGCTCTTGTATTAATTCCGTGCGCTTTCTAGTGCTCGCCTGCAGTTCAGTGCAATGACAGGCGCTTAACTTGAAACTGTCGGGACTAACGATTTCTCTCACTCGCGTCGACATGGAGGACAAACGATTAGAAACAATGGCTGATACAAGTGAGTTTGTTATTATTTATAATTTTATAATTTTGTGATTCTTACTTAAAATTTTTACTTATTAACAGTTGATGTTTGTCAGTTTTTGTGACAGTTAATTTTAAATGACTTGTCAGTTTGTTTTAGTTAACTTTCATGAAGTTTAAACCTTCAAAACTGATGTTTAGTGAATTTGTATTAAGCGAAAATAATATATAAGCTACAGTCACGTCTCTGAGACATAACCGAGTATGTTCCAATCAATACGTAGGTAGTAAGCGGATTAGTTAACTACATTATATATACATAGGTACGTAAGCTCCTTGATTTGATATAAGTATGTACTTACTATGTATCTACCTACTTACGGGAGATTACTGTGTTCTGTATTGGTTACTGATAATAATTAAATACATAAGTAACAAAGACACATATAATTTTAATTAACATTAATTATTAAATCTTTACATATTACAATTTCCCTTACATTACTAACGCCTATGAGGGCAAGCTTAACTTTTCATTTCTACGATCTTTAATTTCATGTCGGGATTTTCTTTACTTTCGGCAAAAAGAAAATCCCTGAAAGCTTTGTGGTGATGAAAGTTATTACTTTTGAATTACGACAGGCTTTAGATTGCTATTATAATTTATTTTTATGTTATACAAGTGGTCATTAAATTAGTCATACAATGACGCTCGTAGCATGGCAACATGCACAGGTCCTTTAATACGCCTAGATAATAAGCCATTGTCTTCGCTATAGACGGCTTCAGCGGCCTTCACTTTACTGAACTCGACAACGTCACACTTTGTAATTCGAAAATGTCCAGCTCCATCCAAAATCAATGCCAAAGAAACACCGTACAACATTACCAAATTAGATTCACCGTTGCCATGCGCAGGTTTACACGACTCTGAGCTTTAAGGCTAAGGAGTTACTGAAGAAGCCCATACACCGAGCTGTATCCGCAGCGGCCGGCCGGTGCACATTAAATATGCAGGGTGGCATGTATGGCTGAATAAACATAGTTTAATTTACATGCATCGAAGCAACTCCCGTAATGTACTCGCATTGGGAATGTAAATGCGTAAACGTCTTGTATAACTTGTCTATATCGTCGGCGCAGGATCGCTCCCACAGATTGTGTTTAACTGATGAACAGGCGACAAACAATTGTTTAAATACAAAGTATAAAATAGGCTGTTTACGCAGTTTTGCCTTCTTCACAAACAAAGAAACAAAGTTAGAAGCAGTACTTTAAGTTTAATACTCTAGAGGACTTTGGTTTTGAGAGCTTTTCTTGGTATTGTTTTAATAATATGTTACTTAAAAATCCACGACATTAGGGTAAAACTGTGCCGTATGATTTCGTATCAGTAAGTATTTGAAACAGCTTGAGTGGTGACATACTTGTTATCATCAATATTATTGTGTTTAGTAGGTAGGTAGGTGTATATCGTATTTCTTTTGTCTTACAAACTGTTGTCGCGTTATCAGCGACTGTATTGAATTATAACTTTGTTTGTGACGTCTATCGGCGCCGTATCGTGTCACGCAGGAGACGAGACTCGCTCTTATCACAACGACCGCATACAAGGCTGTAATTAGTTAATACTAGGAAATTATATAATTATGCTATTAATTTCGAAGGAAGTTAACTTTGAAAGACTTTATTTAATTATCTCCATATACGGTACCTATTACTTTGAGCAAACACTGTCAAAACAAAGAACCATTTAAAAGTTCTCGAAAAATACAAAGCTCACATAAGGGCCAAAGGGAAGTGCTATTTAACCATTTTTTCAATGAGTCAGTTAGCAGAATTAGTTATTTATGCCAACACGTGTCTGTGAACGGTCAGTAGGCTTGAAGCAAGCGTAATGATAGTAATGAATGATGACTCAACAATATAAATCGTTGTTATAAAATGTGCCTTATAATTAAACCAGAAAGTATGATTTAGCGCTTAAGAACTGACAGTTTGTGAAAAGAACGTTTATTTTGATATCATGAATCACTCGCTGTTGGCTGTTCTCCTACATATTCTCTTACTACATATTTGTTAATGAACATGTTTAGTATTAGCCCCTTTTTTGGCAAACAATAATATCCTGTAATAACTAGGTTATAAACATATTCATCAAACATAAACACCGATTGGTTAGATAAACATCAAATAACTCCGTTAAAGGATCGATGAAACAGTTTCAATTTGCATTACTCACATATTTTCAGAGAACAACACCTATTAATACGCCCCATACCAACATCTTGCATCTTGTAATTTCTTAAAATATGATCTCATACTTACTTGACCGACTGGAAATCTTTACGTTTCCCTGCAATTCTTGGAAATGTCTTCTAACTGAATGAATAGGCAACATCGCCCACGTCCATTCCCAGTGGGGCATAATGAATGTCCTATTTACCAACAATGTACGAGGGCAGATGAGTACAACAATACCTATTATCGTATTACGCGTCCTACTAATACTTTTGTAGCAAGACGAATAAATCCATCTTGAGCAAATATATACATATCGTGGGCGCATTTATGTGCGTAATTACGGACAGTAATTACACTTTAACGGCTCTACAACTAGGAATTATGTCCTACAACTTGCGCAAAACCTTACCCGAGTTAAGGAACAGCACATCAAAAAGCTACCTGTCGGTCTGGGAGCCATTATAGGGAGCTACAATATTTCACCCGACACATCAAAGACGTCCGCGGCGGGCATTGAACTGAAAACTGAAAGCGGTGGAGCAGTGAGCACAGCCGATTGTGCCCCAAATGCTACGATATGTACCTGTTTTGTTCCACTTTAAAACTTGCGTAACGTCCAATCTGAAGTGATAAAAATAGGGTTTTAAGTGCAACCTGACAGAAGACACACTGAAAGGATTAGGTACCTACAATCCAAGAGCTTATGCTACCTAAGCGAACTCAAGATAAAGTTTAAAAGCAAGGCGACTAGTACTTTCGGCTTCTATTTATTAATTATAATTTTGTTTTACCTACTTACTTATCAATTAACGGAGTCAAAGGGAAATTCCAGTTCTAATTTAAAACTTGAAGTGTTTCTGTTCTACTTGAGCAGAAAATAGTCGCATGGCAACACATAACTGCATATCGCGGGAGTCATATTCAGCCCTCGTGTTCTGTTACCCGCTGCATTTAATCGGCTATAGTTATTCCGGGCGACGCTGATAGACGTTTGTCTATTTAGGAAACGGATATTACATTTAGTCGGGTCTTCATTTGGCGGCAGAGGTGGGTAAGTATAAACCCGTACGAGTTTCCGGCGCGCGCGCGGTGCATAGCATATTTTGTAAGCAGCCGATGCGTATGCGTGCCACTGGATGCAATAAAATTTTTAACAGCGAACGCATGTTTTCATTCATGCGAGCTAAGAAAGGAATAAATGTGTTTTTAGGACAGCGTTGAATGGTTTAACGCTTTTAAAGCTAACTAGCCTATATTGTGTAACATGCGTAAATATTAATGTTTCCCGGTAATTGTTGCACGATGTTTCAGACCCTAAATCGAAGCAGCACTTAATAAATATTCCATAAAGTTGTCTGTAATCAGTCGAGTTCAAGCTTTCTATTCTAAGTTTATCGAAGTTTAAATGCATTACACTCATTAATCAATATCGGTTGATTGATCTCAAGTGTCTTCACAATTAAACTAAGGGCGTACACTCGACATTAATTAAAATTACATGCACGATTTGAATCTTTTTATACACTGTGTTTGTTTTTCTCAGGTTTTTATGTAGGTATGACTAACGCTTATGAGGAGATATGATTAAAATAATGCCTAATTTGTGAGTACCTAAGCTTCTTTATATGGATATAAATTCACGAACATGTGTTTGTGTGGTTTATGTAGCGTTCGAGCGCGATCTGTGAACTTCGATCCAGCCAATGACCCCCATCCGATATCAAGTGAACGACATCGTTCATGCCTTGATTATCCCTTGACAACACTTCCTTTCAATGTGAGGTATTATATTTGAGCTCGGTACGGAGACTTATTGATGTTGACGACGAGACGGCCACTATATCTTCAGTTATATTGTTGCAATAACAAACATATTGTGACATATGTTTTGTGTATAGATGACACACGATGTCGGTACAGATATAGATAAGATACAAAGGAAATGACTGGATTAAATTAATATCCGGCCCAGTCTGCTTGGCTATCTTTATGTATAGATATATAGACTGATATATCATTGATAAGACTACTTAGTTCTTAACATATAAAAGTCGACTTCGCGTGTCTATATTAACTAACTATAAATTTAGTGGTCATCGCTAACATCAAGTTTCTTTGTTTCAGAGATGGAAGATATTGCAATATTGTGGAGCTCCGGGTCCCCGGAGAGTGCGCTGTGGTCTGACTACTTGGTCGCTAGCTTTGATAAGATTATGTCTCAAAGAGCCAGACACCACTATAGGTACTTACATGTCTATGATATTAAACATTTCATTGACGCACTCTCTCTCTGATAACTGTGTATTATTATTTGCATTTACTTAAGTGTACCTACTTGATTTATGTTCAGATTTTGATTTCAAAGCACTTAATTGTATACAGTTGAGCTTTTATTTACCAATAGTTAGCACTTAATTGTATTTCAATTACAGAGTGACACCAATCATCGCAGAGGAGCTTTTGTCTTCAGACTCACAAGAGAAACTAGATAAACTGGCGAAGGCACAATTACAAATAGTAATACTTTGCCCAAATCTCGCGGAAAAGATGGCAACTTTGAAAAGAGACGTGAATTGCGAAAATCTGTTCAAAGTCGACAAGGTTTTAGTCATGTTGCTCGGTGTCGAGAAGAATCATGTTATTGCCAGTAATTCCGAAGGTAACTACTTACTACAATTTTATATAAATAGATACATAAGAAATCAGACTTTAGTAAAAATTGTTAGGTTGCCTAATTTTTTTAATCATTTGGATATTCAGTTAATTAAGTTATCGTATCGTAAACATCCGATACTGAGTAGAAGTCTTATAAAAGTAAGAATTGCGTAACAGCACTTGGTATTACCGCAGTGGGAGTTTAGAAAATAACAGAACAAATAAATAGGTAACTCTACACTATATTTATATACCTAATATATCATCTTTTGTTACTAGACTTTCCAACAATAGACCAATGGCAGATGATGTGTGTGCGGGAAAAGGACACATCTTTTGTGGACACGTTCCTCACAGCTGCTGTCGGGATACTTCGGACTAAGGACTGCAAAGACACAGCTACCGATAGAACCAGTTTTTCTATCGTACCCAAGAAAGTTAAAATCGTAAGTGAACTTCACGCATCGTGTAATTTATATAAAAATATTTATACAATTTCAATACCAAAATATCCTTTTAACTAATACATAAACTAACAAACGTAAATAAACATTTTCGGAAATATCTTTTAAATACTTTGACACATACCTACCAGCAAGACAGTTAGATAATGCCTACGCAGAAATAAAGGGTGCTTTCATCAAATGATGTAACAATTACAACTGTAAAGCAAAGAGTTCTCGCTCTTAACCCTACGTCTCAGAACTTGAATTCGCAAATAAGCATTTCTATGTCGCAAAGTGAACGTCTGTTTTCCTAAACGAATCGTGAGTTCATTAATGTGTTTCTACGCAGGGACAAAGTCGAGTGATAGCGCTCCTGAACGACCCCATTAGAGACGAAGACAGCATTAAGATAATGGTCGACAAGAAAGGCGAGGTCATTCATATAAACAGCTTCAAAAAGAGGAATCCTTATACCCTGCAATTTGATATACCCGGTAAGAATTCTTGTACTCGTATATTTCTTTCCTTTGAAATAAATTTAATTTCAAACTTGGCTTTTCTCAGGTTTCGCTCAGTGTTCAAGAAATTCTTTGAGTATTATTTATTTAATACTAGCTCTGAAGTATTTCGCTTGTAGATTGTGTTTTACAGACCTGGCTCAGGCGAAATGAGGCCAAAAAAATTGCTGCTATATCTGAATAATAATAAAATTGTTTCTTTTTGCAGAGTCCTGCCTCGAAGTATCTATGCTCGTTTGGGTGCGTGTAAGTAAGAACGGCCAGTCTCTAGGACGAAGGCAAATCAAATGCGAAAGTCGTCTGCGAGAATTGGATCAGTTGTTAAGAGCGTCAGATCATCCTCTAGAATTCATGTGTCAGGTTTGTACTTCGATAATTCTCTTCTAATCTTTATCAGTACCCAATTTATTATTATCTACTTTGTTGCTAATAAATTGTATTTTTTATAGACATTGGGCTTTAAAACTACAAGTAAAGAACAGCTAGATAGCTGGATGCTGAACGCCTTTCAGAAGAACATACCGCCACATTTCAATTTACTAGCTTCTACTGAACAGTTTAACCCGAAAGCTGACATGTCCAGTAAGTAAATTTCCTCATTAGTTAAATTGGAAACAGGAACAACTACTTAACGAAAGTGTTATTAATTAATGCACGTTGTATTGTTTAGGCGGCGAAGAATACCCAACGTTATTACATTGGGCAGCGCGTTTTGGTTTGGAGAGATTGTGTTGGCAGCTCTTAGAATGTCCTGGAGGTGGCGCTGCGGTAGCTCTGCGTAATGTTCGGCAAAAAACGCCCGCAGACCTCGCCAGGGATCACAAACATTATGCTCTTGCTGACGTACTAGCCGACCATCTTGTAAGTACATGGTTAGAGCAAATAATTATTTATACACTCGCGAGCAACCAAATCGACTCGACCCTTCACTGCGCACACCTACACCAATTTCACAAAAACTACACGTGGTATTTATGATAACATTATGCCATCGGAAAGCTTAAGATGTCAGCTTTAATTCGGTGTCATTATTATTGAAATCCATTATTTTTAAATTAATAATGCCTGAACGAAGTGTAGGAAAAAAATGGAAATTTAGGTCAAAGGGCTGTGGTCGCGCGTTTTACAAATTAAACAAAAGAATTTGGAAATACATAAAAAATGTATTAATTTAATACTTGGTATTACCCCCCCTAGCTCTAATTCAGCTTGCAGTCGGTTTTTCATCGTCCTTATTAACTTTTTGACGGTCAGGAATGCTGTCCCACTCCTCTAATAATACTGTCTTCAGCTCTTCTACGCTCGAAGGGACTGGATTTCTGGCCTGTACTCTTCTTTTCAGCTCATCCCATAAGTGCTCAATGGGATTCATGTCTGGAATGAGCGCAGTTCAGTCCATTGTGCGTATTTCGACTTCATGAAGAAACTGCCGAGTGATACGCGACGTGTCACAACTGACAACGAGCGTTGTCGTGCATTAATACGAAGTCTTCGCCAACAAACCCGGCGATCAGCCGTTAGCCCGCCTCCTCGGCCTCCCCCAGGCACAAAAACAAGCGGTTTTTCCTTCTAGAGATCCCAGCCCACATCATGCAAGAACCTCCGCCATAACCGCCTCAGCGAAACAGCACTGTGCAAATCGTTCGCCCGGACGCCTGTGGACCCGGCCTCTACTGTCACTGCCATGCAGACTCATTCTGCACTCGTCAGTGAACAGGACCGACCGCCATTGCGCAATGCCCGAACAAACTGGAGGCGCGCTTGTCGGTGGCCTGCAGTCAAATTAGGGCCCGTCGCAGGCCTTTTTGGAGTTCGGTTAGCTTCCTTCAAGCGTCTTCTTACTGTCAACTCGCTGACAGCTACCCCTCGTACACGTCTCAGTTTTTAGCTGCACATCAACACCCGTTAGATGCCGATTGCGCATCGAGTTTGAGACTATGAAACGGTAGTCTCTTTCGGACGTGCACCGGCGGTGGCTGGTCTCTTGGTCTCCGATCGAAGGCACCAGTCTCTTGAAATCGTCTGTATACTATGGATACAGCAGACTGGCTCAAGTGAAGCTGGGCAGCGACTGCTCGCTGACTTAGCCCTTGTTGCAACAGGGCAACAGCTTGAGCGGCTTCTTCAGGTGTGGTATCAATTTTTTCGTAAAAGCAATGAATGCAATTTACAGAGATGTGTACCGGTCAACTTGTGATAAGCGACTGATAAGGGTAGCCGGTTGTGCGTGGGTTTTATAGCGGGGTAAGTCGCACAAGTCGTGGGTAGCTTATGGAGCAAGTTTACTGTATCGCCCAATTAAATTGCTTAAATAAATAAGGGCTTATTTTTTTTATAGGGTATTGATGCTCATTGAAAGCTTAAATTTAAAACTTTCAAATGACATATTGTTGTCATAAATACCAAGTGTAGTTTTGGTAAAATTGGTGTACCTATGTGTGTTCAGTAAAAGCTTGAGTCGATTTGGTTGCTCGCGAGTGTAGTTTTGCCGAATTTTGTACATTTCTAAGTAATCTGTATTTCCATTTTGTTTTATCCTCAGAAAATAAACGAGTTTTCCAACATGTACTACTATCTTAAAAATATGTCAGACAATGACAAAGAAGAAAGCCAAGACGAGGGTAACCATGACGAATTACGAATTGTGGAAACGTGTGACACTGTTGATTCACCCACACGTGAACATCGGAACGTGGGTGAATCTACCGATCCATTCAGCGAGGCTTGTACGCAAAACTTAGAGAAGAACGTCGACACACTCGAAAAGAAACAACGACCAAATCTTAAACTTCCAAAGATTAAAGAACAGTTCTACCAAAACGAATTCCCGCTTCATGATAATACAGCCGATAGAATTCAACAAGCACTCGAACATGATTACTTAGTTCAACCATCCAACATCAAAGTAGAAAGCCCCAAATTTAGACCAAGCAACTTATACGCAAATAGCTCCCGGCTGATGCCACAACAATCAGATATATTCTTGTACTCGCCCACCGAAGAATCAAAGACTTTTACCATTGACACTCCTACTAGTGATATAAGCCAAATAAACCTCAATACCAAAGATGTTCGCAGTAGTGGTAGTGTTAAATCGGGCAAAGAGAATTGTCCTTTGACAGGTCAAGAGGAATTAGCTGAAATAATAAACGACTTCAAAAACAACGTTTTTACGATATCTGAAGTGGAAAAATTAGTTATGGAGTGGAAAAATAGGAACGAGACTCAGCAATCGCTGAAAGAGAAGCAAGAGCAACTAAATAAAATGAGGGAGGAATACGATAGAATACAACAAAAAATTAAGGACCATATGAAGAGGCCCACACCATTTGAGAGAGTTAAGAAAATGTTCTCAAAGAGCAAAAATAAACGTAAGTTCCAAGCTCCACTTGCAAATTATTTCAAGTATAATATTTTCATTAAAATAGCGCTAATATTTTGTTGCGATTTGCAGATCATCATCATAATGAAAACAATAACGGTACCATTGAAAAACGAAATGGCAATACAAGGCCGAACAGCAGCCTGAGTGAAAGTAAGTGATAAAATCGAATACATAAATAAGCATTGAATTGTTAGTGGGAGATCGTAGCTACTGCTGCTTATGCAAGCCCAGGGCACATAAATAATTTTTATTTTCGCATTTATATGGTTATTAGAATTTAAGGAGTATTCTCCTTCACAACGCGACGGCGGCATAACCGTCTGCTGAATATTTAGTCAATAGGTACGACTAGCAATGACGGTCATACATTTTACCGCTGCTTTATAAATTATTAGATACCGACCGCTGCGATTAATTTGTATAAATTGTTTTAAGGAATTACATTATTTTGCAGTTCGTCATAAACTGTTACTATACATTGCATGATTATGTCACCAGGTTCATCTTCATCCGGACGACTTAGTACAGTTAGTGGAGGCAGTGTTGCGGAAACCAACAGCGTCCAGTCTGAAAACGACGACAAAGCGAGGTCGATTGTAAGTACTTACGTACATATTTTATTACATAATTACAAATCCACAGCACTTCGTTCCTGAGTAAACACAATGTTAATCGCAAATATATGATATCGTTATGTACCTACTCAGAATTATTTTTATCACTTATCCATAAATATCTTCAATTCGCAGATATCGGCGAGTACACTGACAATGCACTCGGCATGTGACGGGGAGAATCGAATGGATGATTACCTGATTCCTCCGCCACCTCGCCCGCTAAACGGTGGATGTCCACAATTCACTACCTTTGGACACCCTAAAAACGACCACAGGTAAACAATCAGTTAAGACCACGAGCTATCCATTAGAATTAACATAAATTATTGTCTTAGGATGGTTTACCTAAAACAAAGTAAATCACGCACCAGTGTATACGGAGAGTCACATTATTACACCATCCGTCTTGAGATTTATACTACTATAGTCAGTACCATTGGTACTGACTTTAGCAGTCTAAATCTTACTACTAAAGTCATACTACTAAAGTTATACTACTAAAGTCGGTACCAATGGTACTGACTTTAGTAGTATATATGGTTGGTTACAGCAGCAACAGTTTGGAAGCTGCTAATACCAGAATTATCACTAGTGCTGTACCGATTAGTCAAAAAATAAGTCCTTGTCCCATATATTTGGTTTCTTGACTGCCCCAGCACTTTATACATTACTAGCGACGCACCCCGACTTCGCATGGGGAGTACAAAATCCTAACATATTATACACCTAAACCTTCCTCATTAATCACTCTGTCTATTGGTGAAAACAGCATGCAGATCCGTTCAGTATTTTTTGAGTTTATCGCGTACAGACGCGGCGGGAAAGTTTTATAATATGTAGTGATTAAGTCTGAAAACCCTACACGCCGCAGAAAGTTACGCATCTTGTAAATGCAGGCTAACCTATTCCCTACATTTTAGAAACCAACACATGGCAACGATTGTAGAACGTGAAACGTCTGCGTCCCGCGAGACCCTGGACAGCGACGGCGACGTACACAACGGCACACACTTGCGGCTCAACTTCGGGCCGCGCGACCGCGCCAGCGCGCCCGCCCGCTGCGACGACCGCGACGGCGCCCACATGTACATGAACATATCTGCCACTCACACGTAAATTATTGTAATACTTTAAAATATTATCTTAGCTTTATTTTAAATTATATGACCAGCTGTCGTGTTCAAAGGAACACATTGTGTACCTATAAGTGTGACGAAGAAGCGCACAATAACACCGTGAAATGTTGACATTCAAAAATAGATGTGACTATTTTCTCGTGGGTGTTGCGTAAATACACGAATATTTTTTTAATGTAGTGACCGTGCCAAATAGTAGAATGTTAAAGTCGTCTCACATAAAGAGCTAAACGTAATCATAAATCTCTTACTAGTATATAAATATGAACAGACGTGAGATACATTACATTCAAATGTGACTTCTAAATAAAATTTCTTTACCGTAGAATGATTTCCATTATAATGAATGAAGACTGAAAAGATGCATGTAAATATTGTATATAACTTTGTAATCAGTAATCACTTAAACATAATATTTTTATTTATTGTCGTCGCCGACCTCTAATGCAGATACGTAATATTTTAAATAGTACAAATATATACTTCTTAGCATAATTTGTCAAAATTAAGTTATTTTTGTAAGCATTTATCATAATTTAGAATAATTAATAAACTAGAAAATATCTGGCAAATGATCTGCTTGTATCCATGCATATCTTTAATGAATACTTTTGTATTAAATCCTCCAAGATGCATTTATTGAATCTATGTATACTGTGTACTGTGGAAATATATTCAAAATGCTAACTATATTACTTTATTTTCGCCCTATATTGTCCTATATTATCCACAAGCACGGGTTCAAAAAGCCCGTCCACGTTCTAGCCATGGTGATCTACGATCGATTGCTTAGCTGATATCTTTGGGGTTGGAGTCATTCTTTACCATATAGGTACGCTAGAAGCAGAGTTGGATCGTATCGAATGCATATTTTTGTATATTGTCTGTAGGTACTTAATTGTTATTTAAAACAAGGTTTAAGCTGGTACTAAATAGATTAACTAGTTCTCGGCGAGTTTATGTTTTATGTTATCTTATGTGGGGGCCAGTCAGTTCAGACCGGCGACACTTCGACCCAGTGGGATTTTTTGTGTCGACACTCTCCCAATAACGACTGCCATAGATGTTCATGGCAGCAGGGACCAACGGCTTAACGTGCTCTCCGAGGCACGGAGCAGGCGATAATTGTCAATCAATACGCACATAATTTCGAAAAGTCATATAACTTCCGAAAGTCAGAGGTGCGCGACGTGGGTTCGAACCCGAGACCCTCTGCATTGCAGTCTGTTGGTCTCCCCACTGAGCTATCGCTGCTCTTGAGTTTATGTTTTCTCACGAGGGCATAAGTTTGGTATCAAAGTGAATACCGTAATAAGCCGAGACTTACTAAGGTCCTAGTTTGAAAGTGAGTTGTACAAGTTATTAGAGTAATAAGATAGTTCACGTCTAGTGGAATATAGGGCTTAGAAAAGGAGACGTGCAAGCTAATTGTTAAAGCTAATGAATTTCCTACTATTTATGCTAAATGCCCTATCGATTTTTATGCTCTCGATTCTAATCAAATCAAAAATCGTTTTTCACAATAGATGCCTATGGTCTTCCTCATTATAATGCAGCATACAATGCCACCTAAATCCAAATGTTGCAAATCCTACATAACATTTAAATAATCTCATACGTAATATAGACAAATAAATCTATTAAGAAAAATTTAAATTAGATATACAATAAAGACACTAATTAGATTTACAGTTTACGTAGAATAGTCGTCACCAGATAAGATAATGCTATTTGAAATAATAACAATAAATTCTGTACGAATCGTTAGTGGCTAATATATAAACGATCTGACTCACGTGAGGCAATTCGGGATAGCCCGACTAGTTGCCAACCCAGTTGTAGATATTTAATCATGGGCTTATGAGTCAAGCTGTTTATTGGCAACAGGCATACAACATGATCATGATACTTGGGTGCTCTTTGAGGACTACGTATATTTTTTATTTTTGTCACGCTAATACATATATTTACCGTAGTTTTGAATTGAGACTGATGAAGCGCCTAATGTGTACCGTCGAGTTTAATATTCCTATAGGATAGCCGAACAACACACTATACCACCTGCTTCGAATGACAATTGATCTAAATTGAGTTTAATAGGTAAAACGTGACGTAATTTTGGGATTAAGATATTTGGTGGCACATGGCGTTAGGTGTTGTTACTATCGACACCAGTGTTTATGTTTTAAATTAAATATATTTTTTATTGGATTAGCTTACAATAATCTCATCTAACCGTTTACATAGCACACTTTGAAATAATATTTACTTCTATCTGTAGTACCTACCTAAGAGCGAATGTTCCACCTAAGACTATTGTAGGGTTAACGTACAGTCATCGCGTAGGCATTTTGCTTACGGTGTTACCTTCTTTCCGCGTTTACTTTATAATACATTCAGTACAATCGCCGCGGATTAGCACATATTATTACTATCTTGTACTTATTTATTTTTATCAATCCGTGGATTACGTAAACTCACTCACTATAACTTAACAAACCTTTGGGCCATACATCTCGTTTTGGTCCTTCGAGCCGGATTCATCATCAATCCGTGGTTTACGTCAACTCACCCACTATACATTAAAAAACCTTTGTGCCATACAAGTATTGCAAACTACAATTAAAATTTAAATTATTGTAACGATGATATTTTTTCGTGACTAATTGTGGTACTAAGACACATTGATAAGTTATGATATATTTATTACTATTAATTGAAACACCGTTCGAATTTGTAAGTATTTTAATTTGGCACCTACTTTAAAGATAATAAATAAGTAAGCCACCAAATGACCAATACGGAAACGCTAAGCATTTACTACAAAATCGGTTTAAATTAAACTCTATGGCAACAATCTTATGTTGTATATAAAGCGATCTTCTAATAAACTAAACTATAAAACTTATCTGTTATGTTTAAAACGCAAGAAAACGCGCTTTATGTTTTATTTAATTAGTTTTTTTAAACAGGTTTTGTAGTAAACTTTTGTTATACAACCTTTAACATAATTAACCAGAAAGGGAGTAATATCTTACTTTATGTAAAATTACAAAATAAATAATAAAAAAATATTATGTTCGAAATAAATGTTTTTATTATTATATTATAATTTATAATACTTGTATGTGTATATTATAATTTATAATACTTATACGTGAATTTATCACAATAATTTGAATTCAGAACACATACGAAAACAAACGTAACTACATTAATGAGTGCGTTCAAGAAATACAAATGAATGTTGTAATTTAATGCGTCAACCGATGCGATCACATCGCATGCAGTGTTTGCATTCGCGTACAAAAACAATTTCATCGGGCTTTTCACTTTCTGGTTAATTACATACCGGTTGTATAAACAATAAGAACTGAAAATAAATTAACTATCTATGAAAATATTTGTCTAACGTTAAAATAATATAATATTGTAAAATGCACATTAATTTAGCTCATTAAAACATAAAAACAACATAATTCATTAATACTCGTTTACAATTTCATTGGTATAACATAAAAATGCACGGCAAAATGCATGAAGATACGCGTTCGTGGAAATATAAATAGCTAATTATTAAATTATTGCTATATGCTTGACCGTAAATACAAAAATTGTAAAGAATTTCAAAATGGCGGTCATATCAGTTATGACTTTATGACTATGACCTATGTATGTACCCGTGATTCTGGGTGACGAAAAGTATCCGATACCTCGGGATGATTGTATGATTATATTTTTACATGATATATCTCATAAATTATGTGGCGCTATAGAGAATGATTACTATATTATGTAATGCGTAAAGTAAGCATTGTTTTAAGCTATTTGAAAATGTTAAGTTAACCTCTTGTAGTTGCAGGAATAGACTGCCGATGCCGTGACAAAAAGACACGTGTTTTACGATTTTGGTAAAACACGTGTCTGAAACACTCTAAACTTGAGAATGTTATATGCATCCAGTCATACTCTTAATACATGTTAAAACGAACGCGTATCTCATATACAAAATAAACAAGCTACATATCACAATAGCAACACAAAAATAAAATATCTTATTACCATTACTTATTGAAAAATGAAAATTATTAACCCCTTAGTATATTATTATTGCCTTGTATTGTTATTATTAAATCAGAAAACTAATTATTGACCGTTCTATTTCATTATATTCCAGTAGTATTACATTGTTGACCTACACTATGTCACGCGTACGACGCGGACGCCTCTAAGGCTGTAAACATATCTGTCAAGCTCCAACAATTCGACAATTTTATTGCACGTACTTTGAGTCCGCTATCAGTACATAAATCTATAACAATTTTACAATTTAATTTCTAGCCAATCTAGCCGCTTATCGAAATGGCAAAAATGTATTAGGTACTATAATAATTGTATACTCAGTTCATCTCGTTGTACCAAAGTGTAAAAAAAACTTTCGCATTCTTACTTATAAACTGAAGTTTTATATTGAGTAACTATAATGCTGACTGTTCTTTGGTGTGGTGTGGTTGTCCATTGGCCACGGGGTGCGAGGGAGGAGGTCTCGCTAATATGGCTTGGTACATGGCCCAAACAGCTAAGGGACGCATGTAACCCACTGAGCGATGATTCCCGTTCTCATAGAGCGCCTCCGGTGTTTCAAACGACAGACCACTTTCCGTCAGGGTCTTGTACATTCCTCCTGCTGTCACGAATGCTTCCTCGTGCATACCTAAAACAATCATAGTAGACAATAAATTAAAAAAGAAATAGAATACTAGACGCGCAGCATTCCACATGAAATTGAAAATAACTTAATCAATATTCTTTTTAATTAACACATTGAATGCCCTGTACCAGACACAATAGAAAATGTATTGTTCGCGGTCATTATGACCGGCATGGCGTTCAATATGTTAGATAGATCAGAATATTCCTTTATCTGTGTGCAAAGTTACATAACTTACAGTCAGCCATTCTAAATATTAGCCTGCACAGGCTACCAGACAGACGAAAAATGGTTATTATCTTTAAATTTTTTGAAGGTATGTGACGTCTGCCAATCCACACTGGGCCAGTGGTAGACTATGGTGTAACCCTTGCCACGCTGAGAAGAGACCCGTGCCCAGCAAGTGGCATAGTACAGGGCTGATACTATATTATGCCCAATTAATAGAAAAAAAATGTAAGTGGTTATTATCACGTCAACAATGTTGTAGACGTGATAATAAAAGGCAATAATTTCGATTTTATTGACATATACTTTAATTTTATTTATACGACGCACAGTGGGCCGAAAATTGAGTTTCGAAGACATTTAAAATCAACTTCCGAAATCTTTAGGTAACTGACAACCAGTTTATTCTAGTGATCATTATTACCATTCAATAATATGTGGCTAAGGCCGTGTCCAACGGGGTCCATAATTGTTCTCTCTACATTTATAAGACCTGTATATACATTATGGAGTGCAATAAACGAATTGAACTGAATTGAAGGCATGGTAAAAACGATATCCCAAAAAGATATGACCAACATTTTTTTCTGTATTTACGAAAACACTTAACTTCGCCTATCTTCGGACTGTTCAGAGCTGTTTCGCTGAAACTTATAGGGATTATAGAGACAACCGAGGAGAATCATATACATTTTAGTTAGTTGCGCGCACAGGGGTGATGAATATCGGAAAATTATTCAAATAAAAATGGTGCTACCTGAGGTGTGTCGGCGTGTTAGTATTTAAATAGTAAAAATATAGTGCTAAAACATTTATATTGCAATAACTAGACCATTTAGTTAATGATAATTATATAATGGTTACTTCATAGAATTTGTATGTCTTGATGAAATAAAAAATAAGTAGGTAATGCTTATTAGAAATCGATTTTCGGCCCAATGTTCGAGATTATAGATTGTTTATACTATATTAAAGATAAATTCGTTTACGGAAACATTGAAAAAGAGTTCCCGTTATTTATTTGCTTGCGTAACCGATGTTTATCCATGCTGATAAGTAATAACATTTTTGGATAAGATTATAAGATTGATGTGTTTATTTATATCAATCAACACTTTTGGATTAATTTATTATACACTGTTACTGTTGTCATGTCATATAGTTTACTTTGGCAACCTAGATCAAGTTTGACTATACGTGATAGCTGAAACTGAGAGAGCTCTGATTAAGGAATAGACCAGTCTGGTAATAGAAATAATGGCCATACTGGTGTATTAATGTATGATTATAATTTATAACAATCGCATTCTCTAACACCTATGAGGCAGTTTGTAAAGAAATTGTACAAATTAATTTAGTTAGGTCTATTTGCTAAGGCCGCAAATTCAGAACGGCGGCGCGTGCAGCGAAGCGTTTCAGCGTGGATTGTCGCGTTCAACGAGACAATGTACCCTGGAACGCTTCGCTGCTCGAGCCGCCGTTCCGAATTTGCGGACTAAGAATAAGGTATTCATTTATTGTATTATATTAAAAAAGACAACTCCCGCACTAGGAATAAATCCTGTGTCGCGAGAGACTTTACAAACATACAAACAACGGACACAAAGAAACCCAGACTCGGAACAACCATTTGTAGATCAAAGTTTTGTCCCGTGTGGGATTCGAACCCACAACACACGGCACTGTGTCAGTGGCGAGGCAACCACTTAAACCGCTACGCCATCCGTGCATCATCCGAAACATGAGTTACTATGTAATTTAAGGCAGCTATGGTTTCACGTAAAAATACAACTAAAGGAATTTTATCGTACAACCACGTGGAGATTTCATATCGGATATCCTACTAATGGATTTAGATTAAACGTATAATGTTATTCGAAATTGACCAAGCGTAGGAACACTTGGCTATCGTTTATGGATAGGTTGCTGAGTGTTGTGTAGAAAAATAAGTTAGACAGTTTACGGCTGCTACGAGTTCGTTATTCCAAAATAAATGTATTCTAGATAACACAAATAATATGTTTATCGTCCAGATAAAATGCCATTATGTTTAATCCTATATTTAATATATTATAATATAGCAAAAATATGCTCAATCTTTTTAGTAGTGAATGAAAACGCATATAACTTAAGGATGCCCTCGATATATTATGGTCATACTGCATATTTAATCTGCGTCTTGTGTATACTGCAGTGCTGTGTACCAATATGTGTATCATATATCAGCTTTCCATAGGCACCAGGTTCATGCTAACTTATATTATAAATGCGAATGTAAGTTTGTTTGTTACCGCCTTAACTAATCGACCGATCATTATGAAGTTTCGGATACACGTTGTCAGGGTTACAGAAAGGGACATACGGTACCTTCCATCTCTGAAAAAGTTTTTGAAAAAACCTACATTTAAACGAGTAAAGCTGCGGGAAAAATCTAGAAATAAATATATTCAATGAAAGCAATAACTCTCCGGGTAGCCAAGCTGAAGTGGCAGTGAGCAGGGCACACAGCTCGCAGAACCGATAGCCGTTGGGGCAGAAAGGTTCTGCGGCCACGCACCGGAAGCCGCCGCAGGGGTAGGCCTAACAAGGTGGAACGATGACCTGGTAAGAGTCGCGGGAAGCGGATGGATGCGGGTAGCCCAACACCGGTCTGTGTGGAAAACCTTACCTAAACGTACCTTGATTCTAAATTTTAGAACACATAGATGGATATATCATACCTTCATATATCATAAGCGCCGCAAGTCCATACGTAACTCCGATCCAGACCTCCATGCTCTGTAGCGCGGTAGTGTCGATATGTCCCCTCGCGCCTGTCATGTAACCGTTGACAGCTCCCATCTTCCCTCCTTTGAACTGTTGTACGTTGTGCGAGTAGACTGTGGCTAAGGCCTTGCGCACGTGGGCTTCAGGGAAAACGTGCTCGTTCCACCCTGACGCCCGGAGGAACCTATGGATAAAATTATATAGTATTTTAAATTTAAGATAATATGATGTATATATGATTATAATGGTTTAACTATACAGTGGAAAAATGTGGTCATATTTTTGGGCCTTAATGTGTATATTTGTAAAATAACCTATGTGGCCTATCCTCGCATCACAACAAATTATTTAAAATTTTATGACAATTTTAAACATTATATTTTAAACATCAAAACAAACACATTAAATTACTATTAACAGGTTCCCTGTCCGATGAATCACATATGATAGATTTTCTATTGTGTCTATCACAAGACAGCGAATGGGTTAAATTTACGCTTGGTCATTTTCGGGTTATAGATGGTTACCGCGTCAGCTATTACTTCGATCTGTTTAACTTTTTTTTAAAAGACTACTTCCGCTCTACATGTAACAATTCCTGTGTCGCGGTAGACTTTACAAACATTCAAACAACGGACACAAAGAACACCCAGATTCGGAACAACCATTTGTGGATCACACAAATTTTTGTCCCGTGTGGGGAACGAACCCACAACCCGGCGCGGTGGCAGTGGCTAGGCGACCATTTAAACCATTACGCCATCCGTATAGTCAAAACTTCGCCTGTATACTGTATACCCCAGTGTTCATAAAATTCTCAGTCATTAACACCCATATTCTAAGACGTTTCCTCAAACGTTCCTCGACTCCACTCAACCTCACTCGAGTAAATCTGTATTCACAGTTGCAAAAAATCTCCTTCACTCGGCGTCCCTCGACATCTTTCCTCACTCGAGGTGAGGAAACAACTGTCAAACTCAAGGTACGTCGCGACCAACCTTAAGGAATACTCGAGGAAGATCTACGCCATTGTTACCTATTCACCTACGCTTGTAAATACGACTGATAATTTTATTTGATGATTTTTAAAGTGTTTTGTAATGGATTTTAAACGATTTTTGAATTATTTATATGATAATCCGTACGATTATCCTGAAAGGCGTTATTTGCGAGACGCAACTTCTCCGCCTCACTGAATATTTGTCTTCCAGACATATATGTGTGGAATAAATAAAGCTAAAGGATAAAACTTGGATCACAACATTCACAACACAACAAACAAATCAAACATAAACAACTTGGAATGACGCGATGCGACATAGATAAGGTTAAAAAACAAACATCTGTCAATTTTGAGGTGATCATAGACAAAATCATTAAAAAGTATGTTAAATCTATGATTTTGTGACGTATGTAATGACGTTTTACCTCGACTCAACCTCATTGGAGGATCCTCAAGATTACCTCAAGTCAAGAGAAAGACATGACTAAGAATACCGATTTCGAGGATTCCTTGAGGTGATCCTTAAGGTATCCTCGGTTGAGTCGAGGTTGAGGAAGGTTTGAGGTTACTTTTTAGAATATGGGCGTAAGTGTTGGTTAAACATAAGAAACGTGTTCCTATCGGTTATGATTTTTCCACCAACACTCAATAATAATCTCAAACTGAAATCAGAAATTCGTTGTTGTGAATTGAAATCGCAAATTATCAGTATTATTATTTAAATAATGATAACAATAGATCAGCAAGACAAATCACAGCAATTTTAATAAAATAGAGATTCATCTGGGTATTTCGGTTTTAACAAATTTAAACTCTTTACTTAACAGAAAAAGAATATAAGAATTTATAGTCACACAATAGGTATGATGACAGGGTTAAAAATAAGTTATACTAATTATTCCATCTTTTAGATTAGCAAAAAATATTAAATTTTTGTTTTAACAAAACAGTAAATACTGGTTAAGACATAACGCATTAAAGTTAGTTAGTTAGTTTACCCTCATTTTTATTATGTACCTTTAGTTTTAATATTAATAGTACACATGTATGTTAAATGTTTAAGAGATGTCCTGAGGAAATGCAAGGAACACGAGAGGTTGTTAGGGGATTTTAACGGTTGGGTGACAGTAAAGCGTGATGAATACGAAAGGGTTTTAGGCAAGTATGGAGACGAAAGTGTGAAAGAGAATGGAAAAAGATTGCTTGAGCTATGTTTGGAGTGGAATCTTTGTGTGACAAACACTATGTTTGCCCACAAAAGAATCCACCAGTATACAAGGAAACCAAAGAATGTAAGAAAAAGTATGGTTGACTTTGTTGTAGTGGATGAAAGATTGAGAAAGAATGTCTTAGACACTCGGGTATATAGAGGTATTGGTGTCCATACCGACCATATTTTGGTTATGAGCCGGATACGTGGCCCCTTCAAAGGATGACGACTTCATATACCTACCCGAACAAGTGCCCAAGAACGAATAAAAGTATAAAATTTGCAAGATGAAGTATTGAAAGACAAGTATACAAATAAATTGGGGAAAAGATTTGAAAGATTTTGTGACATTTATGATATAGAAGAATTATGACAGTACGTTTAAATATAAAGTGGTTGTTGTAGCGTCAAAATTATGCGGTGTGAGCAAGAAGAGGAAAATGATAAAATCGAAGAATGCGTGGTGGGATAAAGATGTGCAAGGGGTAATACGTGAGAAGAAGCATGCATGGTTGGACTATCTGTCAGAGCCAAAGAAAGAATGCAAGAAGCAACGAATGAGGATGTAAATAAAGCTAGGAATAAGTTTATATAAGACTGAAGAAGGTAGTGAAAGATGTGATTAAAAGTAAAAAAGAGGAAATGAAAAACGAGTTTGATAGAAGATTATCTGAAGATTTCCGGACTAATGCAAAGTTTTTCTGGAAATCCATTCGCTCGGTTCGAGGTAAAACCCTAACCACAGAGCTGAAATCGATCAGAGACAAGAATGGAAGTTTACTGAATGAAGAAAAGAGCGTACTGAATCGATGGAAGGAATATTTTGAAAGTTTATTTGAAAGAGAGGAATAGCAAGGGCAAAGTTTCGAAATGAATGATAATAATAGTAAAGATGAAAGCCCTATTAGTATGGATGAAATAATGAAAGCATTGAAAAAGCTGGTGGTTATGATAGGATTACAGTCGAAATGCTGACAGCTGGACAGGGTCTCATAGTAAATCAGCCGCCTTTTTAACTTGTGCTGGAATACCGGCCGTGTACTTAGTGATTGGTGCAAGGCCGTCATAGTACCTTTATACAAGGGAAAAGGCTCACAGCAAGATTGGAAAAGTTATAGAGGCATTAGCTTGCTCAGCGTCGTCGGTAAATTGTATGCGAAAGTGTTAATTGAAAGGATTCTAAAAGTAACCGACGAGAAAATATGGGATGCACAAACGGGATTTCGAAAGGGTATGGGATGTGCGGATCAGGTCTTTTCCTTAAGGAATATAGCCGAGAAAGTTTTGGCTAAAGGTCAAAAGGTCTATTACGCATTCGTGGATCTGGAAAAAGCTTATAATAAAGTGGTGAGGAATGAACTTTGGTCGGTATTATCCATGTATGGAGTGAATAGCAACCTCACACGAGCTCTGACATCTCTTTATGACGATTCCAGAGCTTGTGTTAGGATAAATGGGACCTACACAGAATGGTTCAATATGGAAAAAGGTGTTAGACAAGGATGTGTAGCGTCACCCTGGCTGTTTATCCTATACATGGACAATTGTTTGAAAGATTTAAAAGATTGTGAATGGGGATTAAGAATGAATGAGTTACTTGTCAAATGTCTTCTTTATGCAAACGACCAAGTAGTACTTGCGGCATCAGCGAAAGAGTTGCAGGCGGTAGTAACTATTATGCATGGTGCTTTTGAGAGTAAAGGAATGAAAATTAATGTAAGCAAGACTAAAGTAATGATATTTGAAAAGGAGGAGTTCATAACGATTTGTAATATTATGATTAATGGAGAACAAGTGAAGCAAGTGAAAGAGTTTGTATATTTGGGTACTTTATTTACACGGGATGGTACACATGAGGGAGATATTGAAAGCAGAATGATTGCTGGCAATAAAGTAAATGGCGCTCTACGCGCTTTTATGAACAGTCGAAATGTATCCGGAAAGGCACCTTTGGCTGTTCATAGAGGACTATTAGTGCCTACACTGATGCATGGAAGTGAACGTTGGGTATGGCAAAAGAAGCATGAGAGCTGAATAAATGCTATAGAAATGAGAGCGCTGAGAAATATATGTGGTGTGACTCTGAAAGATAGAATAAGGAATAATGTGATTAGAGAGAGATGCGGCATGAAAGTGGATAGTGACGAGAATAGAAAAGGGTATGTTAAGCTGGTTTGGGCATGCAGAAAGAAGAGACGAGGAAAGACTGACTAAGAAAGTTTATAAAGCTAGTGTGAATGGAACAGTCGCAAGGGGAAGACCTAGGTGAACGTTTCTTGATCAGATCGGATACGTTCTGGATAAAGGCCAGGTTAAGAGCACCTTAAACCGGCGAGCGTGTATGACGAATGTTATGAAAGTGAATGAAGCCAGAGAAGCTAGTGAAGAAAAGGATCGAAGCAAATGGATCTGCCTACCCCTCTGGAAAACAGGCGTGAATCTATGTGTGTATTGTAATTTAAAGTAACCAAACTAACGTCTAAGATACAGGCTCGGACCAGTTTAGACGTTACAGTTTATTGAATATTGTATGAATACATCCAGTTATTGTATTATAGGTTAAGAAGTTGTATGCATTGTCATCTATTTAGCTATTTAGTAAAATAAATTATTATTATTATAAAGTTCGGGAGGGGGTTTGTGACGTCACTGTTTTGTAAAATTTGTATCTACGAGAGACGTAACACGAAATTAAAACGCGTTGTGTATGGGACAAAAGACAAAATACGTGTCTAATATTTTTTGCTGACACAAAACTTATTTTAGTCGTTATGTCTATTAGAGCTGAAATTGCTGAAAACTTTAAAATGTTGAGTTTAGTCGCTATTTAAGAGTGCGAAATGTGTATTTGTTACTGTAGGTAGGTATACAATAAAGCTGTTGTTACCAGTGTCCCGCCAGTTGGTCAGCCATAACGACGCGGCTGTTGGAGGGCTTGGTGTCGAACAGATAGTAGGAGCCATTCCACAGCTTGTCTTCGTACGAGTGTCGCGCCTGTTCCAACAGTTTAGCGAACTCGCGCTCGTCGTCCTCGTGGCCCAGCGTCCGCGCCATGGCGCACACCGCGCTTAGAGACGCCACCCACAACCCGCCGCAGTACGCACTGGAAGTTAATGCTCACCTTGGGAAATACAGTAGATATGCCTACCATGAAACGTAAATGCCACAACTTCGGGCCGACTCTTCGTACCGTGACCAAATTTATTTCGAAATTGTTGTATAAAGAAAGAAAGAAAAAACGTTTTATTTGAATCTTCATACTGTAGTGTGGAGTGTTAAGTTGTTCATTATGTTCAGTAATAAATGAGTCGTATTCTTGATAAGACGTTCGTTTCATTTATCGCCACAATACATACATAATCTTAAAAGATATAATAATAAATACAATTGAACACAACGGGCAGAAAAGTTCTAAAATGGCGGTCACGCATCGGAAGAAGTAAGGGTAGTGCCCTTTTCTTGCAGTCGGGTAAATACGTAATGGCCTACGACCTGAGTGGTTGCGGGAAGACGACTGCCGCGCGACGCTACTGCATAGTTGCGCCTGACTATATAAACTAAAGCATCAGCATTGTCGCTACACTAGTTTTGGGTAGTGAATTGTCTTATTGCCCCAGTATGTAATCTACCTTCGTAGCAACGATTTATCGAACACGAAGTTACTTTCCTTTATGAGGACTGTATCTATTGGCACGCAAACCTGCCTTGTAACTAGTCGCTATATAGGCATTTACCTGGGTCCAGACATGACCCACGCATCGAAGGTCTGGTCGGGGAAGCCGCTGTTCTCGATGAGTCCGTCGCCGTCCTCGTCCCAGCGCTTGGCGCGGCGCAGTAGCGTGGTGCAGGCGGGGTACATGTCGGCCAGATAGCGCTTCGCCTCCCACACGGCGGCCGCGCGCTCCGTCGGCGGATGACTCTCTGTCTCCTCAGCCTCCACCTCCGCATTTCTGTGTGTAAAATTTTCAATTTTATTCACTCCTAAATTTTTTCCGCGGCTTCGCTCGCGTTTCTAAGATGAAAAGTACCCGATGTCCTTTTCTATTCCCCTGACAACGTGTGTGAAATTTCATGATGATCAGTCGAGTAGTTAAGGCGTGAATGCATAACAAACAAACAACCTCACATTCGCATTTACCTATAATATTAATTAGGATGGGCTCATTAAAAATTAAAATACTTTCTAAAAAAAATTGTATTACCCCATTTGCTTGAATAATATATTCTTAACAATATAAGAATGTCCTTTGCACCAAAACATGACAGCGAATTTACCTGTACAAGAGATCTAATATGTCGCCGACGCCGTACGGTTTGTGCGGCGCGGCGACGGGCGAGGAGTGCGGGGAGGAGGCGGGCGAGTGGGCGGCGCTGGAGTCGTCGTCGGCCTGGCCGGTGCTGCGCGAGTACAGGTCGTCCTCGGTGCCGTCGCGCACGTCGTCGATGTACGCCATAGAGCGGTACCTTTCGTTGCCGAACGGCGCCGTGTGCCCCCGCAACAGCCGGTAGTCGCGTATCACTTGTAATATGAACTTCGTATTCAAATCCTTCCAGTCGCTCACGTCGTGTATATTGTACGCGTTTATATTTGAGAACGGCGCGTCGGCTGCAATAATAATAATAATAAATGTTATTCAATAAACTATAAAACTCTTTACAAAACACATTACAGGCTACTTATTGTATTAAATTCACATTAAAACTATGTTTAATCTAAAGGAAAACATTTATAATGTAAATATTGGACACAAAAAAACATGTTTATGAAATAGAAACATTAATTATACAATGTTTTCGACACCCGATTGGATCAACAACTAGTAGATAAGTACAATATTCAGTATAGCTAATTCATTACAATGTTCTCATGGAATTGAAAGCTCGTTCATGTTTCGACTAAATGAAGTATGTAGTAGGTACTGTCGATAATTGAGTTAGGGTATCAGGCATTGTTACAAGAAATACGTATGCGTACAGGCTATATATTTTCTTAGTTGACTTATTTTGTACAAAGAAAATTACTTGGTACGAAATATAACATGGCATTTCGCAGCAATTTCACGGTAAAGAAGATACACATACGATGTGCATCACAGCACGTTATAAGAATTAATTTCAATTGGTAATAAATATATGATTATAACAACTTGATATTTGAAAATACTATTTAGCCCTTTTCTCGTAAAGATAAGACATAAACATAAATTATTGAGAACATAAGCCGTAAACGATCACAGGAAATTTATTATTAAAATAAATTTGACATACTTAATTAGCGAGTAATATCGTCACATTGTAAACCCTAACTCAATTATCGACTGTATCTAAACAATATTATTACCTGGATCCCCAAGATCGTGTGGAATTGAATCTTTTATCTTAAGCTTGACGTTCTTGCCATCGTAAAGCGATTGCCTACATTTTTCCGTTTCCAATTCTATAGTGTCACGGAACATGTATTGTAGGACGACCTGCCAAAGCATCATCAGTTAGTCCACGTAAACTATCAGATTGTGTCACATAAATATTTGCAATATCATTAGCGAAGTGGTCGGAATGGGCTATAAATTGTAACGTTATATTACCATGGACACGCCATCAGTACTTCTAGTAGATGGACAAGTTAAGTTTGCAGACAAAACTAAAATTTATGGATTCCTGTAATGCGTAAACTATATACAGTTAGATAATTTTGCAGCTATGAAAGTCTACACTATTGACGCATTACGACATTCGTTAGAAGCAATCGAATAATGTTTATTCGATTGCTTCTGACGAAGTAGCTATCGAATAATGTTTATTCAAAAGTTTATAAACTAAAAAGCGTAATATATAAATTACGTTTTCTTATAGTGGAAAACAATCTCTTACGAGTAAAATTTGGATGGACAAAAACAGGGCAAAAAGTACATAAGACCGACCATTTATCATAAACAGTGCGTAATAATCACAAAATCCTTACTTGTAAATTAGGCCAAAGTTGTGCTAAAGCAAAGGAAGCATAAAAATGGACGTCGTACGTATTATACATTCTATATTCATGACCTTCTAAGTATCCAAACAGTCCGAAGTGATGCCTGGAAACAAATTAGCGAGTCAGTACAGTCGGCAAGGCCAGCACTTCATTATATGCCCATTAAACTATGGTTCGATAATCTTATTAGTCAGTACTAATTATTTAGGAGGGTACCTACCTAGGATCACTTTCCGGATATTCGTCATGGGCATCAAACCATATTGTACCGCCGTCGGCAACAAAATAAAGCTCGTTCATTAAGGCACTTTTCAACCAGTCTGGTATATTACTGCAAGGAAAAACATATGATAATACTAGTTTTAGCCCGCATTAATGTAGATTTATGTTAAGATAGATTTTTTAGTGGATTATAATTATGTTATTATGACGTATAAACAATAATTCTGTCTGTTTCATCAAAATTCGTTCAGTAGGTTTCTATCCATCCATCCATCTTTACAAACTTTCACATTTATAATATTAGTAGGATATCATCGGAGTGTTAAGCATAGTATGTTTAGGTTCTATATGAGGCGATGGGCCTGTAACGAGTACCTAACACTGCGCATATATATACACATTTAAGTAATTTTTAGAATGTAAACCTAAGTATACTTTTTACTATATAGTAAGAGCAGCGATAGCTCAGTGGGGAGACCAACAGACTGCAATGCAGAGGGTCTCGTGTTCGAACCCACGTCGCGCACCTCTGACTTTCGGAAGTTATATGACTTTTTGAAATTATGTGCGTATTGATAGACAATTATCGCCTGGTCCGTGCCTCGGAGAGCACGTTAAGCCGTCGGTCCCGGCTGCCATGAACATCTATGGCAGTCGTTATTGGGAGAGTGTCGACACAAAAGATCCCACTGGGTCGAAGTGTCGCCGGTCTGCACTGACTCGCCCCCACATAAGATACTATATAGTAATTCGCATTCCTCCTAGAAGACGACTCTAAAATTATTGTATGCCTGATTCATGTGCCTAATATTATCGAATATGTATGAATAAACACTGTATCTACTCAATCAATAAAGTTTACTTTACTATAATAACATAATTATATACTAATGGTATGTTGATAAGAACAATCTCACATATGGAAGTAAATGCAACTAAAATCTAAAAACAATTGGAAATAGCTTTTTTCATATAGTATTTTATATATAGCATACGGCTAGGTTGCACTTACCTATTAGTCAAAATAGGATCTTGCCACTCTGCGAGTTGTTTCTCCCAATTCTTATAATTCCTAAGCGCGTACGCAGCTATGCCGGCACCGGCGATGCCGTCACTACCAAAATACTTAGTGTAATACCTGGAACAAATAATATTTAAACAGTTATCCAAATCTATTTAGGGTCGATTTTTTAATCATCAGATAAACAGACGAATACTCAACGAATAAATTTATTCGGCTGTGTATTACTCTGATAAAGGTGCCCGGATTTTTCAATAGTAATTTATTCCCTGGATAGCTATTCGACCGAATGGCGAATAGTGAACCCAAATCGTCACTAACTTCAGAGAGGTGAAACAGATATATCGGTAAAACTAACGTTAGAAGAGGACACAATATTTCATTCTGTCAAACGAGTGTCATTGCTGACACTCACACTCGTAGTATTCTCGCTACTGTTTGTTATTCGAACGTGGTCTTTTTGAATTTTATGAGCTTTTTGTGCACGATGTGCGTTTTTATATCGTTCTTGTTTTGTTCCCGAGTACTTTGTATTTCGTTACGGTTTCTAGGTAATTTTATGAGTGTAGGCAAAGGTGCAATAGCATATGTAGTTTTTTATTATACGACATAATTATGGTCTAATTATAAATGCCACCAAAGTCACCAACTGTTATATAAAAGCTTCCAGTGGCGAAAAATGTGTAATTAGAAGTTGTAGCATGGACCAGATATACTGGTTTTTGAAATAAATGCTAGTAAACTATAAACTATTATAGTTTGCGTGGGAAATATACAATTGTAGGTCTTATTTACCATGATCATTTTAATGTAGTAAGTGCAGTTTACTTATCATTTCATCTTGCACTTTATTTTATCCACAGTCAAGGCAGGCAATTGTTGCACTGATTCTTTAGTAAGTCAGAAAAGCCGATTGAATCTCACACTATAATATTGTGATCAGATCTCGATTAAACAATTGTAGCTTTCCTTTCTGATAGTTTTATATATTACGCGTCGGTTTCGCACGGGTGTAATTCTTTGTGAAGGCGAGTTGATTATGTACATTATGACGTATAAATTATTATATTATAATTAAAGTTTCAAATTTAAAAACTACTATTCGATTAGATGTTTAGTTTACAAAAACGTAAATGTATAAATTACTTATAAATAAATTTAAATTTATATGTACGTAATCAATCTTACTTATCAAAGTATTTAAATCGATAAGGATAATATCATGACATCAATATCACTAATATTAAATTCCATCCGTGTTTGAACTTAATAATTTGTACACAAACGGTTATTGTGAATTAACTATAATAGTTAGGTATATACCATCGCGGACTTATATGAGTAATGATGAACACTATAAACATATAGTACACTATTTTATGTATCATCAATAGTTTTCGCAGCGCACGCAATAAAATGACTTTTATAGGCAACTTTTCGATACCTTGGGTTACATTCTTGTAATTTAGTTAGAATACACTATATTTTTACAATAAAATATTACCTATGTAACTCTGTGATAATATAGCTTTCTAAAGGTAAAAGAATTTTTAAAATCAGTTGATTACTTTTTGAGTTAAATCTAACTTAACCAAAGTGTCGACGGTAATAAACAGTCAAATAACTCTTTATCTGCCGGTCGAACGAGCCGATAAGTTTATTCTCCAGTTAACGTAGTTATTCGCCGAATAAAGCCTATCCGACTACTGAAAAATTCAAATTTACGTTATCCTTCGAATAAACACTACCTGTCAGTTTATCTGAGCATTGAAAAATCGGCCCTAAATCTAATATTTATATTGATAAGGAAAGCCGAAAATATTACCTTTTATGTACTTTCGTATCTTTTAAATACTTAATAATAGGCATGTCCCAAGCAAGACAGAACTCTGTAGTTCCTGTTCCCCCAGGATCCAAAGATATAACACTGGACAGTGCTATTGAATCACCTACAACCAACACAAACAGTTTTATTTAATCACCAAGAACTAAAAATAGAAAAAGGATTTTATGTAACTAATAATTTTAAAAAGAATTACATTTATAAATCTTCTTCTGTTTTTCTTTCTTTTCTTTTTCATCTTTTTGTTTATCCTTGTCAGGGACCTTCGGCGGTGGAGGTGTGAGGCTCGGATCGGGTGCCAGTTTGCCATGCTTCTTAATGCACTCCCATACATAGTTAGATGTCTTCGCTGCGTTCCACAAGCAATACCCCTCGTGAATCGTTTCTTTTTCGTCTTTCTTTTTCGCTATAGTGAATGTACAAGGAGTGTCGACTATCTTCTGTTCTAGAGTAACGCCACATGTGTGCTCCTCAGAATATCTCTCCAAATCTAATTTACCTACACATTAAACAAAAAGTAAGTTCAAATGTATATATAGGATATCGCAGCTTAATTTAGAAAGAATATAGTAAACTAAGTACCAATATTTTTCTTCTTGTTGGGACCACCGAGAACTTCAGTCCAAGTAAATGTAATGCTCACATCTCTTGGTTCATTGGTGAGATTTATTGCGGTAAACACAAATACTGCGCATGGAAGACTGCTATCCTGTAACCAAACATTTTTACTGAGCAAATAATTAGAAAGACAGATCCCGCACTAGGAATAATGCCTTTGTAGCGGGCGACTACTAATACTCAAACAACGGACACAGAGAACACTCAGAATAAGAACAATAACAACCGTTTTCTGGACTGAGGACGGGTCTGATGGGGGTGGCATATCCAAGCCCTGAAGACTTCAGGCTTCTCCCTCTGAATTGTACACTGCGGCTTATGCAGTACATTCATAAGGAGATAGCTAAGGGTTAAATCTTGGGGCTGACACAAAAGATCCCACTGGGTCGAAGCGTCGCCGGTCTGCGCTGACTGGCCCCCACACATAAGATAAGATAAGATTGTGGAACACACAATTTTTTGTCCTGGGGATTGAACTCACAACAGTCGGCTTAGTGCCAGTGGCAAGGCGACCACTTAAAGCACTAGGCCATCCGTGCTGTCAGAAATATCTATAAGAATATTTTTGATAAATCTCAATACCTATAATAGTATCGGCCATGTTTAGATAATTGTACCACTGATACATATAAAAGTAAGAGTGATTAGTCGGTAGGGAGACTTCAAATGTTTAAGTAAAGATTTAACTAATAATAATAATAATATCTTTATTGTCTAAAATCAAATCGATCGTTACATAAATCCACTTATAACACTAAGTAGTTAAATTTAGGTCTAACTGCAACAGCCATCAGAGCTAACCCCTTACACTCCCGTGCTAGTTGTAAACTGTGTTACAGGAATGTTAAGGATAATCCCAAAACAGCAAAATTTACAGCGGACAAAAATATACCCGTGCTATATTATAGTGGATTTTGAATTTACTGAAACCCCAAACCTGGTATGCCTATTTCTATAACTAAGTATATATATAATATGTAACGGGTATTAACGCGATCATGCATAATGTTTAGCTTTTATTGCAAGCTGACTGTCAGTCAGCTCGTGACCACGGCCGGTGTAACCTGGTCGAAACGTCAAGCCTAAAAAAGGTAAACATTATGCATGATCGCGTTAATACCCGTTATATATATATACATATCATGCAACGCGAAAGTACTCATATACTAGTTAAATACGATACACAATCAAACGCCATCAAAGTCTATGTTTATTATTTAACTAAGCAGTCCAACAGTAACTGTGATAGGCTAATTATGTCATTATTAAATAATCATATACTAGTTAAATAAGATACACAATCAAACGCCATCAAAGTCTATGTTTATTATTTAACTAAGCAGTTCAACAGTGATCGTGATAGGCTAATTATATCATTATTAAATAATCATATACTAGTTAAATACGATACACAATCAAACGCCATCAAAGTCTATGTTTATTATTTAACTAAGCAGTTCAACAGTGACCGTGATAGGCTAATTATGTCATTATTAAATAATCATATACTAGTTAAATAAGATACACAATCAAACGCCATCAAAGTCTATGTTTATTATTTAACTAAGCAGTTCAACAGTGATCGTGATAGGCTAATTATATCATTATTAAATAATCATATACTAGTTAAATACGATACACAATCAAACGCCATCAAAGTCTATGTTATCATTGGATAAAGGTCGGCACTAGTCTACTACTACATCATAACTAATGTTATAAATACGAATGTGAGTTTGTTTGTTACGGTTTCACGCCTAAACTACTCGACCGAACATCATGTAATTTCGCATACACGTTGTCCAGGGAACAGAGACGGGCATAGGGTACCTTTCATCCAGAAAAAAATATTGTTTCTAATCTAACCTAACCTACATTTACGCGAGCGAAGCCGCGAGCAAAATCTAATCAAACTATTCAACTTGTATCACTCTCTTCCAAAATATCAGATTGTTTGCTTGTAAATGATATCTACTTTGTATGGAGATACCGACGGAGCTATGATAGCGGACTATAGCATCATTCTATCGGATAATGACACGCTTAGGGCTTGAAATATGTAGCTGCCCTATGGCACGTAGCGTCCCTTTTGCGATCGCCAATCTCAGATTAGCCCAGTTACATTCGTAACTGTAGGACGTTAAAAAAAAAACATTTTAAAGTAAAGGAAGAAGACTATTTTTTTAATTATTATAATATACTAAACTT